>JAQPZY010001481.1:1285000-2570000 GCA_029931535.1 Margaritifera margaritifera
ACTCACTATGCCGTGAATACAAACAACATGTGACAGGACTAATAAATCTGGTTTAGAAACAGAATGTGATAGGTCAACCACCACAAACTTACATTTTTTTATTAATCCAGAATACAGTATAAGTCCCCTAACTCTTTTCTATCTTGGAAACAGTCAAAGAATAAGTTGTCACCCTTGATCTTTTGAATTTATGTCACCCCACAAAAACTACGTTAATAACTGACGTTCCGAAAGTAGGCTTTATAGCTCCTACATTATTTTCAAATTCTGTAAATATAAATTAGTAAATTCTTAACCTCCCCGCCACTGCCCCTACCCCTCTCCCTAAATGCGCAGAATGTATTATGTAAATGTCAACAAAAAAATCTAATCGGACCATCTATATATTGTTATAAAGAAGCCTACCAAGTTGTGTACATACAGGTTAAGCATTTTCTGAGTAACTGTGCTAAATATATTTTTCTGCAAAAAAGTACTTGTCCAAAAAGTGCAAAATTGACAATAACTAAATTTTGGGGGTGCAGTTCATAGGGCTCCGTTCACAACAATATGCTGGGCATGGCATTAAACAGAAGAACTCTTGTTTTGAAACCTAAGTTAGAAGAAGATGGGACCATAACTCCTCTAGATAATGATATTAAATGCCGGTGAAAAAAAATTGATTAATGTCTCATCAATATTAAGTACACTATAAATTTAGTAGAAATTCCAAATATTTTGTAAAGTAATGCTGCAGAAACCAAAGTTATATTGACTGAAAATCCGGGGCCAGAGTATCTGTCAATGATGTTGTGGAATCCTAGAAATCAAACTCATTCAAGGTCTTATCAATAGAGTAGTGCATGCTTTATTTGGTTGGAAAAAGAATGCTTCCTAAAGTTATGCTGCAAAAACCAAAGTTAGAAGGATGGGATACAAAGAGAACATACTTCCTGTAACTGATGTTGAGAAAAGCTGGAAATTAAACTCGTTAAAAATCTTGTTAGCATAAAACTGCATGCCAAATTTGGTTGAAATCCAACAATCTTTGGTAAAGTAATCCAGCTAAAACCAAAGTCATGGGGATGGGATATAATGGAGCATAACCCATATAAATGATCTTGCGGGATGCTGGAAATCCAAATGATCAAGGTCTTATGAACAAAAAAGAAGCATACCAAGTTTATCTGAAATCCATCACACCTTGATAAAGTTATGATGCTGAAACCAAAGTTATGAGAGCGGGAAATCAGGCATAACTCTTGTAAACGAAGCCCTGGATCAATGGAAATCAAACTTATTCAAGGTTTCATGAACATAAAGCTGCATAAACATTATTTGAAATCTAACGTAATTATCTTTCGTAAGCTAATCTGCGGCAACGAAAGTTAGGAGGATAGGTTATCACGGGCCATAACTTCTCTAAATGGCAAACTGAAAATTAAACACTTTCACCATCTCATCAATATAGAGCTGCATGCAAAATTTGTTTAAAATCTAAAAATTCCCAGTGAAATATCTCGCAGAAATCAAATCGTTGACACGCAGAAGAACTGACGGAAAACGTAATTAATATAGAGCTATACAAGAGTAAATATATTGGGAGTTCTAGTGCAATCAAGCTATGTTATATTTTCTAGATCGGTTTCAAAAATCTTTGAAATTAATTTTAAAAAATTAACAAATAAATTTAAAAAAACAACAACAATAAAATAATGTATTTAGGTGTATCTTTAGTGTTTAAAAAATCTGAAAAGGCATTGTATGATTTTAAATATATTTGACGATAAGTACGTATTTAAATGAAGCGCACACCATTGAAAAATTAATGCTGTAAGAAGAGTATATAAGAAAACGAATAGCTTTAATCTGCATCCTCTGGTCGACACATCGTCACATATGAGAGAGGAATTGGGTTGATTGGTCTTGAGTTAAAAACAGCAGAGCATGACGGATTGGAGCGAGGACACTTGAGTTGAAGTTACTTCAGATTACAGGGTATGTAAAACTGGTGCACCTTACATCTCTGAAGAACGATTTCACTGTGCAGACAGGTTGACTTTCTTCTGTACCTACCATCTCTTTGTTTACACCTAGTGGTTACAGCAGTGGGGTTAAATTTCAACTGTGTAATTTTGAAGATATATATATCTATATATATATATGTGTGTATATGTATATATATATATAGATATAGATAGATATATATATATATATATATATATATATATATATATGTGTGTATATGTATATATATATATAGATATAGATAGATATATATATATATATATATATATATATATATATATATATATATATATATATATATCCTGGCTCAATTGACATGAAAAAATACGCGGTGCCCCCCCCCCCCCCCCAATTCAACGTAAGAAAAAGTGACTAAACCTGTCCCTGGGGGTTGTTATGTACACCCAGAAAACCTCCAGATATGGCTGCAGCCGGTTATTGACTGAGCAATGACAGCAAATGCGCTTTTGCTAAAATTTATGCTAAAGGTCAAAGGTTAAAGGCTAAAGATACGTGCAAAATAGCTAGATATATATATTGAAATATTTCTACTAAATACATCAAAATGAAGACTTTTAAACTGAATGTACCAATACCAAAACAAGTGAGAAAAAAGTATAAGCCTCTGGAACATGTAAATAAGCTAGAAAAGAATTAATACGCAAGAATAGACATTTTTTTTAAGAAAAACAGAGTCATAACGAAATAAATTAGAGATTCATTTAAGAGAAATGTGAAGAAAAGTATATATTTTACCGGGGCAATAATTTGACTTGTATGAATTTTTCAATGATGTTGAATCATATTTAAAAAGATCATTCAACAAATTCGACAAATTGGGTTCTATTCAAACTTAATTAGATTTAAGAAATGACCCACTCAAGAAGGAGAACAAGTTGAGTATATAAATTTTGATTACAGAACAAAGTTTATAATACTGAACAGAAGTGAAATGAATTATTAAAATTAATAGAGCACAACAGACTACAACGTAGACTGCTCAATATATATCATCCCTGAAAAGGATTCAGTTGTAAAATTCAAAAACCATCAGCACCAACTAAAAGTTCCGTATGTTATTTATTGTGACTTTGAAATTATCATCGTGCCTAAGGTGTGCCGAAGGCATATTTTGTTCACAGAGGAAGAGGAAAAACATTTTAACTCAAATGAGATACATGGGGCATTTGCAAAGAAGGAATAGCAGATCAAACATTCGTCACCACAACCACTTAACAGGGAATTATAGGGGTCCAGCACATAATGAATGCAATTAGAATTTTAAGTATTTCAAATGCATATCATTTTTCATCTATAACTTGTCTGGTTAAGCAGAGGTACTTTGTATGTTTCAGACCAGAGAGATGGGGAGAAGTCAACCCTTCTATACCCCATGATTTTAGTATTTGTAGCTTGATTGTTACACGTGAGTGCATGCACGGTTGTGTTACAAAATATAATTCCAGTGGGTAATCACAGCGATTTATATTATCAAGGTCGCTACGGGAATTTTTCCCAGCGTGCGCAGTGATGTGTATTGAGGATTAATTATTAATTACCAATACCTGTTTCGTCGCTAGCGCGGTTTCGTATCTGTGGCCGGAGTTGTCGGAAGTTTTCCATTTCCGCCAACACGGTCTCGAACTTGGTCGCGCTAATGATATTATCTTCGATAGCAACCGATTATAGTTTACTAATTGTATTCAGGCTGCTTTGTGCTGCTGCGAGAATTTCCAAATAAAAACGTACGCCTACGACACCGGTTACTATCGATATAGCCCCGACCATAATTCCGATTGGAGCACCTATAATAGTCGCTGTGGTTGTGATTCCAGCAACACCAAGGCCAACAGTTGCTGCCGTGGCGATTCCGAATCAGTGTTGGAGCAACATAATTAACTGGGAATGCAACTGGGGTGGCCTTGTCAGTAAATATTACTTCATCATTATCGAAACAATTCCCGGATACTTTCACACTTGGTGGTGCAGTCAACGATCGGGCATTTTCACTTGCTAATGCTATGACTCCAAGATGGCCTCGAGTTGGCAATGGTACATCAAGGTGGTCCCAACGGTTGATTTCTATCTTACCGTCACTTAGATTATATTTGATCATATACGAAGGCCTGGTTACACCATTTTGAAGGAGATATTAATTAACCGCGGTCAAAATCCATCACTTATATGTAGTGACAATTCTTAAACACAAACGCCAAAGATGGTTAAGAGCCCTTCCCGATAGACGCTGACTCCTTCGAAGTGAATTTTCTCTCCAACAACCAATGATCTTGAGAATGCAAATGTGGTAGGTTCTCGAATAATATTTCTTTGAGTGGTATACGGTAGTGCTCTACAAAAACTCGGGCCAGTTTCATCGAACGTTATCATTATTACACCCCACCCACTTTTATATCCATGTATCCCGGCTGGTAAACTCAGTCAAATACCGCTTTGGCGACAAACCTGCTCAAATACATATCGGCGCCGCGTCGTCGGGCGGTTGCATCCGTAAATGTGTACTTTAATGTAAAATCAGCAAGTGCTTGCGGGTCGATGTCGAGGAAGCTTTGCTTCCCGCAAGTGCTCGCAACGCTTCAATAACAAGATGACCACATATTGGTCCGTCCAGCCGAGTTTGCAACGGCAGCGTTATCAGCTTTAACTTGTCAGCGGTGAGTGGACTTTGTCCATCAATGACACCATATCGACTGGTGATTTTCAAGATTTCTATCGCAAGGTAGCTAATTAGTTTCTCCAATGATGAAGACAGAAACTGCATCGAATCAATGCACTGCAACTGACTCACCGAAAACGTCATGTATTTTTCCATCGTGTTGAGGATGGCTGTTATTGGCGCATACTGTTGCGATTGCCTGCATAATCAAGTGGCTGTCATACCCGCGCAGGTTATGAAACACCACAGAATTTTTTTTTCCTTGGGCAAATCCACAGTTGTAGATTGCACGCGTTGTGTGCGGCTCCTCAGTACGCGCCAGTGATATGACCGTGATCATGAACTTTCGCATCA
The DNA here is from genome assembly GCA_029931535.1 of Margaritifera margaritifera. NCBI lineage: Eukaryota > Metazoa > Mollusca > Bivalvia > Unionida > Margaritiferidae > Margaritifera > Margaritifera margaritifera. The sequence continues at coordinate 1,290,036 of JAQPZY010001481.1, forward strand.
GTAAAACCAAAAGCACCACCGCAGATCCAGCAATCGTTGGCCGCGATAAACTCATTAATATCATCACCGTTCATGATCATATCTTCGGGCGAATAGAGCTGTTCGCGGATCCATTTCCTGGTAACCTCGAGCTTTTCAAGAAACACCTCAACCGAGTTGTGGCCACGATACAATATTGGTGACTCTGTCACTCCGTCCCATCTGACTACGGTGTAGCAAAACCCGTATGGGATTTGTTCCGCAACTTGTGTTGTATTAGCGTTAACCTCAAGAGCGTTCACAGGAACATTCAAACATTCAAAGTCCGCATAAACCACATATGGTAATTTCATCTTTCGTTGCACCGCAGTGAATTTCGAATTGTTTCTGCCGGATTCTGGCATAATTGTATGCTGACGTTTTCCACTAATTCCACCACAGTAAAAATCATGCGTTGGGTGCTATATAAATGCAGGCAACGTCTGCATGGAAACTTTTTATCCGTGTGCTTGCTATATCGGTTAAGATTCTTTCTCCACACGTAATGATATAACGACTCTGAACCTTCCATGCCTTCTCTCAACAGCAGATCAACCTCGGTCCGCCCATACCAATTTCCAGTTTGTACATGTAGGGATAGTTCAAGCGGATAAAAACGTTTGTCCCAGGTGAACACGTCATAGGCGATACTGGGGTAAAGTTGTTCAAACTTGTTCAGTGTGGCTATGGTAACCTGCACCGGAAATTGAATGTTGCCAAAATTGAGTTCACGCAAGTATTGCTGGTATTTCCGCGGCTGATCTACGTGATCGCTCGAGGTATATAGCGCTGACGTGATTGCCCATTCAAAGCATCGATTGTCTTTGTTTTTATATTTATCACTGACCGCTGCGGAACATAGTCTGGCTTTGGTATATATAATTCGATCCGCGGAATGGCATGGTTGAGGAAATATGCAGTTCAACTTCCGTACTTCTGTCAAGAGTCCATCCCGAACCGGTGTTGGTGTATTTTTCCAACGTGAGGAGTATCTTTTCATTACCTTCATCAATATGCTTTATTGATAGCCTCGGTGTCTTTGCGGTTCGTGATTATAAGTGGACCACCATGAAACCACCCTTCTACGGCTTTAAATCCATCCTTATATGATGACTTCTGATTAAGCATCATAGTCAAATGCGCATGGACAACAATATCCGCTTTAACTCCGGAGGTGCCAGAGCGTTGTAACGTCGATACGATTTCCGGACACATATTCCATACAAGTTGTATCATGTCTTTGCTTGCCGCGTACCTGTTTGGAATAATCGCACTGTAATCCACATGATTGTTCTTATGCTTGTGTAGTTTAAACTCGGGGACTTCTTCGTGAACGTGCTTGACTGTCTCAGCATTGATAACTGCCGCGGTACGACGGTGGTATTCGTGGACATGCTCGACTTCCTCAGCGGCGACAAGTCGACGGTTTTGTTCATCCGCAATTATATTCACAATTTCCGTACGCTTGACTCGTGGAGGAATTTCGACATTGAATCGTGCTGCTGTTTCACAAAGCTGTCTCAAGGTTTGGCGCAGTTTGGCTCCAATAACTAAAAACACAAGCATGTTAGCTTTTCTTGCACCTCTCGGTATTGGTATATTACGCTCGCGCATGAATTGTCTCAGCTGTCGTACCGTTGCTGTTGCGGTAACTGGTTGTTGCGTATGTCAGCTTTTCGCATACGACTTGTTATTCATATCCAACGCGTTCGCCTCAATCCTGGCTATTATTTCATTTTACTACTGTATCGATTTCATCAACGTCGTCGGGGTGTTAACGTTGGGTATTTACGCAACTGGTTCCGCTGCTGTTGTGCAAGCGGATCTTCGACGGCGTGCGCGATAATACTCGATAATAGATCCGCATGGTTGACAAAGCTGATTATGAGACTTTACTCCGATACCACATTAGATACATGGTCGAGCACCCCGGACCATTACGTAACGCGAGCAAATGTGATTTACAGTGTTCGTAATGACATGTTCTGCCGCAGAGTTCATATTTTCCAAGGCATACACCGTTGCATCGATTTTGTCCTAATGCCATTGAACTTCTTATATCTTTGCAAATTTTATTATCTGATTATCAGTGTTTTCATAATCATTTGGGTCTTCATAATCTGATTGTACAACCGTGTGCTGTAAAATGATTTCTATTGATGGCCAGTTATCCAGGTGTCTGTCATCCTCATCATCGTCGGTAAATGGTTGCAAAAATGCTCGCAATGGATAGTATTTGATTATAAGAACATTCTCAATAAAAGACTTTTCATCAGTGATCGTAATTTACAAATTGTCGGTCTCGGGTTTTAAGCACACTCGTGCACCAGGCGACATCGATTGAGGATCGCTGGCAAATAGATTTTTGTGTTTGAATATAATTTTCTTCAATTTGGCGTTTGGATAAATCACCGCATGCTCATCGGTACCCTTAAATCCTATACCGACTCGTAAATGATTGCCCCTTGAACAATGATACCCCGTAACATAAAATGTCTTGCACTTTTTGTTGCATATTGACCCCATAGTCGCTGTGTCTTTGCATAAAAATCTCTCGTGTGAACAAACTCCCAACATTGCGACGTTCGCTTAGAATAATGGCATCGCGACCGTCGCTTTGCATCTTCCTCTTATGCTTTCTTTTCAGCTGCAGTTTTCTGGATCTCTCTAGCAATTATTCTATTACCAGCCTCTTCAACCATTTGCACCCACAATTTCCTTTTTTCTAAACATTCTTCCGCCCATTTTGTATTTCTGATAAATCTATTGCGGTTTATAAATTCTTGCAACTCATCATCATCAAATGTATCTAAAAACTCTTCATAATTCATTTTTAATTTTAACTAGCCACTGTTATATACCAAGGTAAATGTCTAATATAAAAATATTCTCTGCGGCAGTTGGTATTATATGTTTTCGCCGACAGAACATATATTTTCTGACTACACCGGTGTAAAATACACATGGAGAAAATATTTTCCGTTGTGGAGAAAATAATATCAGCAAAATCGCTTACACAGTCGGTGACGATCAATAATTGTGTTTTCATAGTAGTATAGTTGTAAACAAAAATCGAGGCCTGAAATCGGCGCAGCTGTGTTAGTATAGTAACCCTCAATACACATCACTGCGCTAGTTGGAAAAATTCCCGTCGCGACTTTGATAATATAAATCGTTGTGATTGCCGCGCTGGGGAAAATTCCAGTCACGACTTTGCTACATAAATCGTAGCGACTACCGGCTGGAATAATATTTTGTAACCCAACCGCGCATGCACTCACGTGTAACAATCAAGCTACAAATACTAAAGTCATGGGGTATACAAGGCTGACTTGTCCCCATCTCTCTGGTCTAAAACATACAAAGTACCTCTACTGGTTATAACCGTAATCTTCATTAGAAGATAGGTTGAAGACGATCCAGACGAAGAGCTAAAAATCAGAACAACAATGATAAATATATATAATTCGGTAATGATTTCACAGTTGGCGGTTCACGAAAGAAGGAAAAGAAAAAGTTTAAAGGACAATTAGGCTTGTAGACAGCTTTATATTCTATGAAATCTATGGAATAACTGAACAATTACATATTGAAACAATTTTCAGGCATAAAATCTAAATATTTGAGTAAAGACATGAATCCATATGAATTCATGGCCAGTTTTGAATGATGTTTTGAAACAAATTTGTATTCATCGCTTGACGATTAGCTGATGGTTGACAGTATGTATTCGATGTCAAAAACATTTAATCATCAAACACTTCGAAATCTACATGACTAGCATTTATAGAAATATACAATAATGTTGTTTAAGAATTTTAGGAGATTAGATAAGTCTGAGTGAAAAATTACAAAGTAGGCCCTGATTACAATGCTCGTGAATTAGCGAATGGTGCAAGTTTAAAGAGACTTGGTGTAGAACCTGAACTTGTAACAAACTATCGCGTATATTTAATGATGGAGAATTGAATACGTGGAGGAATTAGCATAATGCCAAACAGATACGCTAAAGCAAATTATGAAAACTATGTGGACAAAGATGGTAACATCACAGTGGTGGTGAGTTCGAAAGATCAAAGTCAAGGTTTAAGGTCATTCATTATGCACCGATATTATAACAGCGTATATGGATTGACCATGAGCTAAAACATGGCGTTTTAAAAAAAAAATTAAATAAAAAAACTTTAGAAGGGCAACTGACGAAAACGTAAATTTGGAGATCCAATCACACTTGCACGACCATATGAAGAACTTTGTTAGCTCCAGAGGAATTAATTCCAGACAAAAATGATTTACCACCATTGCTAAAGTTGATTGACGATTACAAAGAACAAATTCAATAGTATCAAAGCTAGTATGTACATTGAAAAACAATGTAAAGTATGATATTCACAAAGGAAATTAAAAAGTTTAGATACAGTTGAGTTTTTAATTGAAAAAGACACACATTTGTCTTGTTTTGACAACAGCTGTGGCTTTAGTCCTACATTGAAATGAATACGAATTTAAGACAAAAAGAAACAAATTCCTTAAACACAACACACACACACACACACACACACACACACACACACACACACACACACCTTTGTCAATCTAATGAATACCAGTATTCTTGGTAAACAGATGGAACATATCAGAGAAAGAACAACAGTCAAAAATACACAGATGATATCAATATTTAAAATGCCATAAAGATATATAAGTTGTTAGAAGAACAATTTTTGACGATGACTTGGTGTTAGTCAGTTTGAAAAACAAGAAAATTAAATTAACAAAACAGGTGGATTTACAGTGTAAGAGTTGCTAATGTAGGAATGTTACTACAACACCTTGGCAAACAAATACGGTGATATGGCCCGAGAATGATACAAATACATTGTGTATCTATGTTGAGACAAAATATTTTAACAGTGACACTAGTGACTATCTAAAGGATAGCATATTTGGATTACCACTAATGTATAAAAAAGTTCCTAGTCTTCGTAAGGATGAGTCAAATGGCGTTTCAATTAAAGATTTTGTTGATTAAGGTCAAAGTTATATTCATTCACAAAAGACAACGATTTCCATTTTTTTGGTGGTCATTGCTGCAAAGCACGACAAAACAGTATATTCTGTCTGAAATCTTTGAGTTGTATATTTGAACAATCACTCATACTGATATTTCAAAATATCTACCAGTGAAATCTAGTTTGGTTAGGTTAGTTGCTTTCTTTTTTGCTTCGTCAAACTTGCCACAGGCATCAATCTTAAAAATGGTATGGACCTTGATAGATATCAACCAGTAACTCAAACCACTTGCCTAATTTATCTTCGGCATCGACCACGATCACTTTTTCATTCTTGAAAAGTCACTTCTATTGTAAGTCTTGTTCATTCGAAAAACTGCACAGAAAATAATGATGTAGTAAAAAAATTCCTGTATTAAGTCTCTGTCTGATTCAGTTCGAACATAGTCATTCCCCAATTAGTCACTTCACAGATGTTGATTTATGTCGCAGGATAAATACATTTATACAGTATACGGTTGGGGGGGGGGGGCGGCGCTAGGGTCAGAGTAATTTGTTTTGTTTGGTCAATTAATTATTGACAAGTCAACCATTTTCTTAGAATCGATCATGTGACTTTACTTTAAATTCAAGCTACGCCGTTCATTAGTCAGCCGCAAGTTTAATTCTGTTTGGAAAAGCTATAGAACTTTGCTTCTTTGAGAATTTTTAACAAACAACCTTCTCCTTCTCTCCTCCCCTGTTTTCTTGTTGTTTGTTTCAGACCACAATGATATCTTTCCATTTTTTACATCATGGTTAACATATGTTTGTAAATAGGTCTTGTATGCTTAGATGCATTTTTCTCATACATTCAAATAGAAGGTTGAACTGATTCATTTTGTACCCATTGCTGATTTTGTGTACTTTCCTATACGTTTTTTCATGATTTTACATTTCTCGCATGTGAGCGTGATTTTCTGTCCCATTTGTGTGTCATGATAAAAAAAAGGGGTCAGGATTTTTACATGTCTTATACATTGATTTATTAAAAGATAATTACTTCACATCAAGTTTAAAACTTTGTGCCAAAGTTATTTATTGCTCTTAAGGCATTATAATAAATGCCCCTACACGATAATGGGCTTTTGCTTGTCATTCCACAAAACTAGCTCTACCATGGATTTGAGCCCCTTTTGATGTGGAAGAGTTGTCTATCCATAGCTGCATGGCAAGTAATTGTTGACAGGTTACACACAGCTATGTTGGATTCTTCTGAACACATGTATAGAGAGTACACACAATCAGCAATAGGTACAAAATGAACCACTAAATAATTGCGCTTTTTATTCTGTTGTCATCGTGCCGCAGAGAAGACAAAAGGTTTTCAATTCATAGTCTTGCTTACCAACTTCTACTATTTCAGATGCTACCAGCATTTTGTGCAGAACCTACCCCAATCTCAACTATTTCAATTTATCATTCATAATAACTTCTTCAATCATATTTGTCATATAGCCACATATCTTTGTATATGAAAATGTTGTAGTCATTCAATTTGAATAGTGTTATGTATATTGAATATATAACATGTGTCCATGAGGTAAGTTGTACTTCAGTGGTCATTTTGTAAATAACATGTTTACTGCATTTGAGTTCAAGGTTAGTCTTGTTTACATAGCATTTAGCACTTAGATTGGAATTTTCCATGGCTTGATTCGAGAAAAGTCAGGTATGCACAGTGATTTTCCTTTAGAGTTACTTATATTCTAGAATAATCTATCAGGCGACATATCTTTATATTTATGGAGCATATGGTAAACAAGATTCCATTCCAATACTAAACTTAATGTCGTAAAGATCAGTCTATTAAGGAATTTATTTTTGTAATCAGATGTTACAGTTGTGAAAATCAGAGCAAATTCTGAGAGAGAGAGAGAGAGAGAGAAAGAGAAGAATTATTTATTTGAAATATTCATTGGAATTACTAAAAGTGCTCATTCTCATTTTGGATTAATACTTGACTTTGGGATTTATATGAATTCATTCACAGATATTCTGGATTACATCATTCAGGCATATCAGGACATTCAAGACTATTGGCACATCAGGACATTCAAGGTTACTGGAATTCAGTCGGAACATTGTATATTTATGTCTTGTGATTAGGACACTTACGATTATTGGATTATTGGGACTTTAATTCACGTTATTGTACATTTTTGGTTTCACTTTCTTTCTGTTACATTATTTTAAGAGATTGAGTCGTAACAATAGATCATCGCTTCCATAGGATATAGTAAAGTATTTCAAAAGCTTTCTACTCAAATTGTTTACCACTGCATTGTTAGCTTCTCATTTTACATTCATATGAAACAACACAAGAAGAAACTGCCTGGTACAATGAATATATTTGGGATTAGCTTTGGAATTGCTCTCTGTAATATTTGATTTGGTTTAATGTTGATCGGTGTGCATCTGCTACAATGATGTGTAGTACTGAAGTATTTAAATTCTTGCAGTATTCTAGTCTGCTTGGGAAGAGTTATGTATTTACCGTATGTTGCCTTTTAATTATTTATCTAGCTTAAAATAATAAAAGAATGTGCCATGTTCTGCACATGCCAATTAGTGTGCTATAAAGCACAATTACATTATAATAACGACATTCACTTCTTCACCCCAGGCGAGGTCATGCGGAGGAAAATCAAACACATTTGTAACAAACACACTAACACGTATCACAAGTGCAGTGAATATGTACTCATATTTTATTTGCTCATCAGAAGCTTGGTGGAAATCTTTGACTTTTGGTCGTCTTCTTTTTTCAAGTTTTACCTCATTTTCTGGGTTTGAAATGCATCGGTGCTTACAGCAGTATGAGTAGATGCATGTAGAACAAAAGCATCATCTAGATTGTCTAAAGTCTCAGTCACTAACCTTTTCTCCTTCAATCTTTCATTCAAGAACCCAGTGTCTTTGCTGTTTTAAATTGGACTGTGCAGTTTTTCTGTTATTCTTCAAACGTTTTCCTGTTCTTTTCCTTCTTTTTCATCTCCATCAGTCACAATTAGTTTCAACAGATAGGTGCTTCCTGCAAATGCTAGTCCATTAGCCATTTCTTCTCCAGTATTTACTCCAGCTGCCTCCACTTATCTGGTGATCAAGGCAATTCTTTTGCACGTGCCATTTTTTAAAATGTATCTATCAATAGATAATAAAAGGTTTGACAGTTTTAATTTTACATACCGAAGAGATTAAAAGTGTTCTCGTCTAGATAGTATTTACGTGATTATTTAGATTGGAAAATTAGCTTCTGGTGTTTTTATGCGCATTTTGTTCCTCTATCTTTAGAAATTTATGTTCAATCATTCTTTTTCTGGAAAAATCAAAGGATATTAGTGTTAGCTGCTATCTTGTTGTTCAAGTCGGTAATTCCTGTTCTGAAAGCATCCATTATCTTTTAAATTTTTTGATCATTTCTCTAGATTTCGTTCATTAAATTTCTCTGTAACTGTTATACATTATATTGTAAAAATATACTAGCATTCAAAAAGTTGTTTATCTTCTCCATATCGATTTCTATAGCATTTATTTCACTCTTTATCCTGTGCTTGTTTGGCTGAAAATAATGTTGAATATTAGGTATCTCACCTGATTTTTCTCTACTAATTGCTAGTTCTGTAGAGGATTAGACAATCAAATGAACCATTGTTTAAACAAATCATGTGCAGCTAAATTCTTTTTATGTTCTCATAGTCTGTTTTTGATGTTCCGAGTGTTTGTTAGCTCTTTCAGTACAGCTCTGTTCAACATCTGTTAATTTATTATTAACTTTATCTCCACACGTTTTAATATCTATTAGTATCCTCCAAATGTTACATATGTTCATTAACACATCTTACTACAAACCGACAAGTAGCTGCATCACTGAATTGAACAGAATCACGTAACTGTATGATAGGTTTATTGCTGAGGTTTAAGCTACCATAATTGTTTGACATAGTGTAATATCTTTCTCCTACAGTTTTGTCTCTATGTTTAAAGGTAAACCAATGTCACTAGGTCCTTTCAGAGCTATTTCCATCATCATTTTATTATTTACTTTAATTCAAAACACGTTACAGGCATACGTGCCAATCTCTATTACTTTTGAATCTTCATTGTTTATGCTGATATTCAATCTGTTAATTGTATCACTCATTAATTGCTCGAAATTACAATTAACACTGTATGAAACAAAGTCTCCATGAAAAACATTTTAACAATGTATAATAGTTCAGTTGTGCTGAAGCCGTTCTGCTACGATTTAAATATATGTTTTCTGTTATTGATTAGATTAAGGTAAATGTATACATTTTGAGATTTTGAAAACCCACAAACTGCATCAGATTGAGTAGGTGCCTGTATGCATGACGTGCTCTTCGTCACTGGCACTTTTCTCCCTCAGTATGAGCCAAGGATCTATCCTTAACAGACACTGATGACATCAGAATAAGCATCAGGGAACTGAGACCTTTTGGCGATTTCCAAACCACATAAAACTGCTCTTGGTTCTTGCCCCACGGAGGGTGTAGACTTCCATAAGATTGGAAGTGATGAAGTGATCCAGACCCCTCCTGGCAACAGAGGGGGTTGTCCTGAGATGAAGAGAAGGAAGCAGAACATTCTTTCCTCCATTGGCAAGAGTGGCAACTTTCTGCCAAGTAGCACACAGCATCTGTCCACAGATGACAAATAGGAAGTCAATTCATGAATATACATTTAGTACATGATAGACAGGTGGGGAGCATGTCCTCTTGTGCCCACACTTACCAACACCTTGTGACATATTTATGTGCTAAAGAGTAAAACTGACAAATGACAAAAACAATATAACCGTGGAACCCCAAAAGGGTAGGTGATAATTACACTGACATGCGTACTAAGAAGGGGGAACAATTAAGAGAAGCACTGCTTTGCTGAGCAAGGTGCAAAAACCCTTCAAATTTTGCAAAAAAGAACACATAACACACATTTAAAGCAAGGACTGGGGAGAAAAAGACCTAGCACAAAAAGGATATGTTTGACCGAAAAAATGGTTAAAGAAATCAACGAAGGTGAAATTCATTGAGTGTTCTGATGTATATGTACTCGCATGATAGACCAGGGATAAGGATATTCCATATGTAGGCTATGACTAAGGAATCAGACTGGGATCATGTTCTTTTCAATTCTGGAGGGAATATTTAACTTGGACTGGGAACTTAGCATCCCAGAGAAGGAAAGTAATACAATAGTGGCAGGTCATGTATTACAGCTATTGAACTTCATTTTACTAATTTTAGTGGTTTCTGCATGACTGTTCTAACAAAAAGAACAAATGTCTGAAAAACATGTAAGGAATACAAAAGTCATTTAAATGGTCTGAAAATCCAAACAGATTGTCTAAAGTTGGATAGTACCATATTTCAAGTAATTTTTGTGTACCTTTTAATTTTTCATACAGTTGAGTCATAAAAATCATAATTATTTGTTTGTACTAGAACTTTTGATACACAGAAGTTGTTTTTTTACAATTTAAAATTATTAATTTTTCGTACAAATAAAGTGTGAAATCAAAAGATTGACATGTTTGAGAATTAATGTATACATGTGAATATTGTATATAAAAAATATTTTAATGGCCAAAAAAAGCAGGTCTATATGGAAAATCGGTTCTATGCATCACTTAGTTTTTGCCTGACATTTTTATGTATATTTATTTTCAGATTTTCTCTTTAATACCAGTGTTATTAAAAGTGTCTATAATAGGTACTAGCTATAATATACATTAAACTGAAATTACAACAATAACTTTAGCAATTTTGTGCTTCTAAATCATCGGATATAGATTTTTCCAAATATATTATTAAAATAATACATACCAGTGTCCTTCGTAGAGATCTAAATTTGGATGAATGGTTTGGTTTGGTGCTTTATGGCACAGCAACACAATGCAATCGGAGTAAAGTGCCTTGCCCAAGGACACACTATGGTAGCTGACCCAAGCTGGTCCAATGGTAGGATTCAAACCCACACCCTTTCAGCCATGAGTCCAGCATGCTAACCACTGAGCCACCACGGCTCCCAAATTTGGATGAAGTGTTGAGAAATATTTACAGTACTTCATGTCTTCTGGTTTGCAAATCTTTTTATAAATCATAATGAAATAGTCTCCATTATTAGATGCAAGTTAGTGCCTTTTCTGACAATGACAGGATCATTCTGTACACATGAGCTTTGTGTTACATAAGTCAAAGAACCTTATAAGTGAAAACAATGAGGAACTAAAGGATCGACCATTTAACTTTCGGGGGGGGGGGGGGTGATGGGATTTTGTTGAGAAAAAAATTCTGGCTCTCAAATAACTTCAAAAAAATATTCTTGCTCTGATTTATGGCAAACCAATAACCATTATATTAGTTGAAACAAATTATAATTATCTTGAGGTAAAAAATAATATATCCCCGCTCAAAAGAAATCCTAGGCCACCCCCTCAAGAATTAAATGGTCAGTACCTATTGAACTAGCTCATATGTTCTATTTGAGTGGTGAGATTTGAGTTTCAATACCTATTGCTTGTGTCAATTCATCCTTCCTTTATTCCTTAGGTCCAACTCTTAAGGCAATTAACACTGTTTACTAATTAACATATTTCTTCTGAATTAGTATTTTGGACGGGTGCTGCTTGGTATATATTTTCAATATTTCCTTGTTTCATTTAACAATGTGAATTTACGATAATATATATCAGGCATGTGCAACCTACTGCCTGCTGGCTGGATGAGGCTGGTGACCTGGTTTTATCCGCTTATTTACATCATAGGATGTGGGTTTAAAAATCGCTTATCTGGCCCGCAACCTGGAGGAAGTTGCACATGCCTGATATATACTGTACCATGTAATACCACGTGTTTACTCATATAAGTTTCTTAACCAGTGACCCCTTTGTACTCGCCGACAGAAGTGTCAGATCTTTGAAATTAAACTAACAACTATGCTTAGCAAGAGCAAAGATCAGACCAAATACTGCCTAACTTTTACAGGAAGTGTACACATACTTACTGACAAAGAGTAATCTTTGGTGGGAATGGAGACGTTATTTTACTTGTAAAGAAAACAAGGCATTCTAAACGGATATAATTATTGTGAATATTTAAATATAAATTATACATCTTTGAAACTGAAGGATTATGGTATGTATTTTGTATAATTTTCATTTGCTATTTTATTATGGTTTTCTCTGACAAAGTTTCAGTTAATAAGGGGCAGTAAGGTACATTAAACAAAATGGCACACAAAAAAGTGTTCTTTTTACATTGTCCTCGAAACAGATAGGCATACACTACTGTCTGGTTACTGTTCAAACCAATGTTCATCCACCTACAGCTTTAAGCAAGTCTGTCATACAAATTTAGACAAAGAACAGTACAAATATTATTGGTATCATGATAAGAAATATTTTATAACTATCCTGTAAATTTAAATATCCAGGAAAAGTTTAATAATCCAGAAAATCAAGTTTTATCAAGCATCTGTTCTCATTAAACTCCACAACCTCTCATTCTGTAGATGTTATTCAGGTAACTAGAGACTTTCTGCTTCTTCAGTTTGACAGAATCGTCCCACACAATAGCAGAATCTCTCAACAGGTAACTGCAAAACAGAGAAACATAATTATTTTTTTTGCAATGATTATGGCATAGCTGATGTACAGCATGGTGATCAAAGTGGTGCATTAGTGTGATACAAGGTCATCGTGCTGGAAATGGGTGTCTGTAATTTGATGCAAAAGAAAAATTAAACAAAGGATTTTACTTAACTCACTCATTAGTACTTTAATATATAGTCCTTAGAATAAGTAATCAGAATAATCAGGGGTAAGTAACATTCGTCATGTTTTCTCCACAGACTTTTTCTGTTATCATGACCAACCAGTACCTATTCCTCGTCACTAAATATCACTCTAACCCATCCATTTTGCAAGGTTCATCTTAATTTTTACCTACATCAGTTAATTTGCTGAATTCAGTTCACTTTGGAGATACTTCTTCCATATAACATGTTTAAAATATCTCTCAAAATGCAAACACATCTGGATGATTCTTGTGCATGATTCTTGTGCATACTGGTATATCAGGACTGGCCAATTTAATTCACTTGTCGAGCTATGTCTCTTGCTTCATTGTTACTAGCCAATATAGGACACATGGACCATGAACATCAAGTTATCATGGCTGGCCAAGTCTGTGGAAATTTTCTGAAGAAACTGTTGAACTGAATTTTTTCAAAATTCTCACCCACAGTAAATTGAGTTTTTCCTTTCATTTTAGCAGTACTTTGCATACTCATGCCTCCCTTGTTACAGCCATTATTTTCCAATGATACTAGTTTACTTACAATGCTTAACCGACAATTTATCAACTTCCTGATAACCCTACCAGTGTTAGTACTATTTTACACAGTAGGTAGTGGTGTAACAAATATGTCGATATAGTGGTACACCGATACACTACAGTATTGAAATTCACATTTTTCTGTATACATATTTTAGTCCTGTCTAGTAGTTAGACTGTTTGTGGAACTAGTTTTGCTTACTCTAAATATTACTTAATTCAGAACATCCTCACCTCTTTCTGATGCGAGTTGAATACTTCAAATGTCAGAAAGATACTCAGAAGTAATCATAATGATACTTCCCAAATTAGGCAAGATTTTGGTAGATGAGTACCTGGATAAGTACTAGAATAGATCCTCAAAATAAAAGATAGATGCTGAAAATGACATTTCATGATGTTTCAATCATCAATGAAATGCCTGCACTTTAAATATTTAATGTAATTCCTGGAACATTTGAAAAAAAAAAGTGGATAAATCATTCAGACTCCATAGCCTCAAACTACTGCTTATGTTGCTATTAGTGATGACACATCACTGAATCATCCAAATGCAAATAACATAGACCCTGATATACCAGTGCATTATGTGATGGCAGATCAGGGTCTATCTTGTTTGTTCTACTGATTAGCCCTTACAAACTGCATAGACCCAGATCTGCTGGTGCATTATGGGATGGCAGATCTGGGTCTATGCAGTTTGCAGTTGGTTAAGGTTTATACATGAGTGTATATGGTAGTTATTACTTATCTTAGTTGGAAACTCTCGTTTCTTAATTACTTGGACATAAATACAATCCTTCTCTTTTTTGCACAAATTAAGAAACACAGCTGGTAGAACATGTTATTTATAATAATAAAATGGACAGGCTCGGAAAAATCATGCTGACAATTGGTATCACATCGGTTTTCAAAATGGTCAGTTTGATAGCAAAATGTATTTGATGTATGTTGCAATACAATCATCTATATTGCACTATATCACAATAGGATTCCAGCTAGCAAAACTCATTCAATGGTAGCGTCTAATCACATAACTTACACCTGAACATGTAAACATTGTCAATGTGATGAAACACTTTATACATGATAATGTAATAACAACTTCTGTTGTGGATAAAATGAAACTCAAATTCAATTTTTGCTCATGATATGTCAAAATGTTGAAGCAGCCCATTAAAGACCTGATATGGGTTACCTGGCTAATATCACACAAACAGTTATTGTGATGAAATCTAAAAAAGGAAATTTAGGTACAATGGCTGAAACATAGTTTCCATCTGTGGACATTTCAACATGTTTCTATTATTGCCTGAAGTTAAGAGGCTAGTAACATACAAAATTTCTGTGCATAGATGAATATTTCTATGTTACCTTTCCTTGACAGAAGGGGCCAAAATATTAGAATCGAGAGCTTTTCAAAGCTCTTCTTGATAATGGTTACGGATGATGTCATCATTTTTTCACATTGGTCAAACCATTTTGAAGTCCTTTAACATTCTTCTACTGTAGCAGTAGCCACATTAGCAGGTGATTTGGCATCATTTGTACAAATATGAAAGGGTTTCATGAAAATCGGGATGTTTCCTAACAGCTGGTAGACAGCAAATTTTGCTGCCTGTTTGCTGTCTGTCGCCAGCTGTTTCATGCTCAAGAACTATCAGTTAACACAGATGAAAAATGGATGGTACAAAAATGATATTATTAGTAATTAACTGAGAAAAAAAAGGCCCCAAGAAGAAATCACACCATTTTTGCATCTTGATTTTAAATTTCTTTTGGAATAGCATACACCAGATATCTCACAGCAAATTTGTTCTCTGCACTCTTTGCCTGTTTTTCATGAACAACCATCTGTTCGGAAAATTAGGTAAGTCCCCATGTCAAGATGCTTTAATCAGAACTGCATACAAGATATAATCAAGATGATAAACTACAGACAGTGTAATGTGGAATTCACTTCAGCACTGCAGGATAAATAGTTCTACATCCTCAGTTACATACTGAATAAAGTTAAAACTGTGTATAAACAACCACCAAGGGAACCAACTAAAAGTGTTAAGAACTGGTGTTCTTTATGGGAAGGTAATGATGTATTGATTTATGCAGAAATGGGACCATATATATTTAAAATTTATAAACAAGTGGCCACTCTCTATGCAAGTGGTTATCATAGGTTTGATTGTATCCCCCCCCCCCCCCAACACATACATGCACACATAATGGTGGCTTATTTAACAGCTTTTGTGCTATATGGGATTACACCAGATTGGAATTAATAATGGCTGAGGCAAAGCCAGCACTGTACAACCCACACAAAAATGTTTTTAATGCACCCAAATTTACATTTTACCATAAATTCTACCTTTTCTGTAATATGTCTTAAGCATCAATACCTCCTTAAATGCACCAGTGGTTTTTATCACAGCTTTAGAATCAACATTACAAAGAAAATTGTATGCTTAAGTTTATTTGAAAGGATTAGAGGCTGCTTTCTGAAAATGTACATGTATTTACAATTCAGTTGTTTATCTGCCTGTGTTATATTGATGTTGAAGAAATTGATGTGAAAGGGAAAGTTTCCCACAAAACCAGGGCAGTATTTTCATTAAAAGCTGACTTCTGGTGAAATTTGTTATTATGACTTTTTAATTGCTATTTTACAACCAAAAAAATCCTATACTGTACTGATGATCTATTTTTTTTCTCATGTATTTATGGATAATAATGCTTGTACTCTTGGATACAGTGAGACTGCCACGTATTTATAGATAATAATGCTTGTACTGTTGGATATTGTGAGTGAGACTGCCACATATTTATAGATCATAATGTTTGTACTGTTGGATATTGCGAGACTGCCACATATTTATAGATCATAATGCTTGTACTGTTGGATATTGTGAGACTGCCACATATTTATAGATCATAATGCTTGTACTGTTGGAGACTGTGAGACTGCCACATATTTATAGATCATAATGCTTGTACTCTTGGAGACTGTGAGACTGCCATGTATTTATAGATCATAATGCTTGTACTGTTGGATACTGTGAGACTGCCACGTATTTATAGATCATAATGCTTGTACTGTTGGATACTGTGAGACTGCCACATATATATAGATCATAATGCTTGTACTGTTGGATACTGTGAGACTGCCACATATTTATAGATCATAATGCTTGTACTGTTGGATACTGTGAGACTGCCACATATTTATAGATCATAATGCTTGTACTGTCGGATACTATGAGTGAGACTGCCACGTATTTATAGATCATAATGCTTGTACTGTTGGATATTGTGAGACTGCCATGTATTTATAGATCATAATGCTTGTACTGTTGGATACTGTGAGACTGCCACGTATTTATAGATCATAATGCTTGTACTGTTGGATACTGTGAGACTGCCACATATTTATAAATCATAATGCTTGTACTGTTGGATATTGTGAGACTGCCACGTATTTATAGATCATAATGCTTGTACTGTTGGATACTGTGAGACTGCCACATATTTATAAATCATAATGCTTGTACTGTTGGATATTGTGAGACTGCCACGTATTTATAGATCATAATGCTTGTACTGTTGGAGACTGTGAGACTGCCATGTATTTATAGATCATAATGCTTGTACTGTTGGAGACTGTGAGACTGCCATGTATTTATAGATCATAATGCTTGTACTGTCGGATACTATGAGTGAGACTGAAGTACAACTGGCAAGCTTGTAAGCCTCATGTACTTTGGGTGAGTCCACAATATCCAACAGTACAAACACTATAATTTATTTATTTTGTAGCTCCATTTGTTCAATGATAAATTGCATTTAAATTGCCTTTCACAAAATCAAAGTAAATTAGAAATCTTCTAATTAATTTTATGACTGCAGCATGCATACAGAAAAAGTAAAATGTGACCCGAATTTGCATAGTGCTGCAACATGATGACCTTTATTGTATGTAGCAGCAAATTTATTGGGTCCTATGTGTGCTTATCAACAGCATCCAGTAAGTGCTTGACAGTGCCCAATTTGTGGGAAATTTACTGGATCATCCCACACAATGCATTTAAATCGGAAGTCACCATCTGGGTATATAATAATCCAAGATTTTTTCCAGCGGTTCAAAATAATAAAAAAACATTGCCTGGATGCCTTGACTTCTTGACCACCTTAAGTTGTCTTACATAGCTTATTTGTCTTGTCTTACAAGTTTATTTGTCTCATCTTACAAGCTTATCTGTTTCATCTTACAAGCTTTATCTGTCTAATCTTACAGATATATCTGTCTTTATCTTATAAGCTTATCTGTCTCATCTTACACCAATGTCTGTCATGCCTTACAAGCTTGTCTGTCTGATCTTACATGCTTATATGTCATGTCTTACAAGTAATCATAATATTCATTATGCTCATGGAATTATTTACAACAAGAGGCCCAAATGGGTCTAACATCACTTACATGACTTACATAACTTAACAGTTGACCATTTCACTAAGCAGGCTTATGTAGTATTATAAGAACACAGCCCACGTATACTTACAATCTATGTAAACTACCTCCCAAACTTTATAGTATGTTGAGTTTACTTATTTTACTATATCTTGATAAAAAAAATTATAAAGATAAAGGCATAATTAATATGCAGAGTCTCTCGCTTATACTCAAAGTCAAACAAGATCTTGATGATATAAACCCATTCATGACTAGAAATGGAGTCAGTAAGTGCTGACAAGTACAGCCAATCCTATTAAAAATCATCTCATCAATATGCAAGGATCTTGCTCATCTTGTAC
Organism: Margaritifera margaritifera; assembly: GCA_029931535.1. Classification (NCBI taxonomy): domain Eukaryota; kingdom Metazoa; phylum Mollusca; class Bivalvia; order Unionida; family Margaritiferidae; genus Margaritifera; species Margaritifera margaritifera. The sequence goes on from JAQPZY010001481.1 coordinate 1,308,268, forward strand.
TGGTCTAAGATCTTGGTGATTTAAGCCTATTTACCAAGTCTGATCAAAATTGGGTCAGAAATACAGCTAATCACATGCAATATCACCTCACCAATATCTGTGGATCATTTGCATTATCGAATGCACACCAGACCTTGATTATATAAGCATATATTCAATGTTGGATCAAAATCAGATCAAAAATATGGTTTCCATAGTGATAACAAGCTCAGCCAATGAGACGCAAGATCACCTCATTCATATGTGTGGATACTGCTCGTTATCGAACTCATCCAAGATGTTAAAGATAAAAGCCCATATTCTACGTCTGATCAAAATTGGGTCAGAAATATGGCAACAAGCTCAGCCAATCTGATGCAAGATTACTTCAGTAATATGCATGGATCTCACTCATTATTGAACCCACCCAAGATGTTGATGATCTAAACATACAATTCAAGTCTGATTAAAACTGAATTAGAAATACGACCTCCAGAGCAGTAACAAGCTCAACCAATCTGATGCAAGAGCACCTCATTAGTATGCATGAATCTTGCTCTTTAACTTTTCCAAGATTATGATGATAAAAGCGTATATTCCAAGTTTGATCAAAGTCAGATCAGAAATTTGGTTTCCAGAGTGGTTAAAAGGTCAGCCAATCTGATACAAGATTACCTCATTATTATGTGTGGATTTCGCTCATTATCGTACCAATCCAAGATCTTAACAATGCAAGTCCATGTTTCAAGTTTCATAACAATTGGATCATAAATATGACTTCCAGAGTGGTAACAAGCTCATCCAATCAGATGCAAGATCACCTCTTTAATATGCATGCATCTCACTCATTATCCAATATGTCCAAGATCTTGATGATACAAGCATATAATCCAAGTTTGATGAAAACTGGATCCAAAATATGACCTCAAAAGTGGTAACAAACTCAGCTAATCTGATGCAAGAGCACCTCATTAGTATGCAGCATCTCACTCATTGCATATATTCCAAGTTTGATCAAAACTGGATCATAAATGTGGCCTCCAGAGTGGTAACAAGCTCAGCTAATCTGATGCAAGAGCACCTCATTAGTTATGTGTGGATCTTGCTCACAATCTAACTTTTCCAAGATCTTGATGATGAAAGCATGTATTCCAAGTCTGACAAAAATCGAATCTGAAATTTGGCCTCTAAGATCAGCCAATCAGATGCAAGATTACCTTATTAATAAACATGGATCTCACTATTTATCGCATTCATCCAAAAGCTTGATAATAAAAAACCCATATTTCAAGTTTTTTTCAAAACTGGACAGAAATATGGCTTCCAGTGTGGTAAGAAGCTAAGCCAATCAGATGCAAGAGCATCTCATCTTCATGCATGAATTTCACTGATCTAACTTTTCAAAGATCTTGATGATGTATGTAAAAGCGTATATTCCAAGTCTGATCCAAACTGGATCAAAAGTATGACCTCCAGATTGGTAACAAGTCCAACCAATCTGATGCAAGATTACCTCATTAATATGCATGATATCTCACTCATTATTTTACTCTTCTGAGATCTTTATGATATAAGCATATACTCCAAGTTTGATCAAAATCAGATCAGAAATTTGGCCTCCAGAGTGGAAAAAAGATCAACCAATCAGATGGGATTATCTCATTAATGAATCTCACTCATTATCAAATTCATCCAAGATCTTGATAATGTAAGCCCATATTTAAAGTTTTATCAAATTGGATCAGAAATATGGCTTCCAGAATGGTAACATGCTCAGCCAATCAGATGCAAGAGCACCTCATTAATATGCATTGATATCACTCATTATCTAAATTTTCCAAAATCTTGATGATATAAGCATATATTCCAAGTTTGATCCAAATCGTATCAGAAATACATCTTCCAGAGTGGTAACAAGCTCAGCCAATCAGATGCAGGGTTACCTCATTAGTATGCATGATAGCTCACTAATTATTTAACTCTTCTGAGATCTTTATGATATAAGCATATATTCCAAGTTTGATCAATATCAGATCAGAAATAAAACCTCTAGGGTGATAACCAGCTCTGCCAATCAGATGCAAGATCAACTCATTAATACACACGGATCTCACTCATTATCGAAATCATCGGAGATTTTGATGATATAAGCCTATATTCCAAGTTTGATTGAATTGGATCAGAAATATGGACCACAAAGTTATAACAAGCAGTTGTTGATGGATGGATGATGCAAAACTGATGACACGTGATGGACACAGGACCATACCAGGTTTTTGTATTTTAGCAACAGGAGCCATAATTGATATAAGGCCTTCATGCAAGAATGCCTTCTATTAAACTTGGTAAAAATGTACAGTTGAATAGTTTTCAGAAGAAGTCATTTAAAGGTTTGTTTACATATTTAGTTATAGTGGGTGGCTATATGGCAATTCATCAATGTTTATATTGAAAGGTCTTGATGCATGGTTACTCCTTGCCAGATTGGATTGAAACTGAACCATCATCAGTCGAAGTTAAACGAGATGTTGACTTTAGATGACAGAACAAACAGAGGGCAATACCATAAGCTCATCTGGCCTCACAACCAGGAGAGCGGTAGACCAAAACAAATTTCATTATATCTCGATTTTGGGGGATAAAATCTCATATATCAAACCTTAGGGATGTTACCACTCTCTTTTGTTTCAAATATATGTTATATAATTTATGGAAAGAGGTAAACTTAATCTGCAACAGTAAAATTCAAGATCATAATTCTTTATTTCAAAATGATCAACTTACATGTTTTCCTTGTGCTTAGGACCATCCTTGGCAATGATTACATATTGCCCGTTTTCCTTGATTTTGGGGCACTGGCAAATGGAGTCCCACACGAAGTAGATAGTGTCACCATCATCATAATTCTCAGCTCCTGCAAGGATACAAATCATGAGCTAACTGAATGCTATTAGTTCTCCCCTGTACTTGAAATTTTGCTTTAATATTTATAATTACTGCCACTGTTTGAGACCTATATATCAAGGTATGAGCATACTTTGATGACCAACTGTCAATTCAGCCCATAAAGTGTGAAGTTTTTGTCAGTTTCATTTGTTTTCTTTGCTTTCAATTTTGTGGTTTTGCAAAAAATAATGTGTTATGTATGATGTTTATATAATATTATAAATATTTTAGGAAATTATAAATGTTTCTTCACTTTAATATTTGCTTAAATTTTAATGTTATCAGGAAAAACATGTTTAACTAGTGTCCTTGAATTAGGTTGTTTTGATCAATATGTTTTCTCAATTTGAAGGTCAAGGTTGAATTTTTGTTTACAGTTAGAATTCCATTAAGATGACTCATATTCTAGAACATTCTGTCATGTGACCAATCTTTATATATACCATGTTTGGTGGACATTTTTTCAGTTTTGACATTACCATCAGTCTTGTAAAGAGCTATTACAGTTGTGAAAATTCATTCCAAATTCTAAGAGAGGAATTATTTAAAATATTCATTGGATTATAACAGTGCTCATAAACTTTTGGATTTTGGATTTTTAATTGATGATTTTGGAATTTATGTGAACTTATTCAGAGATTTTGGAATACTTCATTTTGACATCAGCACATCAAGATTTCTAGTACATCAGGACTTTGGAGACCATTAACACATCATAACATTCAAGGACACAGCCGTGAATTCGGAACATTCTATATTTAGGACTTGTGATTAGAACAATCATTCTTATCGGATTATTAGGATTTCAAAACACATTACTGTAAGTGACTTTTTTGATTTTTCATTTTAATTATCTAGTAATAAATTGCTTGTTGATTTTTACTTGATTTGTTGCTTTCACTTTCTTTCTGTTACATTTTTCTTAGACCATAGAGTCGTAACAGAAATTGGGGGCTCGTCTTCCGGGATTGAATTTCTTTAAAGCATATTAGAGATATTAAATTTATCTTTGAAATTCATATTGATTTTGTCTCGGAGAATTTTTTTGTCTTTGGCAAAGATTTTTAATAAAGAATTTTTTTTTGTGTGAAACCAACAAGCATTTACAATGGCATCTAATGTTCAGAATTTCATTTCAAAACCTACCCAGGAGGGGTTAGAGTGCATGAGAAAGGATGAGTTGCTCGAGCTTGCCAGAAAATATAGTCTATCTGAGGCAAAAGTATCATTGACAAAACTGGAGATAAAGATTATTTTGATTCAGTATTTAGTAGGAAAGGGAATTTTTGATAGCAGTGCTTTAAGTTTGAAGAGAAAGCCTGTATCTGGTTCTGACAGGAAATTAAGGGAATTAGAGTTAAAGAACCAGATTGATTTAGAATTGGCAAAGCTTCAGATTCAGAGAGAGAGAGAGAGAAAGAAGAGTGGCAGATACAAATGCAGAAGGAAGAGAGGCAGATACAAATGCAGAAGGAAGAGAGGCAGATACAAATGCAGAAAGAAGAGAGGCAGATACAGATGGAGAGAGAAAAAGAAGAGAGGCAGATGGAGAGAGAGAAAGAAGAGAGGCAGATACAGATGGAGAGAGAGAAAGAAGATAGGCGGATACAGATGGAGAGAGAGAAAGAAGAGAGACAAATACAAATGCAGATGCAAAGAGAAGAAAGGGAAATGCAATTTAAGTTAAGAGAATTAGAACTGGCAAACAGAGCACACTCCACTCCTTTAAACACAAGTTCAGGTTTTGATGTTACTAGATATATTAGGTTAGTACCCCCTTTTCAGGAAAAAGAAGTAGATAAATACTTTCTTCATTTCGAGAAAATAGCTGAAAACTTGAAATGGCCCAGAGAGCATTGGACTTTGTTATTACAAAGTGTACTTATTGGCAAAGCTTGTGAAGTCTACACTTCACTGTCAGTACAACAAAGCACTGATTATGATTTGGTTAAGGAGTACATCTTGAAAGCTTATGAGTTGGTACCAGAGGCATATCGACAAAGGTTTAGGAATTGTAGAAAAGAAACTGGACAAACTCATGTCGAATTTGCAAGGGATAAAGAACAACTATTTGATAGGTGGTGCTCAGCCAAGAAAGTTGATCAAGGTTATGATAACCTCAGACAGCTCGTATTAATTGAAGAGTTCAAGAGGTGCATCCATAGTGATGTTAAAACCTATCTTGACGAGCAGAATGTGGAAACTTTGGAAAATGCTGCTCGTATGGCTGATGATTATTCCTTGACTCACAAAATTTCATTTGGAAATAAGTCGTCCTCTCAGCAGTTTTCTGGTAAAAAACCATTTCAATCTCATTCGAGTACTTCCAAATTTCACAACAGCACAACTGTTAGGAATCAAACATCTGATAAGACTGATCAGAAATCCTTATCTCTTCCTACGTGCACTTATTGTAAAACGAAAGGGCACGTTATTTCTGATTGCTTCAAGTTGAAAAATAAGCAACAGAGTAAAGACAGAGCTTTTCCAAATGCTCTTATTTCTACGAGGTCAAGGTCACGGTCTTGTATTGAAAGCAATACATTTGTTGGGTCAAACAAACCCCAGTCTGATTCTATTTTGGAGGCTTATGAACCATTCATGTCAGAAGGTTCTATATCACTTATTGGTGATTCTGCCAAACCTATCCCAATTAAAATATTAAGGGACACTGGAGCTTCTCAGAGTCTTTTATTATCAGGTACTTTGCCTTTGTCTGAGGAGTCTTCTTCAAGTGAAAGTGTTCTTGTTCAGGGAGTTGAGTGCGGCTTTGTAAATGTTCCTCTTCATTGTGTAAATTTGGCATCAGACTTAGTTTCTGGACCTGTGACTGTTGGGGCAGTGACTTCTTTACCCATAGAGGGTGTTCATTTATTACTAGGCAATGACCTAGCTGGAGATAAGGTTGTGGTTAATCCACTTGTAACTGACAAGCCTTGTTTGGATCAGAAAGTTGATCCTGTCGAAACTGAAATCCCTGATTTGTACCCTGCTTGTGCAGTTACTAGAGCTATGGCAAAAAGAGCTCTTGAGAGTGATGTTGATCAGGATATTATTCCTTTAGCTGACACATGTATTGGTCAGTCTTTTGATGAGGTCACTTTTTCCTCAGGTATTGATCAATCAAATGGTATTGATCACAGTGATCCTCTTTTGACAACTCATTCTCTTTGTTCTACTCAGGGTGACAAACGACAATCTCTTGTCATTGAACAGGAGCAAGATCCCGAGATATCTTGTTTGTTTCAGAGGGCTATTAGTGAAACTGAAGCCACACAAGTTCCAGTGTGTTACTTTGTGAAAAATGGGGTCCTTATGAGGAAATGGAGACCACCTGATGTACCCGCTGGTGACGAGTGGTCAGTGAGCTATCAAATTGTTGTTCCTAAGTCATATAGACAGGAAATTCTTAATTTAGCCCATGAAACTCCTTTAGCTGGTCATTTAGGAGTCTGTAAGACTTATCACAAGATCTTGAATCATTTTTATTGGCCGAAACTCAAAAGTGATGTTTCTAAATACTGCAGATCTTGTCACACTTGTCAAATGGTAGGAAAACCCAATCAGAAGATACCTAAGGCTCATCTGCAACCTATTCCTGCATTTGGTGAACCATTTAGTAGAATAATTGTAGACTGTGTTGGTCCTTTACCTAAAACCAAGTCAAGCAACCAATACTTGTTGACCATCATGTGTGCATCTACAAGATTTCCAGAGGCAATTCCTCTGAGAAATATAAAAACTAAAACTATTGTGAAAGCTTTGGTGAAGTTTTTTACTCTTGTTGGCCTTCCCAAATCTGTCCAGTCGGATCAAGGGTCAAATTTTATGTCTGGAATTTTCCAACAAGTTATGCATGAATTAGGCATCCAACAGTTTAAATCTTCTGCCTATCACCCTGAAAGTCAAGTTGCTTTGGAAAGATTTCATCAAACTTTGAAGAATATGATTCGATCATATTGCTTTGATACAGAAAAGGATTGGGATGAGGGTGTTCATTTGTTGTTGTTTGCTGTTAGGGAATCAGTTCAAGAGTCGTTGGGTTTTAGTCCCTTTGAACTAGTTTTTGGTCATACTGTCCGTGGACCATTGAAATTATTGAAAGAGAAACTTCTTTCAAATGAAGATTCGAAGGTTAATCTTCTTGATTATGTCTCTGATTTCAAATACAAGTTGTCAAAGGCCTGTGAAGTAGCAAGAACTAATCTTCACACTACCCAGTCAAAAATGAAATTAAGGTATGACAGAAATTCACAGGAAAGGAGTTTTAAACCTGGTGACAAAGTTCTGGCTCTCTTTCCCATACCTCAGAATCCTCTTCAGGCTAAATTTTATGGTCCTTATACCGTTGAAAAGAAAGTAAATGACTTAAATTATATCATTAACACTCCTGGGAGACGGAAACAGAAACAACTTTGTCATATAAATATGTTAAAGGAATATTTTGACAGAGATAGCTCAGCTAATTATTTAGTTAATTTAGTTGTACCTGTCCCACACAGTGAAGATATCAACGATGGAGTACGATCAGACTATAGTGACTCTGGTATAACCAATCTTCGGAATTCAGAAATATTGAACAACCTAGACCAGAAACTTTCACATCTACAACAACAGGAAGGAAATGAACTAAAACAGCTATTACATGAATATGAGCACTTGTTTCCTGATGTTCCAACATGAACAAGTAAAATTTATCATGACGTTGACATTGTAGATTCTGCACCTGTGAAACAGCATCCTTATAGGATGAATCCTCTCAAACAGAACTATCTGAAGAAAGAAATTCAGTATTTACTGGAGAATGATTTCATAGAACCAAGTAAAAGTAACTGGAGTTCACCATGTATTCTTGTTCCCAAGCCAGATAATACATTCCGTATGTGTACTGACTATAGAAAAGTCAACAGTGTCACCAAAACTGATTCATTTCCAATCCCAAGAATGGATGATTGCATTGATAAAATTGGAAATGCGGAATATGTCACCAAGTTTGACCTTTTAAAAGGATTCTGGCAAATTCCACTGACGGAAAGGGCAAAAGAAATTTCAGCATTTGTAACTCCAGATGGACTTTATCAATATAAAGTCATGCCGTTTGGAATGAAAAATTCGCCTGCAACGTTTCAACGTCTGATGAACATGATAACATTTGGTCTTGATAATTGTGACGCTTATATCGATGACGTCATTATCTACAACAACACCTGGGAAGATCATTTGGAAACCATTCGAAAATTCTTCGATCTACTCAGTGATGCGAATCTGACAATTAATTTGAGCAAAAGTGAGTTTTGCCATGCTTGTGTTACATTTTTAGGACATATTGTGGGACAAGGTCAAGTTAAACCTATAGAAGCTAAGGTCAAAGCTATCTCTGAATTTCAAGTTCCAATTTGTAAAAAGCAACTGATGCGATTTCTAGGTATGGCTGGATATTATCGGAAATTTTGTTCCAATTTTTCCAAAATTGCCGAACCTTTGACAAGTTTGTTGAGTAAGAAAACCAAATTTTGTTGGTCTGACAAGTGTCAGGAATCTTTTGACAAGTTAAAGGCCATGCTTAAGAATGCACCAGTTCTTTCTGCACAAAATTTTAGCCAATCATTTAAATTATCTGTTGATGCAAGTGATGTAGGGGTTGGTGGAGTATTGATTCAGGAAGACAAAAGTGGTGTGGATCACCCTGTGTGTTATTTTTCTAAAAAACTAAACAAGCACCAGAAAAATTATTCCACAATTGAGAAGGAATGTTTGGCTTTGATATTGGCTTTACAGCATTTTGAAGTGTATGTTACCTCAGCTCTTTCTCCAATTTTTGTGTACAGTGATCACAATCCCCTTACTTTCATCAACAAAATGAAAGATAAAAATCGGAGATTGTTGAGATGGAGTTTGATATTGCAAGAATATAACATTGACATTAGACACATCAGGGGAAAAGACAATGTGATTGCAGATGCACTCTCACGTGCCTAGAAATGTAATATTGCTTGATGTAATTAAGTCCATTATCATAAAACATTTTCTTATGTAATTTTGGTTATTATAGTATTAGATGTATATTCAAAAGAAAGCTTTATTATATAAATCTTTCTTTTTCTTTATGAGGGGAGGTGTTATGTATGATGTTTATATAATATTATAAATATTTTAGGAAATTATAAATGTTTCTTCACTTTAATATTTGCTTAAATTTTAATGTTATCAGGAAAAACATGTTTAACTAGTGACCTTGAATTAGGTTGTTTTGATCAATATGTTTTCTCAATTTGAAGGTCAAGGTTGAATTTTTGTTTACAGTTAGAATTCCATTAAGATGACTCATATTCTAGAACATTCTGTCATGTGACCAATCTTTATATATACCATGTTTGGTGGACATTTTTTCAGTTTTGACATTACCATCAGTCTTGTAAAGAGCTATTACAGTTGTGAAAATTCATTCCAAATTCTAAGAGAGGAATTATTTAAAATATTCATTGGATTATAACAGTGCTCATAAACTTTTGGATTTTGGATTTTTAATTGATGATTTTGGAATTTATGTGAACTTATTCAGAGATTTTGGAATACTTCATTTTGACATCAGCACATCAAGATTTCTAGTACATCAGGACTTTGGAGACCATTAACACATCATAACATTCAAGGACACAGCCGTGAATTCGGAACATTCTATATTTAGGACTTGTGATTAGAACAATCATTCTTATTGGATTATTAGGATTTCAAAACACATTACTGTAAGTGACTTTTTTGATTTTTCATTTTAATTATCTAGTAATAAATTGCTTGTTGATTTTTACTTGATTTGTTGGTTTCACTTTCTTTCTGTTACATTTTTCTTAGACCATAGAGTCGTAACAAATGTTTAAATCATTACAAAATGTGTGGATACGCCGCTGATTACTAGTAAATGGGATCCTACTGTCTTCGTTCATTCAGTTTAATTTCATGCATGTATAGTTGCCACACAAACTAATGAAAACTAGTATTCCATGAATAAATGTGAATTTACAATTACTTTATTTTATTGTTAGGCCTACCAATGTGGACCTTTAATTTTCTCAACAAAAAAGACATGTTTATATACACCTCTGCCATGGTAAATCACAGGCAGTGGGGTCCATAAATATCAACTGCTGCATAAGCGAGGGCTCGAGATAGCAATGAAACTCAAATCTTGGTTAACACTAACAGTGTGGAAAGGGATGGGGGTGGGTGGTACTAGAAACTTGTGTTGATACATGAGAATTATAATCTCCTTTGTTGTACACAAATATTCATATAATGGATTTTAATATCAATGGCAATTAGACCTTAAGAATTCAATTAAAGTTAATAAACTGATGGCAGACTTTAAATATACTAGTAAATCAAATTCACAAGCACTGCTTGCAAATTCGTGCATCAGTAAAGTCTGAGTTGCCTCCCTTTCAGTATGAAAACTCCAGTATCCACTGTACAGAAACACAAATGACCTAAAGCTTTATTGCAAGAATTACACTCTTAAATATATGGAGTCAAACTGATCAATATGTTTGCACTCATTAATTCTTCAATACAGCGATTTAATTGTGACCATACACTTTGATTCATCAACAGTACATGTCATCAATGGAATGTACAATTCCATGTCATTTGTACTAACACAGTTGGCACATGGCAACTGCACTCTCCCAAAGTGCTACATCCTGATTATGAAAAGAAAAGAATCAAATGACAATAAAGATAAAAGGCAAAACAGTATATGTTTTATTAAAATTGCAAGTTATTTTACAATTCACAGATTAGCTAAAGGCAAAACAGTGTATGTTTTATTAGAATTGCAAGTTATCTTACAATCCACAGATTAGCTAAAGGCAAAACAGTGTATGTTTTATTAGAATTGCAAGTTAATTTACAATTCACAGATTAACTAAAGGCAAAACAGTGTATGTTTTATTAGACTTGCAAGTTATTTAACAATTCACAGATTAGCTAAAGGCAAAACCTAAGCAGTTGCCTACAGTATCTATGATGATGTGTGATTTTAACAAGAAATTAGGCTGTCCTACACTTGGATGTTACTGTAATTTAGGCACCTTTCATGTATAGTACTGGAGACATTTAATTTGTTCATTAGCTTGCGTCATCATGTCAAAGGGCCATTAAGTTCTCAACAGCTGTCAAAATAAAGCCAGACATTTCATTATATATTTTGTTTTTTATTGAGAAAATATTTTTTTTAACAAAAAACTTACAAAATATATGATTTCTTATTAAAATTTTCAAGTTTCATGTTGACAATTCCAAGTTGCAATACATTAGCCACTGTTTTCAACGATAAAACAAGCGATATGTCAAGCTTTTATTTGCCAGTTTTGATTGCAACTTCCGTATTAAGCAAACAGAAACCTACTTTTTGCAATTTCTTTAAGAAGAAAAAAACTGGATCTGCACCTGCTTCCATGTTATAAGTGGGTTCCCAAGTTATCCAGGTGCACCAAAATGATTGAGTGGTGTATAGTGTCCGAGCAAGATAGGTACATAAAGGCATGGCACCCTGCCTCAACTCTGTGTGCCCTACCCTTATTTCTGGTCTTTAATTTGCACCTTGCCACTATTTCATTTGTAAGACTAACATCCTGTTCTTTTTTGATCCATTATTCCTTGTCTCTTTTGGATTGCTGGGACTTTTCTCTGTATCATGTTATCAAAACAAGAGTCCCCTGAAGGGACTGACAATCTACAGGCCAAAAAGAATTTCCAGGAATCCACAATAAGACCATTTCTTCATTTTAACTGCCGGGTGTTGAAACCATTTCTGATATTCTTAAGCAATATCAAAATGTCAAGATGGCCACCATGGTGACCATATTGAATGTAAGATTGGCACCATTTTCATGTAGGACCAATTAGACATCATAAGAAGTGTTTTGGTGGAAACCCATGTAGATATGGCCATCCATTCAGTAAAAGTAGCAATAAGAGTTTCAAGATGGCTGCCATTGTGGTCATACTGGATGTCAGATCAGCATCATTTTCCTTTAGAACCAACTAGACATCATAAGAAGTCTTCTGGTGAAAACTCCAGGTCAGTATGACTTTCCATATGGAAGTAGCAATAACAAGATTTTCAAGATGTGGGGTTGCATCTAAAATTTAGTAAATTTGGACAGTTTCCCCTTAAAGTTGAAAGAAAAGGGGGGTCAACCTGGACATAATTGGGGCACCTCAGTATAGGCAATCACAAAGTAACTAAAAATTAGAGCAGAGCAAGTAATATATAGTGCTTTCTTCATTTACTCTAATCAATTACAGCTGCAATACAATCCTGACAAAATGCAGTAAATTACTATTTTACAAAATTGCAGAGAGATAACTACAAAGGCACTAAAAAATCTTACATAACTTTCATCTTCCTCTGTCTCTCTATCTCTTACTGAAACATACACGCACCCACCCACATACAGTGGCATTGACATAATATTCCATAATTATAACAGAGGTTTGATCTTATAAATCACTAAACGACTGAGTGACAGGTTGCATCTCTACTGAATAACAAGCAGTTCATCCAAGGCAGGGTTTATTGTGCATCCAATTGTTTATGAACAGGAACAGCTCAACTTTGAAAATGTACACTATGATCTGTTGTTGCATTATGTGCCAGAATATCTATCAATAGTGTCTACACTGATCACAGTATAACAATGTAAGATGTCGACCCCAATATGTATGATATGTATGATTGGGGGTGGGGTGGGGCACATCTTACTGCCATAAGAATCAATGCTGTGTATGACTGGGTAGACAGAGCAATGGAAGGCCAAATATCTCACTTAGTTGGCAGCCCATATTGACACTGTTGCACAGCTTAGAGTCTGATTGCTTTATTCCAGGCTCAATCAAGTGGTTGCATTTTCAAAATGTGTTGACCGCTATTTCAGTAGGTTGATGAGCAATGGTAGCCGAGGAATACCAAAGTTGGTTGAACTTGGGGTGTAAATGAATATGTTTAATTTCTTTTATTAAAGCAACTCAAACATTAGTTCAACCATATTCGGCATTCCTCAGCTACCATCATTCTTCAACCAAATGAAAAGGCAGTCAATAGATGTTGAAAAATGCAACTACTTGATTGAGCCTGGATTTCCCTTGACAAGAAGAAATGCATCAGGGTAGGTATAGTATGAATGAAGCAATTAGACTCTAAGCTGTGCAATACTCAACCAGAATTCAACTTGTGACCCACAGGAACCAATGATGTAATTCAGCAGTCCACAATAGCAACAATGTCTGACTGTAAAGGAGTCAAATGCATATTGTCTACATTTCTTGGGAATAAAACACACGATTAATGAAAATTTCCACCCAATTCATAGTTTATGCATGATTATGCCCACAACGATTCAGATTGTGAAAAAAAAAATTTCTATACGAGTTAGATTTTCACAATTGCACATCCTAGATGCAACACTGAAGATGGCTGCCATGGTGGCCATACTGGTTGTCAGATCAGCACCATTTTCATTATAAGAAGTCTTCAGGTGAAAACCCCATGTTGATATAACAATCCATCCAGGACAAGTAATGATAATAATATTTTCAAGAACACTGCCATGGCAGGCATATTGGAGGTCAAATCATCATCATTTTCATTTAGGACCAACTAGACAAGATAAGAAATATTCAGGTGAAAACTCCATGTTCATATGACTCTTGATTCAGGAGGAGTAGCAATAAAAAAAAATTCCAATGGCTACAATGGCAGCTATACTGTATGTCAGATTGGCATACATATCATTAAGGACCACCGAGACAGCATAAGGGAAGTCTTTCAGTGAAAACCCCTTGTTGATATGACCATCAGTTCTGGAGAAGTAGTGATAACAAGATTTTCAAGATGGCCACTGTGTTAGCCATATTGGATGTCCAAACAGAACCATTTTCATTTTGGACCAACTAGACCTTGGGATGAATATGTGTGCAAAGTTTCATTGGATGGTCATTATACACAAGTTTGACTGGAATCATATAGACTAAAAGTCTTCTTTAGATTAAAGATGTTTTCCCACATAAATAATTGCAATGTGACATAATGACATGGCTCTCCTGATGAAATATAATGAAAAATGCTGGAAATTTTTTTTTTTTTTTTTATGTACCACTGAGTCAAAAAATATTAAATTTGTGTTTAGAAACAATGTATATTTTGGTTGAAACTGGTCCGTTAAATTCACAGGGTTGAACCTGATGGCTGATGAATAACAGATGCAGGCTCATACCAATAACTCACTTGGCCTTAGGGCCAGGAGAACTAATGAAAATTTGCTAAAATCTGGTAAAAGTGGATATAGGCTGATCAGGGCTGTTCCAGTAAAACATGGCACTTAAAAAAAACTTCTGTTGGTGGTTGTGTTTCAAACAAATTTGATTCTGATAGTGGAGGGTTGGTTAGGAAAATCACTTCTGGTGTGGGTTGCGTCAACAAAATCATAAATCACAGGTGTGGTTGTCGGAAAAAATGCATCTATATATTTAAAATCACATCTAACCCCTTCTTAGGGGTCTAACTTGTGGCGAATCAATATACAGGAGCATAGATGCTGCCAGGGCACGCGAGTGCTAAAATCATGCAAACTTTGTACGAATTCACAACGTTGGAAAGCAGTGATGCGTGAGAACTCCCGCAAATTAGATTAAAGGCGCGCATATTAAAAATGTACCCTGTGCAGTATAATGTTTTATTTAACTGTTAACCCTTAAAGTGCTTGTCGCAACATAAGTCGGGCTGCTGGCAGAGGTCTCGTAGCGTTGGTAGCGACATTGTTTTTCAAGTAGTCAACTGTTTACACAACTGGATACTTAGGATTGACGTGAATGGTTGCTAAACTAACTTTGATTTGTACATTGGGCCCTGGAGCAAGCATTCTGTCATAGTTTTAACCTTAGTCAACAAGAAAGTTTTGCAAAAAGCATGTTTAAAATACGGGCCACTCAGAAAATACAAAATGGCTGACTACCAACGTGGTTCATCTTCAGATGACGATTTAAAAATTCGAGCTGATGACAGCGATGATGACAATGATTATGAAGTTTTGAAGTATGTCAGTCTACTGGAGCTGCGAAAGTGTTACTGGAAATACCAGTGAGTGTTTTTTAGCCCAAAAATGATGTTGAATATGAGTTCGATGTACATGCTGGATTGCAGACAGCATGCAGGTCAACCCCCTATTCAGCAGTATTTTTAAATTAAATGGACAATACAAGCCTAATTAAAATACAGACAATTTAAAAGTAGAGTGGAATTTTCATTTCTTTTCTCAAACAATTCAGCACAGGGGGATCATGTGCTGCAAAATTATACTCCAAGTATAGCATTTTACGGGTTAAGATAAATTGAATAAAATAAGAATCTTAAAAGAATTAAAATGTCAGGATATTTATTTTACCAAAATACCACCGTCTGAACATGCAGACTATGGCATTGATGGACTCAGAACCCTAATACAGCATTATGGAACATATGAGAAATCTAGAATAGTAGGCAGCAAAGCACTGATTCAAGCAAGTGAAACTTTGGCAGAGCGCATGCAAGTGAAAAATCTTATTTTGGAACAGAGATATCCAAGAGACAATATCTGTGAGATGTGGAAAATTGTACATAACAACCACAAAGAACAGTTTAACAGCTTGTTCAAGCTGGCTAAGCTAGTTATGGGTATGCACCTTCAGACAGCAGACTGTGCAACGGGGTTCCCAGCACAGAACAAACATTCATACACAGATAAGGAACACAACAAGTTCAGAAACAACCAACAGATTAATGTTTATACAACTAGAGGGGACATCTTTTGAGGATTTTGATTTCCACAGAGCCCTAACAGAGTGGGGCAGTAAGAAAGAGAGATGGGGATATTTAAGTGTTGGGTGAATATTGAACTATGGCCTTCTCCCCCCCCACACACTTTTTTGTGTACTCCCCCCTTATTTTGGTGACAAGTAGGGAGACCCCCCTCTGCCCTTTAGATAAAATCCTGGCACCAGGTTATAAGATTTCATTGGTATTTGTTTTACTCTGACATTATCATACAGCATGTTCGGACAGCATTGGAGTTGATGAACTCCCTAGTTTTCTACAGAAACATGGAATCCAAGTGTAATGCATCCAAAAATGTAGAGGTTTACCATCTTGAAATTCAGTTTCCCGGTTCCATTTCACATTGGTATACACATTCTCAGGTTGACAAACAATTAGCATAGTAATCGGGTAAGCATGTGACAAATTTGGATACGTATCAAAAACAAGACAAAGAGTATGGGTGGACAGAATCACCAGACAGACCAGAACGAAGACAATCACTGGAACGGGCTTGGAATTTTATGAATGCCTGCACGTATTTACCATACAAGGAAGCAGTGAATATTTTTACTTAACTACGGTCAATACCGCTGGGTATCGACCTGTAGCAAAAATGTTAAGCTAATTGACTGTTTCTGAAGTATATAATAATGATAAAGATGAGCATAAGTGTTCCTATTCTTTAATGTGCATGACATTGTTTCGTCATCTTGAAGAAGAATTATTAAAGGGAGGAAAATAAAGGGTGTGCAGTTAATTAAAAAAAATAGTGAATTAAGCTACTTAAAAGATGAATTCAATCGATTTTAACTGTCTCTTTTCCGGTGATTACCTCTGTTCTGACCATTCTGGTGATTCTATCATCTGAAACAGTATAGCCGAAACAATCTCGCAAATTTTGAGATCAGAAAATAGATTGGCAGATTATAGTTATGTGTCTGCCTGACAGACTTGAATAATTTGATTTCTTGGTTTATTAATTCTAGTAGTTACTCGAAAAACATTCATGCATTTTCAGATTGTTTGTTAAAAATATTTATCAGACTATGCACATCTCCAGATAGGGCTAAATATAGCTTGAATAAGCTATAATAAATAGGTCTAGTCAGAACAATAGACATTGCTGGAGAAAATGTAAATTTGTATGGGCTGAATATGTAAAATTTTCAGAGCTACTAACAAGTCTGTTTGCACAGTCTGATGATGACTGTTCATTAGATAAATGTCAGAAAATATAATCAACGATATTCATAGGTTTAAAAACAATTACTATGGTAAAAGTTTATACACTCGTATAACTGTGGCAAAAATGATAAACCTGTACTTCTGCTGCTGGTGTTGCTATTGATTAGTTGGTTGATTTGGTGTTTTAGGTCTCTCCAACACCTGAGGTCATATAGAGATGAGACCTCAAGTTCTTGGTAGATCATTATGAGTTTTACACCATTTTCAGCACGAGAAAATTTATATATGGCAGCCAGTTTTACTGCTGAAGAAGACCCCAGGCATCAAAGACCACCAGAGTAGAACCACTGAACTTCCTCAAGTGACTGGCAACATTCTCACATACAAGGCCCGAGTGGGATTTGAACCTATGTGATGAGAGGCAAGTGATCACAAGATAAGCATTTTACACCACTCTGCCATGGAGGCTCCTCGGATCTTGGGTAGAAGTTTCGTATGAAAGATAGGAAGCGGGATATGGAACCCATGACTCCTTGATTCAAAGTTCAGCATGTTACTACTAGGCCATCAGTGATGATGATGCTGCAACAGTGTTGCTTCTAGGACATGGGATTGCGGGAATATTGTGATTTATCACAAGCTGGCCCAAAATGAATGAACCTATGCACCAAAAGCCCAACAGTTCGATTGCCACTGGCACTGATTGTGTGATTGGATGTGTGCTATTGTTTTTTTTATATGAAAAGGAGATAACAAATTTGGACAAAATGGCATACAAAAGCGGATATATTTCTGTTTTCTTATCATGTAGTGAAGTCTTTCAACAAGAACATCCCACCCTTTCCCGTAATAATTATTAACAAAATATCAGCTCATCAGGGCCTTTCAGACATAAATTTTGCGATAATTTCGAACTTGAAACTATTTAAACCTTTCCCCAAACAAATTTATGCCCATATTACACTCCTATAGGCTGAAAAATGAACAGAGTGCAGACGTCTTTCTTGCAGTCACATGCACGTTATGATTGGAACGGTGTAAAAGATATTTAATTCTTGTATGTTTTTTGTCCATGACAAGCTTGACAGACTATAATCTTGAACAGAATTCTGTTCTCACATTCTCCACTTTATTTTTAAGCCTAAAATTAAAAGATACATCTCCTGTTATGTATTTTTTGCTTAGAAGCTCATTACCTAGGTTAAAATGAAATGGGGAAATATTTTACAGTTGCGCGGTATTGTAAATGGTAGCCAGCAGCTTTGGCATGTGCTAAGTCAGGAGGAAGATGCAAGTTCGTACAGAAATATCAAAAAGAATGTTGCAGGATTATTAAAAATGAAGAAACAGTGAGGGAGAATCTCTTGATGAAATGTAATCAAATGATTCAAACATAGCAGTGCAGCAAGTGCAAGCAACAAAGCAAAACTACGTGCACAACTTCCAGTCAAACTGGCATGGGGAATGGTTGTGCTTAGAAAAGTCAAAGATGTGGATACTGTGTAAACTGTATGAAACACAGAAAAACAATCACTTTTACTGTAGGATGCACAAACTATAGGACCAGTACAATAGACAGGCACATACAATTCAGCTGATCATGTGGCAGCTGTATGGGCAGAAGCTGTGAAAAAGAATTTCAAGCTGGTAATTAATGGCCTGACTAAATCTTGCTTCTTTTACACTTTCGTTGTGTAATTGTATTATTGAAATCCACACCAAATCTGAGTCGTTTATAAAGTTCTTTCAAAAAGTTGTATTCTTGTTTTTCCATTTTTCTTGTGTTAATTATTTTAAAAATTCACTAATTTTTTCTTAATAACTCTTTTATACTTGCCATTCTAACCTGTACACTTTGTTATACCCATGCTTGACATACATGAACACCATCAAAAAGGAACACATTTACATTTAGTAAATATTTTTGAAATCATGGATAAGGTATACAAGCTAAAAAACATTGCTTAGATACAATAAACCACACAATAACCTTGTGCTTGCCTGTTTTGAAGATGCTGCAATCACTTGAAATATTTTCTTCTGTGTGACCCATATTTCTCAAGGAAGAGGGCCAAATTTGTCCCATTGAATTTAGAATTGGCCCACTTTTTGGAAAAGGGATGGGGGAGTTAGCCCTCTTTTGAAAAATCATAGAAGCAACACTGATGCTGCTGTTGACCAGAGACAGAAAACTGCAATGATGTTGATTTTAAGAGTACACTGGGGTCAAGAAAATTATTCCTAGATTTTCCTCCATTTTTTAAACTAATTCGGGGCGGGTTTTGAAGTTTTTTTTTTTAAAAACTTTTTTTTTTCAGGACAGAGACAGCCTTCGTATCAAATATTTTAACTACATCCAGTGAGGGGAAGTTGGGATGAAAATCTAAGAACTGATTGATTGTGGCCTGATGATGGTAGAAAACTGATTGGCATTGATGATGAGGCCAACAAAAAAAAATATGTGTGTGTTTCCAGTCTGCTGACTGTCCCTGTTTCTCGCTGCCGACCCTAGCACTTTTTCCCCACCCCCACAACACAAAAAAAATAAAAATTTATATAAAAAAAAAAATCACATTGCCAAAATTGATTGGTGCAGCTAATTGAGCCAGTTTTGCCCAGTACTTTGAAGTGCTTTAAATATTATTTGATTTATATATAATGTTATAAAAAAAAAAAAAAAAAAAAAAAAACAACAACAAAAAACAGTGCAATAGGAAACATTTTTGTGGGGGCTTTATGATAATCTGACTTTTCACAGTAGGGAAGATGATGAAACAATGTTTGACATGCTATATTTCTTTTTTATATATTTTATATTAGTCATGCAACAATACATACAAATAAGACATATCAGTCACTAAAAATATATTTTTCTTACAGAATTTATATAGTGTAAAAGTTGGCAGAAATAATGTGACATCACTTCCATTGGCATTATTTTTTTTCTTTCTGACAAATCAAATAATATCTATTTACAAATACATTTATTGAAAAAGCATAAAAATAAATCACTGCATCTGACAGTACATTTAAAGCAATACAAGATTTAACTATCATGCAAATCAAAAGCAGCATGCTTAAGAACAAAGAAATTTAAGCAAAACATAGCGATCACTGCAAGCACACATAGTCATAATGAATGACAGTTTAGTAAGGATGCACATTCATGATTTCTGCATTATAAGAGAAATTCCTATTGTAAAATCTAGATTCATAGACATTAAATTAGTAGGTATTAAGTGACTGAACCATGACATCTACAAATAATAAGGCACCAAGAAAACTTTTAATTTTACAGTAGCAGAAGCATACATGCCTGACATACAAACAAACAAAAGAACAAAAGATGATTGATTACAAAGTATGAATACAAATAAAAATATGCAGTGGATTATATAATATATAAGAATTCAGTATAGGTTACCTCGGATCAGCTGTCATTTAAATAGCTTCTGTCTACAACCCAAAATTAAAATCACTTCTACCGCCCACTAATCCCAAGCCAGAAATTATGTAAAATAATACGCTTTTGTAGGGGGCAATGTTTTTCTATTAAAACACATCAGAGAGTGGATCATAATTTTTTAAAATTGCTTCTGTTGTGGGTTGGTTGAATTTGAAAGTGCCTTCCCCCCAGGGGGTGTATGTTTTACAGGAATAGCGGTCATCAAGTATTGGCTTGTAATGTAAGAATTATGGCAAATACACTAATGTGAATTCAAATGCATTTGCTGGTATTCTAAGTTTGAAGAGGGATGCATTCACACTAGAAACAATATTTTGTTTTGTTTTGTTGGATACAAAGGTAATAATGTAGGGAGAATACCCAAATATAGATAAGTCAAAATTGACAGATGGGGCCATTAAAAAAAAAACAATTCTAAAAACATGAGTCCCTCATAAAGGATGACACTCTACTGGCTGAAAAGAATTTCCATGAATTCAAGATAAAACCATTTCTTCCTTTTAACTACTGAGTGCTGAAAGCATCTTTGACATTTTAGCAATAACAAGATTTTCAAATTAGCTGCTGTGGTGGACATACTGAATGTAAGATTGGCATCATTTTCATTTAGGAACAATAAGACATCATAAGAAATCTTCTGGTGGAAAACCCCCATGTTGATATGACGTTCCATTTTGCAGGAGTAACAATAACAGGATTTTCAGGATTGCTGCCATGGTGGCCATATTGGATACCAGATTGGCACCATTTCCATTTAGGACCAACTAGATATATAAGAAGTCTTTTGGTAACAGCACAATACCATAACAACCAGACATCTAGGAGAAGTAGCAATAACAAGATTTTCAAGATGGCCATTGTGGCAGCCATATTGTAAGTCAGATAAGCACCATATTCCTTTACAACCAACTAGACGTCATAAGAAATCTTTCAGTGAAAACCTCTTGCCGATATGACAATTCGTTCAGGAATACTGATAACAAGATTTTGAAGATGGCCACCGTGGTGGCCACACTGGATGTCTGAGCAACACCATTTTCATTTAGAAATAACTAGACATCGTAAGAAGTCATTTAGTGAAAAAAACCCATGTTGATATGACCATCCATTCAGGAGGAGTAGTGATAAGATTTTCAAGATGGCCACTGTGGCAGTCATATTGCATGTGGAAGCAGCACCATTTTCATTTAGGACCAACTAGTCATCATAAGTCTTCTGGTGAAAACCCCATGGCAATATTGCTTTTCATTCAGGAAGAGTAGAGGTAAAAAAAATTTCAAGACAGCCACTGTGGCAGCCATATTGAACATCAGATCAGCTCCATTTTCATTTAGGACCAGACAGGCATCATACATGTCATTTAATGAAAACCCCATGTTGATATAACCATCCCATTCAGGAGAAGTAGCGATAACAAGATTTTCAAGATGGCCACTGTGAACACCATATTGGACATCAGATTAGCACCATTTTTATTTAGGACGAAGCAGACTTCATAAGAATTCCTCTGGTGAAAACCCCAAGTCAAAAAAGAACCTTCCGTTCTGCTAATGGATGGATGGCTGACATATAACAGACCGTGCTAAAAGCTCTTCTGGTCTATGACCAGTAGAACTAAAAACACTACATATATCTTTCAACCAATATTCACATCTGCTATCAATATGTGCTTTTATCTGAAATTGAATAAATGATTACCTACTCAAAATACTTTTATATTTAATTCAACAAGTTGTAAAAGTCATAGAGTCTTTCAATTAGAACTAAATGCTATAAAATGAGTAAAGGGAAGTAAAGTGGGAATTCATATAGGGCCAGCTGGTATTGTTTAGTTATTTCTTATGCATGTTACCTCTGAGGGTAGAATTCTGTATTTACTATATCAGAACCTTGTATTATAGTTACTGAGTTGTCGTTTTAAAACCTGAAGCTGATGGTTCTAATAAGTTTATTATACTAAATAAACCATGACAAAATAATTAAAATCACAAATCTCCAAAAAATGGGAATTGCAAGCCATTCCACATGCATCATGGTGTCTAGCACATGTAATAATGTAAAAATCAAGATGTGCAATTACGTCACGCTAGACAAGACTTGTAACTACAGTGTAACTGAACATTTTCAGCCAGTCTGAATAGGATAGGATAACCATAATTTATCATGCAAATAAATTTTCAAATTGTTCTTTCTTTCATTTATTTCTCAACATATGACTAAATAATTATCGTTACTACAAGGTAATGACCAATAAAGCACAGGTATACAATGAAAGAGATAGACACACTTGAATCATTCTTATGCATTGCTGTGATGTCACAGACCTTGCACAATGACAATTCTATCTGATTGACCAATGAAATTGATTGTTCAATTAGTATTCCAGGTAACATAACATAGTGACAATGATACATTACACAATTTATACAGTTACTACTTATTTTAGTATCTGAGTTTTCAACCAATAATACATTTTACATGCATGAAGTATAATTGCTGTGTATAGAATCCTACCACCTGCTAACAGTGTAAATCTTGACCTGCAGGACTTTCATGTGACAACAGATCTTGTGTCTACACTGTCTGCTGTTGGGTGCACATTACACATACACAAATAAAGTACAAGCAATAAGATATACTCTGCTAACTCTACCAACTTACCTTTCTTGATAACTTTGAGCAACACTGCATCTGCTTTATTTTGTTGGACTTGGTCATGGATTTTCGAAATGTTAACATGGAATACTGGAAAAAAGAGTGTAATCATTGATTACATAGTTTACCTCTA
The DNA here is from genome assembly GCA_029931535.1 of Margaritifera margaritifera. NCBI lineage: Eukaryota > Metazoa > Mollusca > Bivalvia > Unionida > Margaritiferidae > Margaritifera > Margaritifera margaritifera. The sequence goes on from JAQPZY010001481.1 coordinate 1,331,482, forward strand.
TGAAGCCTTTAGTAGTTGCCAGTACACATACTGAACATTAATCATCATGCACAAAATAAATTTGGACAAAAGTAATCATGAGAATAAAATGTTGGCCCCTTTAGTAACTAAAGTTATTTTGCTATTATTTATCTTTGCATTTTTAGAACTCAACTTTTAATTGGCACTATATAGCCAGTATTGTGCTGGGATTGCATTAAACCATATACGTACATACATACTGTCACTAGACATGAAACAATAAAAAAGGAACTTTCTTTTCTATGATATCAAAGTAGATGTACTATAATAAGTTTTTAAAAACCAGAGAATACTTATTTGCCTTTTTTAAAAGCATTGTTCTCAAAATCTGCTTCAGAAACTATTATCACTGTCCACCCATAGAAGCCAGATTTTACTGGAAGAAAGTCAGACTTTGAGTAACATTGGAGGGACAGACAGTATGACAAGCATAGTTCGTGCATCAGTAATTACCTTGATTAGCCACTACAGGCTTCACATGAAGAGCATGCAGCAATACAGACCACTCATCTAAATCCTATACTCATTCACATATACAATACACATTTAATCTGTTGAGGGTAATCTATCACAAAACAGAATGTCTAGTCATTAATATGAAAAGTTTACCACTGAATAAACATATTTATTCCTACTTCCATATGCACTAGTCAGAAATGATCTTTTGCATAGGTTAGGATGTATATAGCATGGAAAATGTATGCAGTCATGAGCTTAATACAAATATCTAACTTATGTAAGTAAAACATAAAATGCAGGTCACAGTGACATTATTTGGAGGTAATGGTGTAGTAATAACAGAGATGCATGCAATTATCAAGTTCCAAGATTCAAGCATAAACAGCACCCAATAAATGAACTTTAAACAAAAAATTTCAACAAAGTCACTTAAGCATGAAATATAGGTCACAGAGACCTCTTTTTGCAATAAAGTTGTAGTACTTATTAAGTTACATCCCTCACCAAGTTTATTCTAGGTAGGATAGTATGCGTATGGCATGCCATAAACTCATGTGGTCATCAGCTAAAGGCAACAACTCCACCAAAACCAGTAAAAGATGCAATATAGGTTGTGATGCGCTTCTTTTGTTGTAATGGTGTGGAACTAACAGATATGCATATCATCATCAATTTCACAATTCTAGCATGAACAGTGCATGAGAAATGAACACCAAAAAAAAAATTTAAATTGAAGAATAAAATATGTGCCATAATGACATACTTCTGCATGAGGAAGCAGTGCTCATCAAGATGCATCCTCTTACAAAATTTCATGACTGTAGATAGTTTATGCACAACACAAATACAGATGTATACGAGGAAAGGTTTAATATATGCATTGTAAGAAATTAAAGGTTACATGAGTATATGCATTCTCTCTCTCGATTCAACAATTCAACTACATCAAAAATGTATAACTACAATAACATAAATAGTTAAACAAATAAAATATTTGGCTCTCTCTGTGGGGGCTACTCATGGGCTAGAATCTGAATGAAACACTATACGAGACTATGATGATTCCCAATTGGTGCTAGGCTGATCCCAGCATTAGAGTGTATTCTGGGCTGATCCCAGCATAAGTAGACTGTGCTAGGCTGATCCCAGCTCAAGTAACATCTGTGCTAGGCTGATCCCAGCATTTTAGTGTATTCTAGGCTGATCCCAGATTAAGTGGGCTATGTGCTTAGTCATTCAGGTGTATTCTGGGCTGATCCCAGCTCCGGTAGAATCTGTACTAGGCTGATCCCAGCATTTAGTGTATTCTGGGCTGATCCCAGCATAAGTAGACTGCTAGGCTGATCCCAGCTCAAGTAACATTTGTGCTAGGCTGATCCCAGCATTCGAGTGTATTCTGGGCTGATCCCAGATTAAGTAGGCTATGTGCTAGGCTGATCCCAGCATATTAGTGTATTGCTAGGCTGATCCCAGCATTCGAGTGTATTCTGGGCTGATCCCAGATTAAGTAGGCTATGTGCTAGGCTGATCCCAGCATAGTGTATTCTGGGCTGATCCCATCTTAAGTAAATCTAAGCTAGGCCGATCCCCGCATAGGAGTGTATTCTGGGTTGATCCCAGATTAGTGGAATAGAGCTAGGCTGATCCCAGCATGAAGAAAGTATTCTTATTTTTTTTGTCTATTTAAACCTGTATGAGAAATGTATTAAACAGGCATGGCCTTTATGTTTTTAGTATGCCGAGACCGCGTGCTCAATGTCTGTACCTTGGAACGTCCAGAGAAGTGACCGATCCATGGTACTCTATATGATCATGTGATGCTACATCCAGACCATCTACTTTGGTTGGCCATTTGAATTCAGCTGCCAATGCTAACCAATAGAAAGGGTTCTGATCATGCACACCATATGTGATCCTCCAACAAACCCCATGTAGACAGCATGTGTAAGGGGCTAATAATAGCTTCTTGCACAAGTCCCAGTCTGCCTACCAATTTCCAGGTACATGTACAAACCCGCCTATACAAGTGTTAGCTTATGACTAAGCAATATAATCCTACATCACATCAGCCTGCCACACCACCAATACCTCCATTAATTGTCATTATCATGATAAAGCTCATTATAAGACTGGCAATATGTACATAAAATAAATCAAGATCATCCAGTTGTGCATAAACAAAAATTAAGTAATTATCATTTTATGCACAACACAAATACAGATGTATACGAGGAAAGGTTTAATATATGCATTGTAAGAAATTAAAGGTTACATGAGTATATGCATTCTCTCTCTCGATTCAACAATTCAACTACATCAAAAATGTATAACTACAATAACATAAATACTTAAACAAATAAAATATTTGGTTCTCTCTGTGGGGGCTACTCATGGGCTAGAATCTGAATGAAACACTATACGAGACTATGATGATTCCCAATTGGTGCTAGGCTGATCCCAGCATTAGAGTGTATTCTGGGCTGATCCCAGCATAAGTAGACTGTGCTAGGCTGATCCCAGCTCAAGTAACATCTGTGCTAGGCTGATCCCAGCATTTTAGTGTATTCTAGACTGATCCCAGATTAAGTGGGCTATGTGCTTAGTCATTCAGGTGTATTCTGGGCTGATCCCAGCTCCGGTAGAATCTGTACTAGGCTGATCCCAGCATTTAGTGTATTCTGGGCTGATCCCAGCATAAGTAGACTGCTAGGCTGATCCCAGCTCGAGTAACATTTGTGCTAGGCTGATCCCAGCATTCGAGTGTATTCTGGGCTGATCCCAGATTAAGTAGGCTATGTGCTAGGCTGATCCCAGCATAGTAGTGTATTGCTAGGCTGATCCCAGCATTTGAGTGTATTCTGGGCTGATCCCAGATTAAGTAGGCTATGTGCTAGGCTGATCCCAGCATAGTGTATTCTGGGCTGATCCCATCTTAAGTAAATCTAAGCTAGGCCGATCCCCGCATAGGAGTGTATGCTGGGTTGATCCCAGATTAGTGGAATAGAGCTAGGCTGATCCCAGCATGAAGAAAGTATTCTTATTTTTTTTGTCTATTTAAACCTGTATGAGAAATGTATTAAACAGGCATGGCCTTTATGTTTTTAGTATAGCAGATGAGTATCCGATTGGGGGAAAATACCAAAATGAATTTGATATCAAAATATATCAAATGAGAGCCCCCAAATTGTAGTACTTATTAAGTTACATCCCTCACCAAGTTTATTCTAGGTAGGATAGTATGCGTATGGCATGCCATAAACTCATGTGGTCATCAGCTAAAGGCAACAACTCCACCAAAGCCAGTAAAAGATGCAATATAGGTTGTGATGCGCTTCTTTTGTTGTAATGGTGTGGAACTAACAGATATGCATATCATCATCAATTTCACAATTCTAGCATGAACAGTGCATGAGAAATGAACACCAAAAAAAAAATTTAAATTGAAGAATAAAATATGTGCCATAATGACATACTTCTGCATGAGGAAGCAGTGCTCATCAAGATGCATCCTCTTACAAAATTTCATAACTGTAGATGGTATGTATGAAGCATGCAAAATACTATTTGGTAATGAGATAAACCTCTCACAAAGTTTCATGACTGTAGATAGTATGTATGTAGCTTGCAAAAAACTATTTTGTTATGAGATAAATGCAAAAACTTAATCTAAGCCAGTAAAATATGAAATGTAGGGCACAGTAACCTTTGTGTTGGTACTGGTGTGATAATAATACAGACATATACAATCATTTAATTTAATAATTGAAACATGAACAGTTAAAACACAAAATTTAACACAAATGAGTAAGCATGAAATATGAATCACAGTAATCTACTTTTCTCTTGAGGATCTATCACTCATGAAGATGCATCCCTCATCAAGTTTCATGATTCCAGGTATAACGCAGTATACAGGATGCAAAAAACCTATGTAGTCATGAGCACAATGCAAAACCTTGACCTGAGGCAATAAAATGTTATATGTTGGTCACAGTGACCTTTTGTTGTAAATGTATGGTACTAACAGAGAGGCATATAGTTTTCTAATTTGATGATTCTAACATGAACAGAGCTCGAGAAATAAACCTAAAACACAAACCAAAGTCAGTGAAACATGAAATATGGATCACAGTGACCTACTTTTGTGATGAGGGTATAGTACTCATCAAGATGCATCTCGTCATCAAGTTGCATGAATCGAGGTATAACAGTATATCAACAGGGTGCAAAAAACTTACTTGGTCATGAGCTAAACACAAAAGCTTAACCTAAGGCAGTACAATGTGAAATGTACTACAGATTTCAATTGCACTGTTTGATTGACCCAGTTGCTACTTCATGTTATGAATTGTGACCGAGATGTTCTTCCATGTTAGCAGGTAACTAACAGTCATACAGCATGTACCAGCAGCCAATTATATCTTCCCATAACCTATTTATCACTGTCGAAAGTGTTTACAGTACATGATCTTCTGAGCATGCCTACCAACTTACCTTATTTAATTATGTCCAAAAAAAAGTAAAAGTCATACAGGTCACGATGGCATTCGATACCAACTATTTCAGCTATAGGTGTCATTTTTGAGAATTTGATCACACATACCCTTAAATGGTGATTATTCACTTTATTTCACTCCTTGTCAATCAATATTACTTGTAAGATGATTATATAAATGCCTAGAAATACATCTCTCTCATAGTTCTCTCTCAAGTTAGCATTCTCTCACTCTATCTCTCTGTCTGTCTCTCTCTCTCTCATAAACAGAACAAGGTTCTCAACACTTGTAGACATAAACAACTAAGAAAGTTAGTAGGTATGCTCAGAAGATCACATGCAATTAACTCTCTCCAGTGATGTTATAAAAAGGTTATGGGAAAATTTCATTAGATTACTGGCACATGCTATATGACTGCTAATTATTCACTAGCAGGGAAGAACATCATTGGTCACAATTCATAACAATAAGTGGCAACTGTGACAATCGGACAATCCAATCTGTAGTAACCAAGAACATACAAATAATATACATGTACAAATTTAATCCCTCCCTCCATTTGGGGGTAGGTGCTATGAAACCCACTCCAAACTGTTGCCCATGACCTAGGAAGAAAGAATGGTTGACATCCAGTGAGAGTTTACATATGTATATGCTTTTATCTATGTGGATGCAAATGCCAACACCCAGGGATAGTACAATAGCTTACATGTACTTCATAGAGGTGAGCTTAATGAAAAATTATCATATAATTTTAACAATTGCAATAACAATCCTGTGAAAGAAACTTATAAAGCCAACAAAAAAGTATATGCATTTTGGAAAATCTTTAGCGATTACAACCTGCCATAAAACTTTCAGTTGTGGAAAACCAATGCAATCTCAATAATTATGTCATAGTGAAAAAAATTCACTCACCAATACACCAGCATATTTATTTGTACATTTGATAGAAAGCATTTATGATCTTTAATATGTGCTGATTTGGTGAAGTTTTAAATACTCATTCAGTTATTATTTTATGAACAATTAGTGACAGGATACTTTATCCCATTCTTATATAAAGACCCTTTTTTGGGGATAGAAACTCAGCTAGGTGTAGCACAAGAAAATGCACACCTACATGTAACTATACATTTTTAAGAGATGTTGGATTGCTTGAACCCATAGCTATGTCAAAATATCAATCTTGAAAGAAGTTAAATAATCCAACATTTCACGAGTGATCTTCCTTAATATGAAGTAGAAAATCATATATAATATGAAAACAATAGATCCTAGAATAAAACCTTGTGTAACCCCATGCTTAACAGCTGCAGGGTAAGATTTAATGTTCCTTATACGTACCTGTGTATTCTTGTGTCCTTATAAGATTCAGGAATTTTAAATTGTTGTGTACACAGTCATGTCCTAAATGTTTGGCACAGTAATTAGCAGTCAAAAACATCAAATGCAATTTTTAGGGCTAACGAGATCTGTGTTTATAAACACACATGTCCCCTCTGCAGACATGCAGACCAATAAGTCGAAATTCAAAAAATGTTAAAATTTAGAAAAATCTGAAATATTTCTATAATTGCAGGAAAATCTATTCAGGTCATATATATGTTTCTTCAAACATACATACCTGATGTGGTTCTTGATTAATTGTGTTAAACAAAAGATTTTTGTTGAAAAAGTACAAGACCCAAAAATTTAAAATGTGTGAAAAACTGAAACAGATTTTTGTTAAAATAGCCCAAAACGAACAAAACTGTGTAAAAATGTGACAAATTGCTTCAACAGACTGAAAATCTGATCAGGTCATCTGTACATACAAGTACATGAAAAGTAACTGAATAAATGTGACCAGATTAGGCCCATGGACTTAAAAAGACAACAAAACAAAGCATTAGCCATTATTCTATTACTATCTTCTTCCCCAGGGAACTATTCTCCTATAGTGCTATCTAGTTGAGTATAGTACCCAAACTAAAGGTGACAATCTAATACTGCAAACAACAAAATTTCTGAATTAAAATCAATTAAATTAAATTTATGTTAGTTTGAATAATGGCTCATAGAAAACATATACTAATTAAAAGTAGATGCAGACAGCATACTTTCAATATTTCTAGACTGTGGTGGGGACTTTTTCTGACACAAATGGAGAGGGGTGAAGGGGAGGTTTTTGGGGAAAATTGTTTTGGGGGAAATGCCTACTGTGTCCATGGGTTTGAGAGTCCAAAAGTGTGCTTTCTGTGTGACATGCCATTAGATGGAAGATATGGGAGAGGTATATATTTGTACACACTTGGATCTGATACAGGTACTTACTGAAATCAGCTTGAGATTGATCACATGCAATCTTCATCAGAAAAACAAAAGGTGGTTTGCTAATCCCTTTAATTGATCCAGCTTCCTCTTCGTAACACTTAGGACATGTCCCTGAATATGAAATAGAATTGTAGAGATAGCAGATACCCTAAATTTAAGCAAGTGACATGTATTATCAAGTCTTTTAAAAGGACACAAAAAGTAACAATTTACACCCTTGTTATGTTTAGTCTTGAAGTTATGTTTGCTTCACTGATAGATAGTAAATGACCTGAATTATTTTATACATAGACAAACACATTTTGTAATTTTTACTAACTGTAACTTAGGTTGTAATTGAACATATTTGAACATATTGTTGTGTTGTTGTGGTTGTGGCTGCAATTGTTTTGAAAATATCAAAATACAAAGAAACATGCCTAAGCAGACACTGCCATATAAAGGACATCTGCTCATAATTAACAATGTTTATGGTCCCTTTTATCAATTTCATATCACCTTGGCCTTTCTATAAAAAACACATGCCAATAAAGAACAATGTTTATGGTCCCTTTTGTCAATTTTATTTCATTTTTGCTTCTTTACAAAAAGCTGCCACTAACAGGCACTGTACTCCGCTGCATGCCACTGTCAGTCAAAGGTAATAACACAGGAAAACATGAGCAAAATCTTTTTTTAAATCAATATCATCTAAGACCTTGCTAATATGAAATAAATATCATCTAAGATCTTGCTAATATGAAATCAATATCATCTAAGATCTTGCTAATATGAAATCCATACCATCTAAGATCTTGCTAATATGAAATCAATATCTACTAAGATCTTGCTAATATGAAATCAATACCATCTAAGATCTTGCTAATATGAAATCAATATCATCTAAAATCTTGCTAATATGAAATAAATATCATCTAAGATCTTGCTAATATGAAATCAATATCATCTAAAATCTTGCTAATATGAAATTAATATCATCTAAGATCTTGCTAATTTGAAATCAATATCATCTAAGATCTTGTTATATGAAATCAGTATCATCTAACACCTTGCTAATATGAAATCAATATCATCTAGTATCTTGCTAATATGAAATCAATATCATCTAAGACCTTACTTATGTGAAATCAATATCATCTAAGACCTTGCTAATACTGTATGAATTAAATATCATCTAAGATCCTGCTAATATGAAATAAACATCGTCTAAGATCTTGCTAATATGAAATCAATATCATCTAAGATCTTGCTAATTTGAAATCAATATCTTCTAAAGTCTTGCTAATTTGAAGCTTTATTGCTAACATGATTGAAAAGAAAAAATATGTGAATGCTTGTTTTTGCAAGACATTAAGTTATTCTAAGTCAATCATGGTCCAGAACTTTGTAAAATATGTTGATTATCAAACTGATTCTAGATCTTGCGCAGATAAAACTTTTCTGGAAATTTGACTGAAATTAACGAAATGATGTAGATGCTCAAGTGTTGACAAGACATTGGGATGCATGGCTATTTTCAGTCAGTCAAGAGCCATAACTCTGTAATATACTGTCAAAATCTGGCCATCACTGCACTCATCTAAGACCTTGTTGAGGAAAATTTCATTAGCAAGTCTGGTTTAAGTCAAACAATAAATGTGACTGCCATAGTGTTCACATGCCAGTGGGATGCCTATTCCAAGATGTTCAAGAGCCATAACTCTGTAACATAGAGTCAGTGATTGCTTTTTCTTGTATCTTTTATTTTGAAAAATAAATGCCCATCAGAAGAATGATTCATTTATCATGATTACAAGTGTAAGAAAAGAGAAGAAGCTAAATAACACAAGTTGGTAAATGAAGTATTAAACAAATAGCAAAATCAGCCATCAGAAATATGGCTAATCTACCCACCCCACTCCGACTGACCACAGCTATTACACATGTAAAATTAACATAATTTACCTCAAATGACACTGACTATAAATGATTTGACTTCATATCTTCATGCATAAACCAAGTTGAAATCTGAACTCCAGTCACTTTAAGGGATTAATTATTGGCCCTCCATTATATGGAAAGCTCTCCATGCTATTCAGTTGGAGGAGTTCATGTAAAACAACATTAGCATCATTGATCTTGACACTGGACCTTTGGACCCAAGAATCAATACAAACGTGCCTCTGTCCAAGTGTAAACTACCTATGAAGTTCAATGAAAACTGGATCCAGGAAACTTGACTTATCAAGTGGAAACCAAAACAAGAGTCCCTTCAAGAGACTGATACGTAACTGGCTGAAAAGAATTTCCAGAAATCCAGAATAAGACTGTTTCTTCTTCTTAATTGCTTAGTATTGAAACCCTCTCTGATATTCATGAGTGATAAAAAATTTTAAAAATGGCTGCTATGACAGTCATATTGGATGTAAAACTGGCAACATTTTCATCAAGGACCGACATAACATCATAAGAAGTCTTTTCATTTAAAACCAGCTAGACATCATAAGAAGTCTTTTGGTGAAAATCCCATGTTGATATGACCATCCATCAAGGACAAACTGCAATAAGAATTGTTTCAAGATGGCAGCCATGGTGGTCATAATGGAGGTCACATCAGCACCATTTTCATTTAGAACTAACTAGACATCCTAATAAGTCTTCTGGTGAAAACCGATGTTGGTATGTCTTTCCGTTCAGGAGAAGTAGTAATACCAAAATGTTCATGATGGCTTCCTTGGCGGCTATAATGGATGTCAGATCAGCACCATTTTCATTTAGAACCAACTGAACATCATATGAAGTCTTTTGGTGAAAACCCATGTCAATATGACCATCCAAGATAGCCATTGTGGTGAACAGCTTGAATGTCAGATCAGCACCATTTACATTTTAGGACCAAGTAGACATCATAGGAAGTCTTTTGGTGAAAACCCCATGCCAATATGACCATCCATTCAGGTGGGGTAGGGATAACAAGATTTTCAAGATGGTGACCATATTGGATGTCAAATCAGCAATCATTTTCATTTTGGACCAACCATCATAGACACCCTCAGTAGTCTTCTAGTTGAAAACCTCATGTCAATGAGTTTTCTTTTAGGAGCAGATCTAATAACATTTTCAAGATGGCTGCCATGGTGGCCATATTGGATGTTAGATCGGTACCATTTTCATTTTGGACCAACTAGACAAAAGAAATCTTTTGGTGAAAATTCCATCTCCATATGACCATCCATTAAAGATGAATGGCAATACAAATATTTTCAACATGGCTGTCATGGTGGCCATACTGATGGTCAGATTGACACCAATTTCATTTAGGACCAACTAGACATCACAAGAGGTCTTTTAGTGAATACCCCATGTTGATATGACCATCTGTTTGGAGGAGTAGCAATAACAAGATTTTCAAGATGGCTGCTGTGGTAGCAATATTGGCTGTCTGAGCGGCACCATTTGCATTTAGGACCAACTAGTCCTCGGGATGAATGTGTATATAAAGTTTCATGGTAATCCTCCAAAATGTTTAGGAGGAGTAACAATAACAAACATGTTAATGAACAGATGGACGACAAACAAAAGGGCATCCCACAGGTCTATGACCAGTACAGCCAAAGATTACAATGCTGGTGCCAGCAACCTTGACCTTTCACTACTTGGCCTTAGAATCAATAGGGACCTGCCCCTGTCCATGTGTAGTTTACTTATTTGATGAAAATTAGGCAGAGGAAACTTGACTTGCGATGCAGACAGGAGAATCACATTTTCAGCTCAGTGACCTTAAGCTTGGACCTTGCAGCCCCAAAATACAATAAGCTACTGTCTCTACCCATGGGTGCATGTCCCTGAAAAAATATGAAATGAGCACACTGTAAAGGAGAATTATCTGCTATATAACCGCACTGTAGTGAAGCAAAGATAGGAACTGTTTGTCATTGTCTTTATCATGTAGAAAGTACAATCCAGAATAAGAAAACAAAAACAATGAATACACTATCTTAAATGTCAAGCTCCAGTGGTTTCAACATTATAGCAAAGTAATTTATCTGAAGTCATCAATTACATAATGTTGATTTATTCTCTGAAATGTGTAAGTTAAAATGTGCTGTGCTAACCTTCAAGGCAGTCACAAATTCTTCCTACGCAGGCTTTGCGAATTTCTCCACTGGACCTACTCATGAGATTGTAAAACTGTGTACATCTTTTATCTGGAAAACAAAGTCTAACATGAAACAAGTTATAAGCAAACAATTTAAAGTTCTTATTTTCTTGCGTAGCTTAATACAAAGAAATGGAAATTCTAAAAGCACTCTCTTTTCAACCTGACCAGGAGATCATAAAACTCTGAGCTTGAGTTCGAGATTGAGTTTTCAGTATTAGCCAATCAAAAGTGGAATTACAAAGTTGTCCTTTATGATTGGCTGACTCAAAATCTCAAACTCAAACTCAGTCTCAGACTTTTATGATTTCCAGACCTGGTCAATAAGACCAACTGTCACTTTTAATATTGTAAGTTTTGCTGTACGGTCTTCCATTTTTGTAACCTCAACTGTTGTACATGAAATCATTACATTTGAATACAAGTTATAAGCTTGGTTATTCTTGACCTTTTAGTCAAGTAGTATGTGGCCTTGACTTTGTGAAAGAGGTTCCCAGTTAAATTTCTGAATGGCAGCTATGCTCACTCAATTCCTGTTACATTTATCATAAAGTTTCCAGCCTTTTGAAGCTGTGATCAACTCTTTATTAATTGATGCGTATGGTTATGTGTAAATTATGCTTCAAGGGGAAGGATTAGACTGTGGAAAATGTAAGGGTGAATCTCTAGGTACAAGGAGTGGAGCTGAAATGAATAACCAAACATTCAAATCAGAATACTTTCTTTTGAATATTCTAATATTTGTTTGTTTACCTTGCGAGTTTGGCAGCATTTTCTAAAAGAAACAAACAAGGCGAAATGTAAACTATGCAAGGCTGAATTAGTTTACAAAGTAACAACTTCACACTTGCTAAACCACCTGAAATTAAAACTCACACTCACAAGTTAAATCCTGTCAAAATTCTGAATAGTCACATTGCTCAGAACATTGCCATGTCTATTCACTGTGATTCAAATGCTCTGGGTCTTGAAAAGATAACATATAATATGGCAAGTTGATAAAGAATATGGTATAGAATAGAGGTCATATCAAAGTCAACAAAGCCTTTATGTATCAATCAATCAATTTTATTGAGATAGTTGTGCATTTAACTGAACAAATAATTGAGAGTTTCTGAACTTCTTTACCTATTGTCAACAGGGAGCTATGGTAGCTCAGTTGGTAGTGCATCAGACTCATGATCCAAGGGTAGTGGGTTTGATACCTACCCAGGCCAACCTGGGTTGGCTGCTTTGGCGTGTCCTTGGGAAAGACACTTAGGCTCCCATTTCTTCAGCATGGTATAGCCAATAATGTGTTAAAAGTGCCATTAAAACCAGAAAACAAAACAAAATACCTACTATCCATCTTCAGGACTAAAGGAACATTTTAGGTCATACTGACTTTCAAGGTAACTAGGAAAATAACACCTGCATTCATTTGAGTTTTTGTCTGAATCCAACAAACATTTAATCAACACCATATAAATGTCATTTAAGTAGATTTAGATCACTGAGCTCACAGTGTTTTCAATGTGACTTGGCAGTTGTGTGTGCGTGCCTTTGTCCATAAATACAAAAGTAGACAAGGAAGAAAAGAGGAATTTGATAGCTTTATTAACATCGACAAATAAGTGAATGCTATCCAAATACATTCAGTGAATATTCAAATAGGAAAATTTGGTATTCGTTTCAGTCGTAATCTGGAGAACTGTACAAAGTGTGTAAGGGTAGGAGTTTACTGGTGTCTGAGGAGAGAACTGCACTGGTGTCTTAGTGGAGAAGTATGCTAGTTTTTGAGGGAAGGACTGTAATATTGTCTGTACTGGTGTGGAGTGTACTAGGGTATGAGGGGAGGAGAGTATTGGTGTCTGAGGGGAGGAGTGAGGTGTACTAGTGTCCGAGAGGAGGAGTGTACTATTGTCTGAGGGAAGGGCTGTACTAGGAGTGTACTAGTAAGGGGAGGGGTGTGCTTGTGTCTGAGGGGAGTGTACTGGTGTTTGACGGGAGCAGTGTAATAGAGTCAGAGGAGATGGGAGTAATGGTGTCGAGGGGAGGAAAGTCCTAGTGTCTGACGAGTTGAGTGTTCTGGTGTACGATGTGAGGAGTGTACTTGATTCAGAGAGGAGGTTTACACTGTTGTCTGAGGAGAGGGGTGTACAAGTGTCAGGAAGGAGTGTACTAGTGTGTAAGGCAAGGCGTGTATTGGTGTCTGAGGGGAGGAATGTACTATAGTCAGAGGTTGGGAGTGTCTGTGGGGAGGAGTATACTGGTATCTGACAGGAGAGTACTAGTCACCAAATCTGAGGGGAGTAGTGTACTTTTGCCTGAGGAGAGGAGTCTACTGGTATCTAAGGTGAGGAGCAGTCCGATTAAAATTAAGATCAACTTGCAAGATATGTATGTACGTATCAGCATTTAACAGCACCTCAGCACAATAATGGCTGTATGGTGCCAAACAAAAGTAAAGTTCTAAATATGTAAAAAGGAATAATTGCACAAACACTTTAGGAAGATATGCCCATCAAAATAAATGTAAATATGAAGTACTTCAAGGTAATGTATAAAAGGTTAAGATCTTAAATTCTGTAAAATGTATATAAAACAAAATATAACAGCAACAAGAAGTATCACCCATAGAAGCATTACTCAAATACACTGGAGGGGTGTTCTAATGTCTAAAGAGAGGAGCATACTATTGTCTGATGGGAGGGGTGTACTAGTGCCTTAGGGGGCCAGCAGTGTACTAAGTTCTACTTATAAGAAGTAGATCTGATGGATACCAATAAAAGCCCATGTTCTGTAGATTTATTGATTAACCAATCAAATTACATCATTCATATTTCTGAAAAGTAAAAAAAACAAACTACAATTCAGAACATATCAGTACTAACATAAAATCTGTTAAATATATTATGTGCCCTCCTGCTACGACTGCATGTATAAAGTTTGGTCAAAAGTACTACAATATAAGAGATAAAAGGTAAAGATTTTAAAATTCTGTAAAATGTATCTCCAAAATAAAATGTAAAGGCAAAAGATATAAAATCCTTAAAATATATGGTCAATTTTTTTATATTGTTATGTCGATTGAATTTATGATATGTGTCTATGAGGTAAGTTGAACTTTAGTCATTTTGCAAATGACATATTTACTGCATTTGAGTTCAAGGTCAAGGTCAGTCTTGTTTACATAGCATTTAGTACTTAGATTGGAATTTTCCATATCTTGATGTGAGAAAAGTCACATTTGCACGGAATTTCCATTAGAGTTGCTCATATTCTAGAATATTCTGTAAGGTGACTTATCCTTATATTTATACAGGTTTGGTAAAAAAGATTTAATTCCTATACTAAACTTCATATTATTAAGATCAGTCTATTGAGGCATTTATTTTAGTAATCAGATGTTACAGTTGTGAAAATCAGAGCAAATTCAGAGAGAGGAATTATTTATTTTAAATATTCATTGGAATTACTAAAAGTGCTCATTCTCATATTGGATTAATACTTGACTTTGGGATTTATGTGAATTTATTCAAAGATATTCTGGATTACATCATTCAGGCATATCAGAACATTCAAGACTAATGATGCATCAGGACATTCAAAGTTACTGGAATTCATTTGGAACATTCTATATTTAGGACTTGTGATTAGGACACTTAGGATTCTTGGATTATTTGGATTTTCATTCATGTTACCGTAAGTGTCTTTTGAATTTTAACTTTAATTGTCTAGAAATAAATTGCTTGTTGATTTTACTTACATTGTTGGTTTTACTTTCTTTCTGTTACATTATTTTAAGACCTAGAGTTGTAAAAATATCAACTGCATTCCCTCTAAAAGTTTAAGAAATTTTCTGGTGTTATATGATTATAAAGATTCTTCATTTAGTGCACATAAAAAGAACTTCTGTCTCACAGGGTGGAAATCAACACATTTGACAAGAATGTGTTCCACTTTCAGTGGACACTGGTAGGACACACACCCTAGATGAAGTTCACCCTTCAAGAGGTTTGCATGAGTTAGGTATGTCTGTCTGATACGCGAGTGGCACAATACCACCTCATCTCTGCAATTTGTTCTAATCTCTAATGATGGATTTGATGTTATGAAGCTTGTTTGTGGAATTTTCATTCCACATATTTTGCCAAGTAAGATGAACATGCCAATTTGAAATGGGTGACTGTTGGGCAACTTTGGCTGCCCTTTCTTTACCTGTAATACCAATGTGACAAGGCAGCCAATAGTACAGAATACTTTTTCCAGATTGTATGAGCAAATCATGTTTCTGTAAATATTGGGATATTCACAGGTTGTAAAATTTCAGGCTTTGCAAAGCTTTAAGCGCAGAAATGGAATCCAAAAAGATGACAAAATCTGATTATTGGGAGGTTTCAATGTAGTTCAAAGATTTGAGTATAGCTGTAATTTCAGTGTTAAAAATGGGGGCTTTATCCAGAAAATAGACTGACGTGGTGCCACAGACTCTTGCTACATCAGCTCTAATGTTGTCTCCATCTTTCAAACCATCTGTATACGGGGACATAGAGCCATGATAGGTGGCTCTGATTTCACTGAATTTACTCTTGAAAACAAGATAATTTGCTGAGGACTTTCTGAAATCTCAAAGATCAAATAGTAGAGGTTTTAATAACCATGGTGGAAATTTGGGAATACAGAATTTTACAATATTTGCAAGACTGAATTTTGAAGCTTCTAGGTGAGGAAACATTTGAATGCCAAAAGGTGGAATGAAATTTGGTTACTGGGCCTACAAGATTTGGTATTCAGGCCTAAACAAGATGCTCTACTGGGCAAATAGAATTTCCAGGACATCAAAATAAGATCATTTCTTTCTTTTGACCATGTCTACCATTTTTGCATCATTTCATTCATGCTGCAAGATGGTGGCCAGGTAAACAATTGCTTAGAAGTTCTTTGTCAAAATCAGTGAATATCATATGGCCAGGTAAACAATTGCTTAGAGGTTCTTTGTCAAAATCAGTGAATCTCATATGATTATTCATTCATCCAGGATTTATTCATCATGGATATTGTTCATCTAAGTACTTAAATACTTTGGTACATCCTCATTGTGACTGATGCTGTTAAAAATTTTGTTATTTTTTAAAAATACTTACCAGAGTTCTGCATACAAATAAAATGGTGGTAAATCTAACAATGTCAATACTGTAGAAAATTTTTAATGGATAGTCAAATTGAGTTCTCTGGATTCACCAAAGAGGATATTCATGATGTGGAAGTAAATTCATACCGAAAGGTAATCCCAGATTGTATCCACATCAAAGAAAATCAAGACAGTATCCCTATCCATGTCAGTAACAACTCATCACTGAAGCAGATGAATGAACCTAGGACTAATTTCCAACTCTACAAATACTCATAGCAACATGGGTATGTGTCCCAAAACACTACTTCACATGAAAATAAAGTTACATGTACTGTATTCCCATCAATAAATACCATTTTATTTCAGGGCAGTAGATGCATGGCTTATAATGGATTTCTTCAACTGTGTTAAAACATGAACAATAGATCTAACACCAGCAACCTCCACTACTATCAGTGCCTGTCAAGCAAAGCCATAAAAACAAACTCCTTTGCCCAAGTAGACACAAGTTACTCAGGGCCTAATTACTTAACACCCCCCTGTCCCCTAGACTTGGTAGACCCAGATACACTTCATCAAATTGGAGAAGACAATATGAAAATCCAAGTAGAGGCAGGCACAAGCCACATAGTGCCTACAAATATATATAACACCTCTAACACCCTCCTGCCTCCAAACCCAGGTAGACCCAGATATACTTTATCAAAGTGTAGAAGACAATGAAACTAATCATTATGAGACTTCTTTTAAACACAATTCAAATCACAGTTCACAGTGCCATGGAAAATTATGTTCTAAGTCACTTGATAGTTATGAGCAGGGATCTTAATCTATATGTGCATATATAGTTTCAAGGTAATCCTGAAAATAGTTTAGGGGGCGTAGCGATAACAAACTTGTACTAATGGATGGACCGACATTGGACAACAGATCAGCACCATTTTCATATAGCACCAAGTAGACATGATAGGGACTCTTTTAGTGAAAACCCCATGTTGATATGCCCATCCATTCAGGAGGAGTAGCAGTAACAAGATTATCAAGTTGGCTGCCATGGCGGCCATATTGCACATCAAAGCAGCACGATTTTCATTTAAAACCAACCAGAAATCATAAGAAGTCTTCTAGTGAAAACCGCATGTTGATATGACCATTGATTCCGGCGGAGTAGCGATAACAAGATGTTCAAAATGGCTGCCATAGTTTCAAGGCAATCCTGAAAATAAGTTAGGAGGAGTAGCATTAACAAACTTGTGCTAATGGACAGATGGACATTGGACGATGGATGACAGATCAGCACCATTCTCATTTAGGACCAACAAGACATTATACGAAGTCTTTAAGTGAAAACCCCACGTCAAAATAACTTTCTGTTCAGGAGGAGTAGCGATAATAAGATTTCAAGATGGCTACCATGGTGACCATATTGGACCTCAGATTGGCACCATTTTCATTTAGGACCAAGTCAACATCATAAGAAGTCTTTTAGTGAAAATACCATGTTGATATGACCATCCAATCAGTAGAAGTAGTGATAACAAGATTTTCAAGATAGGTGCCGTGGCGGCCATATTGGACACCAGATCAGCAGTATTTTCATTTAGGACCAACTTGACATCATAAGAAGTCTTTCAGTGAAAACCCCATGTTGATATGACAATCCATTCAGGAGTAGTAGTGATAGCAAAATTTTCAAGATGGTTGCCATAATGGCCATATTGGATATCAGATCTGTACCATTTTCATTTAGGACCAACTAGACATCATAAGAGGTCTTTAAGTAAAAATCACATGTTGATATGACCATCCATTCAGGAGGAGTAGCGATAACAAGATTTTCAAGATGGCTACAGTGGCAGCCATATTGGATGTAAGATCTGCACCATTTCTATTTAGGACCAACTATGCATCATAAGAAGTCTTTAAGTGAAAACCTGATGTTAGTATGACCATCCATTCAGGAGGAGTAGCAATAACAAGATTTCAAGATGACCACTGTGGCAGCCATACTGGATGTGCAAGCAGTACCATTTTCATCTAGGACAAACTAGAACATGGGATGAATGTTTGTGTGTAAAGTTTCATGGCAATCCTCCAAGTAGTTTAGGAGGAGTAGTGATAACAAACTTATGCTAATGGACGGACTGAACGACAGACCACTGTTTGTGTATTGGATCAAGCATCTGCAGGTAAGATTTAAACAATTGAGCCAGAGTCAAGTTTAGATCTTAGTAAAGACCTGTATAACCAGAACAAGACCTTACAATCTGCTCCCCAATCTGTACTAGTGTCAGAGAGGAGGAGTGTAATAGTATCTGAAGATGTCTGGCCACTTACTGACTGGCCTAGCTGCCCCACCAGTGGAATGTATGCTTGACATTATACATGAGGTGCTGAAATTTTTCTGCATTAAAGTTATCATAAAATGTGGGTCTTCAGTTGACACTTTGATGCCATTATCATTCAGGATTAACTTTATCTCATGATGAAAGCATAAAAGACGAACTACTTTTAAAGCTCACCATGGCAAATCCCCATGTTTATTATTGTATATTCCACCCCACCCCACCCTTCCAGACTCTCACTCCAGGGTCATAACCTAAAATCTGTTCAATTTTATATTATTTTGTGTCCTTCTGCTATGACTGCATGTATAAAGTTTGGTCAAAACTAGAAATGTGTCCATATGTCACCAATATGATCCAGTTAAAGGGCAAGGTTCAAAGTAAAACATGGGCCATAACTCCATACCATTTTGCCAGAAAACAGTGAAAATCAATCTTGATCTAGGTCAACCTAATGAAAATCATCATACCAAATTGGATTTAAATCCATTAAGTCCTTAAAAAGTTATTGAGCTGAAACAAAATTGTGTGACGGACAGGGCATAATGGGACATTATAGGATGGACAGACTTGGGTAATACTATATACCCCCTCCATAGATGTGGTGGGGGCATACAATTATTTTAAAATGTTACTTTAATTTGTGTGTGTGTATTTGACCTTTGATTTTCTCCCAGGGACCCCTAGGAAGAGGGCCAAATATTATACTCCTCTTGTTGATGGTTTGCCATATGGGCAACTTAATCTATAAGAATTGGTGAATTTCCTCTCAGCTGTTTAGAAAGGTATAGAATGGATAGACAGACAAACAGATGTATGAAAGGATGGTATCATTATATTCCCAATGCTAAAGCCTGGGAATCCAAATTCATGACCCCAATCCTCATCCTCTTCCTACTCATTAGTAAGGATAGAGAAAAAAAGATGTCGTCTTATGCAGAGATAAAACATTCTTACGCTCTCCTTGGGCAAGTTAAGCATACAATATATAGACAAATGCATTAGCCTGATCCAGGAGAATACTGCATGCAAATTAATCAAAGTCCATGCCACTCTTGGTTACAACAGCAGTTCCATAAGGTAAGTGTTTTTACACATGGTACAGTCAAGGTGATTACCTGGGTCATCATATTGGTAGACAGTGACAGCTGCAGGCTGGATCTCATTAACAACCTCGATCTCTTTTCTCAAAGTAAACTTGAAGGTGAGAGCTTTTGGATACTCTGGAATCTGTCAAAGTTCGAACATGTATAAAGTCAACTCTGTATTAAGGGTTACTTCCATATAGTAACCATCTGTTCACAACATTCAGATTCACTCAGCCCCATTATATTTTGCTACATCTGATAGTGACCTGTATATAGTCACTTGCTTAACATGGTCAATGGTCAGCTTAAATTCATTCATGATTTTCCAGGAAAATCCCATTTTTTAATCATGATTCCTGTCATGACATTTGCATTTTCATAATTAGATTCTCACTGAATTATCCATGTAGAATGCCACAATATCATATTATATCATTTAATGAACATGTCTCAAGTCTGAAACAAACTCAAAAGCTATTAAATTACCTTTAAAAAACAAAAAGTACATCCTAGGAAAACATCACACATGCTATTTCCTTTCATTTGTGGAGAGGCATTCATCAATAGATAATCCAATTATTACAGGGGACACCTCCAGTTTAACACTGACTTGAGTTACCTCACTGCTTCTCTCAAGCAAGAATATATTTTATAAACTAAGTATTTAAGCTAGGCTGCTGACTGCTCTCCAATACTCCTCCATGCTAAGTTCACCCCGATGAGGAAGTTCCAGAATTGGACTTCAGATGTATTCCCGAGTCTCGTATTTCTTAGCCGGTGTTTTTTTAGCATTGGGAGAAAGCACATGTTTTGGCATTTTGACATGAATTGAACACAAATAATATACAAGCTGCCCTTAAATATTCCTCTAAAAACACATTGAACACAGCAATAACAATGAAACAATACAAAAGTTCAAAATACTAACTCAAGTGTTTCTGCCAAAATAATTTTGTGGTCGGTCTCTCCTTTTTTTCTCACCTCTGCCAAAGGTTGGGCGATATTTATTCAAAGACTCAAACGCCATCATGGACCAACTTTATTACTTATAACACCTGTTAAAACATACCGCATTTGGCCTTAAACTCTTCAGAATACAACAATAAGGTAATCAATTAACAGCTTGTTGTGTACACGTTAGTCTTCTTGAGCTGACTACTCAGCCACACATCATTGCACTGGTATAACATTTCCAGTCCCCAGTAGACTAGTTCCCACTGGTTTCTGTAATGTGGGAATACAACACGTAAAAATTCAGTTTTTTTTCTTCAAATATAAATTTCTAAAAAATCTTTTATTTTTCAAAAGTGGTAGATGTCAACTATAATACGGTATGTGTGGTAGACAGCCTTTAAAATGGTATTTTTTTTCTACTGCCGGTAGAATCACATGTATGTTATACTGAAGTAGGTTAAATATATAAAAAATACCTGCTATATCCCCAGACAGTGTTGGGGGTTTTTGAGACTCAAAAAGTGTGCTTTGAGATCCCAGTGAGGGTCAGTGTACGTGACCCAAAAAAAGAGACATCGTCTAATTGAGAATAAGCTATCTTGTCATATGAGCCTATAGACAATGATTGGAAATTCAAATTTTATATAACGGAAAAAAACTCTATCTGTTTTCTTGAAACATTGAATACACTTACAAGCAAAAAAATAGTTGGTAGACTCAGCATTGTCAAATATCATCACCACACACATACGTGCACACACTCACATAATCACAACCACACAAACATTAAATAAAAAAATACACCAAGTTTCTGTCTTTAAAATCCATTGGACAGTGGAATATAGTTAATTAGATGCAGTCCTTGCCAATCTCAATAGTTCAGTAGGCTGTTTGAAGGTAATGCAAGTCTCATTTGTGTTTATCTTTACACTCATTAGAGACTGGAAGGTACTGTTGTTCAAACTTCCCTGCTGGATTCTCTGAGCGAATCCTGGTCAGAACTGAGTTGTTCTTGCTGACCATAACATTGGCATTGTAAGAACTGTATCCAATGCAGTTTGACCATGATATATGCTTGTCTCTAGAGAAAAGAAAATATAAATCCATTTAATGGGGGGGGGGGGCATATTTTTGTTTTTTTAAAGCTTAATGGGGGCTTTACAGTTAATACAGCAGTAATAAATGCCTCTGTCCAGTATGGGTGTTAATGCAATCTCTTTATCAACATAACTAAAATGTATAAACATGAGCATATGCTTATTATTGTCTTTCAATCAATCTATTTTATGGCTAAAATCATCCTGAAAAGCATAGGTTGATTAACAGTTGGTAGTTTAACAAGATTATATGACAACGAATAATAATAAAGAGAACTAGCCTAAATGTTCCATTCAGCATGTCGAATATGTTCTGGCTTGTCCCGATGTTACATACAGGTAGTCCAACAAACTTTGTACAAACTTTCTTCACAGCATGGTCATATACCCAGATCAAAATAGTGACAGTCGAGTCACCACCCTTGTCATTAGATTCATCAATCAGAACCAAGAATTTGTAATTTTGGCATAACTTGGTTACTTGTTGGTCCAACATTGGTGCCATTGCATTATTTATGATATTGGTTGTTTTTGTCCTTGTGCAACTGAGCAATATTGCGATCCGGGAACATTTCCTAACACATGTCTGAAAAATGATCTGCAACTGAGAACAGCAGATTGTGCTCTGCAACAAAATTGCAGAAAAGTACTTCAGCGCTAGTGACATGGTCAGTCGATGATTGTTTAAACATGTTAGTTACTTTTGGGATTGAGCTCTGCATTCATGCATTGTCATGTTTTGTAATTTATATATAGAGCAAAATCTGAAAGAAACATTGCTGCTGATCATGAACTTGCCAACAATCTTTAATAAAATATGACTTAAACATTCTCATTTAAGGCAATGATGTGTAATAACTTTTGTTCTTCAATATTGCTCTTCAACATTCTTCAACATGCATCTCTTTGATTTACCTAACTTCAAATGAATTGGGTTGTTCCACTGAGTGTACTTAACCTATGCAAATGAACCTAATGGGCTCTCCCACTGCAGTGTTCAAAAGGACTTAACATGACATCACCCTAGCTATTGTCAGCCAATTAAGTAATCTGTGAAATGGTGGTTCTTTATCTCTGACTGCCTTACCATTTAGCTGTATAAACTACCCTGAGGATAGTTTTACATCAGGTCTAAGCAGGACTGTTTACTGTTTATACATACTACATGTTACAGGCATATATCAAGGTGGTCAAGAACTCTCTCTCTGTGTTATATTTGTTGTTTCTAAGATTAATGTTTTCAAAATACAACCATGTCAGGAGGATTGTGAGTCAATAATTGTGTTTTAGCGTGGCACGTCGTGTTATGGCAGGTATGTGTAAACAAGATCCCCAAGTGGGCCTGAGATTGCTCATCTGACTGACATCTGCCCAATAGCCAAATGTAACAGCCGTTGGACAAAAAATCTGGGTCAGTTGGATGCTTTCTGTTGAGATTTCTTCCAATAATGTTGATTGCATACATTATGAAGAAAATTATTTCAAGGTTTCTGTAGTTTTGTATCTTCATCCGTATTTGATGGCATATCAGCATCATTTGTCCAATATTGAAAGGCCCCTATGTTAGGATGCTTTGTGTCAAAGTTGATTATATTCCATTTAGCATTTTTTCTTAAATGAAGTTGTGTAAATGTTATTCTACTTTAGTGATGGATTGGCATCATTTGAACAAATCTAGAAGCCCTTTATGTCAGGATGCTTTATTTAAAGTCTGGTCATTGAAAAGACATTGTTTATATGTTTCTCAATTTTTGCACAAGTGGACATATTTAATTGGTAAAAATAGCAAGACCTCTATGCCAGAATGCTTTCTGTCAAATTTTGTCAAATTCTGTGGAGCAGTGTTTGTAAAGAAGTCATTTAAGATTGTTCTATTTTTCGTAACAGTAGTCATATTTAATGGCATATCAGCATCAGTTGTTTAAAATTGAAAGCCCTCGATACCAAGATGCTTTCTGCCAAATTTGTTCAAATTCAATTTAGCAGTTTTTGAGAAGAAGTCATTTAAAAGTCTTTTTATCTGTAGTACTGATGGCTATATTTGACAATGGATCATCATAAGTTGTGTAAACTTGAATGTCCTCTATGCCTGGATGCTTTCTGTCAAATTTTTTAAACTTCTGTTCAGCAGTTTACAAGAAGAAGTTGTTACAAAATTCTTCAATTTTCAGGAACAGTGACCATATTGATGGTGGACAGGTATCTTTGGTACAAACTCAAAGGTCGTCATGCCATAGAATGGTATCAAATTTTGTCAAATTCTATTCAGTGTTTTTTTTGGGAGATGTTGTTTAATAGGTTTTTCTATTTTTTAGTACCAGGGGCCATATTTGAGGGAAGATTAGCATCCTTGGAACAAATCTGAAAGGTCTTCATGCCAGGGTGCTTTCAATCAAATTTTCTCAACTTCTAATCGGTTGTTTTGAAGAAGTTTAATTAGTTCTACTGTAGTACCACTATCATTAGATATAAATTTTTATGGATTTCATTGTTGTCCTGAACCAAGAATTTAAAGACCCAACAAAAAATTAACCACATATGATGAAGAAGCCCTCCCATCCATCCCACACCCTTTTCTTACTGTGTTTCATTCCTAGAGATAAAGAAAGCTATTTCATACATCTTAGTCATTACTTTAATCTGGTAATAAAATATTAGCTTTTATATGTGTCTGTTTTATTTTAACCCTTTGAAAAAAGAATTATAAAGCATATTATATTGTTTCAATGCACACATATCTACAAGGTATCTGGTAGCTGTAATTTCCATGCACTGCCTTAAATCAATATGTTGTGAAATAAGTAAGGAAAGAGAGAAACGAGAAAAAGCATCAGGTATTCAAACACTAATATTACTGAAAATGAAATAAAGAATAATACATGATACTAGTATATGAAAATTAGATTTATTATTTATTCCAGAGACATATATAACACAGAGATTGGTAACTCCCCCACTGTCTTTGTACTATCTAGTGGTACCATTTTCATATGCAAATGAGGGTGCCAACATAGTGAGTGTCCAGTTAAGGGGTCATTTATTCTAGTGCAGTGGCTAACAAGTTAAGGATATAAAATCATTGATAACTGTATGTACAGTAGTAAACAGGTGATGACACTTTCGCCAGTTGTTTCAATAGTGACAACTTTTTAGAAGTCAAAAATGTGTGATGACATTTTGACAGTAATGTGAAGCCAGTTGATACAGATTTTTGAGGATACACTGTGGCACTGTTCCACACATCAAGTTATTTCAAACACACAATATTCATGTTTAAACCTTGGATATGGCCCAAACAATTAAAATTAGCTTTCCTAAAGCTTGTGCAATCAGCAGAAAATTTATTTAGCTTTAAAATGATACCAAATATGACTTGATTTAATGCACAATGAAGAAACGCATTAGAAATAGGCAACAGAGATATTACCTGCCAATTTGACTATATCGACGTCACACCCACCTCTGTTTAGCATACCAGTTGTGGAATTGTGATTTTCAGTCTTTTATGTAGCCTTTATTTTTTGTCAAGTTTAGTGGCTGAAGTTGGTCTGTACACAAGGCAGGCACAAACAAAGGAGTGATTCCATTGTCTTTTAATTTAGTTAGCATCTTTACACTTTGATGGGCTCTAAACACATCAAATATTGCCACTGCCTGCTGATTGCATTGAGCAAGGAGCAGCTAGTCATGTGTTTGGGGCACATATGGAATAATGACATTATCCACTTAATAATTCACAGATTCTTCATTACTCCAGTGTGAATCTGTTTGAGTCACATCCCAATAGTCAGGGGAATCTATACCCTTAGACAAGCATCTGTCAGTCTTCCCTGCATAAATGAGCTTTGGGGTCAGGAGAGTACTGGATTTCGTTATAGAAAGTAAAATTGTAATCTGCCTTTTATCATCAAGTGCAGAAATTTACACTTGTTTAGATCCATATACTTCCATTATCCAGTTACCACCTGGCATGAGGTGGCACCCGGTCTGATCCCAATTTATCACAAGATAGTCCGGAATATTGTGCTGTTTCACTACAGTTTTAACTTTCTCCACAAATGTTTTTCTTAATGTCTTCAAAGTCAATAGGCAGCAGTTTGACACTTTCTGTACCTTTCCGCTTAACAAATCCCATACGTTGAAGTAGCGACCTCACCCAATACTTGATGATGATGATGTGTCCACCATAACATGCCAGTTGGCTGTGAGTATGCTTGGTGACACAGCCTCTGTTCCAGCCATTACAATCCTAACACTATTTACTCCCCCATTAATTCTCACTTTCTTTATCCAATCTTGCACCTCCTCATTAAGCGTGCTTCTGAGCATCAAAGGGTTGCCCTGGGGTGATTTGGGCAGATTGGAAAGTTCTTGCCCACCCAATGCTTTTTCAACTTGATGTATTGGTCCCACATACTCCATACAGTTGTCTTGCTGATCTTACAACTCAGATTGCTACTGAATTTGCAGGCGACCTTGGCAAGACCATTATTGATGGAGTATCTGGCTATCTTTGCCCAGATTTCCTTGTTGTAACCATTATATTCTCCTCACTTTCTTTTCTGGGATGGTGACTGAAGCAGAGGTTCCACTGTGTCATTAGCTGCCTGGTAAACAAGAACCTGCACCATGCTCACATTTTCTGATGGGTTGGGTAGTCTGGGAACCAAGGGGGGATCTAAGCTGACTTTTACTACTCTTAAGCCACCATGCTAATGCCATAATCTTCAGAAAGTACCGATGGTGGAACTTTATGAACAGTGGTTTAAGTAAAGATATCATACAGATGTACTTTAATAACCAACTGGCTTAGTATTGTTGGCTGTGTCGGATTCCAATGATGCTGAGCACCGAGACGAAAACACAATACAAGTGATTGATCTTGACAGGTGTTTGATTTGTGCTCATACAGGTGGTAGTATTGTTTAAGTGTTGTTGACTGTGTCAGCTTCTGATGATGTTATACACTCAGACGAAAAAAAAGGTGTAAGTGATCGATCTTGACAGATGTTTGATTTGTGCTCATGGATGTGGAAGTATTGTTTTAACCATTCAAGTGACTGCTGTTTGCTGTCGGCATATTTTTATTCTTTTGTATTTTTTATTTTGAGTATTTGTAGAGGTTAATCCACAAAATTAAATACCTACAAAATATTCAAACTTTGACAGGCAAAACCACGAATTTAAGTACCCAAATTTTTTTTTTTTTTTTTTTTTTACAAAATTATGAAAATTGAGACCCACAAAAAAAATGATACTATAGTATTTTTAGTAATGGTTGCCATATTTGATGCAGATCAGCATCACTTGTATAAATTCAACAGTTCTTCATGCCAGGATGCTTTTTGTAAAGTTTGGTCAAATTCTGTTAACAGTTCTGGCAGAAGTTATTTAAAGGGTTTTTTATTTTTAGTAATGGTGGCCATATTTGGTGGCTGATCAGCATCATTTGTACACAGTTGAAAGCCCTCTATGCCAATAAGCTTTCTTTCAAATTTGGTCAAATTCTGTTTAGCGATTTTTGAGAAGAAGTTGTTTACACGTTTTTCTGTGTTAAATAATGGTGGCCATATTTAATGGTGGATTAGCATCATTTGTACAAATTTCAAAGGTCTTCATGCTAGGATACTTTCTGTCAAGCTTGGTAAAATTTGATTTGTTGGTTTTGGAGAAGAAGTCATTTAAAGGTTTTCTGTTTTCAGTAACAGTGGTTTTTCTATTTTAGTAACAGTGGCCATATTTAAAGGCAGATCAGCATCATCAGTACATACTTTAAAGTCTTCCTGCAATGAAGTGTTCTGTCAAACTTGATAAAAAGTCTGTTCAGAGGTTTGTGAGAAGAAGTCATTCAAAGGATTTTTTACTACTTTTAATACAGCAGTAATGTATTTGATGGCAGAATAGCATCATTGGTATACATTTTTTTGCACTTCCTGCCCGGATGCTCTGGGCCAAATTTGGTCGAAATTGGTCTGGTGTTTTTTTTTAGAAGAAGCTTAAAATAGCAATTGTTGATGGACATGATGCTCAATGAATGCTGGGCCATGCCATAAGCTCCCTTGGCCCTATGGCCAGATGAACTAATAATAATAATAATAATAATGATAATATTAATGATAATAATAATAGTACTTCTGCAAACAGCTCATTTTGATTACATAAGCATTTCTAACCTGTTCACAATAAATCAGATCATAAATATAGCATCCAGAGTGGTAACAAGCTCAGCCAATCTGATGCAAGACCACCTCATTAATATTCATGCATCTTGCTCTTTATCAAACTCATCCGACAACTTAATAATATAAACTCATATTTCAAGTTTTATCAAAATCAGATACAAAATTTGGGTTCCAGAGTGGTAACAAGCTCAGCCAATTAGATGTACAAACACCTCATTACAATGTGTGTTACCTTGCTCATTATCAAACCCATCCAAGATCTTAATGATATAAGCAATATTCCAAGTTTGATAAAAATCAGATCAGATATATGGCCTCCAGAGTGGTAACAAGGTCAGCCAATCAGATGCAAGATCACCATATTAATATGCATGGTTCTTGTTCATTATCAAAATTGTCCTAGATTTTGATGATAAAAGCCCATATTCTAAGTTTGATTGAAATTGGATGAGAAATATGGAATCCAGGCTAGTAAGAAGCAATTTTTGATGCATGGACAATGCATGATGGATGATGCACAACAGACAGAGGGCCATATGATAGGCTCGCTTGGCGTTACAGCCAGGCGAGTTATAAAAGGGATCCATGAAGGACAATTTTATACATAGGTACAGTACAGCTCACGTGATTTTTCGGAACTCTGCGCATCGCGGTGGGGGTGGAGAGTGAGTGGAGAGGATTAAGAAAAACCCCTCCACCATCACTCCATGCGTCTTGACGGAGTTGTCGCGGAGTCTCGTTGAGAATAGCCCTGCACACCACGCTTTCTCGCGGAGTCGCATCCGATCACCACCGCGGAGTGGACGTGGTCTCGATAATATGGGTGTGGTTTACTGTTTATTACCCATGCAAGCAGAGGTTGAGAGAGAGACGGGGTGGGTGGGGGGGGGGCACCGATTTATCTACATCGTTATCCCTCTGGGGAGCAATTTGCTAACTTTTTGATAGTGAAAAAAACGTAGTAATTCAGTTAATTATAAATATTTCCTTGTTCTAACGAAGATAATGTATGATACATAGTGCCAAATCATATTTAAGATGATGATAACGTAATGTCAATGCCTCGTAAACTGTATTAATACTACATTTTAAGCAATGAATCTAATTTCTTTTTCTTCAATACTATGTTATCGGAATCTAAACATGCATTCATATCCTTATTTCTTTTTCAGTAAACGCAATACAAAATTGTAATGATCATATGAAAGTCAGTGATATTGCACTACCTGCAATGAAAAGAATGATACACATCGAACAAATTAATAACAAAGCTGCAGTCATACCTGACTGAAGTGAAACAAAATCGCACAAGTTCCGATGGTTACTCCATGCATGAGTACTCATTCACATATTGTATGTTTTTTTTCTGACATTCAATCGCTTAAATAAAGCATAGCTAAGATTTCACATCATTATTTTATTTTAAACTGTACTATTTTGCATTAATTACCAAAGTAACGGGTTTTTAAAAAAAATCACAAATGGTCGCAAAAGGTCATCCTAGATACATGTAGCTGACACGTGCAAGTAACCTAGCACAATAGAAGCCATCAGCACTGCATGTTTTCTTTGATATTGATGTGTTAATTTCATGTGCTAACTGTTAACCTAAAAGTACAACAGCAATGCTTCTGCGGGTTTGTTTTCTTTGCCACTGATTTGACAAACTTGCGCATCAGATGAAATTAATGTTTAACTTTTTCTTTTCTGTTCGTTTTCCTATTGCATAATACAGAAAAATAAGATGAATAATTTTAGATCATTAACTCTTCTTAGTAAAGTTCCCCCCCCCCCAATCTCATAAAATATGGAATCCAAATCACTACTGCACAAGTTATCGTAAACTGAAATCTGGAAAAGTTTGCAAGTGGTAAGAAACAGAAACACGCTCAATAACCAAAGGCTCTAACAGTCACAAACAGGAAACTGCATTCTTTAATATCTGCGTAAAAATAATTAAAAAAGTACATTTTATTTTTATATTTTCGCCATAGGAAAATGAGCAAATAATAGGATACACGTGGAGACAATACATCCATGCAAAATGCTCTAAACTTGTTGGAAATTAAAATCTCTGAACATCTCAGATTTTAGAATTTTCCATATTATTTTTCATTTTGGTAATAAGCCGAGTTCAGATTAATTACTAATAATTATCAAACTTCCGTTGTTAATGGCGGGACCATAATTGCGGCTGTAAAGTACAACGTGCTAAGTCAGATGGCTTCGTGTGATAAAAACACACTGTTCCCAAGCTGAAACTTACATCATCCTTTGATGCAAACCCTTGTTAATATTTTACAACAGTGTTCACAATGGTCACTGCCTTGATTTCTGTAGAACATCCGCTGAAGTCAAGTCTTTATTTGGGAGAGACAATTGAATTTTCCAACCGTGGGAAATGGGCAGGGGGGTAAATGCATGAAAACTATTGTCTTTCTCTGATTTTTGTAGCAGACGTTAATCCGTTCAATATTTCACTTAAAATAAATAATTACTGTGATGAAAGAACAAAAAATATCCCGGTCGAAAAAAACAAAACAACATAAATCCCGTATATTAAATGGTCAGTCCCTTACAGTATACATGCAGTCATAATATTCAGCCTCATGACTCTGATATTACTGCTTAAAGACTAAGCAGGCGGTTTGCATTTCAGTGTTTTAGGTTTGTTGTTGTTGGGGGGGGGGGGGT
Organism: Margaritifera margaritifera; assembly: GCA_029931535.1. Classification (NCBI taxonomy): domain Eukaryota; kingdom Metazoa; phylum Mollusca; class Bivalvia; order Unionida; family Margaritiferidae; genus Margaritifera; species Margaritifera margaritifera. Next base: position 1,362,388 of record JAQPZY010001481.1, read on the forward strand.
AAGCAGAAGCGGATGTCAAATTTGGATTTTAATTGTCCATATCTCTGAGAATTACTTTCCTTTGGAACAAAATGATAAATTTATTCTGCTTGAGAGGCTCAGCAATGTGCGCTTCTCGTCAAGTCAGTGCATAAGTTTGTTCATATTTCTTTGAAATAAATTAAAATCATAAACTTATTGCAAAAGAAGTCGATCAACCTTTTATAAACAGTAATGTGTACTGAATATACAAGACTTTTGAAATTATTTTTTTATTGTCCAAATATATGATCGAAATAAAAACGACTGATTCTTCAGATGGTATCCGGTTGTAAATCACTCTTGACGTCTCAGTCTTTCCATAGGTGGTCTTCATTCATTGGCTGTTCAGATGTCAATCAGTAATGTCGACTAGCCCCTCCACGATGGAGTTTAAATTGACGTGCCTGCCGAAACGCGGTGGTGATTTGTAGGTATTTATGCCAATTTATGCCTCCACCGTGGAGTGCTATAGCGGAGCTAAAGTGGAGGGGATTAAGTACCCCACCGCGATGCACGGAGTTCCGAAAAATCACGTGAGCTGTACTGTACTTTGTAGTGAGAGACCATGTGTTTGTACTTCAATTAACTTTCTTACTTGATGATACTGAACATTATTATAATCACTGTGTCAGACATGTTTGGTAAATAAAAACAGGCTTTTCCTTATTTCCTTCAGTGAATGTGGCATCTTGCCACTTAACATAGGAAATTGTGGCATCTTGTCACTTAACATAGGAATGTGGCATCTTGCCACTTAACTTAGGTATGTGGCATCTTGCCACTTAACATAGGAAAACAGAAATCATGCAATCACACAATTACAATTCTTCATAGATTTCTCAAAGTCACTGGGTAGTTATTTTATACTTACCTTTTTATTGCAATGGAGTGCACACACTGTACATGACAAAATTTTCGCATTCAGAAACTCGAATTGTATCAAATATGCTCACCAAATGTACTTCTAGCACATGACTACTGTGTTATTTACATTGATATACCCAGATCATAAGTTTTATATACGTGACACATGTAATAACATCTCATGATGTCACAAATGATGTCATAATGTCATGCAAAGGAAAGGCATATCGACTGAGGCATCCAAACGTATTTCAAAGGGGTAATGACCGAGGCATCTGAATGTATTTCAAAGTCATTTTACTACACTAATCTGTGGTTTGATCAAATAAAATAAGTATTTTTATCATGTGATAAGTAAAATCTTACAGCTCTGCTCATTTCAAATGAAATTGATGAAACTCATCAAATAATTTAAATCTTTTGCTTACCAAGGCTTGCAAAACATAAAAGTTATTCAACTCATTTCATAAATATCATTTGAAATAAGCATTCATGTAAGATCATCTATTACTTCTTTGTTATCTGAAATGTAAGAAGAATAAATCTTTGTAATAACACAGTCACAGCATATGCTTGAGATTCAAACTAGGTGTCATAGGCAAGTTGTGACCATTTAAAAAAAAAAGCAAATTCCACAAATTGATGTCCCCAGCTTTTTGTTGGCCTCATCATTATCAAAATGTCTATAAAATTTGCTTGAAATCTAATTAAGGGATTTGTTGTTCAGAAATAAAAGTAGGTGGGTCTGACAATCAAAGCTGTGCATAACCTGCTTGGTCATGATGTGATACATTTCACAATACCTGGGTGGCAATATGATACATACTATGAGAAGCATCATACAGTTAGCAGGCAATACAATACATATTGTGACACAGAAGTGATGATACATATCATGATACACATTCCAAACTTATCCATTTGTCTTTGCATGTAATGTCTATGTTGCTGTGTAGGCACAGTAAGGATATGGAATGGTTTCTAGTATTGTCTGAATATATCATGACCATTTTGCAGAAAATATTGTGATGTAGATATGTATCAATGAAGCATTACACATCTACTGATGATCAAAGGTTATAATTTCACTAAATGATACAGAATGCTGAGAATTAAACTCAGCTAAGATCTCAAGAAAATCAAGCTGTATACCAAATATGGTTGAATTCAAATAATAGTGAAGGTAGTTACTGTGTGGAACAAAAATGGGTGTGTCTGACAGTTAGGGACTATAACTATGCTAAATGATGATGTGTAACTGGACAAATGAACTCAACCAAGGTCTCACCAACATCAAGCTGCCACACCAAATTTGGCTGAAGTCAAATAATAAGGGATTTATTGTGCAAGAAAGAATTTAAAGTGGGTGCATCAGGGGCCATAACTCTGCTAAACAACAATGTAGAAGGCTGACAATCAAAGTCAGCCAAGGTCTCATCAATATCAAGCTGCACACAAAATTTGGTTAAAATTTAATAATAATTAAGGGAGTTTTTGTGTGGAAACAAAAGTGGTGGGCCTGACAATCTGAGGATATAACTCAGCAAACAATGGTACAGAGATAATAAAACTCAGCCATAATCTCACCAAATTTAAGTGGCACACCAAATTTTGTTGAAATCCAATTATAAACAAGGGATTGATTGTGTGGAAATGAAAATGGGTGGGTATGACAATCAGGGGCAATAACTCCACTAAACAATGATGCATAATGTTAACAATAAAACTCAGTCATGGTCTCATCAATCTGCATATCAAATTTGGTTGAAATCCAATCATAATTAAGGGAGTTATTGTGCAGAAACGAAAGTGGGATGGATTGAAAGACAGACCCAATGTAATGTCCCACTTTCAAACAAAATGCAGGGAACAAAAATCCAAGGAATATAGCTTCAAAGCAAAAAATGAAACAAGTAGTGAGTTGGGACCCAATGCCCCGAATATGTGATAATCACTCTAGTAATATGAGATTTTGTGTGTTTAAAGAAATCTGTTTTAGATGCTAAAAAAAATTCACCTTTCTTTTATTGCCACCTACTTAGCATACAAAGAAGGAAAATGTAAAATGACAGACTTTGGCACAAGATTAAATATTGGACAAAGAAACTATGTGACAATAAATCAACAAGAGTCCCAGACCTGCCAACCCCAATGATACTCATCGAGGGAGATTTTGAAAACTTTTCAGGGAGATTTAAATTTTTTTAGGGAGGATTCCATCAATCTTTCAGGTATAAAAGGAGCAACATGTTGAACATGTTTACAAAAAGTGAATACTTTTCAACATTTAATGATTTAAACCAATTATAGTAATTCAATTCTAAAATAGTAAAAAGCATAGCATATAAAAAAAACTACATACCTTATATAAAAGACCCAAAAAATAATTGGTGTCTTTTTTTCTTACAGGTTGGTTAATGTAAAGTTCTTCTAAACAAACATTAAATTTATGAGAATTTTTTTTTAGATATTAAATAACAGAATGAACAAAACTTAACAGTCAAGAACATCAATTAATACTACTCCTGGAGAGACATGATTGTTGCCCATTTGCATCTTTTAAGCATTACTTTGTCCAGCTGTCTCTCTGAGCAAACAATACTTTCTTGTTTAACAACAAGATGACTTTCTAGTGTCTCAGTTTTCATACTGCTCCTGAAGTCAGTCCTATTCTTCCTAACAAAACTAAATATTCTCTCACAGGATGCATTGCTGTGAGGGATGGCGAGGATATGGCTCATCACTTTGGCAAGAAGCCCAAATTTTGCTTGACCCATGCCATTTCTGATCTCATCAGGATGACAATCAAGGCAGCCATTTTGGAATAACTATAAATTGCAAGAAAGAATTTTGAAGGTATGTGTCACCTACAGCAACACTCAGTATGACATAACATTGTGACATCATGACAAGAGTGTGAAACCAATGGTTGACTGAGATGCTTATATAACATGCTGTAGTGCTAGGTTAGCAAAGTACAATCTGTCTAACAGGCTAAATTTGGTTTGTTTTTCGTGTTAGAATCAATATAATATCTTGAAAAGAGTTATTTGTTTCAATGTTGCAATATTTTGCACAATTCCCTTATGATTATTTAAAATTGCAACACGGAAAACGGGTATTTATTTACTTAAACAGATACTGCGTTTCAAGTCATACCTGCCAGAACATGTGTTAAGTGAAAAACATGATTTTTACTCTCAAACGTGATCATATTTATAACAACATGATTTCCATTAAATTTTATTAAAAAACAAAAACATGAAACAAAGAGAGAGAGAGAAAGCTTTGTTGACACCATGATATATCCCTATAACCTGTAGCCGGTATAAACAGTAAACAGTTGTGCTTAATGCTCATGAAAAACTATAACAACAGAGCAGTTTATACAGCTAAATGTCACAGAGGCAATTAAAAGGCAAAGAGATAACAACTGCTACTCCACAGATTACTCAACTGACTGACATGAACTAGGGTGATTTTGTGTTGCAAGTCCTTTCAGCACTGCTGTGGGAGAGCCCTTAGGCTAATTTGCATAGGTTAAATACATGAAGTGCAACAACCCAATTCGTTTGAAGTTAGGTAAATCAAAGAGATGCATGTTGAGAAACAAAACTTATTACACTTTGACGCCTTGAATGAGAATGTTTAAGCCACCTTTACTAAAGATTATTGGCTAGTTCATGATCAGTGGCAACGTTTCTTTGAAGCTGATCGAAGCATGATTATTTCAGTAGCTGGAATAGTGGAGAAGTGTGATTCATTTTTAAAGGCAAAAAGTCAAAATGCAGCTGTGATTCAGGGAAGGATGGGTCATCTGTGAGCAAACAAAGCCAAGCAAAACTAAATTTCAGAACTCCTGGAGGACGAAGTTTGACTTTGTGAGGTGCAGTAGCGAGATGGATCATTTTATTATTTGCACATACTGCAAACACCATAACAACACGGGCAATGTCATCTGACATCAGGACATCTAAGATGTGACATTCAAACTAGAGTGGCCACTGCATGTTTGACACTCCCTTACAGCAATGCAGATGCAGAAAGAGTAACTAAATATTCATGGAAGTTTGAACAACAGTACCATCCAGTTGCTAATGAGTGTAAAGATGAATACTAATGACATTTGTATCACCTTAAAACTCTTCATTGAACTATTGTGAGCATCAAAATCTACAGACTGGTTAAGACTGTATTCCACTGTACAATAGATTTAAAGACAGAAACTTGGTGTATTTTTTATTTAAAGTCTGTGTAATTGTGGGCATGTGCACATATGTATGTATGTGTGTGTGTGTGTGTGTGTGTGTGTTTATGTGTGTGTGTTGATGATACATGACTACTAAAAAAAAATTGTTTTAAAGTGTATTAAATGCTTCAAAGAAAACAGATATTTTGTTTACTTTTATTCAATTTTTAATTTCCAGTCATTTTCTACAGGTTTATGTGAGTAGATAACTTAATCTCAATTGTACAACACTACTTTTTGGGGTCATGTGCACCCACCACCACCACAAAACACTTTCTGAGTCTAAAAAAATCCCCCAACACTGTCTGAAAGGTTGGCAGGTATATCTAGTCATTATTTCTTAAACAACAGAGTACAGACAATACATTATCCTTAATATGATTTTTAGATACACCTGTTTTTAACGAGATATTCTGTATATATCTCAAGTTTCATACAAATATACAGCAGATTAGCTTTTTTTTTGTTATATTTGCCAAACTTATGGTCACTTCTTCACAGGATTGATTATGTCTACAATCACTTTTAACTTACAGCCCATAAATGTTTCATGACTGTACCCTGAGCTTTAATGGACCTATCACCAACCTTATTATGGCCTGTTTCAACAAACAATTTGCAATTTTTGAAACCCCTAAAAGAATTATGTAGACAAGTTTTGCATATTCTAGCTCAATGATCTAGAATAGTTAGGCAAAATCAGTGAAAGAACAGTTTTCATCAAATAGCATGAAAATGGCTACATCCGATGCATCAATATGATTAATATGTACTCTTATTCCTCCATGTTTTGTTTTCTGTTTGTAATTAAGCTTGTATATGTGGCATACAGTGGTCCCCCTCTTATAAGGCCACCCCTTCTGCAGCAGGAAAGTGGCCTTATAAGAGGGGTGGCCTTTCTAGAGGGGTGTAACACAGCTGTGACTAATAACTACATATAAAGTATAAAAGGTGTAACTAATTTTTATATATTTAATATTTTCATTTAAATTTCACAGGAATATTATCTGGTAAAACTAAAAACAATGTTATGTAAAAATATAAAATAATATGAATAATCTTGAATCGCGGTGCAAAACCTTGTCGGTAAATTCTGGGCACAAACATTTGGTTGTAACTATCCTTGTACGTCTGTTGATTCCGTCTTCCCATGCACCGCAGTTGAATGTATATTGACAATGTTTATTTGATCTTTTTGACATAAAATTTCTCAGTGGTGATCAAAGGATGCTTTTCGTTTAGTCTAATCGCTTTCATTTTTCATTCTAAACTGAGAATGTCTGACGTCATTTTGTGACAACTTCTTCCTTTGTGGGCAATATGTAGTTATCACACGAGATGCACAGTAGTTACAAATGAAGTGAGTTTGTCATGTGACAAAATTTTTTCCACCAGTCTGGTACTGGGTTAAGTACATTTCATAATCTACGAGAGGGAAGCCAGGAAGGCTAACATACCATTTTACTATCTGGCGACCGGATGTCATGCTGACTTGAGCTGAACAATAATGTGCTTCTCAATGGTTAGCTTTTGTCATCTTGATAATTATCGGTGGTAATAATAGCCAGTAATTATCAAAGTGACAAAAGCTAACATCTGAGGAGCACATGGCAGTAAGGATAATTGGATTACTTACCGCTTTGTATGGATTAAAGTTACTTTATCGGCATGTTGGAACAAATGTCTATGTGTTGAGTTGAGAAATTAACAAATATTAGCGAGATTTTAATCTGTAAACAACCATTATGTGTCTGCTTGCAAGATGTAATTTGACCGTTTTTGCACTAAAATGCTGGCTGCTAGTTGTGTTAGAGAGGTGGCCGTCCTTGAGGGGTACTTTTGAACACAAACTCGTCGATGTCAAGGTACTGTGGCCGTGTAAAGCAGGTTGTCGCTGGTCAGGGGTGGGGTGGGGTTGTGCAATAGGGGGACCACTGTAATATCATTTGAAAATGTTTGTACTTAGCATCTTTGAACTTGTATAATAAATACTTGTACATAATAGAGGACCCCTGGTTTTAAGGGAGATTAGTTTTTAAGGGAGATTAATTTTTGTTATCCACTGAAAATAAAGACATTATTATTATTATTATTATTATTATTATTATTATTATTATTATTACAACAGCAGAGATAGCTCTGGTTACTCATTAATGTAACATTTTATACACAATCAATAATTCCCTTTGGAATTAGCATCAACTTGGACCTTGGTTGAGAAATGAAAAAGAATTGACTAATTGGCAGGTAACTGGTATTTGGAATAATGCACAAATGATTATCTAGATGTAGGACCATCAGACCTGAATATTCTGAAAAGCTTTTAGTGTGGCTGAGACTGCACAATGACTTGCATCTAACTGGCAGGTAAATGGAATATGGTAGTGTACACAGACAATTACCTTGATTTCAGACAATCAGATCTGAAAGCTCAAAAGAGTTTTAATGTGGACAGGATTATATACTGACTTGCACGTAGGTACTGGTCAAAGGGGATTTGGTATTTGCAATATGTTTCTGTTTGATCAACTGACAGGTGGGCAGAGTCAGAGGTCTGTAAATGTGGACCCCCATTTGAAAGTATGTATCATCAGTCTTCATGGCTATTGTGGCTCCATCCTTAAACTTTATCAATACCATATGATATTAACACCACATCTGCTTGTGTATATTTTGCCTCCAGCTGCAAACAGCACTGACCCAAATCTGATGTTGCATACTGCAGGAAGATCATGATCTATTCTGGTCACTTGAAATCATACATTAAACAATGTACAGCATAATTTTAGGGCATGCCTCACTGTAGAGCCTAAAACAATTTGCAGTGAGACTCTAAGGAACTTTGCACTTGAGAAAAAGAAGTCTATTAACCTATAAATCAATAATTCCATAAAGTAACTAATTAACAAACATACACAAAGTTAAATTCTCCAACATATTCCAGCCCAGTATGAAGTGTTTATGACAGAGCCAAGGAGAATTATGTCTAAAGTTTGTGATCTTGAATGAAGGGACTCACAATTTCAGAGTACTGTAGCTAAGCAGCATCATGGCAAAAACCAAAATTTGAATTTTCGTGTAAACTGAATGGTGAACCATGTTACACAGTTATGAGAACACAGCTAATGCTCAAAAGAATTCTATTGATTGTGAAATTTTATTGAATAAATTATATGCTGGAGGCTTCAACATACATTAAGTCTGCATTCTGTCTGATATAAATTTGTGCAAATTAAAAACTGCTTAGAGTTTGTGTGGATTGATGTAACACTTGTTGACAATCTTGTCAATGAACTCATCATTCAACAAAGTATCTTGTGGACCATATTTGTTGCTATTGACCATGATGTCATACCAACAAAATGTCTGTGTCAACAAAGTATCTTACCGCTAAATGTTGGTAACTCCAATCTATGCTGTTTGCACTTGGATGACTGTCAGAAATGAATAAATACAGTAAACCTAGTTGGGCATATGTACTCACCTCATTTACGTACAGGATAATTGATTCTCTTGTGTCTCCTGGCTTCTCAAAATGATTTATTATTTCCTTATCCAGCATCTAAAATGGACAATAAAGAATGCTGTAAAAATCACAAGGTAAACAGCTTCAATTTTGGAATAATGTTCAGTTTCGAAATCTGCATGAGTATGAATCTAAACAAGCTGATTTAAGTGATTTAATTATCTTACAGCAGACATCATTAAAGCTTCTCATTACTGACCCCTCATAAAAACAATGAATGCCCATCCTACTAAAGTCTATTTGTCTAAAATCTGCATTTTTCATTTTGAAAATTTCCACGTGATTGTAAAAAGACTCATAAATCTGTTCTGAAAGTTTCATGAAAACTAGATGGAAAATGTAGAAGTCATCAGGAGCTGAACTAATATATATTATACACTAATTCTTCCTATTTGCCATACTCACTTGGGCAAGCTCATGTCCTGCCATTTGATTATCTAATGATACACACATAGCTAGAGTTCAATTTGGTTAGTGGTCCATTTGAATCTCTGTTATCTGATAAGCGATTGACAGATGCCAACCTTGGCTGAGGAGTCAATTGTGTCCATCCTATGTGGTGACATAATTTCCATATTAACTATGAAAAATATGTTTCTTCAACCTAAAGGAAGCTTTACCACAACATTCAAATTTTTAAAGCTAAATTTACATATAGGAAAGAAACATACATTATCCATGTAATTTATGTATACATAACTATGCAATATGGCCAAGTCAGTTTAAAGATATACACTCATGGAAAAAGACCTCCATAAACTTTAAGCTGCTCATTCAAGTCTCCTTTTAATTTAACAAGTCTTAGAAAGCCAGTGTTAAACATACTCAAGATTGTTCAAAACTTTATAATAGTATGAATGTTACACTGTATTCAGATGCAAGGCAATAGGGCAAAAACTCTAACAAAAATTGCACAATAACATTAATTTGTTTATATGCACATCTTCAAATGATGAGCATTGCATGCACAAGGCTTCACGACAATCAACTAAAAACCAGGGACTAGTTGTGTTCACAAGATTCTGTCACATGCTACATCAGGCTCCAAAATAAAAGGGCAACAACTCTTTTAAAAAATCAAGGAACACAGTGATTTGTGAAATGTACATCTTCAAATGATGACCATTATATTTATGAAGTGTGATGGCAATCCTTTAAAATCTGTGAGACTTTAGTTACATTCACAAGATTATGTCATACACTGCATTCAGTTGCAGGACAAAAAAGGCAAAAACTAACAAAAAATGCAGGAACAAAGTGATTTGATGGGACATCCCCAATGTCATTTTCGTAAGGGGGGAGAGGGGTTTATATGCGAACAGTACTTTTGAATAAACCTCTCAGTCTACAGTATGCTTCAACAAAATATGTAAGATAAATAACTTGTAATGAATAAAAATAAAGCTGACAGTTGTTAATGTTCATTGGCGGTACAGCAGCAGCGATCATGTGTTATAACAATGGCACTACATCGTATGCATTAGAACTGCATGTAATAGCAGAGACATTTAACACCAAATACTGAAAATTACATGTCCGCCATTGCACAACATTGCCAACTGAATCTGGTAAAAAATGCTTCAATAACTAGATAATCAATAAAAGAGTCTACTTGCTCTTTTGCAAAATGTCAGTATGTGCTCGATTTTTGCAGTTGGTTTAGAAATCAAGTGCTTACATGATCAGACTGAGCAACTCTTAATATTAATGAAGGTTACAGTTTCATTAGGATGACAGCAAATTAACTGTGTGTGTGATTTTGATCTGCATGCTCATTCTTAAGGCAGGAAAGGGGAGGGAGAAGTGCTTAAATTTTGCAGGAAATTGCACAATTGCTTGTCTTTGATAGAATACTGGAAAACTGCAATATTATTTGCATTCACAAGATTCTGTTATACACTATTATTTAGCTGCAAGTCAAAAAAGGGCAACAACTCTTATAACAAGAGACCCAAAGTGGGCCTGATATTGCTCATCTGGTTACATTTAACTTAACAGGTGACCATTTCACTAAGCATGCTTATGCAGTATTGTAAGAACACAATTTACGTAAACTATCTCCCAAACTTTATATTATGTTCATTTTACATTTTACATATCTTGATATATCCTGATAAATAATTTTCCTTCTAAACATAAATGCATAATTAAATTGCTTGGCCTCTGCTCATTATCAAAACCATCCAAGATTTTGATGATATAAACACATCTACCAAATTTTATAGAAATTGGGTTAGAAATATATTCACAAACTCAGCCAATCAGATACAAGGTATCTCAATAATATGTGCAGATCTCACTTATTATAGAACCTGTCTATGACAACGATAAAATAAGCTAATTTACCAAGGTGGAGCAAAATCTGATTTGAATTTAGTCTACAGAGTGGCAACAAGTTTAGCCAATCAGATACAAGATTATCTCATTAATATGCATAGATCATGTTCATCATCAAATTCATCCAACATCTCGATAATACAGTACACGCATCATGTTTTTATGAAAAAACACGTCATGACCGTGGAGCTTAATCCTTTTCATGCTGTGTCCGTCATGGACAGGATATAGTGGTCGTCGTGGATTGTCCACGTTGTGGCTCGTAGTGGACGGATTAAGTTTGATTGCCCATTTGAAAGTCGCAGCAATATAATTACGTAATAGTGGATGCCCACCACCACGCGTGGAACTTAATATCGGCTCAGCTACAGCACACAGTGCAGAATGCTCTTTTTAATTTGTACGCAATTCCATTTAATATTCAAAGACTCGCTCACTAAAACGCATTCACATATGTGTATTGAAAGAGATGAAAGATAAATTGCAGAGAAAAGAGTCACGAATGATGCTTCACGAATTATAAAAAGTTTAATTATCTTAATTTTAATGAGGGGGGGAGAGATTCTGTTTTAAATAAACAAAGGATAAAAGAAATCACATGTAAATACATGTATTAGCGGGTTTCATTCCGTTATTAAAATAAAAGAATGCGAGAAATGTTGTGATTTTGTTTTTAATTACCCCAGTCACTTTTAAATGGTCTGCTTAAAATGTTCCCACACAATGAAATATACACAGCACTATCCAATATACAACTTCTACTATTCCAGCCTGTTTAGTACTTGCAACTCAAATATACAGGAACTAGACACGTGTTTACTTTTACCGTAGACCTACTGTTTTTACTCCAACTCTATGAAGCACGTAATGCTGCATTCTATGACCAACAGCTTTAAAAAATATACTTAAGATTGCTGCTTTGGTCATCTGACGAGTTTAATATTACCAAATGGACGGGTGAAAGCGATAAAAAGTGTGTAATCACGATTAATTTGCTTCAATTGGCAGAACTTTTCAAATTTCTGGTGTTTTAATTAATGTATCATTCAGTAAGATTTATTTTGTGCTTTGGGATGACTTCTTTCTCCCCTTGTTTAATTTGCACTGTATTACATGCAAGCTGAACACATCATATCTATCAATAATGCCTTGCACATCACCCGAAATTGCTACGCCACATGTTTGTCAATAAAATATATCTCTTTTATTGGACTGATAGCTGTAAACACGTGGCTTCTTATTTTTCGTTAACTACTCCGACCTGGAGGTGGAAAAGTTTTGGCTTCAGAGGTTGTAAATCCCAATTATTTCCTGTTCATTTTGAACCGTTTATATTAATTCTAAGGTGGTCGTGAATATTGTCAGGTTCACCTTGATTATTGCAGTAATGCTCTCTCATTGGACTTTCAGTCTATTAAATTTCTGAAGCATTAAGTTCGTACATGGTTAATTATGACCAGATTCGACAATAGATAATAAGAAAATAAGACAAAGGACACTAATAGCAGGTCAATAACCCAATGAATTATATAAATTCTTGTTAAATACAAAATGAATAGCCAAGCATTGATTTACATATTAACTTATTTAAATAAAGAGTGGAATCAAAATTGTATTTCTTAATTTTGTCAGTAGACAAATTCCAAAATGAAGATGAACGAGGCACATTTAAAAAATGCATGCTCTCTAATTATCAATGCCTGTTTCCAAGTTTGCGATAAAAGCTACGGCTCACATCAATCGAAAGTTATGCTGCATAATCTCTCTCTCTCTCTTTCTCTCTCATGTTTGCATGTAATAAACACATTTTATTACAAAAAAGATGCATTTAAAAAAAAAACAGAAAGCTTTTAGTGTAATACAGTTTTCTTAAACATATAATAGCTTTGTGTTGCTGCGATAGACTTGTATTACATGCACTGCGTTGCAAGATTAATTGGGAGAATACAAATTTTATATGGTTTATTTTATATACCGCTAGAAACCAGTTTTACGCAAAAATATCACAACTTGACCACATTGTGTTTCTAACTCCATATTACAAGTCCAAAATTCTTTGTTCCACATGCAACAAAAATATTTTCATTCAAAAGTTAATGCTTCTTTTGAAACATCGGGGCTAAAAAAATAAGATAGAAGCTCAACACTTTCATGAATGGCCATGGTTAACAAGCGTAGCGGCTAATGTCAAAGTAAAAATGTCACTCCTTGGCTGGTACTTGATGATAGATTCACGAAGAAAGTAACCTTTTTCATAAAAATCACTTCGTTTATGGCATGAACAGCCACTGAAAGAGAGCAACCTTCAATACCGTGTAGATGAATTTAGCTCATTTAAAAATTATCATACTCTAAAATAATCAGTCATTTTTCTAAGTCTACAGATAAAGGTATTTGTATCATGCTTTCAATAATTTCTTTAAAGAAGGTTTTGGAAACTGTGTAGACATTAAAGGAAAACTATGACAAATTAATTACTAGTACAAGAAGTTCTGTTATGAAATATCATTTATTGAGAAAACACACTGAAGTTGCCCCTTATGCCCAGGGGCAGGGTTGACGCGCTACTTGTTTATCTTATGCTGTTTCATTCATGTCTTTCTAGCGCTTGCATTACAGGATGTTATCCCAGCTGAAGTGGCTTCATTAAACAGAAACCCTTGGTGTTTTCATAACAATATTCCTATGACATACTTGCATTCTGATTTAAGGAATTTAACTTCTACTCTATGTGCTACTGGGGGTGCGGGTGTGATAGGATTTAGCTTTAACAAAATTACACTTGCTGTGATTTTTAGAAAATAAAATATTAATAAATTTATATGTGACTCAGGACCATTGCAGCTTGTTACATTTAAATGCTTGTTCCCTTATCAGGAAAATAACAATACTATATATAGTTTGCTTTATATACTGCTAGAAACCAGTTTTACGCGATAATATCAACACTTAACGGCTATGTGTTTCTGAGACTTTCTCTGTCTAAATTCGCTCTTCACAAACTAACATCTTATTAGTTTTAAAGCATTTGATTTTGCGATAACAAGAAACATTTTTATTCAACAGTGTTTATTTTGAAACATAGAAGCATGACACTGACCAGTAGCTGCTAGGAATTGTCCTAATTTAAGTCATTTAAGACTTCTACTCTATTTGCTTATTATGCAACAGAGTGGGGAGGGGGTTGTAGGTTGGGAGAGAAAGAGAGATGGAGGGGATGGGATATAGCTTGAAACAACTACATTTGTTCTGATTTTTAGATAGTTTAGACATGCATCAAGGCCATTACACATTTTTTCCCCTAAATTTAGTTAAATGGTAGGTCTCTAAATGGGAATATAAAAATAATTATATTTAGTTTTTCATATAACGCTAGAGACCAGTTTTACACGATAATGAGAACTTAACATCAAATGCATTTCTCAGTCCAAAATTTGTTTTTCGCAAACTAACATTTTTTTAGTTTTAAGGTGTGTGGTTTTGTGATATTTTCATTCAACAGTTATTATACTGTACATTTTGAAACATCGAAGCGCGACATTGAACATTAGCTGATGACATGTAGAAACTGTCGTGACAGACTGTTGTTGACTCCAGGCAGGAAACTACAGCAACAGGCGTAGTGGCTGGCTTCAAAGTAAGAATGATACTCCTCAGCCAGTGCCTGGTGATGCAATGTAGCTTCGTGAAAAAAAGTGTGGACAGGAAGTAACTTTTTTTCTCATTGAACTCACTTGTTTATGACGTGAATGGCCACTGATAGAGCGCAACATTCAATACAGTGTACACAATTCCGTGCATTTAAAAAATTGCCATACTGTCTCATAAACAATGTTATTTTGAAAGTTTAAGGGTAACAGTACAGAAGAACTTTTCCGTAGTATAGCTCATGTATCTTTTTAATTTTAATATACTTTGGCAAGAATTATGACATACATGTCATAATGTGCCAGTGTTCATGATCGTACATGTTCGATATAAATATTACGGCGTTCATTTGTAATCTCTTTTCAAGTTCTTTATGTATTACTGCTTTCAATGATTTCTTCAAGGTGGGTCTTGGAAATGATATGGAAATTAAAGGGAAACTGACAAATTAATAACCAGTACACAACACACTTTTATGAAATATCATTTATTGAGAAAAAACCTAGAAGTTACCGCTTGATGCAGAACAATGTCAATTTCCGCATCTGTATATGCTAACAGGTACGTATACATGTATTAAATCAGCAGGGATGTACGTTGTAGCTAAGCAATTATTTCTGATGTACGCTTTGTCATGGACAGGGGTGGAAAGATATCCAAGAATTATAAAACCTCATTTTTTCTACGTTACGCGCGTTCATCTGTATGTATCCTCAGCCAGGCTACTGATAAATACACAGGAAATGTCACCACTGTACAGGTAAAGCTACAGGTAAAGGTATGAAATTGACACCTGCCATGTTCGGGTTTACGGTGTTGGGAGTTTCTCCCATCTGTTTGTTTAGTGTGACAACTCGCAGAGCGAATACAATAGAATCAGCGAGGGGTGCCATAAAACCCACTACAACTCACGATGACTGCAATAAAATCCGTCACGCACTTCCACTAGACTGAGTGGATTTTTACTAAATTAGTGTTTAAATCCACCAGACTGAGTGGACTTAAACTACTCATAGTGGGCACTTAATCCCCTGCCCATTTCTCTACGCCCACTCAATTTGTGTGGTGAATCATAAAAACACGATGCGTGTACTGTATAAGACTACTTACCAAGTTTGACCTAAATCTGATCAGAAATATAGTTGAATCTGATGCAAGGACATGTCATAATCATGCATGAATTTCACTCAGAAACCTACTCCACCAAGACATAGGTGTATTTAGCAATATTGATCAAAATCCTATCAAAAATAGTCTCTAGAGTGGTGGAAGATCCTCAGCCAATCAAATGCAAGATTACCCAATAAAGTATATATATATATACACACACACACATATATAAAATCATTCAATATCTTGATGATATTGTCCTATTTAACAACTCTGATTAAAATCAGGTCAGAACTAATCTCTCAAGTGATAAGAAGCTCCACCAATCCTATGCAAGATCACCTCATTAATATGCACAGATCTTGCTCATAATAAAACACATTATATATATTTATGATATAAGCCAATTTACCAAGTTTGGTAAAAATTTGATCAAAAATACTGCTGTCTCAAGAGTGGTAGCAAGCTCAGCAAATCACATGCAAGATCACTGCATTCATATATATGGATCCCATACACATTTGAACTCATGCAAATTCTTGTTCATCTAAGCCTATATTCAAAGTTTGATCGAAATCAAATAAAAAAATATAGCTTCCAGAGAGGTAATTAGGGCAGCCAATCAGACACAAGATGACCTCATTAATATGCATGGCTATTGCTTATTTTCAAACGCACACAAGAGCTTGAAGATATAAGCCCATACTCCAAGTTTAACTAAAATCAGAGCGAATTATGTCCTTCAGCATAGTAACATGCTCAGCCAATCTGGTGCAAGATATCTTCATTAATAAGCTTGAATCTTGCTCATTATCTAAACTGTCCAAGATCTTAATGACATAACCATATATTCCACATTTGATCAAAATCAGATCTGAAATATGCCTTCCAGAGTGATAACATGCTCAGTCAATCAGATGCAAGATTACCTTATTAAAATGCTTGGAACTCACTCATTATCAAAGCCATCCAAGGTCTTGATAATATAAGCCCATATTTTAAGTCTGATCACAATTGGATCAGAATACGGCTTTCAGAGTGGTAAAAAGCTCAGCTTGTTATCAAAGTTGTCCAAGATTGTCATGATATCAGCATATATTCCAAGGATGATCAAACTCGTTATCAAACCCGTTCAGGTTCTTTATGAAATAAGCCAATAATTCAAGTTTGATCCAAACTGGATCAGAAGTATGACTTTCAGAGAGATAACAAGATTAGTTCAGCTAATCAGATGAAAGATCACCTGAGTAATATGCATGCATCTCACTCATTATTGAACTTTTCCAGGATTTTGATGATATAATTATATATTGTAAGTTTGATAAAAAATAAGATCAGAAATACAGCCTCCAGAATGGTGACAAGACCAGCCAATCATATACATAGTTATGGCATTATTTATGCATAGATTTTGCTCATTGTTGAATCCATCGAAGATCTTGATGATATAAGTCCACATTTAAAGTTTGATCAAAACTGGATCAGAAATATAGACCCCAAAGTGATAACAAGCTCAGCCAATTAGACGCAACATCACCTCATTAATATGGGTAGATCTCACTCATTACCTAACTCATCCAAGATCTTGATGATATAAGCCCATATTTCAAGTTTAATCAAAATCTGATCAGAAATATAGCTTCCTAAGAGATAACAAGTTCAGCTAATCAGATGCAAGATCACCTGATTAATATGTGTGCATCTCACACATTACCAAACTTGTCCAAGACTTTGATGATATAAGCATATATTCCAAGTTTGATCAAAATCAGATCAGAAATACTGTTCCCTACATGGTCACAAGACCAGCCAATCAGATGAAAATCCACCTCATTAATATGCATATATTTCGTTCATTATTGAAGCCATCAAAGATCTTGATGGTATAAGCCCACATTTAAAGTTTGATCAAAACTGGACTAAAAATGGGGCTTCCAGAGTGGTAACAAGTTTAGCCAATCAGATGCAAGATTACTTCATTAATATAAGCAGATCTCACTCATTATCTAACCCACCTAAGGTCTTGATGATGTAAGCCCATATTTCAAGTTTGATCAGAATCATGTCAGGAATATGATTTCCAAAGTGATACAAGCTCAGCCAATCAGATGCAAGATCACCTAATTAATATGCGTGCATCACACTCATTGTTGAACTTGTCCAATAGCTTTATGATACAATCATATACCGGTATTCCAAGTTTGGTCAAAATTGGATCAGAAATATGGCCTCCAGAGTTATAACAAGCTAAACCAATCAGATGCAAGACCACATTAACATGGACATGCGTGAATCATCCATCCTGGTTGAACTTGTCCGAAATCTTAATGATATAAGCAAAAATTTCAAGTTTGATCAAAATCATATCTGAAATATGACCTCCAATGTGGTAACAAGGTCAGTCAGTCAGATGCAAGATGACTTCATCAATATGTGTGGAACTCTTTCATTATCAAAATCTGAGATTTTGATGATATAAGCCCATATTCAATGTTTCATTAAAATCATATAAAAAATATGGACTGCAAAGTGGTAACAAGCAATTGTTGGCAGACAAATGATGATGCACAATAGACACCGGGCTAAACCATAATCTCACATGGCCTTATGGCCAGATAAGCTAAAAATTGTAGGAGCAAAGTGATTTGTCTACATGCGCATCTTCAGGTGATGACCATCACATTTACAAAGTTTCATGGCAATCCGTGAAAAACAACATGATTGTGTGATGGATGGAAGGGGGATACAAAAACACTAGCAAAGCGTTACATGGTGTAAACCACCACCGCTACAATTATGGTGATTTACCATGTTTAACTTTAAGATATCTGATAAAAACATTTGCCTGTTTTGCTGTACATTATTGAAGTATGGACATTTTTTTGATCCTATGTGAAGATATGAAGTTATCGTCAAGGGCCATCTCTCTACCCAAAATGAAATTGACAAGATAAGACACATAAAAGGTGCATCAAGGTTATGAGACACTGTATACACCCAATTGTATCAGAATATGTTGAATGGTTCCTGAGGTATGCTGCTGATAAGGACCCAATGACGCAAAGTGTTGAAACTGATGCAAACAAATGGCAATAGCTCCATCAAAATTGGACCAGTAAAGATGAAAATCTTTCAAAAGGAATGTCTACATGTTATAGGCAGTTTACCTACCAAATGTGTAAGGGTCGGAGAACTTTGGTGGTTACATGTAAACGGATGGACAGACAGAAAGAGTGATGCGGAGACCCTCAAAAGTCAAATGAACAGCAAAGAAACTGATCTGGTGAGGCATTATGCTATGATACATTTGGGTCTATGCTGTTCTCAGCTGGGTGCATGTTGTACACAGATAAACAGGGTTTTATGTGACACTTTACAGACCTGACACTTTGTTACCATCCTTATTTAGTAATTTGCAGAAGATCTTAACTTAATGAATATGCTGTTGAATATGAATTACTGAACTCACATCTTTCAGATCCTGCTCATCTGCCAGTTTGAATCCCGTCTGTATACCAATGTCCACAATTGACATACCAGCAGCGTTTTCTTCAGAGCTGCAAAGCAGAAATTTTTAATCGCATATATGTATGAAATCTGCACTAATAACACCTGCCTAACTGAAAAGAGTGTACACCAGAATTTCCATTGCATTATGTGTTGATAGATCTGGGTCTATCCTGTTTGTTTCTACCAATGATTTTCAGCACACATCACAGACTTTGGATCTGTTGGCACATTGTACACAAATGCTATTACGAAGATCCAACACTGATTGAAAATGGGAGATAACTCTGTCAGAAAAAGAAAGAAGAAACTTTTACAATGCACATGATATGTGCAAAGCAATAATGTTCAATTAATAGGATTGTTTCTAGGTATATATTAATGCAGAATCATGTCTTCTGCATTGTGAACTTCAGGTATTGCACACTTAAAAAATGGATGTTTGGAAGAAAAATCACTCCTCCACGTTTGACAATTCTGAAGATTCAGCATTCAAAGGGGCCACAACTGTTCTAATTTTTGTACCAAAACATCACTATCATAATTGCTCCAGTATAATGCACCCCTAACTGCAAACAGCATGGATCAAGAAAAGGGTCTGATGCTGTTTGTCCCAGGTATGATTTCAAGCAAATATCATAAACATTGATGTACCCACCCATTAAGCGATGGCAAATCTGGGTCTATACTGTTTGCAGTTGGGTGTATACCAGTATACACTACTAAAGTTTTCTGCACTCATTTCTCATTAAACCTCATACCTAGTGTGCCATGTTTGTAAAGAAGCAGCTTCATATTGATTTGAAGGTCAAAAGTTCTAAGGTCAATGTTGCTGGAGCTGAAATCGTGACTTTGGTTTCCACACAATGTTTCAAGTTTCCAGCAGCAGTTTTTCATCAAATTTCTGGACTACATTTACTGATGGACTATGCTTAAAAAGAGAGTGTACTAATTATTTGGGGAGTCAAAAGGTCAAAGGTCAATACCATTGGACTCCAAATTGTTATTTTCATTGCTGCATGATAAATCCAGTTTCCTGCACCTAATTCTTATCAAGCTTCATGATATATATGCCATTCTTTTTAATATGATAATAATAAAACAATAAGAAAGATACACATTTTTAAAACTCAATGCAAAAAGGAGTGCAGCTGTTGTCCAAGGCAACCAAAAGAAGTTGTGATTCCTATAATAATTTTGAATTTGAAATAAAAAATTCAAGGGGATGTAAAGGAACAATTCTAAATATAAACACTGTGAATAACAACATAATATTTATTATTATATATGATCCAAATAGAAACTCTCCTGATTTAATTTACAAACAATTAAAATTTCATTTTAATGATTTTCAACACAATCTGTTTATCACCAATGTACATTTTAATCTGGTTTTGAAGCAACAAATTGATGCATATAACTATGTTAGGGTTAACAATTCAAGGTCCTGAGCGATGCTTAGAAAATGTAGCTTTTTTGGAGAGATAAAACTAATTTTAATGATGTAATACTTACCTGTCATTATTGCATAACTTACCTTTCTGGGATGAAAATAACCCTCATTCGAATAATAAAAATTCCATCCTTCCAAGAGATGGAAAGTTCTGGAAAGTTCAGAACCAGAAGAACACAGACCCAGTCTGTTCTCCACATCATAGGCCCATGTGCTGTTGCCATCATCCTTTTTGGACACAGACTACTTGTGGGACATCAGAGTGGGGTGGGAGGAGAGAATCTGGCAATAGCAATAGGTAAGTATTACATCATTAAAATTAGTTTTACCATACCCTCCCCAAACTTCATGTTAATATTAGTAATACAATACATGTTACTATTGAGTAGCTTAATTTGTCAGTGTTGAGGGAGGTTGATGGCCTAAAAAACTGGTAAAAACAAGGAAATACTCAGCCTTACAGTAGGAATCTCCACAACTGTAAGTTGGTATCTGCTTGGGCCACTTTGTGTCGCAACTATGGGCCCTAAAGAAAACATGCCTTCACTCTGGTGCACCAAAGAACGAAGGTAGAAGGAGGAGAAGGCGATGTGTGACTGCCAAAGTGCTGCTTCTGTAACATCCTCCAATGATGAATGAGTTTGATAGGCCCCTAAGTTAGCAATGGCTCAAACCTCATGGGCTTTAATCTTCATGAATGAAAGAAAGGTCCCTATAAGTAAGGGACAGATAAACCCTCTTGATTGTTAGAACAATCGACCT
Organism: Margaritifera margaritifera; assembly: GCA_029931535.1. Lineage (NCBI taxonomy): Eukaryota > Metazoa > Mollusca > Bivalvia > Unionida > Margaritiferidae > Margaritifera > Margaritifera margaritifera. The sequence continues at coordinate 1,383,865 of JAQPZY010001481.1, forward strand.
GGAAATAGTGGATCACGAAATATCAGCAGAGCTCTTTAAGGGAAGGTAAAGATGCTTCCTACCTTTCTTCTCCCTCTAGAAGCAACCAAATAGAATCATAAAGCCCTAACTGGGCATAAGAGTTGATCTTGATCATCCCCAGCACAGAATGACTGAGACTGGAGATCTCAATAGGGAGTGGAGCTACTAAAGGCAGTTGCTTTATTTGCCAAAAAAAACTGGTTGGTAAAAGAGAGAAACCCACTTGTAATTGCTATTGAACCGTAAACAACCTTCTTCTACAGACAGGGCATGAAACTCACTCCTCTGTCATGCAGACACTTAAGGAGAGCAAAGTAACAGTCTTAAGGGTAAGGTTGTCTAAAAAAGTTTCACCCGAAGGTTCATAGTGGAATTTCATCAAGGATCACAACATGCACGAGAGATTCTTTCTATACATTAGCGAGCGAGACACAGGACTCTGCAGCTCAAAATACCTGGTAAGATCCTAACCAATGGCCAGGCCTTTCAACATTTGAGCATGTTTTATAGGGCTGCCCTATGACCCTTAATAGTAAAAACCAAGCATTCTCTCTCTTCGAATAGGAATAGAAGAAAATCAGCCTCTGTGCTCATAGAGAGACAGCTAGGATTCAAGTGTTTCCTACTGCACCAATCCAAAAGATTCTCCACTTGGCATCATAGACCTTGGACATAGAGCATATCCTGGCCTGAATGATGAACTTGGCAACTTTGTCTTGAGATGAGCCAAGCATTAAGGTGAAGAATCTGGACTGTTGTGCAGGAGACAGCCCCTTTGCTACAACAGAAAGTCCTTCCTCTGAGGCAATGATCTGGGCTGATCTACCAACAGGTCAAGAAGATCGTTGAACCACCATCATTGGACCATAGAGGGGGGCGTTCAAAATAAGCTGAGCAGTGGAGATTCTGACCTTGTGGAGTACTTACGGAATCATCCTGAATGGTGGTAAAGCGTAAGCGAACAGACGATCCCACTTCAGGCTGAATGCTTCCACTGCCTAGGTCCACTGGTTTGGGACTGGAGAAACTAGAAAGGGGAGCTTGTTGTTTAGCCTTGCCACAAACAAGTCTACCAAGAGTCTCCCCCACAGTCTGAACAAAGACTCTGCCACAGATTAGTGAGAGACCAATCCATGAAGACTACGTTGACTCTCCTGGACAGACTGTCTGCCATAATGTTCTTTTTGCTGGGAATATGATGAACTTGAAAGGTAATCCCTTCCAAGGTTGCCCAGCAAAGGAGGTTCCAAACCTCCATGCAAAGAGATGTGGCCTGTGGTATGATACATGTCATTGGTGACCATCACACTGCGACTCTTTACTTGTTTGACACACCCTTGTAGGGCAACAAATACTGCCCTCATTTCCAAATTGTTTATGTGTAGGGTAGATTCTTCCTGGGACAATGAACCCTGAAGAAATAGCCCTTCCAGCTCCAAGTGAATGCCCCACCTAGAATCTGACAAATTCATGAACAGATAGGAGTGGGGTTTGGGGCCTTTATGTGGACTCCAGTCAGAAACCGGTCCTGATTTTCCCACCAACTCAAGTGGTGATGGAAATCCAATCCTAGAGAAATCTGAGCTGTGTGGTGTCCAGTTCTCCAGAAGGAGAAACTGGAGGGGTGCAAGTGAAGTCTTCCTAGGGGATCCAGGTTTGCCGCAGAGTACAAGGTCCCCAGAAGAGATAGATTTAGGCGAGCCGACAACAAAGTCTTCGCTCTCAGTGCCAGGAAACTGTCTGATCTGTCCAGCTGGACACAGACTAATGCCCTGTTCATGAGGAAATTCATCCCCACATATACAAAATCCTGAGATGGAACTAACTCTGGATTTCTCTAGGTTTGGTATAAGGCCCAACCAGGCCACTATGGACCAGCAGCAGGAAAGGTCTGGTTGAGGGACTCAAAGAAGCCATTGTGTATCAACCTGTCATTAAATTACTGGAGGATAATGATCCCCCGAGACCTTAGTTGGGCAGCAACTACTCCCATTACTCTGGTAAAGGCTCTGGGTGTGGAGGCTGGTACGCATCCTGGAGGTCGATGGAAACCTCAAGTCGCTGGGTCTTATGGCATTCCTTACTGAGGCTGTGGTCTCAATCTCAAAAGGTTTCTCCTGAAGAAACTTGTTTAAGGCAGAAAGATCGATAGTCAGCCAAAATTTTCTGACTTTTTTGGATACCAGGAAAATATGGGAGTAGAAGGTCAGAGACTAGTAATTAAAAACTCTCTCTACTGCACCGTTCCATAGAAGGGAGTGCACCTCTTCCTTAACTGCACCAGATTTCACTGGTGGAACAGCATGGGGATTCTTGCCAGAGGAGCAAATTTCCAAAACTGAAGCCGGAAATAGAGAGGGCACACCCATCATCCATGATGCTCAACGAAAAGAGGGCTAGTCAAGCACCCATGGGAATTGTTGCAAGAGGGATGCAGTGCAGGAGAGGGAGCAAGTACCTAGGGCTGCCCCCTCCTTAGAAAAGAGAGAAGGGCCTACAAATGTCCTCCCTGGGCCTTTTCCGGTGACCCTGTCTAGCATCCAAAGGGTGAGGGTAGGTTGAAAATGGTATTGTTTCTTGGACTCGAGCTGTATCTTTTTAAATAACTTTTTGCTGATGGCCTGGAGGGGGCGGAATTGGAATGATCACACTTCCTGGCCAGTTTCAACGAGAGACCGGTGTTAATGGTCCACAAAGGGAATGAGCCCTCTGAAGAAGGTCTCTGTCTCCAGAGGTGCAGCCCAAAGAAGGTACATACTGTGCTCCAGTAAGACCTTAGACATGAACACACAAACATACCTGTGGAAGTGAAGCAGCTTCGCTGACAGTGCTATGGGCATGGATAATGCATACCTAGAAGGAGGCTGCTGAGAAAAGATCTGCATGTGACGCTATGGTGACAAGCAACCTAGCCTTAAATTCCAACGCCTCCAACATCTTAACTGGGAGGGGGCCCAGGTCCCCATGGAAATGCTTACTTGTAATGCCCCAGCATCCAACGTGGGAGGATTAAACGGCCAGGCAGGGGAGTGTACCCTGTAGCTAGACGCAGAGACCAGAGTTCTCAATGTAGAAGGGGGGGGGATTTAGACCACCCTTTATGCTGCCTAGCAAACTCTTGGCCTTTACACAAACTTTGAGAAACTGATCATTGTGAGGTAGCCCCAAAGAGTCTTTCTAAACTAGAGAGAATCTTCTTGTCATTTGAGACTGAAGGCTTTGGAGACAAATCCTGGGGTAAAGATGGTAAACTTCGTTTAGGACCTTATCAAATGACCAGATCTTTTCCTCCTTCACTGCCTGAGTCGACGGGTGAGAGGAGGCAGGGGACCTGAAAATAGAGGAGGCACAGTCCTTGCCTGTTCCATCTCCAACTCATTAGAGTCCACTAAGACTGATAGGATGTCTTCATCCAGCTCTCGCTCCAGAAAGGCAGGACATTTTGACCCCCATGTCTCTCTAATGCAGGAGAGACCTGGGGAAAGGTGGAGCCTCATCATATAACTCCCCATGTGAAGCAAGAGGGCTTTCCCTGGTGGCAGAATTGGCAAGAGGACGAGAACGTTTCTCGACCTTCCTCGAGTGTCCGTGTGAAGAAGATCGACCTCCCTCCTTCCTTTCTATCTCCACATAAGCAGATGACATCCATGGCAGCATAATTGGGAGGGATAATTCAGTTCCCTGAAATGAATGTCCCCTTTCCTAGTCTGGCACATGTATGCTGACTCCCAGTCCCCAAAGGAGTTTATCGGTAGCCTGGCGAGAGAGGTGGGTTTCAACCCAATCCCTGTCTCTTTACCAAAAGGGGGTCTAATGTCCAGTACTGGCAGACCTGTGCCTGGTGAGCATGACTGGTGACCGGTGAAGGTGCCCAGTGAACTTGACCAGTGCCTGGTGAATGTGACCAGTCGATGACTGGCTAGGCGACTCTGATCTGCAGAAGGACCCTTCTCAGATCTTAATAGTAGCTCTCCCATTCAGGATGGTTCGTTCCACCTGATGCCATCATCTGGTTACAGGCTCTGAGAGGGTGCTGCTCCTCCTGTATGTGGGCATGTGCATATGTGTGTGTGTGTGCGCACAACTCGCTTTCTACCAGCATCAGGCTGTGGGCTTGTAGAGGGTGCTGCTGCTCCCTGACAGGGGCAGGATTTGCTCTCCACCCTAGTATTTCCTCTCTTGGAAGGGACCCTGGACCTAACCCTAACCAGCTGACTGGGTTGGTACAACTGTCAGGGGTTCAAGGACCTTATATGCCTCCACAGAGACTGATCCCATATGCTCCTGGGATCAAGGAGTGCCCTTCACCATCAAAGAGCTAATGTTCTTTTTCTGAGACCCAAGGGACTCAGAGAAGAATCAGTTTTTCCATGAGATGAGGAGGAAGAAGGCTCTTTCCTCTTCCCTTTATAACTTTGTGTGCTTTCGGCTAAGTTTCAGACCTCGTCCGACAATAAAAAGAGGAACGGACATCTATCTGCTTGTTGACAATTAGAACAAGAGAGGCAGGTGGGGGTGCATCTCACACTCTGCAACATATTGCTGCAAAAGAATTCTCTGAAAACAATGAACAATAATAAATAATGATTATAATATTTATGAAAGGCACGAGATCAGAAGTCAAATGCAATGTAATAACAGCAATACCTTACCTGCCTCATATTGTATTAATGATAATGATGAGTGGTGTGAGACCTGTGGTCAAACACTATCAAACATATATCTCATATATGCATTCTTGACATGAGAGACAGCAATATTTCTGAAGAGCGTTTTTGAATTGCACTGATGCAAATGGCATCTCAAGAAAGGATGATGGCTACTGCGCATGGGCCTATGATGTGGGGAACAGATTGGGTCTGTGTTCTTCTGGTTCTGAACTTTCCATCTCTTGGAAGGATGGAATTTTTATTATTTGGATGAGGGTAATTTCTGTCCCAGAAAGGTAAGCTACACAGTAGTAACATATACCATATTACTGATATTAAACTAGCATTATTAGCGAGGGATTCATTGCAAAGTGTCCCACTCAATACGCTAGCAGGGCCTTAAACAGAGATATTTTTGGAAATAAAATGGGGTGGCCACATGTATTTAATATGAATGGGCTATAAGTCTACAAAATGATCTAAAATACTGAGGATCAAACTTGTGCAAAAGTTCAGGAAGATAAAGCTGCCCATGAAATCTTCTTGAAATCAAATGAATCCCGATCCAAAAACCAAAGCTGAAAAAACAGGCAATGATTCCACTAATTAATGATATTGCAACCTTTCAATCAATCTCATGGGAAACAGCTGTATAAAATATGTCGAAAAATTAAACAAGTGGGAGGTCTCATTAATATAATGCTGCACACAAAATCTGGTTGAACTCTGATATCCCATGTAAAGCTATGCTGCATAAATCACAGCTTAGGATGGGTAATCAGGGGCCATAGCTCCTGTAAATGATGATGCAGAATGCTGGAAACTAAACCAAATTCATCCCAAATTTCATCAATAATGCTGCATACAAAATTTTCTTAAAATCCAACATTAACAATCCTTGGAAAAGTTATGTTTGTAAACTGGCAATCAGGGGCCATAACTCCTCTAAATGATGATGTGGAGTGCTGGATATCAAACTCATTCAAAATCTCATCAATATAAAGGTTAATGCCAAAAGTTATGTTGCAGCAACAAACGTTAGGAAGAGGGGGTGAGGGTTGATAATGGGCCATAAATCTTGTAAATTGGCCATGGAATGTTCAAAACTGAACTCATTTAAGATAAATCAATATAAAGCTGCTTGGTTGAAATCCAATAATCCTTGTAAATTACATGGAAACTGAATGGAGGCAGGGATGGGAGGCAGGCAATTAGGGGCAATAACTCCTCTAAATGATGACCCAGAGGGATGAAAAATTAAACTCATTCATGGTCTCATAAATATAAAGCTGCAAACTACAACCAACTATTCCCAGCAATGAGACTGACAGATGGATGGTTCAAAGAACAGAAGGACAGATAGATGGATGTAATTATTCGAGGGCTCTGCCAACTTCATTGAACAATGCCTTAATTACTTATTTGGACTCACTAATGTATGGAGACAGATTCATGGTGATAGGAAAAAGTATACATGGAGAGGGAAAAGTATCACAGCTAAACTTTAATTTTTTCTTATTTATGAAAATGTACTTACCAAAATTGAAACTGCAGACAATAACCATGACATACAATGTATCATTATTACATTATCTTATAATATTGAATTGATAATTTCAAGACAAAATGACTCTACAGAATGCAAGCACATTTTTTGTCAATATTGAGATTACTTGCACAAGAGAGTAATAATTTAAACTGCTTCCATCTTGAAATAACCCTTTATTTCGCTATCAATGTAACAGACAAATTCTACATAACCAGCCAAACAACCTCTAAGCCTTCCTTGGTAATTAATGACAAATCTGTGTAGCACTTCTAGCCTCACATACAAGAATCATTATTCCTCTATTATTTTCTGAATTTGATCTTTGGATTTTTCTTTTTTTTTTCATTTTGTTAAGGAAATGTTATCATCAATGGATACCAACAAAAATGTTTATATTTTTACTGGTAATAATTCTAATCCATTCTTTCCAACACCACATGTAGTAGTGTTACTTGCCAGTTGCCCTTACACACTTTTATCAGTTATTCCATAAGATAACCAAGCAAGTGAGGATGGAGAGGGGTTGGAAGCATTTCTCCATCCACACTAAAAACAAAGAAGATGCAATTAACATAGCCATTGTCCCTGCCACCTCCCACTAAAAGGCTGGAGGACTGGGTGTACTACTTGGTGTAATACTTGTCAATCATAGGCAATAACTCAGTAAAATATGTTCAAAATCTTTCTTGAAATTGATACCATTTAAGCTCTTGACAAATATGAAGCTTCATAGCTAATACGTTTGAAAACAAAAATATAACTGCAAATTGTCGCTAGCAATTTAAATAGTCTAAATCAATGAATGGACAGAACCTTGTAAAATGTGGTCCAAATCTGCTGACCGTCAAATTCATCTGAAATCTTGTTGATATACTATTTTTCAGGAAATTTGTTTCATATCAAACAAAACATGTTGATTCTAGTGTTAAAAATAAATTGGGTTGCATGGCTATTTTAAGTCAGTCAAGGGCCATAATTCTGCAAAATATTGTCAAAATCTGATCATCAACAAGCCCATCTGAGACCATTATAAGGAGAATTTTATTAGCAAATGTGCTTGAAATTAAACCATAAAAATGTGAATGCTAAAGTGTTCAGATGTCAGTGACATGCCTAAATTGTTCAAGGGCCATAACTCAGAAAAATGTCATAAAAAATCTGATCATCATTGAAGTCATCTGAGACCTTGTTAAGATGAAGTTACACAGCCAATTAGGTTAAAATCAAATAGAAAAACTGAATGTTTGAGTGTTCACATCCCAGTGGAATGCCTATTCTGTCTTTGATGGGCCAGTACTATGTAAATTAAGGTAAAAATATAATCATCTTCAAACTCATCCAAGATTTTGTTGACTTAAAGCTTCACTGCAAATTTGATAGTCAATCAAACATAAATTGTAAATGCAACAGTGTTCAAAAGAAATAGGGATGTTCATTCCAAGCTGATCAAAGGCAATAGCTATGTAAGAAATAGTAAAGTTCTACTCATCGTCAAACTCATCTGAAATCTTGTTGAGATTAATCTTCAGTCAATTTGGTAGAAATCAATGAAACAAAAATTGTGAACACTATAGTGTTCACAATCATGTGAGCTACCTATTCTAAGCTGATCAAGGGCCATAACTCTGTAAAATACAGTAAAAATCTGGTCATCATTGAACTCATGTCAACTCTTGTTAAGATGAAGCTTCACTGAGAGTTTGATTGGCTATTCTAAGTTAATCAAAGGCAATAACTCATAGAAATACAAGCCAAATCTACTCATCATCAAACTCATAAGAGCTCTCACTGAGATAAAGCTTCACAGCAAATTTGGTTAAAATCAAATGAAAGATGTCGATGCTAGCGTGTTCACAAGGTTGTGCATTAGATCAAAGGCCATAACTGTATGAAATATGTGCAAAATGAAGTTTCAATGCAAATTTGGTTGAAATATTACCACAAAAAAGAAGCTAGAGTATTCACAAGGTTGTGCATTAAAAATTCCTATGCTAAGACAATCAAGGGTCATAACACTAAAAAAAACTCATCATCAAACTCATCCAAACACTTGCTGAGATGTAGCTTCACAGCAAATTTGGTTCAAATCTTATAACAAAATGTTGAAGCCAGAGTGTTCACAAGACTGTGCATTAGAAATGCCTATGCATTGAAAATCAAAGCCCATGGCAAATCTGGTTGAAATTGATAATAAATGTGATGGCTAAAGTGTTCACAAGACTGTATATTAGCAAACCCGTCCTAAAATGATCAAGCAACATAACATAATGTGCACAGAATGTGTTGATCATCGAACTCTTCTGAGCTCTTGTTAAGATGGCAGATCAGTATCAGTTGGCTTGAAAAACCTTCAAGCCAAGATGAGATTCTGTTTAAGCTGTTTTTGAGAACTCATTTTTAGGTTTTCTGTTTTTAGTAATGATTGCCATATCCAATGGCAGTTATGCATTATTTGTACAAAATTCAAAGTTGTCTATGCCAGGATGTTTTCTGTCAAATTTGCTCAAATTGTGATGAGTGGTTTTTGAGAAGAGGTATTTTAAAAGTCATTGTATTTTTAGTAATGGCAGCCATATCTGATGGTGTATCAGCATAATCTGAACAAATCTGAAAGACATTCATGCTAGGATGTTTCCATCAAATTTGGTCAAATTCTTTTGAGCATATTTTAAGAAGTCATTTCAAGGTTTTTATATTTTCAGTTACAATACCTATATTCCATTGTACATCAGCATCATGATTAAATAAATTTTAAACATATTCATGCCAGGATGCTTTCTTTCATATTTTTTGAGAAGTAATTTTTAGGTTTCCTATTTTTAGTAACAGTGCCCATATTTGATGGCAGATCAGCATCATTTGTAAATAATTCAAAGCCATCTGTGCTGGAATGCTTTCTATCTAATTTGGTCAAATTCTGATGAATGGTTTTTGAGATGAAGACATTTAAAGGTTTTTCTATTTTTAGTAAAGGCTGTCAGATCTGACAGGGGATCAGCATCACATGAATAAATTTGAAAGAACTTTATGCCAGGATGGTTTCTGTCAAATTTGATCAAATTATGTTAAGCGGTTTTTAAGATGTATTTCAATGGTTATATTTATTAAAGGAATGGTGGTAATATTTGATGGTGGATCAGGATAATGTGAATAAATTTTAAAGATATTCATGCCGGGATGCTTTCTTTCAAATTTAATCAAATTTTGTTGAGCAGTTTTTAAGATGTCATTTAAAGGCTTTTTACGGTGGATCGGTATAATTTGAACAAATCTGAAAGATATTCATGCCAAGATGTTTTCTGTGAAATTTGGTCAAATTCTGTTTAGTGGTTTCTGAGAAGACATTTAAAGGATTTTCTATATTTAGAAACAGCAGCCATATCTGATGGTGGATCAGTATCACCAGAACAAATCTGAAAGACCTTCATGCCAGGATGCTTTCCATTAAATTTGGTCAAATTCTGATCAGTACTTTTCTTAGAAGCAATGGTGGGCAAGTTTTACTGCTGAACGGCATCATTTGAACAAATTTTAAAGATATAAATGCTAGGATACTTTGTTTCAAATTTGGTCAAATTCTGTTGAGTCATTCTTGAGAAGTCATTTCAAGTTTTTTTAAATTCTTTTAACCATGGCCACATTTGAACAAATTTGAAAGACATCCATTCCTGGATATTTTCTTTAAAATTTGGTTAAATTCGTTTCATTGGTTTTTGAGAAGAAGTCGTTTAAAGGTTTTTTCTTGTTAATAACAGTGGCCATATTTGATGGCAAATCAGCATCATTTAAATTTTTTTAAAGAGCTTCATGCCAGGATGCTTTTAAATTTGCTCAGTTTCTGTTGAGCAGGTTTTGAAAAGTTGAAAATAGCAATTGTGAATGGACAATACACGAATGACGATGGACAAAGGACCATATCATAATCTCACTTGGCCTTATGGCCAGATGAGCTAAAAAATTACTCTATAAAAATGTATCAGATGAGCTAAAAAAATATCTCCATAAAAATGTATCGGGTAAAGAAAGTTTCAATTTAATTCAAGCCCCTTTCTTTCAAGCTATATTTGATCATTAATAGAGCCATGTCAAAGTGCATATGTAGGCTATTGAAACTGCCATGAGGTTAACACAAGTGTACAACAAACATTGCTAAATATCATTTATAAATACCATCATTGAATACAATATTAAATGTTGACGTGGCTGGCACTTCCAAAGAACTTAATAATTACTCATTTTCTATCTAAATTCAAGTCTTTTATGTAGCCAATAATACAAACTATATCACTTTCTCAAAGTAGATAGTGATACTTGTAAAGAGCAATCTAGTGAGTTGTAACCAATTCTAACAGAAAAGTGTCAAGTAGGGGAAGTAACTTCTGGTATTTCTGATATCATCTATTTAATATGAATTTTTTCACAGTATTACCAGAAAGGCAGCAATAGTGAGTTAGCCAACATTTATGAGGTACAACAATTAAGTATTATAAAGCTTCTACCAAGATAGTATTGTGTCAGTACCTGACATTGACAGTAATGCAGTACATAGTCCTGGAGGCAGCCCGGCCAAACCTGCTGTTTGCTCTCTTTGCCTCGTCCTCCTGTGGGCAAACACCACAAAGGTCACACCCTGGATTTCTGAAATACAACAGAGTATGTAATGTTGCATGAACAGCTATAAATAATTATTGCATACCCATCACTATACAACTCATGATAAAGGCTCCTTTTTCCCCCCGAGGCCAATCTGAAACCTTGTATCATACGTGCATTTGATACAGATTTAGATTCCTCGCTATCAAGGATGACATTGCCTAACAATGGTCACATGAAAGGACTACTACAGTAAGGCTATATTTAAACGCTATGTACAATGTGAGTAGATGGATGGAATCAAAGTAAAAAAAGCACAACATAAAAAATAGTCTTTTTATTATGAAATAATTGTTTATGGTATCATCGAATAGCCATATTTTGCGGAATTAATGTGAATTTTAACACGTTCATTATAATATTGTGAGAATCTATTCAAATAACCATAGAAAGTGTTCAACTATATCTACTTCCTTTAATCATCATTATAAAATGTTTGGCATTCATGTACATTAGTTTAGAATTACCGTTTATCCGAGCGTCAGTTTACTTATTTCCGGAAGTGCATCCATGGTTCGTGGCACAGACTAAAAAGTCACGTGGCATATGACCGGAACGTGCCAGTTAGACCAAGGTATGGATATTATTAGTTTGTAGCATCTCCGTGTTTTTGAAATTAAAAAAATTAAATTTAAAAATGAATAATTTTTTCCAATAATTCTATATGCAGTTTGTGCACTTACATTACAGCTTGCTTGTTCTTTACCATATAAATACATGACTCAATAGATTGAGACAGACAGAGACAGAGGGAGAGAGAAATTTAAAAATTTACACTGGTGAATGGATACACATTTTATTATAATAGATTCAGTGTCTTTTGATGTAGAATATATGTTCATTATGAAATAATACTGAAACGAAAAAGTCTGTAGTGAAAATACATTTAGAGTGTAAATTTTTCTTACTTTGTATAAGAACCCCACATGATTAAAACCAAATATTTACATTGGCTATCCCATTGTAAAAATTCCCAAATTTGGTTTTCCTTTTCAAGATATGTAAAGAAAGCCATCATGTGATCGGCGGACCTATCTTTAGCACATACATGTAATAGAAAATTCAAGTCCAAAATGTCTGACACACGATCTAAAAGATTCTTGCAATCACATAGGAAAGTTTCAGAAATATTGTCAGGAATATTTACCAATGAATCTGTTGTTGATGCTACTGAATCCGCCATTTTGACAATAGCTGTGAGCGGGAGCAACAATAACTAAGTGGGCGGAGCTTATCGCTCAATATCGGAACTATCCATTGGGTGAAGCCGTATATCATTTATGTATGTATGTAACTGTTGCTCTGATTGGATGCATACAAAAAACGTTTTCATTTGTGATGTCATAATGTTTACCTATATATCATACACTGAGCTTTTAACAAATTGGGAAAAGACCTGCAACAGACAACACCATAGCAACAGTGGTAAATTTTAAATTTAATTTCAAAGGAAAAAATTCCAATCATTATTTTCAAAGTTCAATAAAATGAAAAAAAAAAAAAAATCTGTTCACAGCAAATAAAAGAAATTTGCTGGGAATCTATTTTTGAATAAAAACACTTATCCTCTTTTATAAGAAGAGTTCCTAAAGGAAGCAAATTCTGCTGGAATAAATTTATAAGCAATTCCTTATAAAAACAAATATGGCGGAAAGGTCTTAATAGTCTTGTTCCATGTGTGATGAGAGATGGATAGTCTAGGTCTATGCTCTCTGCTCTACTAAAATATTTGAGCTGACTGCAGCTGGGTGTTCATCATCTAAGGGTTAAAAGGTAAACTTTGATTACTCTTTCTGCATTTTCATTTTCATTTCAATTATGGATTAAAGCTGAAGGAAAAGTGCTAAAAACAGGCATACAATAAATACAAATTAAATCTCCTACAACTTCTCATCTGATTTTGCACAATTAATTTGTTTGTTCTAATCAAAGAATATGTATTGGATTTAAAGCAAAATTTTCTACCTAATACTTCAATCAACACATTCTCAGAGGAGACCTAAGAGATATGTCCCTCTGCAATAGATCAGAGGTCTTTGCGGAAAACAATTCATTATTTTCAATGGGTGTTCATTTAAATGCATCAGAAAATTTAGAAATGTACAAAATATCCAAGAATTTGGTTCCATTTTACAACAAACAGAAACTAATACAAAAGACAACATAAAATTGTTTCAGTTTGCATTTACCGAAATCGCTTCTAAACATAGGTATTTTTCTTTTCCTGGTGACCGCCGACATTTTGCAAAGGGACAAAACTCTTACATCTCATCAGGTAATGTGTAGATTGGTCTATTCCACTTTTTGGTTATATATTAACCGTGATGGCACTATGCTCTATTTATCTGAATCTTGAAACACATGCAGCTTTTTAAAGACAACATCAGGCTAACAAGATTATAAATATAGTGATTTTGATGATTTCAGCATGGTTGTTAAGGAACCTTTGGTAGATCTTGTGAGTAAACAAATTGATGAATGTAACACTTAACATATTTCATGAAAACTAATATCAGTTTCAGTTGGAAAATCTGTAGCAGAGAACATGAAAAATAAAAAATATTTCAGTCTGTGTAACCACACACACACTGTAATTTACCCACCCTAAAAAGTTTTAAAATTTAAGCAGACCTCAAACATAAGCCTACATTGAATATAAGCAGTCCATTTCCTATGATGTGTTGCTCTCAAAAGGAAGCCATTTCAAAAATAAGCTGCCTATTGTGTTTAATGCACATCTTATATGCATAGAAATTAATATGCAGAGAGAGAGAGAGAGAGAGAGAGAAAAGGAGATAGAGTGAGAACCTTGTCGTTTTAGGAGAAACATATATATTTAAAATTATATGTTAAAATATATTTGTAAAATCATGTATTCATTACCATAGAATTTACATTCTCTCTATCAACTATGTATTTAGAAGTATAGATTTTCAGATTTTTTTTAAGTATACATCAGTAATTTCATACAAAATGAAACCATTTTCCCCACTGGCTACTGAGAGAATTACTCGAAAACAAGCATACCTCAAAAATAAGCAGAACAAAAATTAACGACTTATAAAATCAATGGTTTATTTTTAAACTTGTATAATATATATTTCCTGCCATCTTGCCAGACATTTTTTCCCCAAGATTTAACAATATGACGAGGCATTTGTAAAAATTGTAAGCTAAAAATATTCAACAGAGATATAAAATGTTGTAATACTTAAGAAAACATTGATATACCAAAGTATTATATGTACCAGAACATTTGTAATTTCAGTTCCAGATTTACTGTTGCTTCACTTTCAATATTAATCTTTTATTAGTTTTCTTTCAAAATATTTATTTATAAAAATGGTTTCTTTTAATTACACCACTCCCTTGATAACTCGTGCCCGGATAACTCGCGAACCCACTTATAACGCGGACCAGACGTGGATCCCGTTTTTTTTAAACTAGAAAATTTTTTTTAAAAAAAAGCAAAACCCCCCCCCCCCCAAAAAAAATAAAAAATTGACCCTATTTGTTGAAGGTAAAAAAAATCGCGATCAAAATTTAGTAAATGAAACCTTAATATATCGCTCGTTTTATCGTCAAAACTAGTGGTTAGTACCCAGAAATTTGAATCATCATCATGAAATTTTCAACTTTTAATAAGAAGTCAAATATTTTGTTCAATTTTCTTTCCAAACAACATTCTCAGTACACTATAAATAACAATATTCGACTAAATTTCGATCAATGAAAATGTCACTAAAGCCTACTGGTGGCAACACTTTAAAAATAAATACCAATTAAATAAGTTTTGTCAAGTGAAATATGTGTTTTAGTTCTATCTTTTAATTCGGTTTCAGTGTAATCATCATAAATGCAATAAGCCCTCTTGTATTCAAACGTGAAAATTAAAATTCAACCGACCCAACTATCGATACGAACATTTCCATGAGAATCTAATTATGTGCCGACCTTTTTTTGTTTTTATCTCCGACTTGCGGAAGTATATGTTGTGTTGTTACACTCAATTAATAGCAGACCTGCTTTGTATTATCACGTTAATTACGTCTTTTGTATCAAATCAAACAAAGGGGGTGGAATAACAGAAAAGTTAAAAGGCGTGCAAATCCTGCCTGCGTAAGAGCTAGCGGTCACGGCCGTGTGTCAGGTCAACTCATTTCAAGTGATCAATCGAACACTGTTATAAATATTATTATGTAAGTAATATAATTACACTACCTTAAATTAGCCTACTCATTCACAAATGTAATCAAAGATAGTTAGGCAACCAAGCCAAATGAGTACTTGGAGAATAAAAGCTTTGTTTTACAGATGAGGTTCATTACGGAGAAGCGAGTTCCAGAGTTTGTATTGAACTTTCTAACATGTTACTCAGGGATTTCCTCAAGGATGAGACGAAGTTTCACTGTTACTTGATATGAAAACACGGCATCCATATTTTACTAATGGAACAATAAATAAATCGAGGTTCGATGTTGACGGTTGTTTCACGAAATAAATGTCAATAGTTTTTGAAAAAGGAATCTTGTTTAGTTGTGAATCAACAACAACAAAAAGCAGTGACGTAATACACAATGTATCGTGTACACGTGTTGTTCAAACCGCTTAGACTAATGTTGTTAACGATCTTTCAGAGGTTCGTTATCTTGAAAATAAAGGTAATTTATACAGAAAATCAAACAACTACATTAGAAAAAGCTCTTTATTGACAATTATTCCCAATGTAATTATCAAACGAGTATTCCGCCATTAAACAGCCCCGTTACCCAGCCCCACCCCCACTGCGGTTTTCTCGATGTCCAGCGAGGATGGCATCCCTTTCTTAATTTTTTTGAGGTCCCTTGGTAACTCGCACCCTCGCTTATAGTGCGGTCTATGTTTTTGGACCCTGTTGTGCGCGAGTTATCGAGGGAGCGGTGTATATACAACTTTACTATAGAGTTTCACCCAACAACAGCATTTTATGCGACTCTACCCTTTTTAGAAATTATTTATTAACTGGAAACTTGGACCTTGAAAATACATAACACTAAAGATGACTGGCATTTTCTTTCAAGAAAGACAGGAAAGTTTTATTTGATCAGGTCCACAAACAAGTGCTGAAGGATGGTAATACAGGTTGGCTGTTGTTGCTAGTGTCTTCCTCTCTAATTAGGGCCTAGGCTAAAATGTTTTTGTTTTAAAAGTCGGATATGTGCTGAAATACCATTACAAAATGTAGATAAAAAGCTAATTATTGGTAACTAATGAAATACAGAGAACAAAAAAAAACAACAAAAAAAAAACATGAAGAATTGTGCCCTATTCATGAGTCACGTGCTTTGCTTTGAACACAGAGGTTAAAGCTTTATAAAAAATTAGAGAGACAATCTTTTCAAGACTGAGGGATCTATCAAATGAAGCCCCACCAGGGAGGTAACAATTAATCTTTTACAATTGTTTTTCAAGAAATTGATAATAAACATGCCACATATTGTCACTCATGGTTTTGACAGGCAAATTAGATCAACGTGATAGATTTAGTGTTTTCTTGTAATGTGTCATTTTATTTTGTTTTACGATTCAGATGGGCAACTCTCTTGGAATATGGAAGAGGACAGAATTTTTTGAGCACTGCTTTGGAGTAAATCAAATATGTCTTTCAATTAAGTATGTGTCTTACTGAGTCAATACATCTTGCCAATCACACAATGATTAATTTTTTAAAAACATCAGCAATGCATAAAATACTAATGTTAATTATGCAATACTTAACTGCTATTATTACATTGCTATATCTCTTCCTGGCGATATTCCCCAGATCATGGAGATTATTCTTTCTTCCATTTAGTAATTGGAGGTCTAGAAAAAAAATCAACATGGTCCCAGTCTGATACCTTAGTCAACTTCCATCATTTGGAAAATCATCTTTCTTTGACTTGGACTGAGACTTAAAGGACATTAGAGCAGGAAGGGAGGAGGGAATTGGGCAATAATAGCAGGCAAGTATTACATAATTTAAATCAGTTTACCCCCCACCCCCCCCCAAAAAGAAACAACGTTTTAATAGCACTAATACAATACCTGCTATTATTGCATTGCTGAATCTGCCAGACCAGTGGGAGGGTGATGGCCGAAGATAAGATGTCAAAGTGAACTTGCCATTGCTGTCTGCATGGTGCTCTACTGCAGACTGGAGGATGACTTGACAACTTGTTGGGCTGACACAACTGGGCCCAATGCGTAAATACCTTTGCTCTGGTGCGACACTGATCAAAGGTAAAATGACCAGAAGGTAGAGTGAGGCCACCAGAATGTGGCTTTCATGACATCATTCAAAGATGAATGATTAAGAAAGGCCCAAGATGCAGCCACTGCCCTCAACCTCATGGGCTTTGATTTTCATGAAAGATAGATATCTCTCAGTGAGAGATTGATAAGCTCTTTCAATAGTCTGAACAATCCACCTCGAGATGGTGGCTGCCAGAATATCACAGGTACCTTTCTGAGGGAGAAAAAGACAGTTCTGAGTCTTCCTTTTCTCTTTTTTGATTTAGACATATATAATGTAAAGCCCTAACAGGGCAAACGAGTCTATTTTGATTATTCCCAGCACAAATATGACTGAGACTGAGGATTTCAATAGGAACAGGAACTAGTGAAGGAAGCTGATTCTATGTCAGAAACCCAGGTTGGTAAAGATGAGAGACTGAATCATAGTTACCATTAAACCATAAACAACCTGTTCACTCCTTCTCTTTGCTGACACTAGGGAGAGAAGGAAGACTGTTTTAAGGGTAAGGTTCTTGAAGGAAGTTTCACTCAAAGGTTCATAAAAAGAAAGTTTAGATTACGACCAAAGAACACATGAAAGGTTCCATATAAGCATTAAAGAAGGAGAGAGTGGTCTCTGGAGCTCAAAGTACCTGATCAGATATGAAAGATGTGGGTCCAACCCTATAGTGGAGCCCGCTGAGCAAACAATTTGGCACTTTGCTCAAGAACTGATTGTGATGGATATATCATTTGATATATGAGCCAGGCATGAAGGTGATGATTTGTGGAGTGTTGTGTAAGGCGGACTTTCTGTGCTGTAAAAATAGATCCCTTCTCAATGATAATTCAATGGGGTTATCGACCAACATTTTTAGGAAATTGTTGAACCATGACTGCTTGGGCCAGAGGGGAGCTATCAAAATGAGCCATGACTTGGAGGTCTTGACTTTGTGAAGAACCCAAGAGAATATTCTGAAGGGTGGGAAGGTGTAGGCATACAGTCGATCCAACCTCAGGCGTAAGGGCATCTACCAACCATGACATCTGGACTGGTACCGGAGAGACATAAAGATGGATGTTGTTCAACCTCATTGCGAACAAGTCTATCATTGACTTTCCCCAGAGATGAAAATGTGTCTCAGCTACGGACTGGTGCAGAGACCATTCAATGAGGACTGCTCATCCTTGACTAGGCAGGCTGTCTGCCAGAATATTTCTCTTTTCTCTTTTCTGGAATGTGGTAGACTCTGCGAGTGATCTCCTTTAAAGCTGTCAAATGGAGGAGGTTCAAGACTGCCAAGCAGAATGAAGGGGCATGAGTCTTCAATTGAGGTATGATATGACTGAGTGTTCTCCGTAGTGACCATGATGCTGCAGTGTTTTATGTGGTTGACACAGCCCACATTTCAAGATTGTTGATATTATGGGAAGATTCTTCCCGAGTCCAGAGGCCTTGCAGGACTACCCCTTTGTGCTCTTGGTGAGCACCCCGACCTCAATCTGAGGCATTGGTGTATATGAAGCATACATGTGATAGAAATGAGAGGTCAGCTTGGAAGAGATCATGAGATTCTCAAATTTTGGTCAGGAGTTTTGACCTCAAAAGAGGGAGGAGTTTCATTGACCCAATTTTTAGCATCCAAAAATTACTACTATTGAACAAATTTCCATTTTTTTCATATAAAATATGAAATTCAGTTCTTTCACATTAACTTGTTGCCTTTCACACTCTCCATATATGTAACACAAGCATTTTTAGCATTTCTTATAAGATTATTGCCTGGAGTATGTTGGTGGCAGTCCTCATCATTGTTGATCTTAACACTTAAAAGATTTTGTACCATCACTGGATCCAGGTTTCCTCTAGAGTCAGCCTGAAGTTTCCTCAGAATGGAAAATGTCCTTTCAGTGTCTGCATTGGAATGTGGCAATGTCAATACAACTCTATTGAGTTCAGCAAGAAGCTTAAATTGTTTCCTGCCTGTAGGTAGATTCTGATTGCTAACTGTCTGCCAAAACTGCTCAAGACTGGTACTGTTTGGGTCGAATTTGGGAAGTTCTTCTTTGGGAGTCAGAATGTAGTCCTGAATTTCATCTTCCAATGCAGTTCTCTCACTCTGGGTTAATGTCATGAACCTCTCAGACAGCTTCACCAGACTGCAATACAAAATGCAAAACATTAGAACTTTGAAATTTACTTGCCATGGATATAAGGTAAATTAAAATATTATAATATATGGGATTTCTCTCTTTCTCTAACTCTTGACAGAACACTGTTCTTTTTTTCCAACCATTACGTTGCAATTGTCACTAGTATATCCAATGCAATTAGCCCAAGGGAGATTTCTGTCTCTGAAATATTATAGAATCTGTTGCAGTGATTTCGTTAAGATTTAGCAAAAGTTTCCTTTAAAGGTATCTATCACTGTTTTTAATTTCCAATTATTAGTGCAGACCTATAATATTGTTTCATTGTTCATCCATCAATAGCTGATAATTATCAGTATTCATCATTGATGATGAGAAAACCTACCGAATCAGATTAGTGAGTATTTATTGCACTCGCAAGGATCTAATTTTATTTGAATGTCTGTATTAGATTGTCCACATGAAGCACTGATGCATACATTAGACTATCACACCCTTTGCGACTTTAAGCTTAATTTGCAGATGCCTTTGTAATCATCATTATTATCTCTATCGCCATTCTTTAACAATAACAATCAAATCCGGAAATGATTATCACTTACTATTATTATAGATGAAGACAAAGACCTCATTCATCCCAGGCATTATGGATTAATTCCTATACTGTATCCATATTATTCATATTATTATTATTATTATTATTATTATTATTATACAATTACGATTATGATTTCTAATTTTTATGAACAATAAAATAGTTAAACTTTAGTAATACTTACGTGAATATTTTATCCAAGCATGCAAAGATGACTTCTGCTGATCCAGTGTTACAGGTTGGTTTTCCAAGGAATCTTGTTAGTATCCTGTTTACATCCTTGTCAAAAACACGAACTAAGAAATGTCAGCATTTTTTTATCCCCTTGATCGTTTGACTCATCAATGAGAATGGCAAATTTTCCATTGCAGCACATCTCTGTGACTTTCTCATCCCAATGAGGACCCAAAGCTTGGGTCACAATGTGAGTCCATTTGCATGAAAACTTTTGTGCGATTTCCGAAACCGGGAACATTACTTTGACTAGATCTGAAAAATTATCTGCTACCAGAAATGGGAGATTATGTTCGGCTATAAAGTTGGCAAATAGTGTCTCGGCACGTGCAACTTTATCCACATTTGATGTGGATTCCATGAACATGAATTTCAGTGATGGCATATTGGTTGTCGCAGTTAATATGCTTTTATGCGAAGAAGTTTCTGCATGACACATGATGTCATTCTTTTCACCGTAACAGACTTTAAAATCAGCTTTACAGGAAGAGCAGAATGCATATTCATGTCCCTCTGAACTTAATTGCAATCACTGAAATTCCCATTTCCATCCATCATTGAATTTTGTGTGATATTTCGCTTGCTTGGATTTTGGTGTTTTGGCATTGGGAGATAACGCATGCTTAGACATCTCAACATGCTTTAAATACCGTAGCCAAAACGACCCAGTTTTAGGCCATTTGAGCTCTTGAGTAATCCAACCACAATCAATCAACATCGTTAATCCTGTCCAAATTACTTTTTATCATACACAGTATAGAATCTAATTCATCTCAACAACTTTAAGCATCGAAGCAGAACATACCTTGCAGAGATAATCAAAGTAATGTTTTATTGTTTCATGCTTATTGAGCTCTTTAGTAACCCCCACATAATCAATTAATGTTTTCAATCCTTTCGGAATTACTTCCACTCACACATAGCATAATCCACCTCGACAAACTTAAAATGAAGCCAGTTGATCACGCCGATAGGATAAAAGGGTGAAATTAGCAACTACATTGTCTTGCTCAGCTTAATCCCATTCAGTCACGTGATCAAAGGCAGTATTACTGTAAATATACTACACTGAAATAAAAATGGGAAGAAAAAAATTTGTCAATAATAACCCTCCCATATACGATGAACTAGTGAGATTATGTATGTGAATTGGATCTCCAGTCAGAAACCTATCCTGATTTTCCACCAACTTGAATGGTGAAAAAATTTGGATCATAAGGGATCCAAACAGACAGGGGGTCCGTGTAAAGGTCTCCAGTTTGCTAGAAGCAGGAACTGGAGGTGCCGTATATGAAGCCTTTCTAGGGTAACTAAGTCTACTGCCGCATTCTGAGCCCCCAGGAGAGCAAGGTAGAGTCGAGCAGACAATGAAGTCTTCTAGTCCTGTCTGGCTATGAGAGAAAGTATTTGTGAGATCCTGTTAAGAGGAATACATACCGTCCCCTAACAGATGAAAAAATTCATGCCCATGTAAATGGAATCTGAGAAGGAATCAAATCCAACTTTTCCTGGTAGGGAATTAGGCCTAGATGAGTCACTGTGTCCCAACAGAGTGACAGATCCATAGAAGGACACATATGAGGATGTTGTTCATCAGCCAGTCATCAAAGTAATGGAGGATGGGGACCCCTGGTAAAGGTTCTGGGAGAGGAAGCTAGACTGAAAGGAAGAGTCTGAAATTGAAAGATCTCTTATCCAAGACAAAACCACAGGAATTTCCTATAGGCTGGGAAGATGGGGAATGTGAAGATAGTTATCTTAGAGATCTATGGAGACCACCCAGTTATTTGGCCTGATGGCATTCTTGACTGAGGCAGATGTCTCTGTCTTGAAATCCTCTTCAAGAAAGAAACTTATTCAACAGGAAAAGACCGATAATTAGTTGAAACTTTCCCATTCTTTTCAAACTAGGACTATCCATGCATAAAATCCTGGTCTTTGAATGTTTGTCACCATCACTATTGTGCCATTCCGTAGAAGGGTGTACATCTCTTCCCATAGGGATACTAGTTGGGACTTTCTTGTGGAAAGGACCCACACATCGTCGATGAGGTCCGACACCTACTGGGATGTTGATAAGAGAGAGACTTGGCAGCCACCTCGTCATGAGACAGACAGGCCAAAAGGAGTTTTAACCTGGATCTGATGGTTATGCTGGTGAACCTGCTTCAAATGTTTAGGATGGGGAGTAGTGGACTTTTCGGTATGGGGGCCTTTCTTTACTGGCTTAGCTGGTACCATGGCCAGGCACCAGTATTGCTGATCTCTCAAATCAGTCCACTGTAGGGATTAGCCCTCAGAATAATGACTCCACATCAAGCGGGGTGTCCCTAAAAGGCTTTTGCTGTTCTCCAGCAAACACGTTTATGTCTCCAAGGTGACATCCCTACATATATATGTGCATGGAGAAGCTCAGTAGAGAATGCCATGGACATTGAGCGAGTGTCTACATGTCTTAGCAATGCCTCCAACCATGTGTCTAAAGCAGCTAGGGACGATTCCTCCTTCAACAGACTGAAGGTGGCAGCCAAAAAAAGATTGGCATGGGAGGCAGTAGTAACTAGAGTACGGGCCTTCAGTTCCAAAGCTTCGAGAGACTTAACTGGGAGATGGGTCCAGTTTCCTGCTGAAATCCCAACCTAGAAAGCACCTAAGTCCAAGGTGGCAGGGGGCTTAAGGGCCAAGTGGCTGAATGGACCCTGAAAAAACTGGAGATATAAACAAGGGGCCAAAGCACAGAAGAGGGGACAGACTATGCCTACTGCTTACTGGCCACCTCTTGGTCTTGAGACAACTTTTGAGTTAGCTCCTCACCATTGCTGAGCAAGGTAGCAACAGGAGGTCCGATTTAAGTTGTGCTCCAGAAAGCCTCTCCAAACTGGAGAGGATCCTAGCATCTGTAGATCCTAAGGGTTTTATACAATCACCATCCCTGGTATTCGGGGGCTAGTGCCAAGTGACTAGTTCCTGATGCTTGGTGACCGATGACCAATGAGAGACCTTCTGTGACTGTCACTTGACATATTACCCGACATCTGGTGCTCGGCGACAGACAATATTTTGACTGTCACTTGATACACTACCTGGGCAATGAAGGGTCAGATGATGTAGACCTTATTGTGGAGTCTCTGTTCAGGAAGCTAAACTCCAACAAACGAGATCCTCTTGATTTAAAAACTGATCAACTCAAGCAAGAAGAAGATCAAGCTCTCCTTGCATCAAGAAGGTGGGACTCACTACTGGGTGATGGCAACTTCCATGAAGTGATGATAATCCCTCCCTCACAGAAGCTGACAACTTTCATGTGTCAGTGATCCCACCCTTGCAGAAGTGGGCAATTTCTGTACCCCAGAAAGAGCCACAGGACCCTCACCCCTTACTGGACATGGCAGCTACTCTAAATCAGGTGTCCTTCACCCCTCTTGAGAATGTAGGGGTTTTCCAGAAGCATAGAGGAAGAAGAGGGTCGATTCTTCCTGACCCTATAGGCACATAAACTTTCCGCTAAGTCCCATACCTCGCCAGGCCAGAAGCAACAAAATGGTAACCATCCATGTGTACACACGCAGTGCCTGCTAAGTAAGTGGGGTGTGTGTACCAAGGAGCCTTTTCATGACTGAATTTACACACACCTTGAGGCATATTGAATGTTAAAAGGAAATACAAGTCATAAACAATGAAATATAACAAGAATTGGTCAGGTAATACTTACCTCAACACCAGTTACTAAGAGAGGGATAAAAACAAAGATGCATTGCTTCACTAACGAGGTACTCAAAACCCTCAAATTAAATTAAAAGGGACATGCATATGGTACATTAAACTATGCAGGGATTTGGGATGAAATATCAAATATGACACAAAAAGGACATGACTGACAGTAGAAATACCAAATGACAACTTAGGTGATGAAAATGTTGAGCACCCAAGAAACACAGGAGAACTGTGCAAAGTCCAAGGAAAAGAAGAACAATATTCCAAATGATGGAAGTTGACTAAGGTATCAGGCTGTGATCATGTCTGGGGATAATCTCCTTGGACTGGGGACTAGTACCAGGAAAAAATATAGCAATGCAATAATAGCAGGTTGTGTAATACTGCTGTTAAATTCTATATTTTTTTGGTAAGAAAATATTATCATCTGATCATTCTTTATATATAGTTTGTGAGAAAACAAGGTTTTTTACTTGTAAACATAAATCCACTTGCCAACAGGAGCCCAATTGGATTAGCCAAAAATATACAGACTGTTGTGAAGGATTTATGCAGAGGCAATGGGAGTTAAGAGTCTTAAAAAATGAAACACTATAGCATCTGATTCAGACTGGTCTGGACAAGGTTCAAACCCATAACCCACTGATTGTGAGTCTAAGAGTAATGACTAAGCCACCATACAGAGGAAGGAATATTACTGCAATATACTACTCATTAAGATGCATCAACAAGCAAAGTTTTGTCAGTGTAAGGTGGAAACAAAGTTTTATTATTTTAGATGTATTGGGACTAAAGATACTGGCTGAAAATAACATTACTAAAGTGTGAAAAATTAGGTCACAGTGTCCTAGTTTGGGTATATTTGAAATGATCTCTTCAAGATATACCAAATATTAGTTTTCATGAGTGTAAGAAAAAAAGGGTCAAGGATATAGGGTGTAATGAACAATGTATGTATGAATTAGGTTTTAACGACATGTCGGCACAATAATGGTTATATGGTGCCAATCACAGGTAAAGTCCTAAAAATATAAATATAAAGAATTGCACACAAAAAAACCTTTAGGAAGATAATCCCTTCCAAATAAACACAAATATGTACTACAACATGAAAGGAAAAGATGTTAAAATTCTGTAAAATAGACATTAAAATAAATAATAGAAGTAAAATATATAAAATTCTTTAATTATAGGGGAACATTTTTTTATGTAAACCATATTCCCTCAAAAACTCCAAGAAATAGCTGAAAATACACAAGTCACACATGTGTGAAAATTAGGGCACCATGACCTAGTTCTTGTAGGATGAGTTAAAGTTTTATTATTTTAGATGTATTGGGACTAAAGATACTGGCTGAAAATAACATTACTAAAGTGTGAATAATTAGGTCACAGTGTCCTAGTTTGGGTATATTTGAATTGAGCTCTTCAAGATATACCAAATATTAGTTTTCATGAGTGTAAGAAAAAAAGGGTCAAGGATATAGGGTGTAATGAACAATGTATGTATGAATTAGGTTTTAATGACATATCGGCACAATAATGGTTATATGGTGCCAATCACAGGTAAAGTCCTAAAAATATAAATATAAAGAATTGCACACAAAAAACCTTTAGGAAGATAATCCATTCCAAATAAACACAAACATGTACTACAACATGAAAGGAAAAGATGTTAAAATTCTGTAAAATAGGCATTAAAATAAATAATAAAAGTAAAATATACAAAATTCGTAAATTATAGGGGAACATTTTTTTATGTAAACCATATTCCCTCAAAAACTCCAAGAAATAGCTGAAAATACACAAGTCACACAAGTGTGAAAATTAGGGCACCATAACCTAGTTCTTGTAGGATGAGTTACAATTTTTGAGATGGATCCAAATACCAATTTTCATGTGTAGGTGAAATAGGGTCCAAATTTGTATCAGTTTGGTTTGGTTTGGTGTTTTACAGCACAGCAACACAAGTAGGTTATTTAGTGCTGAGGCAATTAGAATAAATCGCCTTGCCCAAGAACGCACCATGGTAGCTGACACTGGCTGATCCAATGGTAGGATTTGTCCGATAGTTGCAACAACTGTTCGCTGTGAGATTAATTTTAATGATTTGCAATTACTTAGGGAGGTAAATTATATAATTTATAAATCTGAGTGATAATCTTATTTTATCAAGAATATTGTTTTGGTGCAGTCGGGTGTGTACTCTGGTTGACTGAGCAAGCTTTGGTGATCTATTATTTGCCCTGGAGTGAACAACAACTGTATACAATCCATTAAAGACAAACACAAAGAAGAATTATTAGCTTTATTGTTGATGGTTCACTGCAAATTTTAGATTAACAATTACGCACTTTGTTAAGGAGTTGGCATCTTTAAAAAAGACAAGCTAACAACAGAGTGCAAAGACATCCTATTGACATATCTGCAATGAGCATCCACAAATAGAAACTTTTAACATCTTTATTCATTTAAAGAAAGATAATCTTATTTTTACAAGAATACAATACGTCTCACCAAATTAACAAATGATATTAATTTACTGTGCAAATAAAAAAAATTGTTTAGTAATTCAAAAATCAGTGGGGAGAAATTGGTGAAGAGGTTGTAAATATTTGGGAGCCATGCCAAGACCATGGTATATCCAAATTCATGTTATAACTAATTGCATTATAGTTCCTGTATGTAACTCAAGGGTGAAAATTAGGTCAAAGAACAACTTTTATTATGGTTAGGTCAGAGACTTTAAGATGCATCCTCATACCAATTTTTATGACTGAAGGTGAAATAGGGTCCAAGACATTGTGGGTGTAATGAACTAACAGCTTAAATACACACAATCCACTCATGCATGCAAATTTGGTTACAGTAACCTAGTTTTGGTATTGCCGAGTAACTCTCTGAGATGTATCCACACACTAAGTTTTTCATGTGTAGGTGAAATAGCTTCTAAGATATAGTTGGCATAACGAACAAATGGCTGAAAATACAAAATTCACTCAAGCATGAACATTTGGTCAAAGTGACCAACTTTTGGCATTGCTGATTTACTCTTCCTGAGATGCAGCCACATACCAATTTTCACACGTTTAGGGAAATAGGGTTAAAGATATTGAGGAACAAATGGCTCAAAATACAAAAGTCACTTGAAAAGGAAACTTGGGTCAAAGTGACCCAATTTTCATATAGCTGAGTTAATCTCATTAAGATGCATCCACATACCAATTTACATGAGTGTAGGTGAAATAGGGTCCATGCTATTGAGGGTGTCCTGCATGAATAGCTGAAAATACAAACATTACTCAAGCATGAAAACTAGGTCACACCGTTCTAATTCTGATATGGCCGAGTTACTCTTCCTGAAATACATTTTTATCCAATTTTTATGAATGTAGTTGAAGTAGTGTTTCAGATATGGAGAGGATGACAAATAGTTCTACTGAGGACTTAACAATTAAAGAATGAATGGCTGAAAATACAAAAGTCACTCAAGCATTAAATTAGGTCACAGGGATCTAGTTTTGGTATGACTGACTTACTCTTTCTAAGGTGCATCAACATACCATATTTCACTGGCTTGTTGCTGTAACACCTTATGGCTAAAGACAAAACCCATTTAAACAAAAAAGGACTTGCACACTTTCTGCATGCAATGAATGAACATGTTCTAATACTCAAAGGCAAATACATTAATCAAAGATATGACAGGGACCAAGATAACCCTTTCAGCAAACCAGACAAGCTAGGGAGGTGTTATAATTACTTTGAACCTGGGCATGGCTTTGATGCATGCAGACACAATGTGAAACTTCAATGCCATGATTGTTTGGAATATGGACACAAGGCCAAGCACTGTGAAATATTTCACCCTAGCAACAGGTGCTAGGCTTATAGCTATGAAGACAGTGCCCGGTTTTGAGACATAATTTCCCTACTGTTCCAAGACAAAACTTGGGAACTCTACTGGGTGATGATGCCCATGTTGTTTCCTTTGGGACCTCAGTTAAACATTTAATTTCTCAAACTGACAACGGTGATGGATGTTTTGAATGTGGAAGTACATTATGTGTTTGTGAATAAAAATGTCAGGGTGGAAATAAACTCCTTGTCTGACCCTCCTAGTAATATTTACTTTAAGGACATATTAGATCTAAGAATTAAAGGAAAAGGTCTAACATATTGGACATATAAATATATTAGGTATAAATAACAAGTTAGACCATCTGAATTTATTATTATCATCTAAGGTCAATAATGTCTATTTTCTGGGTTTAACAGAAACAAAGTTAAATGACAATCATGCAAATGATTTGTTGTTTATTGATGGTTATGGCACATTAATCAGATGTGATAGTGGTTCAGGGGATGGAGGTGTTGTTGTTTATGTAAGAAATGGTTTATCAGTTGAGAGGAGAAATGATTTCAAATCAGATGAAATTGAAGCAATATGGATCCAGGTGAATCAATCAAATACAAAGCCATTCCTGGTGGGCTTTGTCTATAGGCCCCCTACTGCCAAGATCGGATGGAATGAGCATTTTGAAAAGCAACTAGAGAAAGTGATTGATGACCAAAACAAAATATAAATTTTAGGTGACCTCAACAGGGATCTTATGAATAATCAGATTAAGAGAAATTGGTTGAATTTCATGGAAACTTTTTGGCCTAACCCAATTAGTGGACCAACCAACACGAGAAACTGACCACTCAAAAACTCTAATAGCTCATATCTATACAAAAATGGAAGAAAATGTGACCAAAATACATATTCCTAGGATAGGTCTTAGTGATTACTTCCCTATTTTCCTAACCAGAATATCCGGCTTAAGAACAGCTGTAAAATCCGAAACTAATAAAACCATAAGTTATAGGTCATTATGATGAAGACAAATTTCTGGAAGATCTCAGCAATGTTCCTTGGAGTTCAGTATCTGTGTTTGATGATGTGGATCATACGATTGATATATAGACCCACCTTTTTATACATGTGGTAGATAAACATGTACTTTTGAAAACACATAGAGTAAAACTGGACTTCCAACATGATTGGTTAACTCCTGACATTCTAGATGCCATGAAAACCCGTGATTATTTCGAATCTGTTGGTCAACAAGAACATTACAAAACATGGAGAAATAAAGTAACCAAAATTATAGATTGGACAAAGAAAAATTGCTATCAGTTGGCTTTAGAAAAATAATTCTCATAAGAATTCTATATGGAAATTTTTTAACAAACTAGGTGCAGGTAAACGGTCCACAAGGTCATCCAAAATCCAACAACTTAGCCACAAAGGCCATATTATTGATGAGGATGTTGAAATAACAAATGCATTCAATTAATTTTTTGTCAGCATAACTTCCAGAATTAAGGAACCCATTGTAAACTCCAATCACGATGAACTAAGAAATTTATATTCAGAAAAAATTCCAGCTGACACAAACTCTTTTATTTCTGCAATACCAAATGAAAAAGTTTTAATATTTTTGCAAACTATTTCAACAATGAAATCAACAGGCCTAGATAACATTGGACCACATCTCCTGAGGGCTGCTACAAACAAAATATCTGATAGCATAGCTTACATATGTAATCTAAGTATATCCACCTCAGTGTTTCCCAGACATAGAAATTGGCAAAAGTTACCCCATTCATAAGTCTGGCAGCAAAGAAGATGTCAATAACTACAGACCCATATCTATATTACCAACTCTGTCCAAACTAATTGAAAAACATGTTCATGACAATCTTTTGATGTACCTATCAAACTATACCTTAATTCATCAAAACCAATCAGGGTTCAGAGAAAACCACTCCTGAGAGACAGCCTTGGTCTCCGTGATAGATAGATGGATTACTGCCTGAGATCAAGGAAAATTAGTTGGATCCATACTAGTTGATCTTAGAAAAGCTTTTGACCTTGTTAATCATGATATTCTTATGAAATAAATTGAACATTTATCAACATGATAATTCAACAATTGATTGGTTTACATCATATCTAACAACGAGAAAACAGTGTGTCAAAATAAAAAGCAGTTTTTCTAAAGAAGAACCAATTACATGTGGAGTACCACTAGGATCAATCCTGGGCCCACTCCCATTTCTCATTTTTACAAATGCTCTGCCACTGAAAATAGGCAACTGTATTTCATCTACCAACTTATATACAGAAGACACCACTCTATCAGATTAAAAACAGCTAAAATCAGACTTAGAGCTCTCCCTTCAGATAGCCTTACTTAGAACAGATTCCTGGTGTAAGGAAAATGGCATGAAGTAAACACAGACAATACTATTACTACCCAAGAAAAAAGAGCAAAACTGGAGAAAAAAAATACAATTTGCATTGTTACCCATGACAGAATCCTTGGGGTGATGGTTGACAACAATTTGCAATGGAATGAACATATTCAAGTGATACGTCATAAAGTCAATTTGGTTATTAAGCAAGATAAGGCCATATCTATCAACTAAACATAGGTTAATATATTACAAAAATATATATACAACCATACCTAGACTACTGTAATGTTATCTGGGGAAACACTTCTGACAAGAATATTTGTAAATTATTCCGCTTGCAAAAAAGGAGCTTGCAGAGTCATCCTAGATAATGCTGAAAACATCCCAAATGCAATAAATGATATTAAAATGTTATCAGTAAGTGAATGAATATTTTTGGGAAAGGCTAGACTTATGCACAAAGTTTCAAACAATACGTCCCCATATATCTCAAGGAACTATTTCATGCTAGAAAACAAGGCAACACTCCCAATTTAAGATCAATTTCAGCTAACCACCTATCCATTCTAAAACCAAATAAAGAACTCTTTAAGAAAAGTTTTCAATAGTCTGGGTCACTAATTTGGAATGGAATCACAAAGGAAATTAGAGAAAGTACAAATATAAATGCATTTAATTATAAAATCTAATTCAATGGATGAAAAGTGGAACCTATTTGATTTGACATATACATTACACCTTAAAGTATAAATTCTCAAACCTTCCACTTTGTTGTCTCACTATTTTTGTACTGTATATACACAATGTACCTAGTTGGAGCACGTTCTTACAAAATTTTCTTTTTTTATTATGTCCATATATACACATAGATTATTATCAACGCTTTATTTAAAATTATTATTATTATTGTGTGCAACTATGTACATGTACTCTGTATGTGAATATGCATATAATAGAGGACCACAAGGATGTTTAGTTCCATGCAACTAATTGTGTCACCCTCTTTAAATAAAGTCATTATTATTATTATTATTATTATTATTATTATTATTATTATTATTATTATTATTATTATTCATTAGTGAAATAGGATTAATCCAAGATATTGAGGGTGTAACAAACAAATGGCTGAAAATACAAATGTCACTCAAGTGTGAAATTTATGTCCAGCAGTTACGTTGATTTTTGGGGAAAAAACATCTAAGGGCCATATGAATTTGAAACCTGTCATATACACATATATTCTGCACAAAATGTGGATAAGTATGATTCTGAAATTACCTTGTACACTAGATTTGTGTTTGTAAAACACGTATGCTTCCACTGTAAACCAAAAAGTTAAAGAACTTAACAAATTGCTTGAATGGCATGAAAATCTAATTAGATCATCTACATATGCACAGAAACACGCATACCAAATTTCATTTTTCTACCTCAAGTAGCTTTTGCTTATTCATACCAACAAGATTTTTGACAACAACAAAAAAAGTCTCTGTCCCAAAACGTTCAAAGCTATGTTACAAATTTAAAAATTGTTGAAATAGTCTTAAAATCTAACAGGTCATCTACATAATATTTTTTGTACACCTTCCAAATTTCCTTCAACCGAGTGTTCATTGCTCAGTCTTGCCAACAAGCTTCTTGGGATGGACAGATGTATGGTTGGACTAAATTAAGAGCCATACAATTTAGAAATCTCAGTTGCTCATCTATTCAGAATAGTCCTGTGCAATTCTGGAATTGTACAAAGGATTTTGCGAAGTGACTAACTTGGCTTCACTTTTCTGCACATTTTGAGAACTGCTGTGGACTTTTTTAGAATATATTTCTTGTTCAGTTGTATCGTTTACTTTTGTAATTAGATATTTAGCTCTCCCTATAAGACAATTGATAGGGTTTATGATGTACATACATCTCATAAAGAAAGTTAAATATGATTTTTATGTTTAAATGCATTTTTAAAATAATGTCTGTCACATTTCTCAGAAAGTTGCTAATTTGTTCATTTAAATTTGTAGTGAAAAGTAACAAGAGAACATGCATCATAACATGTAACACAAGACTCGCTGAACTGTCTTTATGTTTATCATTTTCGGTCTGTCACATACGACTCACTGAACTGTCTTTACATTTATCATTTTCAGTCTGTCACATAAGACCCACTGAACTGTCTTTACATTGATCATTTTCAATCTGTCACATAAGACCCACTGAACTGTCTTTACATTGAGCATTTTCTGTCTGTCACATAAGACCCACTGCACAATCTACACCCACAGGACTCTCAATATCAGTTGCATGTATAATCTCTTGCAAGAGAGAGAAAGAGAGAGAGAGAGAGTCTTGCCTTCTTTTCATCGTCTCTTCCTGAGTCATTGTGTTGTTGGATATTTCAATCTTGAACTTACAAACTTCCTTTTCTGTCTTCTGTCTATTATAGAGAAAGTCTATAGACATACGCCCAGCACCCTTGCCTTTTACATCGACAGTGACCTTTTTCCCAACAGGAACCTTTAGAAAGCCAGAAGAAATGTAAATCCAAGTGAATCAAGGTTTCTGAGAAGTTCAACCTGGAATGTTCAATTAGCAAATTCTGCAAATTCTAGAGTTTACTAAGTATATATAGCAACAGGTTTCCCACATGAAGAGCTCCAAAATAAGGACCACATATGTGAGCCCTTAAGAAATTGACATATTACAATACTACATTTTACTATTCAATACGGAACAGTTTACTAAAATATGTAACAGGTGGCAACCCTAGTAGTAAGTCCATGCATAATCATCACTAAAATTTTATATTTATAAAACATTTATTCCCATACCTCCCCATTTTGACCACATGCACAAGTTTGATCCTCTTTGCTAAGATCCTGAAGGCAAAGAAAGACCTAGAGGCCAATGTCAGTTGCAATTCAACATTTGCCTTTCATGCCTAGTAAGTGTATATATGTTTATAAGGTGAGAATCCCAATAGTTTCCAAGTTATGACCTTGAGCTAATCCTTTAGGAATAAGGATGGACCCCAAGACCAATGTCAGTTGCATGTATAAATTTGTCTTTTCATGCCCAGTAAGTGTATATATGGTTATAGGGTGGGGATCTCAAAAGATTCCAAGTTATTACCCAGGGGCTAAGTCTTTGTGAGTAGGGATTGGCCCCTGGACCAATTTCAGTTGCATGTATAAATGATATATTTGTCTTTCTTTTCATGCTCAGGAAGTGTATGTATGTATGTGTGTATGTATGTATATATATTATATATAGTTTATCTGTCATGTTCCAGGGGCTAAATCGGGGGAGGGGGGCATAGAAAGACCCTGGGGTGTGACCACAGGGTCACAGCCTTGCATGCACTGACACTTGGATCATTAATCGCACATGTTTATTCTAAGATGTGTTGGACAAACAACTCAGAACTTATTTGAAATGTATGTCAAATCACCACTATTCCCCACCCCCTGCCCCACCTTCAGAGATTATATCAATGTTCCAAAAGTGTTTGCACAATCTACACCCACAGGACTATCATGAATACATTCAAAGACAAGCTTTATATATAAATCTATGTCAACATCCTACATTGTTTATTGTTTGTATGTATACATCTATGTCAAGCTCCTACAGTGTTTATTGTTTGTATGTATACATCTATGTAAACATCTGACATTGTTTATTGTTTGTATGTATACATTTTTCTCAACATCCTACATTGTTTATTGTTTGTATGTATACATCTATGTCAACATCCTACATTGTTTATTGTTTGTATCTATGTCAACATCCTACAGTGTTTATTGTTTGTATCTATACATCTATGTCAACATTCTACATTGTTTATTGTTTGTATCTATACATCTATGTCAACATCCTACATTATTGTTTCATACCTGCGACAGAACCAGGATTTCAAACCAGTAGATTTACAAATTTTGATCAGTAGATTGGCTTCTAAAAAGGTAGATGTTTTATCGGCATAAATTTTACGTGTTTTAAGGGGATTAAAAACAAAACAAGTTCATTTTGTCACATCATATGTATTCTCTTCATATTATAATAAAACACAAATTTTGAACATGATTCAGATTCAGAATCTGATGGAAAATGTTACAATAATAGTTAGTTAATATGAGCCAGTATACTGTTAATTAAATGAAAAAGGAAGAGTTGCACATCTCACAGTTCAATGCAAAGATTGTTTATAAAATCCACAGGCATTTTTAGTTTCCTTCACAAGATCACTGTCTGGTGACCACTGGTGACATTCATTGTGATTGTTAACCTTCACACTTAGCAGGCTCTCAATAGTTTTCTGGTCCAGACTTCCCATTGAATCACTCTGGATTTTCCGAAGAATGGAGAATGTCCTCTCTGTGTCAGCATTGGAATGTGGCAATGATAGGACAACTACACTCAGTCTGGAAAGAAGTTCTAACTTAAGTTTTTCTGTTGCTGGGTTTCTGAGGCTGCTGACTGATCTCCAATACTGCTCCAAGCTCATTTCACACCGAGGAGGAAGTTCCTGGCTTGGACTTAATATGTATTCCTGAGCCTCATCCTCAAGGGCTTGTTTCTCTTCTAGGCTTATGTCCAAAAATCTGTTGGCAAGTTTCACCACTGTAATTAATTTTAAACAAATTATATTTAGACTTGAAATAAACAGTTAAAAAACACATGATTTTAATAATGTATCCCAACTTTAAAATTAAATATTAAGTAATACATTTTTAACTCGCAGATATATTTTAAACATTCATCTTAAACCACAATACATGAACAATTAAAAGACATCAAATCAAAATACTTACTCAAATGTTTCTGCCAAGATAATTTTTGGTCGGTCTCTACGGTCTTCCACGACAGATCGGCCGAGTTTTAATCAAAGACTCATGGTCATCATGGATTACCTTTGATCCTTTTATTACTTACAACACCTCAAACAACATCCCGCATTTGGCCTTAAAATCTCCAAATTACAACAATAAGGTAATCAATTAACCGCTTCTTGTGTACACATGCTAACAATTGTAATCCGACTACTCAACCATGCATCGTCGCACCGGTCTTAACAACAGGTCGAACATTTCCGGTTCCCAGTAGACTGGTTCTGGCTGGTTTATCTAATGTGTTGATAGAACGCGTAAAAAAAACGGGTTTTTTTAAAAAAAAAGGAAGATTTCGACTACTAAACGGATGTGTGGTAGACTGTCTTTAAAACGGTATTTTTGGCCTACCGCCTGTAGAATCACAGGTATGTTGTTTGTATGTATACATCTATGTCAACATCCTACATGGTTTATTGCTTGTATGTATACATCTATGTCAACATCCTACACTGTTTATTGTTTTGTATATATACATCTATGTCAACATCCTACACTGTTTATTGCTTATATGTATACATTTCTGTCAACATCCTACATTGTTTATTGTTGGTATGTACAATATACTTACATTTCTTACAGCTTTTGCAACAGTTTCTTTATGGTTGACAATCCTATATTCAGAATACCCATCAGCCTGAACGGTCACTTCCAAATCAAGGGCAGGGTTGTATGTCCGAATATTGTATTTTGATAATGCCTGTAGGCATACCACCGTGTCCTGTACAAATCAAAAGGTATACAGTAAAATTCGGTTTCTACAAACAGGGATACAACAAATTTACACTAAAAAGTGAATTAACATACCCACTGATGTATTATGTATACATAATAACATGGATATAACAAATTTACAGTATAAAGTGAATTAACATACCCATTGATGCATTATGTATACATAATAACATGGATATAACAAATTTACAGTATAAAGTGAATTAACGTACCCACTGATGCATTATGTATACATAATAACATGGATATAACAAATTTACAGTATAAAGTGAATTAACATACCCATTGATGCATTATGTATACATAATAACATGGATATAACAAATTTACAGTATAAAGTGAATTAAGATACCCACTGATATAGTATGTATACATAATAACATGGATATAACAAATTTACAGTATAAAGTGAATTAAGATACCCACTGATATAGTATGTATACATAATAACATGGATATAACAAATATACAGTATAAAGTGAATTAAGATACCCACTGATATATTATGTATACATAACATGGATATAACAAATTTACAGTATAAAGTGAATTAAGATACCCACTGATGCATTATGTATTCATAACATGAATATAACAAATTTACAGTAAAAGTGAATTAACATACCCACTGATGCATTATGTATACATAACATGAATATAACAAATTTACAGTTTAAAGTGAATTAACATAGCCACTGATGTATTATGTATACATAATAACATGAATATAACAAATTTGCAGTATAAAGTGAATTAAGATACCCACTGATGCATTATGTATACATAACATGGATATAACAAATTTACAGTATAAAGTGAATTAAGATAACCACTGATATATTATGTATACATAATAACATGGATATAACAAATTTACAGTATAAAGTAAATTATTACATACCCACCAATGTATTATGTGCACATACATGTACTAACATGGATATATCAAATTTACAGTATAAAGTGAATTATTACATACCCACTGATGCATTATGTATATATAATAGCATGGATATAACAAATTTACAGTATAAAGTGAATTATTACATATCCACCGATGTATTATGTATACATACTAACATGGATATAACAAATTTACAGTATAAAGTGAATTAGAGCTGGCACAGCAGGGAATTTTCATATTTTAAACAGAGGTGTCAAGATTAATTTACAGTATCCATACTATTGATACATGTTGTGATGATACACATGTTGTATTGTGAGTCAAGTATAAAAGAATGAAAGTAATGAGTAAGTCATACAAATGTCATGAAAATTAAATTTTACTTCATATTAAAAGTAGAGAAAAAATATCCAGGTCTATAAAAGTCTAAGTTCTACTGGATAAAGTACCAGACCATAACATGTAGTAAAATAATAAACCGTACAACATGCTATGTCTAAGTTCTACTGGATAAAGTACCAGACCATAACACGTAGTAAAATAATAAACCGTACAACATGCTATGTCTAAGTTCTACTGGATAAAGTACCAGACCATAACACGTAGTAAAATAATAAACCGTACAACATGCTATGTCTAAGTTCTACTGGATAACACGTAGTAAAATAATAAACCGTACAACATGCTATGTCTAAGTTCTACTGGATAAAGTACCAGACCATAACACGTAGTAAAATAATAAACCGTACAACATGCTATGTCTAAGTTCTACTGGATAAAGTACCAGACCATAACACGTAGTAAAATAATAAACCGTACAACATGCTATGTCTAAGTTCTACTGGATAAAGTACCAGACCATAACACGTAGTAAAATAATAAACCATACAACATGCTATAAAAGTCTAAGTTCTACTGGATAAAGTACCAGACCATAACACGTAGGAAAATAATAAACCGTACAACATGCTATGTCTAAGTTCTACTGGATAAAGTACCAGACCATAACACGTAGTCAAATAATAAACCGTACAACATGCTATGTCTAAGTTCTACTGGATAAAGTACCAGACCATAACACGTAGGAAAATAATAAACCGTACAACATGCTATGTCTAAGTTCTACTGGATAAAGTACCAGACCATAACACGTAGGAAAATAATAAACCGTACAACATGCTATGTCTAAGTTCTACTGGATAAAGTACCAGACCATAACACGTAGGAAAATAATAAACCGTACAACATGCTATAAAAGTCTAAGTTCTACTGGATAAAGTACCAGACCATAACACGTAGGAAAATAATAAACCGTACAACATGCTATGTCTAAGTTCTACTGGATAAAGTACCAGACCATAACACGTAGGAAAATAATAAACCGTACAACATGCTATGTCTAAGTTCTACTGGATAAAGTACCAGACCATAACACGTAGTAAAATAATAAACCATACAACATGCTATAAAAGTCTAAGTTCTACTGGATAAAGTACCAGACCATAACACGTAGGAAAATAATAAACCGTACAACATGCTATGTTTACAGTAGCAATGATCTGAGTTAAATGAATCATTTGCATGTTTCAATGAAATATGGTCAATTAAAAGTGAACATGCCTAGGCCTGAGTGCCCATCCACACAACTCCTAATGTGATAGTAGTAGTTGTTGTAAGGTTTAATGGCATGTCAGCACAATGCTGGCTGTATGATGCTGATTCAAAGAAAAGCTCTAATAATGTAAATATAAAGAATCACAAAAAAACATATAGGAAAATAAAGCCTTCCCCCAAAAAACCACATTAAATACTAAAATATAAAAGTTAATAGGTAAAGAAGTTAAAATTCTATAAAAGACACATAAAATAAAAGATAAAAGTACAACATGTAAAATCCTTAAAACATATGGTCAAAATATGTTATATAAACTGCATTCCATCAAAAAGTCCAAGAATTTCTCTAGTAGTACATCGTCATAAAGATTCTTCATTGAGCTCACATCAAAATCTTCTGTCTCATACAGTGGAAGTCAACACACTACACAAGAATGTGTTCCACTGTCAGTAGACACTGGCAGGATATACACTCTGTTGAGGTTCACGCTTCAGGAGGTATGCATGAGTTAGGTAGTTGTGTCCGATATGTGATTGGCACAATACCACCTCATCTCTGTGATATGTTCTATATGAGGGATGCCAATCTCCAATTGTAAGTTTAATATTCTGAAGCATGTTTGCCAAGCATGAAGAGCGTGTGATTTACATAATATTTGAAGTCAGTATATAGAATATTCCATTCCGAAACAGGTGACTGCAGGGCAGCTTTGGCTGCTTTATCTGCCCTTTCATTACTTTTAATACCA
The DNA here is from genome assembly GCA_029931535.1 of Margaritifera margaritifera. Taxonomy (NCBI): domain Eukaryota; kingdom Metazoa; phylum Mollusca; class Bivalvia; order Unionida; family Margaritiferidae; genus Margaritifera; species Margaritifera margaritifera. The sequence continues at coordinate 1,422,817 of JAQPZY010001481.1, forward strand.
ATGTGACCAGGCAGTCAACAGTACTGAATTCTCTTTTCCATATATTAAGAGCAAATTATATTTCTCTAAGATTTTGGATATACCGGGATGTCAAATTTCAGGTTTTGCAAGGCTTTCAGTATGGAAATAGAATAAAAAAAGATGACAAAATTTGTTTTTGGGAGATTTCAATGTACTTATAAAATTTGAGTATGGCTGTAATTTCAGCAGTAAAAATGGATGCATTATTTGACAACTGGCTCGAGATGGTGCCACATGGTGTTGCAATGGCAGCAACAACCGTGTCTCCATCTTTCAAAACATCTGTATACAGGACATATAGCCATGATAGGAGGATCTTTTTTTATTGAATTTACTCTGAAAATCATCAGGACTTTTTTAATTTCCAAAGGTAGTATATTATTTTGTGAGGCTTTTATAACCATGGTGGTGATTTAGGAATACAGAATTTTGCAAGATCTGCAACACTGATTTTTGCTGCTTCTAGTTGAGGATGAATTTGTTATGAAATTTGGTTTCTGAGTGTACAAGGTTTGGCATTTGGGCTTAAAAATGATATCAAATGCAGGATTAGATGGATTAGAGGACAGCTTGGCAGAATATTGCATAGCCACTTTTGTTCATCTGAGATAAAGTGATGGTTCATTTTCCTTAACACACAGGCTTTCTGAAGAGGAGATTCTAAATGCACCAAGACAAAGTCAAAGTCCCTGACTGTGTACTGGATCAAGCATCTGCAGGTAAGAGTTACAAGCTAATCCATACACAATCAAGCCATAGTAAAGTTTACATCCTAGTAAAGTCCTGTACTGTTGGAGTAAGACCTTCCAGTCCACTCCCCAATCTGTGTTTGCCATGACTCATATTAAATCCAGGGCTTTTTAACATTTATCCCTGAGGTGTCTAATATCCAGGAGCAAAGTTTCGCTTACAGTAAAAAATAAGTCCTAACAATTTTGGTCTCCTCCACAATAGAGATAAATGAACTGTCAAGATAGAGTTTGGGATCATCATGAATTCTATGTAATAGGCCAAAGAGCATTCAAACAGTTTTAGATTTTAAAAATTTAAACCTGGTTTCTTTTGCCCAATTCTGACACTAAATAATATGGATATTCTTTGATCTGTAGCAGATTAAAAAGTCATCAACATATAATGAGCAGTCAGTTCCTATGTTAAGGTATTTCACTATGTTGTTCATTTTGATGTGGCAAAGGGTGACTGACAATATGCTGCCCTGGGGTACATCCATAGGCAAAGGGTGACTGACAATATGCTACCCTGGGGTACATCCATAGGCAAAGGGTGACTGACAATATGCTACCCTGGGGTACATCCATAGGCAAAGGGTGACTGACAATATGCTACCCTGGGGTACATCCATAGGCAAAGGGTGACTGACAATATGCTGCCCTGGGGTACATCCATAGGCAAAGGGTGACTGACAATATGCTGCCCTGGGGTACATCCATAGGCAAAGGGTGACTGACAATATGCTGCCCTGGGGTACATCCATAGGCAAAGGATGACTGACAATATGCTACCCTGGGGTACATCCATATCCTAATGATAACTTTCTGACAGGGTGTTACCTACCTTAACTCTGAAATTACTATCTTTAAAAAAAAATGGATATAAAGCCAAGTATGTATATGGTCCTTTGAACCTAGGTTGAATTGGTCCTTCATTAAGCCATACTTCCATGTGGACTGTCATAAGCTTTCTCCAAGTCAAAAAAGATGGCTGTTATATGTTCTTTATATAGGAAAAGCTTCTCTAATAAATGCTTTAAGTCTGACTAGATGGTCAACTGTGCTTCTCTGATATCTGAATCAACACTGATGGTCTCATAGTATTTTGTTGGGCTCAAGATACCAAAAGTCTGTTGTTTATCATCCAGTTTGCAAATACATGTACAGTTCTTTAGTGATATGGGATGGTAGTTGATAGGGTCGGTATGGTCCCTTCCAGGTTTAGGTACTGGTATGACTGTTGCTTCTTGCCATGAGAACAGGAAGTTGCGTTTCCCAAATTTTATTGAAAATGTTTTGTAGTATATGAGAACTGTCAGGTAAGTGTTTCAGAAGTTCATAGTGTATATCATCTGATCCTACTGAAGAGTCATGGGCTTGATCAGAGAGTTGTGTAGTTCTCTGAGAGGGAAGGTTTATTGTAATCTTCAGCATTAGCTGATGGGAAATATTTAAAGGAGTCTTTCTTTCAGTTTTTGATATGGCAGAAGTTTTCAGAATACTTTTATTGAGAGGAGTTTTTTGGAGAAAGTTTCAGCCAATGTATCTGAAAGTTCTGGAAGGGTCATGACCAGTTCATTAGACTTCTTTAAGTGCTTGATACAGCTCTGTTTATTTTTGCCAATGATTTTCTGTACCATATTCCATACTGATTTAATAGACGGCAAGAGTTCAACCGGGAAACAAAGGATCTTCATGTTTTCATCTAGTATATATTGAATATATTCAGATTATGTGCTGTTGGACTGGTGCTGAAAGTTTTCAGGACCTTAAATACTTTCCCTGATTATGACTTTGCAAGCATCATTACACCATGGTTTTTGTTGACATGTTTTGGAACCGACTAAGTTTTGTATCCCCAGCAACATCCTGGAGTATTTTTGAAAATAAGCAGATATTTGCTCCACTATGTTTTTGAAATGGCCAAGTGTCAAATTTGATTTGCAGAGGGATTGAAACATTTCCCAATCTGTCATGTTCAATTTCCATCTCTGCCCATAGCCCTTGAGGTTTGGGAGTATTACTGCTTAAGTATATTAGAAAGAGATCACTACAACAAAGATTGTCACCAACATTCCAAGAGAAGTTAAATAAAAGAGATTGATTGCAGATGGTCAGATCTAAGGATGAGTAGGATCCTGTGTCAGATTGCATGTAGGTATACGACTTGTCATTAAAAAGGCAAAAATTATGTTATGAAACAAATTCTTCTATGTACTTCTCTCTCATGTTGACATTGTTACAGCCCCTAAGTTTATGGTGACTATTAAAGTCACTACTAAGATAATAGGTGCTGGTAAACAGTTCAATAAGATGATCAAGATTATATTGATTGGCTGGAGTGCTTGGAGGGAGATATATTGAACAATGTAGAGTTTTGTATATGAACACGTGAAAAGCAATAGCCTATAATGTAAACATGTGATTACTTTGGCTGTGAGAAGTTTTCTTATTTATGATGATGGACACTCCTCCAACAGCCATAGGGACTGACCGTTTAATTTGGTTGGGGGGAGCCTAGGATTGTTTTAAAATATTTGAAAAACACGATTTTCAGCAATCTTAGCGGAAAAAAAATTCACACAAAAAATCAAAACAAAAAACCCCTGAATATTTCTTGAGCACTACGATATATGCCGGTAATCTGTGGTATGTATAAACAGTAAACAGTCTTGCTCAGAGCTCATGTAAAACTATCCTCGGGGCAGTTTATACATCTGTTTTAGAGACAATTAAAAGGTACAGCGGTCATATATAAACAAAACACCTTTCGAAGATTTACTGAATTGGCTCACAATACCTAGGGTGATGTGTCGTGTCAAATCCTTTGAGCGCTGCTGAGGGAGAGCCCATAGGCTAATTTGCATAGGTAAAGTACACTAAGTGGAACAACCCAATTTGTCTGAAGTTAAGTACATCAAAGAGATGCGTGTTGAAGAAAAAATGTTATTACACATCCCTGACTGCCTTGAATGAGAATGTTGAAGCCATCAACATTTCTTTGAAATCTGATTTTTACTCCATATATAAAGTTCAAAACATGATTATTTCAGTAGGTTGAACAACAGCACAATTCAATCTCTAATGCAGTGTTGCACCTAGGATCCCAAGGTCAGGGGACACTGTGTACCTCACCCTCCAGATTTGGGGGGGACACAACATTTTAAAGGAAAAAGGAAAATTGTAGTACCCGTAATTATGGTAAGTCTTGGGACAAGAACAAATAATAATTTTTTTTCGTGTCCCAAGACTTATATGCATGTAAAATATATACAATTTTTGGTGTCCCAAAACTTGTAGACACAAAAAAATGCAAAGACAAAATTGGGAAGATCACCATACGTCACACAGAAGTGACAAGCTCATTCAATTACCACGTCATTCGTCAATAAACTGTTATAAACTACTATGATTGTTTTAAGTAATTATTTCACATGTGCATATTTTCCGATTTCTCCAAATTGATTTAAAATAAAGACTTCATAATTCACGGGCCGCTGTCATTTAACAGAAGACCTGTACTATAGTGTACAGTTCTTACACAGTGCAAATCGTACTTGGCGTCACTTATATCCTTGTTTATTCCCAAAAATATTCGATGCAGATTTTGCTTTATTCATCATTTTTACCAAATCGCATTCTTCCAGATTACATTTCAGCTACACGTTCATTGCTGTTTCATTTATTTGGATTCACGCGCTCAACAGTTACTGTTTTTCAGGGGTTGGTCTAAAGTGCGAAAAGGAGTCCTTTTCGCGAAAAGGACTTACCGTCTACGAAAAGGACCCAGTATGTTTTTACTAACAGTTTCAATCAATATTTCTATTTCACAAATGAAATTCTTTGGTGTAGTAACTCATTTTACATAGCATTTAATATATATTTTGTACTATAAAGTATTAAAAATGGGTCATTTTCGCAAAACGTACTTACTGTCTGCAAAAATGAACCGAGGATCATTTTACTAAGTTTCAATCAATATTTCTATTTCACAATGAAATTATTTTGTGTAGTAATTCATTTTACATAGCATTTAATATATCTTTTTACTTGAAAGTGCTTAAAATGGGTCCTTTTCGCAAAAATGACTTACCATCTGCGAAAAGGACTCAGTATGTTTTTACTAACAGTTTCAATCAATATTTGTATTTCACAAATGAAAATGTTTTTTAAGTAACTCATTTTACACAGCATGTAATATATATTTTTACTATAAAGTGTTAAAAATGGGGGAACAGGCTGATTCGGACCAGGCTGATTCGACCCAAATCACGGGCTGATTTGGCCCAAATTACGGGCTAATTCGGTCCAAATGCTAAGCTGATTCGGACCATGTGAAATATTATTAAGTTTCGACTTGCATTTAAAAGTGTTATTTATATTTGTTTAAAATATGATATTTATCTTTATTTCCCAGGTATGTTCAGCAGTTAAAATCTGCATTTAATGAAACAAACCCCGATTTTACGCGAGATAATGGCGTTGTTATATACAATGAAATGAAATGATGTAAGTCTGTTTATCTCATTCACCTTTGTGCTAAATTCAAATAGTTTACTTTATTGTATTGAGAAATAATATAATTAATAACACCGAAAAACAATCATTAAAACAGTGGCCATGTGGTTACTTCTTTTTCATCTATATACTTTATAATGTATTATTTAATTGCATCCACATTATTATTGAAAGTGTACATTGTACTAGAGCAAACATAAAAAGAAGCCCTTAATTAGTTTAATTCCAAACAATAATAGTGAGAGCACCTAACCATCAATGTGCTAAGCCTGTTTGATATTTATAATTGCGTTTATGTCCATGAATTGGTTACAAAGTGGTCCTATGGTAAAATTTGTATCATCGACGTTGCATTCTTTTGTAGTGTTTAATTTATCTTTGTCATATTCATTCCTAGAACTTTCATTATTTGCATTTGTTGCATTTTTTGCCTCCATGCTTTCATGTTTGTTTGTCACTGTTATCACTTTCATCCTGGATAGATGACTGTCCACAAATGGCTTGAATAAAGAGGAATTTTGCCGGAGGCAATGCCGGTACTTTGATGTGTGATTGGCTTCTACTGTGTAATATTAGCATGATTACCGTAGCTGAGTAAACAGGAACTTATTTAAGGTCGCTTACTTCAAAGCAAACTACCACGGAGTTTTTATTTTAAAAGCATTATTTCTTAAACTTCTTTATCGTATTTTAAAGGTATTATTTAAGTTTAGTGCAGTGGTGCCTATGGTTCGAATCCAATGTACGTACTTCATTCATCACAAGTAAAATCTTGAATGTACATGTGGTTACGAAATGATGTAAACATGCGTACAATAAATGCTATTATAGAGTTGAAATAAACACTATTTTCGTTGTTCTCATCCTGTTATCACATTGTAATGAATTAGGTATTCCCATTTTCAGGGAAAAAAACTCCCCAATAATTACAGGTGACTTTCGACAATTTTAATGCAATAATGGATAAACTGACAATAGTAAACAAGAGCACAATAGGGAGAAGTTATTATTGAATAGATATAACATACTGCTAATGCTCAGTTCTTGTCATCATCTGATTAAATTATACATATTTTAATTTGATAGAAATAATAAGAAAACAGAAAAAAATATATATTATTGACTCTTCAAACAAATTATAATAATTTATAATATTTCCATGTAATAATTGATAATGAGATCCCTTAACAACCACGAAGTCCTGTTTACATGAGGTTACGATCGAAAAAATACGCCGATCAATAAGTAGGAAGAAAAAAAAATGATGTTTTAGGTGTCCCAAGACTTATAGTACATGAAAAAATTACTTTAACTTCGTGTCCCAACTTTTATGGGTCATAAAAAAAAATACTTTTGAAAATAAATAAGGGTGTCCCAAGACTTACAGTGTCCCAAGATTTACCGTGATTACGGTACATAATGCACTAGAAGTGCGAAAAACATGAGAAAATCTTATTTGCTTCAACTGTTTTGCCACCTTAGCTTTCTCATATTTTCCTTGGACATTTACATTTTTGCAATAAACTTTTTATCATATGATCATGTAACTCATTAAAACATTAACATGTTTGAATATCTGGTTAACCTGAAATAAACTGCACCATGAAATTTTAATAATTTAAAAGTAGGTGTCACATTAACCTCAAAAATATGTTACAATAGCGGCGGTCAAAGACTTTAGCAACTCGGCCAACTACCACAAACCCTGAATGTTTTCATAGCCAGATTCATTGTTTTGAAATGGATATTCATTGCCATCGCACAGGTATTATAACTTTTAGTGACTTTGGTCATTGCTTGCGCCAACATCGACATTGATGCACATTCGCAAACGAAAAGTATAGGCATATTTGTGAACACAAATGACACTTGCATTACCATCAAACCAACTACTGGACTATTGAACGCAGCAAAGACTGCATGTAATTAAAACTTTATTAAACTGTCCAATGGATTTTAAAGACAGTAACTTGGTGTCAATTGTTTTTAAAAGGATACATTAAAAAATCTGAAAAGAATGTGTGAATAAAAAGGAAATATGTAATAAATACAAAACCACACAAGTGCTTTGTTCCAAGTTGAGGGAAAGAGCAAGTTTGATACCGATAGGAATATATGTCTTGGCCTGATGGCCTAGACATATTTCTACGCCGTATCAAACGTGTTCTTTCCACCTACTCAGAACAAAAGACTTATATAGTTTTGTCTATTTATCGTGTTTAAATGGTTTTGACCTATGTTAGTCGTTTTATGTATAATTGTTTTATGTGATATGTTTGATATTTAATAATGTTTTAATATATTGTTGTTGTATTTGTATCCTTAATCACAAATGTTTTATGTATACAGTGTCTTAGTGTTTCATGTTGCTTTTATTTTCATACTGTGTCTTACCCATCTGTGCCCCCTAAGCTGTAGTTATTGTGTCCTTATTTTATGTCCAATATGTGTTTTTATTTTCTTTTGTATTGTTATCAGGTGTATGTTTTACTGTTATACGTACTTAATTTTATGGAAAAATTGAAAAACAATTGCTTTACAACTGAGATTAAAAATACAACAAAAATCTCCAATCTCAAAGGTTAAATATTTAGTACTGGTTTTGTCATGTTACTGTTTTCACAGAATATAGACCATTATTGGATGAGCATCTGCCTGCGACTTCTAACAGATGTTAGTTACAAATTAATTATTGTTACAATTAATTTTTTTATATATTTATTTATATTTAATGTGCAACTTTATATCTACTTATAAGATATGAAAAATAAAGATTTAAAAAAAAAAATGATAGAAATTTGATTTGTTTAGTACTGATTCTCACTGATGAGGAACTGGCACATTTCACTACAAATATCACCATCGTCAGAAGTACGGCAATAAGAAACATTAATTATTGACAAGAGACCTAAGTGGGCCTGGTATCACCCACCTGGCTTACATAACAGTTTGACCATTTCATTTAGTAGGCTTATGATGTATTGTAAAAAACAACAACATGTAAACTATCTCCCAGCCTCTATATGATGTTGATTTTGCATATTTTAATATAGTCTGAAAAAATTCTTTCCAAAAATAAAGGCATAATTAGTTTGCATAGATCTTGCTCATAATAGAACTCATTTAAGATATTGATGACACAAATCTATGTTCATCTTGGATCAGAAATATGGCCTTCAGAATTGTAAATTCTCAGCCAATATGATGCAAGATAACCTCATTAATATGAATTGATATCATTTGATTATCACTTGTCCAAGATCTCTGGTGATATAAGCCATATTCAAACCCAGATCAAACCCAGATCAGAAATATGGCCTCCAGAGTAGTAACAAGCAATTTCTGACAGATGCACAATGGACAACATACAATGCACAACAGATGCAAGACTATACCATTAGCTCACTTGGCCTAATTACAACGAAGTGAGCATACAAAATGTAGTTCAACATAGAGATATTTTTGAAACAGGAATATTTGTAATGGCATCTGTGTCCCATTGATTTTACTCTCACTTAATCTTCCCTTGTACTTCAGAAATGTTTGCACATTCCTGAATATAGTTTCTGCAACTTCTCTGTCTTTTGCCCCCATAATATTTGTAACAAAATATTATCATTAAACAATGAAGTGGAAAGATCAAGTCTTAAATCATTGCATCATCTGAGTCTACTGTGTTTGCAGACAGTATGCATTATAATGCAGATACATTATTTACCTGTGTTGATATGAATGAGCCATGGGAATTCATATTGGCACTAAGCCAATTGACAATACCCCTGGCATATCCAAGGTCATCAAATTCTAGCTGAGTAAGAAGAGCATAGCATGTGGTCTCTGCTGCTTTGGCTGAAGGCCGACCTATGCCTTCACTTTCTAATCCCCAATACCTGAAATCTAGAAGTAATAATTCTATTGTTTATTACATAATGTCATCATGATAACAACCCTTTAAAGTATTTCCGATCTGTTATATTTCAGTAGGGAAAATAACAATTTATCCCATCACACACACGTTAGAAATTATGTCATGACATCAGCTGTGTCAAAGGAAAAATGTCTGAAACATCCAAATGTACTTCAAGGTCATTGCACTAAATTAATATGCATTTTTACTGAATTGAAATAAAATCAGTGGTTTTCATTGTGTCATAGACCAACTTATACATTTGTGTTGATTTCAAATGAAATTTTAAAAGTCTCCATGAATAATTTAAATTTTGTGCTCACCAAGGCTTGAAAAAATTATTCAACCCATATCATAACTTTCTTTTGAAACAAGCACTCATGTAATACCATCTATGTCTTGAAAACCTGGTATTGGTGCAACCCTGATACCAAGAAGATGACAATTAAAGGGGTTGTTAACATATTTTATGAATTTGGACACTGAAAACTATATTTAACCTACTTTTGTCCAGACTGAATGTAAATTGTGGTTCATGCATGGTGATTTCTGGTGCAATTGGAGAGAAATAAACAAACCAACAAGTGTGTCAGTGAAAACAAACAATGTTAACATTAATCAGAACCATATAAACAAGTTTTAATTACCTAGAAAAGAGTAATTTCAATAGATATTTAACTACAGGTGCACAAAACATACTTATCTTGTACATTTTTCTAACTGAAAATTAAGATAACACACATATTGAGAGAACTATACAGGTAAATGCTCACTTCAATCGTTCTTTAGGCTGAATGCGGAATATCGGTCGGGTTAGTTTTTTTTCTGATTGCTTCAAGTAGCTAACATGCATGCATAAATCTGTCATTCGCTGCAAGTCAAGACAAATGTAGATTACAATTTCAATCTGAACAGTTAAATCTGTTCATTTTCTCAATAACAAATCTTCGCCTTGATGCACTTTACTAACGTCATAACTTTTATGGATATATTTAAAGGTAACATGTTTGCATCAAACTTTCATGTAAAGTTTCTTTAAAAACACATAAACAGTCTCTTTAACATAATGAACTCAAGAAGAACAGGTGCAAACTAAATTTCAGGTCAAGAACAATGATGGATCACATTCAAGCAACAATCAATACAGTGGACATGTAAAAATAATCTCAGCATGTCAAACTATAGTCAATTTTAGAGTCTTCTAGCACACGCACACACACGTACACACACACACATGCTCAGTCCTAGATATTTCCCTTGCTAACCATACATACCAAAATAAATGCAAGCTAGGCCATAAATTTCAAGTTCAGTCATATTTACACCCCACCCCACCCCCTCACCCTAGAAAGATGTGTCCATCATCTTTTGGTCACCATTATCAGTATTATCACTTACAGGAATAGTAATTTCGGACCTATTATAATACATGACTGTAGAAATGCCATCTACCTTGCATATATTATGTTCTTCTAAAAATCATGCTTTGTTTTTAGCATTCAGACTATTTTAAATAATTGAATGCTTCAAGAAATGAACTTCTTCAATATCTTGGTGAAGGATGGATGATCCATAAGGTGGTGAACATTGATTTCAAGGGAAGTACACGCAATTTTGAAAAACTATGATAGCACATGCAAACTGTACATGTCAACAGTGTTCTCATTAGCAGCTGGAAGCTGGTTCAAAAACTTTCCTTTACAAATCGTAAATTTTTAATGGCCTGTTTTGTCACACTGTTGCATTGACCAAGCCTTGTAATTTTTAAATTTGAGTCAGCTATTTCACAATATTATGAGACGACTGTGTCAGAGTAGTAAGTATAAGTTACATGATCTCATTGGTCACTTTGGATAGTGATGCGTATAGAACCAATAAATGGGCAAAATACTACATACACACTCAAGTCTGTAGGCAAGGGGATAACTAAAAGTTGTCCTACTTCTTGACCCTATGGCAAAAGTTGTACAGGGTAAAAGGGAAGTATGTGGTCCTACTTCTTGGGTAAAAGGGAAGTATGTGGTACTAATTTTTGATTCTATGGCAGAGGTGGTATGGGTTAAAATGGAAGTATGTGGTCCTACTTCTTCGGTAAAAGGGAAGTATGTGCTCCTACTTTTTGATCCTATGGCAGAGGTGGTACAGGGTAAAAGGGAAGTATGTGATGATGTTATTTTTCAAATATTAAGTGAATTGGTAAATGAAGAAGTGGACAAATAGAACCATAAACGCTTGACTTGGCTTAAGAGTCGATATTGATCATCCCCAGCAGATATATGACTAAGACTGGGGATCTCTATAGGGAGTGGAGCTACCAAATAAAGCTGATGTTTTGCTAAAACAACTGGTTGACAAAGAAGAGAAACAGACTCATTATTGCCATTGAACTGCAAAAACCTTATTTCTACAGACAGGGCATGAAACTCACTCCTTCATCTCAGAGATCCTAAGGAAAGCAGGAAAACAGTTTTATGGGTAAGGTTCTCGAAAGAAGCTTCACTTGTCGGTTTGTAGGGGGATTTTGACAAAGATCACAACATGCACAAGAGATTCCATTTGGGCATCAGTGACCGAAACACCAGTTTCTGCAGCTCAAAATTCCTGATAAGATATAAATATGAGGATCCGAACCAATGGCCGGGCTTTTTGAGTACTTGAGCATGTTCAAAAGGGCTGCCCTATAGCCCTTAATAGCAGAAACAAAATATTATCTCACTCTGAACAGGAATAGAAGAAAGCCAACCACTGTGCTCACAGAGGGACAGCTAGGATTAATGCATTTCCTACTGCACCAATCACAGAAGATTCTCCACTTTACAGCATAGACCTGGCACCAATCTCAAATGATTGTCCACTTTACATCATATACCTTGGATGTATCCTGGCCTGAACAATGCAACTGGCAACCACAGATTCACCACCTTCAACCTTGGCTCGTCTCCAGAGATCTAGAGCCAAGCATGGATGTGGTGAATATGTGGGCTGCTATGCAGAAGACAGACCCTCTGCTGCGACAGCAGGTCCGTTCTCTGAGATAATGTCCTGGGCTGGTCTGCCAACAGGTAGAAAAGATCACTGAACCACAATCATTGGGGACACAGACAGGCTATCAAAATGAGCTGAACAGTGGAGATCTTGACTTTGTGGAGCACTTGCAGAATCATTCTGAATGGTGGGAAGGCGCAAGCGAACAGATGATCCCACTTCTGACTGAAAGCATCAACGGCCCAGGCCCCTGGTCTGGGACTGAGAAATGTAAAAGGGGAGCTTGTTGTTTAGCCTCATCGCAAACAAATCACTAAGGTATCCCCCACAGTCAAAACAGGGACTTTGCTATGGATTGGTGCAGAGACCATTCTGTGAGGACTACATGGCCTCTCCTGGACAGACTGTCCACCAGAATAATCTTCTTGCCGGGAATTTGACGAACTTGGAAGGTAATCCCTTTTGAGGTTACCCAGAGAAGAACCTCTACGAAAAGGGAAGGAGCATGTGTGCCTCCTTGTTGCCGGAGGTATGCTATCACTGACATGTCAGATGACACCATCACTCAATGACTCCTTACTTGGTTAATGCACCTTTGTAGGGCTAAAAATACCGCCCTCATTTCTGAATTTTTTTATGTGTAGGGTAGTTTTGGGCAGGGACCACGAACCCTGAAGAACTAGCCCTTCCAGCTCCAAGTGAGTGCCCAACCATGAATCTGAAGCATCCATGAACAGATAGGAGTAGGATTCAGGGCTGTGTATGGGGACTCTGGTCAGAAACCGGTTCCGATTGGCCTACCAACTCAAGTGATTGTGAAATTCTGATCCTAGAAAAATCTGAACTGTCAGGGGACCCCTGTGCAGTTTTCAGTTCACCAGAAGGTGTAACTGGAGTGGGTGCAAGTGCAGTCTTCCTAGGGGAACCAGATCCACCGCAGAGTTCAAGGTCCCCAGTAAGGATAGATATAAGTGAGCTGACAATGAAGTTTGCTCACTCTGCGCCTCTAAAAGCGGGTCAGGATTCTGTCTATTCTGTCCAGAGGGACATAAACTAATCTGCTGTTGGGGAGGAAATTCGACTCCACATATACAAAATCCTGAGATGGAACTGTTTCCGATTTCTCTAGGTTTGGAATGAGTCACAGTTGGGTCACTATGGACCAGCAGCGGGACAGATCTTGTCTGAGGGACTCTAAGAGGCCATTGTGGATCAACCAGTCATTGAAATACTGGAGGATTGAGATCCCCAGTCAACTCAGATGGGTGGCGACTACCCCCATTAATCTGCTAAAGGCTCTGGGTGAGGAGGTAAGGGCAAACAGCAGAGCACAAAATTGTAAAACCTCCTAGTCTAGGCAAAACCGGAGGTAGTTCCTATGAGAAAAAATTGGGATGCAAAAGTACGCATCATGAAGGTTGATGGAGACTGCCCAATCACCAGGCCTTATGGCATTCCAGACTGAAGCTGTAGTCTCCATCTTCAATGGTTCCTCCTTAAGAAACTTGTTTAAGGTGGAAAGATCGATAATCAGCCAAAACTGTCCACCTTCTTTTGGATACCAGCAAAATCTGGAAGTAGAAAGCAGGAGACTGGTCATTTAACACCCTCTCTACTCCGCCATTCTGAAGAAGGGTGTGCATCTCTTCCCTTAACTGCACCAGATCTAACTGGTGGAAACACATGGGGGTCCTTGCTAGAGCAGGATGTTCCCAGTACTGAAACCAGTATCCATAATTTATTATAGAGAAGACCCAGGAATAATTTGTTATACCCAACCAGACCTCTGAAAAGGAATCCACAGTAGGAGAGGGAGTGGGGCCCCCAAGCTTCCTCCCTAGGCCCTTCTGGCAACCTCATCTAGCTACAGATGGGTGAAAGGGAGTCTTAAAAAGAGGTTGCTTTCTGGCCTGGGGCTGCATCCTGAGGGGCCATCATGCTTTTTGGGGATGAACATGCTTTTTGGCCAGTTTCAATGGACCAGGAGCAGATGTGAGGGACTGGTGTTGTTGGTCCTTTAAGTATTGAGATACCACGGAGGGAATGAGACCTTTGAAGGTTCTTACTGTAAGACATTAGAGGTGTCCAGGGCAACATCCCTACACAGGTGGAGAAGTGCCATGGAAATCAATAAGGCATGCCTTGCGGTTTTGGCAACTGCCTCCAGCAAGCACTGTAGCATGGCTAGAGTTTGAGATTCCTCCCTCAGAAGACTGAAGGAGGTTGCCAAAAACAGATCAGCATGCAAGGCTATGGTGACAAGCAACCTAGCCTTAAGTTCTAACGACTCCAGCATCTTAACTGGAAAGTGGGCCAATGTCCCTGTCAAAATTCCCACTTGCAATTCCCTAGCAGCCAAGGGAGGAAGCTTAAAGGGCCAGGCAGGGGAGTGTACTCTGTAGCTAGCCACAGAGACCAGTGATCCACCCCTTACACTGTCTAGCAAACTCCTGGTCATTACAAAACCTTTGAGAGAGCTCCCTAACCATAGCTGAATGGGGAAGCAAAAGCCAATCTTGGCATGAGGCAGTCCCCAAATGTTGCTCCAAACTGGAGAGAATTTTCTCATTCTCTGAGCACAAGGGCTTGGGATACAAATCCCGGGGAAGAAGATGGTAAACTTTGTTTACTGCCTTATTGAGCAGCCAGATCTTTTCATCCTCCAACTGAGTTGATGGGTGGGAGAAGGCAGATGACCCAAAGTAAGAAAGAGGTGCTATCTCAGCCTGTTTGTTCGGTGAACTCACTAGAGTGCAGTAAGACTGACAGGACATCCTTGTCCTGCTCTCGAACCTGGGAGGCATGACTTTGCAACCTCATGTCTCTCTGATGGGGAGGAAACCTGAGGGTAGGGGTATCCATGTCCAATAACTCCTCATGCGGAGCGATGGTACTGCCCCTGGTAGCAGACTCAGCAGGAGGACAAGAATGCTTCTCAACCTTCCTCGAGCATTTGGGGTAAGAAGACCAGCCCCCCCTCCTTCATCTTTGTTTCCACATAAGCAGGTGATGTTGGTTTGCAACTCACAACATCAACTTTGCTATGAGGCCAAAGCCCTGGCATTCATGATAGCATAAATGGGAAGGACAATTCTCTTCCCTGAAATGGATGCCACCACATCATAGGGAAAGGGGGATGCCAATCCGATTCTCCTTCCCTAGTCTGGCACATGTACACAAACTCCTTGTCTCCAACAGGGTTGATCGGTAGCCTCGTGAGAAGGGGGTCTCGACCTCAAGGGACTCTAATGACCAGTGACCAGTACTCAAAGGCCTGTGCCTGGTGCCCAGTGACTGAAGAATAGTGCCTGGTGCCCATTCATTGACCAGTCAGGCAATTCTGATCGGATGGAGGAGCCCTCCACATAACTTAGCGAGTGAGATTGCTGTTCTCCCTTTTTAGGGTAGCTTGACCTGCTTGTTGCCAATGCCAGGCTAATGGCTTGGAGAGGGTGCTGATCCTCCCTCACAGAGGGGTGTGACACTCTCTGCCCTAGTATTTCCTCCCTTTGGAGGGGCTCTGGACTGAACCATCACTGGCACTGACCAAGTAAGATTGACTTATCAGGGGTCCAAGAGTCTTATAATTCTCAGAAGAGAATGATCCCATATCATCCTGTGATCTAGGAGTGCTCTTCTCCACTGAGAGCTATTCTGCTTCTGCACCCCTAAGGGCCCAGGGAAGGATTTCACATCCTCTTGATATCTAGGAATGCTTTTCCCCAATGAAGAACTATTCTTCTGGGCTTCTAAAGGCCCAGAGAAGGATCCCATATTTTGCTGGGATTATGGAGTTATCTTCTTTCGAGTCCCAAGGGACTCAGAGAAGGATCCCATTACTCCTGAGACAAGGAGGGTGAAGGGTATTTCTTCCTCCCCTTATAAGTTCACCTACATTCAGTGAGGTCCCATACTTCGCCTGACCACAAACAACAGAACAGACACCAGCCATATGTTTACAGCTAGTGAAAGACAGGCAGGTGCGGTGTGTATCACAATGGACTTTTTTATGCCTGCATTTACCTCCACTCTGCAACATTTGATTCCTGCAAAATGAAACATTTCTGAAACAGGAAACAATAAATCAAGAATATTAATAATGATAATGAATGGTGTGAGAATTATGTCTAACACAGTTCAACACCAGCAATATATTACCGATCAATATAGAATTGATGACAATGAGTGATGTGAGACCACCAAAACACTATCATGATAATAGATAATAATTAGTGGTGTGTGACCACCGAAACTCACTCTTTATGATTGTGACTGGTGTGAGAACTCTGAAACACACTATTTGGTGATAATAATGATGTGAGACCACCTAACAGCATCTAAGATTCATAATGTAATATTAGTCAATATACCATCAAACCAGATATATTCAAAATATATATAGAAATGAAAAACAGAGGTCGCAAAAAATTCCTGATATGAAGGGAAAGACGATATCTACTTTTGAGTCTGGAAACAACCAAAAATAATTGAATTAATGACAGAAATTGGTAATGCTGAAAAAATGTAAAACAATGCCTCAAAACTTACAAGAAAGCTTATCCTGTGATAAATATACAATGTACTGAAGGTGTAAACACTCTAACCATACAGAAACCCATAGTTAGATGCCTAGAAAATGCAATTGACATGAGAAAAGGCAAACTTTCCATATAACACGATTAATTTTAACCAAACAAAGATGCTGTCCATAAGAAAGAGGACAGCTACTGCGCATGGGTCTGTGACATAGGGGACAGATTGGGTCTTTGTTCCTTTTAGTTCTGGACTTCTAGAACTTTCCATCTAATAAGACGATGGAATTTTCTTTTATAGATGAGAGTAATTTCCTTTCTAGAAAGGTCAGCAATGCAATGCAATAGCAACAGTCAATGTATTACTGATATTAAAGACAGGATTTAGAATCTAATGATGCTGAGTCTGTTTGGCTTCGGTCAAATCCTACAAAGGCAAAATCCTATCTAGCTGACTTTTGTATACAGGAATTCTGTATCCAGGATCAACTGGATAAGGTCTTAAATGAAGGGTTGGAGGTTTATATTTTAGCTGACTTTAGCAAAGATATGCACCATAGATAGATCAGAAACCGACTGGATGGATTTTATGGAAACACTTGGCTTTCACAACATGTTAACATGCCAACAAAAGTGGCATCTGCATCACAAACTCTTATTGATCAAACTCAACGGAAACTATTTCAAATGTTTAATCATTTTCAAGTTTTCCTCATATGAAAAGTTAGAAGTTCAAACAAAAAAGAACCTTATTGTCATAAAACAATAACATATAGGTGTTTCAATAAACTTCAACGATGTGAATTGTAAACATGATCTTCAGCAAATTCCATGGAATATAATTGAAGTATTTGAAGACATTGATCATAAAGTAAATACATGGTCCAAACTATTTCTTGATGTTGTCGATAGACGTACCCCAGTAAAATCTCTGAGATCTCGGCCAAACAAACTGACTGAAGATAATAGAAATGATCCAAAAGCTGTTTGGAAAATGTTCATTTGGCACTGAAAAAGCTAAGGAACACATGCTGCATCACTAACTTTCGAAATCCTAATGATATAGCAAATAATTTCAATGATTTTTTTCACTAATATAGCTTCCACTCTGGAGAAACCTATTTTGAATCTTCATGACTTACGTTCTAAAAGAATTGCAAGCGAGCCAGACTTTGAAAACCCATCATAACCTATGACTATGTTCTTAAATTCCTCTAGCAAATAGATGAAAAAAGGTCCACAGGACTTTATCAGACTGGACTCACTCTATTAAAGGCAGATGCTCCAATAATGGTGGAGTTTCACTTTCATATGTAATCATAGGATAAAGACTGGCCAGCTCCCTAAATTGTGGGAACTAGCTAAAGTGAAGCCTCTTTTCAAAAATGGAGTTAAGGATGGAGTCAACAACTAGAGACCCATTTCCACTCTTCCTTCCTTGCCAAAATTAACAGAAAAAGATGTGCATGACTTTCTGATTTCATTTTCAACAAAAAATAAACTTCTTCATGAAAATTAATCAGGTTTCAGACAAAACTTCTCTTGTGAAGTGGCCTTTTTATCAATGGTGGACAAGTGGTTAAAGGCCACACATGATCAAAACTTGGTTGGGACAAAAATGGTTGACTTCAAAAAAGCTTTTCATTTAGTGGACCATCAAATTCGTCTTAAGAAGCTGAAATTCCATTAATGTAGCAAAAAATTATATTATTTGGTTTAAGTCATGCTTAAACAACATGTCTCAACAGGTATCACTCAATGGCCATCTTTCTGAAGAAAACATACAAGTTTTGATGTGCCACAAGGGTCAATTTTAGGTTGACTTCTATTCTTGATTTTTTATCAATAACTTGCTTCTAACTAGAGTTTGTGGTTTTGTTGGTTTAACGCCATTTTTCAGCACATGATAGGCTATACATAGTGGTCAGTATATCTGGTGGAGGATGAACCCGGGAAAACCCCAGGAAGAACCTTTAACCCACGGGAAGCTACTGGCAAGCTTTTTCACATACCCACAATGGCAAAGCCTGAGACTCAAACCCAAGTGGACAGAGGTGAGATGGCAGTGATTGGTCAAGGCAAGCGCGTTAGACCACTCGGCCACCCGGGGCCCCTCTAACTATAGGAAATAATATACAGAGAAGTGAGCATTATGCAGATGATACACGCTTATCAGACTCAAAAGAATCGCAAAGTGAAATTGATGACGCAGCAGCACAAGTAGGTTATCGAGTGCCAAGGAAATTGGAGTAAAGTGCCTTGTCCATGGACACACCACAGTAGCTGACCTAATAAATGTTGAATAAGGATAAGATACATGTACTTGGTGTACAAGAGGATAATAGCATACTATGGAATGAACACATGAATTACATCAATAAAAATATTATCTTTACTGCAATATTTTATGGGTAAATTCTACTAGTACAAACCTACAAAACTGAAAAAATGATGAAAAAACGAATCTGTAACAACATAGTTAATACTCCATTCAAAAACAGTTCAGAAGCAACGGAACAGCTGAAAAGTTTATGTAAACATGAGCATATATTTCTCACAATAGCAAAAATGATGTATCAAATATATAACAAATCAGCTCCCGAGTATCTACACTATCTTCTTAATTGACTAGAGGAGGATAATACATACACTCATAACACTGGTCTACAGCCAAAATGCTTCCGCAATAAATGTTGTCAAACTTTACTAATTCTGGATCACTGAGAAAGAAAATGATGCTTAAAATTGTTGATTGGCTCAAGTTTTAAAGATATTATACTGGGTCAGTATATACGACCATTGACTTGGGAATGGCAGAGGATAAGTGAGTTATAAAGGGAAGGGATCTCAATTTAAACCAGAAATGACTAAAATACATATTTTACTATGAATAAATCTATGACTGGGTTTGGACAGTACTTGCTTTTTAGGCAAAACAATGAATGATGCAATCTGAAGCTGGTATTGCATCATACATGATATGAATTGCATCATGTTATTCCTAGAAGTCATAGATGATGCAATCATAACTAAGCTTATATCACTCTGCTGAAGAAATTGCCCTATATCAGCTCTACAAATCATACAGTGTCGTGCTCTCTTATTTGTCAGTGTTTGATTTTGCAAAGGGACACATTTCTGTTAAGCCAAAGTGAGCAGAGATGCCTTGTACTTGTGTGAACAATGCAGATAACTTCTGCTATGTTTGTGGTGAAGTGACTTTTGCATCACAAAAGTGCAGTATAACCACTATGGTTAAGAAAGCCTATCACCTTTATTTTGGCTGCAAAATTGGAGATCAGGACAAGATGTGGGCCCCACACATATGCTTCAACACTTGTGCAACAAATCTTCTCCAGTGGTTGAATAGGAAAAGGAAATCTATTCCTTTTGCAGTGCCAATGATTTGGAGAGAGATAACAGATCATATCAGCAATAGTTACTTCTGCATGGTGCCTCAAGTTGGGAAAGGTGTGTCAAAGAAGAAAAAGGGACTGTGCATTATCCAAACATTCCGTCAGCTATACGCCCAGTACCCCATGGAGAAGGACTGCCGGTTCCTGATGCACCAGAATCATTCTCACTTGCATCAGACGAGGAGGAGGAAGAGGATGAAACTTCTACTCCTGAACCCATCAATGTCACATGACCCATATTTTCTCCAATCCTCCTCCTCTAAACCACACCTCATAACACAAGGTCAACTGAATGACCTTGTCAGGGATTTGGAACTACCCAAGAGTAAGGCAGAGCTGTTGGGCTCCAGACTACAGCAGTGGAATCTCCTGGCAGGTGATGTTAGGGTTTCCATGTTCCGTGACCGTCAAAAGGATCTTGTCCCATTCTTCTTCATGGAAGGTGATCTTGTAGCCTGCAACAACATCGTTGGTGTGATGGCAGCCCTCAACATTGTTCATGATCCAGATGAGTGGAGACTGTTCATTGATTCATTGAAGACAAGTCTTAAAGCTGTTTTGCTGCATAATGGCAGTGTTTTGCCATCAATTCCAGTTGGTCATGCAGTCCATATGAAGGAAACCAATGAAAACATGAAACAACTTTTGAGGTGCATAAACTATGACCAACATCAGTGGCAGCTTTGTGGCGATTTCAAGGTTCTTGCTTTCTTGCTGGGTCTGCAGACTGGATACACAAAGTACTGCTGTTTTCTCTGCGAATGGGATAGTCGTGTGAGAGATTCCCACTACATCAAGAGAGATTGGCCACTCCGACGTTCATTGGAGCCTGGGATGAAAAGTGTTCAGCGTCCACCACTTGCTGAATCAAGGAAGATTTTGTTACCACCCTTGCACATCAAGCTGGGTCTGATGAAGAAGTTTGTCAAGGCCATGGACAAAACAAAAGCAGCTTTCAAGTACCTCCGTGGAAAATTTCTAAGGTTAAGTGAAGCTAAGATAAAGGAAGGTGTCTTTGTTGGTCCTCAGATTCATGAGCTTCTTCGAGATGATGCATTTCACCATGCACTGCATGGCAAGGAAAAGACGGCATGGAAAGCCTTCCAGTTAGTGGCAACAAATTTTCTCGGAAATAACAAGGCAGACAACTACAGGGAGTTGATGGAAAACCTACTCAAGGCATACAAAAGCCTTGGTTGCAACATGTCACTAAAGATACATTTTTTGCACTCTCATCTAGATTTTTTTCCACCGAACTGCGGAGCAGTGAGCGACGAGCACGGCAAGCGAATTCACCACGATATTGCAACAATGGAGAAACGCTATCAGGGCAAATGGACCCCATCAATGCTTGCAGACTATTGCTGGACAGTGACAAGAGATGCTCCATTTAATGAATAGAAGAGACAAGCCAAGAAGCGCCGAGTAGACACTGAATAAGGACTAAACTATGTACTTATATATACATAATAGTTTTTTGACTTTTGTTTCAATATATTTTTTATTTATATAACCCTTTTGCTGTTTTTTAAAGTGTTACATAAACAGGACAGGTGAAAAATTATCATGTAAAGCAACCATAAACACATGAAAAGACCTAGGTTTGCAATTTATGATTAAAACTCTACTATGTACATAGACGTAAAATGTAAAAACTTAAATATCTTGGAAACAGTAGCCAATCAGTTGTTTTAATTGTCATATTTGAATTCAACACATCAAAATCCCTAATAAATAGCACATTTTATCTCTGAAGCAGACGACTAGACCAGTGTAACCTGAGAGCCACTGTGTCAAATAACTACCAACTGCCAAACCAAAAAAAGTCTTCAAAAGAAGCTTCCTGTATTCAGGCTCCCTTGTATGGAATAATATTCCTAAGGAAATTAAGCAGGCTCAAACTGCACAATCCTTTGATGAAAGGATGATTACCTATATGAAAAAAGGATGATTACCTAGATGAAATATAAAAGTTAAATACCCAGTGTCTACCACTTCCAGCAGGCATATCCATGTAAATTGTACATGCACTCTCTTCATAAATGGTTTTATTTTGTTATGTATAGCTGTGAATATTGACTTTTAGTTTTTTAGTGTCGGTGCAAACTTAACCTGGATCTTTTACCTAGTGCTTAAGTGGATTTCTGTGCAAGCATATTCTGTGTCACATGATTACCTGTGTCACATGTTTACCTATCGCTATACTTCGGTAGATTTCTGTGCAAGCATGTTCTGTGTCACGTACTTATCTTTGTACATTGTTATATTATCAATTAAAGCATGTAGACACAAGTGAAAATGTGTTTTGTGGGTGTTTGTCCATTTGTGTGTATGTGTGTTTGTGTACGTGCAGTGTTTAGGTGTGAATGTCAGGGCTAGAATTTATGCATTTTACTACTTGCATATTTTCATGAGTGGAAAAGAAAAAATTTGATTGCAATATGCTTTTTCTCCTGGCTTCATTTCTGATGAGGTTCTGTTATATCCTATACTTCACTCTAGATGTTTGGGAATAAGAAGGAATTACAACATTTTCTTATCACTTTCAACTGTAATTTTTAATAACATTTGCAATTAAAAAAACAACTTACCTTTTATATATCAGCTGAATAGTTTTCTTGTTTATAACTGATGTCTGATTTCATTATACAGATGTCCAAAGTTGCATTTTTGGACCATAAAAAGGTCCATGAACAATCAATCTCACCAGGATTGAACAAGAATCATTGGGAACAACCATTTCATATTTTTGGGGATAGTTAGCTAATATGTGATACAAATATCTGCCATTAGCTGTCCTACAACAACATACAAGCAGAGCATGTCATCAAAGGAGACATATTAAAAGATTTGACCTAAATAGGATCCACACTGGACTCCAAATTTTGGGCAAAAAGACAACTCCCCCTCCCCCATTTGGCTAAATTGAAGTGGTGGGAAAATTGGGAGAAGTGAGTGTAGAACAATCAAAATTTAGAATGTTTACAACAGTCACTTAAAACAACCATTTTGCTCAATCAGAATATCCCACAGTAAAGTAATCTATGCCAAAAATAAGTTTTGTTTTACATTTCAGCATTGTGGACGTAATTTTGCAGAACTTACATACTTTAAGGAGTGTTACAAATGTTTTGTTGTATATCAATGGAAACTTTAGCACTCTTAAAAAGATGCAATAGCCTGAAATCTCAACTCACATTTTCCACAATTAACTTGCATTCTGAAAGTACACGAGTGTTAAACTGAAGCTTTGTTTTTAGCTCTTTAAGAATGAATGTTAATTGCTGTTTAATTCCTGCTAAACTTAATTGCAATTTCTTTCATTTTCATTTTTTTTCCTTCTTCGCATCACTCTAAAATTCCTTGACTTCTAGGTTAAATGTCTCCAAGATGCCCAAACATTTGTAATTCTTTCATAAAAGGTAAACATTTCAACAATAGTAGCTCAGTGGCTCGCATGCTGGACGTATGACCTAAAGAGTGCAGGTTCAAGTCTACCATTGGATCAGCCTGGATCTACTACCCTGGTGTCATTGGGCAATGCACTTTCCTCCAGTTGCCTTGGCACTAAACAATCTACTCGCGTTGCTGTGCCGCAAAACACCAAACCAAACCAAAAATGTTTGGTTAAATTCCCACACCCCTTTGCCTCCTTTTATTTCTTGTAGACTGTTTAATTAATTTCAACATGACTGGTAAATGATTTGATATTACTAAGGTGTTATGTAACACTTTTCCACATTCACTATTATGTGCCCAGACACAAGCCATCTATCTAAGCTTGCAGTAATATTGCCCCTTTATTTAATTTATCACTTGATATTAGGTTGGTGTTACTTCTGTCAGTGTCTTCACATGCACAGTTAAAATCAACCAATAAAATAATACTGAATATATTATTATCTACCACGAATCAATGAATGTCTTTATACATTTATGACAGAAAAATTCATCTGTCCTTTCTCTTATCAGGAACACAAGCATTTATCAAGGCAATATCATCCATATAAAAGTCCAAATTTAAGACTGAAAATTCTGTCTACGATTAAAAAACAATATCTCTTTTTAGACAGAAATCTTATAACAGATAAGTTAGTCCTACTTCTTGACCCCATGAAAACACCCATAGATACAATTGGGTGAAAGTATTACATTTATGCAGGGGTACATACACGTTGTCTAAACATTAAGGCAATTTATTCTAAACCAAAATTCTCCAACTCCATGCAAACACTATTGTATCCATTTCCACTCCAAGTGAATGGCTTGGTTAATGTTAATCCCACACCATGAATTTGGAACCCCAAATACCTCTTTAGAAAATCTTGACTACTTTCATCCAAATGCATGCTGGGTTGCTGGATAAATCTATTTTGAGATGGGGTGAATACTATAGGAATGACCCATTTTCCTTACGGTCACTTAGGGAAGTATCGAAAACCGCCCAATAGAAAGAAAGAAAAAAAACCCCAGCTCACTCCTACAAACACAAACTAATTAATTTACCTAAAAGTAGAAGCGCATTCAGGTTTACTGCAATCAAACAACATCTAAGTGAGCTGGAATAAGGTGTCACAGAATTAACAAACCGTTCACTTGGAAATGGATCTAACAGTGTTTGCTTGGTGATGCAGAAGGCACCATTGGTTTAAAAATTCACAATATTTGAGAAAAAAACAAAAAAAACATTTCATGCACATTTTAGCAATAGTGTGCTTTTATTAAGTCAGATGTAGAGAGGGGTGCAAGCTACAAACGGTCCGGGAGAAAACTATTGTCATCATAAGCGTTTGGAAACACTATACTGAATCTGTAACACTAAATGCAACCATTTATCAACTTACCTTGTCCTGCTGTTTTGCTCAAATCTTTGAGTCGGTTGTTGGCATCTATCCTGCGAGGATTTTTAGATATGGCCAGTGCATAGGCTGCAATTGCTTGGACATACATGTCATTGTTGTCATCATAAGTCCTTTCCACAAAATTCATGGCCTTGTCAATTCCATCATTCACCATTTGGGATAGCTTTATGAAGAGCAGAAAATTAGACAAAATTGTTTCAAAGAGATTTGTGCTTTACTGGCTGAAAGAATTTAGAGGAATCCATTTCTTCCCTCCTTTTGTTCTTTTTTAATTGCTGAGTACTGAAATCATGTCATTCATTTTTAAGAAACTCCAACATAGGAACTTTGTTAACAAACTATTTTCTTATATATTTGATATAGCATGTTCACAAGATTAAGTAATCTTTGTCATAGCCTTTGACCTTGAACATGATATCTTGGACAGAAGACCATTCAATTGTCAAAGATATGACCACATACCAAGTTTGGTTTACTCCAAAATTTATATTTTTTTAAGACAAGAGTCCCTCAAAGGAATTGATGCTCTACTGTGCAAAAAGAATTTCCAGGAATCCAAGATAAGTCCGTTTCTTCATTTTAACTACTAAGTATAGAAGCTATCTTTCATATTCTTGACAAACTCAATGCATAAATTTGGTAACAAAATTATTTTCTTATGTTTGAACTAACGTATTCACAAGAAACCTGTAAGTTCAGTACAAATGTCTTTATCATGGTCTTTGACTTTGAACCTGATATCATGGATAGAAGATCACTGAACTTGTCTCAGATAATGTATAGATATAACAACATGGTAAGTTTGGTTAAATCTGTAAGTAAAATGTTTTGAAAAAAAAACCAAAGTTATCTAAGTGATATAATTCAAGGCATTCTTCAGATATATCCACAAACTGGGAAATGATAAAAATCCATTCATACTTGTTTTTATTATCATGCTTAAAAGCCAGTAAATCTAAAAGGCCAAGTTAAGAACTTTGACTTTAAAATCAATGCCAGGGTGTTGACAATCAAATGTTCATAGGAATGCAACCAATTATACAGTCTGGTCAAAATCCATTGGTATAGGAACAAGTCACTGTGTCCATAAGTTCAATGAAGTACAAAAGTGCAAGGAATGATGTATGACTTGACCACAAGGTTAATTAGGTCTGGTTTTCAAAATTCCTTCACAAAAGTACTGATATGATGGTAGTCGGATCTGCACCAGTTTCAATCAAAACCAATTAAATACAAGAAGTGTTCAAGTGAAAACCGCATTTAAATGACTCATTCAGGAAAGGGGAGTTGAGATGGCTATGGTGCCATGTTGGAGATAATTCGAAGTCTTTCAGTGAAAATCCTATGTCAATATGACCTTCTGTTCTGAATGAGCATCAATAATATTATTTTCATTGTGGCTATATTGAAAGTAAGATTGGAGCCATTTTCATTGAAGACCAACAAGATATCATATTAAGTGTTTTAGTGAAAACCCCATGTTCATATGATCATCTGTTCAGGAGGAGTAGTGATAACAAGATTTTAAAGATGGCCACTATGGCAGCCACATTGGATGTCTGATGGCATGTCCAACAGGCACAAACTTCATTTAGGACCAAATAGAGGTCATAAGAAGTCTTTTAGTGAAACCCATTGTCAATATGTCCATCTGTTCGGGAGGAGTAGCGATAACAAGATTTTCAAGATGGCCATGATGATGGTCATATGAGATGTCAGATCAAAATCATTTTCAATTAGGACCAAGAAGACAGTATAAGAAATCTTACAGTTAACATCCCATGTCAATATTACCATCCATTCAGGAGGAGTAGCAATAACAATATTTTAAAGATGGCTACTGTGGAGGCACTTTTGGACATCTGAGGGAATCTGTTTTCATTTAGGACCAGCCAGACATCATAAGAAGTCTTTTAGTGAAAACCCCATGTAAATACAACCATTCATTCTGGAGGAGTAGCATTAACAAGATTTTCAAGATGGTTTCTCTGGTAGTTATATTCTATATCAGATTAGCACCATTTTCATTTACTATCAACTATAAAAAGTCTTTCTGTGAAAACCCCATGCTGATATGGCCATCCAGGCAGAAGTAGTAGTGATAAGATTTTCAAGATGGCTGCCATGGTGGACATACTGGGTGTCCATGGGTACCAATTTTATTTAGAACCAACCAAACCTTGGCTTGAATTTGTTTGTAAACTAAATTTCATAGCAATCCTACCAGTAGTTCTGGAGTAGTAGCGGTATCAAACTTGTGCTAATAGAAAATGGATGATGGAATTAAGAATACAGACAAAAGACCATCACATAGGCTCTTCTGGTGTATGACCAGTAGAGCTAAACAACAAGTTAATAAACTGGCATCATTCAAGGTATTCTTCAGATATATTTATAAACTAGGTTTGATAAAAATCCACTCATACTTGTTTGTGTTATCATGCCCATAAGCTATCACAAATATAATCCAGGCATGACCTTTGATTATGAAATCGACTTGAAATCAATGTCAAAGTGGAATCTTATCAACTTCTTTATTGAAAAACAATAAAATACAAAGTCTGGTCAACATTCAGTTGTATATGTACAACTCAATGTGTCCAGAAGAATAATGAAATACAAAAATTGATGCAGTGACCTCCGACTTGAACCCAATGTCAAGTAGGTCTTTTTCAAACTTGTTCAAAATAGTGTGAATTGACATGTTGAAGAAAAGTTCTGCAAAATTTTCATTCAGAACCAATTAAATATTGCCACAGGTGTTTTAGTGAAAACTCCATGCCAATGCCACCATTCAGTCAAGAGGGCTACTGATAGAATGGTTGCCGTGTTGAACGTCAGATCAGAACCATTTTCATTCAGGACCAGCTACATATTGTTCTAGTGTTTGGTAAAAAACCCATGTTGACACAACCATTACTTCTGAAGCAGCAGCCATGCAAAGATTTTCAATATGATCAACAAGGCAACCATTCTGGCAGTTAGGTCAGCATAATTTTAATATAAGATCAACTACATATTGCTAGAAGAGTTTTAGTGAAAACCCCATTCTGAAAGGACCATCCATTTAGAAGAAGTATCCATAACAAGATTTTCACAATGACCACTGTGGTGGCCATGGAAGGTCATATTGGCACCATTTTCATTCAGGACCAACTGCATATCATAAGAAGTGATTTGGTGAAAACTCCATGTATGTTTTTATAGGATTTAATGGCATGTTGGCACAATAATGGCTATATAGTGCCAATTAAATGTTAAATTCTAAAGATAAAAAACTGAAGAAAAAAAAAAGAAAAAAAAAAAAGAAGAAATTAGGAAGATAAACACTTCCAAATAAATGTAAATATGTAGTCCTATAAGATAAAAGGTAACTATGATGAAAATTTTCAAAAGTTATTTAAAATTAAAGATAAAGGAAAAATATAAAATCATTAAAATATAGGGTCAAAATTCTGTTTAAAAGGTCAAGATTTTCTCAGGTGGCACGTCATCATAAAGCTTCCTAATTGAGTTCACATAAAAAATAAAATTCTGTCTCATAGGGTGGTAGTCTATGCACTCAACAAGAATGTGTTCCACTGTCAGTGGATACTGGCAAAATATGCACTCTGGTTGAGGTTCACACTTCAGGAGGTATGCAAGAGTCAGATATATGTGTCCTTTATGCAAGCAGCACAATATCACATCATCTCTGCAATTTGTTCCAAATGAGGGAAGACAAGCTATGGATTTTATGTTCTGAAACTTGTTTGTGGAGTTTTCATTCCACAGATTTTGCCAAGTATGCAGAAGTTGCTGATTTATAGAATATTTCATATCAGCATATGGAAACTTCCATTCACAAACAGGTTATTGCAAGGCAGCTTTGGCTGCTTTATCTGCCCTTTCATAATACCAAGGTGACTAGGCCATACATGTGACAGAACTAGGATTTCAAACCAGTAGATTTACAAATTTTGATCGGTAGATTGGCCTCTAAACCAGTAGATTTTCTATCGGCATAAATTTTACGTTTCAAGGGGATGGAAAACAAAAACAAGTGCTTTCTTGTGCCATAATATGTATTCTCTTCGTACTATAATAAATAGCAAGTTTGAACAGGAATCAGATTAGAATTCTGATGGATAATGTTACAATAATAATTAATTATTATGAGTCAATATATGGTCGAATAATGAAAAAGGAAGAGTTGTTTATCTGATAGTTCACTGCTAAGATTTTTCTTTTATAAAATCCTATAGTATTTTTGATTTCCGTCACAAGATCACTGTCTAGTGATCACTGACGACATTCATTGTGATTATTAAGCTTCACACTTAACAGGCTCTCAATAGTTCTCTGGTCCAGATTTCCCCCGGAATCACTTTGTATTTTGCGAATAATGTATCAGCATAAGAATGTTATAATGACAGAAAAACCACCCTCAGCCTGCAAAGAAGTTCTAACTTCAGTTTTTCTGTTGCTGGGTTTGTAAGGTTGCTGACTACTCTCCAATACTCCTCCAATCTATGTTCACCCCGAGGAGGAAGTTCCTAACTTGGACTTAAGATGTATTCCTGCGCTTCATCTTCAAGGGCTTCTTTCTCTTCATGGCTCAGATCCAAAAATCTGTTGGCAAGTTTTACCACTGTAAATAAAAAAAATAAAGATTGATTTAGACTTGAAATAAAAATGAGAAAAAAAAACATGATGTATTTATGCTTTTATGAATAATTTATCCAAACTTTAACATTAATTATCTTGTAATATATTTTGAACTTATATATATTTGATCAAGGACTTCAACTAAATTTATGTGTATGAAAACTTCAAATAGTTTATGAAATACATAAGATGCAAACCTTTGAAACACAGTGCAAACTCTGGACCTTTGCTACTCACCTGCACACACTTAAACTCTGATATCCAAGCATTGTTGAACTTGTAATATTTCTTAGCCAGAGGTTTCTTAGCATTTTGGAGAAAGCACAGGTTTAGAATTGAACAACAAATATAAGAGCTAACCTCTTAAAACATCTGGAACAATACAATAACAATTAAACAGGACAAAAATCAAAATACTTACTCTAGTGTGTCTGCCAAAATAATTTTTTATGGTCGGTCTCTTTATTTTATCTCCCCTCCACCAAGGGTCAGCCAATTTTCTTCAAAGGCTCAGAAGACATCATGGACCACCTTTCATCCCTTTATTACTTATAACACCTCAAAAAGCATCCCGCATCTGGCCTTAAACTCCTCAAATTCCAACAATAAGGTAATCAATTAGCAGCTTGCTGTGTACACATGTCAGCTGTTCTTTAACAATTCTAATCCTATTGCTCTGCCATGGATCATCGCACTGGTGGTTGTACTCGTGGAACATTTCTGGTCCCCAGTAGAGTGGTTCTGGCTGGTTTCTCTAATGTGTTGACAGAACGTGTAAAAATACCGTGTTTGGGTATTTTTAATAGAAAAAAATTAAAATTCTTTTTAATTTTCAAAAGCAGAAGATTTTAACTACTAAATGGTATGTGCGGTAGACTGCCTATAAAACAGTATTTTTGGCCTACCACCGGGGAAATCACATGTATGCTCGGCAGCCAACAGTATAGAATCCATGTTAATATGACCACCCATTTCAAGATGGCAGTCATGTTGGACATGAGATTGATACCAATTTAATTTAGTACCATCTACATGTCATAAAAAGTCTTCTAGTAAAACTCAATGTCAAAGTGACCATTCATACAGGAGGAGTAGCAATAACAAGATTTTCAACACGGCCATCATGGTGGTTATGTTGGACGTCAGATCAACACCTTGATCCTATAGGACCAACATGTTATAATAAGTTTCTCAGTGAAAATCCCATGTTGATATGACTATCCGTTCAGGAGGACTAATGGCAACAATATTTTCAAGATGGCTGACATGGCAACCATACTGAAAGTAAGAATGGCACTCCTTTTCATTCAGGACCATTTACATACTCTTTTAGTTTAAACGCCATGTCAATACAGATGGAGTAGCAATAAGATTTAAAAGATGGCCACCATGGTGGCCATACTGAATGTCAAATTGGCACACTTTTCATTTGAAACCAACTGCATATTATAAGTGTTTTGATGAAAATGTAGGGTTTTTGTGCATTTGGGGGGGAACTAATTTTGATTATGCAATACTTACCCTCTATTACTGCACTGCAATATCTTCTCCTGGCACTAGTCCCCAGTCCAACAAAAACAACACACGCACCCCAATTTTGTTTTTAGCAGCAATATATAACCCGCTATTATTGCATTGCTGATTTTGCCAGCCCAGTGCGAGACTGATGTCATAAAGATAAGCTGCCAGAGTGAACTTTCCATTGCTGTAGTAGGGTGTTCTAATGCAGATTGGAGAATGACTTGAAATCTTGTTGGGCTGCCACAGTTGGGCCTAATGCATAAATGCCTTTGCTTTGATGCAACACTGATCAAAAGTAGAACCAAAAGAAAGTGGAGTGAGACTGCTGCCAGAAGACAGCTTTCATAACATCATCCAAGAAGAATGATTAAGAAAGATCCAAGAAGCAGCAATATCTCTAATTTCAGAGGCTTTGATTCTCATGAAAGAAAGATCTCTCTTACTGAGAGATTGTTAAGCTCTTTTTATAGTCAGAATAATCCACCTTGAGATGGTGTCTGCCGAAATATCAGAGGTACCTTTAAGAGAGAGAAAAAAATGGTTTCAACCATTTCTTTTCCTTTTAGATTCAACCAAATAGAAATGTAAGGTCCTTAGCAGACACAATAACCTATTTTGATCAGTTGCCCTTATGAGACTGACACTGGGGATTTCATTAGAATCAAGGGTTACTTAAGGTAGCTGATTGTTTGCAAGAAGTTCAGTTAGGCTAAGAAGAGAAACCAAATCATAGTTACCACTGAACCATAAACAACCTTCTTCGACTGATAAGGCATGAATTTCACTCCTTCTCCTCACCAACACTAGAGAGAGAAGGAAGACTGTCTTAACGGTAAGGTTCTCAAAGGAACTTTACTCAAGATTTCAAGATCAAAAGATAAAAACTTCCTCCTCCGCCAACACTTGTCCCATAGGGTGGGACAAAGATGGGGACCCCAAATGAGAAGAAGGGCCCAACACAACTGGGTCATCTAGGAACTCATCTACCAAAATTAAGAGTTCATCATCCTGTGTCAACGTGAAACAGGACTTTCCCTTCTTATCTCCTACCTGGACAAGAGGACTTTATGATCGTGAGTTCATTGTCCTATCTCCGCTCACAGGGATGGGGGAATGGGACTAACCCATTTTTGTTCCTCTCTCATTATAGAAAAGGACTGACAAACCCCTCTTAATGCAGGAGGAGGTGAGTTATGGACACCTTCTTTTTTCGTTGCTAACAAGGATGGAGGGGATGGGGAGGGTCTACAGCTATGGGAAAGTCATCCATGCAGTCATATGAGGAAAGGCAGACATAGTCGACTCACCACTAGGTGATGGGAGTCCACAAGCCCCATAGGTGTTGAACATACACAGAGAAAAGGGGTTTGCCATAAATCCATTGCAATAGTTGAGTACTCATTGTGAATGGAATTACCTAAGAGAATTTTTAATTAGACAACCTGATGATTTTGCTGGACAACCAGCAGCTAGACTTTTAAAAACTCTGTCACAGCAATCCTCCCAGTAGTTTCAGAATAATTATAACAAACTTGTGCAAATGATTAAACATACGATGATAATCGATCGCATAAGCTCTTCTGGTCCTTGACCAGTAGAGCTCAAAATAAAGCTTGGCAAACAAGTGAATTAACTCAAATTATAATAACTAATTACCAATTTTGACATCCATAAAAAATAATAACAACAAAGCAGACAATGTTGATGGGAATAATTCATAAAGTTACATGATTTTAGAACTCAAGTAAATACTATAATCCATGGTCCAGATATTGAATCACTTACCATGTCTGGTGTTCTACATTCCTGCAAAGTGATCAGGGCAAAAGCTGTCAGAAAGAGTTGGTCTATATCTGTGCCCTAGAAATAGGAAACGGCAAAGAATAAGGAAAAAAAAATGTGTAATTATAAAACATGGAGAATATCTTTATCACAAAGAATTCCATTACAGTATGATCAAGGTGATACACATGCATATTAATTTTCATAAGAAATGTGAACTCCACAGCATATAAAAGATCATTTTGGTGCATTTTACATAAAAGGGCCATAACTCTGTCAAATATTATGGGATATTGCTAATCATCAAACTTGCCTGTGATCTTATGGAGATACACCTTGGTACCAAATCTGGTTGAAAATCAATGCAAAATATGGACTATGGAGTATTAACAAAGAAATGTTCACACCCACCCATCTGCTTACCTGCCTCTCCACTTGCCTTTAATAAATATATCTGAGTTGCAACCTAGTTAAATTCAACTCAGCTAAAAATGTCATCAAAGAAAATGTGAAGAGCTAGTCAATGGCAGGTGGTACATTTCTGATGTGTTTCCACGGATTAGTAATCTTGAATGACCTGTTTGTTTTCCTTGGCATATATCAAAGACTTCTAATTAATCTAAATTTATTAGACTTTTATTCTCAAATTTTTTCTTAATATAAATAGTAGAAGAAGTCATACTTTCATCTTTATAATAAGCTAGAGGAATGGTGATCAATTTGCTTACATAAATATAACCTGCCTCTCCAGCATCCAACACCTACCCAATGATGGAGATGAGTCTACAGTATAAAAAAAAGCGTGCAACTCTTATGAAAACAGCATGAGTACAATGATTTGTCAACATGCACATCTTTTGATGATGACCATAATACATACTAGGTTTCACAGTAATCCACTACAATGTTCAAGAACAGTTGCATTAACAAAATTCTGTCATTCACTGAATCCAGCAGTAAGTCAAAAAGGGCAATAACTCTTGCAACAATCAGGGAAGCAAAATGATTTGTTACCATGTGCATGATCACAATATTTACCAAGTTTCATGGCAATACATCAAAAACTGGGGGACCAGTTGCACTAATGACATTGTGTCATACACTGCATTAAGCTACAATATGAAAGGGGCAATAACTAATAGAAAATGCATGAGCAAGGTAATTTGTTGATATGCACATCTTCGGGTGATGACCATACTATTTACCATGTTTCATGGCAGTCCATCAAAAACTACTAGACTTGCTGCACTAGCAAGATTGTGCCATACATTATTGATCTACAGGACAAAAACATTGGTCAGACAGTCCCAGAGAGTTGTTTTTCAAGAACTTTGTAAAGACTTCCAAAATTTTTCAAGGTATATTCTTTCTTGTGGAAATTGAACTTCTCCATGTGCTACTTTGTTAATTACTACGTGAAAAGATACAAAAGTATATATAAAAATAATCATAAGCACGCCATTACAGTAAAGGAATGTTTTTCTATCTGGTAACTACCCCTGTTGTGTGTCATCTGATCCAACTAATTTTATCTGATTTAATTTATTTATTCATTACTTTTGCAGGGCATTCCCTACGTGCCAGTAGCCAGGTAATTTACCCATAAGTGAAGTTTTATCATTTCAAATTGGTGCCTTGCCTAATTTCATTAACTGAAATGGAATACTTTGAATTAGCACTCAAAATAGGCCTCCCTGTAGAGTTAATGAAAACAAATCAATATTGTTACCAAGAGTCACAGAATACAAAGAATATAGACATACTTAATTTTACCTGCATTTCTCTCTGGTACACTCCGAAATATTCTCTAAAGGAGCCAGCTGCACTTTGTTTGCTGTGTATTAACCATTCCAAACCTGGCCAAATATCATCTTCCTGTCTGAGGACATCACTGAGTTTATCAACTTGACAGAACACCTTCAATACAAAAGCTGTCAACCTGGAATGGTTAATTCACTCTGTGAATTATCAAGGATGAAAAACATAAATCCCATTACAAAATGCATGCCACCTCCTGGCCAGTGATTGTGATGGGGTCCCTTGGGATTGAGTTTGGGGTTGGGAAGTTAGGATGATCAAAGTTGTATTATAGTTTTTTCACTCATAGCTCAATGTTGAACATGTTTTCTATGTAAATCAATTGTTAAAGGCTCCAATTAGCCTGCAGCTTTTTTAGTCATCAGATGCAAACATTTTCATCTTTTTTAATTCAGTAAATTAAACTCACTCCAAAGAATCAAGCCAGTAACTGGAATATATGAAGGAAAATATTCTGTCATTCATCTCTCTCTCTCTCTCTCTCTCTCTCTCTCTGTCTCTCTCTCTCTCTCTCTCTCTCTCTCTCTCTCTCTCTCTCTCTCTCTCTCTCTCTCTTATCATCTAAAGGACAAACTAATCCCTCAAGATATTTTGTCTCCATTTCTGATTTTGTCAGATTATAACATAACCTTTGTAAATCATACATTAATTATCAGTAACATCTATTAGTAAGAACTTTGCTTTCATCAGGAGTGTTAAAGGTCAACTATGGAGGTTTATGTTTTCACTTTTTTAATCTTTTACACCTGAATACCTAAAATTTGTTGCTCTTATAAAGTTATATTCTATAATTTTTTAATTACCCTCACTAAAGGTAGAGCAGGTATTACCTCCCATTGATACGTGTGTGGAAGTCTCATATCGGGGGAACATATGACTTACTTAAGTGGAGATTACAGCACAAGCATAAAGCTATGGAATGAACAGAGATCCGGTGGAAATTGAATAACTAAAATGACTAATGCTACATCTAAAGTTGATATGACAGTTAATGGCTTAAAAAAAAAATGTTTAAATTGTTGGGAAGAACAATGAGAATTATGACAATACAGTGCATTAATCTGCATTTGTGCAATCTCGGCTTGTTAGGGCTGAACATGTTTACATCATATCTAACAATGAGAAAACAATCTGTCAAAATAAATAGCAGTTTTTCTAAAGAAGAACCAATTACATGTGGAGTACCACAGTGATCAATCCTGGGACCACTCCTCTTTCTCATTGTCATAAATGCTCTGCCATTGAAAATAGGCAACTGTATTTCATCTACACACTTATATTCAGATGACACCCACTCCATCAGATTTCAAACAGTTAAAATCTGACCTAGAGGTCTCCCTTCAGATAGACTTACTTAGAATAGATTCCTGGTGTAAGGAAAATGGCATGAAAGTAAACACGGACAAGACTAAAGTATTAATAATTACTACTCAACAAAAAAGAGTAAAATTGGAAAATAACAATTTGAATCTTAAGTTGAATGAAATTGTCTACAAATGGTTACCCATGACAAAATTGTAGGGCTGATGGTTGACAACAATTTGCAATGGAATGAACATATTCAAGTCATATGTCATAAAGTCAATTCGTGTCTCTGGTTATTAAGCAAGACAAGGCCATATCTATTAACTAAACATGTTAATATATTACAAAAGCTATATACAACCATACATAGACTACTGTAATGTTATCTGGGGAAACACTTCTGACAAGAATATTTGCAAATTATTCCGCTTGCAATAAAGAGCTTGTAGACTCATCCTAGATAATGCTGAAAACATCTCAAATACAACAAATGACATTAAAATATTAACAGTAAGAGAACAAATATTTTTGAGAAAGGCTAGACTTATGCACAAAGTTTCAAACAATATGGCCCATTATATCTCAAGGAACTATTTCATGCTAGAAAACAAGGCAACACTCCCAATTTAAGATCAATTTCAGTTAACCACATTGGCATTCGAAAACCAAATAAAAAACTCTTTTAGAAAAGTTTCAAATATTCGGGGTCACTAATTTGGAACAGAATCCCAAAGGAAATTAGAGAAAGTACAAAGATAAATGCATTTAATTATAACCTAATTCAATGGATGAAAAGTGGAACCTGTTTGATTTGACAAATACATTGCAACTTAAAATATAAATTCTCAAACCTTCCACTTTGTTGTCTCACTATTGTTGTACCGTATATACTCAATGTACCTAGTTGGATCATGCTCTTACAAAATTTTCTGTTTATTATGTCCATATATACATGTAGCTTGTTATAAATGCTTTATTATTATTATTATTATTATTATTATTATTATCATTGTGTGTGCAACTATGTACATGTACTCTGTATGTGAATATGCATATAATAGAGGACCACAAGGATGTTTAGTTCCATGCAACTAATTGTGTCAACCTCTTTAAAAAAGGTTATTATTATTATTATTATTATTATTATTATTATGTGTTTACTTGTAAATAGTTATTTTCAGGAGAGAGAGAAAACTTGCACGAAGATACTTTGCTTTAATACGACTGATAATACTTTGTAATTACTTTTTTTTTGTAGTGGGCCTCAAGGGAGATTTGTTGTATTAACTAACTGAGTTACCCTCTTTAAATAGAGACATTATTATTATTATTATCATTATTATTATTATTATTATTATTATTATTATTATTATTATTATTATTATTAACAGCTGGTAAGCTCTTTTCCAGAATTACAACTGAATAACAGAAATGTGTCAAGAGGACACATATGCCCCTGAGAGTATGGTATTAATAATGGAAATCTTGATTTAAGATGAAGGGGAAAACTTCTGAGTCAACCAGGCAGCACAAGTCAGTAAAATTTGGACAGAAAACAATGACAGTGAAACTTAGCCTACATCTTCTTCATGTTAAGGCTTGTGCTAAATCTGGTTTGAATCCATTAAGTGCTTCAAGTGATTGTGTGGAATTCAAATTTTGGGTGAACAGGACAGATGGATGTAAGCAATATTACATACCCCTCCAAAGAACATGGCAGGGGCACAAAGCCTTCCTTCTGCTCACTTACCATGTACTCGCAGGTGTAGTAATCCAAACAGAGTATGATCCATCTGCTTTTTTATACTTCTTTATCTGCTGAATGCCTGTCATTGAATAGAAAAAAATGTGGAATGGTAAAAAAAGTTCTTGTCCTTTGAGTCATATTACACTAGACTAAGGGGTTGGGTGGAATGATAAAAAAGTTCTTCTCCTTTCAGTTACAATACACTGGACTAAGGGGTGGGATGGAATGGTAAAAAAGTTGTTCTCCTTTCAGTTACATTACACTAGACAAATGAGGTGTGGTGGATGGTAAAAAGGTTCTTGTCCTTTCAGTTACGTTACACAAGACAAAGGGGTGGGGTGGTATGGTAAAAAAGTTATTATCTTTTCAGTTACATTACACTTGACTCAGAGGTGGTGTGGAATGGTAAAAAAGTTCTTGTCCACTAGACTAAGGGGTGTGGTGGAATGGTAAAAAAGTTCTTGTCCTTTGCATTACATTACACTAGACTAAGGTGTGTGGTGGAATGGTAAAAAAGTTTTTCTCCTTTCAGTTACATTACACTAGACTAAGGGGTGTAGTGGAATGGTAAAAAAGTTCTTATCCTTTCAATTACATTACACTTGACTAAGGAGTGGTGTGGAATGGTAAAGTTCTTGTCCTTTCAGTTACATTACACTAGACTAATGGGTGTGGTGGAATGGTAACAAAGTTCTTGTCCTTTGAGTTACATTACACTAAGACTAATGGGTGGTGTGGAATGGTAAAAAAGGTCTTGTCCTTTCAGTTACATTACACTAGACTAAGGGGTGGGGTGGAATGTAAAAAAGTTCTTGTCCTTTCAGTTACATTACACTTGACTAAGGGGTGGTGTGGAATGGTAAAAAAAGGTCTCGTCTTTTCAGTTAGATTACACAAGACAAAGGGGTGTAGTGGAATGGTAAAAAAGTTGTTCTCCTTTCAGTTACATTACACTAGACTAAGGGGTGGTGTGGAATGGTAAAAATGTTTTTGTCCTTTCAGTTACACTACACTAGACAAAGGGGTGTTGTGGGATGGTAAAAAAGTTCTTGTCCTTTCAGTTACATTACACTAGACAAAGGGTTGTGGTGGAATGGTAAAAAAGTTCTTGTCCTTTGAGTTACACTACACTAGACTAAGGCATGGTGTGGAATGGTAACAAAGTTCTTGTCCTTTCAGTTACATTTCACTAGAGTGGTGTGGTGGAATGGTAAAAGTTCTTGTCCTTTCAGTTACATTACACTAGACTAATAGGTGTGGTGGAATGCTAAAAAAGTTCTTGTCCTTTCATTTACATTACACTAGACAAAGTGGTTGTGTGGAATGGTAAAAAAGTTCTTGTCCTTTCACTTACACTACACTAGACTAAGAGGTGTTGTGGAATGGTAAAAAAGGTCTTGTCCTTTCAGTTACATTACACTGACAAAGGGGTGTGGAATAAATTATTTAATATTTGTTTCATATTTCCAATTTATAAATATATAAGTAATGTTTCCCCCATGAAACTGAGTTCCTAAGATCTTCTCAATTATTATGGGGTTCTTAAAGGGATCATAGAATTCCTTATAGATTTCTTTGGTGTTCTTTGATTTCCTGATGCACTCTTGAGAGTACAAAGGACATAACAGTTCAATTGTCATTATGCATATGAGAACTATGAATGTAGCATTTGAGGTGAACTTAAGAAATGGTAATCTGTAATATTTCTTTAATTCCTTCTTTTGTCAATCAACTTTGCTTCTAGTTGTTGCTAAAATTGATGTCTTCCAATTGTTACTAACCCACTTCGTCTTCCAGCATTCGTGCACTGATGAAGAGTGTGAACTAGGTGACTCAGCACTTTGTGATATACCTTGTTCCCACCACCACTGCTATTTTGTATTAAAATGTATTAGAACAGGGACGAACTATAGTGGATAATGTACTAAGCTGCATCGTGTGATTTAAAACAATTGTTTTCAAGTTTTACAAGAGATGGCATAGTCAATACAAATATTGGCACTTCTTTTCTGTACTTTTCAGCCCCCACTCCTATCCCTCAACCTCATATGGGGTTGATTTCAGAATGCAATGTCTACCTCATCATCTACAGATTTATGTGATATCAGAACATTACCAGTATACCAATTATGATCATCCTCCAGGGATTTTTCTAAGATATTTGGGAATGGGGCCCAGGCCTATAACTTTGACACAATTTTCAATCAATTCTCAAGTGTACATTGCTAAAATGAGGAATTGATGATTATGAAATATTTTAAATTGGGATTGGGGCCATTTAGATTGGGATGGAGCCATTTAGATTGGGATGGGGGCCATTTAGAGGGATTGGGGCCATTTAGATTGGGATGGGGACCATTTAGATTGGGATGGGGCCTATTTTTGGTCCCTGAGGACCCATAACAAATTCCTGATCTTCTCTCAATCATCGTAGTAAGAGTTGAGGTTAAAAGGGAAGTCCACTAAGGGATACACAGACAGATGGATAAAATAGAATGGATCATAGTACTGCCACAAAAAAGCAGATATAGTTACCATGTGGGTGATCCAAATATTAGGACAGATTGATCTCCTTTTGGTCAAGTTTGTGACCCTAAAATCCCATCCCATTCGGACGTATTAAACATAAGGTGAACCAAGATGTGGGTTGTAAAATAATTGGTTGGCTAGTATTTCACATCACTTTCAGCACATTATTGGCTATATCATACCAAACAAATGGGAGCTTAGTGATTGAAGCAGCCAACCAGACTGGCTTGAATGGGAAGGTAACCGGCAAGCCTTGATTACACATCCAATGCTCTACCAACCAAGCTACTGCAGCTCCTGGGTAGGATGTATGGTTATGAGCTACATTCTGGTGAAGTCTGACAATTTATTTAAAACTTTCCAAAGGTAAAAGTATAATTTATGTGCATTGTGTCTTGCTCATAATCAAGTCATCCAAGATTGTTACAAGTTAAATTTACAGACAAAGCTTTCATTTGTGGTCTAAATAATCATAAGGCTTTCACACAAAATGAAATGCAGTTTTTGGAGGTAAAACTAAATTTTCCTGAGCATAGCTTTCAGAAAGAGTGCTGCCTAAAAATTTTAACTCTGAAATTTTCTATCTTCAAAAAATTAGAGATAAAGTTTGGTAGGCAGCCTATTAGACCTAGGTTAAATAGATCATTCATTATGCCATACTTCCAGGTGGTGTTGTAAGCTTTCTCCAAGTCGAAAAAGACAACTATATGTTCTTTCTTTACAAAACCTTCTCTAATTAATGCTTCAAGTCTGACAAGATGGCCTATTATGCTTCTCTGGCATATGAATACACAATGAATGTCTGATAGTATTATGTTGAATTCAAGATACCGGAGTAGTCTATCATTTATCATCCATTCCATGGTTTTGCAAATACAGCTTATTAATGATATGGGATCATAACTAAAAGGGTCAGTTTGGTCCTTTCCAGGTTTGGGTATTGGTATCACCGTTGCTTCTTGACAAGACTGCGGGAAAGTCGCCAGTTTCCCAAATTTTATTGAAAATGTTTAGCAGTGTATTGAGAGCTGTGTCAGGTGAGTGTTTCAAAAGTTGATAGTGGATATCATCTGGTCCTGCTGAAGTGTCATGGGCTCAATCAGGAGAGTCTTGTAATTCTCTGACCGTGAAAGGTTTATTGTAATCTTCAGCATTAGCAGATTTGAAATTTAAAGGAACCCTGTGGAAGTTTTCAGAATAATTCTCTTGTGAGAAGTTTTTCAAGAATGTTTTAGCCAAAGCATTTGAGATTTGTTATGGTTGTGACCATTTCTTCAGATTTAATGTTTAATACAACTGCTTTTATTTTTGCCAATGATTTTTCAAACCATATTCCATACTGATTTAATACAGGAGTGAATGTTCAGCCTAGAGACATAGGATCTCCGTGTTTTTCTCTTGCTCTTTCTAACGGTATGATGAGCTTTAGCTCGATGTAAATGGTATTTATTCATATTTTCAATTGTTGGATTGCTATTGAAATATTTAAGGGCCTTTTTCCATTCCCTTATGTCATCTTTAATTGCCAAAGTTTGTGGTATTGTATCCCAAGCAACAACCTGGAGTATCTTTGTAAATAGTGGCATTGGATCCACTACATTAATAAAATGATCAGCTGACAGATTTGACTTGCAGAGAGATACAATCTGCCTTGTTTAATTTCTATCTCTGCCTGAGCCCTTGAGTTTTGGGAATATTACTTTTTAACTATACTGGAAAGCAATCACTACCACATAGGTCATCACCAACTTCCCAAGAGAAGATAAGTAAAAGAGATGTATTGCAGATGGTCAGATCTAAGGATGAATATGATCCTGTAGCAAGATGCAGGTAGGTATACGACTTATAATTAAAAGGCAAAGATTGTGTTCTGCAACAAAGTCAAATAAAACAAAAGATGCTGGTAACTGTTCAATAAGATGTTCAAGATCAGATTGATTGATTGGTGTGCTATATATCAAGCAAAGTGCAATAGTTCTATGTATGGACACACGAACAGCTACAACCTGTAAAGTAGTATTCCGATTAATTTGGCTCTGAGGAGTTTTGCTGTTTATGATTATGGACTTTCCTCCGGCAGCCTTATTGATATTTCTTGAAAAAATGCTGTACATGGTTAAGGTTTTAAGATCAACTCTATTTTTTCTTTTTAAAAAGATTAATTTCATCAATATTTGCCTTTAAACCTCAGCAATTCTATTGTATTATGGTGTCAGACAAATTTATGAAAGTGTTGGAAGTACAAGACTTATGGGAGCCTTCCCT
Source organism: Margaritifera margaritifera (assembly GCA_029931535.1). Taxonomy (NCBI): domain Eukaryota; kingdom Metazoa; phylum Mollusca; class Bivalvia; order Unionida; family Margaritiferidae; genus Margaritifera; species Margaritifera margaritifera. The sequence continues at coordinate 1,465,403 of JAQPZY010001481.1, forward strand.
GGTGTGATATCAGGAGGCTCTCTAGACTCTCAAACTTATTAAAGAGCTTGATAGAATCATCAGATTCTTTGGGAAGTCTAGTAGATTCTTTAAACCTCTTTATTTGGTTTAGAGCATGCAATTTTACTGATGCCAGCAGTTTGCTGCTCTTTAATGGGCCAGATTTAACCAGTTTCCATAGAGTAGAGTTTGGGATCTTGTGTGATATAATTATTCTTTGACCACTGGGGCCAGTGGTTTGCTACTCTTTTCATGGGCTGGATATAGTTGGTATGTCATTTGTAGCATTAATAGCAGCAACACATTACCAGTTATTATTAGATTCCAGACCGGAGGAAGGTTGATGACCTTATAACAAGCTGTCACAGTGAACATACCATCTGCTGTCAGTAGGGTGCTCTAATGCAGACACGAGGATGGCTTGACAACTTGCTGGGCTGAGACAACTGGACCTAATGCATATATGTCTTTGCTCTGGTGCCACGTCGAACAAAAGTTGAATGAAAAGAAGGTGGAGAGAGACCACCAGAATGCAGCTTTCATGACATCATCATGAGAAGAATGATTAAGAATGCCAAAGATGCAACAATAGCCCCGACCTCATGGACTTTGATTTTCATCTAAGAAAAATCTCTCTCAGTGAGAAACTGACAAGTTATTTTGATAGAATAATCCACCTCTAGATGTTGGCTACTGAAATATCAGAGGTACCTCAGAGAAGTAGTAAGAGATGTTTACAACCATTTCTTTTCCCTTTTCATTTAGTCTAATAGAAGCATAAGGCTCTAACTATGCAAAGATATCTATCTTGATCATCCCTGGCACAGACCAGATTGAGACTAGGGGCTGCCAAAGGTAGCCACCTCCTGTCCAGAAAGCCAGGCTGGCAAAGAAGGGAGGCTGAATCATAGTTGCAACAGGATAACAGGCAACTCTTTTCTACAGATAAGGCATGCATTTCATTTCACTCCTCTGCATTGCTGACACTACAGAGTCAGGAAGATTGTCTTCAAGGCAAAGTTCTTGAAAGAAGCTTCATTCATGTGTTCATAAGGTTGTTTACATAATGACCAAAGAACACAAGAAAGGCTCCACCGAGGCATTAAAGAGTGAGAGATTGTTCTTTAAAGATCAAACAACTTGATCAGATCTGAAAGATGAGGGTCCAACCCTATACTGGAGCCAAAAGAGAACTGAAGTGTAATGGAGAGGACTGCTATATAGCCCTAAATGGTGAAGACTGAGCAGTTTTTTCTTGAAAAGAAAGAGATGAAAATCTGCAACTGTGAACAAAGGGGGACAGATCAGATCAATGTATCACACACTGCACCAGTTACAAAATACTTTCCACTTGGCAAATTAAACAAGAGAGGTTGGTTACCTTCTAGCCTGGGTGATGCAATCTGCAACCCTAGTCAAAAACTTACTTTGGGGATAGATCGTTTGATATGAGCCTAGCATGATGGTGGATTGTTGTGCAGGGGGGACCCTCTATGCTGCAACAGCAGATCCCTCCTATTAACAGCCACCAACAGATTGATTTCATGTAACCATTGGGGCCTCAGGGGGACTATCAAGATGAACCATGACACAGAAAGTCCTGACTCTGTGAAGAACTTAAGGGATTATTCTGACAGCTGGAGAGGCATAGGAGACTGAAAGCGTCCACTACCCATGCACTCTGGTCTGGAACTGGAGAAACATAAATCTACAAATCCACAAGTCGATAGACAGCATCCTTATGAAGCTGCTGAACAACCCAATATGGTAGCCTGTTGTGCTACTGCTATAGGCCCCACCAGGTCAAACTAAGCACTTTGAGATGAAAGGTCTCTGAGGTAAAGAAAAGCTAAAGAAAGTCGTCTCTGAGCTCCATCCCATGACTTGGATAATGTCAGTTGGGGAACAGTTACATTAGAATGCTTTGCCAGCAGCTACTGCCCTAACCTAATGAACCAATATGTGTAAGAAACTCATTTGGTCTTCAGTTAGTTCTTTATCTGCATAACAAATACCCTATAATATCCAAGACAATATAGCCTGAGCTGAGATATCATCCTTTCCTTCCTTCAAAGGTATAAATAACAGATCTCCCTCTTTGAAATGACTTAGTTCACTCCTAACACCACTTCAAAACTGTAACAAAGTCCTGTTGATGTCCCTGGGGTGAAGGATCCAGTGAAGAAAGAAGTTTCACAACAACAGGCTGATTCCCCATAAATGGAACATGTTCTTAGCAATGAAAGCAGGAGCTGTTATCAGTGAAATCAAACCATAGTGATGGAAATATAGATAGTTCTGATCAACCAATGAATCATATTCTAAGTATCTCACTGATTCTGCCTGCTGTAGCTAGAATGACAGGGAAGCAGGTCTCATAAGAGAGGTGAAACAACAAGGCTCTAAACATAGATTCAAAAGGTGCATTATTCAGCCATGTCACAACCCATGGCAAATTATATTTTGGACATGGTCTGAGACAAATCAAAATTCACCAGAAGGTTGGAGAGGTCTTTGTTCTGACCTACATCCTCCCTTCTATTATGATGAAATGTGTTGGAAATTGTGGAACAGTAGCCCTATATAGTGATGGGAGCTAACTGAGAAAATGTTCCACTTTCCTTTGTCCGCTTTCAATGTAGTGAGCCTTCTTCCTAGAGTGATTTTGTCATCCACTTCTTGTGAAAGCTGTTTCCCCCTGAGTACTTGTTCTTTTTTATACATGATCTTTCACGTTTGAGGGGTGCAATCAGGAGCAGGCAGCACTCAGATTCCCTCACTTTCTGAAAGACCTTGTGGATAAGACAGATTGGAGGCAAGGCATATGCATCCGAACTGTTCCAGCCCAAGTACAGTACATAGACTCTCCAGGCTTTTGGGTTTGGGACTTGAGAGACAAAGGTGGGTAGCTTTGCATTCCACCTAGTTGCAAACAGATCCACAAGTGGTCAATATAATGGGTACAGGTTCATCTGAATACGAAAGTGTGAATTGACCATTCAGTTTGAGTTAGCTGGTTTCACTAAGACAGTGAGTCCATTAATACACTGAGTTTGAATGTGGATTTGTCATTAATGACACCACCTGATAAAAAATCCAACCAGAAGGCAGAGATCTGGGGATCTGGTCCTTCCTTGCATCCCGATGGAATTTACCACAGTGGAGTAGTCAGATATAATGAGAATGCCCTTTCCAGACAGCATCTCCTGCCATGACTGAAATGCATTCACTATGGTATTCATCGCAAGGAGGCTGATGTGTAATGCACAGTCCTGCATGGGTTACAAAATGAGCGCAGGAGGTTGGTACCCCAGCCATCTGAGATGGCATCCATGCATAAAGTGATTTCTAGGAGCTGAGACTTCAAAGGAATACCCTCTGTAAGCCAGTTGAGGATTTCCCAGTTGCTATGATGGGACCTCATGCATCCTGAAACTGGGATCACTTAATCCAGCGGGCAAAGGTTTGGATACCACTGGCCAAAGAGAATCATAACATGCCACCCTGGATGATGAGATCCACTGGCCAAAGAGAATCATAACATGCTACCCTGGATGATGAGATCCACTGGCCAAAGAGAATCATAACATGCTACCCTGGATGATGAGATCCACTGGCCAAAGAGAATCATAACATGCTACCCTGGATGATGAGATCCACTGGCCAAAGAGAATCATAACATGCTACCCTGGATGATGAGATCCACTGGCCAAAGAGAATCATAACATGCTACCCTGGATGATGAGATCCACTGGCCAAAGAGAATCATAACATGCTACCCTGGATGATGAGATCCACTGGGAGACAGACCCTGTTCACATGTTTTGAACTCCATACCCAAGTGGGTAAAATTGTGAGATGGGATTATATTGCATTTGTCCTTGTTGAAAAGGAATCCAAGACAGAGCAGAAGTGAAACTAAGGATTTCATGTCTCAAGTTAGAATGTTAACTCACCTGGTGCTTTTGCAGGATGTCATCCAGATGACTGGAAGTCATGGGCATCGAGGTGGCTCTGAAGCACAACACCAGTCTGTGAATAATCCTTAAAATCCTGGGGGCTGATGTTCCAACTGAAATGGAGTGCCCTGAATTGGAATACTGTATCCCTGAATGCCAGCCTCAGGAATTTCATGGAAGACATGTGAATTGGAATATGGAGGCATCCATCTTGAACATCTAAACTGAATGTGAAATCTCTATCTTGAGTCGCATGGAGGACCAGTCTCTGTGTCTCCATTTTGAATCATGCTGCCTGAATAAAAAGGTTGAGAGCTCAGATCTATGACTGGGTGAATGCTGTCGTTGGCTTTTCACATCAAGAGCAGTGTTGGATAAAAGCCTGGTGAATTTATGTTTCAAACAATATCTACAGCCCTTTTTGTGAGTAGGGTGTCCATCTCTTGCTGCAGAAGATGCTCTAACTGGGTCTCTTGGGACATCTGTAGCAAAGGGAATCCTTGACAATAGGGGAAGGGTGCTGAATGTGATCTGGAGGCCCTTTGAGATGATTTGCAAGACCCACACATCACTAGGGTAAATTCATTCCCATTCTGTGGCAAAGTGTTTAGTCTTCACCCTACTGGGATGTGCAAAGGGCAGCATGAACATGGTGTCATTTTCTTGTGTGATGGAGGCAGACAGAGAAAAAACAACTAGCATGGAAGCACTCCTTACCTCCCTTCTTTTTTCACCAGAGGCTCTAGGAAAGTATTATATTGGCTGCGATAAGGCTTGTAGGACTGCTTCCCCATTTGCCATGCCCCGGGCGGGGGGGGGGGGGGGGGCCTGGTTATTTTATTTTTCTGATCTCTGCCCTGAAATGAGGGCTAAGGTCATGCAATGTTTGTCTTTTTCGCAGCCTGCTTACAAACTTCCTCAACCTGGCCAGAGAAGAGCAGATTAGATGACAACAGCTGTGCTCTAAGTGCAGCCTTATGGTGATCCTCCAGGAAGGCAAATGTGGAGAGAAAGGTGTGCCGCTCTGCCAGTTGTAAATTCACTGCTGTTGTTATAGAATTAGCCAACATGCTGAGCTGCTCTATTAAGAACATGCACCATCTGCAAGACTGACTCCCAAGCATGAGCAGCGGGGTCATTGACAGGAGAGGATAGGTTGTGTCCTATTGCCATGTCATTTCAGACCAGCTGTTGCATATTGAGGAATGACTTTCAGTCCATATAAATCAATGAGGGCTTTGAAATTCCCAGAAAAAGGTTTGTTGACACTTGGGTCTTGAAGCTGTCTTTCTAAATAGTGCAATAAATCAGCAACTCAACCTGACCGTGGAAGCTGTTTGAATACAGGCTGGTCTTTCTTGGCCAGCAAGTTGACAGATGCAGGAACTAAGTACATGGCCAATTATGGCATAGGAGGAGACAGTTTGTTTTTGTTGGTTTTAATGGCACTTTTAACACATTACTAGCTTCATCATGCAGAGGAAGTGGGAGCTACATGCCTTTCCCTAGGACACACCAAATCAGCTGACCCGTGATGGCCAGAGAAAAACTCAGGAGGCAAGAGTCAGAAAAGTTCTTCAATTGATGCATGGAAAGCTGAGTCTCACAACACCCCCCACCCCCCGCCGTGCAGTTAGTCTTGCCCATTGTGTTGACACCTGTAATTACATGGAGCAAAATAATAGCATATTTGGCTGAAGTCAGTGAAGCATCGCAATTGAATTCATTGAAAGATGATGCAAATGACTAACACAAATGTCTAATAAAATTATACAACGACCTTACAGCATGTAATGCTAATGATTATTGAATTAACGTACTCTAGACCATAGGGCAGGTCATTAAAATGATGACAACATATATCCTGAAAGACCAATTTAGACCAGAGGGTGAATTCTTTATGTTGGATAGAACAGAAAGTGAAACTGACATAAATATAGCTGGAGTATACTTCCCTGTATCAGAAAACTCCTTAGAATCGTCCCAAACATAAAAAAGACAAACTGAAAATGGTTTTGCGAGGTCTCCACAAGAGCGTGCTTGCAAACATGAGCAGAAGTAGTAACTGAAGTAAGGACAGCATTTAGCACCAATCCCTCTTACAGGAGACAACTCTTGTCTGACTCCGAATAGACAAATGTTAGCACTTTTATGTAGTGGTCATACGCCTTATGTATTATGATCAGGTTATGCATTTGAAAATGAAATTCTTCAACAGTGGCATTTAGAGTTTTAAATCTGTTTGAATGTTAAGAACTAAGAAAACCCAATCTTTCACCTACCAGAAACAGGGTTGTAGCCCAAATATTAAGAACATGGATGGCTAATTGTAGGCTGCATGACCTACCTTTTGATTGCTTGACTTTACTAACAGGAGGATGACAATAAATGGAACAACTACCCTAGTACAATTAGAGTTCCAATTTAAGTGCAGGGCTGCATCTAGGATTCAATAAATTTGGGTACTGTCCCCCTTAAAGTTAAAAAAGGGTGGGGGGCAATCTGGTCATAGTTGGGGCCTCTAAATAGGGCATAAAAATGAAAATAAAAATGAAAGTAGAACAAGTGTGAGTGTTATAATGTACCACCCTTTTTAACAAGTGTTATATATGAAAATGAAAATCCGTATTCATGTTTTAAAGTTTTTTTGGTTTCTTTTACACTTGCCAGTTAAATCCAATTAACAAGGCTGCATTTCCACCATACAGGCAATCATTCATATGTCCATCCTTAAGTTTTGAAACAACACTGAATGTCTGAACTTTCTGTCAGATGAAAGTACAACTGAAATGAAGAATCTCCAACAACACATCCAGTACAGACTTGTTCTTTGAATAACAACTGAGTCAACATACAGCTGAACATGATGTATGATGTGCCAGCATTACTATGACTAGTGTAGGTTGATCAAATTCAACAATAAAACAAAATGGCATAGATTAAGATCTCATACCTGCCAACCCCTCGAGAGGTGAAAACTTAATATAAGTGGCAAAAAAACGTAATCTGAGCATAAAAAGTGTGATCTATATATTACATGCCATAATTACAAGAAACTGTATGAAAAATTTGCATTTATTTTTGCTTAACTAACCTGGATATGCAACTGGTTAAAGTTCTTGTCACAAATGGGCAAAATCCATGTGGATTAATATCGGAATACAAACACAAAACATACTGACAAATTATATATACAACAAACACTTTAACTCATAGAATACATATCTAACTTTTGCTAAATGATCGTAAAGTCCATTTCACAAATCCTGCAACATGCATGACAATAAGCTCAATCTGAGTGCAGAATTACATCACTCTCATATTCTTTTTTCTACATTTATAAAGCACTATTTATTTGTCCTTTTTTGATTCAACATGTTTAAAAGTTTAAAAAGATCCCTCTCCTCGAATCCTCAAACATTTCTCAGTCATTTAACATCCACGTTACAGATAAATAAAGCCTGTTTTGCTTAACATCTTGCGCCATTCTTTTAAAGTATAGACTGGTCCACTAACCAATTCTCTTAAATAATATAATGAATCTGCAAGATAAACTTTCAAATTGAATAAACCCCATCTGTTTTCTTAGAAATTTGTCATATACACCTGCTATAAATAGAACATAATGATATTGTTAGGAAAGTACATGTAGATCTACAATGGAAAAGCATACTCCTATGCTATTTTTATGCAGCAGTCTTCTTTTCTAGCATATTCTCAAATTTATATGATGTATGGGATTAACGAGATGGTAATAAAAACAACAAACACAACTTTGTATTACTTTATTTTTTTTTTTTGGTGCAATGTACCAAATAAGCATTATCCATATACAGGCAAGTGTAAGATGTAATTAATTGTTAGCAGGTATGAGATCTGCTGGTGCATTATAAGATGGCAGTCCGACAATATAAAACATAAACCCTGATATGTATGATGGGTGGGTAGGGGGTGGGGCAACATCTTGCTGCCATAATAATCAGTGATATGGAGCTCTGTTTGGACAGCATCGACAGGGAAGCTGGAGTCAAAATTTTCAAGAATATCTCAAATAGTCGGTAGCCCATATTGTCACTGTTGCACAGCGTAGAGTCTAACTGCTTCATTTGTACTCTATTTACCCTGATGACTCTTTCTTCATTGAGTAAGAAAATCTAGGCACAATCTAGTGGTTGCATTTTTCAAACTCTTTAGTTCAGTTCTGTGAAGAGGGATGGTACCCAAGGAATGCTGAAGTCAGGTGAACTAGAGGTGTAAATTCTTTAATGATACCAGTCATACTTTGAAGTTCACCCTTAGGGTGCAGGAAGATAGAATGCAAGACATATTTCACAGAATGACAAATCAATCACATGTCTGCCTTGATAGACAGGCTGTGTAAATTACATGCTGATTTTGCAATGATCAAACAAAAATATTACCTTCATTAATTAATTTCCAACCATCACGCTCCATATCTGAGGTTTCTATCAGTTGTTTTGTTTTGTCTAGGTACATCATAGCATAAACAGTTGGTGCAAGGGCTCTCATTGTCTGTTCTCCACAAGCACTTGGATAAGTTTTGCTGAATAATTTATTGACATCCTTGATAGTGTTTTGCACAACAACATCCATAATGTTATTTCCTGCAACAGGAAATAAACAAATTACTATTATATTTCTAGGCAGGGAAAAGCAGTTTATCCACACAATGTTACAAAAGCTCCATCCTCTCAATGAGTTTCATATGATTTTTAAATTATTTGTCAATTACAAAAATTGATAACATGTTTCCAAAAATTACTCAAGATAAATTATTCACTAAATTTTGATCAATATTAAATCAAATATATGTAGTTGGAAGAGTAGTTCAAAACTGGATCTGTGATAATTGGCATGCAGTAAAGAAATGCAGAATGAAGATACATATCAAACACCACATCAAAGATGTAAAAGTAGATGCATATGTAATAAACAAAAATGTGAACTATGGGATATTTTCTAAACACCAAACTGATCAATTAGGTGTTTATCAACATGTTGCCATGACAGAACCCTCCCAAACATAGAAAATGTACAGTTTTTTCCTAGTCAGTTTATGAAAGAAATACACCCCCCTCTGTAAAGTTATCACAGTTTAAAAATTAATAATAGATTTAACAAAACTGATCAATTTCTTTTATAATGGAACAGAAACCTAACTGTAAAACTGATAACAATGGCAGTGGTCTTCTTAAAAGAACTTTTCAAAAATGTGAAAATTTCTTAAATCAGTTTTTCTGTTTGCTGTAAATTTTATTACAACACATGACAGTTGGATATACTAATTTGTATGCTGAAATTCACAATGCTTTTACATTACTAGAAAACAAATGTTTGTCCAAAAATAGAATCGACTTTCTCATCAAAAAATTTAAATGAGTAAGACTGAGCATAAAGTATGTGTAGTGATGAAAAGAAATCGTTATTTATGTGCTATTTATATTTTTTTATATATCAATGCTATCAACATCCATACAACAAGTGTACCACTTATGGTACATTAATAGTCATATATGCAGGCACCTACATGACATAGCCAACTTTTGGACAGTGTGGACAAATGTGTGCAAGTAACCTTAAGCTTTTAACCATGCAAGCAATAGGTTCCTTCCTTGACCAAAGGGAAACCATTTTTTGCGATTTTTTTTTTAAAGAAGATGGGTCATAGGGACCATAAGCCTTTAAGCTGTCTGACCCAACATCTGTAGCATATTTATTTTCCGTATCAGCAAGCCCACAACAAAGTTGGGTGCCATCCAGTGGTTTGTAATTAAAGGTATTTTACACAAAATTTTGCCCCTGTTGTGTCATAGTGGTTTTGTACATTTGTCTTTTGACCCCAAATCAATTGGTTTCTTTCTTGCTGCATATACAAGCCATCCAAAAAGTACTGTTTAGAAACCATGGTATTCTTATTTGACTTAGTTTGGCCTTTATCTTTTACATTTCAACCCCAAAATCAAAACACTTCTTTTCTTTCTCCAAGTGCAGGCAATCAACAAAGTTTGGTGAATATAAAGAACTTCAGCTTTTGACATTAAGAATATGACAAATATTTATCACCCAGAACATTATTTCTTCTTTCAGTCACAGTGATCTTGACCTTTGACCTTCTGAGCCAAAAAAAAGTTTTTCCTTACTCAAAGCGAAAGCCATCCACAAAGTTCAATCAAAGTCTATGATCTAGAACTAAAGTTACTGTGTGAAACCTAAAACATACAGACAGATTGACAGGTGAACAGATGGACATATAAACACAAGTCCCATGAAGGGACTGACACAACACTGGCCAAAAAAGAATTTTGACTTAAAATGTTCAAAAGATACCATTAAGTGCAGTACAATATCGTATGTCATAGCTTTTGACCCTTAACCTGATATCATCAATTGAAGATCAATGAACTTTTCTCTTACAATGTGAAGATATAAACATTCTAAGTTCAGTTAAAGCAATAATTGGTGGAGGGTGGTGATCGTCAAAGTTATTGAACTGTCATAATTCAAGATATTCTTCATATATATCCATATTCTTGGTTTGATACAAATCCATTCACATTTGTTTGTGTTATTAATCTCATAAAACCAGTACAGCTAAAATCCAGAGTCAAGACTTTTGGCCTTAAAATCAATGTCTGAGTGCTGACTATCAACTTGTTCACTGGATACAAAGTCTGCTCAAAATTCATTTGTATATGTACAGGTTACTGTGTTCATCAGCTTAATGAAGTACGAAAATGCAATCAATACCTTTGACTTGACCCAATCGTCATTTAGGTCTGATCTTCAAACTCATTCATAAAAGTATGAATATGCTAGTGGACAGATCTGTACCATTTTATTCAGAACCAATTACATATCGCAAGAAGTGTTTTACTGAAAACTCCAAGTCAGCGCCATCATTCATGCAAGATGAGTAGTGATAACATGAATTTCAAGATGGCCAGAATGGTACCATGTTGGAAGATGTGCACCATTTTCATTCAGAAACATAATACATACTGCTATAGTGTTTTAGTGAAAAACCTATGTTGATACAACCATCCATTCTGGAGTAGTAACCACATTAAGATATTCAAAATGGCCACCAAGGTAGTCATTTTGGAGGTTGGATCAGCATAATTTTAACACAGGAACAACTATACATTGCAAGAAAGAAGTGTAATCATTTTTTAAAACTGTAGTATGGCCATCCATTTATGAGAATGTAGCTGTAATGAGATTATTCACATTTTGTAAAGTCATATCAGCATCATTTTCATTTCAGACTAACTACACATAAAGAGAAGTGTTTTAATGACTATCCATTCAGGCGATGTAGCAATAACAATATTTTCAAGATGGCCACCATGGTGACCACATCAAAGATCTATTTGGCACCACTATCATCTAGGACCAACTCTGTATCATAAGAGGTCTTCAACTGAAAAACCAATGTCGATATGTCATTCCATTTAGCACAAATTGTAATAACAAGATTTTCAAGATATCCATCATGATGACCATGTTGGAGGTCAGATCAGCGCTATTTTCTTTTATAACTAACTAGGCATTATACTAAGTTTTTCAGTGAAAACCCCACATCAATATGACATCCGTTCTGGACGAGAAGTAATAACAATTCAAGATGGCCAATGTGGTGGTCATATTAGATCTTAAATTATCACTAATTTCATTTGGGACAAACAACTCATGATACAAAGTCTTTCAATGAAAACCCCATGTAGATACAAGCATCCATTTTGGAGATGCAATAACAAGATTTTCAAGATGGCCATCATGCTGGCCATATTTGATGTCAGATCAACACCACTTTTATTTAGGACCAACCAGTTATCACAAGAAGTTTTTTTTAGTGAAAACCCGATGTCAATACCCCCACCCCCATCCATTCAGGTGGAGTAGCTGTAACATGATTTTCAAGATGGCCACCATATTGTATGCTCATGGGGCACCATTGTTTCATTTTGGACCGACCAGACCTTTGGATGAATATGTGTGTAAAGTTTCAAGGCAATCCTCCTAGCAGTTTAGGAGAAGTTGCCATGACAAACTCGCTCTAACAGACAGGTGATGCTTTTTTTGAAAAGGAACATTGAAAAATCTCTAATATCTATCTCTCTCTCTTATACCTGTTAAGTACATCACACACTGGCCAGTTCCTTCAATGGCATTATCAGGCAGTGTTAAATCCACTGTAAATATCTGGTGTTCATTCACAGGATCTTTTTCCACTGAAAACATTAAATGAATTGAATACACTACTAATTAAATACACTACTAATTGAATACACTACTAATTGAATACACTACTAATTAAGATGTGTCAACTATTCCTGCAACAAAGGTATCAGTCTCATAATCTGTAACTAAAATTACTTTATACAGAAAATGTTGAGTAGATCTTTTATACAGGTAATGACTGAAATTACTGGGTATTTTTTTAACCTATTGGAATAGAGATATATAATATCTGTCTGCTCGAAGCTGTGTTTCTCCCAACAGCCATTTAAATTTACCACAAAATATATTTCTGTATTGTAGTATTTTTTCCTGTTAAACATATCAAAACAGGAGTACACAAAATCCAACTTAAACATTGCTTTTCAGATTCTATTACAAAACAGAGGAAGGCATATACATATTTACATACACTGGTGGTGGTGGTGGTGGGTGTTCAAACTAAAAAGGGGGAGATTTGCGGTCTCATGATTGGGTCCATGTATATGATGTAAGTAGTTGACTATATAACTAATTAAAAGTTGATATGTATTGAATCAGTGTTGTGCCTTGAGTGTGGAATCACAGGTTTCCCACAATTTGTTGCCTTTGTCCCCCAAGTCTTTACTCTTGTGCACATCCATAGGCGTGCTTTTTTACCATGGAAAAATGAAAAAATTCACCTATTATTTTTCAGTTGCACATGTCTGTCCACAATTTTATTAATGATAGCAATGGCCAAAGTCACCAAAGGCAATAAAAACTTTCAGATGGCAATTAATTTCCATTTTAAAACAACATATTTGGCAACTGAAACATTCAAGGTTTGAGGTAGTATCGAAAATTGCAGTGCACAAGTCACTGACTGTCACTAGTGTAACTTATAGTCAAGGTTACATTATTGATAAAAGGGGTTCAATTTCTGGGGTGAAAAACATTAAGAAATACAGAGTTAGGTATTTTATCAGTTAATTATTAGTTTGAAAATAATTAAGAGAAAATGGGAATTATTATAATAAACTCTGGTAACGAATGAGTGAAGACTAAAAGTTAACTGACGGCAACATCTGGAATGGAAAGTTCCATAGTGCAGCTCTTTTCAAGTGAACCAGGTATTAAAACATGTAATGATTTTATCAATTACCTGAGCACTAGAGGTGAAACAACATGTCTATGCCACATGTATCGATGCAGATCATGATACAGAACCAACAATACAATACATATTGATACGCGTAAAGAATAAACAGTCAAATGACTAATAATTATACATGACCGTTGAAGATTAAAAATAACTTTTATAAGGTAAATATCATTCTGAATTGATTCTCCACCTTTAGTATCAACATGTGCATTGAAATGTCAAAATTATTGATGCATTGATACATAAGTGAATCATTTGGCCTCTATTGAACACTTGATAAAACATTTTTTACAATAATGGAAATGCCCAAAGAAAAGTTGATAGGGAGTACAGATGCCAATTTAAATTAAGGTGGCAAAATTGTCAAAGCAATATCATCTAGTTGTTTCAATTTTATCCATACTAGTGCATTAAGTACTATCTAGTATTTTTCTTTGTCTCTTTGAAATGTTGCGAGTTGTCCCCAAAATTTGGAGGACAGGGGGAAAGTGTTCTCTGCTCTTGGAATCCTAGGTGCAATGCTGTGAATATAGTTATTTATCCCTAATAGACTGCTTATTCTGTAGGGATTTTACATTTAAATGAAAATATTAATAAGCATATAAATAACTGAATGAAAAAATATTGTGACTTTAATATAGAGCCAAGAAATGTCACTACAAAACATCCTATTATAGCATGCTAAAATTTGTATGGCTGTGACCCTATTAATCACTTTGCCCTATTATTTCTTATTACTTTATTTTATATTTTATGGTATTTGGTTATAAAATAGACCAAAATTTTAGTATAAATATTATTTCCAGACTTTTTCTGTCATGCTTCTTTTTTCAGGTGACCATAACATAAAAACATCAGTTACTGACCTTGAAACTTTTTTTTAAATATTGAATGGATGTTACTTCAATGGCAGGTTCTCTACATTTCACTGGATACAATTTGCAGCTAAAAAATGTTCAATGCTGGTTAATACTTCGCTGAAGGTTTTAAATAGTCCCCCAACACTTTTCAAAGTTAAAAGGAGATAGTCATTAGAAACTGAGTTGCATAGCCATGCCTAATTTCATCATAGATGCAATTTAGGGAAATCATGTTTGGGGGATATTGATTCTGTTGGTAGGTTTAGGAGTCAAAAATCATGTTTATCATGTGACATGCCATGACATAGTAGTGCATGTATGCACATACAGTTAATTCTCTTAACAATGACCAAGTTGGTTTCCAGGTTATGTCATCATGGTAACAAATCTGTCATTGTAAAAATCATGCCTTTAATTCAGAAGAGTTATCTTTCTTGTCTTACGCTTGTCAAACCAGCATGTATAAATGAGAAGAACAAGTCAGAATAACAAATGTACACTTCATATCTAAGAATTATTATCCTAATTTTGATGAAAGAAATCTTGTACATTTTTTCCTACAGTACAAAACTCATTTTTCTGTAAGGAAAATTTTTACATACTATCTTCTCATGCATTCTTGGTAACAGCAAAATCCCAAAAGAATTACAAGATCATTGCACAGAACAATATATATAGGAAATATGCATGTTTGTTACCGAGATATTGCTGTTGGAGCTGGATGCTGAATATTTTGTAATAAAGATCATTTAACATGTTTGTTACAATTAATTTTCTGTCAGAACCCAAATATTCCATTAGTACATGTAGTAAATGTTATTGTGACAAGAGTTCACTGCACTTTAAAATTTAGGAACAGTAAGATGAAATAGCCAAGACCCCTATCAAGCTGGAATTGAACCATGTCTAATGAACAACAAACTGCACTCAGCACTGAACTTGACCTAACCCTATATTGGCATCGGCAAAGACCAAAAGCGTTCATGGCAATAAAAATTCTCAGATGGCAATTCATTTCAATAAAAGTAAGTTATTTGGCAACTGAAAATTTAGGGACATGTATTGTTGTCTGCAGATTTTTGCCTTGAAGTCACTGATGTCCACTAGTGTAACATATTTTCAAAGTTGTATTAATAATGTAACATATTTTCAAGGTTGTATTAATAATGTAACATATTTTCAAGGTTGTATTATTGATACAAAGGACAAAATTTCTTAACAAAGGAATATGCGGAAATGCTTTGTCCAGCAATTAATAAACAAAAGTTTATTAGTTTGAAAAGAAAAGTTTAAGAGAAAGAGGAGAGTTATGAAAGAAAACACTAGTTAATAATGTGTAATGACTAAAGTTAAATTTATACGAGTCAGATCTGGAAAGAAAAATGTCATAAAGCAGCCATTTTTTCAGTATAGTACATAATCAAGTCACTACTTTTTCTGGGCAAAAATTCTGGTGATTACTTGAAAAATTATAGTGCCAACCTATCCTAACCAAATAACCACATAGAACCACATTTACAGATTAGATAGATCCACATAGAACCACATTTACAGATTAGATAGATAGATAGATAGATAGATAGATAGATAGATAGATAGATAGATAGATAGATAGATAGATAGATAGATAGATAGATAGATAGATAGATAGATAGATAGATAGACAGATAGACTGATAGACTGATAAAACATATTAAAGGTATACTGCAGAAACCAAAATCAGGATGACAGGAAATCGATTGGCATAGCTACTGAAAATGATGCCATGAAACTGGAACTCAAATTCATTCAAGGTCTTATCAAAATAAAGCCCCATACCAAATTTCCCTGAAATCCAATAAATCTTGATAACATTATGCTGCAGAAACCCAAGTCTGGGTGACAGACAATCAGGAAGCATAACTCCTGCACATGTTGTTGTAAATTGAACTCATTCAAGGTCTTATCAATATAAACCGAGGTTTCATTACAAGCTGGTAGCTGGTGATTTTCGTTATTTATTTTTACATGAACCACCACCTACAATTCTGGAATTTCAAAAAAGTTCATTTAAAAGTTTCATAATTCACTATCTTATTCCATCGGAGACAATTCATCCAATTAGAATTAGTGTCTAATCTGTCATTTGGTACAGATTGGTCTAAGTCTAGAAAATATATTTTCAGCCTCATTCCTTTTACATCCAATCAATCATAATCATAAGTAGTGATCACATGCCAGCAAATGGAGAGAGGAAGGCACATACTACACTTTTTGCAATAGTTCAATATCAGTGTTCTTAAACTTGATGATTCTGCATGATACATTTTGTTTCCTTATCATCTTTCTCCCTCGATAACTCGTGGTAAGCAGGATCTATAAACATCAACTGCAGCATAAGTGGGAGTGCGAAATAGTGACAAAAAGAAATTTTGGTTAATATTGACGGGGGTGTACTTGCTAAATACTTTCATTGCTACATGAGAATTTTAATCTCTTTTGTCCTACACACATATTTGGTTGTTATGTTTTAAGAAGTCACATAGATTGATGACAAACTTTAAATATAAATCAAGCTGACATGCAGAACTCACAAATTTGTGCATAAGTAAAGTTGGAGTTGCTTCCCTCTCTGTATCAAACTGCATGTATCCATCATAAGTAAGGACAAATTAACTAAAGCTTCAAAGCTAGAATTACACATAAATCATCTGAGCAAAATGCATAAATATGGTTGTACTAGTTTTAATTCCTCAAGACATCTGTTTTAAATGCCACCTCTTCTTCATCAATAGCACGTAGCAATGATGACTTAGTACAAATCCATTTTGTCTGTGCTAATAAACACAGTATATGGTAGTTGCACTGTCCTGGAACATTATATCCAGATTGAAAAAAAATAATAATAATATGGACTAAAATGAAAAGAAAAATCAGAAATATGTCCATTTTATTAGAACTTGCAAGTTATTTTCAAATGTATCACTGCAAAGTTTGAACATGCACACATTAGCTAAAAGCAAAAGTTTAGAAGCCGTCTACAAGAAATAAGGCTGATCTACACCAGGGTGTTACTGTAATGTCAGCACCATCCATGTATTTTAGTTGCCTGGAGACAACTAATCTGTAAATTAGCTTGTGTCATCATGTTGAAGGGTCATTACATTCTGAACAGTTGTCAAAATAAAGCCAGCTTAGCCTCCGAGTAAGCATTTAGTTAGGTTCTTGCTGAGGCATTCAATTGGCTCTTTTCATATTTTAATAGATGACATCATATCACATTTAGGACAATTTTTATAATGACACTTAATTAAAAGATAAAATTAAAACATGCATTTCATTTAACAAGACTTCTTGAATGGGTATTTATTTCATAGTGTTGCCACCAGTAGGCATTTACCAATATTTTTATTGATCAATATTTCATTGCATATTGTTATTCATTGAGAAATTTTTTTTAAAGAAAATGTTGCAAAATATATGCTATCTTATTAAAACCTGCGAATTAAATGATGATGATTCCATATTTTGGTGCATTATCTGACATTATTGATGAGAGAATGAGCGATATCGATCTTGCATTTGCCAGTTTCGATCGTGAGGTTTTAATGTTAAGCAAAACAGCTGCCTATTTTTGGCCTCGTCTGTAAGAAAAAGATGGGATTCACACCTGCCTCCGCAGTATAAGTGGGTTTGCATGTAATCTGGGCATGCTAAAACAAGGGAGCAGTGTAAGAGGATGGAATCCATAAGACCAGCAGGAAAATATAACCCTGAGATATGAATTATCAATATGATTTTCTAAAAATTCAATAATTAAAGTAAGTATATTTTCAAACAAATTTCACATTTCTCCATCCAGGAGAGACAGTCTAACTCGAGTTAATACACCAACACCATTTAAGCTTCTACTGGCAATCAGGGGCCATAACTCATCTCAATGATAAAAGCTGCATATTGAAATTGTTAAAATCAACAATCTCCTGGAAACCAAATTGTTGATGGAGGAGGAACTTAACGGATTGACCAACAATGTTATTATTATAGGGCTCTGCTGACTTCGTCAAGTGGGGCACTAATTACTACCGTTTCCAAGGTGATAAATAAACAATATATCCTAAAGAAATAAATAATTAAATTGGATCTGTGTTTTCATTAGTTTTGTTCATTGTTTATGGTTTGTCATTTATGGTTCATTTTCATTTTCCATTTGTTCATCCTTTCATTTGCATTTCAAAGGGTTACAGAAATGTTTTATGGTCTGCAGAAGTCAGATATCATTGTTAAAATGGGGTTAATTTGAGGTGATAACAAGACTTTCAAGATGGCCTTCAGGAATGCTGATGTTGTGGAGAAGTTCAGAAACTCACCTTTAACTCTACTGTTTTTTTTGCAATTAGCATTCCCCTGACCTTTTGGGTCCAAGCACAGCTGAATCTGCTCATGTTCTTCAATTCCCTCATTCTAAAAATAAGGGGGAGCAAAATTAGACAAGACTGTCACATGGCTTGTGATTTTGGTATTTTACATGATAACAATCAAAGTTTAATTCAACATCAGAAAGACATTGGTCTTCTTTGAGTCACAATTACTGTGACATTTCACCTTTTGTTCCTAAATGGTCTTTGTTCCCTCTAGGGCAACTTCTGCATAAAGTTTGGTGAAGGTATATGCAGGAAAACTCAAGTTATCACATAAACAGTAAGGGACCAGCCCTTTAATTTTTGGATTTGATCTCTCTAGGACAACTTTTGCATGAAGTTTGGTGAAGGTATATGCAGGAAAACTCAAGTTATCACATAAACACTAAGGGACCAGCCATTTAATTTTTGGAGCTTTTTGATAATTCTTTAAGTAGCACGTATAGATGAGTTTGGCCATGAATAAAATTTGCTAAAAGATTGAAATACAAAATAACTAAAATTCAAATTTTTCCCAACTCTTATCTACAGCTATTAGTAATGGGTACATTGCAGAGGGCCCCCGTGCACTACAATTTTCTTTGCCTTTGGGAGAAAAGGTGTTGGGAAAACAAAGTTAGGAGACAATATGCATTCAGGGGCCATCACTCCCCTAAATAAGGATGTGAATGGGAACATTGCAAAAAGCCCTGTGCACTACAATTTTCTTAGCCTTTAAATGAGAAAGCTGTGTTGGAAACCAAAGTTAGGAGATCATGGGCATTCAGGGGCCATCACTCCCCTAAATGAGGATGTGAAATGCTTGAAATCCAACTCCTTCAAGGTCTCATCAATACAAGCAAGATATGAAGGGTACAACTCGATCCAAAATGGAGTAGACAAGAAAAAAGGTACAACCTATAAAAGAAACATCTAGGTCTAAGAAACAATGTTCACATCAAATTGCATTAGAATATGTTGAATGGTTCTTGAACTATGCTGTTTACAAGCAACATCCCATGTAAAGATATGAAGTTGATTGACAAAGTCCATACCTCTTTCCAAAATGGTGTAGACAAGACAAAACACATAAAAGGCAAATATAGGTCTAATAGAAAATGTTTGGACCAAATTCCATCAGAATATGTTGAATGGTTCTTGAGCTATTCTGACTGCAAGTAACATTCCAAGTTTCCATGTGAAGACAAGATTTGTTTCACAAGGGGCATAACTCTGTCCAAATTGGAGTAGATGAGACTAAACCCATAATTGGCACATGTAGGTATGAGACAATTTTAATACCAAAGTGCATCAGAATATGTTCAATGAATCTTCAGCTATGCCAGTTACATCCCATGTGACAATATAAAGTTAATTGTCATGCGTCATAAATCTTTCCAAACTGGAGTTGACAAGAAAATCAATAAAAGGCAAATCTAGGTCCATGAGACAAATGTTCATATCAAATTGCATCAGAACATGTTAAACAATTCTTAAGTTATGCTGGTTACATGCAACATTCCATACGAAGATATGAAGTTACTTTTCAAGTGCTATAACTCAATTCAAAATAGAGTTAACAAGAGAACCCATAAAAGGCACATATAAGTCTTTGAGACAATGCACACGCCACATTGCAATCAGAATGTGCTGAATGCTTCCTGAACTATGCTGGTTACATGGATCTGCTGTAGTGAAGATTTAAAATTGATGGAAAAAGAGCAATAACTCAAGCAAAATTGGACCTGAAAGGAACAAACCTCTAAAAGACACACCTACAAGTAACAGGCCATTTGCCTATCAAATGGCATCCAATTATGTACAAGGGTTGCAGAGGTTAGATGATTACAAGAAGTGTGAACAGATGGACAGATGGACAGAAAAAGTGATTACCATACGGCTTAGGCATCTTGATGTGGGTCCCTAATTTAGGATTGTAAACTCAATAAAATACTAATATGAAATACTTAGTCAATTGCCACTATGATGCCCCATTACACATCACTTCTCAAACACAAATATATAGAAAAAGAGGGAGTTTCAATAGAAAATCAATTATATTGAAAATAGATCATCAAAGCCTAAATAGTTAACTGCAATAATCATATTAATCCTACAAAATAATATAAAACTACAAGCCAAACTTACAACAATATGGAGTACTTTCCTGACAGCATCATAGTTCAGGCCTGGAATCACTGCATATACTCTTAAGAAAGTGTCCGCTGCCTTCAGGGGAAGTATGGGGTAGGTAACCGTCTGTGCATCATTTGCCTGCACCAGGACTTGCTTCGCCTCAGACTTGGTGCCCATTTTTGTTGAGGAGCAAATAGCTGTATCCCATGGCTCGACATATACGTTGACCTAAAACAAATATTTTGTAATAAGCAAGTTCAGTGATTTTTTACCCAGCTAATATATTGTGGTCACAAAAAGTATATAATAATGAAATCTAACTGTAACATTTGTGACAAAGCTGTAGAGTTACTGGGCAGACATGGACAGTAACCAAGTTTCATGGCTCTATCACAAGGGGCATTAGAGTGAAAGGTTCCACAATGGAGTTTTGCATTGTTGCACAGGGTTCAAAATTTGAAGAAAAGGAATTCCCCTGATTTTTCCGATAGGTAATCATTGTTATAAACAAGAGACCCAAGTGAGCCTGATATTACTCACCAGGGTAGCTGATATCTGTCAGCTTGTTAATGCAGATCAGCACACATATTGAAATTGTAGAGGTGAAAGAAAAGCTTGGAACACATAGTTGCTACATTGTCTATTAATATAGGTGTCAATTATCTTTTTACCAAGACTATATATATACAATCCCTTTCTCCACATTAAAAGGTCAAGTCATTTATACAACCAGCATTGTCCCCTGGAGCTTTTCCTGCATTTTAGGACTGGTCCCCAAATTATAACTTAGAAACTATTCATAGTCTCACACTTATGGTACATATATACACTTACTTGGCATTAAAAGTAAAGCTAATCTGTGCAGTCAGCATGGATTCCTGGGTCTGTCCTTATTCCCCTGGGGTCCTGCACCTAAAGTCATGACTTGGAAACCGTTGAGATCCCCACCCAAAGGAGGTGTAGTGGCTCAGTGATAAAGGCACTGAATTCATGACCTAAAGGTTGCGGATTCAATTCCCACCATGTGATCAGCCAGGATTGATTGCAAAATTTCTCCAAATTTTTGTTGAAGGTCATGGTGTTCTTTGCTCTTAATAATTATATTTGAAAGTGTTTTGTGAAGAAAGGATTTTTTTCTTTTTTTATTCTTCTTAATGTAATACAAACACTTCAAATAATTTGTGAGTAATGGCACTGAATTTATGAAATGCCATAAAATAATAAACAATACATGTGATAACATATAAACATCAAAATGTTTCAGGCACTTTAATATGGCAATACCAGCAAATATCAAAACCTATTTAACCAAACATATCAAAGTTGCTTTAAATATATAAGTTCAAATGTGGTCAAATTTTTAGCAATAATTCTCTGCAGAAAAAGTGTATAAACTTGGGCATGTCTTTTCGAAGTATATTCTCCCCAAAGCAAAATCTTTTTCTTACACATAATAAAATACAGAAATTCTGATACTTAGATACATTTATTGGTGTGCATCTGAGATACTTTAAGTTACTTTGCTTTGAGGCTACACTGAATTATAAGTAAATTCCCACAACTTTTTTCCAAAGTTAGAATCCATTCATCCATAAGATTGTAATAATTCACTGATATTTTACAAACTAATCTTATAAATATAATTATCAAATTATTACCAACCTAGTGTGTTACTTGTTACATTACCATTTTATGTTTTTCTTCAGTTTATATTACAAATCATTCATTCCAATCCATAATGTGTATTATTTGTATTTTTTATAATTTGTTCTATTTAAATTTATGAATCTTTTATTCTAAAATAATCTTTCATGTTAATTTTTTTTCTGAAAGAGGAAGAACTCTGCATAACCCCCAACCCCAAGATCATCTCATAAATATGCATGGATGTCACTCATAACTTAATTTATCTGAGATCTTGACGATACAAGCTTACATACCAGGTCTGATCAAAATCTAATCAGAAATATGGCCCCTATTGTTCACAATCTCAGCAAATCAGATGCAAGATCACCTCATTATTATATATAGATGTCAATCATACTCAAACTCATAAGCTTACACACCAAATCTGATCAAAATTTGATCAGATATATGGACTCTAGAGTGGTAACGAGATCAGTCAAGTAGCTGCAAGATCACCTCTTGAATACGTGTGGATGCTGCTCATAAACAAACTCATCTGAAATCTTGATGATTGTGGCGTGGGGGTGGTGGTGGTTGTGGTTATCGTTATCTAGAGGATGATCGACCTCGGTGTTATTGCCCGGATCGAGTAAAGAATAATATAAATTGTGAAACTTATAGATGGAATGAATAGAGATCTGAGCAGATATATAGAACAGACTAAAACGAGCCCCCGTATATGAAATATAACAATTTAATCAATTACATAAACAACTGTGATAATGCATTACATTAGGAAGATACACTTCTTTTTGAAATAAATCATTCACCGAATTTTAAACACAAATATACTTATATAAATAGCCGATCTGTTTAAATGATAGAATTAATTCATCATAGAATCGAGTGAACAATCGAAGTCATTGCTTTGTACAGCTTCATAACCTGGTTTCCTCCTGTTCACTCCTGTTCAATTGGTTCCTTCGCTTTCTTCTCACTCTGACTATCTTGCCTCTGTCGGCCCTCAAACTTTGTGTGGGTAGGTGGATACGTAGGTATGTAGATACATAGGTACGTGGATACGTCAGTGGATTACGTCAGTGGAGCTATTTCCCCTTTCAAAATAAACAGAGAAGCAACCTAAATCTTCTGTCAGATATCCTACTGGGAATAGATCATTACTCCACTCTCGTTATGTCAGATAGCATCCTATCAGAAGTCAAACAGATACCAAAGGCTATCTGGTCAAGCCAAACACGGCAGGCCATAAACAAACAAACCTAGTTTCATAAGATTAATGTATTTCCTAACAGCTATTTCATCGCTGACTCACATTAACATCACACGAGACATAATAGTTCCGTTCTCGATTATACAAATGAATGAATGAAATTCATTACATGGCTTAACTACGTTAATTTCAGCGAATACACACATTCAAGTCTTTAGCGTCCATGAAATCTCACTTCATGGCTTAACAACGTTAATTTCAGTCGATACGCACTTAAGTTTTTATCATACATGAAATCATCTAAGATCGGTGAATTCACACGGATTCTCATACTCATATCAACTAAAGTAATGCATGAAATTCTTAAAATACATGACTCCTATAACACTCAAGACAACAAATTAAAACAATCTGTCAAACCTATATATAAGATCATTAAACGAATTCAGATAATGAACTCAAACACAGTCATACTCATATCAAGAAAATTGATCTACGAATTTATACAAATAAATTCATGCAAATATAAGTAAATAAATTCAAGCAAATAATTATATTGGTATCAACGAATTACATAAGATTGACGCAAATACCTTGTGCTTTCAAGCCTTGCTCGCTTCTACCGCCAGAATTGTGTCCGTCAACTTTCCAGACATCCAGTCCCTTGGATAATTGTTTTACGAGATAATTTCTTGCAAATTCAATCTCGGAGTCCCTTATACTCTCACGGAAAAAACGTAGACTGGCCAAATTTTTCGATGTGGCATATTAAAACTATGAAATTTCTTGTGGGAAACATGCCCCTTATTTAGCGTAGCCAATCAGGATTAAATATATCTACCGCCTTTTATAAATAGGCGCCAAAATTTGCGGTCATCCTGACCCTCTAGATTTCCAAATAACTGATTCTGGACAATCTCAATTCTGACATTTTCGATACAAAGATTGAGTCAACTTTTTCCCTTCCAGTTTCTCTGACTGTTAAATAAACGAATGCTTAATTAAAAATCGGTTCCTCTCACAACACAGACCGCAGCATAGCGATTTAATACGCACCCTGTCCTCATAAATCTAATTAATTGTTCTCTGTCCAAGTTAATGTTCTCTTTATAGATCGACAGAAATTTGCACCCTTACAATGATATAACATGATATAAGCTTACATTCAGAAATATGGCCTCTAAATTGTTCAGAAGACAACCAATCAAATGCAAGGTGATCTCATTAATATGCATGGATCATGCTCATAATCAGACACATCTTGATGATACAAGCTTACATAGCAAGTCTGATAAATATTTGATCAGAAATCAGCCTCTAGACTGTTCATGAGCTCAACCAATCTGAATAATGGAGGTTGATTTAGGTTTGAGGGTATTTTGCACTATTTCAAGTATATTTTCTGAGTAAACAGAGTCAGTAATTTTCTTCAGCTGTCTGCTTCAGGCAGCACATGGTTTTCTTATTAGTGATAAAAATAAATGTCATTCCAAATAGGTGAAAAACATGTAACTGTATGTTAACTTTCTCAATAAGGTTAGAGTCGTAGAGCAAACAACATTGCCCTGTACCTTTCCCACTTTCAACAGTGCTCCAGAACTCCTGAGTGGAGCCAAATGTGTATAAAAGGAGACACAAATTGATCAGTGACCATGACCTCAGAAGTATTACCTTGACTGTGATATATGAGATACCACCTACTTGAGAAACGTAAGTGTATCATTGTTAGTTCCTATGTCTCTAACAGCTTTAAAGATATAAATAAAGCAGAAACAAAAGAGACCTTTAAATATTGCCCTGTGACCCAAACTTTGAAAATGGGACACCCAATATGGAATGCAACATGTCTTCTAGTGACAATATATAAGAATACCAAATTTCATTCATTTATCTTAAGCAACTCTCATGGTGTTCATACAATGCTGGAGAGGTTTGGATCTTGTTTTACAAGGACTTTTATAGGAGTTTTTAAAGGACTTCCAAAAGCTTTCAAGGAGTGTTTTTTTTTGTTTTTTTTCTTCAGAAATTGACCTTTCTTCATACATTACTTTGTTCATAACTGAATAAATACGTAGAAAAGAAGAAGTAATCTAAAATGTGTCCATACTCCATGTATGCCCCTGCCAATATGATGCAATTAAAGGGCAAGGTTCTAAGATAAACAGGGACCATAACTCCATAAACTTTTGCTTGGAAACTGTAGAAATCAAACTTTAACTAGGATTTCTTATTATAAAGCCTTGTAGCAAAGTTGGTCTCAATGCATTAAGTCCTTAAAAAGTTATCAAGCGGAAACTTAAGGGCAAAGTTTGAAGCCAAACAGGTACCATATATCTGTAAAACTGTGTCAGAAAATGTCGAAAATTGAACTTGACTAGGTTGTTTTAATGTCATGTCTTATACTAAATGAGATTTAAATCCATCAAGTCTTTTAAAAGCTTTTAAGCTGAAACAAAATTGAAGGGCAAAGGTCTAAGTAAAACAGTAGCCATAACTCCATACAATTTTGCAGGAAAATGGTGAAATCAATCTTGAACTAGGCCTTCTTAATGCAAAGTCTTACAGTCCAAATTTGTTTTCATTCCATGAATTTTTTCAAAAGGTATAGAGCAGAAACGAAATGTATGACTGACTGTGTGTAAAGTGGGTGATACTCATAAACACAGCTCATTCCTCGTCATTTTATATTTCTTACTGAATTAGTCATCCATCTGTAAATGTGATTTGCATGCCACTACAGCAAAAGGGATGCTATCCATGAGGTAACTACTGGTGCCATGTCTTTTGATCCAACAAATTTTATCCCATTTTATTTACTTACCGGTATTCATTATTTGTGGAAAATAAATAAATAAGAAAAGTTCCTAAATTGGCAAGTGATACATTATATTCAGTTTTAGCATTATATATTCCCTCCAATAACGGACCAATCATTATAATATTGGGGGGAGAGGGCTAGGATTTTCTTTCAAACCAGGATATCTTTTTCTTTTACTCAAGATAATTAATTTTTTTCAGCGAAAATAATGGATACATTTATGTTTTTTTGTTACTAAAAATCAGAGCAAGACATTATTTTTAGCTATTTGGGTATGAGAATTTTTTTTAAAAATCAAATCCCAGACACACACACACACACACACACCAAAAGATAAATGTTCAGTTCCTAAAATCAGGATGTTTTCAGCAAATTTAAGGACTTTTCAGGACATAAACCACTTTTTTTAAAAATTCAAGTAATGTATCAAGGCAACAGCTCAGATTCAAGGATTTTTCAAGGTTGCAGGAAACATGGCACCTAGGTTGATAAGCAGAAGGGAAAAATTGACTGAAACCTACAACAACAAAAAACAAGTTATTAAAATAGTAGCTTCAGAAATTTACTAGTCCTGCTTAATTTTCACTAGTCCTTCTTCACTACCTGATTGGCAACAACTGGAAACTTAAGTAGACTAATGACATTTTGAAAACTACTAGTCTGACCGGAAATTTACTAGACTTTTGATCCCTGTATAGGTCACGATGAGCCTCTTTTGTTGTAAATGTGTGGTAGTAACAGAGATGCATATCATCATCAATTTCACAGAACAAGGCTGATCACAAGGTCGTGTATCAGGTAATATGGCAGGTAGTAATAAACAGCAACAGCATTGATTTTCTGAGAAAATTAAATGAATAGAAAAAGCTTTCCTGCAAGATCTGTTGTTTGCCAAAAAGGGGCGTTATTGAATAGCAATTTTTCTTTTCTGATTTTCAAGCTGGGAAAGTCAACTTTTTTCACTCAGTATGTTTGTACCATAGGTGTAAATCCTTTAAATAATCATTGTGAAATACTTAAGGTATATAGTTTCAATGTTGTTTTTTTTTTTTTTTTCTTTTTTTCTTTAAATTGGCTTAAGTTCACAATATTTAATCTTGACACTAATTATTCAATGTGGCAGAAAAAACAATGTGATAGGTGATTCCAAGTCAGACCACTTACGGTAACACCCTTCAATCTTAAAGTTAAGCTCAAGCAAGGGCCTGCACAGTCCACTCGGTGGTTAAACAGGGCATTCAATAAAACTGGAACAGAAGGTAAAGATTTAAAATTAAGGGTGTTTTGGGGTGCTCCCTAATGGGGATACAGGGGCAGCTGAAAGTAGCTGGTTGCTTTGGCACATTTAGGCAGTAAATTAGTAAATTACCCAACTACTAGCACTTAGTGAATGCTCTGCTGATCCATGAATAATTAAGGAAATGATTCAAGTTTTAAAAACAAGCAAAACAAGCAATTTAACTTGCAAGGCATGTGGAGAATGACATAGTATTTATAAAGATGCTAATGTTGCATTCAAGAAGGCATAGAGGTGCACTGAAAGGAGCAGAATGGCACACAGTGGGGGTACACTCAAAGGAGCAGAAGGCCACACAGTGGGGACAGGGGCAGGGCAGTGTGACCTCTTTTTCTTTCTAACTGGAACACTGTATGTGTAGATCTTGCTAATATCAAACTCACACAACCTTGTAATAATATAAGACTATTTAACAAGTTTGAGCAAAATCTGATCATAAGTACAGCTGCTAGAGTGTTGACAAATTCAGCCAATCAGATGCAGATCACATCATTAATTGCCTGAATTTCACTCATAACTATTCTGTACCAGGATCTTGATGAATTAAGCCAGTTTATCAGGTATGATCAAAATTCTATCAAAACTACAGTCTCAAGTGTGGTAAAAAAACACTCAGCCAATCATAATAAAAATCCAACATCTTGACATTATTAGCATATTGACCAAGTGTTATTAAACTCACTCCAGAAATGTAGTTCCTCAGGTGGCAAGAAGCTCGGCCAATCATGCAAAATCGTCTCATTAATATGTGTAGATCTCAGTCTGAATAAAATACATCATATATACAGTCAAGCCTGTCCTAATGGTCACCTTTATTCAGCAGTCACCTGTTCACAATGGCCATTCTAATTTCCCCCTGGCAAATTTCCTATATAAATGTACGGTATGTAGTGGTCACCTGCCTTCCGCAGTCAGCGGTCAGGTGTTTTCTAACCAAAATATAGTTTCTCCCTCCCTTAAGCGGTCACTGGAGCGTATCTACAGTGACTGCTCAGTCTATGCAAACTTAATTTTCGCTTCATGAGAAAGGCTTGTTTAGATGAAAGAATATCATGTGAATCGATGTGCAAACATTTCATATCTCGCTTGTACTCGTAACTCCAGTCACGTTGACAGTGTAACTCAAAGGTGTCAATATGTCAAATTCGAAAGCGAGGCAGTTTTTATCATCAGGGTAGATGGTCAAAGCAATTCATTTGCTGGATGGTGGGAAAAGTACTCATTTTATTACGGCAGAAATGTGCCTGTGTGACAGGTATAGTTTGATATCTTCTATTTGCCTGTGAATTAAAGCTATCTCTGAAGAAAAAGTTTGTCTTTGAGAAGAGATACGAGTTACATCCCTCTCCATTAGGGTCAGGGGTCATTCAATATTTAATACTTGTCTTTAACATCATGCAATGTTTCGGTTCATGGGTAACAGAGAATAGATATATACAGCTTCTTTGGATTTCCTATTCATCACAGGCTTTTCACATAAGATGTTATTTTGTAAGTGTGAACAACTGTTTTCAAGTAAAACTAACACAAGTTGGCTGATGAAAGAGTCAATCCTCTGTTTTCAAGTTATATGTTAGCTGTAATTCAGTAGTGAAATTATTGTTTTGTCATGGTGCACAAAAGAAATTAAGGTCAGTGATTATTTTAAGTCAGTGATGATTTAATTTATAGGATTGGATTAAAGTGAGCATAATACAGTAATCTTGTGTGGAATATAAATTTGGGAGAGAACAACATATAAGTATATTTTATGATTTTGTTGAATAGTGCACATAAAACAATATTGATAACATTATAATAATAATAATAATAATAAGTTTGATCACAATTGGAACAGAAATACAGTTTCTAGAGTGGTAACAAGTTCAGCTAATCACAAGCAAAATCACCTCATTAATATGCATATATCCTAATGAATTATTACACTCATGTGAGATCTTTGTCATATAAGCCTTCAGGTATATTTGAAGTGTGAGCAAAACTAGATAAAAAAATATGGCTTCCAGAGTCGTAACAAGCTCAGCCAATCAGATGCAAGATCTCGTTGTTATTTTGTGTTGATCTCGCTCATTATCGAACTTGTCCAAGATTTTGTTTGGTGATATAATCCCAAGTTTGATCAAAATGGGATCAGAAATATGGACTCCAGAGTTGTAACAAGCAATTGTTGATGAGCTGACAGATTGATGACAGAAGCAGGGTCATAAGTTCGCTTAACTTTATGGCCATATGAGCTAAAATTTATACATGTAATTTATTTAATCAAAAAGTATATGTACTATTTTAGAAAACAAATCAGCTTACTTACCGAATGATTTTGAATATCATAGTTGAAGACAGTTACTTTTATATTCATTTGCTCCAGGCGAACTGCTTTATAAGGAAGATCAATTTGGAGGAAGAAGTTCTTGAAAGTTTTGAATGTAACTGGTTCAGCAATACAAATCCCATAATCCGATGACATCCCAATGGCCTGTAGCCTCCACTCAGTTATTGACTGTGGTGTAGATCGTTTTATGTCAATAACCCCACTGGAGCTGTTGCAAAACAAACCCCAAAGAGTCATTTCAGTGGCATTACAATGTGATTGAAAGGCATTATTACAAACATTTAGAGAATAATCAGAGAACTGATGACTACTTACAATAACATAAAAATTTACTATGTACCTGAATAATAAGTAAATAATAAAAGATAACTACATACAATAAAATACATATTTACTATGTACGCGAATAATAAGTAAATATTAAAAGATAACTACATACAATAAATGCATATTTACTATGTGCATGAATAATAAATAAATAATAAAAGATAACTACATACAATATATGCATATTTACTATGTGCATGAATAATAAGTAAATATTAAAAGATAACTACATACAATAAATGCATATTTACTTATTTACTATGTACGTGAATAATAAGTAAATATTAAAAAATAACTACATATAATAAATGCATATTTACTATGTGCATGAATAATAAATAAATAATAAAAGATAACTACATACAATAAAATACATATTTACTATATACATGAACAATACGTAAATAATAAAAGATACCTGCATACAATAGAATACATATTTACCATGTGTATGAATAACATAAATAAATAATAAAAGATAACTACATACAATAAAATACATATATATTCACATCGGGTAAGATATATAAGAGAATTAGCTGCTGTGGTGCACATACTGGATGTCAGCTTGGTATCATTTTCATTTAGGACAAAATCGACATCATTAAAAGTCTTGGTGAAAACCCCATGTTATAATGATCATCCATTCAGGGGAGAAGTGACAACTAGATTTTTAAGATAGTCATTGTGACAGCCATATTGATTGTAAGACTGGCACCATTTTCATTTAGGACCAACTAGGTATCATAAGATGTCTATTGGTGAAAACCCCATGTTGATATAGCCATTCATTTGAGAGAATGGGTTAGTCATTGTCATTAAGGACCAATGTGAACCTCACATTGGCACCATTTTTATTTAGGACCAACTAGACATCATAAGAAGTAATTTGGTGAAAACCCCATTTCAATATGACTTTCGGTTCAAGAGGAGTAGCAATAACAAGATTTTCAAGATGGTTGTTGTGTTGGCCAACATGGACTGTCCCTGTGTCAGCCATATTGGACATCAGATCAGCACGATTTTCATTTAGGACCAACTAGACATCATAAGAAGTCTTTTAGTGAAATGTTGATATGACCATCCATTCAGGGGGAGTAGAGATAATAAGATTTTGAAGATGGCCACTGTGGCAGCCTATTGGATGTCTGAACAGCACCATTTTCATTTAGGACCAACTAGACCATGGGATGAATGTGTGTGTAAAGTTGTATAGGAATTCTCAGAGAAATTTAGCAGAAGCAGCAATAACAAGCTTGTGCTAACAGACAGATGAACAACAGACAGACGACATATGATGGACAAATGAAAGATAATCCCATAAGCTCTACTGGTCATAGACCAGTAGAGCTAAAAATAGGGGAATCAAACTGTGATTCCAAATAAAATAGTGAAAGTAAAAAGAAATATGTAAGAAGAAAAAAAAACATTATTTTTAAATCTATGAAAATAAATGAAATACTTGATGATAAAATGTTTTTGTTTTTATATACTTGTAATTCACTTACTTGCACAGATATAAGGGGTTTTTAAAAATTTCAATCTGATTTCTTTATTTTCTTGTTTACAATGGAAATGTAGTTTTTCTGGGGGTAAAACTAATTTTAATTATGCAATACTTACCCATCACTATTATATAGCTTATTACTTTTTTGTGTCAAAAAATCTCGTCCGTTCGATGTGAAAACATAATCCCACTTAGAGTGGAGATTTTGTCAACAAGACATGTCACACCGATGCACCTCTCCGAGCCTGCGCGAACATTCATCTTTTTCATAGACGAAATTACGCCAGGACATCAGAGCGGGGTGGGAGGAGGGCATTTGATAATAGTGATGGGTAAGTATTGCATAATTAAAATTAGTTTTACCCACCAAAAAACTTCATTTTAATAGCTGCAATACATTACCCTATCACTATTATATAGCTGAATTTGTCAGTTAGGCGGGTAGGCTGATGTGTTAAACTGATCAAAAACAGAGAAAAATGGAAATTGCTCACCATTTGAGGTAGAGATCCACTTTACAAATTGTTGGAGTCCCTCTGGGCCATATGTTGTGTTGCAACTATGGGTCCCAAGAGAGAATACCTGCGCAATTAGCGGAGGTAGAGAAGGTAGTATGGGATCGCCAAAATGCTGCCTTCATGATGTCCTCCAAGGAAGAGTGATTAGATAGGCCCATGAGACAGTGACGGCTCGAACCTCATGGGCTTTTAGTTTCGTAAAAGAGAGGTCTCTATCAGTAAGGGACTGATAAGCTCTTTTAATTGTGGTGACAATCCACTGTGAAATAGTGGAGGCCAAAATATCAACAAAACCCTTAAGAGGAAGGAAAAGATGTTTCCTGCCCTTCTTTTTCACTTTTGAAGCATTTAGATAGAAACGCAGTGCCCTAACTGGGCATAAGACCTATCTTGATCATCTCCAGCACAGATTCGACTGAGACTGGGGATCTCTATAGGTGATGGAGCTACCACAGGTAACTGATTTTTTTTTTTTTTTGTTAAAAATTCTGGCTGACAAAGGAGGGAAACGGATTCATAATTGCCATTAAACCAGAGGCAGCCAGTATCAACAGACAATGTATGAATCTCGCTACATCTTCTCGCAGATGCCAAGCGAGTAAAAACACAGTCTTGAGTGTGAGGTCCTGAAAGGAAGCCTCACTCAATGGTTCATAGGGGGTTTTGGTTAAGGACCATAAAACACATGATAGATTCCATCTGGGCGTAAGAGAGCGGGAGACAGGTCTCTGTTGCTCAAAATACTGAATGAGATGAGCAAGGTGCAGATCTGAACCGATTTCCGAGCCCTGAGAAAATTTAAGTGTGTCATAGATGGCAGCTCTATAGCCTTTGATAGCTGATACTGAACATTTTTTGTTCTCGAAAAGAACAAAAGGAAATCAGCAATGGCCAGTTACAGAGGGACAGCTGGGATCAACACGTTTCCTACTGTACCAATCACAGAAGATTCTCCACCTGGCATCATAGACCTTGGATGTAGAACCTCTCCTGGCCTTAATGATGCAACTGGCAACCCAGCCCGAAAACTTGTTCTGGCGGATAGATCGCTTGAGATGAGCCAAGCGTGAAGGTGGAGAATGTGTGGGCTGTTGTGTAGGAGGGAGCCCCTGTGTTGTGACAGAAGATCCCTCCTGTGAGAAAGAGACCTGGGTTGATCTATCAATAGGTCTAGAAAATCGTTGACCAAGATCGTTGGGGCCATAATGGAGCTATGAGAATGATCCGGCCAGTGGAAGTTCTTACTTTTGCAGAACTTGCGGTAGTAGTTGCAATGGTGGGAAGGCGTACAGTACAGCTCACGTGATTTTTCTGAACCCCACGCATCGCGGTGGGGTATTTAATCCCCTCCACTCTAGCTCCGCGATAGCACTCCGCGGTGGAGGCATAAATTGGCATAAATACCTACAAATCACCACCGCGTTTCGGCAGGCATGCCGATATAAACTCCACCGTGGAGGGGCTAGTCGACATTACTGATTGACATCTGAACAGCCAATGAATGAAGACCACCTATGGAAAGACTGAGACGTCAAGAGTGATTTACAACTGGATACCATCTGAAGAATCAGTCGTTTTTATTTCGATCATATATTTGGACAATAAAAAAATAATTTCAAAAGTCTTGTATATTCAATACACATTACTGTTTATAAAAGGTTGATCAACTTCTTTTGCAATAAGTTTATGATTTTAATTTATTTCAAAGAAATATGAACAAACTTATGCACTGACTTGACGAGAAGTACACATTGCTGAGCCTCTCAAGCAGAATAAATTTATCATTTTGTTCCAAAGGAAAGTAATTCTCTGAGATATGGACAATTAAAATCCAAATTGACATCCGCTTCTGCTTACCCCCCCCCCCCCAACAACAACAAACCTAAAACACTGAATTTACACGGAAATGCAAACCGCGTGCTTAGTCTTTAAGCAGTAATAGTAGAGTCACGAGGCTGAATATTATGACTGCATGTGTGCTGTAAGGGACTGACCATTTAATATACGGGGTTTATATGTTGTTTTTTTTTGACCGGAATATTTTTTGTTCTTTCATCACAGTATTTATTTATTTTAAGTGAAATATGGAACGGATTAACGTCTGTTACAAAAATCAGAGAAAGACAATTGTTTTCATGCATCCCCCCCCCCCCTAATAAAGACTTGACTTCAGCGGATGTTCTACAGAAATCAAGGCAGTGACCATTGTGAACACTGTTGTAAAATATTAACAAGGGTTTGCATCAAAGGATGATGTAAGTTTCAGCTTGGGAACCGTGTTTTTTTATTACACGAAGCCATCTGACTAAGCGCGTTGTACTTTATAGCCGCATTTATGGTCCCGCCATTAAGAACGGAAGTTTGATAATTGTTAGTAATTAATCTGAACTCGGCTTATAACCGAAATGAAAAATAATATGGAAAATTCTAAAATCTGAGATGTTCAGAGATTTTAATTTCCACGTGTATCCTATTATTTGCTCATTTTCCTACGGCGAAAATATAAAAATAAAATATACTTTTTAAATTATTTTTACGCAGATATTAAAGAATGCAGTTTCCTGTTTGTGACTGTTAGAGCCTTAGGTTATTGAGCGTGTTTCTGTTTCTTACCACTTGCAAACTTTTCCAGACTTCAGTTTACGATAACCTGTGCAGTAGTGATTTGGATTCCATATTTTATGAGAGAGAGAGAGAGAGAGAGAGAGAGAGAGAGGGGGGGGGACTTTACTAAGAAGAGTTAATGATCTAAACTTATTCATCTTATTTTTCTGTATTATGCAATAGGAAAACGAACAGAAAAGAAAAAGTTAAAGATTAATTTCATCTGATGCTCAGCATGTTTCTTAATATTTGCTCATTTTTGTAAGAGGAAAGTATAAAAAAGATTTTTTTTATCATCATAGAAAATAGTAAATCTTATGGAAATGATATGTCAGTAACCCAATCGTAATATTGATCTATTTCTTATAATTATTTGTACGCAATATTAATGTATGCAGCTTTATCTTTGTGACTTTGGAGCGGTTGCTTATTGAGACAAGAAATAAACTAATTTCTTTGAATAGTGTTTGGCATGTTTCTGTATATGGTATATTGCTTTACAGCTACAGTTACTTTGGCCAAATGGATAAGAGTGTGTGTTACACACACATATTTGATATTGGAGCACGAGGTCGTGAGTTTGCAACCACCGACGGGAAAATTTGTTTCTTTTTTTCCCCCTCTATTACGCTATAATGTCTAGTACAGTATTACTTTTCTTACCACTTGCAAACTTTTCCACATTTCAGTTTACGATAACTTGTGCAGTAGTGATTTGAATTCCATATTTTATGAGAGAGAGGTGGGGGTGGGGCTTTACTAAGAAGAGTTAATGATCTAAAATTATTCATCTTATTTTTCTGTATTATGCAATAGGAAAACGAAAAGAAAAGAAAAAGTTAAACATTAATTTCATCTGATGCGCAAGTTTGTCGGATCAATGTACTTTAGGTTAACAGTTAGCACATGAAATTAACACGTCAATATCAGCAGTCCTGATGGCTTCTATTGTGCTAGGTTACTTGCACGTGTCAACTACATGTATCTAGGATGACCTTTTGCGGCCATTTGTGATTTTTTTAAAAACCGCTACTTTGGTAATTAATGCAAATTAGTACAGTTTAAATTAAAATAACGATGTGAAATCTTAATAATGCTTTATTTAAGCGATTGGATGTCAGGAAAAAATGTACAATATGTGTATGATTACTCATGCATGGAATAACCATCGGAACTTGTGCGATTTTGTTTCACTTCAGTCAGGTATGACTGCAGCTTTGTTATTAATTTGTTTGATGTTTATCGTTCTTTTCATTGCAGGTAGTACAATATCACTGACTTTCATATGATCATTACAATTTTGTATTGCGTTTACTGAAAAAGAAATAAGGATATGAATGCATGTTTAGATTCCGATAACATAGTATTGAAGAAAAAAAAAAAATTAGATTCATTGCGCAAAATGTAGTATTAATACAGTTTGCGAGGCATTGCCATTACATTATCATCATCTAAAATATGATTTGGCACTATGTATCATACATTATCTTCGTTAGAACAAGGAAATATTTATAATTAACTGAATTACGTTTTTTTCAGTATCAAAAAGTTAGCAAATTGCTCCCCAGAGGGATAACGATGTAGATAAATCAGTGCCCCCCCCTCCCGTCTCAACCTCTGCTTGCATGGGTGATAAACAGTACACCACGCCCATATTATCGAAACCACGTCCACTCCGCGGTGGTGATCGGATGCGACTCCGCGAGGGAGCGTGGTGTGCAGGGCTATTCTCCGCGACAACTCCGTCAGGACGCATGGAGTGATGGTGGAGGGGTTTTTCTTAATCCTCTCCACTCACTCTCCACCCCCACCACGATGCATGGGGTTCCGAAAAATCACGTGAGCTGTACTGTATGCGAACAGAAGATCCCACTGGAAGCTGAATGCGTCCACTGCTCAAGCTCTCTGGTCCGGGATTGGAGAGACATAAAAGGGAAGTTTGTTGTTGAGCCTGGTCGCAAACAAGACCACGAGGGGACTTCCCCATAGTGAGAAAAAGGGATTCTGTCACTTCGCGGTGAAGAGTCCATTCCATGAGAACTGATTTGCCTGACCTGGACAGACTGTCCGCTAAAACGTTCTTCTTCCCCGGGATGTGGTGAACTTGGAGGGAAATGTTCTACGAGGTGGCCCAGCAGAGGAGGTTCCAGACCTCCACGCAAAGAGAAGGGGCATGTGTGCCTCCTTGATGTCGGAGAGACCATGACACATCAACCCCTTTACTCTGTCGATGCACCCTTGCAACGCTAGAAATACAGCTTTCATTTCTAGGCTGTTTATGTGGAGGGACGACTCGTCCCGGGTCCAATGACCCTGAAGAATTATGCCCTCCAGCTCTAGATGAGCACTCCAACCAGAATCTGACGCGTCGGCGAACAGGTAGGAGTGGGGATCGGGTGCGTGCATGGGGACCCCAATTAGGAATCTGTCTCAATTCATCCACCATGGCAGATGATGATGAAAATCTGGTCCTAGAGGAATCAGACCTGATAGAGAATCCTTGTGTGGTTTCCACCTTGCGAGAAGGAGAAACTGTAGAGGGTGCATATGGAGCCGTCCTAAGGGAACCAGATCTGCAACAGCATTCAAGGTTACCAAAAGGGATAGTTAAAGGCAAGCAGACAACAATGTTCTTGCTCGTAGCGCCTCTAGAAGTGCCAGGATTCGATCTATGTGATCCGGTGGAACCCGGAATAAGTTCTGGTTCACGAAGAAGTTCATCCCTACGTAAACTTAGATGGAATGAGTTCTGACTTCTCAAGGTTGGGTAAAACAAACCCAACCGAGTTACTGTGAACCAACAACGGAACAGGTCCTGATGGAGGGACTGAACCTGAACATTATGGATCAGCTAGTCGTGAAAATACTGGAGAATCGGGGTTCCCAGTAATCAGAGATAGGGCACTACAACTCCCATAACATGGCTGAAGACTCGGGGTGCAGAAGCGATTCCGAATGGCAGAACCCAGAATTGAAAGACTTCCTGGTCCAAGCAAACCCGGAGGTATTTCCACTGGTTTAACAGGGGGAGATCGAAAATGATACAAAATTTCCCACTTTCCTTGATGACCAGGAAGAATTGGAAGTAGAATGCAGGAGACTGATCATTCAGGAATCTCTTGACTGCCCCTTTCTGTAAAAGGGTGTGCACCTCTTCCTTTAAATTCATCAAATTGGACTTGTGAAAGAACATCGGGGTCCTTGATAGAGGAGGTTGTTCCCCGAAACTGAAGCCGGTAACACTCACTTACCATAGAAAGGACACACCCATCATATAAGTTACTTGACCAAGCCTCTGAAAAGAGGCCTAGACAAGCACCTACAGGGACATTAGGAGAGGAATGCACGGCAGGAGAGGGTACGAGTCCCTAGGGCCATCCCCCCCCACCGCCTTCCTTGGGAAAGGAAGGTGGGTTGGGGAAGTTCCTCCTGAGGACTTAACTCAGGTGGAGGAGGTCTCATTTGAGCTTGTGCATTGGACTGGGGCTGCATCTGTTTTAAAAATTTATTGGGTGGCCCCTGGGGGCAATTCACCTTAGTGTGCTTCCTGGCCAATTACGATGGGCCAGGTGCAGTTGTGAAGGATCTATGTTCATGATCCTTCAAATCTTGTGAAGCCACAGTGGGGATGAGTCCTCTGAAGAGGCTCTCAGCTTTCAATGAGCAGCCCTTAGAAGGTCTTTCCTATGGTTAAGTAAGACTTTTGAGGAGTCCAACACAATGTGGAAAGGAATGATTTTAGAAGTTCCACTGATAAAACCAATGCGACAGAAAGTGAATTCCGGGATGTCTTGATCACAGCTTGCAGCACGCATGTAATGTGGCTGGGTTCAGAGCAGCCTCCTTCAGCATACTAAACGAAGTAGCCGAGAAGAGGTCTGCATGGAAAGCTATGGTGACCAGAAGCCGGCCTTTCTGCTCAAAGGCTTGATTATTTTAATAGGAAGGCATGCCCAGGCTTCAATTATAATACCCACTTGAAACACATCTGCATCCAACTGGAGAGGTTCTTAATGGGTTTTCACTTCGGGAATGTACCCAGTAAATAGAGGCAGAGACCATGGTCTCAAAGTAGAGGGAGGGACAGACCATCCTCTACGCCATCTAGCACTGGCTGGCCTGTGGAAAAACCTCTGACATTTCCTCAATCGCTGAGGAATGTAGAAGGAGCAGGAGATCTGGTTGTGGCTGGGTCCCAGAGATCTTTTAAAGTGGAAAGGATCTTCTTGGGCTGTGCGCAAGATGGTTTTGGGCACAAGCTACAGCGTTATCAAAAGACCAGATCCCTTCCGATTCATCTAAGTGAAAGGAACTGGTGGGACTGATAGGAGGCGACAAAAGAGCTGTTTCTACCTCGATCTCACTGGAGTCAACGAGGGTAGATAAACGCATCATCATCTAGAACACTCCGAGCAGGAGAGTGGCTGGACATCATTATGTCCTTCTGAGACAGTGACATAGGTGTACTCTGCGCCATTTCCCGTACTTGTGCGTCTATGTGTTCAAGATGTTCCAGGATAAAGACAAGAGCGTTTGTCTTTCATGGATGATGCTATGCTTCCGCCTTACTGGTGAATGCCACCTGACGAGGAGGCGATTGCGGGACACGAGTCGCGGCATCGCCTCTACTCTGGGCCCCATCTCTCGTACGGATTCATTGGGATAATAGGAAAGGGGGGATCCCGATCCGATCCCCTTCCCTAGTCTGAACCCTCTGGGCAGACTCCCAATCCTGTACAGGGTATGATGGTAGAGTTGGGAGATGGGGTCTCGGTCCGATCCCCTATCCCCGCACCATGAGGCCTCTGGGTGATGACCGGTATAAGGTTGGTGAAAGGTTCTAGATGACCGACGGCCTGTGACGAAGTAACCAGTCCCCGGGACGATGTCACCGGTGACCGGTCATCATACATTGACCGGTCATTTCTACCGATCAATGCCCAGTGACCAGACCGGTCACCGGTCAATACCCGGTGACCGGACCGGTCACTATTTTTTTTATTTCCACAAATGAAAAACTCACCCTTTTTATATATATCGCATTCTATTGCACACCAGTTCACTTTTCTCTGTTTGCATACACTTTTAGCGGTCTATATGCACCACAGTGGATTTTGTCTAAAGGTAAACAATATACATATACATGAACAAGGATTAGAAGTCTAGTTTTCTTGACAAATTTTATTGTTCTCAATAAAGTACAGAATAGC
Source organism: Margaritifera margaritifera (assembly GCA_029931535.1). Taxonomy (NCBI): domain Eukaryota; kingdom Metazoa; phylum Mollusca; class Bivalvia; order Unionida; family Margaritiferidae; genus Margaritifera; species Margaritifera margaritifera. The sequence continues at coordinate 1,505,586 of JAQPZY010001481.1, forward strand.
AATGCGACGCGTCACGCGTGGTATTAAAAATACAATTGATGACTTAGCAAAAAGAATATTTAATCAACTATTTAATTGGTAGAATTATGCGCCTGCTAATTGCGGCACTATCCCGGTTGTCTATGTTACGTTGTAACGAACACACAAGACTTACCATGAGCTAAATTATATTTGAAAAGAAAATAAAAATATGGTGTACCCTAACCCCTAAGGGCGGAATACACGTGGTAATCTAGAAAGACTCTTTCACGTACAAATACTGATGTAGGGCAGCGTAAGACACATAAGACGAGATGGACAAATGTAACACCAGATGAATTTAGGCTGAAAGGAGAACCCAAACGTGGTTGAAACCCGCAGCAGACAATTTTTCTCTGGTCACATTCGCACGACACAACCATTAGCCATGGCATCCATGAATAAGATGAATGTTCGCACAGGCGCGGAGAGGTGCATGGGTGTGACGTGTCTTGTTGACAAAATCTCCACTCTAAGTGGAAGGATGTTTTCACATCGAACGGACGAGATTTTTTGACACGAAAAAGTAATAAGCTATATAATAGTGATAGGGTATTGTATTGCTGCCATTAAATAGTCCTTTGCAACGTCAAGCTCCAGATTATCTTCAACGATGTGTACTATGAATTTTAATTATTTGCATACCCGTGATATCTCACATACTGAGGTTAAAATTTAAAGGAATTTTGGGCATTCTCCAAGTTTCTTGGGGTGAGTGTAACGTGTCACTGGAAAATTAATCTCTTATTTGACAAATGTCTTGGTCACATTTTTTGATGATTGCTGTAACATGAATTTTTAGTACATAAATCAAAGCCAAAACCTAATGACCCTACCTTGCAAGTATTTTCATAACATGTTTCAGCTTCAGTAGTGCTAAAATAACTTGCAAATTATCAATGATACAAGCAAATACCAGAAATTATGTCCCCCACTTTTCATGTGAAGTAGAGGAGTGACATTTTTGTAGAGCAAAGGGCTAGAAGATAGTGGTGATACAGACAAGATACATAATACAATGTACATTTATGCAATGCTACTAATTTATTTCATGTACTTATTTTGATACTTTAAAATTAAAAATCAAGATTAGCTTAAAAGTAGCAAAAGGGATCTTTTCACTGATATAATTATCTTTGTCACTATCTATCATAAAATTACAAAAATATATATCCAAATAGAGGGAAAGAGTTTATAGTTTTTTTGGTACGAAGCATTTAAAATAGGAAAGGTAGAAAATATCAACTGCTATCCAACAGAACACTGTTACAATAACTTAAACCTGACACACAGATAAGCACAGGTAGGTTTCTAGACAGAGGGCAAATTCACCCCTCCTGTACTTTGATCTTACTGCTCAACCTACTCTCTGCTGTGTCTTTTAATTATATTGTCCTATATAATTTTTATGTACTCTGACATATATCCTTGTTGATATAAATGACAATAAATGAGTTTAATTGAATTGAACCTACCACTGGGAACCTTATTTACATATCAATTGGCAGTGCATGCCATGGAGTTTCCAATCCCTGTGTTATAAACTGCTATAATGTATTTTCACATTTCCTGTAATTTCATATGATAGTTGTAGTAATGTTGCATATATAGGCTTGACAACTTTTAATTTTTAACTCTGCCAAACGATCATGCAGAATGTTGACAAATGAACTTGGCTAAGATTCCATTAATATCAAGCAGCACAACCAATTTAGTTGAAATCAAATAATAATCAAAGTGGGAAAGTGGGTGGGTGTGAAAATCAGGTGCTATACCTCTGCTCAACAATGACATAGCTGCTAATCAAACTAAGCTAAGGTCTCATTAATATCAAACTGTGTATCAAATTTGGATGAAATCCAATAATAAGTATGGAGTGAACCTATTGGATATCAGCTTCGCACCATTTTCATTTGTGATAAAGTAAACATCACTAGAAGTCTTTTGGTGAAAACCCCATGTCATAATGATCATCCATTCAGGGGGAGTAGTGACAACAATATTTTTAAGATATTCATCATGGCAGCCATATTGGATGAATGACTGGCACCATTTTCATTTAGGAGCAACCAGGTATCATAAGAAGTTTATTGGTGAAAACTGCATTTTGATATAGCCATCCATTTGGGAGGAATAGAGAAAATTATATTTTCAAGATATGATTTTCCATTCAGGATGAGTAGCAATAACAAGATTTTCAAGATGGCTTTTGTGGTGGCCATATTGGACATCAGATTGGCACCATTTTCACTTAAGACCAACTAGGCATCATAAGAAGTATTTTAGTGAAAACCTCATGTTGATACGACCATCCATTCAAGTGGAGTAGCAATAACAAGATTTTCAAGATGGCAGCTGTGTGGCCACCATACTGGATATCAGATCGGCACCATTTTGATTTAAGACCAAATTGACATCATTAGAAGTCCTCTGGTGAAAACCCCAGGTCAATATGACTTTCTGTTCAGGTAGAATTGTAATAACAAGATTTTTAAAATGGCTGCCATATTGGCCATATTGTATGTCAGATCAACACCATTTTTATTTAGGAGCAGCTAGACATCATACAAAGTCTTAAAGAAAACTCCATGTTGATATTTCATTTATGTACGAGGTGTTGCAAAAACAAGATTTTCAAGGGGGCCACTTTGGCAGCCATATTGGTCATCAGATTGGTACCATTTTGAACTTGCCATCATAAGAATTCTTTTGGTGAAAACCCCATGTTGATGTGACCATTCATTCAGGAGTAGTGATAATAAGGTATTCAAGATGGCCACTGAGGTGGCCATAGGACATTAGATCGGCACTATTTTCATTAAGGACCAACTATACATATTAAGAAGTCTTTCAGTGAAAACCCCATGTTGATATGACCGTCCATTCAGGAGGACTAGCAATAACAAGATTTTCAAGATGGCTGCGATGGTGGCCATATTGGATGTCAGATCGGCACCATTTTCATTTAGGACCAACTAGACATCATAAAAAATTGTTTATTGAAAACCACATGTTGATATGACCATCCATTCAGGAAGAGTAGTGATAGGAAGATTTTCAAGATGGCCACTGTGGCGGCGATATCGGACATCAGATCAGCACCATTTTCATTTAGGACCAACTAGACAATAGGATGAATGTGTGTGTAAAGTTGGAAATCCTTCAAGTAGTTTAGTAGGAGTAGCAAAAACAACCTTGTGCAAATGGACGGACAGATGACTGACAACAGACCATCCCATAAGCTCTTCTGGTCTATGACCAATAGAGCTTAAAGTAAGGAATATAACTATGTGGAATTCCTCCCTTATAGGATTAAGATAACAAAAATATATGTCATTAATCCAGGTTCATAAAACATTTATAATAACATTATATGGATTAGAAAGTATGCTGTAATTTTATAAAACAAGGAATATAACTAAGTTCACACACTCCCCATATCTCAGAATACCAGTTATATTTATTATGTTTCCTTAGTATGATTATCATCATAAATGATGACAAAAACACAAGTAGACAAAAATATCATAGAATTAAAAATGGATTACCAAAGAAACACGATCTTTGATAAAACAATGAATGCAACTGTAAAGTTTTTCCTGTTTTTGTCAAAATAGAAAATCAATGTTATTAATCCCAGTTGCTTAAAAATTATATTTACATTAAAATGGATTAAAGAACATGCATTTTAATAAAATATGAAACATAATTATGTAGACCATTTTCCCTTTTAAGATTAAAATAAGAAAACTAATGTCAGACATTGATGGCATTAAAAAAGTACTTTGATAAAACCAGAGCAAGTAGTGATGGGTGCACCGCAAAGAGCCCTCGTCTCTACTATTTGCTCAACAGGGCCTTAAGCAGAATAACTTCTATTGGAAAGCCAAAGTTTGGACAAAATTGGCATTCAGTGCCCATAATTCTTCTAAATGATCATGTGGAATGCTGAATGTCCAACTCATTCAAGGTTTAATCAATATAAAAGTGCATAGTAACTTTGACTGAACTGCAATGTTCCTTAGTAAAGCCATGGTGCAGAAAGCAACGTTAGGTTGATGGGCAATCAGGGGCCATAACTCTTCTAAATTATAATGTGGAACACTTGAAAGTAGACTCATTCAAAGACTTATCAGTATAAAGCCGCATGCCAAATTTGGTTGAAATGTAACAAAGATTAGTAAAGTTATGCTGCAGAAACCAAAGTTAAGAGAATGGGCAATCAGGGGTCATAAATCCTGTAAACGATGCTGTGGAATGCTTAAAATGAAATTCACTCAAGGGTTTATAAATCTGAAGCCAAAAGAAAAATTTGGTTGAAATGCAACAACGTTTGGTGAAGTTAACTTGTGAAAACTAAAGTCAGGTGGACGAGCAATCAGGGGGCCATAATGCTTCTAAATGAGACAAAACCCATTTAAGGCACATCCAAGTGTAAGAGACATGTTCATACCAAATTGTAACAGAGCTATACTGGTTACATGCAACTTCTTGGATGTGAAGATATGAAGTTAATTGTCAATTGTCTATTTAAAATCGAGTTGATCAGACAAACCCCATAAAAGCCACATTTAGCTCTATGAGAAAATGCAGACACCAAATTACATCAGAAAAAGTTAAATGGTTCCTTAACTATGCTGGTTACAGAATCTGCTGTAGTGGCCATGTGATATTAATGGAAAAAGGGCAATAACTCCAACAAGACTGCACCTGAAAAAACAAAACTTTAAAGGGCACATAAACATGAAATAGGTAATTCAACTACTGAACGGTCACAAGAAGTGTGAACAGACAGACATATGGACTAATAGAGAGACAGAAAGGTCATTACTCTAGGGCTCTTGCATCTCTACATGGGACCATAATAAGGAATGCAATTGTGTAGATTTTCTGCAAAGGCTTATTCTTCGATGTTCAGCTATATCCTTGTATGACAGTACTGTGCTGATAAGGGAAATCACTCCAAAATACTTGACATGCGATTTATTGAAAGCATCTACAGAGCTTTCTACTAGTGGATAAAATCACATTCCAGAATATTCCTTCCACTTACCCAATGTTTTGTTCTTCGAACAACCATGATTCTTCAAATCTGGATCTGATGAGCAAATTGCCGAAGTCTTTAGTTGCCTCACCAAAATCAAGCACTACCTTATCTGATACATCTGATCGTCCCTCAGGGAATATATCTGGAAAAAAATTAAATGCACGCAATCATTTAACAAAAAACGACAAGGAATTTAAGGGATTCCATGCAATCAAATCATCCAAGTCGTAACATATAAACAGAAGCCGCTTCACATATACAGCGATAATGCCTAGAATCTATTATTGTTTATCAGTGCATAAATAAGGTACAAAATTAGAACAAAAAGCACATAACTAATACTAACTTTGATATTCTTCAAGTTTAATTTGCTTTCAGACTCCATCTGGGAACTACCAGTGTCATGTGTCATTTGATGCAACCAGTTTTATCCCATCTTATTTGTTTATACATTATTTTGGGGAAAACATGTAAATACAAAATTTTGAATTTTAATTTTAATTTTAAAAAGTGATATACTTTATTCAGTTTTAACATTTTGTACTTTCTCTGATAAATTGAAGGAGTTTTTGACAAAGTTCAAAGAGTTTTTCAACAAATTCAAGGCCTCTTCAAGGATAAAACCAACTTTACGGAAATTCAAAGAGATTACAAGACAAGCCGTGAATTCAATTATGTTTTGAATGAAGTATATGTAGCAGCAACAATATAACATATACATGTAGCATTAGATTCAATGGTTGAAGCACAGGTATGAAGTCATGCAGATACATGTGAAAATATGAAATTAAGTATTTTATGTGAAAATCTTTGTCAACAATATTTCTTTGTTGGTATGAGTTAGATTCACACACACACAAAATGCAGACTTAGTATGAAAAGTATGGGCGTATTGCCCCTGTACATGAGCAGTAATAGAGGCATAATACGTTCTAATTAACGGCGTAAAGCAAATTTGACAGGCGTACAAGACCCAGAGCCATAATACCAGTGAGAAATACAGGTGTCTTTTGTCTAAAGATTGTGGAAACTACAGGCATATTCCAAACAAATGAAGAACAAATTCATTTACATTATCTACTTAAAGATTGTGACTCTAAACAGGATGGCACAATAGAAAGGTCAATCTCTGCTTTTAAAATAATGACAATAAAGTATTTTAATGCACTAAGCACTTTAAGTGAATAAACAAGGGCAAGTACAACTGTTTAGTTAATGAACGTTGATAACATTTGTGAAAAATATATGCATCAATCTATATTTAATAATGACTTAAAGAACAACTGAATGGCAATATTCCCAAATGTATTGAAACCATTATATTTGAATATCCAAATCACAATTTTGTTGCACCCCTAACCCCCACTACCCATTCCATAGGCTCACCAAAAATCAAAATATAACTGGTAAATATTCAAAAGTTACGATATGATACATACATTTACCAAAATATATGAAGAGATATGAAATGGGGAAAATTATGATCAATAACAAAAATGTACAAAACAAAGAAACAAATACCATACACAACTATATGGCTCGTAATGGGTCCCAAAATACTCATAAATACTATTGTGCACTACTAATCATAATATCACAATAGAAAAAAATGAAAGGGGGGAAAGACACACACACACACACATATATATATATATATATACTAGTATATCAGTAACAAATCCTTATGTATAAACATGTAACCTTGATTTACTCTTTAGCCATCAAAAAAAATACATGGGCAATGATAATAAAAAGTTATAATAGAAATTAAATTGCATTGCGCAATTTTTAATTCATACATATTTAATTGGATTTTTTTTCTCTTTGGTTTAGCCAATATGGCAATGTAAGCATGCAATAAGTACCGTATATACTTGATGATAAGTCGACCCCCACCCCCCACCCCCTTTTAGGGCTGCAAAAAGTGAATTTCTCTTTGACCCTCCTATAAGTCAGGGTGTATTTTGCAAATCAGATCCGTCTGAAGGAGTGACTTCTTAGTGAGTCAGAAATGCACTTTGGAAATATAAACAAGCCAAACTGGATAGATAGATAAGAAATATAAAGACAAAACCAGTGTAAAATACAATTATATTATTGAGTGAAATATGTCACAAATAAATTGACAACTTACAATTTGTCCATCTTTGTGTAATAAAGTCCATTGAAATCCATAATGCTTGACATTTTAAATCCATTTATATGATAAATCCACGAATTCAAATAAAGGTCACATACCGGTATAAAAATAGAAGATCAGAATGATCCGATTCACAATATCCCATAATATGTTAATTACACACGTTGTACAAATAAACTGAAAGTCAAGTCCACTTTTTTTTTTTTCACGGTATCCTATAAATGTCACTATCTAATGTCATCTGGTACAAAGCCCAAGAATTAATCCTTATTGTCTGATAAAGTTCTTAAATCCTATATCATCGTCTTGTCATTGTAAATCGTCGTCGTCTAGTCATCGTAAATATCGTCCGACTCCGATTCCTTGGCTTTACTGTCATATGCGGGTACTTATGCAGAGACTGAGCTTAGGCTCAATAAGAAACACTTTGATCATAAAGTCAGAAATCTATTAAAGGATGCAACTGAACACATGTCAATTGAGCGGCAAGATCACAGGGAGTTCAAATAACCACCCAATGTTACTTGGCACTGAACAAGTATCAAAATCGCGGCTTGATCAAAGGGTTGTCACATGAGAAAACAAGGAGTGTGGTGCCTTTACAAGCTAAGGGACTAAGGTCAAAGTATATGCACAGGAAGTTGTAGAACTCTACTTGGCACTGAACAAAGTAGTAGATTCGTAGCTCGATCAAAGGGATTGTCAACTTGAAAACAAAGTGAGTGCCTTTACAAGCCAAACGCTTATCAGTGCATGTGCACAGGCAGATAACTTGGGAAACATCACTTGGGAATTAAATCTGACTTGTGGAAAAGGAAAAAACAAATTAAATCAAAGCTTTTATTGCATCAAGCACAGTCTTTATACAGCAAAACACAAATATTAATACAAATACAGGTTGTTCGGACTGGCACGAAAATGGAAGCAATATACTTACTAGTAAACGCCCACGGTAAACATTGATGGACACTTCATTTTGCGGTAGGTAGTATTTAATTTATCGGTAATATTTTCAAATTATTAAAATCCAAATAACTGTAGATACATGTATTGTGCAATGAATACCGTCATGAAACGGATAAACACAGTGAATACAATATATGCATTACTGCATAGGAATAGTGGCATGAAAACATAAAAATATATGAATTGACAGTATTCTTATGTACTGCAAACATTTAGACTTTCCAAGACTACCCCAAGATTTATAATTTTATTTAATGTTGCGCTTATAAGACGACCCCTACTCTGCATGAATCGAATTTTAAGTAAAAAAGGATGACTTATAAGCGAGTATATACGGTATCTGTTTGCCTTTCTTGGCATTAGGACTGAAGCAGCTATATAGGAAAAAAAAGCATTTATAACAATCAGAAATACCACCAAAAAGGCCCGTTTGTGAATAGTTGTCCAGCTCATCCATCACTGGCATTTTTAAAAATATAAAATATGAATTTTCTCAAAACTGTTATGGCAAAAATCATTGGGTCATTTGATTTTGGTACCATCTCTTACACTACCATAGCACAAGAGAAGCAATAGTTATACCTCATTGGGTTTTTCACATGTCTGAAGAACATTTTAAATCTGTGTAAACTAGTTCATAACTTGTGTAAATTTGGCATTAGAAATGCAATTATTAACAGTAACTGTACAAGGTCTCCTTGCTCTTTACTGGTAACTTGGGGTAGACATTTTGCTCAATTATAAATAAGGTGGCTTCTATGTTATACTGCCCAGTAGAAACACATGTGGCAGTGTATCAACCCCTGTGTTCCAACCTTGGGTCAGTGTGTGAGGCCACATTAAAGAGTGACATTTATTCTTCAAATAGCAATTGGATTTAAAAAGGTACTGAAAAATACTCCATTACTTCAGAAATTGAAGCTTGCACTGCATATTTTGCATAACTTGAATAAAAAATTGACTAGCAAGTGAATTCATTAAGCTAAATTAATGGAATTTTGTTTAAAACTTTTCAAAACCCCTGAAGAGAACCCATAAATTCTGTAACAGTCTGTATTATATGCTGCAAGTTTGTTTTTAAAATATCCAAAATGTTTGCCTGTATTTACTTTTATGAAGATAAAACCTTTAGTGCAGTATCACAAGCAATTCTTCCCTGAAAATGAAGACAGAGTTTAATATGAAAGGAGAAATGGAGTTAGAATGAAAATATGTGGTAAGTAAAAACTTTACTCTTCATAGTTTGTGAAATATATATATATATATATATATATATATATATATATATATATAAATATATATATATATATATATATATACAGTATATATATATATTGCATTCAATCAGCTATTCAGTGATTTTTAATACTTTTCTTTTTTAATAAACATGAATCTTATTTATATTATTATGATAAAATAAGTGGGTTTGCAGAGATGCAAATAAATTCATTCTTAAGTATTCTGTATAGTTCACTTAATTACAAATGAATGTAATCATTTTATACCATTAACTTTTTTATTTTAAATTACCTTTTATGGAATTTTAACTTAGTTACCTTTTAACATATGTCTGAATAGTTTGTGAAACAATATAACATACTTTTAAAATTTTAGCAATTATTTCTTTGGCATTTTTCAGAAAACAAAACTCCTTTTTAGCTACTTAGCATCAAAAGGAGGCATTATTGCACCCGGATTCATGCCAAGAAAGTCAGCTGACCAGCGCATGCCCTCACGAGAAAGCTTTTGCCTTTAATCTTTACAGACAAGATAATGGCACTTTCCCGTGGACAAACTTGGATTGTTAAAATCAAAAGGTGATGCAAGGTCTCCCTTAGACAAAACAAGCATATCAGCTGGTAAAGGTAAGATATGTAACTGATGAGCAACCACAATTATCTAAATTTCTTTTTCAAGTTCTAGCTTCTATAAATTGTTTTGTTTTTGTTAGAAATATATATTATATAATGTTGAGAATTATATTTGGCAGAAAATATACTTAATAAATGAAGCTGTTATAACAACACAATAACACTGATACAGTATAATAAAGCTGTTATAACAACACAATAACACTGATACAGGATAATAAAGCTGTTATAACAACACAATAACACTGATACAGTAGAATAAAGCTTTCATTATCGAGACTCTGTATATTGTGAGTATCGATCTAAAATTGTTTTGGAACAAACTTTCCTCTACATTCTTTGAAGCGATCAGTTAATCCAGTTTCTCTACTCATCCATGCAAATGAGTTGGTAACAAATATGTCTGAATAAGTTATTAATAGGAGTTCATGGTATGTAACTGTGCAATAGGCAAGGTGGCCATTTAATTACAAGCATAGATTTCTAGGCATGGTAAGTTCCTACTGATACTTTAAAATAGCACTGACAATATTATTCTAAAGCATGCCATGGCGAGGGACTACTGTATGTTATGTGGTTCTGAGTGTTAAATTTGTTTTGCACATTACATCTGAATGATGTTTAAACAGTTGAAAACCTCAGCCACACAGGCCTAAGACTTTTTGTTTCAGAATTTGAGCCACTATGACCTTTTTTTTAAAAAAGATTTTAGCTAAGGTTAAAAATTTTACTTTTTATACGTGAAGAGAAATTATACCCACACAATTTAAATTATTTTTATTAAAATTAACTGGACTGTTCATATTTATCATCTGTGCTCATTACTCCACTAGTAAAATAGTAGGGCGTGCATTGTTCAAATGATACGCCTCATGCTTGCTACAAATACACCTCTTAACAGCATATGACTGCTCTTGCACTGACTAACCTTATCTATGAAAAATACGCCAGTATTACGCTTGTATTTTAAATGTGTAAAATACGCCTGTACTCAGGATTTGGTTTATGCCTGTGTTGTACGCCCGTACTCAGGGTTTAGTTTACGCCTGTACCTTGGGTTTGGTTTACGCATTGATTCAGGAAACAATGAGCTATCAGCAAAGCAAAACCCAGCAAAACTAAATTTCAGAACTCCTGGTTGACGGAGTTTGACTTTGTGAAGCACATCTGCAAAGGGGAGCATTTCGCTCTGTGCACATACCGCAAACACCATATCAACATTAATCACTCTGGAGTGTATGACATACGTTGACATAGCAGTACCACCAGTATGTAACATTGGGACAAACCAGAACATATTCGACATGCTGAATTGAACATTCAGATTACCGTATATACTCACTTATAAGTCGACAGGTTTTTTTTTATACAGAAAATTCGATTCATGCAGAATAGGGGTCATCTTATAAGTGCGACATACAAAAAAACTACAAAAATTATAAATCGGTTGGAAACTCTTGATGTTTGCAGTACATAAAAATACTGTCAATTCAAGAATTTGTACGTTTTCATGCCACTATTCCCATTCAGAAATGCATATATGGTATGCACTGTGTTTATCCGCTTCATGATGGTATTCATTACACAAAACTTGTATCTACAGTTATCTGGATTTTAATAATTTGAAAATATTACCGGTAAATTAAATACTACCTACTGCAAAGTGAAGTGTCTGTCAATGATGTGTACCGTGGGGATTTACTAGCAAGTATATTGGTTCCATTTTTGTGCAAGTCCGAACAACCTGTATTTGTATCAATATGTGTTTTGCTGTATAAACACTATGTTTGATGCAATAAAAGTTTTGATTTAATTTGTATTTTCCTTTTCCATAAGTCAGATTTAATTCCCAAGTGATATTTCCAAATTTATTTGCCAGTGCACGTGGGCCGATAAGCCCTTGGCTTGTAAAGTCAACACTCACTTTGTTTTTAAGTTGACAATCATTTTGATCGAGCGTGAATTTGATACTTGTTCGGTGCCAAGTAGAGTTCTACAACTTCCTGTGCATGTTTGACCTTAATCCCTTAACTTGTAATGGCACTAATATCTTTGTTTTCCCACGTGACAACCCTTTGATTGAGCCGCAAGTTTGATACTTGTTCAGTGCCAAGTAACATTGGGTGGTTATTTGAACTCGCTCTGATCTTGCCGCACAATTGACACATGTTCTGTTGTATCCTTTAATAGATTTCACAGACTTTATGATCAAAGTGTTACTTACAGAGCCCAAGCTCAGTCTCTACATAAGCACCCGCATATGACAGTAAAGCTGAGGAATCGGAGTCGGACGATATTTACGATGACTAGACAACGGAGAATTTCAGAATTTATCAGACAATGAGGATGAATTATTGTGAATCGGATCATTCTGAACTAATATTTTTATACTGGTATGTGACCTATAACTGAATTCGTGGATTTATCATACAAATGGATTTAAAATGTCAAGCATTATGGATTTCAATGGATTTTATTACATGAAGATGGGCAAATTGTAAGTTGTCAATGTATTTGTGACATATTCCACTCAGTAATACAACTGTATTTTACACTGGTTTTTGAATCTACTTTTCCTATCTATCTATCTAATCTATCTATCTATCTATCTATCTATCTATCTATCTATCTATCTATCTATCTATCTATCTATCTATCTATCTATCTATCTATCTATCTATCTATCTATCTATCTATCTATTTATCTATCTATCTATCTATCTATCTATCTATCCAGTTTGGCTTCTTTATTTTTACAAAGTGCAACTCTGCCTCAATGACAAGTCACACCTTCAGATGAATCTGACTTGCAAAATACACCCCGACTTACAGGAGAGTCAAAGAGAAATTGGTTTTTTGCAGCCCTAAAAAGGGTGATTGGGGGTTGACTTATAGTCGAGTCAACTTATAACCGAGTATATACGGTAGTTATCTTTATTATTATTTGTTATCTTAATCTTGTTAAAATGCCAACTAATCAACCCATGCTTTCCAGGATGATTTTAGTCATGAAATAGATTGATTGAAAGACAATAATAAACACACGCATATGTTTACACGGTTGATTTGGTTTGATAAAAAGACTGCATTAACACCCGTACTGGACAGAGGCATTTATTACTGCTGTACTACCTGTAGGGCCCCCATTAAGCTTGAAAAAATTAGAAACCCCCTCCCCCATGAAATGGTCAGATCCAAATGTGATATATATTTTCTTTTTTCTATAGAGACAAGCATATGTCGTGGTCAAACTGCATCGGATACAGTTCTGACAATGTTAATGTTATGGTAGGCAAATACAACTTAGTTATGACCAGGATTCGTTCAGAGAATCTAGCAGAGAAGTTTGAACAACAGTACCATCCAGTCTCTAATGAGTGCAAAGACGAACACAAATGACACTTGCATTACCGTCAAAACACCCCTACTGAGCTATTGATAGCAGCAAAGACTGCATCTAATTTAGCCTATATTTTGCCATCCAATGGATTTTAAAGATAGAAACTTGGTGTATTTTTTAAATTAATGTCAGTGTGGTTGTCCTTATGTGAGTGTTTGCACATTGGTGTATGTGTGTGGTGACGATATTTGACAATGCTAAGTCTACTAACTATTTTTTCTTTGTAAGTGTATTAAATGCTTTAAAGAAAACAGGCAAGTTATTTTCTTTTATTCAGATTTAAATTTCCAATCATTTTCTCTAGGCTTATATGAAAAGATAGCTTATACTCACTTTTTTGGGGTCACGTGCACTAAACCCCCTTGGGACCTCACAACACTTTTTGAGTCTCTCCCCCCCCCCCCCAAACACTGTCTGGGAATATGGCTGGTATGCCTAGATACTGAAACTTAGCATACTAGTTGAGTGAATGCAGTTAAAGGAAATCACTCAAAAATACTAACTTAATTCCACATAAAGTTACAAGATGTCAAAATTTTGGACTTTGAGCTTTAGGAGGAGTTGCGAGCCAAAAAGTTTCAAGGTTATGACCCAAGTTTTAAGAGACAATACAAAATGTATAAAAAATAATCTATGGGGAGCCAACATGACTCAGTGGTTAGCATGCCAGACTTACAATCCTATAGGGTGCAGGTTCAAATCATGCCCAGACCAGGCCTGGACAGCCACCAAGGTGTCTCTCTGGGCAAGGCACTTTACTCCAATTGCTCGGAATGATATAACATCTCGTGTTGATGTGCCATTAAAAACCAGATTAAATCTATCTTAACCTATGTTGAAGGGGGTTGTTAAAGTGACACTTGAATTAGGAATATAGAATTCCTGCTTATGTAAATGTCTGTTTAATATTTGGAACTGCTACAGATGGAGATTGATTTTTCTTGCAAAATTAATATTGTTCTTGAAATATTGACATTTTGTCAAACATGGAATACTGCAACTCTTCAAGCTCTTTGCAGAGATGCCAGCACCTACTAATGTGAAATAGGAATATTGACTTTAAAAGTTCAGAATTCAACATAAAAACAGGAATACTTCAAATTTTTATCCAATGATTTAATTTAATCATTAGACCTCACTGCTTCAAGGTGATATTTATTTGAAATGTGCTTCCTTCAATCATTTTTCCAAACATGTGAAATGATTTTGTTTTATAAGTATGTCAAGAAAATACTGCAAAGATAATGTTATCATCTAATCTTGATGCCTTGCATATCCTGTCTGGAGCTTCTGTAGCACAAGTCATGTTTTTGTGAAGGTATTATCCTCATCGGTCATTCGCTTTGACATCTTTCTGGAACTTTCTCAGGTAAAGCAGGGTGCTAACATGACGTGATTTGTGACTGGTCAATATTCAACTGCTTTTGTGATACAAGAGCTTGGGTATGCTTTCACAAAAGGATTACAATTAGACATTACAAGCATTTCATTGATCTAGATATACCAGTATACAAATTGCAGTTTGCCAATATAAACTTTAGCTGATAGGAAAACTGGAATCTGAAAGAAGTGATTATAATGGAATAATTTGAGGTTAAAAATATGAATGATTCTGCCAAAATCTGAATGGTTGTTAATGTTGTCTTTGCTACATTTAGGAGAATTATATTGACTTTTCTTTCTTTACCTCGACAGCACTCCAAAAACTCATTGAGACAAGCACCAGATGTGTTTTTGTTCTCCTTGTGTATCTCCAGGACTTGACGGACACAGGCAGTAATATCTCCAATATTGGCTGCATACTCCTTGCCTTTCTTACAGCAGACTTCCAAATCCTCATCTACAAGACACATAATGTTTGAAAGAAATGCCACCAATGTCTTCAATCTATGTAACCCCATACCTTTAGATTCAGGTTTCTTTCATTGACTCTTTTAGAAACCTTACAAGAGGATAGGAATCAACATCAAGCTTGTAAAATACTATCCCCTACTAAAGCTCCCCAAAAGAACAGAAAGTCATACTGATATCGAGTTGTCCAAATGTCCACAAATAATAAACGAAATAAACTTGAAAGTTTGACTTAAACCGCACAAAAAATAAATTGGACATATAAACAAGCCTACCAAATTTCATTTGCATAGGTCAACAATATTTTCTCCAATACATACATTTGTGTGAATTCCTGATAAATGTAATGAATTAATCTTTAAAATCGAGTAAGTAGGTGAAAATCATGATTGTTGATTTGTTGTGAGCATAATGAAACCTACAACCTTCATTAATGTTAAGAAAGCTCAATCTGCTCATGAAAGTACTTGACTTCTAGACCAACTGTCATAATTAGTACTAACAAAGTGACTTTCTGTTAGACATCATAAGAAATCTTCTGGTGATAACTCGATATCAGTATGACTTTCTGTTCAAGAGGAATAGTGATAACAAGATGTTAAAGATGGCTGCCATGGTGGCCATACTGGATGTCCAATCAGCACTATTTTCATCTAGAACCAACTAATTATCATAAGAAGTCTTTCAGCAAAAACCCCATGTTGATATGACCATCCATTCATAAGGAGTAGCAATAATAAGATTTTCAAGATGGTCACTGTGTCAGCCATATTGGATATCCAAGTGGCACCATTTTCATCAAAGACCAACTAGACATCACATAAAAAAATCTTCTGGTGAAAACCCCATGTTGATATGACTTACTGTTCAAGAGGAGTAGCAATAACAAGATTTTCAAGATGGATGCCATGGTGACCATATTGGATATCAGATTGGCACCATGCACATTTAGGACCAACTAGACATCATAAGAAGTCTTTTAGTAAAAACCACATCTTGATATGACTATCCATTCAACAGTAGTAATGATAACAATATTTTCAAAGATGGCCACTGAAGTGGACATATTGGATGTCCCATCAGCACCATTTTCATTTAGAACCTTCCAGACCATGTGATGAATCTTTGAATAAAGTTTCATTACAATTGCCAAAGTAGTTTAGGAGGAGTAACGATAACAAACTTATGCTTACAGACAGACAGTTGACATACGGACTGTGAACAATGGGCCATCCCATAAGCTCTATGACCAGTAGAGAAAAAAATAGAAATATCACTTCAATGGCCTAAAAACTGATCAGGTTATCTACATATGCAAATTCACATGCTAATTACCATGTTTTCTTGGCCTAGGTTAAGGTCTGGGAGAGAGCTCTAATAGACTGGTTACAGTCAGGTACCATGTTAAGATGCGAGATGCGCTGGAAAAATTTTGGAGAGAGATCAACAGATGACGGACACAGGATCTACTTCAGTGGACATGAGAACAAGCATGAACATGGAGTCGGGTTTATGGTACACAAGGACATTGTGAGTTCAGTCATGGGTTGTCGACCAGTGTCTAACAGGATGATTACAATCCGCGTGAGGGCATCTCCCTTTAACATCACTATCATAGAGGTCTGTGCCCCGACATCTGACCATGATGACGAGGAACTGGATGAGTTCTACGACCAGCTTCAAACTCTCATAGACCAAACACCCAAGAAGGATATTCTGATTATTCAAGGAGACTGGAATGCTAAGGTAGAAGAAGATGCACAAGCAGACTGGTGAGAAGTCTGTGGTCCATACTGTAATAAGCAGAGCAATGAGAGAGGACTCAAGCTCCTGGGCTTTGCCACATACAATAACCTAGTGCTAACGAACACCCTTGGTCCCCACAAACTATCCAGAAGATGGACTTGGCACAGCCCAGATGAAAAACATCACAACCAGATTGACTACATCTTGGTGAGAAAGCGCTTCCGGTCTAGTATAAACATTGCCAGAACACGTAGCTTCCCAGGAGCTGATATAGGAAGCGACCGTGACTTGCTGATGATGACTGTCAAACTTCGTCTGAGGAAGACCAATAATCCAAGACAAGTTAGGATCAGGTTCGACCTTGAAAAACTTAAAGATCCAAGCATGGCATAAGCATTTGAAGCATCAATAGGCGGCAAATTTGCACCACTCACAATTCTGGGACATGAAGAAATAAACCTAGACTCCTTGATCATCACCTTCAACAAGGCAGTAATAGACACAGCCGGCGAGATCCTTGGCAAGCATCATAGAATAAAGAAGCCTTGGGTCACAGCAGATATCCTCGACCTCTGCGATGTGAGGAGAAAACTGAGGAGTGAGCGAGGAGACCATGAAAGAGCAAACAAATACAATGAGATTAACAACAGGATTAAGAAGAGTATAAAGAAAGCAAAAGAAAGCTGGTTAGAGGACCAATGCAATGAAGTCGAGAAAAACCTGAACCAGAATGACAGTAAAAGGGCATACCAGTTGGTGAAAGACCTGACAATAGAGAAACAGGGGAGATCTAATACGATTCAAGACAAGGCTGGTAAGAGTCTGACAGAAAACCAAGACATTCTTCACAGATGGACGGAATACTGTTCAGAGCTTTATAACCAGGAGACTTCTGGAGACCAAGCTGTACTAAACGTACCACTGACCACAACAGAGGTTGACCACCCGATCCTCAGGGACAAAGTAGAGGCTGCAGTAAAGGCACTAAAGAAGGGGAAGTCAGCTGGGGTAGACAATATACCAGCAGAACTTGTTCAAGCAGGAGGAACTTCCATGATAGATGTTCTCACAACAATCTGCAACCAAATCTGGCAAACAGGAGAATGGCCCACCCCATGGACCCAGTCTCTGATCATGACTCTTCCTAAAAAGGGAATCTACAACTGTGCCAGAACTACCGAATAATCAGTCTCATCAGTCACCCAAGCAAGGTTATGCTTAAGATCATCCTCAACAGACTGAAACCCTAAGCAGAGTACATCATTGCCGAAGAACAGGCAGGTTTCAGAACAGGACGTAGCACTACAGACCAGATCTTCAATCTTAGGATCCTCTGTGAAAAATATCTCCAGCATCAACAGAACCTCTATCATGTCTTCATTGACTTCAAGAAGGCTTTCGACAAGGTATGACAGCCTTTTGGGCCACCATGCGGATATACAACATGAACGCAAAACTCATCCGCACTATAGAAACCCTGTATGACAAGGCGACTAGTACAGTTCTCGTCAATGGCAACATAGGAGACTGGTTCAGAACCACAGTCGGAGTCAGACAGGGGTGCCTTCTGTCACCTACTCTCTTCAACATATACCTGGAAAGGATCATGTCCGACGCCTTGGAAGACCATGAGGGCAGTGTCAGTGTTGGAGGCAGAACAATCACCAACCTGCGCTTCGCTGATGATATCGATGGCTTAGCAGGAGATGAAGAAGAAATGGAAACCTTAGTGAACCATCTCAATCAAGCATCACTAAGATATGGGATGGAGATCAACGCTGAAAAGACAAACCTAATGACAAACAACCCGAGTGGCATCCAAAAGGAAATAAGAGTGAATGGACAGAAGCTGGGCACAGTAACAAGCTTCAAGTACCTAGGTGCTATCGCCTCTGATGAAGGTTCAAAACCTGAGGTTCTTTCCAGGATTGCGCAGACAACAGCTGCTCTGGCTAGGCTGAAGCCTATTTGGAAAGACACCAACATCACGCTTGGGTCCAAGATCAAGCTTATGCGCTCTCTCGTCGTGTCCATATTCCTATATGCATGTGAGACATGTACCCTAACAGCAGAATTAGAGAGAAGACTCCATGCCTTCGAGATGAGATGTTATCAAAGGATCCTGAAAATCTCATACTTAGACCACGTCTCTAATGCGGAGGTGTGCACTAAAATCCAAGGTGCAATTGGACCTTATGAAGATCTGCTCACCACTGTAAAGAAACGCAAACTAAGATGGTATGGTCACATCTCACGCTCAACTGGCCTGTCAAAGACAATCCTACAGGGCACAGTGAGAAGAAAGAGAAAACGAGGCAGACAAAAGAAGAGATGGGAAGACAATATCAAGGAGTGGACAGGCATGGACTTTGCAAAGTCCCAAAGAGCAGTGGAGAACAGGGCAAAATGGAGAGAGATGGTCGCAAAGTCATCTGTGGCGCCTCTACGACCAGCAAGGTTACGGGAGAAATGAAAATGAAAAAAATGACCATGTTAAATACATTTTCAAAGATGAGGCTATCATGCCATTTTACTCTTGAGATGACCCGACATCACACAGACTTGAGCTGAACAATACTGTGCTTCTCAGCTGTTATATTTTGCTATGTTGACAATTATTGGACATAACAATTGCCAGTAATTACCAACTTGACAAAACAAAACAACTAATGAATGCATTTCAGTAATGATAATCAGATCAACAGCTTGCCTTCTTTTTATGGATTAAAGTCAGGTACTTTATTGACATGTTGGAACAAATGTCTTTGTCAGTTTAGAAATCGAAAATTATTTGTGAAATTCCCATCCTTCAACCCCAAATAAGTTTCAACTCGTGAGGGGTAAATTCAATTGTGTGCGCCAATATGCTGGCAACTGGCCTTGTTAAAGGATTGGCCATGCAAGAGTAGTAATTTTGAACATAAAATCACTGATGCAGAGGGATTCTGTCCATAAAAAGCAATTGGCAGCCAATCAGGGAAACCATTCAAAAGGGGGACCACTGTACTTCAGTAAACAGAACGAATCCAGGATATGTCTCTAGAATATATACAACTGCTTCACTTTACTCAAGTCTGGAATGCTTCCATAGGAATCATGCCCCATTAATGCTGATCCCAATACAGTATTTCAGCCACATGTATGACTATATTTCTGCATGCGATTTTGCTGGCAATGTCACTGTGGCACATAAGAAATATGTATCAACTGGGCAAAGAAGCCGACCAAATTACGGTACAATGACAAGATATTTATCAGGTAATAAAAACAAAACATTTTAATTCAGAAATGTTACACTTAAAAGTCATCAACATAAATTAGCATTTTAGAAATAGCACTCATTCCAAATACTGCATCTACATTCTCCAATAAATTTAAATACTGACCCACACCTACACACTGATCCAGTAGACCCCTCATAATAGGGCCCTCAAAAAGAGACCATTCATTTTATAAGGTTACCTTGCCCAACACCAAAATAATATATTTTAACTATTTTGACCCCCTCACTTTTACTACAGAAGTAGTGACTTTATAAGAGGGGAACCAGTGTAACAGCTAAAATGACATCACAATTACAGTAATCATGATGTTACCATGGCAGCACAAAGAAAAGATTGAGAAACAGATGAGTTACGAAAAGATTGAGGAACAGATGAGTTACCTGTACTGCGTCTGCGTCTACGATTTGTGCTGGCTGGGCAGTTCAGGTAGATGTTGCGCTCCATGCTCAGTCTGGCATTGGTTAAAACAACCATTCCAGCATCCTGTTGAAAAATAACCATGATAATCTTCTGGCAAGAACCCTATGAATCTCCCATAAAATCTACATGTAAGCATCTTATCAAATTGATGGCAGTGTAGTGATAAAGATAGTATGGTGACATCTTATTTTATTCACCTTTAACGTTTACAGTCTTATCTTTTACAACTCCTTTCACAAAAAGCTATATCTGGTAGTCAATAGTTTGAGTCATCTACTACATGTACTTTAATCTGGATAAGGTGACATTCGTAATTTACCAAAGAATGAAACACAAGTTGTATTTGAAGTTTTGCTCACTTTTGTTGTAAATGGTGCAACACTGAAATTGTGTTCTATTGTGCAACCTTATTCTTTGATTATAGTTTCCAATAGCATCACAAATGACATCTACTGCTGCATCAAAAAATATATTAATTCAAATGGACTGAAAAATTACTAAAATGGATTCCATTTATATGGGTTTCAATAATTTCACATTGTTCCTTCTTCCATATACGCAAACAGGATGCCTTCAATTCACCCTCAAAAAGTCAAGGCACTTATAATGTAAATATGTGACACATAGTAGCTAGAGCTGAAACAAATATCTGAAAATTCGAATAAGAATACTTATTTTCAAACGAATATTCCAATAGAAAATTGATATTTGAATATTAATTAACATTTGTTTAGCAGCGAGTTTCACAGTATTTTGTAACAGAAACAAGGCAAAATGTAAACTATGCAATGTTTAATTAGTTTAAACGGGAACAACTTAAAAACTGCTAAATCACCTGACATTCAAACTCCGACTCACAAGGCAATTAAAATGTCAAAATTGAAAACATTGCAATTTCAATCTATTGTCATTCAAACACTCTTGAAAAGATAACATGTTGACGAAGAAAGGGGTCATATCAAAGTCAACAAAGCCTTTAGATATTAATCAACTAGAGATTAGAGAAATTTGTGAACTGTTGTGGGACATTTGTTCTGTCAGGAGCAGTTTTAGTCAATCCTGCAAACTACAACCCCCCTCCCCCTGTCCCCATTCCCGATCAAGTTATCTCGAATAGGTAACTCAATATAGTCCACATTCAAGTTTTCAAGTAATTACACAGCTATGGAATTACCAATATGCATAAAATCTGACAATCATTTCGTTATTTTCTTACAAATCAGTAATGCAGATGTTAGCTTTGTATCATTAAGATGATCATGGGCCAGTTGATATGACTTTGGAACAGAACAATTTATGTTGTAGGTGTCAAGAGTCTACTGTTACAATAAAGTCTGCTACTCTCTGTTTTTGCTGTGCAGTAGTAGGTATCAGCATATATTGTAATTTGTGCAAGGATTATTTCACTTTTTTCTTTCCTGTGTCTTTTTGGCAAATGAATTGACTGTTTGTTGGGAATCTCTCTTTATCCATGAAATAGAATAGTCTACTCATAAACTTGGTTGAGGCAGAGAACTCATTCCCAGTTACCGGTCCTGGTAGAGGTTACATTATACTGCTTACAGAAGTCACAAGGCCATTTTACACCTATTGCAATGTACAGCTTATCTATAACATGAGGTCAGTGCCCATGTATTGATTTCAGCATCCAATGGATGATTTAGGCATTTTATAATCGGACAGAAGTCAGTCTGTTCGGACATGTCCGACATATAATATCGTTCATTCAGCTTAGCATCACGAATGATATCTGCATCTGTAGCTCAGTAAATTTTCACATGAGTGTCTCAAAATGTAGCTAAAATTACCAAAATTCATGTTGTGCATGAATGATTTCAACACTATTTGTATGGACACACAGATCAACACCACACATTCAATACATGATGAAAATGAGTGGTCTGTGTACATGTAATCCACCATGTCGGTCCTGGAGTTATGGAAGAGTCCATATTTCATACAGGACTGAGCAGTTATGGAAGCCGCCACAT
Organism: Margaritifera margaritifera; assembly: GCA_029931535.1. Classification (NCBI taxonomy): domain Eukaryota; kingdom Metazoa; phylum Mollusca; class Bivalvia; order Unionida; family Margaritiferidae; genus Margaritifera; species Margaritifera margaritifera. The sequence goes on from JAQPZY010001481.1 coordinate 1,528,320, forward strand.
GCCACAGGTAAACACTGTCTACTCATTGGGACATTTTGTACTTTGTTGGTACCAGTTTTCATATGGTTGTATATAAACATGTTCATTCATAATGCCATGATAGCTGCTCTTTCAGCATTAAATGATCTTAACATGTAATTCCTTTATTTTTCAGCAAAGTGTATTTTATTTCAATGACATTTGCTTTTATCGGCTTCTTCCTGTGACTATATCTATGAATGCTTCAACTCTGAAATCTCCCAGAATCGTGAAGGGGTACCAAAAGAACAATGGAATTCAGAAATTAAATGCAACTTACCTGTAAGTTGAAATTTTATGATAATTCCATTGTACTTTTGTTAAATGGGGGATTACAGGCCCTCTCTCAAGTTTATAACCCTCCCTTGGTATCTTATGCTTGATGTATCTACGTTTTTATCATTCTAAAAGCTGACTAACATATCATCCCTCTGGTACCAAAGATGCAATGGAAATTTCATCAAACTTCAACTTACAAGCAAGTCTTGTTTAATTTTCAAATTTTCCCCTGATGATTGCCTAAAGGATATGTCTAAATCATTTTTTTAATGTTTAAAACAATTTGTGATGATTTGATCGCTTGTACATACATGTATAATACACTTGGGGAAAAAATCCTAATAAACGGTTATGTGGGCCTACTCGGAATGTTCTTCATAATACTTTCCAGTTTGACACAGTATAATCTGTAGATACCTATTTTCTGCACCTTTCTTCATTTAGAAATTAAAAAAGGAAAACAACAGCTCTTATATGATTCTGATTTCAATCTGTGATCGTGTACTGGATAAAATTTGTCATTTTTTATTTAAAATGATCATGTAATTAATACATTTCTACATTAGTGGATGGTTCGTTCTAGAATGACTGACATAACAAGAAACTGAACTTTAGCTAAGGGTGGTAATGCAGTCGGTAATTTTGGACAATCTAACTTTTCATTAGTTTTAATGGTTAACTTAGGGATTTCAGTTGGAATAAATTTTATTAGAGAAACTGATTTTTGAGCCAAACATAATATTCCAGACAAAACATAAAAAATGTACATTTTGAAGATTTTCTCCTTATTTGACCTTTAATTAATGGATTATAAAACAACACAATTTCTTTAGTAAATTACATCTGTACATTTCTTTCATAATTTTACAAGATGCAAGTTGAAGATTTTATTTTCTTTCATTATCAACTTCATTAGTTTATATCAAGGAATTTTGACACATGATGGGTATCTGTGATATAAATATTTTCATCATTATCAATGAAATAGCGGATAAAATAAATAGAATAGTCAGAGAAAGTCTGTTGTAACCCAGTTGATTGAATATTTTTATTAATTGAAGATACTGAACAGATCCTGACCTTATAACAAAAATATGCACAAGTTTTACGGCACATGTTATCTTTTCTCAGTCTGGGTGAAGCTCACTGTATTGGGGGAGGGGGATGGGGAGGAAGAAGAATGGACTTGCATGTCAATATAACAACTGCACATCTGAAACACAGATTAATAAAGAGAGCTTTTACTTTCTTTATTTAAAACTTACATTGCATAAAATAAATCTGAATCTGAGGGGATGATGGAAGAGGAAAGCTGTGCCTTACAAAATGTTACACTTAACTGTGATAATTATCTAATTATTTTTGTTGTTTTGCCAAGTTTTATCAGTAACATAATCCACTCTCAACATTAACATGAATTTATTTATTCCGTATTTATTAAACTCTCTCTCTCTCTCTCTCTTTCTCTCTCTCTCTCTCTCCCTCTCCTGTGATGAATCCAGAGTGGCTTAGAACCAACCCCTGACCCCCTTCTATTTTTTTCTGGTGAAAATAGTATAATTTTCAGTGAAATACTGAGAACATTATACTAAAGAAGCAAAACAACAACCCCATTCTTAAAATCAAATGTTCGTCTTCAGAACAAATTGGACCTCTTTTCACAACCTCATAAAGATATCAATAGTCAATTAGCTGATCAGCATTTTATATAAATTGCTCTGGCTTTGATTCCCAATACAACTCATCTAATCATTGCCCCCAAAGGATTATTAGCACACCAACTGACCAAATTCCTTTCCAACAGCAGTATATTGTCAATATGATCATCATTGGCTATTATTAGACACATCAAGTGGCCAGTCAGTTCTTGAAATAGAAGATAAGTACAAATCTGAATGCTTTGTCAAAATTTGTAGGGTCAATTTCAATAGTTTAATTTATAATCTTTGCTGTGTCCAAGACTTAGCAAAGAGAATTACAACCAAGATATTAAAGATCTAGTCTAAATAAAAGTAGAATTTCACTGAACTTCTACATTTAATTTTCATTTATTGAATTTTTTACGATTTGATTTAACCTTTTCTTATATTTAATGAAACCATTTTCTTTCCTTCTTGTTAAGCTATCGAAACACTCCATATATTTATGGACTAACAAATACTTTACCAAGCAGAGAAAAATTGAAGCAACTAGATATTATATCATTTTTCCACACTTCAAAGTATGCAGTGAAAAAAATAACTCGTAGCATCTCATTTCCCTTGACTGGGATAGCTTCTGAATCCAAAGACATTACGGGTGACTTGTTACTGACCATCTAATTTCATTGAGGTGCATTCATTGAATAAATTGTGGCAGATGATTTTACATTAAGCAGCTCTTAATACATTTGAAAACCCGGAGTGGAGTGCTAAACATATTAAGATAAGCACAAGTTACGAGTAGTAACATGCTTTGAAAGGAATTTATGGTGGTACAGCTTATCTTTAGGCATTTGAAAGAAAGGCTCACTTTGTTACAGCTCTGAGTACTTCAAACCACGTAAAAGTGTAATATGATAAACAAGAGTCCCTCGATGGGACTGACACTCTACTGTCCAAATGAATTTCCAGGAATACAAGATGAGACCATTTCTTCCTTTTTACTCCTGAGTGTTGAAACCATCTCTGATATTCTTCAGTGATAGAATGATTTTCAAAGTTAGATGCTGTGGTGGACATACTGTATGTCAGATTGGCACCACTTTCATTTAGGACCAAGTAGACATCATTAGAAGTCTTTCGGTAACAAAAAGGCACCATTTTCATTTAGGACCAAATAGGTATCATAAGAAGTCTTTTGTTGAAATCCTCATGTTGATATGGCCATCCATTCAGGAGTAGCTATAGCAATATTATCAAGATGGGCTCCATGGTGGCCATAGTGAGAATCAGATTGCATGATTTACATTTAGAACCATCTAGACACCATAAGAATTCTTCTTCTGAAAATTTCATTTTGAAATGACTTTCCATTTAGGAAGAGTAGCCATAACAAGATTTCCATGATGACTGCCATGGCAGCCATACTGGATGTCAGATGAACACCATTTTTCATTTAGGACCAATGAGAAATCCTAAGTCTTCAGCTGATAACCCAAAGCTGATACGAGTTTCCATTTAGGTGGAGTAATGATAACAGGATTTTTAAGATGGCTGCCATGGTGGCCATATTGGATGTCAGACTGGCACCATTTTCATAAGAAGTCTTTTGGTAAAAACACAATGTCAGTGGCAGCTACATTGGAGGTCAGATCAGCACAATTTTCATTTATGATCAATTAGACATCATAAGAAATCTTCCAGTTAAAACCACATGTCAGCATGACTTTCCATTTAGGAGAAGTAGCAATAAGATTTTCAATATGGCCAGTGTGGTGGCCATACTGGATGTCAGATTGGCACTATTTTCATTTAGGACCAAATAGGCATCATAGGAAGTTTTTCAGTAGAAAACCCATGTTGACACAACCATCCATTCAGAAGAGTAATGATACAATTTTGAAGATGACTGCTGGATATATGACAGGTACCATTTTCATTTAGCATCAAGTAGACATCATAAGAAATATTTTAGTAACAAGAGTCTCTCGAAGGGATTGACGCTCTACTGGTTAAAATGAATTTCCAGAAATTCAAGATAAGACCATTTCTTCCTTTGAACTTTGGAGTGTTGAAACCATTTTTGATATTCTTCAGTGATAACAAGATTTTGAAATTAGCTGTTGTGGTGGTTATATTGTATGTCAACTTGGCACCATTTTCACTTAGGACCAACAAGGCATCATAAGAAACCGCACGTTGACATGACTTTCTGTTTTTGGAGGAGTAATGATAACAATATTTTTTAAGTTGGATGCCATCGTGGCCATATTCGATATCAGATTGGCACCGTTTATATTTAGTACCAACTAGACATCATAAGAAGCCTTTTTGGAAAAGCACAATGTCGATATGACCAGCCATGTAGGAGAAGTAGTGACAAGAAGACTTTCAAGATGGCCATTGTGTCAGTCATATTAGAATTTGGATCGGCAAGGTTTTCATTGATGACCAACCCGACATCATAAGAAGCTGTTTAGTAAAAACCCCATGTTGATGTGACCATCCATTCAGAAGGAGTAAGTGATAACAATATTTTCAAGATGACCACTGTGGTGGCCATGCTTGAAATCAAATCAACACCATTTTCATTTTAGCAATAACAAGATTTTCAAGCTGACACTGTGATGGTTATATTGGACATCAGACCAGCTCCATTTTCATTTAGGACCAACTATACATCATAAGAAGTCTTCTGGTGAAGACCCCATGTCAATATGACTTTCGATTCAGGAGGAATGGCGATAACAAGATTTTCAACATTGCCACTGTGGTCGCTATATTAGAAATCAGATCGGCCCCATTTTTATTTAGGACTAACAAAACATCATGAAGTCTTTTAGTGAAAACCCCATGTTGATATGGCCATCCATTAAGGAGGAGTAGCTATAACAAGAATTTCAAGATGGCTACTGTGGCAGCCATATTGGCCGTCAGATCAGCAACATTTTCCTTTAGGACCAACTAGGCATCATAGGAAGTCTTCTGGGGAAAACCCCATGGCAATATTTCTTTTAATTCAAGAGGAGAAGCAATAAGAAGATTTTCAAGCTGGCCACTGTGGTGGCTATATTGGATATCAGATTGGTACTATTTTCATTTAGAAACAACTAGACATCATAAGAAGTCTTCTGGTGAAAACCCCATGTAAATATGACTTTTCGTTCAGGAGGAGTAGTGATAACATAATAAGTCTTCAGGTGAAAACCCCATGTCAATATGACTTTTCGTTCAGGAGGAGTAGTGATAACAAGATTTCATGATGGCCACCATTTTCCAGATGGCCACTGTTGTGGCCATATTTGGCCGTCAGATCAGCACCATTTTCATTTAGGACCAACTATACATCATAAGAAGTCTTCTGGTGAAAACCCCACGGCAATACAGTGGTCCCCCTCTTGAACGGCCCCCCTGACCAGCGGCCACCCGCTTTATACGGCCACAATCCCTTGGCACCGACGAGTTTGTGTTCAAAAGTACCCCTCAAGGACGGCCACCCCTCTAACGCGACCAGCGGCCAGGATTTTAGTGCAAAAACGGTCAAATTTACCCCTCGCGAGCGGCCACATAATGATTGTTTACCGAGTAAAATCTTGATAATATTTTTTAATTTCTCAATTCAACACATTGACATTTTGTTCCAACATGCCAATAAAGTAACTTTATAAAGTAACAAAGAGGTAAGTAATCCGATTATCCTTACTGCCATGTGTTCCTTAGATGTTAACTTTTGTCACTTTGATAATTACTGGCTATTATTACCACCGATAATTATCAAGATGACAAAAGCTAACCGCTGAGAAGCACAGCATTGTTCAGCTCAAGTCAGCGTGACATCCGGTCGCCAGATAGTAAAATGGTATGTTACCCTTTCTGGCTTCACTCTAATAGATTATGAAATGTACATAACCGGGTACCAGACTGGAGAAGAAGAAAAAAAGTTGATCACGTGACAGACTCACTTCCGTTGTAAACACTGTGCCTCACGCGTGATTGCCCGCGAAGGAATAAGTTGTCGCAAAATATCGTCCGACATTCTCAGTTTAGAACAAAAAGTGAAAGCAATTAAATTAAACGAAAAGAGGGAGAGTCTTTTGATAACTACTGAGAAATTTTATGTCAGAAAGATTCAAATAAACATCGTCAATATACATTCAACTGCATTGAGTGGGAAGACGGAATCGACGGACGTACAGGGATAGTTACAACCAAATGTTTGTGCCCCGAATTTACCGACAATGTGGTTTTGCACCACGATTCATGATTATTCATATTTTTTTAAAATAACATTGATATTAGTTTTATCATATTGAGTCCTTAACCAGATAATATTCCTGTGATTTTTAAATGAAAATATTAAATATATAAAAATTAGTTGCATCTTTTATACTTTATATGTAGTTATTACTCACAACTGTGTGATCCCCCTCTAGAAAGGCCACCCCTCTTATAAGGCCACTTTCTTGCTGCAGAAGGGGTGGCCTTATAAGAGGGGGACCACTGTATTACTTTCATTCAGGAGGAGTAGCAATGAAAAGATTTTCAGGATGGCTGCTGTGGCGGTCATTTAGGATGACCATCAAGGCAATATTTGGAAGTTCGATTAGTAGCAGATGAAGAACTATACATTGTAAGAAAGAAGTGTTGCTTTTTTAATGTTGATATGGCCATCCATATAGAAGAAATAGCTGTTATGAGATTTTTTACATCTATTTTGGATCAACTGTATAGTGAGATGTGCTCTAGTAAAAAACCCATGTTGATCTAACCACACATCAAGAGGAGTAGTGATAACAAGAAGATGGCCACCATGGTGGCCATATTGGCTGTCAGACTGGTACTGTTTTAATTTATGACCAACTAGACATTGTAAGAACTCTTCAGGTAAAAAAAAAAACCAAGTCGATATGAACATCCTTTTAAAAGGAACATCAGTAACAAGATTTTTAAGATGGCCTCCATGGTTGTCATAGTGGATGTCAGATTAGCACCACTGTTATTTAGGAACAACAAGGCATCACAAAAAGTCTTTAGTGAAAACCCCATAATACATGACCATCCACTGAGAAGCAGTAGCAATAAAATGTTAAAGCTGGCCACCGAGGTGGTCACATAGGATGTCCAGGCAGCACCATTTATATTTAGGACCAACTAGATTTTGAGATGATTGTGTGTGTAAATTTCACAGCAATCCTCCAAGCAGTTTAGGAGGAGTAATGATAACAAGCTTGTTCAGACAATGGACACACAATGGATGGATGATGGACAGATGGACAATAGAAGAATGAACAGCAGGATATAGCATAAGCAATTCTGATCTAAGGCCAGTACAGCTAAATACTAGCATGCCTCCTACCACTGGAGTGCACTGAATTGATTTATTACAGACAACTGTGCACTATTAAGCTACGTTGTTCGCTATAGTGTACTATCTTATTCACTAGAGTGCACTGCCTTTTTTTACCAGAGTGCACTACCTTACTGAAAATACATTAGTCCACTACCTGTGAAATTCTACCAGCAATAACAAGATTTTCAAGATAGCTGCTGTGGCAGTCATTTAGGATAACCATCAAGGCGGTCATTTTGGACGTTGAATTAGCAGATGAATAACTATATATTGCAAGAAAGAAGTGTTGCTTTTTTAATGTTGATATGGCCATCTATATAGGAGACATAGCTGTTATGAGATTTTTTACATTTTGAGAGGTCACATTGGCATCATTTTCATCTTGGATCAACTATTAGTGAGATGTGCTTTAGTAAAAAAAAACCATGTTGATCTAACCCCGCATCAAGAGGAGTAGTGATAACAAGAAGATGGCCACCATGGTGGCCATATTGGCTGTTAGACTGGTACCATTTTAATTTACGACTAACAAGACATTGCACGAAGTCTTCTGGTAAAAAACCCAAGTTGATATGAACATCCTATTAAAAGAAACAGCAGTAACAAGATTTTTAAGATGGCCACCATGGTTGTCATAGTGGATGTCAGATTAGCACCACTGTTATTTAGGAACAACAAGACATCACAAAAAGTCTTAAGTGAAAACCCCATAATATATGACCATCCACTGAGGAGAAGTAGCAATAAAATGTTAAAGCTGGCCACCGAGGTGGTCACATAGGATGTCCAGGCAGCACCATTTATATTTAGGACCAACTAGATTTTGAGATGATTGTGTGTGTAAATTTCACAGCAATTCTCCAAGCAGCTCAGGAGGAGTAATGATAACAAGCTTGTTCAGACAATGGACACACAATGGATGGATGATGGACAGATGGACAATAGAAGAATGAACAGCAGGATATAGCATAAGCAATTCTGATCTAAGGCCAGTACAGCTAAATACTAGCATGCCTCCTACCACTGGAGTGCACTGAATTGATTTATTACAGACAACTGTGCACTATTAAACTACGTTGTTCGCTATAGTGTACTATCTTATTCACTAGAGTGCACTGCCTTTTTTTACCAGAGTGCACTACCTTACTGAAAATACATTAGTCCACTACCTGTGAAATTCTACCAGCAATAACAAGATTTTCAAGATAGCTGCTGTGGCAGTCATTTAGGATAACCATCAAGGCGGTCATTTTGGACGTTGAATTAGCAGATGAATAACTATATATTGCAAGAAAGAAGTGTTGCTTTTTTAATGTTGATATGGCCATCTATATAGGAGACATAGCTGTTATGAGATTTTTTACATTTTGAGAGGTCACATTGGCATCATTTTCATCTTGGATCAACTATTAGTGAGATGTGCTTTAGTAAAAAAAAACCATGTTGATCTAACCCCGCATCAAGAGGAGTAGTGATAACAAGAAGATGGCCACCATGGTGGCCATATTGGCTGTTAGACTGGTACCATTTTAATTTACGACTAACAAGACATTGCACGAAGTCTTCTGGTAAAAAACCCAAGTTGATATGAACATCCTATTAAAAGAAACAGCAGTAACAAGATTTTTAAGATGGCCACTATGGTTGTCATAGTGGATGTCAGATTAGCACCACTGTTATTTAGGAACAACAAGACATCACAAAAAGTCTTAAGTGAAAACCCCATAATATAGGACCATCCACTGAGGAGAAGTAGCAATAAAATGTTAAAGCTGGCCACCGAGGTGGTCACATAGGATGTCCAGGCAGCACCATTTATATTTAGGACCAACTAGATTTTGAGATGATTGTGTGTGTAAATTTCACAGCAATTCTCCAAGCAGCTCAGGAGGAGTAATGATAACAAGCTTGTTCAGACAATGGACACACAATGGATGGATGATGGACAGATGGACAATAGAAGGATGAACAACAGGCTATAGCATGAGCAATTCTTGTCTATACAGTACAGCTAAATACTAGCATGCCTCCTATCACTGAAGTGCACTGAATTGATTTATTACAGACAACTGTGCACTATTAAACTACGTTGTTCACTACAGTGTACTATCTTATTCACTAGAGTGCACTGCCTTTTTTTTACCAGAGTGCACTACCTTACTGAAAATACATGATATGAAATTAGTCCACTACTTGTGCACTCCTAATGCAAAGCTTCATTTAAGTACAACTATAGTTCCTTTGAAATCTCCATTAGCAATATCAGTAAATCAACATGATGTGCTGTGTAATATGCAGTACACCCTATTCTCATAAACTTTGGACTTTTCTTAATAATGCCACTCCTTCTCCGATAAGTGTAAATATTTCTCTCAGTAAATTTTCAAAATTTTTTTTTATTTCAACTATGCTCAAAATTTTTATATTTGGTTGTGCCTATTTTAAAGAAATTTTAGCAAAGTCAAATTAAAAGGCACCAACTTTGAAGCTGCACTTAAATGAGGTTTTTTAATAATACCATAAAAAAGAGATGGGGTTGGATGGGGTGGGACCAACTCACCCTAAACACTGAGGCACCATCCACTCCCCCACCATGTGTACATCCTCGGTCATGGGCTTCCATCTTGTCAAACATCTCAACAGAAATAAAGGCAACATAAGCTCAATTAAATGGAACTTTCACATATCCATCGAATGCTAGTAAATTTCAGTTCCAAATCACACAACAACCAGAACCCCCTTCCAAGCCTATATTGGTCTGGATTAATGTGACATATCCATTGCCAAAGTATTTAAAATTAAGACTTGAGGAATTCTTCAATTTCCTCAACTTTAAAGGAAATCCTAAAATATTCTTCAGAGATAAACAAGGCTCAATTTAGGACATTTCAAAATTTTATTAAACTAATTTAACCCTTGACATCTGCTTCATTTTTTATTCCTGCAAACCAAAATGAAGATATTCAAAAAAATTCTATTTGGAAGAAGAAAATTTGAGATATTTGGATACACTAGGGCCTGACAACTATTAATCTTGCCATAAGAAAATAAAAACATCATAATACACCATCAGACTATTTTATCAAGTGTCACTAAACTACCAGATGGAATTTACAATAACTGGAGGGGCAGGTGACCTGCCCTCACAATAAACGACAATAATGAGGAAACAAATTCTCTTGCTCTGATTTATAGAAAAGAACACCGTATTCTATCCATCATTTTAGTTGAAAACAATTATTTTATGATACAAGAAAAAAAAGTATCCTGGTTGTAAAGAAAATTCCAGCCTGCCCCTCCCCCCCCCCCCCTTTGCTGGAAATTAATTGGTTGGTTCATGAATGGACATTGCCTAGTGAACAGAACATTTTGGACTTCTAGACAGTTTCAACGGTTGTTTGTGGTATATCTGCCAGTTACTTGTGTGCATGTGTTTCTACTACACAAAGAGGTGTTTGTGTATATATGTGTGTGTGTGTGTGTGTGTGTCTGTGAGAGAGAGAGAGAGAGAGAGAGAGAGAGAGAGAGAGAGAACAAATGTCCTGGAGTCAGCTAACTACACCAATGGATGACCATGTGCCTTTTACAAAACTACCAAATAGGTACATGCATGCACTTGCCATCATGTGTGCATTCAAATTGCTACACATGACACAAATGCTTGATCAAACAATGAGAAAAAAATACAAACGAGTGTCAGGTGTATACTGCTTATGAAACCCCAAATAGGCATGTTTCAAAATGGCAACCATTACTGTAAGTATTTAGCTTTCCTCCAGTCATTATATTTGTACCATTTTAAAGGTTTAAATTACCGATATGTGTGGAATCAGCATGTATAAAGCAGGGTTCAATATTGTATTTTGGGGTTCTTGTTGCATCGCTATGCACTTACAAGAAGGCCATGGCCTGCATGAGGTTTATAAAATATAAAGCAAATTAAAAAACTTTAACCGAAACCTTAACATTTATTTTCGATGACTTTGACCTTGACCCAAAAGGTTAAAGGGAAAAACAATGTGTAAAAAAGTAAATTATCTTAGCTTCATAATGATCCATTCCAAGTATGAACAAAATCCATGAAGGGGTTTAAGAAATATAATCAAATGAAATTTTTTTAACCAAAACCTTCATGCACAATTTCTGACTGACTTTGACCCCAAGTTCAAAGGAATTAGTGAGTGTATCGCAGAATGAATTTTATATTTCTGCTTCATAATCATTCTTGCCTAGTATGATAAAACTCTATCAAGGGGTTTAGGAAGTACAGTGTATGCAAATGAACAATTTTAACCAAAACTTTAAAAAATTATTGACGAAAACGCTATTGCCGCCATTCGTGTAAAAGTGACTGCTATGTCTTGCTTTCCCACTAACGTGGGCATGACAAAAATGATACATATATTTGTTAGATTATTTAACATGTCCCTATTTGTGGTTTGTCAGAGTACATTCAAATTTCAAAGGTCAGGCATGGTCAGCTCAAACAACTAAGATTGTTTTAACTGGTGTTTGAGGCTTAGCTAGCAGAGGGTATATAATTATATTAACCTTTAACAGCCAATTTTTCAAACTGATTTACTAAGTCCCTAGATGGTTCTAGGTATCAAGATTTCACTGAATTTAAATAATGGGGTCTATACAGTCTTGTTTCAATTTATGTAATTTGCAGCTAATGCTCAAAGGACCCCGATATCATAAGTTTATTATAAAGGGTAGGATTGGTAATGTACAAATCCACTCTTCATGATAAATATTTTTTGATCTGTGGCAGAAGTCAATGTAAGACTGATAAAGTAACTCTGTACATTTATGTCCACCTATCGACTAATTATACATGTTCTTCTCTAGTCATGTTCTGGGTTCAGATGCAGAAACTAGTTGCCATTTTTGGCTAATAAATGTATAATGGTAGATTTTACTTACCTGGCTTCGTTCTAGAAGGTTAGATCTGTTGCTGACAAGAAGAACAGCTTTGTCTATGACCCCTAGCCCCACGCTGGAGTTTTCCACCCCAGTAACAGTCATCTCAATATTGTGCCCTGGTTCCACTTTGTCATCCTTCAATTTGACACTTAGCTGCCAGATAGAAAGATACATTTAAATTTTAATTACTGGTAGTTAATTGACAACACAACTAAAGCCAACTGTAATGCTACATCATAACAAAATAAACATCTGAGCACTGACAATGGTATTGTAGGTGATCAGCATATCTGTAATATTTTCATAATGCAAGTATGTTTGCTCTAACAATTACAAAAGTCTGTGATATTTTCAGACTACCAGTCTGTTAGATCTAACAATAACAATATTCTGTGATATTTTCAGAATACCAGTCTATTAGATCTAACAATAACAATATTCTGTGATATTTTTAGAATACCAGTCTGTTAGATCTAACAATTACAATATTCTGTGAGACCCGAGTAAGTTCTACAAGTAGATTTTTATGAGGTCATTCATGTGATGCAAAAAACATTCTTTTGGCTTAACTTTTACCATATGCTAATCTGATGCAGATTGTATGGAATAATAATGCACATATGCACACATAGTGACTAAAAGGGTCCATATTAGAACAATCTACTGGTTTATTAAGAAAATACAGACAACATATGTTTACTTGGTTCTGACTTAAATTTCTGCATCACAAGTCAATGAATTTAACAGAAATATACAAACAATATCACCAGGAAAAATCTTAGCATAAGAAATGTATTATTCTGTGAGAACATGAACTTAAGGGGTGAGATTTTGAGATGGTCCAAAATTCAGTATCCTATTTTGTTTTTGCCTTGACATACCACAAGAAAGCAACATATGACTTAAAGTATTTTTTACAGTTTGCCATAGTGATACTTCCATGGACTTATGCACACCTGCTGCTACAGCTCATTGGACCCTTCCCAAATTATAAAAGTCTGAAAAGTATGCTCATGTACCACACTGAGATTTGGATTTAATCACCTACATCAGGTGAACATCCAGAATCTATTCTAGGAGGGCTCGATTTTGATTTGTGGGTAGTTGATTTTTCCTCTGTTTTTCAATGAAATCTACCATTTTAACTAACTAGCAGGAGTTGTCAGAGAGAGACAAAATTGCAGTGTTTATCTGATGTTACGAGGAAATGGGAAGGATTCATGTATTCTAAAGCTATTATATATATTGTTACGACTCTATGGTCTAAGAAAAATGTAACAGAAAGAAAGTGAAACCAACAAATCAAGTAAAAATCAACAAGCAATTTATTTCTAGACAATTAAAGTGAAAATTCAAAAGACACTTACAGTAACGTGAATTAAAATCCAAATAATCCAATAATCCCAAGTGTCCTAATCACAAGTCCTAAATATAGAATGTTCTGAGTGAATGACTGTATCCTTGAATGTGCTGATGTGCCCATAGTCATTAATGTCCTGATGTGCCAGTAGTCTTTAATGTGCTTATGTGCCAAAATGAAGTACTCCAGAATACCTTTGAATAAGTTCACATAAATCCCAAAATCATCAATTCAAAATCCAAAATCCAAAAGTCTATGAGCACTTTTATAATCCAATGAATATTTTAAATAATTCCTCCCTCTGAATTTGGAATGATTTTTCACATCTGTAATGGCTTTTTAAAGACTGATGTTAAAGTCGAAACTGAAAAACTGTCCACTAAACATGGTATATATAAAGATAGGTTACGTGACAGAATGTTCTAGAATACTATATGGTGTATGTGATTTTTGACACATAACTCTAAAGGAAATTCTAGTTTTATCTGTAAACAAAATCAACCTTGATCTCAAATTGAATCAACATCTTGCTTACCAAAACCGTCTTTGAATTCAAATACTAAGTAAACAACCTAATTCAAGGACAATAGCTAAACATGTCAACATTATACTTAACATTAATGTTTAAGCAAATATTAAAGTCAAGAAACATTTATAATTTTCTAAAATATTTATAAAATTATATAAACATCATACATAACAATATATATATATATATATATATATATATATATATATATATATATATATATATATATATAGATATATATATATATATATATATCGTCCCAAAATGCCTGTGGTTTCTGCTGGACATTTTTTCCCTAAACTTAACATGGTAGCCAGATATTTTTGAAATTTAATATAAAAACATTTAAAGAAGGTATAACAAGTTGTAACAAGCAAGAACATAATATTATACTCAATTATTAAATGTATTGGAAAATGTGTGATTTTTGGTATCGAATTTGCTGTTGCTTCATTTGTAGTATAATACTTCCATCCTTCATGGAAAGTGAGTTTTTCTTTCTTTAAAAATAATTACACTATTAATATACAAGAAACAGACTTACATCCCAGTGCATTACATATCACTTAACTTACTCTCACTTCTGGTCAACTTGATGATAAGGCTTTATTTTGATCAGGTCCTCAAACAAGGGTTGAGGAATGATAATGAAGGGTAGCTGTTGTTTAAGGCTGTAACATTTACTTAATTTGTAAACATGTACCCGGAATACAATAACCGAAACGATGCCATTTTGTCGAAATGATTCCAAACTTTACCTTTCCACCCTCCTATTGAGGCTTAATGTATATCTGACAGCTATTTATATGCAAGACACTGATAATGTGCTTGCCATATCTCGCTCATCTTGCGATTTTTTTATTTGCTATACGTCTTATACCTCCTATTATGACTAATTCAGTTTGTAAGACATATCTTTGGTGAACTGCAGTATATCTGACAAATTAGGTAAAACCTCCTTTGGATCATTGTGATATTGTATCTCACTGTTACGTATATGTGTGTGATGAAAAAATGGATAATACAACCAGATGGACTTTGTGGACACGTGCAAATGATGCTTTTGTAGGATCATGAATTATTACGGAACTTTGCATGGCATATAAACTTGAAACAATGTTTCCTAAAAAAAATGTTATACATCAAAGTTCCTGCTAAGAAATATCTTTTTCAAAGGTAAAAAGAGTACCGTATTTACCGTATATATTGGGACAGGATAAAATAAATGAATTTTTTCCTGTCCCATAACTTAATGCTTAAACATTTTTTCAACTAGATCATATGTCCCAAAACTTATGAACCGAAACAAATTGTGTTGAATTTGCCCCCCCCCCCCCCGCAGCACTTCATGTTAAAATAAGGTATGTAAATTAAACGTTTATTTGATAATAAACTGAAAGAAACTAACCTTGTACTGTTCGCATTTATTCCTCTTTTTTGATCTTCATAAGCAATTTATGCATAAAAGACACAAACGTATCCACTAACACATGGTCCGGTAATGTAGAGTACCGGTCGTGTGTATCGCTTATGTCAGGTAACAACATTGACACATTATTTTATTGACGTGAATATAGGTGTCCTCAGAAGTTTGAATACCGGTATATTATCAAACTTAAAATTGGATCCAGCAAAATCACAAACAATAGAAAGAGAGAGACATAAATAACGACCGATTGCTTGAAGGCACCAGCAATTCACGCATGATCCGGTGTATGGTGCAAAATAACCAAGAGTGTATTATATCCAGGTTAACAATATAACAACATTTCGCAAATAAAAATCATTATTAGGAAATACATTCACCGTAAGAGCAAATGACAATATTTTCGCTAGCATGGGATACAGAATGTATTCTTAAAAACAACTAATGCCGTGTATATTATTTACCCCGCAGACATCAATGCCTGTTTGTAACGGTTACGATTACAGATGGCAAACAAAAGAAGACCGGGTGGTGAATAAACACAGCTGGTAGCGAGCAATAAACTCATTGTTTCAACTTACCAGTAGGATATCAAATACAAAGTTTATTTTATTACAAAGCAAGCAGACCCTTGAAGCCAACTTTGAATTCTTTTAAGTGTGCAGATTTTTTATATTCAAAGTCGGCAGACCAAGGGAAGCCGGCTTTGGTTTCTTTTAGCAGTATTCACAGGAATTTTGAAAATAAATTGAAACAGTGGAACAGTCGGGGTCTGTAAGTGACACTTTGAGCATACATTGTGAAATGTACTGGTATTAAAGGATTTGCCACAACTGAACAGGTGTCAATTGTGCGGCATGATCACAGGAAGATCAAATAAATTCTGTCAGCTGAATATAGGACTCTACTTGGCAATGAACAAGTATTAACTCGGCGGTTCGATCAAAGGCTTGTGAAAACAAAGTGAGGCTGCCTTTACAAGCTAAGGGATTTGCACTGGCAGATAACTGAGGAAATATTACTTGGGAATTGGATCTGGCTTATGAAAAAGGCAAATATAAATCAACTCAAAACTTTTATTGCATCCAACAGTGTTTATACAGCAAAACAAAATATAATACAAGTACGGGTTGCTCCGACTTGCACGTATTTTAAAAGTACGTAGTGCAAACATCTAGTCTCCTATATTGCCCTTAGATTTATCAAATTTTGTTCTCCAAAAGTTTGCAGATAAGAAGACAAGTGTAAACAAACAACACTGACAGCGGTTTTTATTTTATTTATTTAATAAAATATAAGTTCTAGTGCATTTTTTTTACCAGCTAAGCATCGATATTATGATTTAAAAGGTGTCCCAAAACTTACGACTCGAAAAAAATGATCTGTCCCAGAACTTACAGTGCACAAAAAAATTACTTTAAAAATTAATTTATGGTGTCCCAACATATACTTTGTCCCAACATATACGGTAAATACGGTAGTTCAAGGAATGTTTTGTCAGCATTATCAGTAAATCAACCTGATGTGGAACATTCGGTACAACCAATTCTCTTCAGCTAATTCCAACGATGCCCCATTGTATGAGGAAATCATACATACTTTAAGAAAAGAATTAAGAAAAAAATCCTACCAAACAGTCCACTTAAGCAGAGATGTGGTAGTTACTGTCAGCCACGTGCATGTTGGTTTACACGGTTAGCAATTTTGTAAACGATTACAAGCAGTAAACTAAACTAAACCATTTATACATGTAAACATTGCAGCCTTATTGTTGTTGCAAGTATTTTTCTTTTTTAATTACATCTTAAGCAACACATATTATGTTCATAAAGGTCTGATATGTGCTGATATACTGCTACACAATTATTATAGTAAACTAAAGGAATGGTAAGTAATTTGCTCATACAAATATACTCACTGTCTCTCATGCATCCCATCCCAATCACGTGATGGAGATGAGTCTATAGTAACAAAAAGGGCCATAACATATTTCCCAAAACAGTGTTAGTACCAGGCATATCTGGTGAACATGCATATCTTCTGATGATGACCATAATACGTATGAAGTTTCATAGCAGTCCGCTACAATCTGTAAGAGTCGATGCATTCATGAAATTCAAAAAGGGCAATAACTCCTGCAAAAATAAAGCGAGCATACAGATCTGTCAATATGTTCATCTCTAGATGATGACTATAATATGTACTGAGTTTCACAATCATCCATAAAACACTACAAGACAAGTTGTACTCACAAGATTCTGTCTTACACTGCATTCAGATGCAGGGCAAAAAGGACAATAACTCTAAAATAAATTGCAAGAGCACAGTGCTTTGTAGATAGGCGCATCTCCAGAAGATGGTCATAACATGTACAAAGTTTCATGGTAATCCATTGAAAATTGTAAGACAAGTCGCGTTCACCATATTCTGTCATGCAGTACATCCAGCCCCAAGTAAAACAAGGACTATAACTCTAACAAAAATCACAGGAGCACTGTGATTCATCAATATGCACATCTTCAGATAATAATAATAATAATAATAATAATAATAACGACTTTATTTAGAGAAGGTAACTCAATTAGTTGCAGGAACTAATCTACCTTGAGGCCTTCTGTTATGCACAGTATATACAGCACAATGTGACAACAATTTGGCTTAACAGTAAATAATTTAGTTATTCTGAAAATCAAACAAAAGTCTCAAGTTCGTAATATACAAGCATCAGTGAACACATAAAAAAAATATATTGTATTAAAAAAATTCATCTGTCAAAAGATGTATAAGCAGAGAAAAGCAGGAGGTATTTATATTACTTAGACCTGTTCGAGAGTCTTAGGATTTCATCCATTTAAGACACTGATTATGAAAAAAAAGAAATGCTAGGAACCTGTCTTTTGTCACTGGGAATACTGTTCCATACCAATGGACCAGTATATTGAAAGCTCTTTGGTATAATGTAATTTTAACTTCTAACAGACCTTAAATTTGAAGTACGGTCAGCATTTCTTTGGTAAAAGATATTGTGTAGGTAGATAGGGATGGCTTTTCTGGACACTTTATACATAAATTTGGCCTTTATAAAGAATATTCTTTCATATATTGGTAAAATTAATAATTAACATAATGTGTAAAGACCCTGAATGAACATGATGTGTAAAGACCCTGAATGAACATGATGTGTAAAGACCCTGAATAACCATGATGTGTAAAGACCCTGAAACATTTATGTACCCCATAAAATGTAAACGGAATGATGAGGAAATGAAAAATTAAAAGAAAACGAACACTCAACGAATGGCTGAGCAAATGCAGAATTAACAAAGAATGAATGATACAGGTAGAGTTGGGTACTGCCAGCCATATACAGAGTCTATACTTTTGAATGATACAGGTAGAGTTGGGTACTGCCAGCTATATACAGAGTCTATACTTTTGCTAGAAAATCAAGAGTAGAACAAGTAGCATAGAGCCAGATCTGCTGTCAAACAATGTGCCAGTAGAACAGGCTCTGTGCTTTTGCTATAAAATCAACAGTAAAACAAGCAGCATAGAGCCAGATCTGCTGTCAAACAATGTGCCAGTAGAACAGGGTCTATGGTTTTACTATAAATTCAACAGTAAAACAAGCACTGATAGATCAGGGTCTGTACTTTTGCTATAAAATCAATAGTAGAACAAGAAGTGATAGATCCAGGTCTGTACTTTTGCTATAACATTAATAGTAGAACAAGCAGTGATAGATCAGGGTCTGTAGTGACAGATCAAGGTCTGTAGTGATAGATTATGGTCTGTAGTGACAGATCAGGGTCTGTACTTTTGCTATTAACATAATAGCAGTATAAGCAGTATAGAGCCATATCACATGATGCAATTGCTGATCTTTTTCTAGTATTAGACATGGAAAAATAGAAACTCTCACATTATTTATTATGAAAAACCATCAACCAGTAAAATGTTCTGTCCATTATGAATTTTCTCTTGGATATTTGTTCAAAAAATGTTCATGTCTGAAAACAATTTTCTCACATACTCTATCGATATGGATTCCAGGCAGAATACGCCTATGTGAAAAATCCCTATCGTGCCTACCATGACTCTTATCACACAGATGATGTCACATCATCTGCTACTTTTGCTATTGGTTTAATTTCGGAACTTAATTAAGTTATCTGTCTGTGTTTTGACCACATTTTTGAGTTTACAATGAATTTTTCAGTGTAAACCAAATCTCATACACCCTTCCTCAATATTAAAAACAATGTCAATAGACACTTTGTCCTTTTAATGCTTTACTTGTACAAAAGGGACACCATTTGACCTAGTAATGTGAGAAAAACAATCAACCACTCATATTGTGTTGGACTAGAAAATCCCACTCTCATGCTCATAATTCGCACACAGAAACATGGCAACGCCTTGTTCCTGCTCACAAATTATGAACCTGAGGATGGGATTTTCCTAACCCAAACCAACACATATGATCATAACTTGAGGATAGTATTTTCCTAACCCACACCAATACGTATGATCATAACCTAAAGAAGGGATTTTCCTAACCCACACCAATACGTATGATCATTACCTGAGGAAGGGATTTTCCTAACCCACACCAACACATAGGATCCCACCAGTACGTATGATCATAATCTGAGGATGGGATTTTCCTAACTCACACCAATACGTATGATCATAACCTAAGGATGTGGTTTTCCTACACCCACACTAACACATATGATCATCACCTGAGGATGAGATTTCCCTAACCCACAACACTACGTATGATTATAACCTGGGGGTGGGATTTTCCTAACCCACACCAATACATATAATTATAACCTGGGGGTGGGATTTTCCTAACCCACACCAATACATATAATTATAACCAGGGGGTGGGATTTTCCTAACCCACACCAATACACATGATTATAGATTCTTTTATACTCCACTGCTTTCCATGATTACCATTATATAATGCAAACAGAAGTGTGAGCAGTATAGACCCAGATCTGCCATTGTATAATGAACTGGTAGATAATCAGGGTCTACATTGTTCGTTTGAAATCATAAATATAAAATTCACAGCGAATACTAACATCTGCCACCACATTATGCAACAGAAGATTCAGCTATGTGCTGGTGTGTGTTTTACACAGATTAAATACAATATGAACAGCCTCTGATATCAGATGTATTTATCAGATAAGCTGTACCTACCTCCTGGTTAAAGCAAGCTCTCCTCACATCATATTTAATTTGATCAGCAACAACCTCTCCATCCTGGTGTATGAAGTAAGCGATACTTCTGCCAGAGGGGGTCAGGTGATGTTTCCAACGACCCAGGTCATGTACTTTTATTGCTCCACTTGGAAAGAAGGTAGAATCATACAATCTTCCTCGACTCATTGTCTGAAATTTACAAAGGAAAAGTTAAGTTATTGAATCTGATCATACCTGAAGTGCCGTAAACAACGGCATACAAAACTACATGTATGGCATACGGGAGAACATTAGCTCACGGTATATTTATTAAAATAAATTACTTACCACATTATGAACCTAAAAGTGCATGCACATGTGTCTGTCTGCAGATTAAATTATGGATGATAAAATATATTTTATCATGTATATTCAACCTAAAGACCAGTATCCCTCTCCAAAATATTATTGGTATTGGTTTGAACAGTTACATTGGAATTTGTTCTGGAACAAAAGTACTGGCCCGTCTAATTGTGCAACCTTTCATTCTTTGAACTATGCTTATAAATCAGGGACTTTTTATGAGGTAAGATTTTGAGACAGGTTGATTCATTTTCCTTACAACAGCCTAGCTATTTTATCAGGTTTTCACATGAAAAGTTACTATAGATAAGCCTAGTTATAACATGACGTTCAGGGACTATGAAATGACATTGTGATATATGCACGATCAATTATATAACACAATGGTCCAAGCCAAAGATGAAATGTCATGACTGACAGTAAAAGGGGGCATAGATATCAGCTTAACCAAATTTGTATTGAGGTTTTTCCCACAATATCTTGTACAATAACTGTTTCAAGGAACTAATTTGACCAAAAGCAGATATAAAATTAATTTGAACATTGTTCCCTTTCTTAGCAATTGGAAGTAAGATCCCAAATGGTATAAATCAATAGTAGATCTAGGCATGTGAAACATAGATTCTGAATAAAAACTTATTTCAAGTTCTTGCATGACTATTCAATGACACAGGGCACTTCAAGTTCCTGTATGACTATTAATGATGACACACAGGGCACTTCAAGTTCCTGGATATCAGGAAGTTTTAGAGATGTGGTGCAATCAGGAAGTTTTAGAGCAGTAGTACAATCAAGAAGTTTTAGAGATGTGCTGCAATCAGGAAGTTATGGAGCAGTGTTGCAATCATGAAGTTTTTGAGAAGTGGTGCAATAATGACAATTATTTGTTAAAAACAAAATCAGGAGCCATTACAGGACAGTGCTATATCCAAATTCATGTTACAATGAAGCATGTTTATGGCAGAATTCCCCTGTATAGATGTGGCATGAGGGGTGAACAGTGCAACCGACCCCACCCAACAACCTTTGGATTCCCCTTGGTTAAGTCACTAAAGTTTTGTTTCCATATATCGGTTTACTCATTAAAGGAGGAACCTCTGCAATGAAGACAAATGTGTACATTTATTTCAATACTTTGCAGTTTAATTAATTTTCTGAAAAAGTAAGTTCATATTTCCTTTCACAACTGAATTTGCCATTTTTAAAACAGATGCATATGCATTTGAAAATGAGGAAAGGACCGCTCAAATATGATCTGTTGTTTAAAGTTTGTACTCTGTGACCTGCTGCTTCTTTCTTTGTAATCAAAAATCCTGCAGATTCATGGTTTTATGAGCAGTTGGAATTAAGTCAAATGTTATTGATTGTAATTTTGCTCACAACAAAGCTGGTGGATAATACAGGAGGCTGACACATGCAAAAATGAGACGTTCTCTAGTCAGTGAATAAATGGAGAAGAAAAACTGGGTCCATGAACAGGGTAAAAACTAGCACTGTATATGTTTGGAGAAAAGTTTGCTAGATTGCCCATCAAGATGATAGTAGTAGTAGTAGTGTTTGTGTGGTAAAATCAACATGTAATACATAACAAATTTCAATACAGGCCATAAAACATACAGTAAGCAACATAAAACACTATAAAAGGTTCATAATATTTAAGATAATAGATATACAGTAAAACATGCTAACACATTATACAAAGAGGTACACATTATACAAGTAAAACAAGAAATGTTGATTCAATATATGATTACCCATAATGCCTTTATGGAATTAAACTCCTTGTATGATCCTCCTAGTAATATTTACTTTAAGGACATATTAGATCTAGGAATCAAAGGAAAAGGTCTACACATTGGGCATATAAATATACAAGGTATGAATAACAAGTTAGACCAACTGAATTTATTATTATCATCTAAGGTCAATAATGTCCATATTCTGGGTTTAACAGAAAGAAAGTTAAATGACAATCATGCAAATGACTTGTTGTTTATTGATGGTTATGGAACACGAATCAGACATGATAGAGGTTCAAAGGGTGGAGGTGTTGTTGCTTATGTAATAAATGGTTTATTAGTTGAAAGGGGAAATGATATATAGAATCAGATGAAATTGAAGCAATACAGATCCGGGTAAATCAATCAAATACGAAGACATTTCCTAGTGGATTTTGTATATAGGTCCCCTTCTGTGAAGGTCGGATGGAATGAGCATTTTGAAAAGCAACTAGATAGAGTGATTGATGACCAAAACGAAATATACATTTTAGGTGACTTCAACAGGGATCTCATGAATAATCAGATTAACAGCAATTGGTTGAATTTCATAGAAACTTTTGGTCTAACCCAATTAGTGGACCAACCAACACAAGAAACTGACCGCTCAAAAATTCTAACAGATCATATCTATACAAATATGAAAGAAAATGTGACAAAAATACATATTCATAGAATAGGTCTTAGTGATCACTTCTTCATATTACAACCCGGAAAATCCGGCTTAAAAACAAATGTAAAATCCAAAATCCAAAACCATAACATATAGGTCATTTAAGCATTATGATGAAGACAAATTTCTGGAAGATCTCAGTAATGTTCTTTGGAGTATAGTATCTACGTTTGATGATGTAGATGTTGTTCTTGATATATGGACCCAACTTTTTATGCAAGTGGTAGATAAACATGTACCTTTGAAAACACATAGAGTAAAACTCCACTTCCAACCTGATTAGTTAACTCCTGACATTCTAGACGCCATGAAAACCTGTGATTATTTCGAATATGTTGGTCAACAAGCACATTACAAACATGGAGAAATAAAGTACCAAAATAATCGATGGGGAAAAGAAGAATTAC
This sequence comes from Margaritifera margaritifera, assembly GCA_029931535.1. Classification (NCBI taxonomy): domain Eukaryota; kingdom Metazoa; phylum Mollusca; class Bivalvia; order Unionida; family Margaritiferidae; genus Margaritifera; species Margaritifera margaritifera. The sequence goes on from JAQPZY010001481.1 coordinate 1,552,268, forward strand.
TATCAGTTGGCTTTAGAAAATAATTGCAATAAGAATTTTATGTGGAAAGTTTTTAACAAACTATGTGCAGGTAAACGGTCCACAAGGTCATCCAAAATCCAACAACTTAGCCACGAAGGCCAGATTATTGATGAGGATGTTGAAATAGCAAATACATTCAATGAATTTTTTGTGATCATAGCTTCCAGAATAAGGAACCCATTGTAAACTCTAATCACGCTGAACTAAGAAATTTCTGTTCAGAAAAAATTCCAGCTTACACAAACTCTTTTATTTCCGCAATACAAATTGAAAATGTTTTACAATTTTTGCAAACTATTAGAACAACGAAATCAACAGGCCTAGATAATATTGGACCACATCTCCTGAGGGCTGCTGCAAACAAAATATTTGATAGCATAGCTTACATATGTAATCTAAGCATATCCAACACATTGTTTCCCCAGACATGGACATTGGCAAAAGTTACCCCAATTCACAAGTCTGGCAGCAAAGATGTCAATAACTATAGACCCATATCTATATTACCAACTCTTTCCAAACTAATTGAAAAACATGTTCATGACAATCTTTTGATGTACCTGTCAAACTATAACTTAATTCATCAAAACCAATCAGGGTTCAGAGAAAACCACTTCTGTGAGACAGCCTTGGTCTCCATGACAGATAGATGGATTACTGCCTTAGATCAAGGAAAATTAGTTGGATCCATACTAGTTGATCTTAGAAAAGCTTTTGACCTTGTTGATCATGATGTTCCTATCAATAAATTGGACATTTATCAATGTGACAATTCAACAATTGATTGGTTTACATCATATCTAAAAACGAGAAAACAGTGTGTCAAAATAAATGGCAGTTTTTCTAAAGAAGAACCAATTACTTGTGGAGTACCACAGTGATCAGTCCTGGACCCACTCCTCTTTCTCATTTTCATAAATGATCTGCCACTGAAAATAGGCAACTGTATTTCATCTACCGAATTATATGCAGATGACACCACTCTATCAGATTTCAAACAGTTTAAATCAGACCCAGAGGTCTCCATTCAGATAGTCATACTTGGAATAGATTCCTGGTGTAAGGAAAATGGCTGTGATGGATGGGGGGCATTATTGGAGTAAGCCGGAGGCTGAGCATGTATAAATTTGCATTTTCACCCTAACACTTGCTTGACACCTGCAATACAAAAGCTGCTGTGTTCATAGACCACGTCATATTTCACTTTGCGTTTACGAGAGGAGGTAAGTATGCTAAGTACACGTGGTTTGTATTTTGTTGAGTTTTGTTTTAAAAATAAATAAATTATAAACTTGCTGCATATTATATTGTTGATACTGTTGATTATATCATTGATACTTTTACTAAAGCAGCCAACCTTCGAACGCTGTTCAGGTCAATTTATACCATGCCTTGGTACAGTTGTACAGTAGACTTGGGGGAAAAAAGTTATGGCTGCTGACAAGGACGCGCTATACGTCACTTAACCCGTCTGACTCGTAGATGTCAGACTTTGCGAGGTTCAATATTGAATATTGCTGGCATTGTTGCTAAAATGGATGTATCCTCCATGAGAAATAAGAAAGCACGCACCCAAAGTCACGTCGGTTGTTGACAAACAATTGATGCACTGAAAAGGGCCTGTCGATAATAAGGTTGGCTTAAGCTTAGCAACCGGAAAAATGTCGGAACAACTGAACTTTATTGAATTGAATAAATGAGCCCTGGAAATATAGCATCTTTGCGTGCATTATTGGGTATTTGTCCAAAAATTTATGGCACATGCTGTTGTTGAGAGTGATACTTGTGACATGGTGACATGGAAATCTAAATGAAACTGGTTGGATACAAAATTGTACTGGGGAATTTGTTCTACAGGTGTTATTGATCATAAGGGAAATTTGTTCTACACGTGATATTGATCATAACTGGTGTAATGGAGTTGTTCATACTTTACAAGCACTCAACTCCACTTTTGCTGGGTATGATACAGTCAAAATAACGTGCTAAAAGTGCTGACTGAAAAAAAAAAATAGAGTCTTTGACCCTGCTGATCAACACTGCAACCTTACAGTGCATATACAGTCAAACGGGACAAATATAACATGGCCAGAGTGGCAATGAAATGGAACCCCAATATTAACCCATAGGTCTGGGGGTATTAAACAAAAATCATGCTGACAATAACTTTGTGACATTCAACAGTTTGTTAGAGCTGTAATTTTGCCCATAGTCAAACTTGACTAACTTATAAAAACACAAAAGCTGTAACCTCACAATAAATAAAAAAAGAATGTGGTACCGGACTTTGTTTCTGGTGGTATGATAATGCAAATAATTTTACTGGCATTGGCCCCAACAGGCAAGAAAGGTGCAGAGGGTTTAACAGATTTTACTCGTAAAATAATTCCAAACAATTTGGCCACACGAATGCACCTCATTGCCAGAGAGAGAAAAAAAATATATAAAAAAATTGACAGGTAAGTTCATGCATGGGTAAATACGTACATGTCTTTGAGGCATGGTAGTGGCCAATATGGCATGGTAGCGGCCAATATCAGCTAATTTGATTTTACAAGATTTACAATACTGAATTTGACAAAATTAAAAACCAAAACAGAATACCACAATGCATCCCAAATTCTGATGAACAAAAGATTTCAGTATAAATTAAAGTGGATCAAATGTTGTGGAAAGGAACTAATGTACCTTCATAACATAATAAGGAAGAGGTTATTTCAGATCTGTTCACAGTACCAAAACCTAATGGTAAATTCAGACCGGGCATAAATCAAAAGACTTTGGATGACTTTGTGACTTGTGAAGATTTTAAACGAGATGCTTATTTCAATTGGTCATGAAATAATTACACGAAAATGATTTTATCATATCCATTGACCTAAGAGATGCATACTTCAGTGTTTCAATACATGAACTTGTTCAAAAATGTTTATATAAATGTACAAGTTTAGGTTGAATATGATGCGATAATACGTTATAAATTGGGTTGTTTAACCTTGGGGTTTCTAGTGCACAGAGGGTCATTACCAAATTTGAAACCACCATATTTATAGTTCATACAACGGGGTATTTGTTGTTCCGGTTACCTTGATGACATCATCAACATCAATATTCCCCAAGTTAGGCTGAGAAAATTTTATCCTGGAAAAGGTTTTTTCTGTGTTTTATGATTAAGTACAAGAGGGTGCACTTGATTCTGTCTTGGACAATTAACTCTGGATTTATAATTTATTCAGTTCAATTCAAATCGTGTCCTTATGGATAAAACAGTTTTGAAAAAAAAAAATAAAAAAAAAAATTATATAATACATTGCCAATCAGATGTCCATCAAGACATTTCTTTATACCAGAGAGCATTTGTTGTTGGTTTATTGCATGATGCCATTTGAACAAACTTTAAAAGGAGGAGATAAAGTTCTTGGTCTTAAATAGTACCAGAATTTCGATGAACATATAAACCTGTCTGATACAATTGGGCAGAGCCAAAAAAAGCTTAGACCCATAACTGTTGATTTTGCTATTTACACAGATGCATGCAAAGATGAGTGGTGAGTTCTTTAAGCAGATTTGAATCAATCTATTTGTGGCCATTGGCCAGTTGAAGAATCAAATTATACATTCATTTTATAGAATTCTTGCCATATTTCATAACTTGCAATCTCTGTTGTCTGGTTCAGAATAAACATATTTGTACTCTAACATGGCAATACATATGCATTCTCCTAAATTAATTATGTCACATGATCCAGGGAAATGAATGATCTTCCTAAATCTTATTGGTAATGGTCAATTCCTTGAAAGAGATGTATACTTTTTAACCATCTGTATACTTTTCAACCATCTGTTACAACGAGTAGATGATACTTGTACTGATTTTTACTCTGGGAATATTTTAAAATCTACAGAGTGGATGTTGAATAGAGAAATTTTGCTTCTAAATTTTCAAACTGATAAATTTGCTTTATAAAATCCAGAACCTGGAGCATTTATTTTGAGATGCTTTTTCCCGTAGCTGGCATGAGTTTGGGTCATACAAATTCCTCATTTCCACTTAGTAAGGAAAATTATGAATAAGGTCATGAGTGACAAAGCTGTTAAAGCTCTTGTGATAATCCCATATTGGCCATCTGATAATCCCATATTGGCCATCTAAATCTGGGTCTCCTTTCATTGTGGCTTGTAGTGTTGATTTTTGCCATGACACAACATCCTGCTTATACTCCTGTATTTTGGAGAGACTCGCTCTCGGAAGAAAAATCTGCAGCTAATAGGCGGTTGAATTGGGACAAACTTCCAAAGTATAAGACTTTCTGCAAAAGCTGTCGATCTCGACTGCATCTCCAGAGGGAAAGACACAAAAATGCAGTATTACCTTGCATGGTGTAACTGAATCATTTTGGTGTTCTGTTTGGGGGTGGAGCAGACCTTAAAATGTGTCTGAGGAAACAGTTATGACATAGTTATCTTGTAATGATTGGTAAATAATACAGGTTTTTAAAGTCCATGTGGATACAAACTTTAAAATAATTAGGTCAGAACTGGTGTTCACATTTGCTCTTAGTTCAAAGTTCATGAGAGGTATTGTTATTATGAATATACATCAAGCAAAGTATGCTTTTACTTGAGATGTTGGTCATGTCTTAAAGTTTTAATTTGTTGTACAAAATGTAGAGTTTAACGCGCTGTATTTGAAAGCTGGACATTTTAATATTCTCTGGAACAACAAGGGCACAAACATTGATTTATATGAATATTCATAATATGCATGTATCAATCCCCCGTCGGTTGCTTTCCATCGGTATAACAGGTAAGCTATCTGTTTGATCTTGCCAGTAGTCATCTTGCCAGTAGTCATATGCTTATCTCAAAGATTAAACCATGCATGTGTAAGTACATACTTTAACCTAGTGAGACTGCAAATGGCTCATTTAATCAGTTATGGTTCCTTAGATCGTACAATCCTACTTGGATAACTGTGGCAATTCTAGAGCTAATACATGCAACGAAGCTCCGACCTGCAGAGGGAAGAGTGCTTTTATTAGTCCAAAAAGCATTGGTATTCAGTTTAGTTTCCAACTTTACTCGAAAGTTGCAGGCTGGGGAAGAGCTATGGTTTGAAAACCCCTAATTATTTTTTAGAGGAAAGACTTTTTTTCTACACTTTCAAGTGGAGGCAAGTACCATGTTAATATGTAGTTGAAAGCCGTGCTACGAATTTTGGGAATTGATATCCAATATTTAAAGGCCATTCATATCAGTCATTATTGACATCTGCTACATATAGGGGATGATGTTCCCTTTGCGGAATTCTTAAAATGGCAGATTGGACATTATCCCAGAATTTATTTTAATAATAATAATAATAATAATAATAATAATAATACATAAATAAATTATTTACTGTATATAAATTAAATAAGAAATTTTGTACAAGTGGTTTTACATATGAAGTGACAGTAGTTGATTTTAGTGAGTTTTTGTTGTCCTTTAAACATGCTAATTTATACATGTGAGGCCAAAGGCTTAAGAAAAATAATGGTCCCCCATCCAAGCATACTTTAGTTGTGATGGATGGGGGGCATTATTGGAGTAAGCTGGAGGCTGAGCATGTATAAACCCTCCCACTGACAATGTTTCCCACCCGATTCTTATTTCTTAGAGACAACAAAAATGGGTTTTAAAATATGACGTGGTCTATGAACACAGCGGCTTTTATATTGCAGGTGTCACATGGTTTTATTGATCTTTAAAGAGCGCCTCTCAAGCAAGCGTTAGGGTGAAAATGCTAATTTATACATATGAGGCCAAAGGCTTACGAAAAATAATGGACATATCAAGTCATATGTCATAAAGTCAATTCATGTCTCTGGTTATTAAGCAAGATAAGGCCATATCTATCAACAAAACATAGGTTAATATATTACAAAAGCGATATACAACCATACATAGACTACTGTAATGTTATCTCGGGAAACACTTCTGACAAGAATATTTGCAAATTATTCCGCTTGCAAAAAAGCTTGCAAACTCATCCTAGATAATACTGAAAACATCCCAAATACAATCAATGATATTAAAAAGTTAACAGTAAATGAATGACTATTTTTGAGAAGACTAGACTTATGCACAAAGTTTCAAACAATATGGCCCCATTATATCTCAAGTTACTATTTCAGGCTAGAAAACAAGACAACACTCGGAATTTAAGATCAATTTCAGCTAATCACCTTTCCATTCCAAAACCAAATAAAGAACTCTTTAAAAAAAGTTTTAAATATTCGGGGTCAATAATTTGGAACGGAATCAAAAAGGAAATTAGAGAAAGTACAAATATAAATGCATTTAATTATAATCTAATTCAATGGATGAAAAGTGGAACCTGTTCGATTTAACAAATACATTACAACTTAAAGTATAAATTCTCAAACCTTCCACTTTGTCTCACTATTTTTGTACTGTATATACACAATGTATCTAGTTGGAGCATGTTCTTACAAAATGTTCTGTTTATTATCTCCATATATACACATAGCTTATTATCAATACTTTTTTTTTTCTTTTTTTAAATTATTATTATTATCATTATTGTGTGTGCAACTATGTACATGTACTTTGTTTGTATATATGAATATAATAGAGGGCCACAAGGAGTATAAGTGTCATGCACCTAATTGTGTCACCCTCTTTAAATAAAGTCATTATTATTAATTTTTATTATTATTATTATTATGGGGCTTATTTCCAATGGGGTCTAGCTTTTTTATTCACATGATATAACTTTAACCTTGAATGGTTTTCTTTTGCTAATTATTCCAGATACATGTATGACATTAAATTAATGGAAGGTTGGATGGGGGCTTGGCAATCTCCAAATGCATGTACATTGTTTACATACTTTACATATATGTATGTAAATAAATATTCATTTAGTCATGCATGTGCACCAACGGTAATTATTTTAAAGATGACCTTTATTTAGATTATCAAAATCACAACATTCTTCTCTTCACCTATAGCTGACATTACTGCTTTAAATCATGGGCTTTAAGGTCAGATTGTTTTTGTAATACACAAGTCTTGCCTGTTTTCTTTCATTTTTTAATCTTTCATTTCTCCTTCTAAGTTAGTCCTTGATCCATACACAAGTACACACATAGGAGCCTCAAGGAACAATGACCTATTCCAGCTCTTGTTAAAGCAGCACTTGCTTTTATCCAAAACGTTTAATGGAATCAGATGTGTTGGATCAAAAAGACTGGGCTGTACTTGAAATATTACTTCACAATTCTTATGCAAAAAATCAAAGTATAATAGGAAAGTGACAATGCAATTCCATTCACAGTGGACCTTGCTAATACAACTTGCACATCAAAGGAGGTATTGACTGAGGTCTTGATGTTATAATTTCCAATGTAAATGATCCCCTTTTCCAAGAAAATTCTCCCGTAAGAAATGAATGTCATGGTTTCATAAAGGTTCATTATAGTTTAAGAATATTCTATTGCCTCAAGACTACAATATAAATGACAACTATATTAGAAACAAATTTCATTAAACTGCGAGTTCCTCTCCATTAAAATAGTTAGTTCATACATTAAAACTGTAGCTGGTCTAAATTTGATTCAATCTGTGACCTACAAAATGGTATACATTTTCACAGTAAATAAACTAAAATGTTGTAAAAAGCTAAAGATGTTGATTACCAAAAATGATACATTTGCACAACATCATACATAAAGTATATAATGATACAGATTTAAGACCTTGTGGAGAATAAAAGCTTTGTTCTTCAACTTTGTAATGGATAAATTAAACTGGGGTCCATTTTTTTAAAATTAATTTTACTTACCAATATAACTACTCCATCATATCGATCTGAGTCCATTCGTGCCTCAAGTTTCAAAGCTTCTTTGTCCTGTAATCAAGGAAAGATTCGATCAACATACCATAAACAATACGATGATAAAATTGTATCTGTAAGAAACCATAATATAGCAATGTACTTGCAGCTATTTACTATCATTTCAAACAAGGGCCAGAATTTTCCACAAATTTGTTCAAAAATGCATGAATGGAGCAATGGTAGTTCAGTTGATAGAGCATCATACTCATAATGCAAGGGTTGCCGGTTTGATACCCGCCCAGGCCAGTCTGGGACGGCTCCCTTGGTGTGTCATTTGGAGAGGCGTTTTAACTGCCATTTCATCAACATGATATAGCAAATAATATACTCTAAAGTCCTGTCAAACAACAAGCAATAAACTACTAAAAAGCATGAAAATCTAAATTATAATTTACTTCAAATGCCAAACTAGTCTTCAATTTTTGTTATGTCTACATTAATTTGTGCAAACACTTACTGGCCCCTTGAATCAAAACAAAAGGATGGACAGTGATGAGACAATCAATTTACATTGGTCCGTCGCTTTAACGCTGTTCAGGGAAGCAGTGTATTATGCTGTAAGCAAGTTCATCTTATATTGAGGTGGTTTCAATGTTAAAACTAGTCATCCTGAAAATGGGGTCCATAACCACACTCATGTTATATAAGGGAATGTGCTATATAGACTCAATTTAATTAAACTGACAGATGACTGGAGCTAACACCATGCAACTCTACTTCAGTCACAATTAGCATCATTCACCATCCACATATTAGCTCCCATTTCTTCAACATGATATAGCCAATTATGTGTTAAAAGTGCCGTTCAAAATAACAAAAAGAATAAAAAGCATCCACATATGACAATACAATATACGTTAGTTAAAATATTCATTGGCAAATTATATTAAACAATTACAAAGTATTGTGAAAGTAAGACCAGAACTATTGCAACTCACTCCAGGAACATAAAAGCAGTTCAGACACATAAGAAGTTCACAAAAGAGTCACAAAATTTGGGAGAGTTGGGGAAAATTGGGGAATGTGTTAGTTGTTACTTCAGATATTAAGCGTAGAACTTCAACAATCACAATTCAGATATACAGGATCTCACACAAGTAATCATTTCAAATGAAATTTATGAAATAAGCTTTGGCAAGGAAAAGATTGAAATCATTGAATGAGTTTCATAAATTTTATTTGAAATTAGCATAAACATAAGATTCTGTATATTACTGTTTTTACCCTAAGTCTTCGAACAACACAAGTTTTTGGACATGCTGAATTTTTTCTCTGAACAATATTTTCATGCAATGTAATTCTGAAAGATGTGGATCTGACTCTACTGTGGAATCCATTGAGAACTTAAGTTAGAGTATTAGAAAGAGCTGCTCCATAGCCATTAATGGTGTATACTGAACAATCTTTCTCACTGAAAAGAAAAAGAAGAAAATCTGCAACTGCAGTTAAATGGACATAGATAGGATCAATGGATTTCGTACTGCACCAATTACAGAAAATTCTCACCTTGACATCGTAAACTTGGAAGTCTACTGATATCTTGTCTGAATGATGCATTTGGCAGCCTTGCTTGAAAACTGGTCCTGGCAGACAGATCATTTGATATGAGCCAGACATGAAGGTGGAGATTTTGAGGAGTGCCATGCACAAGGGACTCCCTGTGCTGTGACAGTAGATCCCTCCTCTGTTGTAATTCTCTTTGGACTGTCGACCGAAAGGTCAAGATCACTGAAATACAATCTCTGGGGCCACATGGAAGCTATCAGGAAGAGCCATGACTTGGAAGTCCTGACTCTGTGAAGAATCCGAGGCATATAGTCAATCCCACCTCAGAATGAAGATGTCCACTGCCCATGCCCTCTGGTCTGGCACTGGAGAGACATAAAGAGGGAACTTATTGTTCAGTTCCGTAGCAAACATGTCTACCACTGACCTTCCCACAGATGAAAAAGTGTCTATGCTTCCGACTGGTGAAGAGACCATTCTTTGAGGACTGTTCATCCTTGTCTGGACAAGCTGTTTGCCAGAATATTCCTCTTGCCCAGAATGTGGAGGACTCTGAGAGTGATCTCTTTTGAAGTTGCCAAACAGAGAAGATTCCAGACTTCTAAGCAAAGAGAAGGGCATGAGTGCCCCCTTGATGTCTGAGGTACACTACGACCAAGAGCAACCATTATGCAGCGATATCTTTCAACTGAAGCACCCTTGAGGTACTAGAAAAACAGCCCATACTTCTAGTTGATTTTTCCCAAATCCACAGGTCCTGCAGGACTACTCCCATAAGCTGCAGGTGAGGCTCCCAGCATGAATCTGTATCTTCAGTGTAAAAGAGGGAGTGATGTTCCGGAGCATGAATTGAAACTCCACTCAGAAACCTGTCCTAATTTTTCCACCAACTTGAATGTTGATGAAACTTAGATCATAACAGTATTGGAGCGCGCAGGGGGTCCTTCAGAGATCACTAGATTCTAGAAGCAAGCTCTAGGGTGGCCGTATATGAAGCCTTCCCAGGGGAACTAAGTTCACTGCCACATTCAGAGACCTGTGAAAGAGATGTAGAGACAAACAGACAGCGAAGTCTTCCCATCCAGTCTTGCTAAGAGAGCAAGTATTTGTGAGATTTAATCAGGAGGAACATGGACTGTTACTTGACGGGTGAAAAAATTCATCTCCACGTAAACAAAATTCTGAGAAGGGATCAGATCCGACTTCCTGATTGGGGATTAGGCCTAGATTAGTTACCGTCTCCCAACAGAGAGGCAGATCACCCAGAAGGGCACATCTAAGGATACTGTGCATCAACCAGTCATCCATGTACTGGAGGATGGGAACATCCAAGGGCCTTAATTCCAGAAGGAATATGTTCAAAGGGGAAAGATCGATGACAAGGAAAAACTTTCTCTCTCTCTCTTTAAAACTAAGAAGATCTGGGAATATAATCTCTGACATTATATGTTCTTCACCCTCTCTACTGCACCCTTGGGAAGGGTGTATGCCTCTTTCCATGGAGATACTAGCTGAGCCTGGCGGAACAAAATGGGAGCTATTGAAAGAGATGGAGGGTACCGGAAGCCAGTAAACCTTCTTTATTATGGACAGAACCCATGGATCATCTGAGTGATCAGAGCAAGTCTCTGAGAAAAGATTTAATCTGGCACCTACTGGGATGTTAGGAAGAGGGGGGCATGTCAGGAGGGTGTGTGTTTCCCTTGGGATGATTCCCTCTTTCCTCATGGAAGAGGAGGGTCTGACAACTTCCTCCCCTGGTCCCTCTGGCCACTTCATCATGAAAAATATAGGCAGAAAGGAGTTTTAAACTTAGCCTGATTTTGATTGTGATTGTTTCTATGTTTAAAATGTTTACGAGGTGGAGCCATGGACCTTTCAGGATACGGGCATTTCTTTGCCAGTTTAGCCAGGCTCTTTACTGCGGCCAGGGACCGGTGTTATTGATCCATCAAATCATGCGAGGAGACTGTAGAAATTAGCCCTCCTAATAGTGCCTCTGTATCAAGAGGGATGACCTGCAAAGGAATTTTGTTGTGTTTCAGGTATAGCTGTTATATCTGCCAGGCAACGTCCTTACGGAGGTGAAGGAGCTCTGCAGAAAGTCCCATGAACATCAAGAGCACATGTCCTGATATTCTGAAAATGGTCTCTAACAATCTCTGCAACACAGCAGTAGAAAATGATTCCTCCTTCAATAGATTCAAGGAGGCTGCAAAAAACAAAATGATCGGCACGTGAAGCTATGGCAACTAGTATCTGTGCCTTCAGTTCCAAAGTCTGCAGAGTGCAGAGCCTTGATGGGGAGACAGGCCCAGGTACCTGCCAAATCCCAATCTCAGTGGCACCTAAGTCCATGGTGGGGGGCTTGAGGAACCAAGCTGGCAAATGGACCCCGTAGTTATTGGCTGAGACCAGGCACCAAATAGTGAAAGAGGGGACAGACCATCCCTTCTGCTGTCTTGCCCCTCTTGGCCTCTGGACAATTTCTGAATCAGCTCCCTCTCCATCACTGAGTGAGGGAGCAACAGCAGTCCAGACTTGAGGAACATCCAAACTAGAGAGGATCCTAGCCTCCAATGATCCTGAAGGTTTGGGTCACAGATCTGGAGGGAAGTAGGCAATAAACCTCATTTACAGCCTTATCAAAGGTCCACACCTCTTCTACCTCTGTCACCTCCAACCACCTTAATCCGGCCTTGGGTAAAATGTTACGCTTTTTACTGCTTCACCCCCTGCAGTAATGCAAACTCAAGCAAATCTATTACCAGTCATATCCATAATCTCACATAGAAAATTACCAAGAATGACTTGCAAAAAACGGCTGATTTTTTTATGTTCACATTCACATTCGTCGATTAGTTCTAACTGAGCTAGTTACCACACAATCTTTACTTTATAAAATATTCCTAATCTTAAGTATTAACCTTTACTGTGCGCATTAAACATTTTATGCACAGCAAATAAAAGATAATCCAACAACAATTTCCTTTTTCATGGTGTGTTTTTGTCCAATAAATTCGGTCCCCAAACCTGTAATGGTATTGCAGGGTAACCACCCATTAATATGAATACAGGTTTAGGGGCTGATTTACAGGACTAGGTGTCTTGTTGCCTGTTAGCTTTCTAGTAGTTGGCCACCCTGACCAGAAACTTATCTATATACAGTAAAGATTGTTTATTACGTTCTTATGATACAACGTTTCCTCTGTTATAACGTCTGAGCTTAAATTCCCAGGCCAAATTAATAACTAATATGTATTCCAAAGGCTTTGTTATAACGTTCCTTTGTTATAACGTGTAATTGGTTATAGCGTTTGACTTGTGTGGTCCTCCTGCGAAAATTAGCTCATTTATAACGTTTTTATGACCTGACGTGCCGAAGCCAGATAAACAATGGCGGTCAGAGCTAAACCAATCTGATAGACCGACGCCTGGGGCCCCTTTAATTTCAGATCAGGCCCCTTCTGTATTCTAAGTGATATGCCCATCGAGCTTGTCAAAAAAATATATGATTTGCCTGAGAAAACTTTGATCGCGTTGATGAAATATGACATTTTATTTTCAAGTTGTTGAAAGACTGGTACAATATTAATATGTATCCCCATGTATGCCTCTTACCCTTATGAAGATCGTCTACTTACCATTCTTCTATCGAAAGATGTAAACTTTGTGTACGAAGCAAAGCATGTGACCTATGAATGGGGAACATATTGGCTGGGTTACTTATAAATAGTGCTCGCTTGGCTTTAACATACATGTGATTCTACCGTTTGTAAGGCCATCTACTACACATGCCGTTTTATAGTTGAAATTTACCGCTTTTGAAAATTAACAGATTTTTTACAATAAAACATTGAGGAAAAAAAACAGTATTTTCACGCGTTCTATCCATACATTATAGAAACCAGCCAGAACCAGTCTACTGGGTACCGGAACTGTTCCAGCAGTCGTTGCAACCGGTACAATTATGCATGTCTGAGTAATGGGATTAAGGCTAACAAGTGTGCACAGCAAGTTGCAGGGCTGAGCAAATTTGTTTTTCATCCACTTGTCCAGGATAAGACAAGTGGTTTCAGAAAATTCACTTGTCCCACCTACCTTTTCACTTGTCCCAAATTTTTAATCACTTGTCATGATATGATGAGATGTATGCACTTTAATCCATAGAAAGCACAAACGAAATAATGTACAACATATTTATGTCTTAAAAGAATTTTTTTTTCAAAAACATAGGTTGATATATTACATTTTCTTACATCAGAGGTTTTCAGTTTTCCGCTGTCCATGTATGTTATATGCACTATTTCTTGCACTATTTTTTGCTCTGATGTGGTAGCATCAGTAGTTCCATCATCAAGAATGGAAAGGAATTTACTGGAATTCAGACTTTTCCTAACTTCTTCTCTTAAGACTTGATTGAATGATAGAACGAAGTCTCTTGCCCTGAATATCTTATTATTATTATCACCAAGTTCAACAGCATTCTTCTCCTGAAGCGCACACATAATTTCCATATCAGAAAATGGTTTTACATAACTGGCAAGATTGTATCCTGTGTTAAAGAGAGCTTTCATTTTTTTTTTCTTCATTTCAGTCACATTTAGTCTTAACGGGCCTTTCCTAGTGTGGTGTTAGCAACTATAACCTCAGGCATTTTCTGCACATGCTGGCTAGTGTCATGCATATCTGTGAGGTCCAGAATTGTCGTGAGACTTGATTGGTTCAATCCTGAATTTGTCAATTCCATTGAGGAATACACTGGTTGAATTTTCAACCTGTGCCAGTTTGAGATATTTTTTGCAATAACTGCAAAACATTTTTCCCTCTGAGTCAATGAATTCAAGGCAGGGATAACTATCAACCTAATGCGGCTGAAAATTTCTCAGTCTCATAGTAGTGTCATATTTGACAATTTATATGGCAACAGAGTCTGACTTATGTCTCTTTGAAGAAATAGTTACCTCACACTCAGTGGCAGTCTTACGTTTTACCCGTCCACTTTCACATGCATTTTCGTTTTTTGAATCTTTGGTATTAACTTCCTCGAGAAAATAATTAATAAACTCGTTTTATCAACATAGTAAATATCACCTTGCTTGACAACTACTTCTAAAGCGATAATAACGTTTATCGATTTTGAATTAAAGATGTGTTCGGCCTGTTGGCCATTTACATCTAGCGATCATAACATACATTTTGTCCTTTAAATATGAACAGAGATAGCTCCTAATTAGCGTACTTGTTTTGCTTCAAACGCAATATCGGACGTGGAAGTTAATTCTCTGTAAAATAAATTAAAAATTAAAGAATCATCACTGCCATTTAATCAGTTCATAAAGGAAACTGACACTAATGTCGGTGAGGTGCCTTTTATTCCTTTAACTGGATTAACTCGCTGGATTGAAATCAAAGGGTGAGTCATTTCTGAGGATCTGCTTTACTCAATACAATGAAGGCGTTTAAAATACTTATAATTAATCATACCGGTTTTGTTTTGTTTTACGTGTTTTGATTGGCTAATAATTTTGGTTGCTTAGGCCAATATGCAGTCAAGCAGTAATAGAACATGTGCACATGCATCAAGTTATCAATGACCACTGGCAGGTGAGATACTGGATGTGAAATAAATACATGGAGAGGGGTGTAATCAAGTATTCAGTATGCCTGGAGGGCATGAATGGCCAGATAAAGGTAGATAAAGTGATTATTGCATGAACATAAGTACTTCCCCGACTTTTTTTAAAAGAGGAAAAAAGCACTTGTCTCAGACTAGCAACTTGGAGACTTTTACTTCCCCGACTTCGAAAATGAATAGCCCGGGACGTCGGACTAAGGGATTTGCTCAGCCCTGAGTTGTTAATGCATTACCTTATTGTTGTGATCTGGAGAGTTTAGGCCAAATGCGGGGTATTTATTGAGGTGTTATAAGTAATAAAGGGATCAAATGTGGTCCATGATGGCTTTTGAGTCTTTGATTAAAAATCGGCCATCCTTTGGCGGAGGTGAGACAAAACGGAAAAACCGATCAAAAAATGATTTCGGCAGAAACACTTGAGTAAGTAAGTATTTTCAGATTAATAGAAAACTGATGACAATTGACAATTTCCTTCCATTCAAATAAATAAAGGACTAATTTACTAGTCATTAAGTTATTGAACAAGGACATTTTCACATAAAAGTGATTTTTATGATTCACTGGCTGATACATGTACATGTATGTTGATACTTTCATCAGATGGTACAACTTACTGATTTATCATTCTTTTATTTGTATTTATACAAGTGTATATTGTTTTTTGAACATTTTATTACCAATACATATGAGTTCTGACAGTAGTCATACCAGTATAAATTGTTTATTACATGTATGTCCAACGTCATCAACATGGACAAGTGCATAAACATTTTGAAAAATAAACAAATTTGGATATAACATTTCTCCATTATAACGTTCTAAAATCCCAGTCCCCTCTGAAACGTGATAAACAATCTTTATTATATTATTTTTATCCGAGTTTGCATTATTCTAAATATTTTGGACTTGTACCTAATGCATTCACCAGTATAGTGGGCAAATGGCAGCAATGCAAATAGTCTTTTTAAAGTTGGCACACGGCAGCCGTACGAATAGACATTTGTATAGACCTGAATTTTACAATTTGTTAACCCCATTCTAATCGGTCAAGTTAAAATACTGCTTCTCCATTTAGGGAAATGACATAGTCTCATATATTTATCACTGAAAGCTGTTTCTTCTTTAGTATTCAATTATGAGAAAGAGAGTTAGAAATGTAGACCACAATGCACAAAACATGATTAATATTCATTCCGATGAATACCATCCAATTCATTCAGATGTCAACATGAAGTTGGTGATAATAATAAGACACTGCAATAATACTTGCTCCCCAATTACATACCACATGCTACTTTATTAATGGTTTATTACAACCCAAGCACTGATTGGCTAATTGCTGAGTCTGTATGAAAGTGACTTCGCACTTTACATCTTGTAAAATTTCGGACTTTTATTACAGAGGAAATTTGAAAAAAAGAAAGCATTATTTGTTGTATTTTTTTGCATGAAGGTTTCAGCAGTTTCTGTTCAATCTAATGAAAGCTGAAACAGTTTAATCTCGTAAACAGTGAGGTAGTGATGACAACTGAACTCAGGCTTCACTAGCATTGACAAACTGCTGTTTTGTTGTAGGTATTTTATCATTTGAAAACAAACCCATTTACATCGAAGATCTCAAAACCAATTGATGTATAAACTGCATTGATGTTGATTTTGTCATATCTATATTGCAAACACATTCATTAATAAGCCAACTCCAAAAACAAAGATTGCGGTCAATCGTCTTGCACCTCCCCCTACCCCAAACCTAAGCTCTCGGACAGTTCCTTAGGACATTAAAAAAGATAATTATCTTTTACTTCCAAAACCAGAGAGTACATGATGAAACTAGTCATTTTATTCAATAAAACTGTAAATTAGTGTGATGAAATCAATTAAATATTTACAGCGCTCTACACTATAAGGCCCTTCATTATAACATTGTTATAAATCGGGATTTATATATATTTATAGATTCAAGGAGGCTGCCAAAAAACAAAATGATCGGCATGTGAAGCTATGGCAACTAGTATCATTTCATTATGTGGTAGCAAAATTACATGTATCATGTACATCATCATAGGGCTATATACTATGACTTCCATGGACAGCGTTATAATTAATAAGTACTGTATATTCAGATGCCTCTAACATTACAGCTCAGCATGCAGTCAATGGCATTATGATGGCATTTGTGAGAGTATGACTTGACATGTTCACAAAAATGGGTTAAAACAATGTCATATTCATGATGTAATGTTATAAAAGCCAAGTAAAAACTGTACATTGTTGTTTTTATTCAAGGAGGTCTAAAGGGCACAGTACAAAATAAGCGTTTATGGTTTGGTGGCTAAACCTTAAGAATGTTAAGTAGAAAACACCAGTTTTTCACCCATAGCAACAAATTCAGTGAAAAGCATAATGATATACTACTACACTTTCTATCCTTTCTAATTTTCATTAAATTGAAAAAATGGAGTGTAAAGTGCAAAAAAATTACCAATTAACAACTTGTAACTTGTCTGCTCCACCAAACTATGCCACATTTGAAGAAAAGAAAAACAAATGTTGTATGTAACATGCGACAAATGGTTATATTATTTGGATATTTAGATTGCAAACAATGTGACAAGAACTGTTCACTTACTGTAATTTCTAGCTGCAAGTAACGATTGCTATTATATTTCATCACAGTATGCGTTATGGAATCCCTGGATTCATCAGGCTTAATCTGCAAAAGATAATGACTGGAAGATTTCCAAGAACGTTATACATAATATCAATCACACAAACCAATCAATCTACCAGTACTGATTAATGGGATTTCATACTTGTGAGCACAGACCAAAAATATTAATAATAATAATAATAATAATAATAATAATAATAATATTGAATTTTATTATAAATCTGTACCAGTCATGACTAACAAATGTGCAAACAACTAGTACATATATATGCAAAGTCATCAACATACTGTACGCTATCAAGAGTCCTCCCTGCCATTTGCACCTTAGATTACCATTTGATTCATCACGTGACCATATTACGCATAGTCAAGCTCTATTTTGGATAAGAACATCCGTATGTACATGGACCATCTTTAAAATTGATTTTTAGCTTTTTTACGTTGAATACAAGCCTAGTTATAAATTTTTTTTGACATTTTGAATTGAACAGAAAAAACAAATGCAAACTAAAATTTATATGTAGATTTATAATAAAATTCAATAATTATTAATCTGTATTTCCACAACATAGATGAAAAATAAAATTGAGAATGAACATGAAATGAACTATGTGACATAATATGTTTCAGTCCAACATTCCAACAAAACATTTCACATATACATTAAAGGAGCACTACTCTATAAATTTTCATACATAATGCAAGGATGAGAGTTCTATTTATTTATTTGATGGTAAAGATGGATTCGGGTCTGACATCGATATATATTCAACATATTTTGATAATATTATCGGCAAAGACAGTGCAAATGATCTAACAAAAGGATTACATTTCTTTTAATTATGAAAGATGTGTAAGGTAGTAGAAGAAAAATGATAAATTTTGACTTCAATAAGACAAGAGTCTCAAAAATAAAATTTGTTAGGTGTATCAGTTTATGTTAAGTAAAATAAATAGTTTGAAATCCATTTGAGTAGTACTTGATGTGCCAAGATGAATGCTAGGCAAACCTTGTCTTAAGGAAAACTAAACACAATTCAGTTTTTAATAAATAATACACCCTTTTAAGTTACTGAATTTCATTCCTTGAAAATTATAAAGCATGCCAGAAATTTAGAGACAGGGTAAAATCTCACATAAAAAATCTTCACAAAAATCAGGCCATGAAGTACAAAACCATTTAGACTGGTTTTGAAATACAAGAGTTTTAGTTTTTTAGGTGCATTTATGTCAAATTAATTAATTTGTCTTTATCTCTGAAATCAAAATACTAAATATATTAAAATATGAAGAGAATTGTGTCAGCAAAGGATATCAGACAGTTTAAACCTAGTATAGTATGGTCTGAATTGTACCCAGTACTAAATCTCAGAAACTAACGGCATGCCACATCTCAAATGCAAATAAGAATATTAAGCTCCTTCCATACCTTACAAATTTCATTCATTATGGTCACTGTTCGATGTTACTGCCTTCGAAACCTCCCCTGACTATCTTCATGTCTTACTTGTAAATACTAGAGTTAAACTAGTGAACTTGAGTTGTTAGTGAGCAGGAGCTCACATGGTAACCTCCACTTCCGTGACATCAGTCAGTATCTTTGAGAGTGGCCAACTAACCACAGAATGTAGGTCTCAACAATACAATTTTGACATAACTGATTTCCCATATGCACTTGACATGCATGTTGTGTGGTAATGGGTTAAAGGTGTTATTATTTGAACACATACACCAATATTATGTAGTGTTCAAAATCCTGTACAAGGGGTCATAGTGACCCAATTTTAACGTAAAATGTTTTTATTCTAAGATGTATTCTTAGTGTACTAGTTCAGCTAAAAGGTTTTATAATTTGAGCATAGACACCGTATTTAAGTATTGTTCAGAATCCTGGAATTATGTGAAATGCTGTAATTCTAAGATGGATTCTTGGTGTACTTTTTATAGTAATAGGTGAAGAGGTAATGGAATTAGAGCCGAGCAATAATTATCACCACTTCTTATGCACTAAATAATAGGTCATAATGACCCAGTGATGGTGAGTGACACATATCCATTCCATCCCAAGCTACACAAAAAAGGGTAAGTTTAATATGAATAGATGTAATGGTCCGAAAAAAATGCAGCTCTAACAGGGAGGAATGACTCGTTTATTTAGCAATTTTGAAACAAATCCTGAAAAATGCATTATAGTGACCCAATTTTGTTTGAAACATGCCCATTCTAAATTGCACTCTCAGCAGAGGTTTGGTTAAAATAGATTACATGTTAGAATTATAGCATGGATAAAACTTGTTAAGGAATTGTTAATAAATTCTGGAAAGTAGGGCACAGTGATCCAGTTTTTGTGTGTAACATATGTTCATCCCAATATGACACAAATGCAAGGTTTATATAAAAAATATTTTAATATATAGGAGTTACAGTCCAGAAAGGAGGGATGAACAAAATTTTAAAGCCATTTTAATATGTCCTAGAAATTAGGCCACAGCAATCTAGGTCTGGTAAGCAACACACATCCTTTAGTCCAAGTTTGATGGCAATAGGTGAAAAGGTAGTGTAATTAGAGCCAAGACAAAATTTTAAACAATTCTTTTGGTTGTTAATAAATCCTGGAAGTAGGTCACAGTGACCCATTTTTGATGCACAACACCATGCTCATCCCAAGTTCACTCATAGTGCAAGTTTAATGTTCATAAATGAAGCAGTATAGAAGTTATAGCATGGACAAGGAAAACAGATAGATGGACACACAGATGGACAAAGTAAATCCCATATACCGCCTGCTTGTTGACATGAAAGTATAAAGAGAAAATATTTTGAACAGGACGCAACTCTTGAATAATGGCTACTATTCAAGAGATGTCTTCTTGTCAAAAAATGAAGTGATTTGTATAAGGATTAATGAAATATACTTTTAAAAAATAAAGTAAGTATAAGAGGCCCAAGTGGGTATGAAATTGCTCACTAGGCTCACATTCAACAAAAAGTCAAATATAATAGCAATTTGCAGGTTAAACTATGTTCAGAGACGTTTTTCCATGTTGCATTGAACTTAGGGACTGGCCATTTAATTGGGTGTGGGGAGGGGGTAGCTGGGATTTTTTTGGTTTAATTTCTGGGCAACAAATAGCTTGAAACAAAATTTCTTGCTCTGATTTGCAGACAAAAATCACTTATTATATCCATTATATTAGTTGACAAAATAAATTATCTTGAGGTAAAAGAAAAAACAAATTCTGGTTCAAAAGATAATCCAAGCCCTCCCACCAATACAACTATTGTAGACAATTTATATTTTTTTAAATTTCTTTTATTTAAAAAGTTTGACTCAAATTGACATAGTAGTTCTAAAAATAATGAAATATGTTTCAACATGGTTGATGTAAAAGATAAATGATTGCCAAGGAGTCTATAAGAAACAACATTGACTAGAACATGTCAAATGGGACATTTCCTGAAAGTATGATAACGTTAAATGAAGTGGTTTTGGTGAATGTCATTGAGACCAAGAGACACACATTTGTTTCTACATCATGTCATGATAAATATTTCCTCCAATTCTTTAATTAAAATTTTACCTGTGTATTTCCTTTTGAGATGTGAAAAATGTTTTTCTACCTGGTTGCTATAGAGGCTGAATGGCTGCTATGGAAGCCATTAAGCACAAAACGTGCCTACAAATATTACTGGAAAGTTTGAACAAATATAGCTGCTCTTTTACATCGCAAAATATATTTTAATCTGGTTGTTATGGGAACTAAGATTCTGTCATTCCCTAAGTTCATGCAGGACAGATGATAAATGAACAATGTATGATAATGTTTGTGTCATGTCTCACTTTCTATTAAGTTCCTAGCAGTTGCAACACTAGTAGTTGCAACACTTGTCATATTCTTAGCCTATTTCACAAATATGTTCATGTGAGGAGTTCTTTGGTACAAAAGTATATGTCATTTTGAACTTAATGGAAAGTTATTTTAAAATAGAAATCTTCAGAAAATCAGCATGTCTGCATGCCATTCTTTTTTATGCATTATTAACCCCATACCGCTATAGCTGCATGCACAGAAAGTTGATGATAATTTCAGGACAGAAGCAGCTAAGATGCACATACTCAAAACATCCACAAATTTGACATCAGTATCACATGGGTTGATGGCAGAAGCATACAGAATACCCCCTAAAAGTCTACAACTTTGATCTTTAAGATGGCACCAAAACAATGAGATGTGACACAGCTGGAGATTTTAAATAACAAGAGAACCACAAAACACATTACATCTCGTGACCTTTTCCCCAACAGTGACCTTGACTTTTGAGCTAGCAACCTGCCACTGCATGATGAGGTGTGGACCTGGGTAAAATTTCATCAAACTATCTGAAGTAGTTAAAAAGTGGCAGCCTGGATAAGGAAACAGGCCACTAACTTTCCTTGTTTTTGACCTTAACCTTGGGGGCAGAGGGTATGACTGAATACATGAGACACTGTCAAGCTCAGATACATAACAGGCTAAATTTTCCTGAAATTATCTTCATTGGTTTAAATTCACACCTTTACATTAATAGAGATCACTGATTTATCTCAAGTTTTATAATGAGAAAAATAAAGTTTTTAAAGTTTTGGATTTTTGTTTGAAGCTGCCAGTGGGCGATTCCATGGTATTGTGTAGATGAGTTTCCCAGAGTATTAGGTATTCAAAGTCTATTAAAGTTGGGAAGAAGAAAATTTGATTTCTTCTCTTCAAATGATAATTTTTAAAGATACTGAAATTATTATGTATATTATGATACTGGACTGCAACACCGTTTTACATGTAAACATTCATACAAAGAACCATTTTCCTCTTTCCAAGAACACAAATTTAAATGTATTTTGTAAACAGAAACTAAACCCATACATTGGATGCACAGTAGGTAAAGTACAGATCAGATAAAGGTAAAAATATACTTAGAATCCTTCACCATAATAGTTACATTTCTACAATATAAGCTAAGTTCACAATGAGTCTAAACAGATAAAAAGAGATTTGGATTATGTGGTATACAGAGGACAATTCTTTTCACTTTTCACTTAATGTGACCCTTTGCAGCCATACACAGATGAAACTTCTACTTATTTAAACTTTGGTGAACATCTCCTTCCAAGGTTTCCCCTTTGTACATATAATAGAATGTGTACATATAATAGAATATTTCATATTTATCCAAACTAAACAGCAAAAAAAACAAAACCCCAAAAAAACAACCACAACTTATAACTGATTTTAATCCACATAATGAAGATACATTTTGTTAAAGATATCAAGAGAGCAAGATGTTTTACATGACCATTAAGAAAATAAATTCCAAATCATAGCACATTAACTCTGAATCACCCACTATGGTTTTCTTGAAACAATTCAGTCAAATATGCAGGCACACCCCACACAGATTCCTTCTAAGATACAGGGAAACTCCACTATAATACACCTCATGATAACACGAATTCATCATATAACATGGTTGTGGCGTGGCTCACATATCTGTACCTCTTCTCCAATTTCTCCTGACTTATTTTTTAATTACTACAAGGTTTTATTGCAAGAAAAAATATGAATTTGATTTGTTAATCAGGCGAAATGTGCTGTATCCTTGAAGAAAAACTGTCTAAACATTTTTTTATCTTTCTTTAAATGAATAGTGATGTTAAAAGTTACTATTTGTGAATGTTCTTTTCAAATATGTAGTCATTTTTTGTTGTTAGCATGCTATTTTTGAAAGATGTCAGATCTTATAAAAGCGAATAATTGTTAATCTAATTTGTATTGAAACATCCACAAAAAGTAAATAATTCTTCTTTATGTTTGTCTTTATTGCATTAAATCCAGAGTATTATATAGCCCACCAATGCTTGCTCAATTAACTGGCACACAGACCATGATGATGATGCACCAAACAATGCTGTTGTTGAAATAAGTTTATCACCCAAATTGATTACCAACCTAATTAAGTAATTGCAAATCATCAAAGTTAATCTCACAGCAAAAGGTTGTCGCAACTATTGGGTGCCACTACTAAATATACCAAAATAAATTCACAAAACAAAATCTGCCTTTATGCACAGATGACTTGGCTATGTTGTCAGCCATTTATCATGTGATCAATTGACTGGCAGCTGAAACTCAATCAGTTTTTTAGAAAGCTTTGAACATTATCTGTTCCTAAATAAGTGGAATGATATATATATATATATATATATATATATATATATATATATATATATATATATATATATATATATTGTGTATATTTATAGTGTTTTATTAGTACATGCAAGTTTATTTGCAAGGAAGTTAGTATTCAGATTTGAATGGAATCTGGCAGTGAAAATTATAGAGGCTTGAAATTTATACATACACTGGTTAGTGACCTTGACACATGTCCATACTGAAATGTAAGTGTGCTAAGTCTTTCCTTATGTTATTCTTATTTGTATCCATTACATTAAAGCAAAGTATGATCTATGCTGGGATGATTACAAGGTATGCTGCATCTTTGTGCACATTTTCGATGGAATTATTATGGATTCAAACTTATGGATGCAATGAGATTGGTTGGTGAGTACACATGAAGTTGCACAGTTCATGCAATTTAAAAAATGTTATTGTACATGTATGTACCAATGCATGGTTCTTTGCAGAAAATTATCCAGAGTATAATCAACAATAACAATTTAATTGACCACATTTACACCAACCTACTGCACAATGTTGCAAATGTTGAAGTACTGAATACTGGTCTTGGTCACAACTACCCTACCTTTATGCAAGGCACATAGGAACAATACACACAAAACTATCACTTACAGGTCTCGAAGTAGAAGCTACCTGCTAATGTGGAGGTGTTCCCTCACATCTGCTAGGGTAGCCTAGTCACCCATGATCACTGACTGGTTTCGTTATCCTTGTAACTCTTCAGAGGGAAAGGTTCTTGTCGATTCATTTGTTCAACAGATCACCGTGTCTTGTTGGTGTGAAGTTTATATAACCCCTAGCAGCCGGCACAGCTACTTTTTAGGCCATGCGACATCAGCACCACCAGTATGTAGTAGTCAATAATATCACAAAAGGTTTTGCAGCTGGTGCACTCAGTTCAAATGATATTATCATTTCATGCAGCCGGTATTCAACTTTCATTAGCGATAAAAGGACCAGAAGGTTAAAAAAAAACATTCTTATGAGTAAACAATTTATATTCAGTTTGTGACAGCTAAAACAAATGGTTAAAGTCTGAATAACATCGCATAAAACCGCCTTGGTGTTATATAAAGTACAGCAACAGAGGAAAAACTTCGAGAGGTAATGAGATCAACATGCACCCAAGGTTTACAAATTGCCCTGAATATGTATCCTCAACAAGCCTTACTTTTACCCATACACTCAACAAAGAAGATAAGTATGAAGCAGCCTTTCAAAGAAACAGAAAGACTCTTAGAGGCAACTGCCCAGCCAATCTACTTAAGATACAGAAGCCGCATTGGAAAGTATTTTTGAGAGACTCACTAAGTTTTACCAGTACAAATATGGTAAACTACTCTCCCTTGATGAAACCAATCAAATGCAAATGGCACCTAGATGACCCGGACCCAAATGCAACAAACCAGACGCATTCAGAAATTGAAACAGACACCACAGAGGATACCCTAGAAGGAACAACACCCAGGCGGAAATTCTCAGAATCTTGAGATTGTTTGCTAATTTAGCAAATTTTTACAATAGTTCTTTTAACAAAGATAATAATACTTTTGACTTTGTCATAAATCTTTCCTCTCAACTTGATAAGATAGTTTTTTTTATAACCTTATTAATGATAAAGTCTGTATACTTAGATTTTGCCTCCTTCTGAAAATACATAAAAGCCTTATTCCCAGAAAAATCCCCGGGAGACCTATTATAAGTGGGAATAATTCTCCTACTAAAAAAGTCAGTAGTTTAGTAGACGACCATATCAAACAAAGGGCTAACATCTGTAGCCAGGACCTTAGCTACTAAGAAACCCAAATATCGTCTCTCAAATCAAAGCATAATTATAATAAGAGCTGATCTTCAAGTAAACACTCTGGTTTTACAGGTAAATCATTTGCAAATAAAATACAGAATTGTGATATTATCAATTGCACATTTTGCATGAAAAAGGATAAATATGAAATCATTGAAAGCACTTATACAAACATCCAGTACATCTCCAAGTTGAGAGGCCATTGGACTACACGCAACAGTATTTATTTACTCACCTGTCACACTTGCAGCAAACAAAATGTAAGTGAGACTAAAAGGGAAATTCAAGTGAGAATAAAAGACAACCATAGGGATATGTGTAAAAAGAAGGATACCCAATCTCCAAACACTTTAACATATCTAACCACAACATAGATCGTGTTCGGTATCAAATAACATAATTTAACTGTCTGATGCATAGGATTTTTTTTAATAATAATTTTTAGTATGCGGGAGATTTCAATGACTGACAATAGGGACGGAAGACACCTCTCATCACTGTTTAAATGGGAGTTCAGGCATTTCATTTTAGATTTATCACTAATAGGTCATACAAAAACTTTAATAAAGAACAATTTCTTGATGACCTAACTAAAGTTCCATGGAATATACTCCAAATTTCTGATGATGTACATGAAGCTTTAGGGGTTTGGACTCACTTATTTATGGATGTAGTCCCTAAACATGCACCACTGAAAATTCATTGGCTAAAGTCCAACCTAATTAGCTTACAACTGAAATCTTGTATGCCATGAAAACATGGAACCAATCCAATTCAAGGCTATTGGAAATCATGCAGAGTATAATGTATGAAGATAAAAGATATCAAAAAAGGATGATTAAACAAGCTAAAAAAAACACTTATTATCAAGCAATGCTTGAAAACCAAAAGAGGAACACAAATTCTATTTGGAAGTTTTCGATGAACTCACTGGGGGAAAAAGTCAGTCCAATAAAACAACTCATTCACTTCTGGTAAATGACACCATTGTCACTGATGATACTGATATTACAAATGTTTTCAATGATTTTTTCATCAACATAACCACAAAATTAAAGGAATCAGTGACGGAAATCAACTTTGATAATTTAAACAAGTTTTACACCAGCAAAATCAGTTAGTGAGGTACATTTTCTATCCCTTCAGTATCATTGAACCATGTTCTAAAATGTCACACTGAGCTTGACACCAAGAAGGCTACAGTATTCGAATTCGATCAGATTGGTCAATGACACTTAAAAACATTGGCCTCACTTATTTCAGAAAGCATAGTTTTTATAATCAATTTAAGTATTGCAACTCATCTGACCCCAAAATATGAAAACTAATGAAGTAATGCCAATTCACAAATCGGGCTCTAAGGAAGTTGCAGATAACTACCGACCAATGTTGATACCACCTAATTTATCAAAATTTATTTAAACACATGTCCACGACTCATTCACGTCATATTTAACCAAACACTTGCAGCTACATCCTAACCAGTCAGGCTTTAGACAGAATCATTCATATGAGACTGCCTAGGATTTCCCTAATTGATAAATGGCTTCAATCTCTTAACTAAGGTAGAATAATAGGATATATACTTGCAGATTTCAGGAAAGCCTTGGACATGATGAAAAACTGTATGAGCAAACTGAAAATTTACCAATGCGATGACGGCACAATTATATGATTTACTTTAATACTTAAATGAGAGAATAAAACATGTTTACATAAATGAGGTTCAGTCTGAACCTGAAACAATTAAGAACAGAGTCCCACAATGATCAGTTCTAGGTGCCTTCGCTATTTCTCGTCCAATAGGCATAAATTTAAAGTGGAAATCTGGCTCCAAACTTGTTATTACTATATTAGCTAGTGTGCCAATTTTCAAACTTGTTATCACTATATTAACTAGTGTGCTATTTTTCAAACTTGTTATCACTATATTAGCTAGTGTGCCAATTTTCAAACTTGCTATCACTATATTAGCTAGTGTACCAATTTTCAAACTTGTTATCACTATATTAGCTAGTGTGCCAACTGTCAAAGTTGTTATCACTATATTAGCTAGTGTACCAATTTTCAAAGTTGTTATCACTATATTAGCTACTGTGCCAATTTTCAAAGTTGTTATGACTATATTAGCTAGTGTGCCAATTTTCAAAGTTGTTATGACTATATTAGCTAGTGTACCAATTTTCAAAGTTGTTATCACTATATTAGCTAGTGTGCCAATTTTCAAAGTTGTGGCTAATCAGATAATCAAGATAAAGGCTGAACATTTCATTATCACAGGACCACACCATGTAAACTTTATTGAGGTACTCGGAGAAGAACTAAATTAACTTTCTTTCCCTCCCAATTTACATAGCACAAACACATCTCGTGACTAATAAAAAAAACATAAATAGGTAAGTTGATTTATACATGAAAAATATACAAATACTACTAAAACTATATTTCGTTCATTTGTTTTATTAGTTAGTGTGAGTAGATCTATATCTAATGTTATTGCATTTCACAAACCCGTTAACAGAATGAGCAAGGATAGAATGTGCCATTTAACATGGTTAATTTGTCTCATTATGCATCACTCACAGTAAGCAACAGACTGTATTTTTAATGACCATTGACATCATAAATTAGATGAAATTTCTGCATAATAGCTGCTCATTCTTTACATCATGGTTGTTATTTTATTAAACTACATATCTGATAAGTTGTAACAGAAAATGCAGTGAGCTCACTTTCTTGCACTTGAAATACTAGTACAACCATGTGCACACACATGTGATAAGCGGTAGTGCCAGTTACATGTCACAAATGCAGTCCACTCTGTGAGAAAATGGTGAACCTCCTGAGTTGGAAAAACTGAGAAATTAAAGGTCGATTGCTCCTAACCTGGTGGGGCAATGTGCTCAAATTGTATCAATGGAATAAATGAATTAAACTCTAAATATTTTGTACAATACACCTTAGCCCAGATTTTCCCTTTAAGTTGGTATAACTGTGACATTGAGGTGAGTAGTCTGAAACTCAACCCTGCCATCCCGTCTTGTATAGCACAGAGGATACAAATGCAACATTTTTTCAGTTAACTGACTTGTCGCGACACTGCAAGATGTTACATAACACAATGACATTTTATGGACCTCGACCATTATGTTATAGCA
The DNA here is from genome assembly GCA_029931535.1 of Margaritifera margaritifera. NCBI lineage: Eukaryota > Metazoa > Mollusca > Bivalvia > Unionida > Margaritiferidae > Margaritifera > Margaritifera margaritifera. The sequence continues at coordinate 1,581,205 of JAQPZY010001481.1, forward strand.
GGATTTCCCTGTATTTCTCTCATTATCCAATGTATATGAACAAAATGAGACTGACATTCCTTGTTAAATTGAAACCATTTAAATTATGAGATAAACAATATAGAACCAAATTCAACATTAGTATATAACATGGCATTTCAAATTTCAATCCTTAAATGTCAACCTTTGAGTAAAGCCTACATATATTTTGTCACCACTTTTTTTCAGACACAAGAAAATGTTTATTTCCATATCTACATTTAGTATTTATTGAGAAAATGTAGACCACTGACCCATTACATAATACATTTAACATACAGAAAGTATCAGCATGCAATTATGAAATCGAAAAATATATACATAAACAAAAAATGAGCTATATCATTATTATTCATTACAGTTTCCATATCTATACCTTGAATTTAAGCTCTGACGCAGACTTGTTTGTATTCAGACTGTAAAATGCATGACCATTTTCATCTGTTTCAATATTTGATTTATGGGTAATTACACCGATCTCCACTTGCAGTCTTATCTTAGCTGCTGGATCACCGGCGAGATGGAAAACATCAATCTAATGATTAGAATAGAAGGAAATCTAAATCTAGAATGATTTACCAAAAGGATGCTACCATTAAGTAATTAACTGCCAACGGCACACAAAAAACATGACGCCCAAGTGGACCTGATATAGCTCACCAGGCTTGCATAACCTAACAATTGGCCATTTCACCAAATAGATTAAAGTTGCATTGCAACAACGCAACTTATGTAAAAAAAAAATCCCAAACTTTATATCATGTCAGTTATACCAATTTTACTATATAATATTATAAAATTATTTCCAAAGATAAAGGCCTAATTAATATACATAGTCTCTTTACTCAACCAAGATCTGTAATAGTTAAGGTTACAGAAAAAGCTTTCATTTGTCATCAAGAGAGTTACACGGCTTTCGTACAAACAAAAATTATAAATTACAAGTTGTTCTTGGGGGGGGGGGGGTTTAAATTTTATTTTAAGCCTATGTTTGTTTTTATTTATGGTTATTAAATCTGGAAGCATTTCATGAGAAAAGCATATTGGATGTGTTTGGCTTGTTTTATTAAAAGCTACAAATGCAAAATATAAATTTCCAATAAATTGTGAGTGAGGACATTAAATATATGAAATGCAATAAAATAATTTACAATACATTTAATAACATCTAAATGACAAATATTTCAGGCACTTAAACATGGTCAAAACTGTCAAACTATATTTCACCAAAGATATCAAATCAAACGCGCTTTTAAATATGTAAGGTTTTCAAATGTGGCAAAGTTGTTAGAAATAATTATCTGCCAATAAATCTGTAAACTTAGACATTTGTTTTTGCAAGAAATATGTTCTTATTGGAGCAAAATCAATATTAGAAATAACACAATTACTTGGAAACAAATATCTATAACTGTGTACAGAAATGATATTTAATTACAACATTGCACATGATTTATGCTTGCTTGCAATAGTAGATTCTCTCTAACATCAATGACTCTAATCAAATGTTTCCTCAGTTACTATATCTTCATCCACTCAGAATGCACTATTATTATAGTGTCTTGAGGATGTGTCATTCGTTGGTTTTATAAAATTCATCTTAAACTAAAGGCAAATATTTAAGGCCTTAAAGAAAAATGGTTTTGTTTCTGGTTTCCTGACTAACCCAATTTTTACCTGCCAATCCTGTATTTCTTACAACCACGAAAAAACACGAACTGAAAAACAATAATCCTGATTTTGTAAATCTCGTGACCAATCTGGATTTCATTTCATTCAGGGGGCGCTCTACATATAATACATGCTTCTGAGAGAGTGACAGATGTAAGATGAAGTATTTTGCATTTGCAACATGCACAATGGAGAGAATGTTGGCATACGTCTATGTTACTTTCATGTACTGTGGCTGAAATTTCTTTACATATTGTACTTGTGGAAACTGGACATGATCTAAGCACACAGCAGACAAAATGGCCGCTCTAAAGTACTCGAAAAATCAGTCTGAATTAGTCAAAAGTGCACTATTTTCAGGAGTTATTGAAATAGGGAAACGAATTTTGCCAGAGCAGACAATACCAGCCTCTGAAAGTACTATGAATAAATTACAAAACATCTAAAAAGTAAAATAAGTTATCGGCTCTTTTTTTTATATTTACCTTTGAAGTCCTGGAAGTGAAAATGACCAAGCGGAGCTAGCAGCTTTTTGAGAGGGGCACATCTTAAAGTAAGACCAAGCTGTATACTCTATAGCCCAAATTTCACCCATCAATCATACACCAAAATAAAGGGAATTCAAAGTTCTTTTAACAATACCTAAGATATAAAAGGTCTTTTTTTAAATAGCCAGGACAGCCAGTGAGGAAACTATCATGAAAACGAGGAAGTCTCAAGTTGTCACACACACAGGGTTTATTGACGCACGTTCGTACTACACATCAGATCTCTTCCGTAATGGATAGCAGCGTCCCCTATCTCAGGGAGCAGTCCCTATCTAATGTTGCAGCTACTAAGGGGAGCAGTTATTAATTAGAACTAACTACGATACCACACAGAAACCCTGGGTAATTCTTTTTCTTTAAAAAATCAAACCCTATGAAAAGTACGAAACTGGAGAGCGCCAACTCATAGGCAACGGTATCTGACATCATGCTCAATAAGACGCTTATTATTTCTCCCATTATATTTAAGCGCTTCTTCGATATAGAATACAAAGCATGATTCAATAATGACTACCTTTGTATCATGTTTACTAACGTCCGCTCTACAGTTTCATAATTTGCACAAGGTATGATTTCTAAAAAAAAGAAAATTTGCGAGGTTTTCTTCACTAGTTATCCTGATTATTTCAAATAGACCTGGAATATCTTAGGTATTGTTAAAATGACTTTTAGTTCCCTCGATTTTGGTGTATGATTAATGGGTGTAATGTGTGTTATAGGGTACATAGCTTGGCCTTACTTCAGATGCGCATCTCTCTAAAGACTGCTAGCTCCGCTTGGTCATTTTCACTTCCTGGACTTCAGAGGTAAATTTTTTTTAAAAAAATAGCCGATAACGTTATATATATATATATATATATATATATATATATATATATATATATATATATATATATATATATATATATATATATATATATATATATACAGTATAATTCATTTATTGCACATTCAAAGGTTAGTTTTGTTCATTCTGGCAAAATTCATTTTCCCTATTTTAAAAACTTCTAACGTTAACGTACTTTGGACTAGGTCAAGTTCATTTCTGGAGCGCATGGGAGCAGTCATTTTGATCAGCTGTCTGATTTAGGCAATGTGTTTTTCCATGTTACCACATAATAAAGAAATTTCAATCACAGTAAATGAAAGTAGCATAGAGGTATGGCAACATTCTCTCAATTGTGCCTGTTGCCAATGCACACACCTTCACTTTATACCTATCACTCTTGCAGAAGGATTTAATAACTGCAGAGCAGAATATATTTGAGGTCAGGTTGAGATTTGCAGCATGTTATCTGAGATAAATGCAAATTATTTAGTTGTACTGAGAATACCTATCTAGCTATCATATAGCATCATGCTGCTAAGAAATACAGACAAGGTCTTTTTTCAAAGGTATAAAAAAGTAGCTCATGCAACCATGGTTCACTTACAGTAAATCAAGGTGGAGGGGAGGAAGTAATAAAAATCTTATTACAACCGACAGACTCATCTTTTTAAAGCATGAAACTGGAAACATACATAAGAGTCTTTTATAGGCCTTATCTACTTTGAGTGCTACTTATTATATTTCTGTTTTATACTTTTTCGTCCGTTATAAATTACAGATTATTCGTTTTAATTCCCAATGTGTATAATTTTGCTATTTTTTATAAATTATTCCATTGAAATGCATGCATCTTGTACTCTGATTTTTTTAAAATCTGGTTTGCATTTTTCTTGCAAGGGGAAGAACTACGCATCCCTAGATCTATGATTCTCAAAGTCATTATCATGGGTCACCCACCTTGCTTTATCTTCACGATATAGGCCTATTTACTAAGTGTGATAAAAATCCGACCAGAAATAATTACTAAAGTGCTGACGAGCTCAGTCAATCAGATGTAAGATCACTTCATCAATACGAGTTGATCTTACTTATAATTGTACCCATCTAAGATCTTGATGTATTAAGTTTATTTACCAAGTTTACTAAAAATCAGATTAGAGCTACAATTTCTAGACTAGTAACAATTTTAGCCAATCAGATGCAAGATCACCTCATTATTATGCAGTGATCTCGTTCATTATTAAACTCATCCAAGATCGCGATGATATGAGTCCATATTTCAATCAGATCAGAAATATGTCTTCGAGAGTGGTAACAAGTTCAGCCAAACAGATGGAAGCTCACCTCATAAGTATGCATGGATCTTGTTCATTACTGAACTCATCTGAGATCCTTACTATATATGCATGTATTCCAAATATGATCAAAATCATACCAGAAATAATGAGATATTGACCTGTATTTAGGTTGTATCAAAATCTGATCAAAAACATGGGCTCCAGAATGGAAAAAAGCAAAATGTTGACAGATGGATGGATGAAAACACATGGCCATACCATAAGTTTCACTTGGCCTCACGGCCAGGCAAACTAAACTATTAATTTATGTGAACCTACATGTTCAAGAAGTGCGATGATCATCTTCAGATGCAAACAAGATATTCCATCTTTTCTGAAACTGTGTTAAATGTTCATGACATATGGATGGTATTGCAGATATTGTAACCACTTTGTCTTGCATTATGCAACATTTATCCTCGGTGGGATGGTAAATGTAAACGAGTACATGTTCATTCGCAGTCAAGTCTTACTAAATTTTACCTAACAATGAAAGAGGTGAAAATGATTACGATTGTGTCTTCTGTCATGAAAAGAACCGATACTAAAATGTAAAATTCATATGTGTTCCCAAGATATCCTTTGATGTGAATATGAAGGACAGGTTTTGTTCCGTCTACTTTCCTCAGCTTTCTTGCAGTATAAGTTCAGTTCGGAGTAGTCCTTGTAAGCATGCATCACCTTTCAATTTTAAATATGGCCAATGTGTGTGTGTGTGTGTGTGTGTGTGTGTGTGTGTGTGTGTGTGTGTGTGTGTGTGCATGCATGTGTGTGTGCATGCATGTGTGTGTATGTGTGTGTGTCTGTCACATGACTCTTTGACAAATGACAATGGAATATTTTATGCAAGATAATTTTAATGTTCCAGTATACCCATTCTCACTTCACTTGAACTATAGCTGTCTGAAAATTTAGACTTACACGCAGTTCATATGGATAACCAGGCTGGAATGAAGATGATGATCTGAAAAACTTCAAGATATATGGATTGTTTGAAAAGAACACAGACTGGTCACGGACTGTTTGGGTATTCCCAGTTGTAATTTCCATGACTGTTGCATCTAGAACCAGTCTCTTGCCCTCAGTGTCATATGCTTTCAGGAAAGGCCTAAGGTCATTTGAGACATCAATTACAAACTCCACATGGCCGTTGCTGTCAAGCTGTAAGAAACCAAGACAGAAAGTGGATGAGACCTTATTATTCAAAATGTCTTGAAATGAAATTTGATACAATGTCAAAAGGTATAATTATTTAGATCAAGCAAAAACAAACAGTAAAACTTACATACAAATGAAGAACCTCACAAGTTCCATTTTAGGGGGAAAAAAGGCTGACTTACTTTTCCTTAGAGCCTGATTATTTATAAAGTACTTAATTTATAAGACGTTATGGGTATAATCAATGGTTTCTTTTTTTTTCATACAATGCAGCATGGTAGTGGAACTTCATTTGCATGAAAGCAAAACATTGCTGCATCTTGATATGTCACTGTTATTAAGGATAATTTAGTTTAATCAAGGCCAAATTAAGAGGCAAGCCATGACACAACAAGAATCCATCGAAGGGGCTGTCACTCTACTGGGCATGAAGAATTTCCAGGAATTCAAGATAAGGTCATTTCTTCATTTTAACGTTCAAGTTTGTTGAAACCATCTCTGATATTCTTCAGCAATAAGATTTTGAAATTAGCTGCTGTGGTACACGTATTGGATGTCAGTTTGGCACCATTTTCATTTAGGACCAAGTAGACACCATTAGAAGTCTTTTGGTGAAAACCCCATGACATAATGATCATCCATTCAGGGGGAGTAGTGACAACAAGATTTTTAAAACATTCATCATGACAGCCATATCGGATGTACGACAGGCACCATTTTCATTAGGACAAACTAGGTATCATAAGGAGTCTATTGGTGAAAACCCCATGTTGATATAGCCATCCGTTTGGAGAGGAGTAGAGATAACAATATTTTGAAGATATGACTTTCCATTTTGGAATAACAATAACAAGAGTTTTAAGATGGCTGCTGTGGTGGACATATTGGACGTCAGATCGGCACCATTTTCATTTAAGACCAACTGGACATCATAAGAAGTATTCTGGTGAAAACCCCACACCAATATGGCTTTCCGTTCAAGTGGAGTTGTGATAACAAGATTTTTAAGATGGCGGCCATATTAAATGTAAGATTGGCTTCTTTGTTATTTAAGACCAGCTATACACTATAAGAAGTCTTTTAGTGAAAACCCGATGCTGATACGACCGTCCATTGAGAACGAGAAGCGAAAACAAGCTTTTCAAGATGGCTGCCGTGGCGGCCAAATTGGAGATTAGATCGGCACCATTTTTATTTCGCACCAAATAGACATCATGGGAAGTCTTTTAGTGAACACCTCAGGTTGATATGACCATCCATTCAGGAGGAGTAGTGATAAGAAGATTTGCAGGATGACTCCCGTGGCGGCATTATTGGACATCAGATCAGCACTGATTTCATTTATGATCAACTAGATATCATAAGAAGTCTTTTAGTGAAAACTCTATGTTGATATCACCATCCATTCAGGAGGAGTAGCGATAAAAAGGATTTTCAAGTTGGCCGCAATTACGGCCATATTAGACGACTGATCGGCATCATTTTTATTTAGGACCAACTAAACATCATAGGAGGTCTTTAAGTGAAAACTCGATGTTGATATGACCATCCATTCAAGAGGAATGCTCTGTGATGAAGGATTTTATTTTCCTTCTCTTTTTTGGTCAACACTTGTCTGGCATCTCCTTTTAGATACTCAGTTAATGCACACGCTACATTGATTGGATAGCAAATATAGGAGTATACTGACCTCAAACATATCTTCCTCGTAAATAATATATAGTTCTGGAGGGGGTTAACTAATTTCAATTATTGAATACTTACCTGTCACTATTGTGTAGCTTACCCTCTTCCGATATGGAAAACCCTTGTCCATGCCGGATGTACCATCCTTCCATTCTAGAAAGTTCTAGAATATGTACATCAATAGACCCAGTCTAACTCGACGTCATAGACGCATGTGCAGTAGTACTCTTCATTCTTTTCTAATACCTTAGCTATTGAAGGAAATCATCGCGGGGTGGAAGGAGGGCATCTAACAATAGTGACAGGTAGGTATTACATAATTAAAATTATCCCCCCCCCCCGAAAAAAGTATATTTTAATATCAGGAATACAATACCTGTCACTATGGTGTAGCTGAATTTGTCATTTATGAGGGAGGAGGATGGCATCCAAAGGAGTTAAAATTAAATTACTCACCTTATAGTAGAATAGATCAACTGCTGTTAGACTACAACCGTCTGGATTACTGTTTTTGCCGCAACAATTGGACCCAGGGAAAACATACCCTCATCTTTAGTGCGTTAAGGAACGAAGGTAAAAATAGGAAAACGTTGTATGCGATCGCCAAAACACAGACTTCATAATGTCCTTCAATGACGAGTGATTGAAACAGGCCCATAAGGTAGCCCTAATTTCATGGGTTTTTATTCTCATGAATGACAGATCCGTCTCAGTTAGGAAAATATATACTTTCTTCATAATGAGTGCAATTTACCTAGAGATGGTGGATGCCAAAATATCGGCAGAGCACTTTAATTGAAGGAAAAGACATTTCCTGCCCTTCCTTTTCCCTTTTAAATTGCCAAATAGAACCTAAGCGGCCTAACTGGGCAAAGCAGTCTATCTTGATCGTTCCCAGCGCAGATACGACTGAGATTAGGAATCTATATAGGAGATGGAAGTACTGAAGGTAGTTGGTTTGTGGCTAGAAAACCCGGCTGACAGAGGAGAGTAACAGACTCGCAATTAACACTGAACCATAAACACGCCTCCTCTATACAGAAGGCACGTAGCACGCTTCTTCTCCTCACAGAAGCTAAAGCGAGCAGAAAGACGGTTTAAAGTGTAAGATTTTCAATCGAAGCCTCACCCAAACGGTTCATAAAGGTGTTCAGATAAGACCAACAAAACACATCAGAGATTGCACCTCGGCATAAGTGAGCGACGCACTGGCCTCTGCAGCTCAAAATACTTTATGAGATCCGTTATATAAGGATCTGAGCCAATGGACGAACCCTTGGAAAATTTGAGCGTATTCGAAATGGCTGCTTTATAACCCTTGATAGTGGAGACCGAGCATGCTCTCTCCTCAAAGAGGAAGAGCAGAAAATATACTACTGCAATAAGAGAGGGACAGCTAGGATTTACGCGCTTCCTATTGCACCAATCACAGAAGATTCTCCACTTTGCAGCATAGACTTTTCAGGTACCTGTCTCAATTGAACCACTAGTTCAGATGGTACTTAAAATCCGACCCAGGAGAAATTCGGGCTGACAGAGAATCTGTGTGCTGTTTCAAGGTCGCTAGAATGAGAAACTGGAGAGGACGTAGGTGAAGACTCTCTAGGAGAACCAGGTCCTCCGTGGAGTTCAAGGTCCCCAGGAAGGAAAGGGAAAGTCGGTCTGACAATGAAGTCTTGGCCTGAAGAGTCCTCAAAAGAGAAAGGATTATGTCTATCCTTTCTGGGTATACACGAATTCTCCCCAGGTAGGTGAGGAAGTTCATTCCTATGTAAATGAGATCATGAGAAGGAATGAGCTCTGATTTCTCTAGGTTTGACACAAGTTCTGCCGTGTCACTGTGGACCAACAGCAGTACAAATGTTGCAAGAGGGACTCTTTGTTGCTGTTGTAACAGCAGCCAGTCGTCGAAATACTGTAGTAGGAGGATCCCTTGAAACCGGAAGTGAGCAGCCACTACTCCCATCACTCTGGTACAAACCCTGGGTGCCAAGGTTAGGCCGAATGGCAGGGCTCAAAATTGGAAAAGATAGGGATGTGAAAGTACGCATTCTGCAGGTCGATGGAGACTGCCCAGTCGCCGAGCCTGATGGCGATACAGACTGTTGCCGCAGCCTCCATTTTGAACGATTCCTCTAGCAGAAATTTGTTTAGGTGGAAAGATCGGTGATTATTCAAAGCCCCCCCCCCCCCTTTATTTTTTAGGGTACCAGGAAAATCCAGAAGTAGAAGGCTATAGACCGGATGTTTTGTACCCTCTCTACTGCGCCCTTCTGTAGAAGGGTGTGCCTGCCTCTCTTCCATTAATCTTGAGTTGTGTGACTGATGAAATAGAATGGGAATCCTTGACATAGGAGAGAGTAATTGAAGGTGTAAGTCCTCCTTTACTAAAGAAAGGACCCACCAATCTCCCATGATGCCAGACCAGACCTCTGAAAAGAAGGCTAATCCGCCTACAGGTGTTGATTAAAGAGGAATGCACTGCAGGAGAGGTATAGAGCCCCTAGGACTACCCTCCCCCTCCATCACGTGGACGAAGGTTCAAGAGTGGGCTTGAAAAAAGGTTGATCGCTGGACTGTTGCGGTTGCATCCTATTTTGAAACTTAGACTGCTCAAACGGTCAGTCTGGACGGGATCGCTTCCTGATGAGGACCCGAATCGAGGGATCGATGTTGATGATCCCTCAGATCCTGGGAAGCAACAGAAGGGATAAGACCTCTGAAGTGTCCAGCGCAACATCCCTGCGGAGGTGGAGTAGCTCTGCCGAAAGCGCCATCTAGTCGTCTTGGTCACTGCTTCTAATAAGCGTTGAATAGTGCCAGGAGATAGAGATTGAAGGAAGCAGCCGATATTAGGTCCGCACGCAAGGCTACGGAAGCAGCCAAGTATAGGTCAGCACACAAGGCTATGGTAACAATCGCCCTCGCCTTCGATTCCAATATCTCTAATGTCTTAACGGACAGGCGGGTCCATGACCCGTCGAAATCCCCACCTGCAAAGCTCTGGGTTTAATGGACCAGGCGGGGGGGGGGGGGGGGTGTACCTAATAAAAAGATGCTGAGACTAGAGGTCTCGACGTAGAAGGGGGAATTGTCCACCCTTTATGTTGCCTGGAAAATTCCTGATCTTTGGAAAACCTTTGTGAGAGCTTCCTGATCATGACAGAATAAGGGAACAAGAGGAGACCTGGTCTTGAAGTAGCCCCCAAGAGCCTTTCCAAACTGGATAGGATCTTAGTTTGCCCTGAACCTAAGGGTTTAGGGCATAAATGAGGGGGGGGGGGGAGGGAGAGAGGAAGGAGGCGTTAGACTTCATTCATCGTCTTATCAAAGGACCAGACCTCTTCCACCAGTTGGTAAACCAAGTTAGAGGAGGCAGGAGACCGTAAAGGGGAAGAGTCGTCTCCTCGTGGTCCTCGGCGAACTCATTAGACTCGGCCAAAATGGCCAGGACGTCATCATGCTGCTCTCGAACTCAAGAGGAGGCAGGACTAGCTGCACCGGAATCATCCTACTGAGGGAAAGACCAGGTAATAGGAGTGTTAACTTCCTGTGACTCTCGGGGAGTAACAGGACTGTCCCTTATAGTCACCTTGTCTGGAGGGCGAGAACGCTTCTTTTCTCTTGCAGGTATTCTTGGGAAAGGGGGTCTGACCCTCATCTTCAATGTCAGTACTGCCTGAGCAGGCCGTTGAAGTGCACGCCCCTCAAACCCCGCAATGCTAGGAGGCTATGAATTGGTCATCCACGGCATTGTGAGGTGGCAGCCAGAATCACTTCCCTGAAAACGAAAATGTCCACATCCTGCGGGAAGTAAAAGGAAACACAGGAAAGAGGGGGATGTCAATCCGATCCTCATTCCCAGCAGATTGCATAAATGCTGACTCTCTCCCTTTGCGCGGGATCAAATGGTAGTGTAGAGGAAAGGGGCGTGTCGACGCTGTCTCCGACTCCATACTTGAATCAGCCTGTATTGACCGTTGGCCAGTGTTCGCCGAATGGTGACCGTTGACAATGTCTTGAGCCGGGTGATGGAATAGCTACAATTAATGACAGGTGTCCGGTACCCGGAGACCAGTGTTCTGTGATCGATACCCGGCGACCGTTGATCGGTGAGCGGTGCTCGGTCTATGACCGGTCAACGGACTACGAACCAAATGGCGACTGTGATGTGAGCGAGGAATCCTCCCCAGAACTAAGGGAACCAGAATACTGCATATCCTTATCAGGATTGTGTGCATTGCCCGTCGCCACAGGAGGATGTCATGCTTGGGGTGGTGCTGCCCCACTTTACTGTATTCGTGGCGGCGGACTCAATCCCAGCTTTGAGACGACGCCCTATAATGAGTGCCAGTGCTCTCTTCCGAGTGGACGTACTCTCAGAAGGTGGGAAGGTGCTGCCCCCCCCTTCTTATATTCAGGAGGGCGCACTCGATCCCAACCTCACTTTTAGAGGGAGCTGATTCTCTCTTAAGGGGAGGCACAGTGACTCTTTCTGGGAAGGTGCCGCTCCTCACTCTTTTTATTCTGGCGGGGGGGGGGGGGAGGCGCACTCTAAACCTGCAACATAATGCCTACTATCTAAACATATAGGCTTCCCACTCTGAGATCTTACGGGTTTAACTTCATCTTTCGGCCAGTTCCCAAACATGATCTTGCCAAAGACAACAAACAGGACATCCGTCCGTACGTACACATTGTGTGCACGACAAGCAGACTGGGTGTGTATCCCAAGGGGCTTTCTTATGCCTTACACTTCCCAACGTACTGTGACATTGTTCTGAAGAAAAAAACCTCTCTGAAAAAAAAGACATTTTCTAATACAATAAATGTAGATGATGAGCAAAAACGAGGTAGAGCTTTATTCGTTGTTATCTTTACTACTTACCGAATAAAGGAATACCTCGAACGTTTGTTGTAGTGTGTGTGTTTTTAAAGGCATAGTCTGGAGTAAAATATCATCATCTAGAAAGTTCATAATTATTCATATAACTATATAACTATAAATAGAATCTCGACTTAGCGACTGACAGATTTAAGTATTGTCTTCTCAAACGTAACGGTTTAGAAAAGAATTATCTGACTAAACAGGGAAAAAAATATGAGGTCGTAACTACCTACCACCGCTCAGAAAGTAAACAAATAAATAAGAATGGAATGACAATATTAATGTTACATGGATGGCCAGCTGCAACGTTATACAAAGAATTACTCGAATCTACAAGGGGTAGGAAGGGTAAGTGGCTTGTCGTGCGTTTAAACAAAAACTGAAAATAAACACCAAGATATAAAAAATAACTTTTTTGGAAGCTAGTGGACTGAAGGTAATGCTCACTGAATAAGAGAAATTAATATTATAAGGTCCTCAACAGCTACAACCGTCGCTGGTATGCATTGTTTCCTTAAGCGACAATTTTTCCATCTTGACTCAAAATGTCGTACAGAAAAAAAAATGAAGAGAGCTACTGTGCATGGACCAATGACATTGAGTTAGACTGGGTCTATGATGTACATATTCTAGAGCTTTCTAGTATTGGAGAATAGTACATCTGGCATGAACGACTGTTTTTCATATCGGAAAAAGGTAAGCTACACAATGGGGACAAGTGATGTATTACTGATATTAAAAGAATATGTTTGTCTAGTGTGAATATTAACATTTGTATATTATGGTTTTTCCTTCAATTTTGGGCTCTTGCACCGGCCATTTGGCACAGCAATTGAATTAGCAACAGACAAATGTAAAATATAAGGAACTGTTTCAGGGCTCAGGAAAAGCAATAGTTCTCTCGTCCTGACCGGTTAAAAATTGGCAGTGCCAAGGAAAACTTTATTACTTATTCATCCCTTGGCCGAGTAGATGCAGATGTACACCTTGAGAATATATATGTGTGCATTTTCTACCCGTACCAAGCGTCGAATTGCAACATTACTTAGCACCTAGTGTGTCAATTATCGATTACTATGCCTATTGTGCCTACTTATTGTCACAAAGGAAGTTGACTTTGTTGTTTTTTGTGCACAGGTACCTGATGCAAACTTGATACTAAAATGAGTTAAAATCTTGAAATATCATGTCGGAGTGAAGACAGCAGGTTTAAAACCCTTCTAATACATGGCCCCTCGATTTCTTAATGGTTTTCGGTAATCTAGGCATCATTTTAATGTGGAGAAAATGTCCATTTCAATGAGCTATCACATATCGTTAGGAGTTAAATATGTTATAAGTTAAGAGCCAGAGAATGTCACGATTTTTTGTGAATTTTTCGTCTGGTCAGACAGTTTTATCCTCGCCCCTGGTCACTGGTATTTTCAAGACTGTGCAGCTTTATTGATACATTGTAACGCCAAAGCGAAGACACTAGCAGATATTTCCATAAGTATGTTATTACTTTTCACAAGAAAAATGTTACTAACTTACATTCGAAGGAAGTATTTTAAGTGCCTCCGCTGATTCCAAGCAACTTTCACACAAGGCATACCATTGTAATCTATTTATGAAGCACATAATGTCCATACAACACTAATTGGTCTTAATTTCATTGGGGTCATGCTGTAATAACCTTCCAACTATTTTGGCCAATAAAGAATCTTCCCTCTGATAGGCACCCTTGAGTAGATCTCTAGACACAGAGGTTTAACTGAAATGGATACCTAATACGAACGTTGGTGAAAATTGCGCAAACAAAAGCTAGTGACATTTTTCATGTGAAAAATAATTACGTACTTAAAGAAACATCTGATGGTGTTTTCGCGTTGTCGCGACAATGTATCGATAAAGCTGTAGACTTTAAAATACCGATGACCTGGCGCAAACGTAACACTTTGGACCAGACGAAGATTCATACAATTTTGGCATTTTCTTGCTCTTAACTTCCCACATGTAGTTCATAAAGATGTGTGATAGCTCGTTGAAGAGCAAAACTTCTCCACATTAAAATGATACCTAGATTACTGAAAAGTGTCACTGTACACGCAAAAGCCATTAAGAAATGGAGGGCTAGGTGTGAAACTGCAATTTCTTGAGTTAAAAACCTTGTCTCTTGTTATATATTTATCTAAGGGAGCATTTGTAAAAATGATTTTAAACTCTCTGTCTCCACTCTGAACATATTTTCATGGTTTGGACCCATTTTAGTATCAAGCTTGTGCCGGGTGCCTGTGCTTTTTTAGTAAGAGCATGAAAAGTGTAGTGGGTAAGTGTCCTGTGCTGAGTAAAGTGATGATAGGGATGAGTATCTGTCGCAACCCACTCGTCCTAGGAACAATAGCTTGGATAAATTTACCTGAGCATGTGCAATGTCAGTTGGTCAAGTGTAATAGAGAGCAAAAATGGCAAGAAGAAAATACACGTTTGCGGTACAGTTTATATGTCACAATGTTTAAAAACTAGAGAAAAAAGTGTCGGTGTAAATGTATTTTTATTTATTTATTTATTTTTATTTTTTGTTGGGGGGGGGATGGGGGAACAAATTGTAATGATGTAATACTTACCTGTCGGTATGGCATAGCTTCGTTATTCCGGGACGGAATTACCCTCATTGATAAAACAAGATTTCATACTCCCATGGATGAACATCCTGAGAGAATTCTGGAAAAAATTCAACACAGACCCAGTCTGCTGCCCAAGTCACTGGCACATGCGTCGTAGTCCTCGTCTTTTTTCAGGACTAGACTACTCAAGAGACATCAGAACGGGGTGGGAGAAGATAATATGGCAATACCGACAGGTAAGTATTACATCATTATAATTAGTTTACCCCCCCCCCCCGAAAAAAAATAATGAAAAAGAAAATACATTTTAATATCAGTAATACGGCATCTGTCGCTATTACACAGCTGAATTTGCCAGTGCAGTTGGAAGCTGGTAGCTTCAAGAAATGATATAAACCAGGATATACTCACCCTTACTTTAGGAGTGTACACTACCGTAAGTTAAAATCCGCTTCAGATACTTATTCTGCCGCAACTATGGGCCCTAAAGAATAAATACCTTCGCTCTGGTGCGCCAGGGAATGAAAGTAGAAGGAGGAGAAGGTCGTGTGTGATCGCCAAAACGCGGCCTTCATAAATCCTCCAATGATGAAAGAGTTAGATAGGCCCATGAGGTAGCAATGGCTCGGACATTATGGGCTTTAATCCACATGAATGTAAGATCCCTGTCGGTCAAGGAGTCATAAGCTCTCTTGATCGTTTGGACGATCTAAATAGAAATAATGGATACCGAAATGTCAGCAGAGCCTTTTAAGAGGAGGAAAAGATGCTTCCTACCCTTTCTTTACCATTTAGAAGCGACCAAACTGAATCGTAATGCCCAAACTGGGCATAAAAGTCTATCCTGATCATCCCCATCACAGATACGACTTAGACGGGGGATCTCTATAGGGAGTGGTGCTACCGAAGGTGGTTGGATTTTTAGCAAAGAAATCTGGTTGGCAAAGGAGAGATACCGATTTGTAATTGCCACTGAACCTTAGACAACCATGTTCAATATATAGGGCATGAAGCTTACTCCTTCGTCTCGCTCATGCAAAGCAGAAAAAGAAAACGGCCTTGAGAATAAGATTCTCGAAGGAAGCTTCACATAAAGACTTCTAGAGGGTTTAAGTTAATGGCCATAAGACAAACGAGAGGTTCCATTTTGGCATAAATGAGCGAGACACTGGTCTTTGCAGCTCAAAATACCTTATAAGGATGGCAATGTGTGAATCCGATCCAATGGCCGGACCTTTATAAAACTTGATTGTGTTTGATAAAGCTGCACTATAGGCCTTGAGAGTAGAAGTGAGCATTGTTTCTCTTCAAATGAAAGAGAAGAGAAAATCAGCCACTGGGCTCCAAGCTAGAAGTAATGCGAGACAGCTAGGACTAATGCGTGTCCTACTGCAGCAATCCCAAAAGATTCTCCACTTTGTATCTTAGACCTCCTGACCTGAAAAATGCACCCGGCAACTTTGCTTGAATTCTGTCCTGGCGGAGAGATCGCTTAAGATAAGCCAAGCGTGAAGGTGGAGAATCTGTGGACTGTTGTGTAGGAGGCAGCCCATGTGCTGAGATAGAAGGTCCCTCCTCTGAGGCAATGTCCTGGGCTGGTCTATCAGCAGGTCGAAAAGATTATTAAACCACGATCCTTGGGGCCACGAAGGAGCTTTCAAGATGAACTGAGCAGTGGATGTCCTGATACTATTGGAGCACTTGCTGAATCATCCTGAATGGTGTAAAGGCATACGCAAACAGGCAATTCCATTTCAGGCTGAACGCGTCCACTGTCCAGTGTTTCTGATCTGGAACTGGGGAGATGTAAAAGCGAAACTTGTTGTTCAGGTTTGTCGCAAACGAGTCCACCCAGGGTCTCTGGCACAGTCTGAACAGGATGTCCGCTACAGATTGGTGCAGCGAAAACTCCGTGATGACTACCTTGCCTTTCGTTGACAGACTGCCTGCCAAAATATTCTTCTTGCCTGGAATGTGACGAACTTGGATAGTAATCCCATCTGATGTTGCCCAGCGGAGGTTCCAACCTCCACATAAACAGAAGGGGCATGTGTGCCACCTTGTCGCCTGAGGTACGCTACAACCGCTGTGTTGTCGGAGGAGACCATCACGCAGCGACTATTGTGTCGACGCACCCCTGTAGGGATAGGAATACAGCCCTCATTTCGAGATTGTTTATGTGGAGAATAGATTCTTCTATGTCTATGGACCATGAGTCCTGAAGAACTATTCCTTCCAGTTCCAAGCGAACAGATGGGAGTGGGGTTCGGAGGTTTGCATGGGGACTCTAGTCAGAAACAGGTCCCGATTTTCCCACCAACTCAAGTGATGGTGAAAAGTCCGTCCAAGAGAATTCTGAGCTGTTAGGGGGTCTGTGTGAGGTTTCCAGTTCACCAAGAGAAGAAACTGGAGTGGGCACAAGTGAAGTCTTCATAGAGGAACCAGGTCCGCCCAGGAGTTCAAGGTCCTCAGAAGAGATAGATATAGGCGGGCCAACAACCGATTCATGACTCTCAGCGCCTCCAACAGAGCCAGGATCCTGTCCAATCTGTACCATGGGAAATGGACTAATCCCCTTCATTCCTACGTATACACAATCCTAAGATGGAACAAGCTCTGATTTCTCTAAGCTGGGTAAAAGGCCCAGCCGGGTCACTATGGACCAGCAGTGGGACAGATCGTGACTTACGGACTCTATGTGGCCATTGTGGATCAACCAGTCGTCGAGATACTGGAAGATAGGGATCCCCAGTGACCTTAGGTGGACGGCTAGTACTCCCATTACCCTGGAAATGGTCTGGGCACGGAGGCTAGGCCGAAAGGCAGATCGCGAAATTGGAAGACCTCCCCGTCCAAGCATATCCAGATGTACTTCCTGCTAGGAGGAAAAATAGGGATGCGAAGATATGCGTCCTGGAGGCCAGTGGAGACCTCCAGTCGACGGCTCTTATGGCAAGTCTGACTGATGCCTGTAGTCTCCATCTTGAAAGGTTCCTCCTGTAGGGACTTGTTTAAAATAGAAAGGTTTACGATTAACAGAATTGTTTTTGCAAACCAGGAAGATCAGGGAGTAGAAGACCGGAAGCTAGTTGTTTAATACCCTCTCTACTACGCTCTCTGCAGAAGGGAGTGCACCTCTTCCTTTAAAAGCACCCGATTCGGGGGGGGGGGGGGGTGGGAGAACAGCACGGGGGTCCTTGTTAGAGGAGGATATTCCTGGAACTGAAGCTGGTATCCTCCTTTTATGATAAAGAGAACCCACCCATCCTCCGTTATGCTCGCCCAGACTTCCGAAAAGAGAGCTAGTAGGGCGCCTACGGGGATTGATGGAAGAGGAACGCATCGCAGAAGAGGGCGTGAGTCCCCTCCTTCCTTAGGGAAGAAGGGAAAACCCGCAAACTTCTTCCCTTAGCCGACGACCTCATTTAAAATGGGACTGCTGCTTTGACTGGGGTTACGTGGCTTCAAAGAACTTGGCTGACGGCTCCTGGAGGGGGTCATGCTGACCACGCTTCCTGGCAAGTTTCGTCTAACCAGATGAGGGGGACCTATGCTGTTGGTTCCTCAGGTCCTAGGAAGCAACGGAGGGGATGAGACCTCAGAAGAGGTAATTCGCCTCCAGTAGAGCAGCCTAAGGCGATTCTTGATGTGTTTGAGAAAGAATTTGGAAGTGTCCAGAACCGCATCACTGCGGAGGTGAAGCAACTCCGCCGATAGTGCCATGTACATTGATTGAGTATGCTGAGATGTCTTGGGTCCGCTTTCAGCAAGCGCTGAAGCGCAGCTGAAGGCAGCGATTCCTCCTTCAGCAGGCTGAAGGAAGCTGACGAGAAAAGGTCGGAATTAGAGGTTATGGTAACCAGTGACCTAGCCTTGAGCTTTAAGTATTCCAGTGTCTTAACTGGGAGACGGGATAAAGTCCCTGAAGAAATACCCACTTCTGACGCCACGGCATCCAAGGTGGGAGGTTTAAGGGGCCAGGCAAAGGTGTGAATCCTGTAACTAGCTGGACAAACCAAAGGTCTCAACGTAGAGGCGGGGGAACCTAGCTAGCTCTTGACCCTTAGTAAACCTGAGAGAAAGCTCCATAACCATGGCCGAGAGGTTGAGCAATATTAGGTCTGTTTGTGAGGTAGCCCCGGAGAGTCTCTCCAAACTGGAGATCATTTTTGTGTCTTCCGAGCCTGAGGAATTGGGACACAAATACCGTGGCAGAAGAAGGCAAATCTAGTTTACCGCCTTGTCAAATAACAAGATCTATTCTTCCTCCTCGGCCTAAGTCGACGAATGGGAGGGGGCCGGGGCCCGTAAGAGAGTAGGAGACGCCACCTCAGCCTGCTCTGTATCGAACTCTTGAGAATACACAAGGACTGACAGGATGTATTCGTCTTGCTCCCTTTGCTGGTAGGAAGGACTTTGTGACCTCATGTCTTGCGAGTGAGACCTGGAGGTAAAGGAAGCCTCGTCCCGAAACTCCTCCCATGGTGCGATGGGACTGTAAATAGGACTGTACCTAGTGGCAGATTTAATAGAAGAAGGAGGATACCTCTCGCCTATCCTGGGGTGCTTGGGGGAAGAGGTGCTGCCTCTCTCTTTCCTTTTGGACTCCATGTTGTAAGAAGGTGATGTCGGGTTTCGACTGGTGACATCAATCCTGCCTTGATGCCAGAACCCTGAAGTCCATGGTGGTATGAAAAGGAAGGATAAGTCACTTCCCTGAAAAGGATGACCCCACATCCAGTATAGGATATTGGGAAGAGGGGGATGCCTATCTGATCCCCTTCCCTCGTCGAGCGTCTGTACGCCAACTCCCAATCCCCAACGGGTTTACCGATAGTTTGGCAAGAAGGGGTTCTCGACCCGATCCCTGTCGCCATACTGACGGGGTTCACTTGACTGATGACCGGTGCCTGGACATTGATCGGTGACCGGTCACCAGGTAATGACCAGTCAGGCGAATCAGATCTGTAGGAGGATATCTCCTCAGAGGCAATACGTGATCGTAGCTCTCCCCTACCAGGGAGGCTCGATCGGCCATTTGCCTCAAGGCTACCTGCTCTGAAAGGGTGCTGCTCCCCCTGGTGGCGCAACTCACTCTCTAAATCCACCGAGTTAAGGACCTGGAGAGGGCGTTGCTCATCCATCACAGGGGGGCTCACTCTCCTCCCTCTGGTTTTGGAAACGGCGCTGCTCCTAACTCGGGAGGGATTGCCTCAATCTCCGACCTACTCGCTTGGAGAGGGCACTGATCCTCCATCCTAGGAAGCGCGCCTCAATCTCCGCCTTGGTCATTCCTCCCTTGGGAGGGACCAGGGACCCCAAAGGTCCTGAGGCCTTATACGTCTCCGTAGAGACTGATCCCTTACGAGGAGGGCTAGATTTTCCCCTCTGAGTCTTGAGGGACCCAGAGAGTGATCCTAAGTATTGAGCTGAGGTGGAGGATGACCCCTTGCTCCTCCCCTTATATGTACGATGGCTCTTGGCGAGGTTCGACACCTCGTCAGGCCAGAGACAGCAGAGCGGACACCTGTCTGTCTGTCTGCAACCTGTACAAGAAAGGCAGTGGTGTGGGTATCCCATGGGGCCTTCTTATGCAGACATTTTCCCACACTTTGTTTATACATTTCCTGCAAAGTCTAAAAACAAAAGAAATAAACAATACAGTGAATATGAAAAGCTCGAGTACTTACAATATCAAGCAATGTTTTGATGATGATGAGTGGTGTGAGACCCGAACAACACACCAATCTAGTATTGCTCTTTTAATGACTAGGAAAAACAGGCAAAACTAATTACCTGATGATTAAGAAAGCCAATAGGGAGTGCGAGTAGATTCATTCTAATGCGATAATTTACCATAGTGCTAATTCTTTTGGGGAAGGTACTACTGAAACAGCAACATTAAATATAAAACAAGCAAGATTAATAAAATAAATCCAAGGGGTGCGACTATTCTAGAACACACGAAAACAAAAAGCTGCTGTACGACCCCCTTATGCGAGACTAAATTCAACGTAATTCATAAAAAGGAAGCATTAAAAGCTGTTCACGAACTAAAAAAACAACGTATGATAAGGAGGTCTCTTAGGTTCCGGCAAAAAAGGGAGACGATACCTACTCAAGGTCCAAAATAAAACATAATAATAAGAATGAATGAAATTACAGATCACCCACACCTGGACTAAGGAAGTAACCAAAGAACAATACGGAAAACGGTATTAGTTCGTCCGATGCGCGATTTAACGCGAGTTGAAGGCATGCATTCTCAGAGCGACGTTGCAAGACTGCAATGCATATGGCGCCCTGAAAAAAAACTATGATGACTACGGTGCATGCGCCAGTGACCTGGGCAGCCGATTGGGTCTGTTTTGTGTTCTGGATTCTTTCCAGAATTCTCTAAGGAGGTTTATCCATGGGAGGATGAAATCTTATTATATGGACGAAGGGTAATTCCGTCCCGGATAAACTAACTTACGTAACGTATTACAAATATTAAATAAGCATTTCACTGTATTTATTTACAGCTAACAATGTATAATTAATATGATTTAATACAGTAATTGTTGTAAAGATAAAGATGCGGACAAATGGTCCCTAGTGTGTAAATTTGGGGGGCATTGGCAAAAATGTGGGGATCACAGTAAAGTTTCCTATAGAAAAGAAAACCAATTAACAAGCAACCAAATTTTATTTTTATTATTTACTGAGAGTGTGTTATTCTCAAATTATAATAGCTGAGGCAGGCATTCCGCTTTTTTTAAATCAACGCTTAATGCAAAATTCAAAATGACGTTATCATTTCATTCTGACATTATTGATATTATTGACATTATGTCTCTTTTTACCTCCATGTGTAATAACACTATGAACGCTCGGAAAGATTGAATGTAAATGATGTGGTTGCAACTTCTGTCTCTAATGAAATAATGAAAAAGAAAGGAAAAAAAAATACAATTTTAAGAATCATAATAACAGTCCTGTGAAAGAAAATGACCATCTCAACAAAAAACATATTTGACCATGGGAAATCTTTAAAGTGATTTTTACATGCCTAAAATCGGCCATGCAGGCTTTCTGTTGTAGAAAACTGATGTGATTTCAATAACAGTGTCATACTGAAAAATTGTATTCACCAATATTCCCTTTTCTTTGTGTGTTTGATGAGTCCATGATCTTCAACCTGTTCAAAGAACTATTAAATAAGGCTTGTTTTCTGGCCCATCTCCAATTTTCTTCATATGCTGTATATTACAAGCAAGAGGTAGTTTAATTTCATTTCTTACATAAGTTGTGTGTTCATGTGCTGGTTGCCATGGAAACAGTGTGTTGAGAAATTATCAGAGAAGATATGCACATTTTTCATCTTTTCCATGTACATATATTTCACAGTGATATTGTCTATCCATAAACTTTTCACTAAATTTCAAAAGACAATATATATTTTTATTATTGTTCTGGTATAAAGCTGCATAAAATAAGGTCATATTTTTTTTTTTTTTAAATTATCTGAAATGTAGCCTAGTAGCCAATAATGACTAAATCTAACTTACAAAGTCAACTTAAAACTGTTTTAAGTTCTGTCATGAAAACAAGATAATCAGTCATAAAATTAAAAACTGTGTCTGTTTGAAATATTGTTTAGTATTGTTGGATGATTTGATTATTAATGAAGCCTTTCTAGGGTTTTCTGAGTTTTTTCACAAAAAAATATTGATTTTTGTTCCCGATTTCCATGGAAATGAAAGATGTTCGTTATACAATTTTTCCTTAGTTTTGAGGCAACACACACACAAACACACACACACACAGAGACTACAAATCTTTATCAATGTTCTGTCTCCACGAGCTTGAAAATAAATGCCAATGTTCATTAGCTTGTTTTTGAGAAAAAAAAAACCTGGGCTGGCCTCTTGAATATTAAAAAAACCCTCATTAAAAACAATATATTTGTCAGTATATTAAATCTAAAACCAAAGCAGATGTAACATTTATCGCTATTACATATTAGCATTGCTTGTTTAAATAATATTTTAAAAAACACTCTAAAGAAAAATGCAACAGTTTAAAGATTTAAATAACCCAATTCATAACTTGGATTGTTTGTCTTGTGTTGCAACCGCAGAAAACTTATTTGGGGCTCACAGTTCATTCAAACAGCTATAATCTGCTTCAAAATCCAGCCGTATGACACCTGCAACTTCTTTTATAATGCCTCCACATAGTCCTATCTCACAAGTTTATGTTTTGATTTTGTTATGATTATTATTATTCTGTGTACAGTTGCACGTTTACTCGATGATTTTATATTCTATATATGATTATGATATTAGTGTGTGATGCCATTTTTGGAGCATTGTCATCCTGTTGAACTGCTTGTTTTGTGAATTTTTTTTATAAATACTTTGTCATGTGTCATCTCTTCACATTCACTCAACTCTGTCATGGATTTATGTATGGCAGTAATGATAATGAACTAAAATTTGGCCCTGGCTGAAAAATGAAGCTAAGGAAATAAATGGCCATGGGGTGTAGTATACAAAAGAAACAAATATATATTTACATCTTAAATGATATGTATTAAGACTCTCTCTCTCTCTCTCTCTCTCTCTCTCTCTCAGATATACAAACGCACAATGCTGCTACCTATAACAACTTCGAAGCCATATCTGACAAATATACTCGTGGCACTGAAAATGTGTACACATAACTCACGTTATTCTTTCTGTAGGTTTTTCATATAGATTTAAAAGGTATACTCCATCTGATTGGTGACACATAATAAAAGTAAACACTTTCAAAATATATGTTATATATGGTAAGACTGATTTCCTCTAAGACTTTTTTCTTACACTGAGCACTGGCAAACATTAACTGACTTATCATCTATTCTTTTTCAACGACAGTCAATGGAAATGAAATAAGAAAGAAAACAAAATTGACTCAGAACTTTGAATGAAATTGTTAAGAATGTAAACAGTTCCAATATTAATAAAATTGGCATACATCTGTCATGCGTAATAGAACAGATCAAAGAAACAAATAATGCATTAACCACTACCGTCGTACATGGTCAGCTGGCCACACACGACGTTAATTTGA
Organism: Margaritifera margaritifera; assembly: GCA_029931535.1. Classification (NCBI taxonomy): domain Eukaryota; kingdom Metazoa; phylum Mollusca; class Bivalvia; order Unionida; family Margaritiferidae; genus Margaritifera; species Margaritifera margaritifera. The sequence goes on from JAQPZY010001481.1 coordinate 1,605,045, forward strand.
AAGCCCAACCACTGACGTGTATATCGTTTGCAGTGACTAATAAATCCGCTTGTAAACAAGTACTACTATCCGCCATAGCGGATATATCCACTTGCTCGTTATGCGCTATAGATCTTAGTGACGGATAGCTCCGCTCTGTGTGTTAATGTTATAAACGATCTTATTCGTCAATAATGGGCGATAAAAGGACATTTACCAATCAAAAAAAGAATTACTAAATGATGGTTCTTGCTGTGAATGGCATTATATGCTAAATATGGTTACTAACTATGGGGATTTTCTGCAATTTGTACCAGGTGATAGTTAATACATGCAGTTATTGCTGATAGTGGAGAAAATGGCTTTTGCTAGCGATTCGGAATCGGCATTGTCTGGTTTTATTAAAGGGCAATTCTGATGATATTGCTTTAGGGAGTGTTGGCTGTGACACTGAATTATCGTCATAGTCCAGTCTGTAGGAAATTGATACGGAATCGGTGCACTGTGGACAAGAAAGTCACGTGCTCCGCAAGTCATCTAGTTCACTAAAAGCGTTAGTCCTACTTTCGTTTTTGGACAAGGGGGAAAAAGATAGATTTCTTCTTCAAATATTTTCACCTGGTATTAATTGAAAGAATTGTGGCTGAAAGTAATAACTATGCGGCATGGAAGTGAAGCCAAACAGTGTTCGAAAAAAAAAGGCGGTAGTGTGATGTTCGCCTTTGTATAAAGCATAACTGCTTTTACAAATATCACCAACATCAGCTTAAGAACTAATAGATCATAATGACCAGTTAAACATTTGTAAATAATTATGTGTACAAATTAGACCCATACCTTTGTATTAAAGAATGACAGACATACTTTAGTGTTACAAATAGTGTTTTGTGTTCAATTCATGGATTTTCTTACAAATCTTGTGGAAGTCAGCGGAATAAAAGAATCACACAGACAAAAGGTAGTTATAGCTTTATCTATGCATGGTTTTAGTATATAAAATCAGTCAATTATAAGGAAAATAACTAAAATAATTGGCCCATATCCCCAAATCATCAGCTAAAAAATTATCATTTGGCTGCAGCAGCTTCAGGCTATGGCAGTCAGCCCCCAAACCAGTTTCAGTAATGACCTCTAACTTACCATCGTAATATTTTTTTGTATGTTTTTTATTTTTATAGCTTTCTTTGGAAAATGAAGTATAATACACATTTCCTACGCAGCAGACACAATGTATATTTTATAGTATATTTGAATACGATCGTTTTATTGTGTACTCCACGGTACTACAGTAAAGTACAGGCTCCACTTTTTTAAAGTTAATACTATTATAACTTTATTTTTTTAAAAATGTTTTTCATAAAAAGGGAGCAGAAAACGGCTCTTATTCTGTATAGTCCTTTGATGAATTTTTAAATACTCATTTAACTGTCTTTTTATTGGACAATAAGTCAAATGGTACTTTTTCCCATTCTTTTCTGTGTAATGACCTATACTTGTGTATAGATATTCAACAAACAGCAGCACAAGCAAATGTACACCAACCTATACATTGTTTAGTGATTTTGGATTTCTTAGACCCTTAGCTGTGTAAAAATATAAATTTTAAAAAAAAATACTCCAACATTTCATCATCCGTAATATAAAAGTGAGAAAGACAATGAGGAATAGCCTTTGGCAGTTATAAAATGTTAATTTAGGTTTGATTTTGAACATTAAATAAGTAAACATTGAGATAATATTATGAACTGAAATCATATTTAGTTGAGAGAACCTATTGCTGTAAGGCTTGACTGTTACTTAGAAACTAAGCATATGTGATACAACCTTGCTATCAGTATGGCCATACAGTATGATAATCTAAATTAAATTCTCAATAGCATCAAATAAAATGAAACATTCATTTTGAATCTCATTGTGAATTAAGAAGAATACTTTCTCATATTTACTAATAATTTGTTTTGTATGAAACTATTCGGATCCGGTGTATGTGTGCACTGGCAGATGATGTTTAGTACGAATCAAGGTGAAAATCAGGAACCAGTTTATGTACATATAGGCACTTTGCAGTTGTCTTAAAAACTTGACTCCAATAATAGCTGCTTGAATATCATGCTGAGTATCAGGTGCAGTATATTTTCAAATTAATTACTGTTATAGAGGGATTGAATTTGGAGGGACATTTGCTGGGCATATGGACACAGTAGAAGAGACTTTACTAAAAGAAAGTGCCGCAATGCCGTGTTGTTTTTCAATCGCCGTTTAATCAGTTATGTTTATTTACCTCTTTATGTTCAAAATATGGAATCAATTTCTCCTCCTTTCCATTTTCATCTGTAAGTTTCAGCCTGAGAGAGCAAGTACCTCTAACTGGCTTACCATATACATATCTGCAATAGGAAAGTGGTGTTTGAGTCATCAAAATTAGATTGTATTTATCATTTTGCAACCAGTAAGATGTATTTTCTACATATATTTTCTACGTCTTACTCGTTGCAAAAAGAAAATAATTTCGATATGAGTATGAATTTTTCAATTACTGTACAACAAACCAATTCGACATAAGTATGAATTTTTCAATTACTGTACAACAAACCATTTCGACATGAGTATGAATTTTTCAATTAATGTACAACAAACTATTTCAACATGAGTATGAATTTTTCAATTACTGTACAACAAACCATTTAGACATGAGTATGAATTTTTCTAGCTTACTTCCACATAAATTAGAATCATGGCAAGTAAAATCAAACTAGATTGCATTATTGCTGCATTAAAATGCTCTAAAACGTACTATTTCAAATTTAGAAAAAAAAAACGAGGCAATGAGAGAGAGAAAGAGACAGAGAGAGAGAGAGAGAGAGAGATTAGCATAGGCAAGTCTCAATCACATATGATGGCAATATATACTCACATGGATTCAACGTTGATGCGTAAAGACTTAGTACTTTCACAGATGTACCGGTGACTAACACTGGTTATCCTGACCTCAAAGGTTGGAATTACTGAAAGTTATACAAGAAATTGTGGTGCGTTAGTTTTAATCTGCTTATTTTTCTTCTCGAGTCATTAAAGGCAAGTTCTTTCCCAATTGGTTAATTTCACTTAATTCATAAATGAACATAAACAAAAATAGACACTGCAGCATAAGTTCTGAAAAGAAAAATTTCCCAGACAAATAATGTATGTCATAATTGCTGAAAATGCACCAAGTTCAATTTCATCTTAATTTCATATAACCCTGTCTTTTGAATTATTTTGTGACAGACACCAATCTCCCACATGCACCACAAAATGCTATGACGAGACAAGCGTGAGAGGGACTTTTCAGATATGTATGAGTGGATCTAGAATGCAGGTACAACATTTAGTTATTCAGCTAAAATGGACATCTCTCTTTATACATATCATGTTTCTAAACTTTAAGAATGTGATTTTTACCCATTGGTCACTTTTTCTTATATTTGAAAAAAAATTGCTACATGTTAAGAATTGGTGCCAATATTTCTTGTGAAATTAAGTATGTGTGAATACTGAGGTATTATATATACATGTCTGCTTCCTCTCATGCAGACTTGATCAGATACATGGCTTTAAATGCCCTCTACTTCAAGCCCAAGGTCACAGCAAATTGTTAAATGACTTCAAAGTTTGCTGTATACTGGATTGGCTAAATCACCACCCACTGTGCACACATGAGGGTGCTATTAGATTCCAACTGACATCTTATCGCCAGTGTAGTTAATCAGAGCATGCAGTTCTGCTTGCGTGTGCATCATGCATTACTAATCACTGCCGGAATGTATTTTCCGTTTGTCCATCTTATTTGTCCGTCCGCCCACCTATTATCCCTTTTGTCTGTGTTTGTGCCTTCAGTGAAAGTTCAAAAACTACAGTTAACGGGGGAAAAAAGGAAAAAAATGTTGTTTCCCCCAAACGTTTAATCTTGTTTTTGCTGTTGTTGTTGTTGTTGTTTGTTTATGATATTGGTTATTGAGATATCAGAAAATTAAAGTTATATGATAAACAATTATTTACTTTTGAATTAGGGTGCTACAAAGACTTATCCATCTCAGCAATATGACATTCACCTCAATCTAAATTTTGACCATTTTTATCTTGATATTTATTTCTTATTCTGTCATGCAACCATAAATATTTATCTAAAATATGATGGAGGAATTTTGACATAACATTTTCCACTGATTGAAGAAACTATTCTCAAAACACCTAGATAATATTCTTGGCGCCACATTATTTACCCCACGTGGTCTCTAAGGAAGACAAGAGTCCACCCAAGGGACCGATGCTATATTTACCAAAAATTAATTCTAACAACCCAAGACAAGTCAACTTATTGTCATTTATTCTTATTAACTGCAAAGTATTGAAATCATCTCAGATATTCACGAGAAAGTCCAACATACCAAGTTAGGAAACAAAAAACAGTTTCTTAATGCCCGAGTTAATATTTGTACAAGACACCTGTTTTGTACAGTATATAATTCGTTATCATGGCCTTTGAACTTAAACCTGGTATCATGGATAGAAGATCACCGAACTTGTCTTAAGCAATGTCAAGATACACCCAAATGCTAGGTTTGGTTAAATATATACTTAATAGTCTTTGTTTGTAAACTTGTTTGTTATCATGCTCACAAGCCAGAATACCCCAAAACCCGAATCAAGACTTTGGCTTTCAATATGTCAGAGTGCTGACTATCAGCTTGTTTATTGGAATGCAGCTATATGCTGTACAAAGTCTGGTCAAATTACATTTGTATATGTACATAAGCTGAATGATCCACAAAATGAAAGTAATGACGTTTCGACCGGACCCCAAGGTTAATTAGGTCTGGTTTTCAAATTCATTCACAAAGTGCAGATAAATTGGTGGTCAGGTCTGTACCATTCTCATCCAGAACCAATTACATATTCCAAGAAGTGTTTTAAATAAAAACTCCATGTCAGTGCCACCATTCATGCACGAAGAGTAGTGATAATAAGATTTTCAAGATAGCCACTATGGTGCCGTGCTGGAGGTCAGATGAGCACCATTTGCATTCAGAACCAGCTATATAATAATAATAATAATAATAATAATAATAATAACAACATTTTCAGAGGGTGAGTCAATTAGTTACAAATAAGAACTAATCTACCTTAAGACCCTTTATTATAGATATATAAACAACCATTCACAGAAACACTACATTGCTGAAGAAGTGAAATACAGGAGATGGGTTGTGGGGTTTTACTTTACTTGTATCTTTTACTTTAATAAGTACCCCATATTATTTATGATTTCACCCATCTAATACACCTATTGTGGAAGGAAGAGTTACTTGCAGCTGATTTAATATAATGAGAAATGTTATTCCAAACAAGAGCATCTGAAAATTGAAAGCTATTTTTGAATAGCTCCTTGTTTGATTCGGATACTTGGAAATTGTAACCTGTTAATCTTAGATCTGAGGGAGCAGTAGATTCTTTTTGCTGGTAATTACTATTCGGGTAAATAGGGGCAAATTTTTTATAGACACTTTATACATAATTGTGGTCTTTCTCAAGAATATTCTTTGATGCATTGGTAACAAAACAAGCAAGTCAAAAATTACAAATGTATTCTAGATGTAAGGCTCCAGACACCTTGCCAATCTATTTCAGTCACTACTCCACAGCGATGACAAAGTTTTCAGGAATTATCTCAAATTTATTTTATTGATTTATCATTAACATATAGCGTGTGATGCCTCAAGATGTCTGGCAGAGTTACTAGTTTGCCTTCATAGAAGTTTACGAGCATATACATGTATTTAAATGACTTGCATACATTCTTTTTGATAGTACAGGTTTACAGTTTTCTTAAATCTACAACCAACCAAGTGATGTTATCTTTAAATGACTTGCATACATTCTTTTGATAGTACCGGTTTACAGTTTTCTTAATTCTACAACCAACCAAGTGATGTTATCTTCAAATGACTTGCATACATTCTTTTGATAGTACCGGATTACAGTTTTCTTAAATCAACAACCAACAAAGTGATGTTATCTTTAAATGAACAAAAAAAAAAAAAAAAAAAAAATGTATCTTTTTTTTCAATGAATCAAATATTTGCTCGAGTCATCTTGTTTTTTGTTTTAATACTGATGTGATTTGTTTTCAAAGGAGAGTACGGATTGGTTGACTTGGGAGTTTATTGACTTGACGTTTGGTCAAGGTATGCTAACGCAACTATACCCAATGTACAGAAACCATTTTTCTTTTTTCAGTCACAGTGACCTTGACCTTTGACCTTTGGACTCCAATATCGACAGAATTCTTCCTTACCCTATGTGCAATCCATCCATAAAGTTTGGTCCATGTCTGTGATGTAAAACCAATGTTATTGTGTGGAAACAATTTTTCTTTCTTCGGTCACACTGATCCCGAGATCAATAAGTTTCCTTTTAACCATGTCTACCATTTTGAATGATGAAAACACGTGATTTCTCATCATTTCATTCATGCTCCAAGATAGTGGCCAGGTAAACAATTGCTTAGAAGTACTTTGTCAAAATGAGTGAATTGTCATATGATTATTCATTCATCAAAGATATATTCATCATGGATATTGTTCATCTAAGTACTTAAATGCTTTTGGTAAATCCTCATTGTGACTGATACTAAAATACTTACCAGAGTTCTGCACACAAATAAAATGGTGGTAAATCTAACAATGTCAATACTGTAGAAAATTTTCAATGGATCCAGCCTATTTGAGTTCTCTGGATTCACCCAAGAGGATATTCATGATGTGGAAGAAAATTCATATAGAAAGGTAATCCCAGATTTTATCCACATCAAAGAAAATCAAGACATTATCCCTATCCATGTCAGGAACAACTCATCACTGAAGCAGATGAATGAACCTAGGAGTAATTTCCAACTCTACAAAACTCATGGCAACATAGGTATGTGTCCAAAATCACTACCTCGCGTGAAAATAAAGTTACATGTACCGTATTTCCCTCAACAAATACCATTTTATTTCAGGGCATGGATGATTGGCATGGACTTATAATGGATTTCTTGAGCTGTGTTAACACATAAACAATAGATCTAACACCAGTACTGTGTCACCACAGCCATCTTCAGCCCATAACCTCCACTCCTATCAGTGCCTGCCAAGCAAAGCCATAATTAATTACAAACTCACGTGCTCAAATAGACACAAACTACACAGGGCCTAATTACTTAACGCCGCTCTATCCCGTAGCGCTGGTAGACTCAGATACACTCGATCAAATTGTAGAACACAATGCCACTAATCAAGATAATGAAAATCCAAGTATATGTAGTGCTAACCAAGCAAGACCCCACTTCTGTACACCTTCAACTGCACAGGGAGCCACAAGCCACATAGTGCCTAAATATATAACACCTCTAACACCAACCTCTCTCCAAGCCCAGATAGACCCAGATGTACTTCATCAAAGTGTAGAAGACAATTACACTAATCACGATGAGACTTCTTTCAAACACAATGCAAGTGACAGTTCACAGTGCCATGGAAAATTTTGTTCTAAGTGACATGATAGTTATGATCCAGGATCTTAATTTATATGTGCATGTTTATGTATGTATATGTGCGTATGTCTCTCTCTCTCTCTCTCTCTCTCTCTCTCTCTCTCTCTCTCTCTCTCTCTCTCTCTCTCTCTCTCTCTCTCTCTATATATATATATATATATATATATATATATATATATATATATTATATATATATATATATATATTATATATATATATATATGTGTGTGTGTGTGTGTGTGTGTTTAGGAGGAGTAGCGATAACAAACTTGTGCTAACGGATGGACGAACAGAAAATCGGACGATGGACAACAAATCACCACCATTTTCAATTGGGACCAAGTAAATATGATAAGGAGTCTTTTAGTGAAAAGCCGATGTTGATATGCCCATCCATTAAGGAAGAGTAACGATAAATATATTTCAAGATGGCTGCCATGGCGGCCATATTGGACGTCAAAGCAGCACCATTTTAATTGAGGACCAACTAGACATCATAAGAAGTCATCTAATGAAAACCGCATGTTGATATGACCGTCGGAGTAGCGATAGCAAGATTTTCAAGATGGCTGCCATGGTGGCCATATTGGATGTCAGATCAACACCATTTTCATTTAATACCAACTAGACATCACAAGAAGTATTTTAGTGAAATCCCCACGTCAATATACCTTCATGTTCAGGAGGAGTTGCGATAACAATATTTTCAAGATGGTTGCCGTGGCGGCCATATTTGACGCAATTTTCGTTTTGGACCAAGTAGACATCATAAGAAGGCCTTTATTGAAAACCCCATGTTGATCTGCCATGCATTCAAGAGGAGTAGCGATAACAAGATTTTAAAGATGGTTGCAGTTGCAGCCATATTAGATGTCGGATCGGCACCATTTTCAGTTAGGACAAACTAGACATCATAAATAGTCTTTTAATGAAAACCCCATGTTGATATGACCATCTATTCAGGAGGAGAAGCGATAACAATATTTTCAAGATGGCTGCCATGGCGACAATATTGGATGTGAGATCGGCACCATTTTCCAAGTAGACATCATACGAAGTCTTTTAGTGAAAACCCCATGTTGATATGACAATTCATTCAGGAGGAGTAGCGATAACAATATTTTTAAGATGGCTGCTGTGGCGGCCATATTGGATGTCAGATCTGCGCCATTTACATTTAGGACCAACTATACATCATAATAAGTCTTTTAATGAAAACCCCAAGGTGATATGACCATCCATTCAGAAGGAGTAGTGATAATAATATTTTCAAAATGGCTGCCATGGCGGCCAAATTGGATGTCAGATCGGCACCATTTTCAATGGGGACCAAGTAGACATCAGAAGAAGTCTTTTAATGAAAACCCCAAGGTGATATGACCATCCATTCAGGAGGAGTAGCGATAATAATATTTTCAAGATAGCTGAGATGGCGGCTATATTAGATGTCAGTTCGGCACCATTTTCCATGGGGACAAAGTAGACGTCATAAAAAGTCATTTAGTGAAAACCCCAAGGTGATATGACCATCCATTCAGAAAAAGTAGTGATAATAATATTTTCAAGATGGCTGCCATGGCGGCCAAATTGGATATCAGATCGGCACCATTTTCAATGGGGACCAAGTAGACATAAGAAGAAGTCTTTTAATGAAAACCCCAAGGTGATATGACCATCCATTCAGGAGGAGTAGCGATAATAATATTTTCAAGATAGCTGAGATGGCGGCTATATTAGATGTCAGTTCGGCACCATTTTCAATGGGGACAAAGTAGACGTCATAAAAAGTCATTTAGTGAAAACCCCAAGGTGATATGACCATCCATTCAGAAGGAGTAGTGATAATAATATTTTCAAGATGGCTGCCATGGCGGCCAAATTGGCTGTCAGATCGGCACCATTTTCAATGGGGACAAAGTAGACGTCATAAAAAGTCATTTAGTGAAAACCCCAAGGTGATATGACCATCCATTCAGAAGGAGTAGTGATAATAATATTTTCAAGATGGCTGCCATGGCGGCCAAATTGGATGTCAGATCGGCACCATTTTCAATGGGGACAAAGTAGACATCAGAAGAAGTCTTTTAGTGAAAACCACATGTTGATATGACCGCCCATTCAGGGGAAATAGCAATGACAAGATTTTGAATATGGCTGCAAGGCCGGTTCTATCAGATGTCAGATCGGCATCATTTTCATTTGTGGCCAAGTAGACATCAGAAGAAGTATTTTAGTGAAAGCCCTATGTTGATATGATCATCCATGTAGGAGAACTAGCGACAACAAGATTCTCAAGAAGGCTGCCGTGTCGGCCATATTGAACCTCAGATCAGCAACATTTTCATTAAGAGCTATCTAGACATCATATGAAGTCTTTTAGTGTAAACCGCATGTTGATATAACCATTCATTCAGGAGTAGTAGCGATAGCAAGATTTTCAACATGGCCGATGTGTGGCTGCCATATTGGATGTCACATCGGTATCATTTTCATTTAAGACCAACTGGACACCATAAGAAGTTTTTTTAGCGAAAATCCCACGTCAATATAACTTTCTGTTAAAGAGGAGTTACAATAAGAAGGTTTTCAATATGGCTGCAGTGGCGGCCATATTGGACTTTCCATTGGCACCATTTTTATTCAGGACCAATTAGACATCATAACAAGTCTTTTAGTGGAACCCCATGTTGATATGACCATCCATGCAGGACGAATAGCGATAACAAGATTTTCAAGATGGCTGCAGTGGCGGCCATATTGGATGTCAGATCTGCACTATTTTCAGTTAGATTCAACTAGACCTCAGAAGAAGTCTTTTAGTGAAAACTCCATATTGATATAACCATCCATAAAGGAGAAGTAGCGATAACAAGATTTTCAAGCTGGCTGGCGTGGCGGCCATATTAGAACCCAGATCAGCACCATTTTTATTTTTGCCCTAACTAGATATGATAAGAAGTCTTTCAGTCAAAACTCCATATTGATACGACAATCCATTCAGGAGTAGTAGCGATAACAATATATTTAAGATGGCTGCCATGGCGACCATTTTGGATATCAGATCGGCACCATTTTCATTTAGGACTAACTAGACATCATAAGAAGTCTTTTAGTGAAAACTTGTTGATATGACCATCCGTTCAGGAGGAGTAGCGATAGCAAGATTTTCAAGATGGCCGCTGTGGCGACCATATTGGATTCGCGAGCAGCACCATTTTCATATAGGACCAACTAAACCATGGATGAATGTTGTGTAAAGTTTCATGGCATTCCTCCAAATAGTTTAGGAGGAGTAACGATAACAAACTTGTGCTAACGTATGGACAGACGGCGAACAACAGACCATCCCATAAGTTCTTCTGGTCTGTGACCAGTAGAGCTAAAAACTTGGTTCAGGTATGTGAACTAATGTTATTGTGCAGAAACCATTTGTCTTCTTGCAGTCACAGTGACCTTAATCTTCAACTTTTTTACCCTGAAATCAACGGCGTCCTTCTTTTCCCCAAAGTATAAGTCATGCACAAGGTTTGGTGCTGTAGATGGTGAAGATCTCGAGTAATTGTGCTGAAATCATTTTCCTTCTTTAAGTCACAATGACCCGGCCTTTTGACCTTTTGACCCCGAAATTTATTGGGTTCTTTCTTACCCCAAGTGCAGGCCATCCACAAAGCTTGGTAACAGTAGATGTTGGATAACTCGAGTTACTGTGCGAAAACGAAATTGGTAACAGACAGAAGGACAGATGGATAGACAACATCATAACTTAATATGCTTCTCTTTATGGTGGGTGTATGAAAATTATCTGTGCCATACATGTATTGAGGGTTTTAGAGGAACATCGAATTAATGGAAAGTAATTCTGATTATGTATTGTACGTGGATGCCATCTTGTGTCTACAATGAACGATCTGGAAACGTAAGGGTGGGCGCAGCATCGCTAACGATAGTGGATTAGAACAGGCTCTTTCAAAAAGGGAACTGGGGTTTTTGATTGGGCGTACAAAAATATATGTATAATGTAATCACATGATCACGAGTTTGCTGACTACTGCGTCGCACTTCCGGTTATCGTGAGACTGCAGATAGCTATCAACCATCATGTCTGAACAAAGTATAAAAACTCCATACTATTTATCCATCATGCTATGCCAATTTGAAGATACCAATCAATCACTGCAGTTTGGTGGATAGGTTCCAAACTTAATCCAAACTAGCCGTTGCATAATGACGTCTGTTGTGCGAATGACGTGAATGACTAACCAGTCGGAAGAATGAGATTTTACTAGTTACAGGCTTATACTATTAACCTGCCAATATTGACTGGGTACCAGTGAAGACTACGAATGACATTTGTGGGTTATGAATGAATTGCGATTTTTGTCGTTCTACAGACACTCGAGAAGGGTGTATGTGTTTGAATACAGATTTCTCTTAAGAACAGTTAATAACATTGGGAGAAGATTAGGGATGAAATCTGGTATCAGTTTCAAATCTGCCACTATGCACTGTCATTGTCTGTAATATCTGATAAGAAAGTATTTTGGTGGCGACGTAAATCATGCCATTCTTAAATCAAGTGCAAAATTATAGACTTGCCAAACGTTTCATTTACTGTGGAATTACATGCTTCCACAAATAATAGAAAGTAATTGTTACATGCAGCAATGTATTATATGGTAATAACAATTTTGAAGCAATTGCTTAAACGTCCGGTCGATAAAAGAGCTCTCCAAATATAAAATCTATTTGAATTTTTCTCGAAGCGATTTCTTGAAATATGTTTTTATCGCTGTTGGGTTACAAACTGCATCATGTTTTTCCACAAATGATGCATATGAATTGTCCAAGCATTACTTTACCAAGGATTGTAGGATTTTAACCAAATTTTGCATGCAGCTTTATATATTGATGAGACTTTGAATGGGTTTAATTTTAAGCAATTCATATCATTTAAAAGAGTTATGGCCCCTGATTGCCCCATACATCTGGCTGGGATTTTAACCAAATTTGGCATTCATCTTTATGTTGATGAGAGCATACATTAGTTTAAGTTAGAATTCCTGACTGTCGATTCTCCTAACTTTCATTTTCAAAACCATATCTTTACGTAGTAATGTTGGATTTACTAAAGTTTATCATGCACCTTTATACTGATAAGATCTTGAATAAGTTGGATTTGAAGTACTTCACGTCATGACTTCGAGGAGCTATGGCCTTTCAATATCCATCTCCTACCTAGTATTATTTTCAGACACAAATTTTCCTTTTGAAAGTTTATTCTGTCATTTATTTAAAACCATTTCAGTTCACGGAAAAGGATACTAGATGGTGCGTCAAAAGAAACAACCAGAAGAATTACTCTATTTTTACCTTGTTTATTCTTTCTAACTGACTTCTGGGCAGTTTAACCATAGTCAGCCAATGGTCTACAGTCAGGATAACCATCATGTCATGTCATGCATGCGTTATTCAATAACAAATATGCACCAAACGTCATAAGTTTCGGTGTTTTTCAAAACCGATAATTTCCATTTAGGCTTTATGGGATTGCGGACTACATGCAAGATTTTCTCACCTCCAAAACTGAAGAGCTTTACAACGTGCAAAAACTACGCACCTCCGAAACTGAAGATTTGACAACGGAAATGCTCCAATGAGTTTTGACAATTTTACGTTTCTCAAAAGCACATGTTAACACATTTTTATGAAGAAGTTTACTGAGTTAAAATTACAATCAAGACAAATATTAGATTGACTTTAGAAAGTCATTACAATAAAAGAAAGTAACAGGGCCAAGTGTTTGGAACTATTTTATTAGATTCTTAACATACATACGTGCCGGCCCAGGTGGTCGGAGTAGTGATAATATCCAAAATTGAATAATAATCGCCAAATAGCAGAGGCGCTTACATAGCGGCGATGGTGTAGAGTGAATCGTGCACAGCTAAAGTATTAATGCAATAAAATTTGAATAGTTACCGTATTCTTTCGCTTCAAAGAATGCATTGGTTTCTGTCTCTAGCTGAAAGAAAAATACACGGCATATTTACTTTTCATATTTTCACTCTGCCAAACCACTTGCCCTGACCTCAAATGCCACCTCAAATACACTCACCCTACAAGCTTTGTCCCTGCATAAAATGCCTTTGAAACAGCAAAACTTTATATATAGCCATAAGAAGATGTTCAAGATAGCCACCAAGGCAGCCATTATGGAGGTTAGACCAGGTTCATTTTAATAGAGGAGCAAATAAACATTACATAAAATATTTTAGTGAAAACCCCATGTCACTATGACTATCTGCATATCATAAAAAGTTTTAAAGTGAAAAAGAAACAAGTCAATGTGACTATCCATTCAGAAGGAATAGTGATAAGGTGTTGATATGACCATCCATTCAGGAGTAGCGATAACAACATTTTCAAGATGACAACCATGTTGGATGTCATGTTGGCACCATTTTCATTCAAACCTTGATACTAGAGGCTATATTTAAATTGTTCATTATTTGGATTTAAAAATTTCCATGTGTGATTGACTGTAAAGAGTACTAATTATGGTTTCTTGAAAAAATGCAGTAATGTATATAGACATACCCCAATTAATATATTTATAAACAAGCACAGCCATGTGGAAATCGAATCGATTTTCTGTGTAATCATGCCATTTCAATTATATGAATAGAATTGCAGATGGTGCTTCGAGTGAAAAATTTAGTATGGTGCACGCAGCACATTTGTGCATTTTAATTTTTCGATCTAGTTGTATTCTAGACAGTTTCTCCATATAGTTTGAACAGTAATCAATTATTGGTAATCAGTGAATCAGCTTCACCAATAAAGTGGCAAAGTAAACGTTATTTTGAAACCACTCCATAATTAACAAAGCCAAAAACAACGCTATAAATGTACAGGACGGCACAAGAAAAAAATGTCTTCACCCCATAGTGGTCAAGCATTCAGACTACAGTGGTCACTGATGTTACGGGTGAGTAACCTCAACTGTACAATTACAAGTTTAAGGGGTCAACTAAAAAAAAGTATGTGAGTGTTTTAGACTAAGTCAATGTTTGGTCACGTTTTAGAGATTAAGAATCAACATACTGTTTACTCTTGTGGCAGTTGATTAAATAATTGTACCTATTAACAATTACCATAATGTAATCTAGGTACTACCAGCAGTTAGAATTCATTTCAATGTAGAGTTTTTGCTGTACTTATTTGAAGTCATATGGCCACAATGCACAGTATAATGACCAAAGTGTTATGATGTACTTTAATAAAAACCTGCTAACTGCCTTTATCGTGGTTTCTTCAACAGCATTTTAAAATTCCCCTAAATCATCAACAGTTTGAAGGTTACTCCGATCTGGTTCACATAAACATTTTAAACTTATCTTGTGGGAACTGTTAACCGAATTACGAAGCGTGATCAACAGTAGCTGAACATTTCACTCTTTTGTTATACACGTTTACAATTGATTGGTAATCTTAAAAGCAGATGATTTAACTTCTCATTCATAACAGTTACAACACATTTTTTCGTCTTTTTACGTCAGAAATCAAAGATTAAACGATCATGTGATACAAACAAGCTACGTAGGGAAAAGGACGATGATAATTCGATTGCTTTCATTTACGTAGTCCACGAGATCCAACAATCATGTGATAAAGTAATGCTGTATCAAAAACAATAGAATCTGTTCATAAATACTAGATATTGGCTCATATGCCGACCAGTTAAAATTGCAAACAATGCTTGTTTTAATTGTTATGTCTGAGAAAATAAATATTCTGCTTATCGATTTAAGGCAGGTAGGGATCGATACAATGTCACACAAATTTGCTATCCCCCGGGAAAAGTGACTGTCCTATACACAACCGTGTGTTTTCTACGAATTCGATGTTTTCTATAGCAGACGTGCTCTGACCTCCCGCCCAACATACCTGTCCAAATATATAACACAAGGTGGAAACGGTCAGATGAAACTCAAGACAAGCTGGAGCTCCTGAGTTCACCACACTGAACAACAAGACAGACTGTTTACCGACTGTCACAAATTTCATCCTGTATAACTTGCAAACTCGGCAAATTGTTCCGGTCAAGTTAAAACTATTTCATGGAAAATGATTTGTCAGCAATAAACATAAGGGTCGGTCGGGTTACTAGAAACACAGCTATTATTTTGCTGTTGGCCTAAACATTCCAGATTCCTGTTGGCCGCTAGATTATCCTCACCTCATCTCCAAACCTAGCCCTGACAGTCCAGATTCCTTTGGCTGCAAGACTGTCCAAAATCATCTCATCTCTGATGAACTTATAATCACGGCCAAACTGGATAGACTTCTTTGACATTACCACCTCACGTGGATCCTGAAGAAAAATGCATATACATTTTAACATACGTAAAGCTAACGCTAAGGGGTTTATCTAGAAGTGGCCTTTCTGAGCAACTGGTGCCGACAAACAGATTAATTTTTGTACTGATTTATGTAACAACCAAAGGAACGTGGTCATTAAACACATATCAGTTGGTTCTTATTCACCTTTTTTGCAGATGGTCACGTCACAAATTTGTTTGTATTGTGTTTTGTGAGACAGATTTAATTTCCATGTTACTAATCAAAAATAAAAATTAGTATGCTTCCTTTATTACAATTACATCTGCTACATACTTTGTGTCAAGCACTCAGGGGCCATAACTCTGTGAAATGATGCATGACAGGCCTCAGACCACAATTAGCAGTCTTGAGGTTGACCAATATCAGGAAGATATATTCTGAAGAAATATTACCAAGTGTGAATGGTGTGTTTCTCATCTGACATTTTGAAATGCTACATATATTATGTTGATAAGTCTTCAAACTTGACAAAACTGAATAGACTATTAGAATTGATTGCTCTGCAACAAGCACAATGATATGTAAAGTGTCACATAATTCCGTTTAAGTCTGGTACTTTTTGGTTGGAGATAAAGACTCTATAGTACATACCACTCCGTCAGTCTATTAAGCCATTGAAAACTTTCAGAGAATTAAATGTGTGAAAGGAAATATGCGTAAAAGGTATGAAATGTACTCTCCCACATGCCTTATTAACTCAGATGTAGTAAAAACAGGAAAATGAAGTTAACATAAAATACATTCTACAAGCCATTTTATTACTAAGTTTGGCTGAGACACTGATTGCCAAAATGCAGCATTGTGTCAGAAGCTGATAAATTATCATGAACTATTTTACTTAATAATTGTTGATTTCCACACCAAAATATACACATGAAATGTTCAAAAAGACCTCTTTGAATTGACCTTGCACATTTAATCTTAAAAGTATGTAGTTACTTGTTCCACAAGAAGAAATGTTCATTCTTATTTAGAATTCATGGGATCAGAATGGCACCTGTCTTCATATTTGGTTGAAGATATATAATCTAATCATGCTTACATATGACTTAACATGCACTGATAGGATGTATGTACTTTATACATCCAGAAATGTTATTTCTATATGGAATTAGATTCATTTTGGTAATATCTTTTGGTTTACTGCTTGGCACTCAACCTACTTGCATACTATTATGTACTAAATGTTGTGCAAATGATTAAACATAACCTTTCACCAGCTATATTAAACTTTATGATAGCTGGTGTTCCCAGTAAGTTATTAATTATATGAATGGTTAAAGGTACTTTAGCAAATATATTTCTGGAAACTTCATATATTTTAAGAATGAATAATCACTTTAATACATGTTCACTAGTTCACATTTCTAAGTTCCACTAAATTTCAATTTTTTTCTTTCTTGTGCTTACACATTTCATTTTATTTTAAAATCTCCATATCTAGTATATTTTCACTTAATATACTTGCAGCTTAGTGATATATAAGATTAAAGAAACATATATATTATCAGGTCTGGCCTGATATTGGGAACAAGTCGGAAGAGTTAAAATGGTTCTGATGTTCCTCTGAAGTAGTCAGGTGGTGATACAAAAGTCCAATCAGGACATGTCAAATTTACCTGCCTAAGTCACCAAGATTTGTAGATACTACCACAATGGGATATAGTATCTCAAAGACATTACTTAAGTCTTTGTCAGAGAGATCAACACCACTGTTCAAAGAAGTCCAGTCTCCCTGGAAATGTTTTTTCATTTATTTATTTTGTTTGGGGAGTGGGTGGGGTGTAAAGTAAACTAATTTTATTTATGTAATACTTGCCAGCTATTATTGCATTGCTATATCTTTTCGTGGAGTTAGACCCCAGTCCAAGGTAATTATTACCTACTCCAATTATTAATAAGCAGCCTAGAATGAAAACAACATGATCCCAGTCTGACATTCGAAATATCCTCCTCCATTGACTTGAACCGAGACTGAAACGACATCAGAGGAGAGAATTGGGCAATAATAGCTATTAAATATTACATAATTAACATTAGTTTTACCCCCCCCCCCGATAAAATGCTTTAATATCCAAACTGCTATTTTCGCCTCTACACTGGTAGCAAGTTCAGCTAATCAGATGCAAGATCACTACATTAATACGCTTGGATCTCACTCTTTATCGAACCATCCAAGATCTTTATGATATAAACCCATATTTCACGTTTGATTACAATCAGTTCAGACAGATGGCTTCCAGATGGGTAACAAGTTCAGCCAATCAGATGCAACATCACCTAATTAGTATGTGTGGTTTTCGCTTATTATCGAACTCGTCCGAGATGTTAATGTTATAAAGATACATTCCAAGTTTGATCAAAATCGGATCAGAAATATGGTCTCCATAGTGGTAACAAGGTTAACCTATTGGATGCAAGATCACCTCATTAATGTGCATGGATCTCGCTCATAATCAGCTCGTCTGAGATTTTGATGATATAAATACATATTCAAATTTCATTGAAATCGAATTGGAAATATGGACTCCAGAGTGGTAACAAGCAATTATTGATGAAAGGACGCAAGACACACAACGCATGGACGCACGACGTACAACGGATGACACATGACGGATGCTGGGAAATAACATAACCTCACTTGGCCTTACGGCCAGGTGAGCTAAAAAAACTTTTGCACATCTGCACCAACCACATATCTAGCCTACAAAGTTTCAATTAAATCCCCCAGCCAGTCTTTTGAGTACATACGATGGCAGACTTAATTCCCAGACTACACCTTTTTTCAGAAGATTTCAAAAAATATCACCAAGAAATGTAAAGCCAGGGAAAAAAATTGAAACCCATATTTCGCATCAACAAACAAATATCACATCTAGCCTACAAAGTTTCAATAAAATTCTTCAAGCATAGTATGAGGAAAACCAATGAATATATTCCCAAAATACCAGTTGTCTCACAATTTTTCGAAAACCTCTCCCCACAAACGGGTCAGGTGAAAACAAGTAAAACTGTATTGCACATCTGCACTATCCATATATCTAGTCTACAAAATTTCAATACGATCATCCAAATCATGTGAGAGAAGAGGCAATGCCAAACTGAATTCTCCAAATACCCCTTTTTGGCATATCTACACCAACCATATATCTAGTCAACAAAGTTTCAATACAATCCTCCAACCAGTGTAGGAGGAGAAGCAATAATGAGCTGAACTCTAAAAATAGACCCATTTTGGACATTTCGGCAAAAATGGGCCAGAGGAAAGAAGTTTAACCTTATTGTGCATCTGCATCAACCACATATCTAGCCTTTAAAAAAATCATTAAAAGTTTCGCAGAGTGTGGGAAAAGAAACGATGACATGCTTTGTCACGGATGGACGTACAGTCCGACAGACTGATGAATGGTGCAACGACAATGTCCCCGCTCTTCGCATAAGTGTGGAACTAATTAAGAGAGTTATTGTACATAAATGATAGCGTGAGGTCTGACAATCAAGAGCTATAACTCTGCAAACTGATTATGCAGAAAGGTAACAACCAAACTGAACCAAGATCTCATCAATATCACACTGCACACTAAATTTGGTTGGAATGAGCATATAATTAAGGGAGTTAACTGAAGAGGTTTACTGAGAAGAAATGCATTTTCGGGGCGTGGGAGAGATGTAACTAAGTTTAATTATGTTATACTTACCTGCATTTTTTGCACTGCTATATCTTTTCCTGGAGCTAGTCCCCAGATCAAGGACGTTATTCCCTCTTCCAATTAGTTATTACAGATCTAAAATAAGCAGGAGTCTCTCAAAGGGACTGTTGCTCTACTGGCTGAAAAGAAGTTATACGAATTCAAGAAAAGACCATTTCTTCCTTTTAGCTGCGGTGTGTTGAAACCATCTGTGATATTCTTCAGGGATAACAAGATTTTCAAAATAACTGCTGTGGTGGACATATTGGATGTCAACTTGGCAGCATTTTCACTTAGGATCAACAAGGCATCATAAGAAGTCTCCTGGTGAAAACCCCAAGTTGATATGACTTTCCGCTTTGGAGGAGCAACGATAAAAACATTTTCAAAGGTAGCCAAATTCAATATCAGGTTAGCACCATTTTTATTTAGAACCAACTAGACATCATACGAAGTCTTTTGGTGAAAGCACACTGTCGATATAACCAGCCATCTAGAAAAAGTAGTGATAACAAGAATTTAAAGATAGCCATTGTGGCACCATTTTCATTTACGACCAGCGAGACATTATAAGAAGTCTTTCAGTGAAACCCCATGCTGATATATCCATTCATTCAGGAAAAATAGTGATAACAACATTTCCAGATGGCCACTGTGGCAGGCATATTGAATGTCTGAATGGCTCCATTAGGACCAACCAGACATCATAAGAAGTTGTTTAGTAAAAACCTCATGTTGATACGACCATCCATTCAGGAGTAGTAGAGATAACAATATTTTCAAGGTGGCCGCTGTTGTGGCCATATTAGACATCAGATCCACACCATTTTCATTCTGGACCAATTAGACATCAGAAGACGTCTTCTGGTGAAACCCCCATGTCGATATTGTTTTTCATCCAGGAGCATTAGCAATAACAAGATTTTCAAGATGGCCACTGTAGCAGCCATATAGGACTTCAGATCGACACCAGTTTCTTTTAGAACCAACTAGACACCATAAGAAATCTGTTATTGAAAACCCCATGTTGATATGACCATCCATTCAGGAGGAGTAGCGATAACAAGATTTTCAAGATGGTCACTGTGGCGGCCATATTGGATGTACGAGCGGCACTATTTTCATTTAGGACCAAGTAGACCATAGGATGAATGCATGTGTAAAGTTTCAAGGCAATCCTCCAAGTAGGAGGAGTAACGATAACAAACTTGTGCATACGGACGGACGGACAACAGACGACGGACCACGGACAACAGACAATCCCATAAGCTCTTCTCGTCTATGAACAGTAGAGCTAAAAAAACAACAAGCTGTTAAATGAACTTACCATTGTTGTCAATCGGATGTCCCACTGCCGGCTGGACGATCGCTTGACAATTTCTTGGGTTGATACAGTTGGACCCGAAGCATAAATACCATCACTCTGGTGCAACATTGATCGAAGGTACGAGACGAGAAAGTGGGGTGAGAAGGCCAGAAGGTGGCTTTCATGACATCATCCAAAGAGGAATGATTTTAAAAAAGGCCCAAATGCAGCAATTGCCCTGACTTCATCGGCTTTGATTTTCATGAAAGAAAGATCTCACGCAATGAGAGACTGATGACCTCTTTTAATA
Organism: Margaritifera margaritifera; assembly: GCA_029931535.1. Taxonomy (NCBI): domain Eukaryota; kingdom Metazoa; phylum Mollusca; class Bivalvia; order Unionida; family Margaritiferidae; genus Margaritifera; species Margaritifera margaritifera. The sequence goes on from JAQPZY010001481.1 coordinate 1,626,305, forward strand.
GTCCAAACAATCCATCTTAAGGTGGTGGCTGCCGAAATATCAGAAGTACCTTTCAAAGGGAAATAAAGATGGTTACGACCCTTTTTTTTCTTTCTTTTGATTTAGATAGATACAACTGTAAAGCACTAAATGGGCAAAGGAATATATCTTGTTCATCCCTAGCACAGATACGACTGAGACTGGGAATTTCAAAAGGAACATGCGCGTCCCAAGGTAACTGATTCTTGGCCAGAAACTCAGGCTGGCAAAGAAGAGAGACCGAATCATAGTTACCATTGAAACGTAATTAGCCCTTTTTCACTGGCTAAGCATGAATTTCACTCCATCTACTCGCGAATGCTACGGAGAGAAGAAGACTGTTTTAAGGGTAAAGTTTGCAAAGTAAACTTCACTAAAAGGTTCATACGGAGGTTTACATAGCGACCAAAGAAAGGTTCCACCTCGGCATTAACGAACGAGAGACTGGTTAGTTCTGAAAGATGTTGGTCCGACCCTATAGTGGAGCCCAAAGAGATCTTAAGAGTGTCTGAGAGGGCTGCTGTAGAGCCTTTAATGGTGGATACTGAGCAATCGTTTTCGTCGAAAAGATAAAGAAGAAAATGTGCATCTGCAGTTAAAGGGGAGCAGTCAAAATAAAAACATTTTCTACTGCACCAATTACAGAAAATTATCCACTTGGCATCGTAAACCTTGGAAATCTATTGTCTACTAGCCTGAGCGATGCATTTGACAACCTTGCTCAAAAACCGGTCCTGACAGATAGATCGTTTGATATGAGCTGGGACTGAAGGTGGGGAATTTGAGTAGTGATGTGTACAAGGGATCCTCTGTGGTGCGATAGTAGATCAATCCTCAGCGGTAATTTCCTGTAATCGTCGACCAACAGGTCGAGATCGTTGAACCACGATCGCTAGGGCCACAGGGGGGTTCTCAGAAAGAGCCGTGACTTGGAACCTGAGGGATTATTGTAAAAGGTCGGATAGCGTAGGCGTACAGTCGATTCCACCTTAGACTGAAGGCATCCACAACCCATGCCCTCTTATCTGGGGATCGAGAGACACAAATAAGCTTGTTGTTAGCTTCACTGAAAACAAATCTACCATTGGCCTTCCCCATAGATGGGAAAGTGTCTCTGCTAAAGACTGGTGTAGAGACCATTCTGTGAGGACTGCTCGCCCCTATCTGGACAAGCTGTCTGCCAGAAAAATCTTCTTGCCGGGAATGTGAAAGACTCTGAGAGTGATCTCCTCCGAAGCTGTCCAATGGCTGAGGTTTCAAACTTCCAAGCAGAGAGACTGGACATGAGTGTCCCCTTAGCGTCTGAGGTACGCTACGACCGATGTGTTGTGCGTAGCGACCATCATGAAGCGATGTATGTATGTATGTATGTATGTATGTATGTATGTATGTATGTATGTTATGTATGTATGTATGTATGTATGTATGTATGTATGTATGTATGTATGTATGTATGTATGTATGTATGTATGTAGAGTTTTACGCACCTCAGCACAATATATGGTGCCAACTAAAGGTAAAGTTTGAAAAATGTAAATTTTGAAGAATTGCACAAAAATTTTGAAAGATAAACCCTTCTTAATAAATGTAAAAATGAAGTTCAACAAGATAAAATATAAAATGTAAAGATAACAGAAAAACATGTAAAATTCTTCAAACACATGGTCAACGTTTGTTATATGAACCGTATTCTCTCAAAAAGGTTTTAGGTGGTGCATCATCATACAGTCTCTTCATGCAGTTCACATCAAAATACATCTGTCTCATAGGGTGGATGTCGACACACTCGACATGAATGTGTTCCACTGTCAGAGAACACTGGCATGGCATACGCTGTGATCGAAGTTCACTCTTTTGGAGGTATACATGACTCAGGTGTGTTGGATATGCGATTTGCACACTATCACCGCATCTCTGCAATTTGTTCTATACGATGGATGCCACTCTCCAATATTGGGTTGGATGTTCTGTTTGTTTGTAGAGTTTTCATTCCACATATTTGGCAGAGTATGATGAACATGCTGATTTATACAATATTTTAAGTCAGTATATGGAATCTTCCATTCGGAAATGGGTTACTGCAAGGCGGCTTTGACTGCATTGTCTACCTTTTCATTAGCCTTTAAACCAATATGACTAGGCACCCAACAACACTGTATACATTTACCAGACTGTATGAGCACATAATGTTTCTGTAATATTCTAGATATTAACGGGTTGTCAGATTTAAGAATTTGCAAGGTTTTCAATGTGGAAAGGGAATCCGAAAAGATGATGAAATATGTTGCTTGAGATATTTCAATGTAGTTAAAAGATTTTAATACAGCTGTAATTTCTGCAGTAAAAATTGGGGCTTTATCTGGTAGCATGGGGTGTTGCAATGTCAGCACAAACTTTGTATCCATCTTTCGAACCGTCTGTATAAAAGGACCTATGGATACGATAGGAGGTTCTGATTTCAATGAATGTATTCTGAAAAAGGAGAGGATTTGTGGAAGAATTTGCGGTTGATGCAACCTTAAAGTACTAGAAAAACAGCCCCCATTTCTTGATTGTTGACGGTAAGGGAAGCTTCTTTCCGAAGTCACAAGCCTTGCAAGACTACTGGAAACTTTTCCTCCTCTCTATGAAACTAAGAATAAAATCCAGGAATTTGTATATTCTTCACCATCTCCACTGCGCCTTCATAAGAAGGATGATAGATATCAATCAAAACTGGTGTAACAAAATGGGGGTCCTTAAAATAGGTGGTGGGTCCCTGACAGCTGACATATTACCCGGTTCCGGGGGACCTAGTGTCCGGTGCCCTGTGACCCAATGAGTCTGATGATATAGACCTTATAGAAGAATCTCCTCTCGGGGAACTCGACTCCGACGAAAGGGATCTTACTTTGATTCAAGGTCTACTAGCATTAGACGATGATCGTACTTCCTTTGCGTCGGAAAGGAAGGGCTCACTATTGGAGCTGGCAACATCCCTACACAGAGAAGTGCCGAAGATCAATTCCCCAGAGATCTTCCTCCAATGGAAATGGGTGACTTCCTAACTCCGGATACCTATGTCATTGAAACAGGCGACTTCCGTACACTGGGAACAGAGGGGTCCTACAGAGAAGGAGAGGAAGGGGCCGAACACTTCTTCTAGGCCCTATTGGCCCGTTGACATTCTGCCATGTCCCAACCTCATTGGACCATAAACAGCAATGGAGGTAACCGTCCATGTGTACACATGCCGTGCACGCACGACAGGTGGCGTGAGCGTCCCATGCTTTAATGCCCATATTTATGAAAACCTTCTGGCATAACAGAAGGCTGATAGGAAAATATAAAAATATAACACAGAACCGGAACATCAAAGGGTATGAACTATTTACCCTGACACCGGTTACTACTAAATGGGTGAAACATAAAAAGCACCTCTTCGCTAGCAATGTACTAAAATCTTTCAGAATCAATTAAAATGGACACAGACATACGAAAATAAAGCAAGGACTGGGGAGAAAATAACCAATACAACACAAAAAACGATATCATTGGCAGCAGGAATGCCTAAAGAGGACCTAATTGACAACGTGTTGAGAGCCAAAAGACAGGTGTATACATGCAAGATAGTCCAAAGAAAAGAAGGGTGATATTCCAACTGTCAAAAGTGGACTGAGGTATCAGACTGGATCGTGTTGTTTTTCTTATTCTAGACCTTAAATTACATATCGGAGGAGGGAATAATGTCATTGGACTGGGTACTAGCGCCAGGAAAATATATAGCAGTGCAATAATAGCAGATATGTATTACTGCTATGAAACAGAAACATTATAATGTTCACTATATCAGTTTGAGGTATCTGTTTAATCAAGATATTGCTTTTAAAATTTGTTATTTAATCCTAATATGATTTTTTTTTAAGACGCGATAACTTGATTAAATCCTGTTTGCAATATTCCACAAATGACGACGACAAGTCAATACTTAAAAACAAAAATAGTTTCAAAATATTTATCTCGCTGTTGATAAACATTCAATACATTGTGCGGTGACAATTGTAAACATGTGGAAGTATTTGCAATATGTGCAGCCGCCATAGAAGCGGAAGAAATTAGACGATGACAAGAGGGAGATCGCAAATATGATAAGAGAAAAGGCTAAGAAAGTACTAGAAATACCGAAAAATTAACACAAATAGCTGAAGTATGATCCAGGAGATGCTGTGAACTTTCTGCACTGAGTATTCTGAGAAATACGAAAGTGCGCGGGGTACTTCATTCGTTGATGGATGTACACATTTTCATAAATTGTTACTGGAATCACACAGTGCAGGCTCCTACACATATTGACATAGGGATAAGTGAATTCAAAGCAAAAAGTTGGTTCCTCAAAAGCAGGGCAAATTGTGGCATCTAGATCTGATGACGAAAATGAACATGAACTTTCAACTTTCGTGAGTCTTGTTGGTGAAACACAGTTGTTATTGTTTTGAGTTGATGTTAATGAATAATAAATGTTGAATTAGAAACTGAACTAGCTTCTGTTTGATTTTAGCAGGATCAGGGAAATTTAGGCAGGATCAGTACAAATTTTATTTTGGTGATCCTATGGGTTAGTTTGGAAAAATCCTTATTTCGCGCCTTGCATTAGTAAAGAATTAAATAAGTTTGACGAGTTTCTAAACTGACCTACTTCTTAGGTGCAAGTTGGTGGAGCCATTGGCAGTGGAAAGCTTCTGAGGGGAACGAAGGACACTTTCATTTTCTATGCACGTGGATGGAAATCATATATTATTTTATTTTGGTAATCTTATGGGTTAGTGGGAAAATGTTTTAATTTTTTTTTATAAAAAATTGAGTTGCATACATTGAATCAAATATGCCCCAATTAAGCTCTGCTAAACAATTAACTGTACGTTCTATACAGCCACATCATGAAAGGGCTTTTCTTATCAAATTTAAATATCCTGTAAAAGGCATTCAGACACCTGTTTGAAGGTACAAATTATTTGCCTTTCCCAAGGTGGCTGATTGGTTTCAGTGTGCCAGACACCCAGTAAGTGAGTTACTGGTTCAAGTCTCTCCCAGACCAGCCCAGGTCGGCTGCTGTGGTGTGTCTATGAGAAAGGGAGATTATCCACATTGCCCTGGGTCTTAATAGCCTTTCATGTGCTGATATGCCATTATACAAGAATCAATCAATCAATCAACCAATCAATCAATCATTCAGTTTCCTTCCCCAACATGATTACTTGACTGGAATGTATTTGAGATGTTTCAGAAATATTTTAAAACAAGTACACCACAAACAAACACACAAACATGCACGCACACGAAAACACTACATCACAGATTTGTTGCAGCTACTCACAATAATTTCGACTGTAACGTTTTTTCCCTCTGGTGTTCTAAAGTCCTCATCCAACGGCATTACCCTGATGTAAGCTGAAAAAGGACGGTCACACGATTATTTTCATCACAGTGATAATTTTTTTTTTTTTTTTTTTTTTTGGGGGGGGGGAATATGTTTCTTAAACTTTCTAACTGGACATGAGCAACATTATTAATTGGTACAAACTTTGTGAGTCTATCAATATATAAATTTGCAGTTTCGTACAAATGTGCAGTTATTACTTCATGCCATGCAAATTCCTGCACATATTTTTTTCTCCGGCTGTATGTATAGATGGTGTGCATGTTGATGAACAATCCTGCACATAATCTATTTCTATCTTTCGCACAGTTTTAAGGTTGATGCGCATTTGCTCAACATGTGGGACAAACAATTTTCTGTTTTTTGTAAATTACAAACTGGCAAGTGCTTGTAAAAGATACAATTATATGTCTTTCAAACTCCTACATGTAAGTAACTTGCCCACATCCTGATTTTGAAAAGGCAAAGAACGCCCAAGTAGGCCTGAGATCACTCACCTGGTTGACAGCTGCGTCAAAGCCAAATGCCTTTATGTCAGGATTCTATCTGTCAAATTTGGTCAGATTTTCTTTGAGAGGCTTTAAAGAAGTTGTTCATAGTTTTTCTTTCAGTTTGTTTTTATTTTAGTTAATGGCGACCACATTTGATGATGGATCGGCAAAATTTGTAGAAAACTAAAGAACTTTATGCCAGGGTGCACTCTGCCAAATTTTGCTGAAATTTGTTTAGAGACAACTGTTGAAGTTAAAAATAGCATGTATTTACATACGACGGACGACACAGGACGGACGCAGGGCCATAAGATAAGATTACTTGACTTTACGGCCAGGTGAACTAAAAATTTAAGATGACAATAGTGGATGGCTTTGGTAATTTGAGACACACTACTAATATAGTGTGTCTCAGTGGTAATTTAGAAAGAAAAAATAAGACCAGTAAAAGCAAACCTTTTGTGGGTTTGTCAAATCCCGTCGAGTAGATGGGTTTGTCTGTCTGGATGAAGAGATATCCAGTATTGTAGTTGATCAGCATTTTTATGGTGTCCTCGCCATTGGATCTTGCAAGTCGTGATTTGGCCACCAAGTCAACTAATTTGGGCTTAATTGTATTTTTATCATCAAGTCCCAAGTCTTCTCTTGTGACGTTTAGAGTCACAAGTTTTGGGATTCCTATAATAAAAAAGATGGATTGAAGAGCTATTCAATTCAAAATGAAAATAATGATCCCATCATCTGCAGTTAAGCTTCAAAATCCAATCACATCTATCCCTCCTCCCCTTTTCATATTATACATGTTCTGCAGAATCAGATGTCTTACCTGCGTTTACGTGTACCTGATGTCTTACCTGCGTCTATGTGTTGATGTATACCCCCTTTCCAACTTGCAACATCTATAACACAAAACCTAAATGTGGTTGACGTCACCGATGCCGCCATTGCTGCCAGAAAAGTAATAACCATGTCTCACCATGCTAACGTAAGTGAGTAAAAAAAAAAAAAAAGAAAAAAAAAAACGCGCACAGATTCTGTTAGTCAGTGATTTGTGTTGTCAAGGCAAGCAATATCTCTTGCCAACCAGTCCAAAACGAGTCCAAAATATTGTTGAGCAAGTTAATTTTTACGTCGCTTGCCCAGAACGTCAATAAAATACGAATATAGATTCATGAACATGTAGATTCCGGGCAAATAGAAACCTGTGTTTCGATTTTTCGAATACGAAGATGACAGTAAGTGAGGGGAGTCAACACTCCCACCCAAGACAATAACCCAAGGGGTGATAATACAAAATCTGTCATTTGTATGATAGGTCATCCTGCGATGACTGCATATATAAAGTTTGGTCAGAAAATATTTTAAAATGGCATTGGAATTGAAATGTTTGTACATCAAACGTTTGACCCCCTCCAATGGATCCTAGGGGTGGGAGCCAACGATGACACCCTCTCACAAGGGGAACATAACTAAATGAATTTCCACCCAATATCCCCCTCTAAAGTTTGAGGATCATACAACAATAACAGAAATGGAGTTTCGAAAGATATACAATTTTGCCTGTACTATTATATACGGTTTTTGTAAATGTTCAGGAAGAACAATGTTGACTGATGATTATGAAGTCAAGCAAGGTGGAAGATCTAGGTCACATGTGCTCTTTTTGTGGTGTCTGGTGCAGTACTGAAGCGTAAAAAGAAAGTCACAGTCATCTGTTTGACACCGAGGATAACCAAAATCATTGACGATGCGAAGACTACGCGCGGAACACACTCAAATTACCGTGGAATACTATCCATACACGTGCTCGGTTAAGGTATGTTTTCTCTGTTTTCTCCTGTAAGCTTTATATTTGTGGAAATGTTGTTATGTAGTTAGGACATTGTTCTACACTGATTAATAAAATTATTATTGTTTGCAATCAATCCACTCAGCGTCATACGATATATCCTGTAATTAAAAAATACATTTAGGTAAGATAAAACCTTTTTAACATTATATTGGCGTTCTGAGAGATAATTTTTGCAACTTTTCAATTATTCTTTTTTTTAATTTCTTATTATGACATACCTAATTATTATTATTATTATTATTATTATTATTATTATTATTATTATTATTATTATTATTATTATTATTATTATTAAACGATTAAGAACAAGTTCAACAAATGTATATAAAGTACTCTCGACGGCTCAGATGTTGACTTTAAAACTCTCTGAGGTAGAGGAAACTCAGAAAGCATAATCCTTCGATGCGTACACGCACCCTTCCTTGTCCTGAAATTGGGAATCGAACCCAAGACCACAGATGTGCAAAACAACGTGAATTACCACTTTGATATCCAGGTCCCTATTATTATATTATTATTATTAGTAGTAGTAGTAGTGCTATTAAGGTTGATGTTTAGTATGTAGATGGGTGTTTTTTATATTTTTTTTTATCTATTCTAACAATGTTTCAATGCAAGGAATGCACATAGGTTCAAACAAGTGGTTCCTATTTTTTTAATTTTATTCCCACCTTCTGACTATATATATATATATATATATATATATATATATATATATATATATATATATATATATATATATATATATATATATATATATATATACACTTTATCAATACGAGCAGTTACCATCATTCTGTCAGCACGTATCGTATGATGTTTATCCTTTGTAAACAAAGTAAGAATACAGGGCCAGGTTTTACGTGTTTTTCAATTTCGACATCTCCCATCAAACATGTTGTAAATATTTACTTACTTGGAACAGCAAAGATAGATTTGGACGACAGTGGGTGAAAATCACAGTTGACTCTGTGTGTGTGTGTGTGTGTGTGTGTGTGTGTGTGTGTGTGTGTGTGTGTGTGTGTGTGTGTGTGTGTGTGTGTGTACTATCGTGTACACACTTGTGGGTTCACGCGTAAAGAAAAGAACTTTCCATGAAATAATTTTTAGCTGTTGTCCAAAACCTTTCTTCTGCCAGCTGTAGTATGCTACATACTACTGTTTTTTTGTTTTGTTTTGTTGTTTGTTTTCGGTTTGGTTTTTTTTTTTTTTAGGTGGGGGACGAAGAAGCGGCATGTTTACAGAAAGAGACGGAAGAAAATGTTATCGAGGGTAAATTCATGTTGCCGAACAAAGTGGAGAAAACAAGAGTCCCTCGAAGGGACTGATGCTCTTTGGGCGAAAAGAATCTCCAGGAATTCAAGATAAGACCATTTCTTCCTTTTGGCTGCTGAGTGTTCAAACCATCTCTGATATTCTTCAGCGATAAAAACATTTTCAAATTAGCTGCTGTGATGGACAAATTGCATGTCGGATTGGCACCATTTTCATTTAGGACAAAGTAAACATCAATAGAAGTCTCTTTTGGTCAAACTCCATGTCATAATGATCATCCATTCAGGGGAGTAGTGATAATAAGATTTTCACAACAGCCGTCATCGCAGCCATATTGGATGTACGACTGGCAGCATTTTTATTTAGGACCAACTAGGTATCATAAGAAGTCTACTGGTGAAAATCCCATGTTAATATAGCCATCCATTTGGAGAAGAGTTAACAATATTTTCAAGATAGCCACCATGGTGGCCATATTGAGGGTTAGTCATTTTCATTTAGGACCAAGTAGACAGCATAAGAACTTTTCTGATCAAAACCCCATGTCAAAATGACTTTCCCTTTAAGAGGAGTAGCTAAAACAAGATGTTCAAGATAGCCACATATTGGACGTTAGTTCAGCACCATTTTAATTTGGGATCAACAAAACATCATAAGAAGTCTTTTAGTGAAAACCCCATGCTGATATGACCGTTCATTCAGGAGAAGTTGCGAAAACAAGATTTTCAAGCTGGCCACTGTGGCAGCCATATTAAACCCCCGATCATCACCATTTTCATTTAGGACCAATTAGACATAATAAGAAGTCTTTTGGTGAAAATCTCATGTCAATATGACTTTCTCTTCAGGAACAGTAGCGATAAAAAGAGTTTCCAGATGGCTGCTGTGGTGGTCATATTGGACTTCAGATCAGCACCATTTTCATTTAGGACCAAGCAGACATTATAAGAAGTTGTTTAATGAAAACGTCATGTTGATACGACCATCAATTTAGGAGGAGTAAACAAGATTTTTAAGATGGCTTCTGTGTGGCTGCCATACTGGACTTGAGATTGGCACCATTTGTATTCCGGACCAACTAGACATCATAATACGTCTTTTAGTGAAGACCCCATGTTGATATGACCATCCGTGTTGGTAAAATAGAATTAACAGGAGTTTCATGATGGCCGCTGTGGCGGCCATACTGGACCCCAGATCATCACCATTTTCAATTAGGTCTAACTAGACATTATAAAAAGTCTTTTAGTGAAAACTCCATATTGATATGAGCATCCATTCAGAAGGAGTAGCGATAACAAGATTTTCAAAATGGCTGCTGTGGCGGCGATATTGGACTTCAGATCGGCACCATTTTTATTTAGGACTAACTAGACATAATAAGAGGTCTTTGAGTGAAAACCCCATATTGATATGACCATTCATTCAGGAGGAGTAGCGATAACAATATTTTCAAGATGGCTATCGTGGCAGCCATATTGGATATCAGATCGGCATAATTTTCATTTAGGACCAACTAGACATCATAAAAAGTCTTTTAGTGAAAACCCCATGTTGATATGACCATCCATTCAGGAGGAGTAGCGATAACAAAATTTTCAAGATGGTCACTGTGGCGGCCATAATGAATATTGGAGCAGCACCATTTTCATCTGGGACCAACTAGACCATGGGATGAATATGTGTGTAAAGTTTCATGGCAATCCTCCAAGTAGTTTAGGAGGAGTAGCGATAATAAACTTGTGCTAACGTACGGACGGACGACAGACGGCGGACGGACGACGGACAACAGATCATCGAATAGGCTCTTCTGTTCTATGACCAGTAGAGCTAAAAAAAAAAATAATTGGACAGTCCATCTCTGAGCAATATTTTCGAAACGCATCCAGAAAGGTCATCCTCTTTTGAACATTTTAAGCCAGCGTTGGCTTCAACTCTGCATGATGAGTTACCTTCAAAACAAATTAGCCATACATATTTTCCTTTTTTTTTCCTTTGCTCTTTAGTGTTGCCTTCATAGGAATTATTATTCACTTTGCCTACTCCAATGGAGAACATTAGACTGATCGCCTTTAGGATGCATACAGTCTTAATGAACGGCTTTAATCTCAGTATAATACACCATCTCTTAAACCGGAATACCACTTAATCAACGACAAATACTGACAAGAAATTTTCATATGATATTGGAAGATTTAAAGAGTTTTTGAAATTCAATAAAACCAAGAAAAAATCTATTCGATCTTAGTCCCACCGTAACAAATTGAAGGTATCACCTTGCGTAATTAAATAAAATCGGCGATATCTTTAGTAAAAGTCAGTGCAAACTTCTAAATAATTACTAACGATCTGGACCTTTTGTTTTTAATTCAATCCTTATACAGTCTTATTAAAGATACTTTATATATGTTAAAGTTTTTAAATAACTCCAATCAAATATGTAATACAATCGTAAATGAAGCAATATATTCGATATAGTTTGCATGCATCATATATTGTATATAAAACCAAATCTAGAGACAATATCATCATTTACTTCAAAATCGCAGTACGAAATAAATAAATAAATTGTTCGATATAAAATACAAATGCTTAATTTTTGTAATAAAATCTTTTGTGTTGGACACATAAGTTGAATTTTAACATAAGCAATTTTGAGGTAAGAAATGAATTTTTAGTACCAAAATCGAAATCTTGATAGTGGTTAAAATATAAATACATTTAGTAGATACTGAAATGAATCCAATTTTTGTATCATAAATATTTTGCAAGTCGTAATTAGTCGAGATAGTTAAGTCATAATTACGAGATAGAGATAGCTCTCGCAATTACGAGATGCAAAGTTGTAATTGCTAGATACTAAGTCGTAATTACGAGATATACAAATTGATTTCTGCATGGCACTAATTGGGAGGGGGGGGGGCTTCATTGTAAAATGTGATTGTCATCGCAAAATATTTCGGCCTTAATCCAGATTAACTATGGACACTAACCTTATCAGCGTGACCATCAGCAGCAAATGCTAATATGCACATCATTGTTTTTGTTTTGTTTTATTTTCTTTCGTTGAATAGCTAAAACTTTTGTAATCATTCGACTTAGTTCAAAGTCTCAAAGCTTTAAATCAAACTCGACAGTTTTATTACAATATTGACATTACACAGTGATGTTACGAGATATAAACTGATTGATGTACAAAAAGTTTACTGCATATTTACTTTTTAAAGAAATAATGCTCGACTGCATTGTTTTCTTACTGATTTCACGCAAAAATAAAAAAGCCCATTAATCACGAAACACGGCTAATCTCCTGAATATTGTTTTATTTCGGTTGGATTGTATGCATAAATGTGTCTCAACTGGGAAAGGGGTGTGAACTTTCATTCCGCGTCCAGTGACCCCTAGCGGTAACATTGCATAAGCAAGTATAAAATAAATAAGTCCCCGACTCAAAGACGATACGCACAGAGTTTTCAAAAAAACAACTTTTATTTTTTTTAGTTATTCGAAAATAACTTAAACATAAATGATGACAGCGCCTGTGCCGGACAGTAATGAAAACAGCAATGTTGCTATGTCTCCCATTGTTTATTATTATTATTTGTATGATTAGTATTATTATTAGTAGTAGTATTATTGATGCTACAAGTTATCTTCTTTAAAAACTCAAAAGCTCGATCACCATCAAGGAAGTATTTTCGAAATAGCTAGCATATCATTCGGAACTACCTCGGCTATTTCTGCAAGACTAAAATATGCCTCGGATGTATGTCGATGCAGTAATTTACAGAAAAAAATCATACATTTTGTTCGCCGGAAATTTCTCCGCAAAAAAAGAAACCCTAATCTATTTGGACTATCTTGGTTATTTCTGCCATTGGATTGACTATAGGATTGACCGAGATGTTACGAAGGAAAAAAATAGTTCTATCATTCGTAACTTCTCGTTCAGTCCTTGTTTGATAAATAGCCAAAGTGGTCCGAAACGGAACTATCGACATACATTCGAGGTATGATCCGTAAGATTGACCTCGAAGTTGCGAATGCTAACATACGTGTACGTGTATTATGGGCATCATACCAATTTAAAAAACAAACTCTAATAGTAGAGTGAGAGACCACGGGGCCCACTGGAGCCCACGCAATAACATTTATACGTGTATAATGCTCACCATAACCAAACAATGTAGATTCATGTCTACAATTACATTATGCCCTGGCAGATCAAGGTCTATGTTGTTTGTTCTATTGACGATTATACACAGGCAGTGCATTATACGACACGACTGGTCTATGGTGTGCGCCTTCACACAGTGAAGTAGGGTAATTTATTCACCTTGTTGAAGTGTAATCTGACGAACTGAGAATTCGTTCATCCTGTAACGGAGAAGAATCGTCATATCCAGTTGTTCATTCAGTTGTTCATTTTTATGGTAGCTCACTGACAAAGTTTCATCCACGCCAAATCTCAGATACTTGGGGGCTGCGAGAAGGTAATATTCCTTTGCCCTGAAATGAGATACGATTCCTCCTGAAAATGTTGCACATTTATAAACAATAACTGAATGTAACAACGCCCTTACATTGTAATAACAGGTCAACGTTTTATTATTATTACATGTGTTGTACACATAAGTTGTTGTACACAATATTGATTGTTGAGTTTTCTCTTAAATCAAAAGAAATATTTCCTCTCCAATAAGAATTATCTGTGATTTATTCTTTAATATGGGTAAATTAATGCGATCTTACTACAATCTGGGACAGGTTCCGCAACATTCTAAGAGTGGGGTGGGTGTAAAAAAAAAGCTTTTCAATTCACTTAATTACAAATCATACGGCAAATAACAATCATTCTAGTTGTCAATGGCGACTAATTACATAAGACACACATACACAAAACAATTAACACATAAATGACGCAATTATAAAGAAATCAACATTGTACGGTAAATGTATTACATCTATTTACAAAATTAATATTACAGAAGTATAACTGAAAATAGGATAGGGACGAACAAAAGATAGCGCAATGTGTGAATGACAAGAACAAAGTAAAGCAATTAAAAGAAGTAGATCATCAGTGTCATTTTTTATGGTTGTTTGAAAGACACCTAATAGAGTTTATCCTGGATATACTATTTTGCTCACAATCAATAATTATAATTTTATGTTTCATCCCAAACTAATAGCACCACTCAGTAACGGTAGTATAAATAATAATAATAATAATAATAATAATAATAATAATAATGAAGTAAGTTCAGAGTTTATAGTCTGGAGTTAGGGAAGAGAGATAGTGGCGACTAGACCACAAGTCAATACAAATAGAATTTCACTGGGTAGGTATTTCTCGATTGCATAGTTTCGTGAAATTGACCGTTTAGATTTCTTCTGGTTCCAGCCGTTAAATTTTAGCGTTATTAGTCGGTGAATCAAATATGTCTCCTTTTCTGTACAGCTTCTGGACTCCAGTTTAGACTATGGGCAATTCAAGTAAAGACGATGTCACTGAAAGTGTTACCAGTGAATAGGAAGTATTCCGTCACCAGACTTATATTTCCAACCTTTTAGTCATCCTTTCAGATTTGTGAAGATTCATTATTTTACTGAATATTTCTATTTCTCCAACATACTGCTTGCCAAATATCCTGCATGTGCTGCAACAGATCACATTTTCTGTTCTGCAAATTATGGTACAACTAAGAATGTTTACCATTTCATCTATAACTGTGTTGATTTATGTCATGTGCTGGCAAGTATTTCACTTTTGTCCCCACAGGGCTCGGATCTGCCACTGAATGTTTGGTTTAAGGGTGGCTTCAATTTCGCTCTGACAGAAATGTATCTAATTTTTTTCGGCTGGCAGGAAGTTATGGCTGATTTATGAGGGAAGATTATTTTGAAAGGTTCATACTCTTCAATATGGCCAGTACTTTTGAATGATATCACCTATTTGTGGGCAGTCTGGATGGAACGTGAGGATGAAGTGTATACGTTGAACTTTTTCTTTTTCTTTCTATTTCAAGAGGTCAGTTGCAACTTAGCCTTTCGTACTGCTTCCGCTATCAGATCTTTGCTTAGCCTCCCATTGCCTGGTGTTGAAGAAATTCTTTGGACCTTTATCAAACGTTTCGTCAGAGCATATTCTCCGGTTTCATTGTTCGTTTTGTGTATGTTTGTGTGCGTGTGTTTTATGTAATCGTAGGTCCCTAAAGCGCTCAGGCTAGTATATTTTAGAATGTTTACTATACATTTGCAGTGATTAATTAGTGCATCTTTTACTTTCGTGAAAGTTTTTAAAGGAATATATTGGCAGGTATTCCCTTCATTACAAAGGCTTAATATTGAAGAAAGAGGGATGACTTGTATTTGAAGTTTAGTTGACTTGTGTTGTAAATGTTCTAATATTGAAACTTTTTCTATTGTGCAAACTTGTTCTTTGACTAAGATGGTTGGGTGTCGGTAACGGTGTCACTATTCACTGAACAAGTAAGTACCAAGCATGACAAAATCTACCTCTTTTCACAGTATAAATGTAGCTTAATTACCTTGTTCGCTGGTATCCGAGCTAAATTGGCAAACCAATATCTATGAAAGTATTAAACTGCAATTTACATGAGATATTTCAATAGCGTAAGTGATGAAAATGACGTCAGTTACGTCAACAAGACTAATTAGCAATTGCAGTTTGTTTATATGGCTATGTTTACATGAAGACAAATTGGTATATCTATATTGACTTCTTGACATGCTGCTGTGTTGACGTAAAAGACGCCGTCTTGATCGCATATGCAATAGAAATATCTCGTCACGACAATGGCAGCTTAATACCTTTATAAATATCTCATGTCCGTAACTAGTAAAGTTGTGTCTACCTATTGGTTAGTTAGTGACGTCATTCGCACAACAGTGACGTCATTCCCATACCAGCTGGTTTACAAATGTCCCCATGCACTGCAATGACTCATTGGTAGCTTCACATTGGCTCATAGGGAAAAAAAGTACAGATATTCCGTACTCTCACTAAAGAATGACGCAGTTGCCAGCGAAAATTGACTTGCAGTTTCCCTGTTGTGGAAAGTCCTGAGAGCAGGCAAGTGGAGTTGGCTCGCGACACTTGTGTTGTCAGTTTAAAAATTGTTTCCAAAAACAGACAAAACCCGTTTCATCCTCTATCCTTGTCAAAATTTCTTTTACAGTTGTTTAGAAAAGGAGACTGCTGCCGTATATTCTTATTTATTTCAGGGTATTGTGATTGTACATTATAACTTGAAGATTTGAGGAGCCTTTGATGGCAGACAAGTTGACCTTCTTATGAGGGACAGTTGGCTACCATATACAGTCAAATAATAAGTCTGGCACGGCCACCGGACGAGTGGATGTAGTTGTGAGGGATGAATGGCTATTATATCAAGTCAAATGATTAAGTCTACTCCTTATTATGTAAAACTGAGTCAAATATTTAGATCTCAGATGAGGTTGGGAGCAAGATATTAGTTTGGGGATTTTTTTAAACCATCGTATACCGCAATATCTAATATACGTTTAAGCCAGTAAATGAAAGAAATAAAGATGCTTGATGTGTGACACTTGTTTTACCACAATTACAAAGGGACTCCAAATTAAGTATTGAAGAAAAGATAACACAGCAACTATACTTCTATTTACTATTTAATATTCAACCCTGGAAAAACAGTGGACAGGTTTTAATAAGAAACATTAATTGTTTTCAATAAATTCAGTTTCATTTCAATTTGCGTCGAGCAATTCGTCATTCCGTTTACCGTCCTAGACATGTAGCAATCCTTGGTATAGTACTATCAGTTATGAATCAAAGACTTGTAATTGGGATCTTTTATCCTGTTAAACTCTCTAAATTTGATGAACAGATCAGGAGACTCGATGAGCAAGTTAGACATATCGACTCTTTCTCTTTTCTTTGGAGTACCTCTATAGTCGAATTTATGAATTGGCTATTTAAAAGCATCCTATATATGCTACAGAAATGCTCAGTTATATGCATTTTGACATAACGTCTCTGTCTGCAGTCGTTTAGTCGATTCTCTTATTCCTCTCTTTTCCTACTCTTCTCTTTCACTTTCTTATAAACTTTTTATTGTCGTCGCAGCTAAAAGCTACACGACAAATCGCTTTAGCAGTTCATGTTGACTTTGAGAATTTTTTTAATGCACTTTTAATCAGAATAATAATATATATTTCACTTTAGACGTCAGAGGGCTGGTTGCATTGAGTAACAGCCAATTAGCTGTTTGCAAACTAACATAATCATATATGAAGAACTTTGTCTTCCATTCGGAACTACCTCGGTTTTTTCTACGAGACAAAAATATGCATCGGATGCATGTCGGCGCAGTAACTTACAGATAAATTAAAGATTTTGTTCGCCGGAAACTTCTCCGCAAAACGAAGAAACCCACTCTATTTGGACCACCTTGTATATTTTTACGATTGGATTGATTGTAGCATTGACCGAGATGTAACGAAATGAAAACAAAAATAGTTCCATCATTCGTAACTTCTCGGTCAATCCTTGTTTTTAAATAACTGAAGTGGTCCGAATGACAGCTATCGACAAACATTCGAGGGATGATCCGTACGATTGACCTCGAAGCTACGAATGCTCTTTCTACATGATGAGGAAAGTTGTTCATACTAAATCAATTCCGATTGGTTGAAAGACAAGTTGGAAACTGATAAATAACATTTGCTTACAGGACAGCATCAATGTGCCCATGACAAAGTCATGCACTTTAGTCACAACACATACAATAAATAAAACATAAAAAAAGATTCCTCACATTTAATTCCGTAACACAATTCATAAAGAAAACTAATTTGCATCAAACAAGTCAAATTTCAAGTTTAGTCCTTTTATCACCGCTTCAAAAATGACTTTTTTTAACACAGTTGGGTAACATTATTGTACACATTTGATTGTCCTGTACTTCGTTCAACAATGCGGCTCCAGACGGAGCTTGAAATGATGATCTAGAACAACTTCCAAGGTTTTCTTTCTATGGCAATTAATGAACAGTCGGTTCCACATTGGCAACGACGGAAAATCAGATGAAGGGGGATTGAGAGTGTTATTTATATCTTATAGCATTGGTTTAAGTTTTCTTTTGTACACATTCGCTGCAGAGCTTCTATGCCATGATCTACTGCTAACTGCTTTATAGTCAATACCACTGTTGTACAAATTTGTGCAGCAAGTTTATCGTCCGCTATGATTTGAAATGTTTTGTCACTAATATCGATTCCGGCCTCTATGTAAAAGTTTTGAAACGCGATTCTCATTTCTTTTTCGGAAATAGTAGCAGCATTAAAGCGCTATAGAACTCTTTTAAAAGGGCTTCCTGTAAAAGGGGCTTTTCATGGGTATCAATGAGAGATATAGAGAGTACAGTTTCACCATCGATTGCAGGATTATCAAAATGTTTCACTTCTTTGAACATAATATTTCTATTACTTAGACCCCCCCATGAATATTCTTAATTACGCGAGATACGTACCTTGTGTATTTCAAACCAGTTTCCTTGTGCGTTTCAAACGAAAACTGTTCTACTTCCAAATTTTGATGCTCTTTCATCCCCCTAAAACCGAAGGATTTGCATTTATAGAAAAGCACGGCACTGGAAAGCCCACTGGCGTCGTCAAAATGGAAAATTCCTTTATCGCCAAAAGATTTTGTTCCTCTTCCTGTAAAACTGGATCCTTCTTTTTCATTTGAATCCCAACACCCTCATAAGATAACCCTTTCATCTGTGCATCCAAAACCTTGCGAAATTCACCGAAAATGGTGTCACTTTTTGAAATAGTTCATACCTGAATGATTTAACTCGTCCCTTATGTGTCTCTGTATTCCTGATACAGTCAACGTTAATGCGGTATGTAAATAAGGTGTCCCATCTTTCCTTCGAATTTCCGTGATAAACCGCGACATCCATGTCTGCTTATTGCAAGTCAGCTATAATTAAGTTGTACGGCAGAGAAAAAGGTTTCATAGTCATCTCTTGTTGTCCAGACCTATATTTGATTCAATCATTCCACAAAGTAACCGACGACTTAGTATTACTGCGTGCGTTTTTGTAAATGCATCCCAGAAATTTATATTCAAGTTCTTTGGATTAAACAGTCTGTGCAAACAGACTATATGTAGGATTTTGCACCAACGACTGTGTTGAAATGTCAGATAATTGTGATAAAGTAGATTGGTCATCAGACAAGTAAAATATCGTTTAAATCGTCATCTATGTCATATATATATATATATATATATATATATATATATATATATATATATATATATATATATATATATATGCGAATAAATGAAGGTCACCGTGCACGAGACCATCCATACTCATGGTTCACTGCCAATGAACTGAAGCTGATGCGAAATATCCACCGAGACGCGGATGCATTGTTCCGACCACTAGTCTAGAGAAACAGTGGAATGCAGTCTAAATGGATTAGAAGACGTGAAATACATTTTATCATCAATAAGACTCTGGCTTCATCAATCTTATTTATGACGAAATGAGTTCATGCCTTCTAATACAATCGTAATAGGAATAAAGGACAAAACAAACATAGAAAAATTCAAAGTTTCGCTGTTGATGACAGGAATATTTTGCAGTGATTAAGTTTCATAAATGTTTCGCACTATTAACATGGCTATCGCATGGTCTTTAAGGATAACTTTGCATGAAAATATTTTATTGTTGTTTCACACAGTTACAATTTAAAGATACTATTTAAGGACGGTGGGGATAGTTTCTCAGCCTTTCGGGTTTGGCAAGGCTATCGTCGGGGGGAAAACGAGACAAATACAATGAAAAAACAACAATGAAACAGAGTTATCCGGGAACAATGTTTCAATATCTACACGCTGAGATGGGAAAGAACCTTCATATATATCAAATGAAGAGGAAAAGAGAACAACGACAAAATAAACTTCACAAAGAATCAACAATCAACTACATTCGAAATCTATAGAGGAGGATGAAAAACTAACTATTATCGCAAATGATAATGAAAATACGTAAGGTGGTGAGAAGATATGTGGAATGTTGACAAAGATTAACGAGTCTGAAAGTGCTTCGAGAAATGACCTATATATGTCAAATATCCAACAGAGATTCATGAACAGCAAAAAAAAAAAAAAACGAAGATATTAATAAAAAGAAATTAAATAATAATAATAATAATAATAATAATAATAATCATATTATAGTAACTGTACTGGCTTACCATAGCAAATTCCCACGCTTTTTATTGAATAATGTATACCAATGCCCCTGAATACTCCACCTTACTCCCACTTCAGATGCGTCTTCCTATCATGATTTCATACGTTAGGGTTGGTCAGAAAATACTTTAAACCGTGATTATAATTGAAAAGTTTGTAAGCTGAATTTGTACCCTTCCTGGCACCCCTAAGGACGGGAGCCAAAGATGACACCCTCATGCAGATAGTTACCCCAAGGGCAATATAACTACAAAGGTTCGTAAATTCCTCTTCACTGGTTGAGACAGACGGACGGACGGACATCCCCAGCCCAAGATGGGGAATAGATCTTGAAACACTTTACCGTCAATCAAGAGAAAATGAGACAAAAGGGGAAAACATTGATGGGTGATTGTGTGTCTATTTGTTAATATGAAGAAAAAAAATGCAGTGTGCAGATATGAATTTCTCATTAAGACCGAAATCAACATGTGTTTTCAAATGTAAAATCGAATTACGAATGTGGCTGTTTCTAAAGTCCACTGGTTCGCAAACATATTGGACAGCACAGTTCTTGCATGTCAGGAAGTTCAGGAAGTAGAGGACATCTTTGCTATCTAAAACATCCCAAATTTTGGTTGATGTTGTGTACACACGCACACGCACGCACAAATACACAAGCACAGTAATAAGCATGGTAAAATTGCATATATGTTATTGTGATCAACAAACTGAATTAATAATAATAATAATAATAACGGATTTTTTTATAGAGTGTGGAACTAATCTATATTGTGGCCCTCTAATATATGGATCATTGACTAATAATTCCAGTATTAAAATATAATTTATTTGTTTCGCATACGTTATTTAATCAAATGTACTGCATACACAGAGCAAGGGTATATCTCACGGAATTTCGGACCATCTCGCAGTCTCTCTACATGAATTCTATTTCTCACTCACTAATAATTTTCTAATGCTAAGATTTTTTTCCTGGTGATAAATTTTTATTTATATATTTCTGTTAAATTGATTGACTTATACAAATCTCCATGCAATCTAAAACTTATGTCCGTTATTAATGTGTGCATATTCTATACAATCTACAACTTATTTCCGTTATTATTGTGTGCATATTTCATACAATCTACAACTTATGTCCGTTATTATTGTGTGCATATTTCATGCAATCTACACAATATTACTGTGTGCATATTCCATGCAATCTACAACTTATGTCCGTTATTATTGTGTGCATATTCTATACAATCTTCAACTTATGTCCGTTATTATTGTGTGCATATTCCATGCAATCTACGGCTTATGTCCGTTATTATTGTGTGCATATTCCATGCAATCTACAAAATATTATTGTCTGCATATTCCATGCAGTCTACAACTTATGTCCGTTATTATTGTGTGCATATTCCATGCAATCTACAACTTATGAACATATGGTAAAAGTGAACCTAAATGACCTTATTATCAATTTGTAACCCCCCCTCCCATTTTTCACAGAATTTAATATAATGTCATACATAATATTTAAAATCTCACAGATAATCTGGTACTCTGAAAATATCACAGGTATTGATCAAATTAAGAGTTACTGAAGTGAATGGAAACCGTAAATAAATGCTAATATATACCGGTTAACTTGGCAAACTTTATGAATCACTATACCAAAATATATTTCAAACATATTTTAAGAATAGTATTTCATAATATTGCCACTTCATACAGCTTGGAGATAATGAACAACATGAATCACACAACATTCATGTAGCATTGTACAGCATCTAGCATTTTCTTTCCTTCTTGTAAGAATTTCTTTTCAAAATGAGAGTTTTCCTCGACCGTATTTTAAAAACAAAATACCAGCAGTAATATGTGGTAATATCGAAATCGGAAAAAAATTCAAAACCCGCGGAAAAACAGAAAAGCAGGCAGTCAATCTAACATGATAGGGTCTGAATGCAATACAGGACCAATCGTAAGCAGATGTTACATTCTCTATCTTGAAGGACAGACATACTGTCAGAAAGATAGACAAATGGTCAGAACAGGAACAGTCTTAAGCAGACAGACATATGTATTATATATATATATATATATATATATATATATATATATATATATATATATATATATATATATATATGGACAATATGGACATATGGAATAACGTATCTATAGGATTTAACGGTACGTCAGCACTATACTGGCTAAAAAGATAACAGAAAATTCTTCCATATTAACGTAAACATGAAGTACAGCAAGATAAAATATAAAAGGTAAAGATGTAAATACTCTGTAAAATGTATATAAAATAAAAGTTATTAAAGGTAGAAAATACTCAATCCTTAAAATATAGGGTCAAAATTAGCTATATAAACCACATTCCCTCAAAAAGTCAAAGTTTTTCTCCGGTTGTACGTCATCATAAAGTTCACAGTGTCACATCAAGGAACTTAGAACTGTCTCACAACATTGAAGTCGATAAACTCGAAAAGAATGTGTTCCACTTTGACATATGGACAGACAGACAGACAGATAGACATATAGCTGTTTAACTTACTGTGCTAGAATCAGAACAGGACCAGTCCCAAGTAGACGGCCATATGTTATGTGTATGGGCCATGTAGACAGACAGAAAGATAGATGGTCAACTCACCTTGTTAGAGTCAGCATAGAACACAGGATCAGTCCCACGCACACGGCAAAATCTTTCGTTGCCATCTTGATGATTCGACTCTGGGCTTCAAACAGTTTCGGCTCTGGCAGCTGTGGCTTTGTGGCTTTTATACAGATCAAGTTTTCAAGGAACATGAGTTTTTCTAGGAAGGATTTCATTTCTGTTTACTTGTTTATCTGGGTCAAATATCAGCAAGGAGAGGCTGCACAAGCTCCCTGCGCAAAACATTCCAGTTGGTATTGCTCTGGGAAAAAGATAAGTAGGAAGGTAATTTTCTACTTTCAGTCAATTCATAATTTGTTCTTTGCTTGTTCCCTTCTTATTCAAAACTTAAGATTCTTTTATTTGCTACATGTTCACCAGAGGGGGCCCCGGTGACTCAAAAGTTTACCGTGCTGGACTCGCGACTAGATCAATGCAGGTTCGAATCCTGCCAGGAATATGGAAAGTCAGCCTTTGTAGTGTGTCTCTTGTTTAGGCAATTGCTATACTTCGCCAGACTATAACCTTTCCTGTACTGATATACCGTTAAACAACAATCAATAAATTAAATCTGTTAACCCGTTCATAATACTCATTCCTTCTTCATCATCTAATTGTAAGCAATTTCGATTTATGCACTCCTCTTAACATTGTTGTTCATATCTCGTTTATCGTCCCTGACTCTAAATGCGAATTCACTAATTGCTCGCTCGTCAGTCCTAATTTAATTGTTTACTGCCCTCTTGCTTAGGATAGTCTATTCATAATTGTAATTATAAAATCAGGTCTATTAAAACGGCACACATTTATTTCATATTGGGACGTTCCAAACAATATCACTCAATAGCAAGAAACACTCGCCTTCAAAGACAAACTCCATATATCACATGCAACTTGTTTCGCACTGTGTAACAGCAATGACAGAGACAAACTGTTCCTAGGGTTGCACTCTCGCGTCTCTGAAAACGCCACTGCCACCACAAGTTTATATCTGCAACATTCTTGCAGAAATACCTGCTCTGCTTTTTACCTTATTTGGCATTTGCAGAAATAACGGAAATATGAAACTTTCATTGCTTAGCACGGGAACTCCAGCAATGTTATTGTTAACTTTTCATCTTTTTGCGCCAAATTTCAACGAACAAAAGGACTGTAATGACAACTCAAATCGAGGTTTTCCCCGGGGTCATCAGGTCATCTGGTCTGTGTAAGCAGTGTCGTTGTTGCTGTCACATGAGAAAAATTTTGGATGGGTGCTCTACCAATGAACTATCTGAGCCGATACACCCGAGCTGTTCATGCGACAGATTCCCCTTGCTTTGCTGAAGACACTTCCTCGAGTCTCCAATATCCATTCCACGCAGACCCACTCACTTGGGCAGGAAATATTCAAAATCAGGCAAGTAAGACTAGGTGATCCTGTTGATTACAAATTGGAAGACTTGAAGGGAGGGCATAAAGAGGACATATCCTACGAGCAAGAGTTATCTATGTATGACAAACAAGATGACTTATACAAAGTTGAAAAGATTCTGAAGACAAAAGGAATGAAAAGAAAAACTATGTACTCGAGAAATGGAAGGGATATGATGAATCGTTTAACAGTTGGAAACCAGTAGAATACATTATTCCATTAACATGGTAGAACTGGTAGAAGTGCAATTATATATATATATATCAATATCAAGTAGCACGAAACTTTTGACTTTTTGAAAGATAACGAGGTTCTAGAATGTGACGAATGTGGTAAAAACAGTGCATTAGGTAATGAGGGAGTTAAAACATGCACGTCATAAGATTTTGTATTGCTCACGAGACCAGAGGGGTAAAAGAAACTACGTCTAAAAACATCGCAGTTAAAGAACAAAATGAAAAACGTGAAAAGGCGACTGTAATGTAGGTAATGTCCTGTCAAGGTAATAAACGACACCACAGAAGACAACATTAGAGATTAGGAAGTTGATTCCAACTACATTTTTTTTAAAAAAAAGACTGATAAAACATATACAGTATTAAAGACTACAAGTTGGTCAAGGAGATTTTGAACAAGATAACAGATAACGAAAATTAAATAGACGTTGATACAATCATCAAGATATTTAAACTTCTCGCAAATTTCATTGAAAACAGGTATAGCAGCGAGTTACACGGTTACTCAATCAATTATGCATTGTTCCTGGATAAAATATTTACCATGAACAACATACAGGCCACGGAACATTTTTGAAAACAACACTCAATTATTTGAAAGTGTTGAATCAGTGAAAAGATATATATCACATATTGGCATAAAATTTTGTCAGAATCAACTTAACTGGACAGTATGGATGGAAACATCTGGTTGCGATATTTCGTAGGGACGTTTGATAAGCAAAACATACCAGGTACTGTACCAGAGTTAGCGAAATCAGTATACAGATTTCACTTTGACCTCCAGATGAAGAAACTGCTGTCAGAATGTAAAGCAAATATGCCTGATGACGATGCACTCAAACCAGATAACAAACACAGTGACTTTAAACAATTTGATCCTCAACAATTTTAAATTCCACCACGGCATGACTGGAGATAAAGGGAAAAATAAATGCTTGATTGATAATGGGTCATAAGAACTGTGCGTCAAGGGTTTTGGGGAACCTACATCAGCTGTAATGTTACCCGGTTTACAAATGTAAATGCAACTGTATGTCAGGTACTGTTGAGTAATGGAACACATTACCAGCTAACGAAATGAATTCAGTGACAAAGAAGAATCTACTGGTTGGACATCTGCAAGACATTAATGGCCTAACAGATGCCAGTATATCTTTATTAAATCATTGTAGCAGATAATATGCCACTTGTATTTTAGCCGCACAGGTTCAAAACAGAACATCTATTACAATCTTCGTTTCAACAGTATCAGACACTGTTAAGAAAACTAATCGAGCTACTGATTCTAGGACAGCAAGGTTACAATACAGATGTGAACTTCATGGCAAAATTTCAACAATACACAACAGATTAAAAAATGTAAATTTACTATGACGTTGGAGGTGACGGTATTTTTTTGTTACTTAGTGACATGGTAATAAAACTTAGTAGTATCGTTGGATGCAACAACAATTTACGGAATTCCAGTGACTCATTTAAACCCCCATTAATACCGAGATCACCAAGAGAAGCATTCCAAAGACTGATAAACAACCCTTGACAATAAGACAAAGAACAAAAAACTGAAAAGGACAAATATGAAGACAAAGTGAGTACATTTATGCTGACAATAATGAATATGATGATGATATTTCTTCAAAATACCACTCTTGAGGCGACGGTGCAGTGCGTAACACGTCTGCTAATTCTATCAGATTCTCTTACATACAAAATACATATGACAATTTAGAAACGCAGAAAAAGACAAAATTGACTATGAAATAAACAATCTTTTACTTTGATACTCATGGTATGGCAGCTGGTATTTTATACTTTGCGGCTCTGTTTTTCATACATTTCAAAGTCTAATTTCATATGTTCTATTTTTCATTTGACAACTTTTACAACATTTAAATATCCCCTTAATTTCCTTCCCTCTTCTGTTGTGAATAATCTTTCCTTTGCAGGTGAAAGTTCTCCACTTTGATCAGCAGGTAAATGTTGTACTCTTCTTTGAATACCATCAATAAATTAATCTATTTTATATTCCAATGGATTTCTAAGCCGTTGATTTATACGACGAAAATCTTAAATCTCTATTCTCTCAGAGACTTGTATAGGTTGTCCGATGGCAACTGATAGCTCAAGCGTGTGTCTCTGACATTGGACTGTTCCAGGACCTGTTGTTTCCTTTTTGTCTCTGAGTCTATTTACTCTATCCAAACATAAATCTGCTATGGTGGAAGTAGGAATAGTTTGTTTATTTCTTAAACCCTCAATATTTAATTCGCTTATATAATGTGGTATCGTCCGAGTTTTCTCTCTAGTTAACAAGCTGATACAAGTTTTATCCCACAATTTGAGTCATCCTTAATTCAACGGCACCACCGAATTTGTCTGTGGCTTTAATATATATTTCATGATTACTATCGATATGCATACCCTATCGGTAATTTGCTCAGAACCAACTTTGTAACCAGAACTTCTGAATAGTCTTTTTTTAAAATGTAATTTCATTTTGTGTTATAGGTTGTTGTTCGGTATCAATATTTAACATATTTTGATCCTCAAAACAACTACCAAGATCTACAGGATCATCAATTATTCGCGGATCTGCCGTCCAGCGGTCATTATATTCGGGATCATCAATTCTTGTTTGAAGTGACGGATCTGCCATAAAGAGTTCATAATATTTATATTCAGGAGCATCAAATTCTTTCAGTTCAAAATCTGTGTTACCCTTTAGCCATCTTTTAGTAATTTAAATATCGAAAAGCATGGTAAGTTGAAAACTTACCATGCATCGTCTCATAATTTTTTTTTTGTATTTGACTCCTATGAGTATATTTACATTAATGAAATTATATTGAAAGCTCTTAAGGAATGAACTTCTACCTTTTATCCTTGATGGACACTTGATAGCATAGAACCGTGATCGACCAGAGGCATTCGGGATGGGGTCGATTACATATGTAAAATTGTTTATAATTTCAACGCCCCATTCCCCTCCCCCTTTTAAGAAACTAACAGTTCCGTTTGGTAAGAAACTTACTTCATAGTTAACTTAATTACCTTCATCGTGTACACTGTTTTTATCTTTCGCAATTCTTCTTAATAATACTCACAGTAAGTATTCATAAATAAATATTCACAACATACTGTTAGTTTACATTTAAATTCCTATTTTCGGTAGTGATCATTGGTTTATATCCGTTTGGATCCATTTCGGTTTATTTAAGTTTTGTTTCGGTTGCAATTCGTTCAAGCTTGGTTATTATAAATTCATTTCCGCTTGATATCGTCCACTTTCGCTCGTTTTATTTCTTTTCCGGTGATTAAGCATGTCATGCCTATTCGCTAGTATCTGACCTAAATTGGCAAGCCAATATCATAGGCCGGGTAACTAGTAAAATATGTGTCTCCCAATTAGTAAGTCGTTTAGCGAAGTTTGTAGCAGGTAGAATACGAAACAGGGAACCAGATTAATGGGCAAAAAAGTACGGAGATTCCGAACTTTCACTAAGATGGAGGTTGCTAGGCATCTGCGGTCTCACGAGCACCAGAAAGGTGACGCAAGTCATGCCTACTTCAGCCATGTACCTTTAACGAGCCTCCAAGACGATCATATCTTGGCGAGAAAATCGAGAGTATATTAAGAGAGGAAAACACTAGCTTACAAGTAACCCTCGTAAAGAGTATTCAAATTGCCCCCATAGTGAAGTACTTTTTGCTACTGCCACTATGAAAATGTAGCTTCACGGTAAATCATAAATAATTTCAAGAACAAACTCTAATACGTATGAGGTTTTCTAAAAAGTTCACCGTCTTTTAACTTAATCAATACGGTGCCGGATCGAAACCCATTGATATATGGGATGATACCAGGGGTGTTACTGAATAAGTTTTATGGAGGATCTGTATACGTTTTTGTGGTTGCCATGTTGGCTTGATGCAGGACTTCCGCCAGAAATGAATGTTTGATGATACAGATATATTTCAACGAAGTCCAATAATGCACTGAATAATTTCGATTTTTATTTATTGAACAGACAATCAGTGATATTACATACATAAACGATGAAAAATGTATTCCGTGTCACATCACGGCTCTAAAATACACATTCATATGCAGGCTTCTACATATCACTACACTTGCTGACCTTTAAATAATAGAAGCATGTTTATTAACATGCAGACCCGCTGACAGAAATTCAGGGCCCTGGTAAGAGCAGTCATGGGCCCCAAAACTAGTTTTTTGTATATAAAAACCGGTGTACAATTTTGCATATAAAACCTGTATTAATCTACCATAACTTAGACTCTTGCAAGGAACAATTTTTAATATTTATGCAAAGATTAATTCATTTTTTATAACTGAGTTGACGGCGGGTCCCTAGAAATCGCCGGGCCCCTGGGTAATTGCCCCCCCCCCCCGACATTATTGAGCAGATCGCTTTGAAACCCCAGACACAAGTTCATGTTCAATAAGTTTCTGTCTATTTAGCACTGAAGTTAACAGATGCAAAGATCAAAATGTTATTCGTAACACTCAAATATTAGATTTCAAAGTAAGATGAATAAAATGCATACATTGTACACGAGTAGTTTTTATTTTTGCGATCAAATTCCTTCACAATTTCTAATAATTTTCAATTAAAATTGTTATTAATTTTACTGTGATATTTTGTGCTTCGTATCAAATGCCCATCCTTAATGGCATACTATAAACGCTTGGAGTCTAACTTTATGACCACGTACTCTTTGAAAGGCAACTTGTTATACCCCGTAATGTATGTCAGGTCCTCCATTCATCCACCCCGTTTTTCCGTCCGTCACATAATCTTGTCAACACAACTAGTCTCGCAGGTTTTGATGGATTGCCATGAGACTGGGTAAATTAAGGTCATCACCTGAAGAAGTGCATATCGACAGACCACTTTCCTCCCGCAATTTGTACAAGAGTTATTGCCATTTTGATTTACAGCTAGATGCAATGTATGTCAGAATGTTTTAAATGCACCTACTCTCGCAGTTTTCAGTGAATTGCTGAGAAACTTGGAGCATATGGTTATCATCAGAAGATATGCGTGGTAACTAATCGTTGTACTCACAATTTTCGGAAGAATTATGTACTTTTTTCCACTATAGACTCATCTCCAACATAGCAGTAGGGGATGACTGTGGTAGAGGCCACGATATATTTACTAGGGCAAATTTCTGACCATTCTCCAAGTTTAAGTTAATCTTTAGAACGTGTTTTGAGGATGGCAGCATTTTGTAATATGACTTATGTTTAACGAAAAGAATGTTAATGGAGAACAATGATACAAATGCTGATTTAACATATAAAGAATATTTAAAGGAAGGTAATGGCTATTTATTGCAAAGACTACGACTGCGGAAGCAGACTGGGAGCAGAAGTCACGAGGATATTGAGAGGTCATATAATATTAGACTGGGCTCCTTT
Organism: Margaritifera margaritifera; assembly: GCA_029931535.1. Taxonomy (NCBI): domain Eukaryota; kingdom Metazoa; phylum Mollusca; class Bivalvia; order Unionida; family Margaritiferidae; genus Margaritifera; species Margaritifera margaritifera. The sequence continues at coordinate 1,656,390 of JAQPZY010001481.1, forward strand.
TCTAGGTTTCACTTATTTTATATTTCGAGTGCTACCATCCTGACAACGAGTGCCCTAATGAATAGGGGCAAACAAACAAAAAAATAAAAAAATAAAAAAATAACAACCCTTTATATAAACGGGTGGATATACCTTATCATTTAGCTGGTGTAGTTGTTTGACGGTAAGTTTATTTAATTAGAATATTACTTGTTAATCATGCGAAGGCATTGCTCATGTCCTCCAGGACAATGCTGATAGGAAACATTATACACAAATCACAATGATTACTTCCGGGTCAGTACCTATTAATGTAGTCCAAATTTATTTTAGAGTATGTTTCCCTCTCTTATTTGGTGGTAATTCTTGGTTAGATTTAGACATTGTTGGTATTGATTTAAAGGAAATTGTTTATGCTTATAAAATGAACATTATGGTGTGATTGTTTATGTGTATTTTGGCGACAGTACACAATGAGTAATCAGGCCCTGATGCTGGCCCGAAGAGTAATCGGTGACCCATGGCAGTTTTGTATACAGTTCAGCATCTCAAAAAGTGCTGATAACTTATGATAAGAACTTCACTGTGAGTTCATATTTGAAGATACATTAGATTAACATATGATTTATTAGGATTTGGACACACTGGACAGTTCAGTACAGAAAAACAAATGTACTGACTATATAAGGAAATAATTATAATTGTGTACTGATTCCTGTCAGTGTGTTAGCCTTCAAACCTTAAATCGAAATGGCATGTTCATCATTATGTTTAGACATTATATATATATATATATATATATATATATATATATATATATATATATATATATATATATATACATATATATATATATATATATATATATATATATATATATATATATATATATATATATATATATGCTTTAGAAATAGAAGTATAAAATGAACAAAGTTAACAAATTAAGTTATTTCTTAAAATTTAAATTAAAAAGTTTCAAAATTTATATTTTTGAAATTTTGACAAACGAAATGCATATTTTAGTCTCTGTGGGGTTGATACTCATTAATATCATTATGTATGAATTATAACATCGTATACAAGTTCTCATGGCGGATATTTATCAAATTCTGTCCGAAAAAACACCTTTAAATGTCAGAATGGGGCCTTATTCAAAACACACGAAGAACTCTTTCCATTTGAGATTGTGTCTGCAGGTCATTTACACTATTTATTATGGCTGCAAGCAGTTAATGTATGTGCTTACAATAATGTGATATATTAATAACACATATCTGATTATATCGCTTACAGTTATTGTTTATGAACATAGTTACATGGTACTTAATGAAAGGATGGAGATGAAGATTCCTAAGTGCAGTTTGCTCAGTCTGTCTACTAAGCTATTTTAAACTGTCAGAGAAAGAGACATGTGACAAGAAATATATGTCAAAGGGATAAAATGTACTGTCTCCTGTCTTGTTCACTTGGATGTTGGAAAACAGCAAAATGAAGTGAGTCTAACACAAAGTACATCTCTTTTTATACTTAATGTTGGTTGAGACATTGATTGACAGAGCGCGATATTGTAGCATAAGCTGATATCACATTCTAACGAACCATTCTACTTAATAATTTTTAACAGACACTCTTAAAAATACACAAGAAATCGTCAAACAGATCATATGAATTCACTTTGAACACGTGATCTTATTAAGTACATGGTTGTGTGTCCTACATGAAAAAACGTCCATCGTTGTTCAGAATTGTTTGGAATTAGAATTTCACATTTAGTTGATAATATAGGATCTAACTCTACCTATAATTGATATGTCAGGCATATAATTGGATGTGTGCACTTGAACTATCCAAAAATATTTTTTCCATACTGAATTAGCTTACTTATGGTAATGGCTTTTAATTTAGTACTTTGCCACTCACTCTCCCTATATACTGTTATGTACTAGTTGTTGAGTAAATGGTCCAAACCTCACTCTACCCACATTGCCCTACACTTTATGATAGCTTGTGTTTCTTATTAGTTTTGTTTTTAGTTATTTAGGTTGTAAATGGCTGAACATACTCTGATAAACATACTTCTGGAAACCTCATATATTTTGGGGATTAATAATGACTTTAATACATGTTCATTGCTTCACATTTCTGAGTGTCACTATTTAAAGTTGAATGCTTTTCCATGTGCATGCCCACTTAATGTTATTTGGAAATCTCCATATCTAGCACATTCTCACTTCATTTACCTACATCTTCCTAATCTATGAGACTAAAGAAACATATGTTATCTCTTTTTACGTCTGGCCTGGTATTTTGAACAAGGCGGAAGGTTGGATTAGCTTGGGTGCTCCCCGGTAGACAGGTAGTGATACCAAGGTCTCATTAGGACATGTCCAAGTTACCTGGAAAAAGTCATCAGGATTAGTTCATACTACCACACTGGTATATAGTACCTCAAAGACATGGCTTAAATCTTCACGAGAGAGATCAACACCACTGTTCAGTAAGGTAAAGCATCCCAGAAGCTGTATTTCTATTACAGGGACACTATTTATGGTTATTGACATTGAAACGCTGTGCATTTTTGCTACAAAACATGGTACTGGTCCTATCACTGTGGGATATTTAAGTGTATTATTATCTATCCTAACAACTGGCTGAGTTCCTGGCACAATAAATCTGGATGATAGCACATGTCTTTGTTTCTTTAGTGTTTACACCTATACACATTCGAACAGGCATATTGTAATTCGCCTAAAAATCATTGATCAACTTTTGCTGTCTAAAATTTAGCGGTTTCATATTTTAAATTTGTATACAAATTTTATTAATATGTTTAATACCTTGTAAAAGTAAAATTTGTATGTGAAATTCTATTAAAATGAAATATATCAATGTTTGTCTATTCCAGCATTTTCCCAGAAATTATCTTGTATTATAAATACGTTTTTACTGCATTAAACAATTCCCATCATTAAGGAAGATATAGCAATTTTAATGTTGGGGTCTAAAAAATATCAGGTCCAATAATTGCACCCTGCTGAACATCAACACTACACACTTTCTGACAGATATCACACTGCTTGTTTGCCATATAAATCAACAATATTTGGTAAGTAAAGTTGAAATATGTGAGGCATGCAAATATACGAGCTTGGCTAAATTGCCCATAAATAAGTGTGCCGAATAGGACTCAGATCACAATTATTAATTCAGGGTCAGTACCCACGAATGTAGTCCAAATCTATTTTTTTTGGTATTTTTCCCTCTCTCTTTTTTTTAGTGGTGATCCCTGGCTTAGATTTAGGCATCCTTGGTAATTTCAAACGAAATTGTTTATTCTTTTGAATATGAGCATTATGGTGGAACTGTCTGTGTGTATTTTGCCGACAGTGCACAGTGAGTACTCAGACCTTAATGCTGGCCCGGAAGTGAAATCTGTTATCCATGGCACGTTATTTTGTTTGCAGTTCATCATGTAGAAACAATACCTGATAACCTATGACAAAAACTTCATTGTGAGTTTATCTTTGAAGAAACTTTAGATTAACATACGATTTATTAGGATCTTGACACACTGGAAAGTTCAGTACTGTACAACAAATGTAGGGACAATATAGGGAAAATAATTGTGTACTTAGTCCGCATTGACACCATTGAGCTTCCCAGTGAACCCAGCGGAAACACGCCATACTCAACAAGTTTTGAGTGAACAGTGATGTGAACTGTTTTCATCAATTGATATGTTATGTATCAAAACAATCTATACCGACACCACCGGTGGGTTGGTTGGGTTTTATCGGCACTTTCAACCTATTGCTGGCGGTAAACATGCGTTTTTATGCAACTGGAGTGGTTGATTATCAAAAATCCGTTTTGCATGCGGTGATGAGGTAAATTGTACTGCTTGGTAATGATCCTTAAAGCCGTCTTCCTGGAAATACTGCAACACCTACCTCCCTCTTTGAGTCTTCCCACACTGTTTGGCAAATTATTTGACATGCGCAACTAGATCTTGTGACCTTGCAGTAAACTTTATGCGGCGAATATAAACGTGGCAAGTTTTTTTGCCATATTCTTAGTTATCACATATACTCCCGCCACTCTGACGACAAAATTACACATTCGCCCACTTTCGACCAAAACATAGTACCACGTCCATCTTGTAGCAATTCACGAGATTGTTTGGAGGAGACATAAGTAAAACAATACCCGGTATTCACGCAGCACGTAAATTTACCGTTTTTGAGTACAGCTTACATCATAAAGCCAACACGTCAAACCATCAAAAACCTGATTGATCATGTAAGAATAAGAGGTACAATGTGTTGAATACAATAGGCACTCTATATTGGACGGAGAATTTATATTTTATTGATCATGCACAAAAAACTTTTAAGTTTTTCTTTTCCAAAACCACACCTACTTTCTATATTTCAATTTAATTTTCTTTTTCCCTCTTTTAATCCTCCTCGTTTTGTCAATTCGTCAATACACTGCAAAAATCCCTAAAACAATAATTAAAATTAATTTACCTTTTCGTCAAAAATCTTATTTAAACTATATATATATATATATATATATATATATATATATATATATATATATATATATATATATATATATATATATATATATATATGGTGACCGAGCGGTCTAAGGCGCTCGCCTTTGCTGGTCACTGACAACTCACCTGTGTCCGCGTGGGTTCAAGTCTCGGCTCGGCCAACGTTGATATGTGAGAGAGCTTGCCTGTAGCAACCCGTGGGTAGGTGGTTTTTCCTGCGGTTTTCCCGGGTTCTTCCTCCACATCAAATTCACCGGCCACCATGTATAGCCTATCACGTGCTGAAAAATGGGGTTAAACCCACAAACCACTCTCTCTCTCTCTCTCTCTCTCTCTCTCTCTCTCTCTCTCTCTCTCTCTCTCTCTCTCTATATATATATATATATATATATATATATATATATATATATATATACTCTGTATTTTCTCGACGCCATGAATTTGATTTGTTTTAATTCTTATTTTAATTGTTCATTTATTACTTTTGTGATCTGAATTACGTTAAATAAATGAAATAAATGTTTTTCCTCTTAAAAATAGACACTCAATGTTGCTTGGAGAGAGAGAGAGAGAGAGAGAGAGAGAGAGAGAGAGAGAGAGAGAGAGAGAGAGAGAGAGAGAGAGAGAGATGGATCTACAGACAGAGAGACAGGTATGCCGACCGATGTATACACGCAGTAATTCAAAATAATCAGTGGAAACATACAATACATATATTATTGGTCCTGCCTCAATATTTATCTACAATTACACCTATATCGTTAACGTTGTTTCACATGTCCCTGATTTGTAAAGTGTGGAACAATCACTCAACTTTTGACCACATGTATAACTTTGGCCTTAAAGCAGCGTTTTTTTATAGGCTCGTTCTATTTTCTCATTCATCCAATATAACAGATCTTTCTCTCGTATAACCATGCACACAATGTGATATCCGACTTCTAACTCTAAAACTGAGAGAGAAAGAGTGAGATTCCAACGATCTAGAAATTCCATCGGTTAAAAATGCTTAAAAAATGCTAGATATAATTTTACCATGTAATTTTGCACATGTAGAAAAGGGTTTAAAATTTCGTCTTTTGATAAGAGTTTCATGAAAATGGGTGTGTACTGTGCACGCGGATAAACTATGTTGGCCCCATGTCCTCGGTATCATCATGTTTAATCTGAGGTTTACATAATGTACTCGCGTCGTTGGTACAACATGTTGCAAGATGTTATATAATATGTATTTGCAATAGCTACACTGTTTTTTTCCCTGATGAATGTGAATTGATAGAGGATCATAAGTGACCGGTCGGTGCATTTTTCGCCGACGGATCTTTTTCATCGTGGTATCTTGATTTCCAGTTCAATTATAGTTTTCTGGTCAGCTCGATTGCTAAGTGGAACTGAGGTGGATCAGTGGTTAGCGTGACGGTCTCGCGACTAGAAGGGTGGGAGTTCGAATCCTGCCCAGACTAGGCCGGACGGCCGCCATGGTGCATCCCTGGGCAAGACACTTAACTTGTATTTTCTTTGCACGATATAACCTTCCATGTGTTGATGTGTCGTCAAGCACCATGCTTGACTGCCCTAACAATTGTATGTATGTATGTATGTATGTATGTATGTATGTATGTATGTATGTATGTATGTATGTATGTATGTATGTATGTATGTATGTGTGAGTTCCATAACACACATGTACATTCTGTGCAAACCTTTGGATAGTCTGGTGTTTCCTACGGTGCTGTTCTTGGAAATGAGCTCCCCAAGAACATGAAAAACAAATCTAAATGTGTTCAAACACAAACTTGTATGAATGTTATTTACAAAGGCAGAGTTTTATTGTAAATATTGAAATATATGCACTCCAAATATTATATTCATGTATATTGTATTTATCATGTTTTGATATATTGAGTGTATTGTTTAATCACGCTTTAACAATAGTTTGTTCATCCCCTGTGCCTCGATGAAGAATAGTGTAGTATAACAAAATGAGTTATCCTCGTGAAATAAAGTATGTATGTATGTATGTAGGTAGGTAGGTAGGTAGGTAGGTAGGTGGGTAGGTAGATATGTATGTATGTACGTGGGAAGACATGTGGATGGATGTTTAAGAACACATGAAGCAATTCGTACTTTTGGAAAGGTACTATTCTTGATTACATGGGGGCTAACTGATGTACATCAACGTTAACACGCGAGAATTGCACTTTGAAAAAAGATACTTCACAGATAGGTCTGGAAAGAAAAACGAGAGAGAGAGAGATTGAGAGAGAGAACACATGCATATGAAGCGGAGAGATGGTAGATGTGCAGAGTGATACTTTCCTTGTCTGCAATGGCTATCGGAAAAAAGTGAGACAGAGCGGTTATTGATAACATGTTGTCTATCGTCTGTCTGTCTTGTTGTTTTGTTAATTAATTTTCCTTTGTCTTTTATCCTTCTTGTGTTTGTTTTTTATTCTTTTTTTTTTCTATTTTTTTTCTTCTAACATTTTTAGAATCAAGACCTCTTGTCTACGCATTTAAATTTTGTTGGAGTTCAGGAAGACTAGATAACTGATTTATCCCTAGATCAGAAGGTCAAATATGGAGTCATAGAGGCATTTATTGTTGTGAGCGATTTATCCCTGGATCAGAAGGTCAAATATGGAGTCACAAGGGCATTTATCGTTGTGGGCGATTTATCTCTGAATCAGAAGGTCAAATATGGTGTCACAGAGGCATTTATTGTTGTGGGCGATTTATCTCTGGATCAGAAGGTCGAATATGGTGTCACAGAGGCATTTATTGTTGTGAGCGATTTATCCCTGGATCAGAAGGTCAAATATGGAGTCACAGAGGCATTTATTGTTGTGGCCGATTTATCCCTGGATCAGAAGGTCAAATATGGAGTCACAAGGGCATTTATCGTTGTGGGCGATTTATCTCTGAATCAGAAGGTCAAATATGGAGTCACAGAGGCATTTATTGTTGTGAGCGATTTATCCCTGGATCAGAAGGTCAAATATGGAGTCACAGAGGCATTTATTGTTGTGGGCGATTTATCCCTGGATCAGAAGGTCAAATATGGAGTCACAAGGGCATTTATCGTTGTGGGCGATTTATCTCTGAATCAGAAGGTCAAATATGGAGTCACAGAGGCATTTATTGTTGTGGGCGATTTATCTCTGGATCAGAAGGTCGAATATGGTGTCACAGAGGCATTTATTGTTGTGAGCGATTTATCCCTGGATCAGAAGGTCAAATATGGAGTCACAGAGGCATTTATTGTTGTGGGCGATTTATCCCTGGGTCAGAAGGTCAAATACGGAGTCACAGAGGCATTTATTATTGTGTCGATTTATTCCTGGATCAGAAGGTCAAATATGGAGTCAAAGAGGCATTTATTATTGTGGGCGATTTATCCATAGATCAGAAGGTCAAATATGGAGTCACAGAGGCATTTATTGTTGTGAGCGATTTATCCTTGGATCAGAAGGTCAAATATGGAGTCACAGAGGCATTTATTGTTGCGGTCGATTTATCCCTGGATCAGCAGGTCAAATATGGTGTCACAGAGGCATTTATTGTTGTGGGCGATTTATCCTTGGATCAGAAGGTCAAATATTGAGTCACAGAGGCATTTATTATTGTGGACGAACCCCATAAAGCTCTACTTTACTAATTACTCTATTCTCTTTATTCCAAATCGTGCCCGAAATAGACTCTACAAATAACAGCTGAAAAGAGGGTTCAACTAGCTAGTAAGAGATATTTTGCGATCGTAAAAAAAAATGCAAGTGAATTGCTCACGTTAAACAGTGTGTGACAGGCTTTATACCTAATAATAAAAACTACATCCTCCATGCTAGAACTGCCATGTTTTGTACATTTTGCATATATTACATTAGAATTTGTTTAGAATAGACTTGCAGGCAGAGAGAAACCTGATATACTCTCACTCTCTTTTGATAAAAGTTTGTTTCACTGTTTCGTGTAAAAACGTTAATGCAAGATATACATATAGTAAACAATTAAACTTTACCACTATTCTATGCCGCTTGTGTGTGTGTGTGTGTGTGTGTGTGTGTGTGTACCAATCAATCATATTTAATTTACACTATGTGACTGATTATTATGATTAAATATTGAACATTTTCATTTTTATCACTATTAACTTTACATTGTCGGAATCGTGCAGTTTTTTTTTCCATACTGCACTGCTTCATACTGCAGGACAAGTGTGTCTAAAAATAGTATCGTGTTTTAGAAACAACTTTTTATGGTAAACAAACATTGTGTGCACATGTAGCAGACGCAGGAGCTTTTGGTTTATTTGATTTGTCTGTGGATAAACTAAGCAGGCTGTTTAAGACATTTGAAAGTAGCGATGATAAAATATGGATGAGTTCATCGAGTCACAAAAGAAACTTTCAACCAAGCAAGCGACTAAAAGTAATATCCGCAATGTGCAGCGATGGCTGTATGACATCAAACGGGAGACACGCTGCATTGAAAATATCATGCCGGATCATTTAAACATTTATTTAGCAGAAATGTTCATAACGATTCGCAAATCGAATGGTTCAGACTATGAGCCGTGATCTCTAGAGTCTATCAAAAATAGCACAGACAGGCATATTAAGGCTAATTGAATATCCCATCTCTCTTAGAGACCGTCCATTTTACAAGTCAGTCCAAGCACTAAATTAAAATTAAAAAAAAAAAAAAAAAAAAAAAAAAACTGAAGAAGGCGGGTTTTGGTAGAAAATCAAGAGCCTCAGAGCCGATATGCCAAGATGACGAAGAAGCTTTCTTTTCCGCTGGTGAAATGGCGTCTCACACCACAGCTGCTTTGCAATTTTTCCTGTTTTACTTTTTGGGAAAATGTTTGGATTTCGAGGCCGAGACGAACAAATAAAATTTAAGTTTGGAGATGTATCAGTATTCACCGATTCCACCGGTGTCCACTATCTTCAATATGCTGAGAGGGATAGCAAAACATTTTACGGTACTGGTCCACAATACCTCGCATTTTTTCCACTGGAACAGTAGCTGAGCGAGATCCAGTTGACCTTTACCTGCAATATTTGAAAAGCGGACCCTCATAAATAATGGATGACGACATCCCCTTTTATTTAACCCCAATTCCAGTGCAGAAACTGACAGAATCTTCTAAAATATGGTAATCATATTTCTACATATTCCATTAATGGCCTTATTTCAAATAAAAACATAAATAGAAGAGAGAAGGAAAAAAAGTCCTAAATAAATGTCAGACAATGTACTGAATGAATGAATTAATTTTAAAAAAAAAAAAAAAAAAAAAAAATGTAAAAAATCTTTAAAAAAATGTGTACCCTGCGCATACCAAACAATTTCCACAATGATATGGATCAATGAACGCTGAAAGATATAAGAAAACAAAAAGAGATTTTTTTAAAAAATTAGTTTAAGATAAAAAAAATCTCGACAATTAAAAGTGTACACTGCAAAAGAATTTAAATAAAAATATATTTTAGGGGAGAAAATATTTAAAATTGCAGGTATTACCCAAGACCAATGGAAGTTAATCAACTGGGATCTCTGATGAAACTAGCTGCAGAAAGAGCAGAAATCCAGGGGAGAATCACCAACCATGCAGTGCGGAAGATTATTGTCATAACCCTATCCAACAAAGATCATGCAAGAGACAGGGCATACAAATATGTAATTTTTTACTGGTAATAACAATGGCAATAAATGTACTTACCTTTCTGCATCTTGAATTTCCTCAAAATGTAACTTCTGAGTTATTTCTGCTAATTAAAAGTACATAGGTTCCAAAAACTGATCCACAGTGCAAAAATGTTTCGTCGACCGTCCTATCTTTGTGTTCTTCCTTGAATCGTGCGCCATGTTTCTCGCGACCATACGCGCTTGTTTTGAGATCGTGGCGTCATCAACTGGGTCACTAGCGTTCATTGACAATGACAGTAAGTGCTCATTAAGAAATATTCGATGAAATGAAATTTAAATAGAACTACAATTCAAATTAAAAAAACAACACAAAAAACAAACAAAAAAAAAAACAAAACAATGAAATGGCCAATTTCACTAATGCGATATTTGCCTCAGGTTTGTGACCCAGGGCCGCTGTCCACATGTTGGTTTTCTTTACCTTTTGATTAGTAGGAAACCCATGACAGAAATTTCTCAGACGGTAAAGGCAATGTAAAATCTTCGTTTCTATAACATGCACTTCTTGTATCATGTTAGAAAAAATAAATCCAATGGAAGAGTATGCAGTATGAAATACTTTATTAGATTATTGTAATGTGAGGTAAAAAAATCTTTGTTGTAACATAGCCTGAAGAAAAAAAAATCTTTTAAAAGTTCAGCGTATCCTTAAATACGATAATTATATCAAAATAGCTTTTTAAAAAAAATAAATGAAAAATGCATCCTATTTTTTATACATTTTTTTAATACTTTTGGCATCATTTTTAATGAGTGTTTTAATGCAGTCAATATGCGTATGAAAGCAATAAAATATATTGCAAATGCAAATAATGAAAATACGGAGACATTATAAACGATCTATTTCCACACTTTGGCCTAATTGTCACATTCCAATCTTAGGTCACGTGGAATTTATTTCAGGGGCACGAACCATGGATGTGCTTCCGGAAATAGACAAATTGTGACACATTCAGAAAAATGGTAGCTCGCAAAGGATTTAGAGAGGTTATAAACATTTTTCACAATGAATATATTAAGTAGATAAAGTTGAAAACATTCTATGGTGTTTTTAATAGTTTCTAACAATATTATAATGCAAGCGTTAAAATTCATGTTAAGGGCACGAACCATGGTAGACCGAGGATACTATAATCTGTAGTCTAGACTACATTTCCAACACAAATCACATTCCAAAGGAGAATTTACTGCACTCCAGCACGAAATGAATTTAAACTTTCCTAACAAAAATAGTTAATCCTGCGTCTTTTTGAGAATTTAAATTTGAAGACTTTCATATTTTTCCAGCTTATGATTCCAAACTATCAATGGCAGAACAGAAACGCATATGCAGCTTGCTGTCAACGCCAGTCCCTGCAGCCACATGTACATCGAATGGAATCAAGCCAGCTAATAACTCCAGTCCATCACAACTAGATAAGCAGAATTTAGCTCGATCGACAGAAAAACAAAATACTTCCATTCCCGACCAACTGGTAAAGTTGTTCCAAGGTGCATTCATTCATAATATTACTCTAAATTTCAATTTTAAATAGAGAACAATTATATCTATTTTTAAAATGAGTGACTGAGCGCGCGGTACGCTACCAAGTTCAAAGGTCGCTGGGCGGTGCTATGTGCGCATGAATACTGTTAATGTGTATTTGTTTAACTATGGTTGTGTATTTACTTTAGAATGCAGCAGAAATTCCATAACTTTGTTTCTTGTAGTGTGTTTTTTTCATTATTGAGCCTAAAGTAGAAAAAAAAAATGAGCATATAATAAAAAGGTTACTACATTTGTATAGGAAAATATTGAACTCGTTTGTCTGAGCGATTCTGCACTCCTAACGTCGTGCAGTATAACTCAGAACATTCCCTCATATTTTCCCATACAAATACAGTAATCTATAATTCCGTATGACGTTTTCCACTTTTAGCAGTATGAAAGTTGTAATTAGTTTGGCGAATCAAAGGGTCAGTAGAATATGATCTCGTATCGGTGACTGTCAGATCTACTTATTGATAAGTAGATCTTGATTTTACTAAGATTAGTGCATAAGCTATATCGGACGCCAAGATATCTATATAGGATGGTGCAGACCGATCTTGTACATAAGGGAGGTAAATGTTGTCACTTGATTCCCATAATTATTTTCCTTGTCGAAATGTGTTTAACTCGCATTCATACATAGCTAGATTCTCTACAGCTTTTTCACATAAATGGTTCAATTTTCATAATCAAATATCCACCCCCCCTCCCATAAAAAAAAAAATAAATTAAAAAAAATTATAACACAAAAGTTCTTTCGTAAGCATATTTCATATTTTGTTTTTATTTGTCTTGAAGACAAATTAAATTTATACCTCTTAACAAACAATGTCTGTCAATGCCATACGCGTTTGTAATACAATTTAAAAAATAAGGAATATTAAGAAAATATGACTAAATTTTCTTTTTAAATTTGTCGTAGGTACAAATAAAAACACATGTTCTCACAATTTGAAGTCTCATATAACAATCCACTATATAAGGGAATGATATTGTTTGATTGCCTTTGCAGAAAGTACTTTAGAACAGGAAATTATGTAAACCCTGGAATTTCCGAATCTCTTTTTTGAATCTTTTCATAGAGCGTTAGGAAGGTTGGATGATACAATTATTTGCAGAATACTCCATGACCCCACTATATAATACCGTTTTTATAATTTATATAGAGCAATAGGTAAGTTTTTCTTGCTGATTTTATTACTCTGCTACCACCATATTAATACATTCTAATGAGCGATAAGGGGGGTTCGTTATCGACTTTATTGCAATGTACTGGATGAATCAGCTACATAATCCGTATTGATGCATTTCCATAGTGCGGTAGGTCGTTTGTCACGGAATTGTGTGCACAAAATTGCAATTGTATTGTATTTTAATGTAAATATAATATGGGTCCCGTTTCGGCGTACAGTAGTACCCATGGTGTATGTTTTAGTTTTGTCAGATGATTGCGATATGCTTAGTTTTACTCTCTTGGTCAACCGGCTTACTATGGCACGTGCAAACTGTCTGCAGTAGGGACTCACTTGCCTCTTTTGTGTGTGTGTGTGTGTGTGGTTCACGCCACGTACCAGTATATAGAGCTCTAATTGTCCTGTATATAATTACATCGCATTGATGCCTTGCCCTGAAGCAGTGTTCTTCACGATAGCAATCTCCACCAGTAGGGATATGTAATAATTGTATACGTTCTTGTTTTCCTTTTATCACCTGTGTTTGATAGATAGAGTGGTTTGTTAAGTTTGGAATTGATCTTAAATTTTCATTAGGTAAGACGAATTTTAATATTTATTTCAGGTTACAGTCGTATTTTTTAATATGAATGGACAAGATGGGTTGAATTATGCATGTTGTATATAGTAAACGATGAGGATTGATCTAGCTTTATATAATAGTCTTGTTGTAGATAGAATCATGTATGAACTTGGTTATCATGTAATTCCATATATTCGTTCTCTACGTAGAACAGTTCTAATGTTTAACCAGGTCTTTCCTTGTGTACGTATATATAACATGTATAGTGGTGTTTGTACCAAAACACGGTAGTATTGATGGCTCATGTACTACACGATTCAGTCGTGTGTATTTCCAGCTGAATTGATTGAAACAAGTTGACACTAATCGTGCTGGCTGTAGGAAGTCATGTTGGCACGGTTCAACATCAGATTGGCAAACAGACCATGCTCACGCCGTAGACTGCACGAATGCATGGTTCCGGCTGGATATTCGGCAGACAGGAAGGAACACCATATCTGCAATCATTCTTTGTGTACGCTCTATTACAGTGAAATAGGGCGACTTCACGTCCGTTATTGAACGGTGTATTACATAATTTCATTTTTGTTATATGAACGACGTAGTGTCATAATTTCGTTTCCATTATATGAATAGCGTGGTATCAAACCTTCATGTCCGTTACTGGACGGTGTATTTTCATATATTCATATGCTTTGTGAACAGTACATTTCCATGAATTGTTGTCATTTGTGAATACATAGATTCGCAATTTCATTAAATGATCAGAACAGTTTCATGCCTGTCAAATTGAACAGAATAATTTGATAATAATATTATAATCCCTGTTTTATAATATGCACCAGCGAATGTGTATAGTTAACTAGGCAACGTGTGGCAAGCTTTTCAATATTTCATTTGGAATCCAGCATGTCATTTAAATAGCAGCATATAGTGTTTGCGTATGCTTGTTTGATTCTATGTTGGACGAGTTGAATCGAGAGTGTGGGGCTGAATATTTAGCTCGCTTTCCTCTCTCTATCACACATTTAAATGTTCCGTACGGATCGAATTAAGCCGAACTGCAGTATTAACGCTTTTCAAGGACATGGACAAGATTCAAAACGTCCAACAATCCGTTTACGAGTTTGACATCACCGATGAAAAAACGAACATGAATGTGACTCAAGTGTCGCCCCTTTCAGGCAGCGGACAATGTTTTATTAGACGATAAGCTCCCGACCCTCAAAAGAAATATAGTCAAGACTAACAACGACAAAGACAACAAGCGTTTAGCTCCATCATGGTGGCTTGAACTCAAGCAAAGAAACATGTACAACAGAATGGAAGTGATTATGTACGAACATTTGAGAATAGCACAATCCCAAACAATGAAGAGAGTCAGAGACACTTTTGATACAAGCAAGCATTTCTAATGAGACCGCGTGCGAACCGCATGAGAAGCAGACAATTTAAGAAGTCTTATCCGCTCGCTACACTTTAAAAGTTCACCCACAAATTATACGCGGAGATCTTCTGTATCGAGGTTCAGAACTCCCAGATGGGAAAACAATCGACGAGTATCAGAACTAAACTCAATTCGACCGTATTACTAGTATCTGAGGGTGTCTCTAATACATATACTATGCGAAAAAAAATGAAAAAGACTTCAACAGTCGGGAGCAACATTTACACTGTCGAGAGAGATGTCGTCACTATTGGGGGAAAGGGATGATTCAGTATGTTACGACCAACATAGAATGAAACAGTTCAAAAAGTGGAAATGCGCTTGTGAATTGCCAAAAATGTCCGGAGAGCCTTCCACCAAATTTACAGCCTTACACGTTTGTCCAGGACAGAAATGATGTTATATTTGTCATCACTTCGTCGTTTTAGATAGTCAATGTTACATTCACAGAATTAGAAGAAGACAGGGACAATAACGACAAAGAAAACAACCACAACAGAAAGAAAAAGAAACGGAATCGTCAAGCGGTCTTTATCTTTTTTGACTTGGAGTATTCACAAGAAACCGGTAGTTACGTACCTAACTTTTGTGTGGAACACAGAGCTTGCATCGAGTGTATTCAGTAACCTCTATTCTTACATAAAAATGCGTGCGCAGCATTGTTAGACGAAGTTATCAATGCAGTCGTATCCATGTATCAATACCGGATTTCGCTTGCCATTTATGCCCCAGTGTGTTATTATACTTAAGCTTTTAGCGGGCCGCAGCCAACCAAACATGGAGGATGACGTATTTACTGACCTAAATTTGGTGATTGCGTAACGCACCCAGGAACCAGAAATTTCAGGTCAAACAAATAAGGCAGGAGTTCCATGTTCCGCTTTTCCAGTTTAAAGTGATAGTAAATTTATAAAAAGCGTTCAAGTATAAAATGTTACAGGTCATCTATCCAGTGCGTCTGTAATAACGATCATGAAACAATTGTGGTAAACAATTTCTATCGTATTTATCATGCGGATGGAAAAACTGAAGATATAACTGCCAAAAAAACTGCAACAACAATATCAGCCACAACAATAATAACTTAAATACATCAAAGCACAGCTTTACAATATTAAGCTAATAACAAGCATAGAAACAAGGATTTTTATAAGATATAGCCATACTTTTTACTATCAACACCATTGCTACAACATGCACAAGAAAGAAGGGGGAGGGTAAGAACAAGAAGAAAGCAGAAATAACAGCAACAATTGTAGACTTCTTTTGCATGTGAATTGTTTTAAAATTCTGAACACAAAAGGTCCCTTTTTATAGTAGAAAACTTTATTCATATACATAAACAGTAAACACATATCATCTGGAACCCCCCCCCCTCCAAAAAAAAAAAAAAACAAAAAAAAAAACAAACAACAAGCTAAGATAATATCTAGCCAAGGGAATATATATTTTTTGTTTCAGAGAATAAATCCTCTCACACAAAGGATTTTACGCTGGTTGACATGATATGAGGGAGTTTTATAGTCCTTGGACTGTTTAACAGGATGAAGCCGGGTGGGATTGGATCTAGCGAAAACACGTAGCAAAAGCACGTGAATGAGACGTTTGTATTTTTTCTTTTCTTTTTTTCATAATGCAAATTAATAATGATTGAATTTGTCACCCTTCTCATGCGCAGAAAGTTCAACAACGGATATAACAAAATGGTATCGTTCCTCAGTGGATACGATCAAAGCATAAACTTTCAACAAATAATCACAAATGATTTCGTATGGCAACTAATATGATCAATGTATGGAACTTATCAACAGATATAACTGATATTTGGATCTGTCAACAGATATGAACAATGTATAGAATTTATCAACAGATACGACTGATATATGGATCTGTCAATAGATATGATTGATATATGGATATATCAACAGATATGATCAATGTATGAAATTATCAACAAATACGATCAATGTATTGTTTATCAACACGTATGATGGTGCATTAGATTATGATCAATGTATTGTTCGTCAACAAATATGATTAATGTATGGATTTATGATCAATGTACTGTTCAACAACAAGTATGAAGTTGTATTAGACTGTTAGACTGATTGTCACACATATAATAACATTGAATTTAGGTTCAAAACTTTATATATATATATATATATATATATATATATATATATATATATATATATATATATATATATATATATATATATATATATATATATAGGCGATGTTCAAAAGATATTTCCGTTCCACAGCTCCCGACATATGGTTAAGGAACGACCTCGTGTCGTCCGCTTCTCCCAGCCTGCTAAAGGATCTCTCAAGAATCTCCATATTCCGCAGACTCATTGGTCCAGAACCTTTGGCCTCTCACACTGAGTAAACCAGTATCGTCCCTCGAATCAATGTCACCAATGACGGCAGTATCGGGATTACACAAACCCACATAGTTTAATGACTCCCCTAACAGTTAAAAATAAAACGAATGAGCCTTGTAATACACGAGACACGTTTAAGTACGAATACAGTGGTATACATTTCGCATGCATGCACATGAACTGACTTCGTTACACTTTATATTCTTTCATAAGAACGACTGTACGGGCTTATTCTTACAGTAACCACGTTCCTACATGAATCTGTCTCTGACAAGAATAATTGCACTGAATCATAAAAATTCGAACATTTATCATCATTTAATGCGTGCAACTTATAACTGACACTTCAGCTTGTCTGTTCAGCTATAAAATGTCTAACTTGGAACAGACTGTATTCTATCCGATAACATGGTGTTATGTGATAAAGATATGATTTTCTAGAACATTTAGAATAAATTCCGAAACATTCGATACATAAAACAATTCTTTCACATAGAACTGATAACAAGAAAGAATAGTTTTTCATTTTCACATACCTCTACAGCTGAAAATTGCTTACGTGCAGTGGATAGCTTCATGACAAGAGTTATTTGTATTATTATGATACTGAGAGATTTTCGACTATAAGTACTATGATCGTGGTCAAATCCAAGTCCAGAGAACTCGCGACAAAACATGTTCCCCACTGCAGTGCTTTGTGCTTGCAACAGTGAGTGAACAGAAATCAGTATTTAGACATCACCAAGGCTGAAACTATACACCCCCGGATAACGCTGTATCCGGCAACGAAACCCATCTACATTTTCATTCGTATATAATGTATTTTCGTACACACACAATTCCGTGACAGACTGAAGATGATGGTGCTGATGATATCAATACGGACCTAGACAATTCATCAAATATGGATGAAAAGGTACTCGATGCACTTGCAGCCAAATTTAAGCCTAAATCTACCATCAACAATGAACATTTGGCTATGAATAGATTTCATAGTATATGAAACAGCAGATTTTGCACATTCCAATCTATAAAAAATAGGTGATGCGTATTCAGATCTAAAACAATATGTCAATTTAATGAAGCACATCCTTTACATAGTTATCTACTGGTAAACATGATAAAATTATCTTTCTAAATGAACGTATATATAGTATCATACCCATTATGGATATAGTAAAATATTCATTTAAATCTGTTTTCTCTTGTTGGATAAATCAAGCGATAGAGTTTATAGTGTTTAGCTAGTAAACCTAGATGTGCTCTTTGTCTATTAAGAGAACATATTCCTGAAGACGAAAGATTGACAAGTAAATAGCTAGATAAGAAGAGGAAAAATAAAGCCCACAGAATAAATGTTTTCAAAATAAAATGCACACGCTATCGCTTAAAAACAAATAAATAGAACAAGGGAGACCATACATATTTATTTTTAGCACGGCGACATTAGAAAGGCCCGACAATTGATCTCTCTACTGCAAGTCCTGATGAACTGGCAGTCCACATGAGGAACCTCTATGCAGAAATGTGGACCGAGGAAAATGAGATGTTAACTCCTAGTTGTTACGAAGATTGAGAGCAGACCTGCATTGAATCATCATATTTCTTCCGCGTAATAGAGACATTAATATTCATAATGACAAAACTTTCAGTCAGTCAGACAAAATGTTTGAAGCAATGTGTCAACTTTACATGCGAAATCAAATAAAAGCACAAAGTACTTCCCATCTATAGAACAGGAGGATATAAAAAAAACCGGAACATTTTCCTGGCAATTACAAGTCATGTTCTGAAAATTGATTTAACACCTTTTGGTTCTCAATATGCTATGATTTTGCAAGAAGGGTAAGAGAAGGTTGGAGAGAAGTGTTGAAATCAACTTTTTCTTATGAAATAGATGATGAAGGGCTGGAATATCTTGTCATGAGTCACGCAGAAAATACAAAATCTGGCAGAATGGAAACTCATCCAAAGTATGGAAGTACAGTGATGTCATGGCATATGGTGTTAACATGGCAGGGCAATAGGTCAACGTTGTGGACTTGCACAAATTATATGTATCCAAGTTAAATTTAAAATGCCATACACTCTTTCAGAAACCAAAGATAAAACTGGGGAAAGGGTAATGAAGATCCATGGTTTGATAATGCCCCTTTAAGGAAAATAAATTAGGAGACAAAATGAAAAACAAATTCAGAATATGCTGAGTTGTCCAAAGTATATATCAATCATTCAGTGTGGGCAATTGCCGTCACAATCATACACCAACGTGGTATTGACACAAAAGATATATGCAAAGTCGCCAAACATAAATCAGAAGAGTAACTGAAACATTACATTGACGGTCAATCCTTTTTCAGGAAAGAATGTTTAAACTGTTCTGTCATCAGGCCTATCGGATTAATCATTCAATATCCACCCATTGCCCAATGTTGGTGCTGAAATGCTCTCAAATACTTTGTCATAAGCTTTTTTGATTGTCCCTCGAATGTCTACCCATCATACGATTTTGGTTTTGGTGTGCTCTGTAAACAGAAATGTCTGATAGTCCATCGAATGCCCATCCATTATGCAATTTTCTTGTTAGTATGATGCTCAGTTATCCTGAACCTTGCAAACTGCCCCTTAGATCAGACTCTTATATGAACAGTGTCACATCCCAGCTTTCATTTGAAACTCTACATGTGCAAGAAACAATAACTAGCACAAATGATTTAAACATGTTCATCACTTCTGATCTTTTGAGAAATGCAAACGGTGATAGTCCAGCTACAGTGTACACATGGTACAATTTCTCATAGGTCTATGCACAGATCAAGTCAATCATGTCAGTTTCCTGTTAATGTTCCACATTTCCCGCATTCGGACTCGGGGGTTCAACGACCTTCTCGGAATTCGGCGAACGTTGATGCCAGAAACAAAGCATGCTCCATATATTATATTGCTGTTGGAACCGTGGCGTGCTCCCGGCGGGACGAGAAGAGATATTTCATAGACCCAACACTCTAACCAATTTTGCAAAATGGGTCATATAGACCACGGACGACTGGGACGAAAAAGATTTTGATCGGAACGGAACGGAAAATGTTACAAGTACGCTACAGTGATAGCTCACAATCCCTCTGGGTACGACGGTCAGTTTATCTTTAAACATTTTGTAGAAAAAAGAACCCAATAATGATAAGTGACAATGAACTGAGTTAAGATCATTTACGTAAATGTAGGAACAGTATATTAAAAATATCCTGTGAGTTACATGGCTATGTCATTGAGTAAGATACCCAAAACGTCTTGAATGATCCAAATGGCTAAAGGATATTTCCGTCCTTTTTTCCACACAAAAGAAAATCAACACGTGGTGCTGTTCCATTTGCCCAACGCACGATACTACGATCCCGACAGTATGTGAAAGGAGCAACATGAGACTTTCTACATATGATGTCAGGCTCATTATTCTGTCACCTTTAACTTTTAGCAAGAAATGACACATTATTTTGGTCCGATGTGGCATTCTACGACGTTGCTGTGGAACTTTCGACAATTGTTTATCTAGCACAATGGTATTGATCATTTGAAGGAAGCATTTGACATCGCCATGGCTTGTGGATTGGTTTACCGAAAAAAAGTAATGTCAATTTGTGAGCCATAGGTTTTGGGCAAAGGTTTTGCGTTGGTTACGCTACTTATGCGAGACTCAAGACAAGTGGATATAACATGCCAGAAACGGTGCGGAGAAGAAGATTGGTTCTTATTGTGTCGATTGTTAGGATTTGTAAAACCCACAGATCGTGTACGAATTGCAATAATGTCAATAGAACGGATGATAAACGTATTATCCTAACCGAGAACTGAAAACTCTGTATACCGTTTTTAGCATGGAAGACCTGCATAATAACTCACCAACAAAGTCAGAACTTAGAAGCCCAATGACACTGAGTGATGGAAGTATGGGAGTACGAATACGACCTAGTTCTGAAAACGGACTCAGAATTAATTTCGACACGTCGTCGAAGACTACGACGGGTTGAATATCAAATGTTTTGATCGTCTCAACAGTTTGTTTGGAGGATGTACCAATGTCACACGCCTGTTTTACGCTGCAAACGAATCTAAAGGAGAACAAATAAAGTATATCGAGGCGTGTACGTTGTACCCATGGGTATGTAAGTATTCTCGATTCCAGACAGATAACCCCAAATTTTTCACAGAGCAGATCGATGTTGAACACATTTTCAAGTATGAAAGACTGATCAAACGCAAAATTCTTCCGACCACGGGACTTGAACCATCTGTATTGCCTCCCTATTGCAAAGGAAAATGGTCCATGCTCTCAATCGTGGATACCAGTTGGTAAAAGTGTACGAAATCTGTCACTTCCCCACCACGGAATGGTACCAATCAAATTGAAACACGCGGAGCTTAACAAGGGAAGACGGGTTTTGCCAAAGTTATGTTGATTTGTTTGTAGAGAAAACTAGCTCGGCGCCTAATTATGCCCAATACAGAATACTTTACGGATCCAAACCGATAATTTCAGTTGTTAGACGATGCAGGAAAACTCATCAACACGACGAAGCCGTACGAGAAGATCTAGTCATAGTGAATTACGAAGAGACGCTCAACTTTGTCAACCCAACGAGTTGGCTAACGTGGTTATCACTACTTCCCTGTATGTTATAGCCAACGTCCGTTTGAATTTGTATTAAGTTCTGGAATACCTAGGTAGGTGACAGTGGGCTTTACTGTGACCCAGTCAGGTGTATTTACAACGGTCGACATGTAGGTTATCGCCCGCACATCGAAGACGAATGTGAACCGATGAAACTCCTGAAGACATCATTTTAAGTTTTGTAAGTAGCGGACCCCAAAAGTACGGTCACCGGTATTGAGATAAGGAAGAACAAATCCACACTAACTGCAAAGTGAAAGGACTCCCACTCAACAATCGTTCAATCAACTGTTGAACTTTGACGTGCGATAACATGCACTGAAGTCAGGAAATGAGAGACTTTCTCGTCAAAGCCCACGATCCATACTACAGAATTACACGTTGGTCAGATCACCAAGGCGTCAGTAAACCGTTGATAAAAATGTATCAAGTCATCTGCGAGAAATGGGTGAGACTTCCTGATTACAAGACTGAATCTAACGGCTGCCGTCGAGTATAAAAATTGCAGTCGAAGGGATGAGACCCTTATCACCAGAGACGACAACATATGAACAACCCTCCTCTAAAGAGTTTTCTACACCGAAGAGGGACGAGTGTGACACTGTGCCCTACGACAAGAACTACCACCTCCTTATTACGGAGAATCATGGATGAGAACAGACTACAAGATTCTCCAGATCCTGCAGAGATGTTGTGATTTTGACAGTAGATTGAATGCTTTCAAAAGGGAAATGGCCGAAATATCTTCAGGAATCAACTCCCAAAACTTGAGACAGAGCAAGATTTATGTGCTTGAGAGAAGGAGACAAAGTTCAGTGCTTCAGTTGTGTGTGAAACTCTACGACTGGGAGCATACAAATCGAGCCTACGAATAACAAGCCAAACGATGTCCGCGCCGTCACTGCATTCATTTGGTCCGTCCATAAAGAGTCTAGGGACTCTCATCATCACCACCACCACCACCACCATCATCATCATCATCATCATCATCATCGTCATCATCATCACATACACTTCGGAAGAGAGCACATTTACAGTTTACCTCCGGAGGTGAGAGAACGCGTTTACAGCTATTGGATACGGACTGAAGCGAAACGCAAAGAATAATTACATCCAAATCAGTATAAAACGGATAACCACTGGTATCTCAATGCTATAAAAAGGCCGATTGAAGAAGGCTGTAGCATAGAGATCATAGAGATCTTTCTGTGATTAATTTAGAAGAGTGCATTCAGAGTTTATCCTTGGAACTGATATAATGAATTTAACAATATTTTGTACGTATTCGAATGAAACGTACAGAAAAACTACATTCCCAACGTCATATAATTTGTATCTACTGGCATATGAATGGTATAAGAAGGATGATTGCCGCAAAAAAATGTTAAAATGGCCAGACTTTGAAAACTTGCGAGCACGTTATTCACACACACACACACACACACACACACACACACACACACACACACACACACACACACACACACACACACACACACACACACACGTCGTCCCAAATTCAAAATGGAAATGATTCTTCTAGGTGCAGCTTGTAATCATCTATGTCCAAGTCTTTAATCATTCGATTGTAGTTCTCCCACGAAATTCGTTGGAACACTTGATGCAGAACTCGTGGCATCGAGATTCTTGTAATGTGTTTCAAACCGGATGGAAGTGTATTTCTTAGATGAGTTATTATTTGTTCGCTTCTACGATATTATTCCAGTGCGGCAAAAAAAAAAAAAAAAAAAAAAAAAATTAAAAAAAAAAAAAAAAAAAAAAGAAGTGAGACGCCTCTACAACTACAAACTTACAATAATCTCCCAAAAAAACAAAGATGATGGAGATAAAGAAGAAGGAAACCATAATAAATTTCAAAAAAGAAGTCGAAGACTACGATCTCGAAAAGAAATAGACACACTGCAACCAGAACGCGCACGTTCCAACGAACACCTCAGAAGAACATAAGTAGCAGCAACAAAAGCACCATCACCCGTGTCAGTATCATCTACTCCATTTTTGATGATGCCCGCTAACCAGATATAATATGAAAGTTTTTTGGGTTAATTTTTATGAAGACGTTTTAGAAACGGACACCTGTTTATAAAGCTGCTCCTCGTCCTCTTCCTTCTTCTGCTACTGCTGTTACCGTGAGAAAAGTGGCACCGCCCAAGAAAAAGGTGCGTGACAGAACAGGGTATGTTACAAGCTTTAGTCGATCTCTGGAGACAAAAATCAACTCGATTGAGTCTGTTGAAAACTCCTCTTTTGTTGTCTGGTGTCAAAGTTAAATCCAGTATTACGTTCCGACAAAATGTGCACACGAGTACCCGTATAAAAGAAGACATTTTCGCATCAGTAACATCAACAAGATGCTATCCAAAAAGATATAATGTCATCGCCGTATCGTTGTCATCATCATTGTCGTCGAAGGACTAATGCAGCTGAGAGAAATTCAATACCACTCCGTTTAGCCAAATATTGGGCTGTGTTGGTGTTCACCAAAGCTAATAAACCGATCGGAACACAGATCATTCAAAATGCATCCAAAAAAAGCATCGATACCTTGTCTGAATATTGTTTGAATGTGTTGAAAGGAACCGTTCCATTTGACGAAGACTCAGAAACAGCGATTTGGAGGACATAATCACAGATTTCGAAACATTGTGAAAAGGACAATTCCAGTGACCCAAAAGAAAACGTACTCCTCCAACGACGATGGTTCATCCGAAGCTGCAACTGGAATTGCAACAGGTTCCTATTTAAAAGACAATACATTACGAACGCAAGTAAAAGAAAGTGCTGCCAAAGGAATGCAAAGGAAAGCGCGTTTGCTTGAACGCGCCGACAATGATCATTCTCACATGTCCTGCTACGAACAACGTCTTCTAGTGTATCAAAGAAAATCGATTCGCGTATCCAATGTGGTGAATTTAATCAGTGATGCTCTCAGACATCGTAAACTATTTAAACCCGGGGATGGCAGCAGTTCTCATTAGGACTGAGTAAAACCAATGCTCCTACTGATGTAGTTGGAAATCAGCAACTTTGGTGATAGATTCAACGTCATCAACTTTTTCATTCGATGCCCATGTTGGTAGAGAGCAAGGAACACGAGGAAGGGGAGGAGTTAGAAGAGAGAAAACAAAACAAAGGAAGATTCCCAAACAACTTCAGCTGAAACACCCACCACAAAGACGATAAGTAGTCTTGCAGCGACGTTTATATCCACACATATTCTATAAGAAATGAACGCGTGGTTCATAAAGATGATGTCAACGCCATTCCCATCAGTACAAGAAAAGAAGGAAGTGAACAAAGAAGTGAAACGAGAACCGATAACACTCGTTTTGGTATCATTGTCGACTTCCATTGCTCTTCGTACATGCAAAGCATCGCTCCACTACCACCATCAACAACACCAACAAAAGAGTATCGGAAATAGTTTCAACTATTGAGCATGGAAAAACTTTTGTATACGTTTAACTACAGCCCTGCACACGCTGCTGTGTACGGAGGAATTCAGAGATTGTATCGTTCTGCAAAAGCCAAACCGGAGAACGTACGTCTTCGAGATGTACTGCGATGGTTCCAAGAACAATCAACTTACCCGTTACACAAATTCTGACCGTGGTAGCAGGTATAAATCATAAATGACAAGCAGATTTTAGCTAATATTCACACAATCGATGTGTTTTCAAAGTATGCTTGGGTTGTTCTATTGACACCCAAGACTTGTCATGAGTTAGTGCGAGCTCTGAATGAAAAAAAGTGGTTGGCATCCATATCGATTGCAAACTTTTCAAGGCACTGAATTTCTCAATCGACAGTCGACAATTTCAAGATAAATCGAACGCTTTCAAAGAATATCGAAAGATCGTATGTGGACATATTTTGTACATCGACGCACACTAAAATACATCGACGTGCTACCATGTCTTGTCAAAGTCTGCAATCAATTGTACCATCGTATTATCGTGCGCTTAGTAAGTCACGACCCAAAGCGAATTGTTTGGACGATTGTTTGGGACAACTACAAAATAAGAGGTGAACAACAGGTAGATCACAGCAGTCGTCGTCATCCAACCCTTGGACTGAAAATGGGATATTGGGTTCGCATCGGAAAGGGAAATTCACTTTCGACGAAGGATATTTACCCAAAGGGGATATCATTGTTGTTTCGTGTGACGGCACAAATTCACGGACGTCACCCACTCGTCATTAAATTGGAAGAGATGAACGGAAAATGTTTTAAAGGAATGTTTTACTTGCAGGAGTTACAATGAGTGTCAAAGAAAGACGACGACGTGTACGCTATCGAGAGGATCCTACACCAAAGCACACACAAAGTGGAAAAACGTTGCATCAAAACAGTGAAAGTTTGTTGGAAAGTTTATCCAATTAGTTTCTATTTTTTATATTTCAGCCTAGCAAATCGTCGAGTATTAAAATAAGAATCCATGAAAATGTCATTAAACCTCGAGTCATCCTCATCAGTATAATCACTACATTAGCTGCAGAAATAAAAGCAGCATTAGCAACAAAAGAACAACAGTGGTTATGGTGTGGAGAACGTATGCCAAAAAAAAATTTTTTTTTAAAAAATGAAATCGTCTTTTTCTGTCAGATTGTCGTGGTTCATTGTGTGATTGGAGCCGCTATCGGAAACTTGAGTTTGTAACAAGGCGATAAGCAACTGCATGCAATTTCGCTCGGCACATGCATTAGCTGTCTTCTTTCATGATCATCCATAGCTGAAATATAGCAATGGCAGTAGCAGCAAAAGCAGTCCCAGCAACGTCATCTCCAGCCACAACAACAAGAACAAAAGTAACAGCAATACATTGGAACATTCGGACAGTAGTCCTTTATAATAAGACGAGTCGGACATAAGGACGATCGAAATATGAATACTCAATTTTATTTTACTTTACCCAGCGACAGTTACGTGTTGTGTTGTTTCACGGTGAAATTACCTCATTCCATACAAATGTACCACAAAGCCCATTCGGAAGTGAACTTAATCCAACTAAAGTCTTGAATATCATCTGGTATCAAACGCACTTCTTCGTGGAATTACTAGACTAACAAGTATAATACCATCTGGACCAAGAATATATCCTGGGTATTACAAAGGAAAGACGCCATTGGCAGTCAATTCTAAATTGAAAGTATTCGAGATGAGAATTCTTGAGGGATATTATTTGAATGCTGAATATCCCATCGATATGATTTGGAATGTATTCAACTATCAGTTTCGCCACACACCCACAAGAACCAATGCACGTGTGAATATTTTTACTATGCACCCTCGCATTGTTTACGAATGGATTTGTTCGGCAGCAAATTACTGTTCATCAAATGTTCTCCAAGCTTGTTTGTTATTCTGGGTGGAAACACAATCCTAGCTCTTCAGTCGAAAGACATGAATAACATCAACAATCAACAACAACAGATTATTCAAGTATTTTTGATACCCCGTCGAATTGAATGAAGGACTCTACTTGATGCTAGTGTACTCAGATGTGGTAGAGTTTAAGTGGTGGAAAACACAACAGCTGCCCTACTGGGAGTGATCCCATTTAAAGTGAAATTTGCGATCAGCGTTGACAAAGACGAAGGAAACGCTATTCATCTATACCGAAAATACTGAAAATGTGTTCAACCGCACCATCTTCCCGTCAGCAAAATGGTCTTTGACAGTGTAAATATTGATATTCAAGGAGATCTCTGACCAGATAGTGTGCTCGCCAAAGGAAAAATCACCGTTAAACTTCATTTTCGCAAACGAATCTCGAGTGACTTGTAACCCATGTATCCAGTGTACCGGGTAGTAGCTCCACAACGATGATATGGTTTGGGTAGTATGCTTAAATGTGCTGATTCAGACAGGAAAATAGCTCTTTCGATCCCAAGAAATGTCTATAAAACCAAACCACACACCCGTTGAAGCAGTTTCACTGACATATATGCAGTAGCAAGGACACGACAAGAAGAGACACAGAAAAACACTTACACAATAAGGACACGGAAAGAAGAATAGATTCAGATCAAAAAGAAACTTTGTCATTTTCGATTACTAAATTAAAGACGAAAATGATGCACCAAGAAGCCTGTGAATATTCTAAGACGGAACTCTATCTGTTTGCCATGACACCTACGATGATGGCGATGCAAGATTCCCAGTGGGTATCACACAATCAATATGTTCACTATTAAACCTTATATTGTATTGTACATTGTATCTCATTTAATTTCCAAAACTTAGGCGTTGTGCACGAAAACGACGGAACGCCCTAATCATCAGTCATCATAGTTAGTTAGTTTGATTGTTTGTTGAAAGGGGCATTAAAGTGTTGATTTTAAAACAAAGCAAAGAAAAACACATGGTCTTTATGATCATTTGTGTTTTGCTGCTCTCTCTCTCTCTCTCTCTCTCTCTCTCTCTCTCTCTCTCTCTCTCTCTCTCTCTCTTACTCTCTCTCAAATTAAGTGACATTTTCCACCACGTCCCCGCATCAATTGTCACTTAAAGGATTGACTGCGCCTGGAAGCTTTTGGGGGAAGAGAGGGGACGTTATTTATCGAGCAGAGGCCATTGTTTCGAGAAGAAAAAGGTTAATTCAGAGAGGACAAGTTCATTTTAGAATGGCAAATTGCATTCTTTCTGGGATTATGGGAGAAGAAAGAGAGAGGGAACAAAGAAAAGACGAAGATAAGAGAAGAAAAACAGAGGAGACAAGAGCAGATTCCGGAAACGGTAACAAAAAGTTAGTCAATGTAGGACTGAGATATAAGAAGAGGAGAAAAATAAGTGGAAGAGGGAAGAAGATATGTTGCATAAACAGCAAGAACAAGAGTAGGACCACCACCAAACTATACCGGAGGAGGAGTATTGGGAGTTCAGGGCAATCGAACCTTGCTTAAGGCTCTCGGTTCTCAGTAGCTACATGAAGTATATAGAAGTGGTGCAAGAGCTGCCGATGCTGTGAAATTAGGCCAGATAAATTTTGAAACCCTCATTTATAAAATCTCTTTTCAGAGAATAATTACCATATATTTTTTGCTTATATTTGTATGTTTTTGCTTTTCCATGAAAACAAGAATACCATATCATAACCCCTTCCCGTTGATTTATCAGTTTGTGTGTAAGAGAGAGAGAGAGAGAGAGAGAGAGAGAGAGAGAGAGAGAGAGAGAGAGAGAGAGAGAGAGAGAGAGAGAGAGAGAGAGAGAGTGTGTGTGTGTTAGATTGCAAGTATGCGTGTTAGTTAGCATACCATACCATGCCTTTTCTATCCATGGACATTAGTTTATAAATGTGTGGGTGTTGGATTGTAAGTATGAGTTTATGATATCCTGTCATACTCCATTCCTTCCCCTTTATCATTATTTTTTGTTAGTGAGAGGATGTTGGGTTGTAAGTATGCGTATTAATTATCATATCACACCCCTTCTCCCCAAAATATTGGTTTGCAAGGATGAGTGTTGGTTTGTAAGGATGGGTGTTAGTTGCCATACCATAACATATCATAGACGTTAGTTTTTAAAAGTGTGTGTTGGGTTGTAAAAACATGTGTTGGATTGTAAGTACATGTGTTGGTATATAAGAGTGACTGTTTGTCTGTCATTATATTTGTATCTTTTTGTCTCTCCATATGTTTTTAAGGATGGATGCTTGTGCGTCTCTCCGTGTGTTTGTCGGTATATATGTGTTTGTCTATTCACTTTCCATACATCCATATAGAGTCCCAGCCACGTTAACTTTTCACACATCCCCATATGGACCCATCCATTTTAAATACCCATAATTAAAATATTAACCCCTTTCCCATGTTCAATTCCAACAGCCGAATTGTGACCTCTCCCAAGTTTAATTACCACAGAGGGCTATAGTGTTCTATCCTCGCGTTAAATTCTCAAAGAGGGTCATACCGACTCATCAGGTTAAAATACTCATAGAGGGCCATACCGTCCCATAATGTTAAATTCCATAGAGGGCTAGAGCGATCCCTCCATGTTGAAATTGTAGAAGGTTACAGTAACAGTCATAATCTTACATTCTATAGATGGTCATAATCCCAACCCAAACACTGGGATATGTATGTATGTATGTATGTATGTATGTATGTATTTATGTATGTATGTATATATGTATATATATATATATATATATATATATATATATATATATATATATATATATATATATATATATATATATATATATATATATATATATATACTCGTTGTTGCTTTGAAACATATCAGCTGTATAAAATCTGACCACTAACTGGTAGCGAGATAAAGGTCAAACGGATGATTCTACCAAGTGAATGTATGTGTACACAAAGTTTGTTTGTCAGAGTTCAGGAAAGACAATATTTTCTTTCTCCTAAAGGGACTTTGCAGATGTTTTTAAAGAATTTGGACATATAAAATTTCATGGAAAACATGTTAACTTTAAACAGGTACGATGAAGTTATGAACATTCTATTCATTATACGACTGTAACGTGCATCATACCAGCATACCTGAGACCTGGTACTGAGAAGATTATGAAGTTACTGATTCGCACCGAAAAATTAACTTTCATTTATTTCAATTTATGGCGAAAGTTACTGCTTATGCGTGTGTAGAAGTTCCGGGATCAATCATGAAAAAAAATTAACGTGATCGATATGTAACACGTGCTGCATTGTTAACAACTGGGTTGAAGATTTACCCGGATACTGCACGCGATCTTTATTGTATGTTCACTACCAGAGAGGGAAATCTACATTATGGTTATGTTTTATTCACCAGTATGGAAATTGCCCTATTTAGGTAAGAAAATGTGTGCAGATCCTTCTGCTAATGCCGTTCATTTTGACAGACACACGTGTTGGTTTTATATCTCATCGACTGCGCCCGGGGCAACCAAGCACACACCAACATTTACATTCGGCTCAAGTCAGAACTTCAGTAGGGTATATTGTTCATATCATCCACGCACTTCAAGTTTGCTCCAGCGCACTTTGCAAGTGCTCAATTAGCATAAAACCTCTAAATGTATATGTTGTATGGAAAGATAGGTCAACTTTCATGTGCTTATGCATGTCAAAATTCATTAAAATACGTTGACAATCACTTTACAATTCGTCTTAATTATTTGGTTATATCAGTGCGAATTTTTGTGAAAGAGGAAACTCGGTCTAGTATCGGCGCCTGAAAGTTATAATCATGTGCAAAACTATTAAACGTTTTCAGCTCATTCTTTTCCACAGGAACCTGGATTTAGGATGCAAACGACTAAATAAAATCTGAATGCAAAATGCGAATTCTACATATACCAAAAATGTACAAAATGTAATGACACTTCATCTTTCCATCGTTTTGTGATCCATTATTAACACGCCATATGTAAGCTTCTGTATAATTAAAGACTAACAATGGTTTCCACTTCTCAAGGATCTATAGACTACGAAGACAATTTGAATTGGATGGATTTGGATATCTGGTTACATCAGTCATCTTGTCCTGCTAAAATACGGCTTCGACACCAGAATAATGACCTGGAAATCGAACGGCCGTTCCAGTACAAGCAATCAAAAATAATGATTTAAAAAAAAAAGAAACATCCCTTGAAACACATCTAACTGATTTACTCCTGAACACAGGAAAGAGCTATGTTGATTTAGAACGTCAATTCTTTATTTACGTGATGAAATGTCAATCGGAAGTCGTTAGAAAAAGGTGTGTGTGTGTGTGTGTGTGTGTGTGTGTAACTAAAGTCATTTTCTCCTTTTTCAAACTGTTTCAGAAATCAGGAAAAAGTTTATATAATCTCTTAAGACATTCTGATAAAATAAAGTGATAAATCTGCTAAATACGTGTTAAAGATTGCAACTTTTGAGATAACAGTGGTGTATTTGAAGATCTGAAGACGCTAATTGTGGTAAAACGGATACTTGTGACAGTTTAACCATTATTGACAACCTCAAGGGGCTTGGTGTGTGTGTGTGTGTGTGTGTGTGTGTGTGTGTGTGTGTGTGTGTGTGTGGAGATCATCTCTAAAGTCTAGAATCCTTAATATCTGAGTCCACCTCAGTAAGTAAGGTGGACTCGTGTATTGGGGATTCTGCACACAAAAAAAACAAACAAAAAACTTAGCCTTAATTCGTGTTTTGCCCAATCATAACAGGTGTCTATTGTGTGTCTGAAAAGATGCACATCAATCATCTCTAAAATCCCAACCAGTAAAAATATGCTGTGACGGGACTGTGAGATGTCCACATAGAACGGAAATCATAATCCTTAATATGTACTGCTGCATAAAGTCATTTGGTATTATATAATTAGAATTCTTAATATTTAAGTCCATCTCAGTAGGTAAACTGGACACCAGTATTGGGGATGCTGCAAATGTTCCAGTGAACATACATTATCTGAAATGTGTCAGCATCCTCATCTCTGAGAATACAATTAAATCATACTGTCAGTCTCTTTTCCACATATATTCAATGCCCAATCAGTAGGACCACCGGAAAAACGCACAGAAATAGTTAATTTTATCAACGATCAGAATATCGACATCTTTTTCCTGACAGAAACATGGCTAAAAACATCAGGCGATGAGCCCAAGTGCGCGGATCTAACACCCCCCGGTTATTCCATCAAGTCATTCCCCCGCCACTCCCGCGGAGGTGGAATTGCTGTCATCGCAAAGAACTCCATGATCAACCGTCTTAATCACACTACAACCTTCAATTTCTACCACACATCGTTTGAACTAGTCCAAACCACACTCACACTGGAACAAAGGTCAGTCCATTTTTTCTGCCTCAACCGCCCTCCTCCTAGTAGAAAAAACAAGCTGACTGAATCTCTCTTTTTGGAGCAGTTTCCGAATCTCTTGGAGTATGGAAATTCGATAGGTGGCAACCTGATTATCCTTGGAGATTTCAACTTTCACTTTGACTGTCCTGGAAACCCATACACATCAAAACTCCTAGATTCCATTCACGTTTATAACCTCAAACAGTCAGTTAGCCAACCCACCCATAAACATGGTCACATTTTAGACTGGATTCTTCATAGACCTGATGATAATATTCTACAGTCCTCCCTGGTGTCCCACGAACTTGCATCAGATCACTTCTGCATTATATGCCATCTTGACGTATCAGTCCCTAACCCTCCACCTTTATTTGCTACTAAGAGAAACCTCCATATGATAAATAGAACCCAACTAACGCATGACAACCAAGCAATCCTAACAACTTTGTTACCTCCTACAGCAGAACCACTTGTTAACTGCCTGGGTTCATTGCTTGACAAAAATGACACAGCAACCAAGTGCAGAGTGTCAATTCAAAAGTGTTCTCCGTGGTATAGCAGTGTTAGGGATTAGCTTCGCACTGCTAAAAGAGACCGTCGTAAGGCTGAGAGGCTTTGGCTTTCCACCAGACTCACTATTCATAAGCAAATCTACGAAGCCGAAAAGAAGAAAGTTACAAACATAGTCCATGCAGCGAAATCAGCCCACTACAGTACTAAGATTACTGAAAGTTTCCAGCTGCAAAGAGCTCTTCGAGATTACTAACAAGCTAATGTCAAGGAACATATGTACACCACTTCCAATTACCTTCTCTTCAGTCGACCTTCCGGACCAGTTTGCAAATTTCTTCCGTAACAAAGTACAAACCATTAGAGATAAGCTTGACAACACAATTTCAATTGACTCGTTGTCGCCATACAGTTGCGATACAGAATTTCAGCGGCAACCGTTAGCAGCATTTGAACCTGTATATATGGATTTAGTACGTACAATCATGATGAAGAGTGCCCCAAAGTCATGTGAACTTGATCCGATTCCGACATCACTGCTGCTTGAGTGCTTAGATCCAATATTGCCTTCACTAACTGATGTTATTAATACTTCTCTCTCATCCGGGGAATTCCCATCATTTTTCAAAACTGCCATTGTAAAGCCTCTGCTGAAGAAACCAACACTTGACCACAACGATTTAAAGAACTACCGCCCAGTTTCTAACCTCCCATTCATGTCAAAAATCTTAGAAAAAGTTGTTCTATCCCAACTTGTATCTCATCTGAATTCAAATAGTCTTTTTAGCATTGTACAGTCTGCATATCGCCCTCGCCACAGCACCGAAACTACCCTTCTGAAAGTAGTTAACGACCTTCTCTCTGCTGTAGATAGTGGGAAGATTACAGTCCTCACCCTCCTTGACTTGTCTGCAGCATTTGACACAATAGACCATGATATATTACTTCACCGTCTCCATCATGTATTTGGCATTCACGATACAGCCTTACTATGGTTCAAGTCCTACTTGGTCAACAGGACACAAATTGTGTCCGTAAGTGAAAAACACTCCAGCCCAGTTGATCTTTGTTTTGGCGTTCCACAGGGTTCTGTTCTCTTCATTCTATACACTCATCCACTCTCAAGTGTCATAGATCGTCATCCAGTGTCTCACCAATTGTACGCTGATGACACCCAAATATACAAATCGAGCCACCCAACTGAAGTTGATGCTACCATCCAAGGTGTAGAGAGGTGCATTTCCGATGTGAAATCATGGATAACATGTAACAAACTGCAGATGAATGATGATAAAACTGAAGCCATTCTGATTACAACACAAAGACTTTCTCATTCACATCCTTTACCTCAAACAATAAATATCAGCAACACCAACATTAAATTCACACAGTCAGTACGAAACCTAGGTGTTACTCTAGACAGTACTCTCTCATTGCACCAACATGTCATGAACATATACAAGGCTGCATATCTTGAGCTGAGACGCATCAGCTCCATTCGCAATTATCTTTCAGTTGATGCCACTAAAACACTTGTGTGTTCCTTAGTAGTTTCAAGACTGGACTATTGTAACTCAATTCTATCTGGTTCATCTCAGTATCTACTCCAGAAACTTCAAAAGGTTCAAAACACAGCTGCTGGGATCATTCTAAGAGTACCACGAACAGAGCACACCTCCCCCTGCTCTGTACCCTACACTGGCTACCCATTCGATCCAGAATCAAACACGTTTCATTGACTGGCACCAGTCCAACATACCTATCTCACCTCACCCATGTGTACACACCAGCAAGATACTTACGCTCCTCTTCCGACACTCGTATTCTCATTATTCCCACTATCAAAATGAAGTCATACGGACAACGTTCTTTTGCATACCAGGGCCCAGCAACGTGGAACGAATTGCCCACTGAACTTATACACCAAGACACAGTGATCTCATTCAAGAGTGCTCTTAAAACTCACCTATCTCGACTGCAAGAATAGACCTACAGACTTAATAATGTTTCCTTACCTTAACTATTTTCAGCATGTTTTTGTTTTCTAATTTCATGGTGTTTGTTTTTCGTAATCATATCATTATATATGTTTTAGGTGTTATCTAATGTTGAAAAGCGCTTAG
The DNA here is from genome assembly GCA_029931535.1 of Margaritifera margaritifera. NCBI lineage: Eukaryota > Metazoa > Mollusca > Bivalvia > Unionida > Margaritiferidae > Margaritifera > Margaritifera margaritifera. The sequence continues at coordinate 1,691,886 of JAQPZY010001481.1, forward strand.
AGCTTCTAAAGATTAGGCGCTATACAAAGTCCTCATTATTATTATTATTATTATTATTATTATTATTATTAATTTTTATTATTATTATTATCGAAGCCTGAATTTAAGGCTCTAACTTTATAAATTATTTATTTTTGGATAATTTATTTGCATACAAATTAATCCACGTTTCCATGTACTAATTTATATTACATGGACAAGGTGGTAAAGGAAAACAAAATACTACATCAGTATGTATTTCATTAAATTATCTACCTTGCACCATACATAATATTTAAAGAAATAAAATCATATTTTCAGTGCTGGTTTATGAAAATAATGAGAATATGTAGTGTGAAATATAATTTTGCCATCAGTCTTGATGTAAATGTAAGTACAAATGATTTATTAATTTCTCACTGCAAAGATAACAAGATTTCAAGTTGATAACAGGTATTTTTATTTCATCCCTAACTTAAGTTCATGTGTAGGACCGATATGCATAGCATGTGTCCATATGATTTTTATTATTTACCCTTTTATTTTAGATGAACGCATATAAAGAAATAGAAACAAACGGTTTTCTTTTTCTTTTAAATATGTATGATTCATTAAATTGATTAAATTAATTAATCAATCAGTTATACCTATTTAAAGGAAAATAAAACTGTTTGTTTCCATTTCTGTATATATGTTCTATTGTTATATATTTCAATAGAGACATAAGTATCTTAATGATCCAATTATATATATAGTTATATATATATATATATATATATATATATATATATATATATATATATATATATGTAATGTCATTTTCCATGCTATTTATGCATTTTACACATTATATATAATCGTAGCTTGAATGCCTCAGAACAATTCACGTTTAATGTTATTTTTATTTTTATTCTTTTATCTCATTTTATTTATAACGTTAATCTCTTCGAAACCAAAGGGATTAAATGACGCCAACAATGATTTGAATTTCGTCTCAAGAAACAAGAAAGCGAAATCGGTAACGGATTTTGTTTGTGTTGTTTATTTTAAATAAATATTTATTTCATATGGGAATGCACACTGCTTAACCTGAAGTTTGGGTTCTTGGAAAGGATATAGTAGTACAGGTACCTTTGGATTGTCCTTTGGCCGATGAGGTGCTGCCGCCAAATATTTGTTTAAGATACGGCGATCAAACCTTCTCTTCTCAGTTTTCTCTTCTTTGTTGTTGTCTCTTTTGATTCTTTTATTATAAGCTACATGTCCCTTTTGGATGCACATTTTCCTCCTGTTTTTAACTCCCTTTGACTAGCTTTACTTATTATTTTTTCTTGGCATTTCACTGTACTTTATTCCCGAAAAGTTAAAAAAAAAGTGCTTAGAAGCTGTGATCTACCATATCTGGTAACAGAGTGGCTTATTGCCTGAATTTTATTCACTATACTATCGAGGAAAGCTTTCTATTCATGTTACATAGATGATGGGGGAGGCTGACCTGCGTGCAAGGGCTAGGGCTAGTGACATTAGGTATCTGCAGTCAGTGAAAAGAGTTAAAAGTCTACACTTTGTAATAAGATTGGGTCATGTCCACCTGTCCCTGATGTTAAGTTCTGTGGCTTCTAAACAAATATAAAGGCCTTTTATTTTAGATTAAATCTCTTTTTTGAAGTAGGAGAGGTACATACTAATTAGTAAGTTGACATGTGACCTGGTTATTACATAATATGAAAAAACTGCATTTATGCAATAAGTCTTTAGATGAATACAACTCAACTGGTAGTTAAGCAATTTATTTTATTAAAAATAATGATTTTGTTAGTAAAGCACAAGTATGACAACATCATTTGAAACAACTCAATAACATATTCATACACATTGATATAGGACATAGTGTAGTATCACATAAAATTGATTTTAACAAGCGAGACTAAGTACACTTGTTACTTATACCAGAGCTATACTACAAATGATTGAAAAGAAATAAGGTTGGTATAATAAGATAAATAATGCATGGCTCGTGTTTAACCAATTCTGACAAGTCTCAGCATCAAAACTAACTTTTACTGTTTCATATATCTCATTATTGGTCAATAATATGGAGACAATCTTCCATTTTTGTATCCTTTGTTTGTATATTTTCCCATCATTCAAACATATAGAAGTCAAGAATATCTCTTGACTTTTGTGTTTAGTGTTTGTTTTGTGGATGTAAATTGTTTCTTCCCCTGACGAAGGGCTTGTTTATCTCACTGGGAAACTATTTTGCATTTGCGCCATTATCAATTTTTGTGTCTATATGTATATATATGTGTACATATATAATGTCGCTAGGCATAACAAAGAACCTTGTAAGTAGTGTAATATCACGTCATGTCTCTTGAAACGATGGATATACTGTAATTTTGGGTGATTGGCAATTACTTGCTACGGGTTTGTCTTCCATTGTCAATGCTGGGCTTTTTTGTAATCTTGTTTTGACCTGTTTTCAAGTCTTTGACACTATTTAGTATAGTTTATCCATTTTCTGAGATACATGGTTAAGTTCTTTTGTGAATATCTATACAAAAAGTCTCCACAATAGTGCAATTTTGCTGACAAATTGCATGTGTAAGTTAACCGGTGTTACATTCCGTTTTAGATCTCCAGATTGCCTGGACACACGCGAAAATTAAGCGCAGCGCCCTCTGCTTTACCCCTTGGATTCAATGGGCTAATTTCACGTTCAATAACTCTGATCAAGTTGTTCCGAAATAGACCGCATTCTTACTTCGTTTTGAATAAGGTCAACGTCATGCGTAAATTGGCTATTAATACAATTAATCATCACCGAAAACACCTGGCATGTCCCCAGGCATCGATATCGCCACAATCTCAATAGGGTGCCATTAATTAATGATAATCAATTTTCGACAGATTATCGGGGGGGGTGGGGGGATGAAAAGGAAAGAATATATTGGCAAAGTAAACATATATCGACGACTGTACCCTGGTTATGTGTAGGTATGAATCGCAATCCACCCGCCATCATACTCTTGAGCGTTACTAAGGTGTTGTTAAGTATCATTCGAACCACTCAGGTGTTCCCCTCGTGAGCTTACGATCAAGGTTTTTCCGTCAACCACTGCGTTAGACCAATGTCTCTCAAAGGCATAACTACCAGTCTTGTGCTTGTGTCGTGTTATGGCGACTGCATTCTGTCCGGTAATGTGAAGGTTAACCCTTTACAGCCAAATACGACTGCGGTATGTTTACTACGGATAATCCAATATAGCATGCTGAAATAAAATGTTCCGTGACACTGAATACTCGAGAAAGATATAGCAAAAAACATGCAGGATTAATGTTAAAACAAGCAATATCTTGAAGTACCAAAATACCGAGTGACAAAAGTTACTCAGATCAATGCTATGACCCGCGTTGACACTGGACCATATCAATTCTACTATATAAGAGACAAGGTTAGTAACTTCAAAGCACTCCGGTCCATACCTGACCCTCGATCTCAGGCTGCTCTTGCAGTACATGAAGACACTCGGACATAACCTATGGCTTATTTTACTCTGAAATTCTGTGGAAGGGCACAATGATAAAGTGGATCTGATCTAGAATATGTAAGCCCGAAGGTATTCTAAATTTGTTACTATTGACCGCGAACTGTATAGCTTCTGTACAAGCCTTTTGTACAGTACCTACCCCAATCTAAACTATTTCAATTTATCATTCATAATAACTTCTTCAATCATATTTGTCATATAGCCACATATCTTTGTATTGTATTTAAAAATGCTGTAGTCATTCAATTTGAAGTGTATGTATATTGAATTTATAATATGTGTCCATGAGGTAAGTTGTACTTCAGTGGTAATTTTGTAAATAACATGTTTACTGCATTTGAGTTCAAGGTTAGTCTTGTTTACATAGCATTTAGCACTTAGATTGGAGTTTTCCATTGCTTGATGTGAGAAAAGTCAGGTACGCACAGTGATTTTCCTTTAGAGTTACTCATATTCTAGAATATTCTGTCAGGAGACTTATCTTTATATTTATGGAACATTTGGTAAACAAGATTCCATTCCTATACTAAACTTCATGTCGTAAAGATCAGACTATTAAGGAATTTATTTTAGTAATCAGATGTTACAGTTGTGAAAATCAGAGCAAATTCAGAGAGAGAGATAGATTGAGAGAGAGACAGAGGAATTATTTATTTGAAATATTCATTGGAATTACTAAAAGTGCTCATTCTCATTTTGGATTAATACTTGACTTTGGGATTTTTATGAATTCATTCAAAGATATTCTGGATTACATAATTCAGGCATACCATGACATTCAAGACTACTTGCACATCAGGACATTCAAGGTTACTGGAATTCATTCGGAACATTATATATTTAGGACTTGTGATTAGGACACTTAGGATTATTGGGGTTATTTGGACTTTAATTCCCGTTATTGTAGGTGTCTTTTGAATTTTCACTTTAATTGTCTAGAAACAAATTACTTGTTGATTTTGCTTACATAGTTGGTTTCACTTTCTTTCTGTTACATTATTTTAATGCCTAGAGTCGTAACAATAGATCATCGCTTCAACAGGATATAGTGAAGTATTTCACAAGCATTCCACTTAAATTGTTTACCACTGCATTATTAGCTTCTCATTTTACCTTCATATGAAACAACACAAAAAGAAACTGCCCGGTTCTATGGATATATTTGGGCTTAGCTATGGAATTGCTTTCTGTAATGTTTGATTTGGTTTAATATTGATCGGTGTACATCATTTACAATTTTGTGTAGTACTGAAGTATTTACATTCTTGCAGTATTCTAGCCTGCTTGGGATGAGTTATGTATTTATCGTATGTATCTTTTTATTATTTATGTAGCTAAGAATAATAAAAGAATGTGCCATGCTCTGCACATGTACAATGCACAGCTATGCACATGCCAATTAGTGTGCTGTAAAAGCACAATAATGCTATAATAACGTCATGCACTTCTTCACCCCAGGCGAGGTCTGCGGATGAAAATCAAAGAAGCTTGTAACAAACAAACACACTAACACGTATCACAAGTGCAGTGAATATATGCTCATATTTTATTTGCTTATGGGAAGGTTGGTGAAAATCTTTGACTTTTGGTTGTCTTCTTTTCAGGTTTTACCTTATTTTCTGGGTTTGAAATGCATCAGTGCTTACAGCACTATGAGTAGATGCAAGTAGAACAAAAGCATCAATCAGATTGTCTAAAGTCTGAGTCAACCTTTCATTCAAGTAACCTGTTGTCTTTGCTCTGTTTTAAATTGGACTATGCAGTTTTTTTCTGTAATTCTTCAAACTTTTTCCTGTTCTTTTCCTTTTTTTTCATCTCCATCAGTCTCAATTAATTTGAACAGATAGTTGCTTCCTGCAAATGCTAGTCCATTAGCTATTTCTCCTCAAGCAATTACTCCTGCATCCTCCACTTATCTGGTGATCAAGGTTATTCTTTCGCACGTGCCATATTTTTAAAAATTTATCTAGTAATAGATACTAAAAGGTTTGACAGTTTTTATTTTACATACTAAAGAGATTATAAGTGTTCTCGTCTAGATAGTATTTACGTGATTATTTAGATTGTAAAATTAGCTCCTGGTTCTGCATGGCTTTTATCGTGTTTTTTATGCACATTTTGTTCTTCTATCTTTAGAAATTTCTGTTAAATCATTATTTTTCTGGAACTCTCAAAGGGTATTAGTGTTAGCTGCTATCTTGTTGTTCAAGTCAGTAATTCCTGTGCTGAAATCACCCATTATCTTTTACATTTCTTGATCATTTCTTTAGATTTAATTAATTAAATTTCTCTGTAACATTATATTGTAAAAATATACTAGTATTTAAAAAGATTCGTTTATCTTCTCCATATCGATATCTATAGCATTTATTTTACTGTTTATCCTGTGCTCGATTGGCTGAAAATAATGTTGAATATTAGGTACCTCACCTGATCTCTCTTTCTCTACTAATTGCTAGTTCTGTAGAGGATTAGACAATGAATTGAACCATTGTTTAAACAAATCATGTGCAGCTAAATTCTTTTTATGTTTTAATATCTATTATTATCCTCCAAATGTTACATATGTTTATTAACACATCTTTCTACAAACATACAAAGAGCTGCATCATTGAATTGAACAGGATCACGTAACTGTATGATACGTTTATTGTTGAGGTTTAAGCTACTATAATTGTTTGACATAGTGTAATATCTTTCTCCTCCAATTTTGTCCCTATGTTTATAGATAAACCAATGTAACTAGGTCCTTTCAGAGCTATTTCCATCATCATTTTATTATTTACTTTATTTCAAAACACATGTTACATGCGTACGTGCCAATCTCAATTACTTTTGAATCTTCATCGTTTATGCTGATATTCAATCTGTTAATTGTATCACTCATTAATTGTTCGAAATTGCAATTAACACAATATGGATAAAAGTCTCAGTGAAAAACATTTGTAACTGGCAAAGATTATAACAATGTATAATAGTTCAGTTGTGCTGAAGCCGTTCTGCTACGATTTAAATATGTTTTTGTTATTGATTCGATTAAGGTAAATGTATGCATTTTAAGGTTTCGAAAACCCACAAACTGTATCAGATTGAGTAGGTGCCTGAATAGTTCAATGGCTACTGAATCCCAACAATTTAGCATTGTATTTGGTAATATACACTGTTGACTTGTTACTCATAGTGCTTTTAGCTTCTGGGTTGTGTTACTCGAAGTGATTTTAACTTTCGAGTTGTGTTAGAGTGATTTTAAGTTTTGAGTTGTATTTTATACACACACTCAGTTATATATATATATATATATATATATATATATATATATATATATATATATATATATATTATTTTGTCATTGGCAGCATGCATTCATTACATCTATGTCTTTGTTAATGTACCATCTTGACGTTCTAAAAGATACCAGAAATTAAAATAGTTAACAGTTCTTATTTCATACTTGTCGTTTATGTTATCAAAGATGTAGTGTTTGAGATGATCAGAAATATTCTATAACCCAACAACAAAATCTGTTCTTTGCATTGAAATGGTTTTAGTTTGATGTTTTACAGCACAGCAATACAAGTAGATTATACAGTGCCTAAGGACACACCATGATAGCTGACCGAGGCTGATCATTGGTAGAATTCAAACTCACACCCTTTTGGTGGCGAGTCCAACACGCTAACCACTAAGCCATCTTGGTTCTTGCCTCCATTAGTATTATTGGCTCTATTCTAGACATCAAAGCCCACAGAAAATGAATGATAGTTTACCATTTGTAATGGATAGTTTATCATTTGTTATAAATTGGATTATTAAAATATATTTAAGATCGTTGTCATTATAAGTGAGGTCTTTCTTTGGAGATCACTTGTAACATAGTAACATGCAAGCGCACATCTGGTCTATTCTAGATCCACGAGCCTGCAGGAAATAAAATGATATAATTTGGATACAAAATCTGATCATAATTTTGATATTTTAAAAGCTTATATCATCAAGCTCTCGGATGAGTTCGATTATGGTAGACATCTAGATATAATAATGAGTGGATCTTGCATCTTATTGTCAGAGTTTGTAAACGATCTAGTGGCCATATTTCTGATCAGATTGTGATCAGATTTGGTATTTGAGCTTATATCATCAAGACCTTGAATGAGTTTCCATGACTGATATCCATGCATATTAATGTGATTTTGAAACTGACTGCCTGAGTTGTGAACACTCTAGAGTCCATACTTTTGATTAGATTTTAATCTAATTCGGACTGCAAGCTTATATCACACGAGTTTTTATTATGGGTGACATCCACGCATAATAATGAGGTGATATTACATCAGATTGCCTAAGCATCTGAACAATCTAGAGGCCATATTTCTGATCAGATTTCGATCAGATTTGGTATGTTAGCTTATTATAAAGATAAAGGAAGAGTTTGAGTAAAAACTACGTCTAATTATATTAATGAGGTGGTCTTGCATCTGATTGGCAGAGTTTGTGAATCCCTCTGAAGCTTTATAACACTTTAGAGGCCATATTACTCATAAGATATTGGTCAGTGTGGATATCTAAGCTTATATCATCAAGACCTAAGGTGAGTTCAATTATGAGCAACATCCATGCAGATAATATATATATATATATATATATATATATATATATATATATATATATATATATATATATATATATATATATATATATATAAAAGCTTAAATAGAAAAATCTGATCAAAGCATGATTAGAATTTTGGACTCTAGAGTGTTTGCACGCTTAGCTAATGAGGTGCAAGATCTCCTTATTAGAATGCATCAAGGTCACTTAATTCTTCTCATATCACTTGATTTTGGTTTATTTTGTGGTAATTATTTGTGATTATAGGTTTTACAGACATGTTAAAATTGTACAGCATACAAATTTGGTCCAGGAAAAATACATAGTTGATTGTGTAATTTCTATACATTCTTCGTATACAATTTGAATGAAATTGAAATATATCCATTATTTCATAAACAATTATACGTTTTTTATCACCTTTAATTTTGCTAAAAAAATCTCATAGACAAGCTTGTAGTCTTTTACCTTGTATTTGTAATTTTTAAATATCTTGTTAGATGTCACATTCTAGAAAGAAGTTATCTTTAAAAAGAACTTCATGCTGTTTGATAGAGCTATATTATGTATTATGCTTCCTCGTTCTTCGGTGAAGGTGTAGTTTTGGTTCATCGTCTCTGGCAGAGAGGTGTATCTTTGATATATAATTTATTTAATGGAATAATATTTTCAGCTGGTTCCCAAACTTTTAAGCAATTTATCATATCCTTTTTATTTAATGAACACACACTTTTTGATATTCATCCGTTTTGCTTTTAAAATCTTTTCAACTTTGTACGTCTTGTTTATTGCAGAGAGTACTCTTGTTTTATACAACACGCCCTTTAAATCCTCTTCCGTCAAGTCGTTCAGTTGAAAAATGACTGGATCACATAAAATAACTTGCCAGATTTGAAAATTCCTTGTTGCTTGCTTCAACCGGAGCCATGTCTATAGATCTGTGATGAGTGTTACTGTATTCATATTGGGTGACATACTTCTACATTCTAGTCTTTAAGGTTAAGTTAAACCTTTCCACAACAGATGCCTTTTCTCGCCTAGTAGTTACAATTTTCATATGTCTGTATATTAACAACGCATGCCACTAATCATTCACAAGACTGACAAAAACTCTTTTTTTAAGGAAATCTTTTTGTAGCTTGCTTGTGTAATGTTCAGGTCGACTGTTCAGTTAGCCATTCTTTCTATTCTCAGTATTTAATTTTCTTTCTGTCCCATTTAATTTGTTGACATGATTGATATTCGTGTAAGCAACTAAACTTTCAGGATCGTGGTAAAGGTGTCCTATATACTGTTCTTTGTCAGTCATTTAAAACGAAAGAAAAACATACAGAGAATACTTTATGCCAGATAAACTGTCTTTAGGTGTTATGAACAAGCCAACAGGACATCTAGCTACAACAGGAACTTTTATTTTCAACAATTTACGTTTCGGCAATCCTTTCTAATGCGGAAACGATTTCAGAATTATGTTACATTTGTCCATTCCTATCGCTGATGTCGTAAACTCTGCAAAGCAGGACTTTGCTACAGCTACTTCATATACTGCGTTACCATGTCCTGTTTTAAATCTTACTTGGTCCTCTATAAATTATACTCTTGTTTTTATTTAGTCATTGTAAATTAACCTTGTAAAGTTTAAGGCATTTTCAAGTAGTACTGTAAATTTAGTCAAATTCAAATTTGTGTATTTACCCAATTAAAATATGTAACTTATTCCTTCCCCACAATAACTGTTTTAACCATCTTGCTATCGGGGTCGATGCTGTTTATTTAAATCATGTCATCATTAAGAGTAATCTGTAAATCTGCATCTTTCCAAAATATTGGAGTATATTTTTTATGTTTGGTATCGTAAAATTTCCACTTTAATTTGTTGAATGATATTTTTCAACACAAGCAGCTTTGACCACAACTTTACCCCATCCACACCTGTTAGCAAACAGGCATCATATCTAGATAATGAGATTGTTGCTTTCATTTTAAACTCATGAATGTTCAATTCAATAAAATGTAGCATTGTGCCATTAATTATAATGTGATAAAAAAGTTGTACATTATTTTAGAGATGTGAAAAAAATGTAAAATAAATAACAATTGACCTTTATCATATAGTTTAGCCAAAAGCCCATCTCTCTCTGGTCTATCAATCCCTGAGGGCAGCTATCTCTAGAGCTTTAGGTGCACCTGACCACCCCAGAACATGATTAAACTTTTTTCTTATGGTGAATTAGGAGGTTGGTCATCGCAGATTTATTAGAGGAAATCAGCTGGGATGTTGCCAAATCACTTCAATTACAGAGTCAGATTTATTCCCATTTGAACACCAAAGTCGAAACAAAAAGCTAGGAGCTCCAGAAGTATTTCAACTTGTAGCACAATGGAACCATTTCACATTCCCTGTAATCTGAAGTAACGCCAACAAATTGATATTACCAAAAATCAGTTAACCAAATTACACTGTGATGCATGATAATGAATCAATGAAACGAAACAAGTGTGATTAAGTATTAACGATGCTAATTTTCTTATAATGTTCTTGTCCCATTAACTTTTCAACAGTTCATTTAAATGCGTATTATTGCCAAATATCTGTAAGTATACAAACCCTTTTTGATATTCTTTTAAAAGAAACGAAATGAAATATATAATAAAATAATTTATATTAGTGTTTTACTTTTTAAATTGTCTAATTGCTTTTTTGTTTTGTTCTTAGATTTTTAAAACATCTAGAAAGAATAACATAAGGTCGGCTGTTTTAGAACTCCCAACATATTAACTACTCTCCAATGAGCAAGACCAAAAAAATACAAAAAAAAATAAATAAATAAATAAATGCTGAAATAGCATTATATAGATAATGCAAATATACACAGAGATGTCGTCAGGATTTTATCTAAAGGGTGGAGTCCCTCCCTTCCCCCTTGTAATTGAACCAAGGGGAGAGTATAAAAAAGAAGGGGGAGAGATGAAGGGTGGAAATCTCTAGAGTTCACTATTTACCTAACACTTAAATATCAGTCTCTTTGTTCCTGCTCCACTATGTTAGTGTTGTATTGAAATCAAAATCCTCATAAGATGCTCCCTCTAGTTATTATAAGTATTGATCTGTTGACTGATTCTGAGCTTAATCTGTTCCTTATCTGTGTATGAATAGTGTCCTGTACTGAGAACCCCTTTCACAGTCTGCCATCTGAAGGGGCATATGCATAGCTAGCTTAGCCAGCTTCAACAAGCTGGGAAGCTGTTCTTTATGATTGTTTGGTAGAATTTTCCACAGCTCATAGGTATCATATCTCTGCTCCAAAATAATATTTTTCACTAAGATCAACTCTGCCATCGTTTTAGAATTATCATCCTCCTTTTTTGCGAGAAACTTCAATACATCTTTCACTCTGCGTTCACTTTGCACATTCCCACCACCACTAAATTGAAGTTGAAAATAATCATTTATTTTCTGCCCAGCGATGCTCGATTCTAATTTACTATCGCACCTTCAGGAAATGGACCAAAGTTCGCTCATGTGCATATAAGAGGATAGAGCATCAATTGCAAAATCCCCTCTAATAGACATGTGTTTCTATTATACATAATTAGCGGGATTTCCAAGCATCCCTTTGTACTAATCTACATCAGCATACTTTGGAAAGGACAAAGATATTTTGATCAATATGTATTCTTAATTTTTTTTATGTAAAAAAAATCTTAAAAATTTTGCGTGACTTTGCATCCCTGGCAGCATCTATGTACACAAGCGTACGAAAATATAGTTTTTAGGGGATGAAACAAATATTACTTATGTAATACTACCTGCTACTAATGCATTGCTTTCCATTCCCAGGATGACAAGTCCCGAGTCCAAGCTAAATATTCCCTCCTTTAATTAGTAATTTTCAGGTCCAGGATTGAAGAGAACATGATCCCAGTCTGATTACTTAGTCATAGCCAACGTACAGACTATCTTCCTATTTTGACTTGGACCTAGACTACAGGACATCAGAGTGGGGTGGAAGGACGGAATCACTGCAACAATATCAGGTAGGTATTACATAATTGAAATTAGTCCCCCCCACCCAAAAAAAAAAACAAAAAAAAACAAAACAACCCAACAAAAAAAAAAAAAAAAAAAATAACCCAACAACAAACGTTTTAATAGCAGTTATACATTATCTGCTACTATTGCATTACTGAATTTAACAGTTAGGATGGTAGCTGATGGCCAAGAAAAACATAAACTGGTATGAAAAATGCACTTACCCGTATTGTTAGCTGGTAGATGGCCTTGCCACATATTGTGCTGTCACAATTGGATCCAAGGAATAAATGCCTTCTCTCTGGTGCGCCAATGAACGAAGATAAAAGGGTGAAATGATAGAGTGAGATCGCCAAAAGGCAGCTCGCACGACATCATCTGAAAAGGAGTGATTCAAGTAGGCCCAAGATGCAACAATAGCCCTAACATCACAGGCTTCGATTCTCTTGAAAAAAGGTCCCTCTCAGTGACGAACTAATAAGCTCTCTTGATAGCGAGGACAATCCACCTGGCAATGGTGGCCGCCGAAATATCAGAGGAACCCTTGAGAAGGAGAAAGAGACAATTCAGACCTGCCTTCTCCTTTTAGAGGAAGCCAAGTAAAACCTCAACGCACTAACCGGGCAAAGGGGCCTATCTTGATCATCTCCCAGCGCATATACGACTAGGACTGGGAATCTCAGGAGGAACAGGGGCTACTGAAGGTAGCTGATTCTTAGCCGGAAACCCGGGTTGGCAAAGAAGAGAAACCGAATCATAATCACAAACAACTCTTTTCCACAGGCAAGGCATGGATTTCAATCCTTCTTCTCGCTGAAGCTAAGAAAAACATGAAAACTGTCTTAATGGTAAAGTTGTCAAAGCAAACTTCACTTAAAAGTTCATAAGGTGGTTTAGATAATGTCCAAAGAACACAGAAATGGAATCATCTAGGCATTAATGAGCAAGAAACCGGTCAACGAAGATCAAAATATCTGATGAGATTTGAAGGTGACGATCCACCCCAGAACCCACAGAGAACTTGAGAGTATTAGAAAGTGCTGCCCTATAGCTCCTAATACTAGATACTGAATATTCTTTTTCCTCGAAAAGAAAGAGAAGAAAGTCTGTAACTGCAGTTAAAGGGGGACAGATAGGTTCAACGCATTTCTTACAGCACAAAATACAGAAGATCCTCCATTTTGTATCGTAAACTTTGGAAGTAAATTTCCTGCGAGCCTGATCGATGCAGTTGGCAACCTTGCTCAAAAACTGGTTTTAGCGGAAGGATTGTTCGAGACGAGTCAAGCGTGAAGGTGGATAATCTGTGGATTGTTGTGTAGGAGAATCCCCTGTGCTGCGACAGCAGGTCTTTCCTTTGTGTCAATCGTCTAGACTCGTCTACCAACAGGTCGAGTAGATCACTGAAATACGACCGTTAGGCACACCGGGGGGGGGGGGGGAGCTATCAGGATGAGCCAACCTGCGGAATTATTTTGAAAGGTGGGAAAGCGTATGCGTACACACGATTCCACTTCAGACTGAAAGTGTCCACTACTCCGGCCCTCTGATCTGGTACTGGAGAGACACAAAGGGGAAGTTTGTTGTTCAGTTTCGTAGCAAAAGATCCACTACTGGCCATCACCACAGTTGAAAACGTGGCTCTGCTACCGACTGGTGCTGAGACCATTCTGTGAGGACCATATGACCCCGTCTGGACAGGCCGTCTGCCAGAATATTCCTTTAGTCTGGAATATGGCAGACTCCGAGAGGTCTTCCAACTGGAGGTGATTCCAGACATCCACGCAAAGAGAAGGAGCGTGTGTACTTTCTTGCTGCCTGAGGTATGCTACCACCGACGTGTTGTCCGAGGCGATCATAACAAAAATGCCTTATGGGGTTGACACATTCCTGTAGGGCTAGGAACACTGACCACATTTCTAGATTGTAGATGTGAAGGGTCGCTTGTTCCTGAGACCACAGTCCCTTAAGTAATACCACTCTGGCTCCAGATAAGAACCTCATCCCGAATCTGATGAGCCGGTGTACAGAATGGAGTGGGATTCGGGGCTGTGAATTGGGACACCGGTCAGGAACCGGTCCTGATCTAGCCACCAACTCAGGTGATGATGAAAAACAGATCCCATTGGGATTAGAGCCAATAGCGGGTTCTCGTGTGTTCTCCAGTTTGCAAGAAGCAGCATCTAGAGAAGGTGCAAGTGCAGTCTCCCACGAGGAACTAATTTCACAGCCATGTTCAAAGTTCCCATGAGAGAGAGAGGTAAAGGCGAGACGACAATATATTCTTGCCCATAAGACTCACCATGAGGGACAGGATCTAAGCTATCCGGTAAGGTGAAATTCATCTGCATGTTGACGAAATCATAAGAAGAAATGAGATCCGACTTCTCTAGGTTGGGGATGAGATCCAGACGATTCACCGTCAACCAACAGAGGGATAAGTCCTTTATAACAGTATCTCTGAGAACATTGTTCATCAACAAGTCGTTGAAATACTGCAGGATGGGGATCAATAAAGACCTCAGGTGGGATGTTATTACCCCCATCATCCTTTTAAAGGGCTCTGGTGGCGGGGTTGAGGCCGAATGGAAGAGCCCGAAATTGAAATACCTCATGGCTGAGACAAAACCGGAGGTATTTTCTGCGAGGTGGGAAGTTTGGTTTGTGAAGGTACGCATCCCGTAGCTCTATGGAGACCGCCCAGTTGTAGGGCATTATGGCGTTCCTGGCCGACGCGGTAGTGTCCATTTGGAAGAGTTCTTCCCAAAGGAATTTGTTCAAGGCAGAAAGGTCAATTATGAATCAAAACTTTCCACCTTTCTTCAGCAACAAAAGACCCGGTAATAGAAACCCAGAGTTTGGTCATTTGCCACCCTCTCGACTGCAGCCTTCCATAGAAGTATGTGCATCTATTCCCTGAGATGAACCAGTTGGGACTGGTGAAACAAGATGGGGATCCATGATAGGGAAGGGTGTTCCCAAAAATGCAGCTGGTAACTTTTTAAGGTGGAAAGGATCCACCCAATATCCACAATGCCCAACCAACACTCTAAAAAGAGGGCTAGTTGGGCACCTACTGGGATGCTGGGAAGAGAAATATGATGTAAGACAGAGTGCGACTGCCCAGGGCCGACTGTCTCCCCCTCCTTCCTCCCGTAATCTCTACAACTGTTTCGTCTAGTGAAAGATGGGCAGGAGGGAGTTTTGAACTGGGGCTGCTTGTGCAACTGTTGAAGTTGACCCTGCTTCAAAAGCTTAGTTGTAGGTACCATTAGTTGATTGGGTGGGGGCTCTTCTTGGTGGCTGGCTGGTTTAGACCGGTCGGGAGTTGTGGCCAGGGATCAGTGTTGTTGGTCCCTAGAATCTTGCGATGCTATGGAGGATATGGGACCTCCGAAAGCGGTGCTGCCCTCAAGAGATTCTTGCTGCGGTCCAGCAAGACCTTTGACGTCTCGAAGGCGGTATCTCTGCAGAAGAGGAGAAGATTAGCAGAGAGCACCATGGACATGAACAGAGCATGTCTCGATGTCTTAGTCACAGCCAGCAAGCACTGAAGAGCTGATGTAGATAACGATTTCTCCTCCAACAGGCTAAAGGAGGCAGTAAAAGAGAGATCAGCATGAGAGGCTATTGTCACCAGGGTTCACGGATTTAGCTCTAAGGTTGCCAATTATTTCACTGGGAGATGAGCCCAGGTCCCAGCTGTTTATCCTCACTTGGGAAGTACCTCGAGTCGAAGGGATGGGGTAAGGGTTTCAGGAGCCAATCAGATAAATGAACCTGATAACCATAGGTGGAAACCAGGAGCTGAAGCATAGAAGAGGGGGAAAGATCACCCCTTCTGCTGTCTGGTGGCTTCTTGGCCCCGGGAAACTTATGTGCTCCCAAACTCTTGCCGAGTTTGGGAGTTTGGGCCCTAGAAAGCATCTCCATACTAGAGAGAATCCCAGTGTCCTTCGCCCTCGAAGGCTCTGGGCACTGCTGCATCAAAAGTATATACCTCCTCCTCCTCCACCTGACCCCAGAGGTGGGAAGGAGCACCGGACCCCAATGGAAGGTAAAAATCTGCTGCAACCAATTTTTCTGGGAACTCAATCGAGTCCATCAGAATGGAGAGGGCATCGGCTTCCTGTATGTGCTCCCAAGGCGAGAAACTTTTCTGGTCTCTGTTTCTGGAGGAGACGTTGAAATGGGATCTTCAATGTCCTGTAGCTTTTTATAGTGGGGAGGAGAGGTAACGGGGCTAACCCTACTATCTTTCCTCCTAGGCAAATGAAATTGATAATCCCTTCTTGACAATCTTTGAGGAGAGTGGTGGCCTGTCTCCATTTTGTTGGACAAGGCCAGAGGGGAGCAGGATTGAACGTGGAGAAACTGGGGGTATCAAACCAATTCCTGTCCCCAGACCATCGATTAAAACCAGGTGTCCTGTTGCTCAAAGAGCATTGCACTGTGATCTGTGCTCTGAGGCTGGTCAAAGACTGGTCTGGTGAAGATGATCTGACAGATGAAACTCTGTTCATCGAATTAGAGACCACTTCTTATCTGTCAGAATGTGAGCTCTGCCCTTCGCTACCCTAGTGAAGATGTGACTAGCTCTTATCAGTCACTGGCACTTTATCTCCATTGAGAGGGTGCTATTCATCCCTGCCTTTAAGGCATGACTCGCTCTCTGACGCTGGCACTTTTCTCCCTTAGTAGGAGCCAAGAATCTATCCTTAACAGACACTGATGACACCAGAATGAGCATCAGGGAACTGAGACCTTTTGGCGATCTCCAGAAAATTGCTCTTGGTTCATGCCCCACTGAGGGTGTAGACTTCCATATGACTGGAAGTAATGAAGTGATCCAGATCCCTCCTGGGAACAGAGGGGGTTGTCCTGAGATCAAGAGAGGGAAGAAAGACATTTTTTCCTCCCTAGGCAAGAGTGGCAACTTTCTGCCAAGTTGCACACAGAATCTGTACACAGATGACAAATAGGACATCAGTTCTTGAATGTACATTTAGTACATGATAGACAGGTGGGGTGCGTGTCCTCTTGTGCCCACACTTACCAACACTTTGTGACATATTTATGTGCTGAAAGAGAAAAACTGACAAAAACAATGTAACCAGGGAACCCCAAAAGGATAGGTGATAATTACCCTGACATGTGTACTAAGAAGGGTAACAATTAACAGAAGCACTGCTTTGCTGAGGAAGGTGCAAAAAGCCTTCTTCAAATTTTGCAAAAACGAACACAAAACACACTTTTAAAGCAAGGACTGGGTAGAAAAAGACTCAACATAAAAAAGGATATGTTTGGCAGAAAAAACGATTAAAGACATCAACGAAGGTGAAATTCATTGAGTGTTCTGATGCACATGTATTTGCACGATAGACCAGAGGTAAGGATATTCCATATGTAGGCTATGACTAAGGAATCAGACTGGGATCATGTTCTTTTCAATTCAGGAGGGAATATTTAACTTGGACTGCGAACATAGCGTCCCAGAGAAAGAAAGCAATGCAATACAGCTGTAGTTGTTTTTTTATAACTGAAAATTATAAATTTTTTTTACAAATAGATTGTGAAATCTAAAGATCGATGTGTTTGAGAATTAATGTATACATATGAATATTGTATATATATAAAAAAAATTAAATGGCCAAAATAAAGCAGATCTATATAGAAAATCTGTTCTATGCATCACTTAGTTTTTGCCTGACATTTTTATGTATATTTATTTTCAGATTTTCTCCTCAATACCAGTGTTATTAAAAGTGTCTATAATAGGTACTAGCTTTTTTCAATAAAATGTACATTAAACTGAAATTAGAACAATAACTTTAGCAATTATGTGCTTCTAAATCATTGGATATAGATCTTTCCAATTATATTAAAATAATACATACCAGTGTCATTCATAGAGATCTAAATTTGGATGAATGGTTTGGTTTGGTGTTTTATGGCACAACAACACAAGTAGGTTATTTAGTGCCAATAAGAGTAAAGTGCCTTGCCCAAATACACACTACGGTAGCTGACCCAGGCTGTCCAATGGTAGAATTCGAACCCACACCCTTTCAGTCATGAGTCCAGCATGCTAACCACTGAGCCACCGCAGCTTCCAAATTTGGATGAAGTGTTGATAAATATTTGCAGTACATCATGTCTTCTGGTTTGCAATCTTTTTATAAATCATAATGAAATAGTCTCCATTATTAGATGCAAGTTAGTGCCTTTCATTCTGAACACATGAGCTTTCTGTTACATAATTCAAAGAACCTTGTAAGTGAAAACAATGAGGGAAACAATCAGGACCTAAAGGACTGACCATTTAATTTTCGGGGGGGGGGGGGGGGGGGGGGGGCGGGGGCCTGGGATTTTGTTGAGAAAAAAAATTCTGACTCTCAAATGGGTTGAAAAAAATATTCTTGCTCTGATTTATAGCAAACCAATAACCATTATATTAGCTGAAAAAAATTATAATTATCTTGAGATAAAAGAAATGAAAAATTATATCCCGGTTCAAAAGAAATCTTAGGCCGCCACCCCCCACCCACCCTGAGAATTAAATGGTCAGTCCCTAATGAACTAACTTATATGTTCTATTTGCATGGTGTGATTTGAGTATCAACACCTATTTCTTGTATCAGTTCATCTTGACAACAGTTCACATCTGCAGTCTTAAGCTCTTTTAGCTACCATACATGTACAAAGATTAATTCATCTTCTCTATAGAGCCCAGATTATATCCCACCTTTATTCCTTAGGTCCAACTCTTAAGGCAATTAACACTGTTTACTAATTAACATATTTCTTTTGAATTAGTTTTTTGGACAGGTGCTGCTTGGTATATATTTTCAGTATTTCCTTGTTTCATTTAATGATGTCAATTTACGATAATATATATCAGGCAGGTGCAACCTATGGCCCGCTGACCAGATGAGGCTGGCGACCTGGTTTTATCTGCTTATTTACATCATAGGGTGTGGGTTTAAAAATCACTTATCAAGCCCGCACCCTGGAGGAAGTTGCACATGCCTGATATAGACGGTACCATGTAATGACATGTAAGTTTCTTAACTAGTGACCCCTTTGTACTTGCAGACAGAAGTGTCAGATCTTTGAATTTAAAGTAACAACTATGCTTACCAAGAGCAAAGATCAGACCAAATGCTGCCTAACTTTTACAGGAATTGTACACATACTTACTGACAAAGAGTAATCTTTGGTGGGAATGGAGACATTATTTTACTTGCAGAGAAAACCTGGCATTCTAAATGATCATTCTTGGGATTTAAACTAACTGCAGTCTATTGGATATAAATATTGTGAATATTTAAATATAAATTATATATCTTTGAAACTGAAGGATGGTATGTATTTTGTATAATTTTCATTTACTATTTTATTATGGTTTTCTCTGACAAAGCTTCAGTTAATCAGGGGGATTAAATTACATTAAACAAAATGGCACAAAGAAGGGCTGAAATCTCGCTATCTCATATCAGGGCATATTTTATTTTGATCATGAGGTGTAAGAATAAAAATATGTGAAGGAATACCTATGTCCATGTCATAGTTATTCATTTTCAAACTTATTTATTCCAATACCATACAATGTGATTCTACCGGCGGTAGGCCAAAAATACCATTTTAAAGGCTGTCTACTGCACATACTGTTTAGTAGTTAAAATCTACCGCTTTTGAAAATTAAAAGAATTTTTTAAAAAAATTTTAATAAAAATACCTGAACACAGTATTTTTAAATGTTCTGTCAACACATAAGAGAAACCAGCCAGAACCAGTCTACTGGGGACCGGAAATGTTTTACCAGTACAATGACCGGTGCGATGATGCGTTGCAGAGTAATTATATTAGAATTGTTAAAGAACAGCTGACATGTGTGCACAGCAAGCTGCGAATTGATTACATTATTGTTGGAATTTGAGGAGTTTAAGGCCAAATGCGGTATTTTTTTGAGGTGTTATAAGTAATAAAGGGATGAAAGTTGGTCCATGATGTCTTCTGAGCCTTTGATGAAAATTGGCCGATCCTTGGCAGAGGGGAGATAAAAGAAAAATCTTGGCAGTGAAACTATCAGATAAACAACTCTTTCATTATTTGACTGTATATTGACTCATAATAAGTAATTATTACTGTAACATTTTCCATCAGAATCCGAATCTTATTCATGTTCAGACTTGCTATTTTATTATAGTATGAAGAGAATACATATTATGGCACAAGAAAGCACTTGTTTGTTTTCCATTCTCTTGAAACGTTAAATTTATGCAGATAAAAATCTACTGGTTTAGAGGCCAATCCACTGATCAAACTTTATAAATCTACTAGTTTGAAATCCTAGTTCTGTTACATGTATGCAATACACACACATGGAATCAAATTCAAACAACAGATTGTAATAGTGCATGCTGCTTTAGCACAATTATGTCTGATGCACATGAATTTAATATTGACAATAATGTAGATATTTTGGATACCTCCTCAATGTCGGGTCCTTTATCTTTTTGTACACGATCTCTTCCTTAAAATTAGTAATTATCTTTCATACTTAAAAAAAAAATATTATTTTTTTATGTACGAAAAAATACATGAAATGCGGAAATATGTCCACCAAATTTCATGCCTCTATGCCAATTACCTTCCACTTAATCAAACTAATTGGGTTGCCCTGGACAGATGGACCAATGTTTGAAAGTACAGCTATACAGACAGACATGAGCAAATTAAGACCCCTCCCCCCTGCACATGCAGTGGACACATTCAAACAACAACTGGAAGGCCCAACTTGATGCAATTTTATTGAATTTTTTATAGTATTGATCTGAACAGTAGCTGGATAGCAAAAACATCCATATCAAATCAATTTATTCCAGGTACTTATCTACATTATTGGCATATTATCTGGTTAAGTCAACAATGCATTTCAGTTTTTAAACAATAACATCAAAGCAGTGTATCCCTTCTTCTCATCACACCCTGGTGAAAGACAGACATATGCATGCACATTCTAACTGATATACAGTCTTATAATTACATTCTTCATAACTGGATGTGTATGACAATTCTTAAACCACTAAAAATGACTTCCAAAGATTGCAATGGATAATAAGAAGTGTTCTAAACAGATAGGCATACACTACTGTCTGATTACTGTTCAAACCAATGTTCATCCAACTACAGCTTTAGGCAAGTCTGTCATACAAATTTAGACAAAGAACAGTACAAATATTATTTGTATCATGATAAGAAATATTTTATAACTATCCTGTAAATTTAAATATCCAGGATAAATTTAATACTCCAGAAAATCAAGTTGTATCCAGAATCTGTTCTCATTAAACTCCACAACCTTTCCTTCTGTAGATGTCATTCAGGAAACTTGAGACTTTCTGCCTCTTCAGTCGGACAGAATCATCCCACACAATTGCAGAATCTCTCAACAGGTAACTGCAAAACAGAGAAACATATATTATTTTTTCTTACAACGATTATGGCATAGCTGATGTATAGTATGATGATCAAAGTGGTGCATCAGTGTGATACAAGGTCATCGTGCTGGAAATGGGTCTGTAATTTTATGCAAAAGAAAAATTAAACAAAGAATTTTACTTAACTTGCTCATTAGTACTTTGTTATATGCTCCTTAGAAGGGTAAGTAACATTCGTCATGTTTTCTCCACCGACTTTTTCTGTTATCATGACCAACAAGTACCTGGTGCTCGTCACTAAATATCACTCTAACCCATCCATTTTGCAAGGTCCATCGTACTTTTTACCTACATCAGTTAAATCACTGAATTCAGTTCACTTTGGAGATGCTTCTTCCATATAACATGTTTAAAATATCCCTCAAAATGCAAACACATCTGGATGCTTCTTGTGTATACTGGTATATCAGGACTGGCCAATTTAATTCACTTGTCAAACTCTGTCTCCTGTTTCATTGTTACTAGCCAAAATAGGGCACTTGGACCATGAATATGAAGTTTTCATGGCTGGCCAAGACTGTGGAAATTTGCTGAAGAACCTGTTGAACTGAATTTTTTCAAAATTCTCACCCACAGTAAATTAGTTTTTCCTTTCATTTTAGCAGTTCTTTGCATACTCACGCCTTCCTTGTTACAGCCATTATCTTCCAATGATACTGGTTTACTTACAATGATTAACTGACAATTTATCAACTTCCTGATAACCCTACCAGTGTTAGTACTATTTTATTTACCTATAAATTTCTGTTCAACTAATCATAATGCTACACGGTAGGTAGTGGTATAATAATATATCGATATAGAGGTACACATCAATACGCTACAATATTGCAATTCATACAGCAAGACATTTTCTGTATACATATTTTAATCCTCTCTATTAGTTAGACTGTTTGTGGAACCAGTTTTGCTTACTCTAAGTATAATTAGGAAAATCCTCGCCTCTTTCTGATGTGAATTGAATAACTTCAAATGTCAGAAAGAGACTCAGAAGTAATCATAATGATACTTCCCAAATTAGGCAAGTTTTTGGTAGACGAACACCCGGATAGGTACAAGAATAGATCCTCAAAATAAAAGATAAGTGTTGAAAATAACATTTCATGATGTTTTGACCATCAATGAAATACCGGCACTTTAAATATTTAATGTAATTCCTGAACATTTTAATAAAAAAATGGATAAATCATTCAGATTCCATAGCCTCAAACTACTGCTTACGTTGCTATTAGTGATGACACATCATTGAATCATTGTGATGCCAATGAGTCTCATGACATAATAACAACACAAAGTATGAGGGCAGTTCAAAATGGTCACTATTTACAGAGAAAAGGTTTCTTTCTAGCATATGATGGGAAAGGTTCAGAACTTTCAGAATGAATATTACTTGGTATTATGAATAACACTGTAACCAGTCAAACGTGTGGTTTAGTAATGGCTGATGATCAATCACTGCTGAATGAGGCTGAAGTAGATCTTATACTCAATAAACATACAAAGAGTGCTGTTTGAACTAATTTTGACTTTAAACACAAGGAAGATGCTGAAATTGATATGTAATTGTAGATGCTTCAACAGCATGAGCTATTCTGCATGGACGACAAATAATCTCGCTACATACATCCATCGAAATCATCCATTTGTAAAAACAACTGTATATGCTCAAACATAAGCCAGATTAAAATGCAAATAACATAGACCCTGATATACCAGTGCATTGTGTGATGGCAGATCAGGGTCTACGTTGATTGTTCTACTGATTAGTCCTTACAAACTGCATAGACCCAGATCTGCTGGTGCATTATGGGATGGCAGATCTGGGTCTATGCAGTTTGCACTTGGTTAAGGTTTATACATGAGTATATACGGTAGTTATTACTTATCTTAAAGTTGGAAACTCTCGTTTCTTAATTACTTGGACATAAATACAATCCTTCTCTTTTTTGCACAAATTAAGAAACAGCTGGTAGAACATGTTATTTATTATAATAAAATGGACAGACTCAGAAATATCATGCTGACAATTGTTATCACATGAGTGATTTTCGGTAAAAAGCTCATTAGAGCTAATGTTGAACTGTTGTTTTAAATCATGCCGACTTTAAATAAATCTTATCTTATCTTTTTCAAAATGGTCAGTTTGATAGCAAATTGTATTGATGTATGCTGCAATACAATAATTCATATAGCACTATATCACAATACGATTCCAGCTAGCATAACTCATTCAATGGTAGGGTCTAATCACATAACTTACACCTGAACATGTAAACATTGTCAATGTGATGAAACACTTTATACATGATAATATAATAGCAACTTCTCTTGTGGATAGAATGAAACTCAAATTCAATCTTTGCTCATGATATGTCAAAATGTAGAAGTGGCCCATTAAAGACCTGATACAGGTTACCTGGCTAATATTGCACAAACAGTTATTGCGATGAAATCTAAAAAAGGAAATTTAGGTACAATGACTGAAATGTAGTTTCCATCTGTGGACATTTCAACATGTTTCTATTATTGCCTGACGTTGAGAGACTAGTAACATACAAAATTTCTGTGCATTGATGAATATTTCTGTGTTACCTTTCCTTGACAGCAGGGGCCAAAATATTAGAATCGAGAGCTTTTCAAAGTTCTTCTTGATAATGGTTATGGATGATGTCATCTTTTTTTCACATTGGTCAAACCATTTTGAAATCCTTTAACATTCTTCTACTGTAGCAGTAGCCACATTAGCAGGTGATTTGGCATCATTTGTACAAATATGAAAGGGCTTCATGAAAACAGGGATGTTTCCTAACAGCTGGTAGACAGCAAATTTTGCCGCCTGTTTGCTGTCTGTCACCAGCTGTTTCATGCTCAAGAACTATCAGTTAACACAGATGAAAAATGGATGGTACAAAAATGATATTATTAGTAATTAATTTTTAAAAAAATGCCCCAAGAATAAATCACACTATTTTTGCATCTTTGATTTTAAATTTCTTTCAGAAGAGCATACTCCTCGATATCACACATCAAACTTGTTCTCTGCACACTCTGCTGTTTTTCATGAGCAGCCATCTGTTCTGAAAATTAGGGAAGTCCCCGTGTCAAGATGCTTTAATCAGAACTGCATACAAGATATAATCAAGATGATAAACTACAGACAGTGTAATGTGGAATTCACTTCAGCACTGCAGGATAAATAGTTCTATATCCTCAGTTACATACTGAATAAAGTTAAAATTGTGTATAAACAACCACCAAAGGAACCAACTAAAAGTGTTAAGAACTGGTGTTCTTTATGGGAAGGTAATGATGTATTGATTTATGCAGAAATGGGACCATATATATTTAAAATTTATAAACAAGTGGCCACTTTCTATGCAAGTGGTTATCGTAGGTTTGATTGTATCCCCCCCAACACACACACACACACTTTTCCACTAAAAATGGTGGGTTATTTAACAGCTTTTGTGCTAAATGGGATTACACCAGACTGGAATTAATAATGGCTGAGGCAAAGCCAGCACTGTATAACCCACAAAAAATGTTTTTAATACACCCAAATTTACTTTTTACCATAAATTCTACCTTTCTGTAATATGTCTTAAGCATCAACACCTCCTTAAATGCACGAATGGTTTTTATCACAGCTTTAAAATCAACATTACAAAGAAACTTGTATGATGAAGTTTATGTTTATTTGAAAAGATTAGAGACTGCTTTCTGAAAATGTACATGTATTTACAATTCAGTTGTTTATCTGCCTGTGTTATGATGTTGAAGAAATTGATATGAAAGGGAAAGTTTCCTAGAAAACTAGAGCAGTATTTTCATTAAAAGCTGACTGCTGGTGAAATTTGTTATTATGACTTTTTAATTGCTATTTTACCACAAAAAAAAAATAAAATCCTATACTGATGATCTAATTTTTTTTCTTCATGTATTTATGGATGATAATGCTAGTACTGTTGGATACAATGAGTGAGACTAAATGCTGTTGGATATTGTGAGTGAGACTGTCACATATTTATAGATCATAATGCTTGTACTGTTGGATATCTTGAGACTGCCACATATTTATAGATGATAATGCTTGTACTGTTGGATATTGTGAGACTGCCACATATTTATAGATCATAATGCTTGTACTGTTAGATACTGTGAGACTGCCACATATTTATAGATGATAATGCTTGTACTGTTGGATACTGTGAGACTGCCACATATTTATAGATCATAATGCTTGTACTGTTGGATACTGTGAGACTGCCACATATTTATAGATGATAATGTTTGTACTGTTAGATATTGCGAGACTGCCACATATTTATAGATGATAATGTTTGTACTGTTGGATATTGCGAGACTGCCACATATTTATAGATGATAATGCTTGTACTGTTAGATACTGTGAGACTGCCACATATTTATAGATCATAATGCTTGTACTGTTGGATACTGTGAGACTGCCACATATTTATAGATGATAATGCTTGTACTGTTGGATATTGTGAGTTAGACTGAAGTACAACTGGCAAGTTTGTAAGCCTCATGTACTTCGGGTGAAACCACAATATCCAACAGTACAAACACTATAATTTATTTATTTTGTAGCCCCATTTGTTCAATGATAATTTGCATTTAAATTGCCTTTCACAAAATCAAAGTAAATTAGAAATCTTCTAATTATTTTTATGAATGCAGCATGAATACAGAAAAAAAAAATGTGACCTGAATTTGCATGGTGCTGCAACATGATGACCTTTATCGTATGTAGCAGCAAATTTATTGGGTCCTATGTGTGCTTATCAGCAGCATCCAGTAAGTGCTTGACAGTGCCCAATTTGTGGGAAATTTACTGGATCATCCCACACAATGTATTTCCATCGGAAGTCGGAAGTCACCATCTGGATATATAATAATCCAAGATTTTTTCTAGCAGTTCAAAATAATAAAAAAAAAACACTGCATGGATGCCTTGATTTCATGACCACCTTAAGTTGTCTTACATAGCTTATTTGTCTTGTCTTACAAGCTTATCTGTTTCATCTTACAAGCTTCATCTGTCTAATCTTACAGGTATATCTGTCTTTATCTTACAAGTGTATCTGTCTCATCTTACACACATGTCTGTCATGTCTTACAAGCTTATCTGTTTCATCTTACATGCATATCTGTCATGTCTTACAAGTAATCATAATATTAATTATGCTCATGGAATTATTTACAACAAGAGGTCCAAATGGGTCTAACATCATTTACATAACTTAACAGTTGACCATTTCACTAAGCAGGCTTATGTAGTATTATAAGAACACAACCCACGTATACTTACAATCTATGTAAACTACCTCCCAAACTTTATAGTATGTTGAGTTTACTTATTTTACTATATCTTGATAAAAAAAAATTATAAAGATAAAGGCATAATTATTATGCATACCGTATATACTCGATTATAAGTCGACTCGACTATAAGTCGACCCCCCCCCCCTTTTCATGGCTGCAAAAAGCCAATTCAGCTATGACCCTCCTATAAGTCGAGGTGTTTTTTGCAAATTAAATCCATCTGCAAGGGGTGACATGTCATCACTGAGTCAGAGCTGCACTTAGGAAAAAAAAATGAGCCAAACTGGATAGATAGATAGACATATAAATAGATAGGACAAATAAAACAAAAACCAATGTAGAATAAATACAATTGTATTATTGAGCTGAATATGTACAAATAAATTTACAACTTACATTTTGTCCATCTTCGTGTAATGAAATCCATATAGCTTAACATTTTTAATCCATTTATATGATAAATCCATGAATTGGATTATAGGTCACATACAGGTATAAAATTGGTATCCTATAAATGTCACTGTCTAATGTCCTCTGGTTCAAAGCCCAAGAATTCATCCTCATCATCAGAGTTACCAAATAAAGTAATAAATTCCTCCAATGTCATCCCGTCATCGTAAACATCGTCCGACTCCGCATCTATTTATATCATAAATCCACGAATTCAGTTATAGGTCACATACCAGTATAAGAATAGAAGTTCAGAATGATCCGATTCACAATATCCCGTAATATATTAATTCCACACGTCGTGCAAATAAACAATGAAAGTTAAGTCCACTTTTTTTGTGATTTACGGTATCCTATAAATGTCACTATCCAATGTCATCTGGTACAAAGTCCAAGAATTAATCCTCATTGTCTGATAAAGTTCTGAAATCCTACATCGTCGTCTAGTCATTGTAAATCGTCGTCGTCTAGTCATCGTAAATCTCTTCCGACTCCGATTTTCGGCTTTAATGTCATATGCGGGTGCTTATGCAAAGACTGAGCTTGGGCTCTGTGAGTAACACTTTGATCATAAAGTCAAAAATCTATTAAAGGCTGCAACTGAACACATGTCAATTGTGCGGCAAGATCACAGGGAGTTCAAATAGCCTCCCTCTGTTACTTGGCACTGAACTCGCGGCTTGATCAAAGGGTTGTCATGTGGGAAAACAAAGAGTGTGGTGTGTTTACAAGCAAAGGGATTAAGGTCAAAGTATATGCACAGGAAGTTGTAGAACTCTACTGAACAAGTAGAGATTGGCGGCTCGATCAAAAGGATTGTCAACTTGAAAAAAAAGTCCTTTACAAGCCAAAGGTTTATCGGCCCACGTGCACTGGCAGATAACTTGGGAAATATCACTTGAGAATTAAATCTGACTTGTGGAAAAGGAAAATACAAATTAAATCAAAACTTTTATTGCATCAAGCACAGTCTTTATACAGCAAAACACAAATATTAATACAAATACAGGTTGTTCGGACTTGCACGAAAATGGAGGCAATATACTTACTAGTAAACACCCACGGTAAACATTGACGGACACTTCATTTTGCGGTAGGTAGTATTTAATTTACCAGTAATATTTTCAAATTAATAAAATCCAAATAACTGTAGATACATGTATTGTGTAATGAATACCGTCATGAAATGGATAAACACAGTGCATACCATATATGCATTACTGCATAAGAATAGTTGCATGAAAACGTAAAAATATATGAATTTACAGTATTTTTATGTACTGCAAACATCTAGAGTTTCCAACATTACCCCAAGATTTTTTTATTTTTTTTAATGTCGCGCTTATAAGACGACCCCTACTCTGTATGAGTCAAATTCTAAGTAAAAAACCTTGACTTATAAGCGAGTATATACAGTAGTCTCTTGCTTATACTCAAAGTAAAACAAGATCTTGATGATATAAACCCATTTATGACCAGAAATGGAGTCAGTAAGTGTTGACAAGTACAGCCAATCCGATTCAAAATCATCTCATCGATATGTAAGGATCTTGCTCATTATTGTACTGATCTAAGATCTTGGTGATTTATGCCTATTTACCAAGTTTGATCAAAATTGGGTCAGAAATACAGCTAATCACATGCAATATGACCTCACCAATATCGGTGGATCATGTGCATTATCGAACACACACCAGACCTTGATAATATAAGCATATATTCAATGTTGGATCAAAATCAGTTCAAAAATATGGTTTCCATAGTGATAACAAGCTCAGCTAATGTGACACAAGATCACCTCATTCATATGTGTGGATACTGCTCGTTATCAAATTCATCCAAGATCTTAAAGATATAAGCCCATATTCTATGTCTGATGAAAATTGGGTCAGAAATACGGCTTTTTGAGTGGTAACAAGCTCAGCCAATCTGATGCAAGATTACTTCAGTAATATGCATGGATTTCACTCGTTATCGAACCCATCCATGTTAATGATCTAAACATACAATTCAAGTCTGATCAAAACTGGATTAGAAATACGGCCTCCAGAGTAGTAACAAGCTCAGACAAGCTGACGCAAGAGCACCTCATTAGTATGCATGGATCTTGCTCTTTAACTTTTCCAAGATCATGATAATATAAGCATATATTCCAAGTTTGATCAAAGTCAGATCAGAAATTTGGTCTCCAGAGTGGTTAAAAGGTCAGCCAATCTGATACAAGATTACCTCATTATTATGTGTGGATTTAGCTCATTATCGTACCAATCCAAGATCTTAATAATGTAAGTCCATGTTTCAAGTTTGATCAAAATTGGATCATAAATATGACTTCCAAAGTGGTAACAAGCTCAGCCAATCAGATGCAAGATCACCTCATTAATATGCATGCATCTCACTCACTATCCAAATATGTCCAAGATCTCGATGATACAAGCATATAATCCAAGTTTGATGAAAACTGGATCAGAAATAAGACCTAAAGAGTGGTAACAAACTCAGCTTACCAGATGCAAGATCACCTCATTAGTATGCAGCATCTCTCTCATCGCATAAATTCCAAGTTTGATCAAAACTGGATCATAAATATGGCCTCCAGAGTGGTAACAAGCTCAGCTAATCTGACTCAAGAGCACCTCATTAGTTATGTGTGGAACTTGCTCATTATCTAACTTTCCAAGATCTTGATGATGTAAGCATGTATTCCAAGTCTGATAAAAATTGGATCTGAAATTTTGCCTCTAAGATCAGTCAATCAGATGCAAGATTACCTCATTAATAAACATGGATCTCACTATTGATCACATTCATCCAAAAGCTTGATAATATAAACCCATATTTCAAGTTTTTTTCAAAATCGGACAGATATATGGCTTCCAGTGTGGTAAGAAGTTCAGCCAATCAGTTGCAAGAGCATCTCATTATCATGCATGAATCTCACTCATTAATCTAACTTTTCCAAGATCTTGGTGATGTAAGCATGTATTCCAAGTCTGATAAAAATCGGATCTGAAACTTGGCCTCTAAGATCAGTCAATCAGATGCAATATAACCTCATTAATAAACATGGATCTCACTATCTATCACATTCATCCAAATTCTTGATAATATAAACCCATATTTCAAGTTTTTTTCAAAAGTGGACGGAAATATGGCTTCCAGTGTGGTAAGAAATTCAGCCAATCAGTTGCAAGAGCATCTCATTATCATGCATGAATCTCATTCATTATTTAACTTTTCCAAGATCTTGATGATACATGTATAAGCGTATTTTCCAAGTCTGATCCAAACTGGATCAAAAATACGGCATCCAGATTGGTAACAAGTCCAGCCAATCTGATGCAAGATTACCTCATTAATATGCTTGACATCTCACTCATTATTTAACTCCTCTGAGATCTTTATGATATAAGCATTAATTCTAAGTTTGATCAAAATCAGATCAGAAATTTGGCCTCCAGAGTGGAAAAAAGATCAGCCAATCAGATGGCATTATGTCATTACTGAATCTCACTCATTATCAAATTCATCACAGATCTTGATAATATATAGCCCATATATCAAGTTTTATCAAATTGGATCAGAAATATGGCTTCCTCATTAACATGCATTGATTTCACTCATTATCTAAATTTTCCAACGTCTTGATGATATAAGCATTTATTCCAAGTTTCATCCAAATCGTATCAGAAATACAGCTTCCAGAGCGCTAACTAGCTCAGCCAATCAGATGCAAGATTACCTCATTAGTATGCATGCTAGCTTACTCATTATTTAACTCTTCTGAGATCTTTATGATATAAGCATATGTTCCAAGTTTGATCAATATCACATATATCTCATATCAAATATAACCTCTAGGATGGTAACCATCTCTGCCATTCAGATACAAGATCACCTCATTAATATACATGTATCTCACTCATTATCGAAATCATCTGAGAGTCTGATTGAAATTGGATCCGAAATATGAACTCCAAAGTTATAACAAGCAATTGTTGACGGATGGATGAGGCAAGATAGATGACACATGATGGAAACAGGACCATACCAGGCTTTTGTATTTTAGCAACAGGGGCCATAATTGATATAAGGCCTTCATGCAAGAATGCCTTCTATTAAACTTGGTAAAAATGTACAGTTGAATGGTTTTCAGAAGAAGTCATTTAAAGTACATATTTAGTTATGATGGGTGTCTATACGGTTTTTCAGATGAAATCATTTAAAGTACATATTTAGTTACGATGGGTGGCCATATGGCAATTCATCAATGTTTATACAAACTCGAAAAGTCTTGATGCATGGTTACTCCTTGCCAGATTGGACTGAAACTGAACCATCATCTGTCGAAGTTAAACGAGATGTTGACTGATGACACAACAAACAGAGGGCAATACCATAAGCTCATCTGGCCTCACAACCAGGAGAGCGGTAGACACCAAAATTTTCATTATATCTCGACCTTAGGGATGTTACCACTCTTTTTTTGTTTCAAATATATGTTATGTAATTTATGGAAAGAGGTAAACTTAATCTGCAACAGTAAAATTCAAGATCATAATTCTTTATTTCAAAATGATCAACTTACATGTTTTCCTTGTGCTTAGGACCATCCTTGGCAATGATTACATAATGTCCGTTTTCCTTGATTTTGGGGCACTGGCAAATGGAGTCCCACTCGAAGTAGATAGAGTCACCTTGATAATGATTCTCAGCTCCTGCAAGGATACAAATCATGAGTTAACAATGCTAATAATTAGTTCTCCCCTTTACTTGAAATTTTGCTTTAATATTTAAATTACTGCCACTGCATGAGACCTATATATCAAGGTATGAGCATACTTTGATGACAACCTGTCAATTTAGCTCATAAAGTGTGAAGTTACTGTCAGTTTCATTTATTTTCTTTGCTTTCAATTTTGTGTTTTGTAAAAAATAATGTTTAAATTATTACAACATTTGTGGATATGCCCCTGATTGCTAGTAAATGGGATCCTACTGTCGTCATTGATGGACAACTTGGGTTTAAATTCATGGATGTGTAGTGGCCACACAAAATAATGAAAACTAGTATTCCAAGAATAAAAGTGAATTTACAATTAGTTTATTTTATTGTTGGGCCTACCAATGTGGACCTTTAATTTTCTCAATAAAAAATATTTATATACACCTCTACTATGGTAAATCACAGGCAGTGGGGTCCATAAATATCAACTGCAGCATAAGCGAGGGCTCGAGACAGCAATGAAACTCAAATCCTGGTTAACACTAACAGTGTGGAAAGGGATGGGGGTGGGTGGTACTAGAAACTTGTGTTGATACATGAGAATTATAATCTCCTTTGTTGTACACAAATATTCATATAATGGATTTTAATATCAATGGCTATTAGACCATAAGAATTCAATTAAAGTTAATAAACTGATGACAGACTTTTAATATACTAGTAAATTAAATTGACAAGCACTACTTGCAAATTGGTGCATCAGTGAAAACTCCGGAGTCCAGTGTATATAAACACAAATGACCTAAAGCTTTATTGCAAAAATTACACTCTTAAAATATGGAGTCAAACTGATCAATATGTTTGCACTCATTAATTCTTCAAGACAGCGATTTAATTGTGACCATACATTTTTATTCCTAAATAGCACATGGCAACGATGGAATGTACAATTCCATGTCATTTGTACTAACACAGTTGGCACATGGCAACTGCACTCTCCCAAAGTGTTACATCCGGATTGTGAAAAGAAAATAATCGAATGGCAATAAAGACAAAAGGCAAAACAGTGTATGTTTTATTTTAATTGCAAGTTATTTTACAATTCACAGATTAGCTAAAGGCAAAACAGTGTATGTTTTATTAGAATTGCAAGTTATCTTACAATCCACAGATTAGCTAAAGGCAAAACAGTGTATGTTTTATTAGAACTGCAAGTTAATTTACAATTCACAGATTAACTAAAGGCAAAACAGTGTATGTTTTATTAGACTTGCAAGTTATTTAACAATTCACAGATTAGTTAAAGGCAAAACCTAAGCAGTTGCCTACAGTATCTATGATGATGTGTGATTTTAACAAGAAATTAGGCTGTCCTACACTTGGATGTTACTGTAAGTAGGCACCTTTCATGTATAGTACTGGAGACATTTAATTTGTTCATTGGCTTGTGTCATCATGTCAAAGGGCCATTAAGTTCTCAACAGCTGTCAAAATAAAGCCAGACATTTCATTATATATTTTGTTTTTTATTGACAAAAAACTTACAAAATATATGATTTCTTATTAAAATTTTCAAGTTTCATGTTGACAATTCCAAGTTGTAATACATTAGCCACTGTTTTCAATGATAAAACAAGCAAAATTTCAAGCTTTTATTTACCACTTTTGATTGCAACTTCCATATTAAGCAAACAGAAACCTACTTTTTGCAATATCTTTAAGAAGAAAAAAACTGTATCAGCACCTTCTTCCATGTTGTAAGCGAGTTCCCAAGTTATCCAGGTGCACTAAAATGATTGAGTGGTGTATAGTGTCCCAGCAAGACAGGTACAGAAAGGCATGGCACCCTGCCCCAACTCTGTGTGCCCTGCCCTTATTTATAGTCTTTAATTTGCACCCTGCCACTATTTCATTCGTAAGACTGACATCCTGTTCTTTTTTGGTCCAGTATTCCTTGTCTCTTTTGGATTGGCAGGTTTTCTCTGTACCATGTTATCAAAACAAGAGTCCCCTGAAGGGACTGACAATCTACAGGCCAAAAAGAATTTCCAGGAATCCACAATAAGACCATTTCTTCATTTTAACTGCTGAGTGCTGAAACCATTTCTGCTATTCTTAAGCAATATCAAAATTTCAAGATAACTACCATGGTGATCATATTGAATGTAAGATTGGCATCAATTTCATGTATGACCAATTAGACATCATAAGAAGTGTTTTGCTGGAAACCCATGTAGATATGGCCATCCATTCAGTAGAAGAAGCAATAAGATTTTCAAGAAGGTTGCCATCGTGGTCATACTCAATGTCAGATCAGCATCATTTTCCTTTCGAACCAACTAGACATCATAATAAGTCTTCTGGTGAAAACTCCAGGTCAGTATGACTTTCCATATGGAAGTAGCAATAACAAGATTTTCAAGATGTGGGGTTGCATCTAAGATTTTTTAAATTTGGACACTGTTTCCCCTTAAAGTAGAAACAAAAGGGGGTGGGGGGGGGGCAATCTGGACATAATTGGGGCACCTCAATATAGGCAATCAAAAAGTAACTAAAATTAGACCAGAGCAAGTAATATATAGTGCTTTCTTCATTTACTCTAATCAATTACATCTGCAATAATATCCTGACAAAATGCAGTCAATTACTATTTTACAAAATTGCAGAAAGATACTACAAAGGCACTAAAAAATCTTACATAACTTTCATCTCTCTCTGTTGCACTATCTCTTAGTGAAACATACACCTACCCACCCACATACAGT
This sequence comes from Margaritifera margaritifera, assembly GCA_029931535.1. Lineage (NCBI taxonomy): Eukaryota > Metazoa > Mollusca > Bivalvia > Unionida > Margaritiferidae > Margaritifera > Margaritifera margaritifera. The sequence continues at coordinate 1,726,850 of JAQPZY010001481.1, forward strand.
GGCACTGACATGGAATAAATTATAACAGGGGTTTGATTTTATAAATCACTAATAGATTGAGCGACAGGTTGTATCTCTATTGAATAACAAAGGCAGGGTTCATTACACACCCAATTGTTTATGAACAGGAACAGCTCAACGTTGAAAATGTACACTAAGATCTGTTGTTGCATTATGTACTGGAATAGCTATCAGTAGTGTCTACATTGATCATAGTCCAACAATGTAAGATGTCGACCCCAATATGTATGATATGTATGAGGGGGGGGGGGACATCTTACTGCCTTAACAATCAATGCTGTCTAGCTCTGTTATGACTGGGTAGACAGGGCAATGGAAGGCCAAATATCTCACATAACTGGCAACCAATATTGACACTGTTCCAAAGCTTAGAGTCTGATTGCTTTATTCCAGGCTCAATCAAGTGGTTGCATTTTCAAACTGTGTTGACCGCTATTTCAGTAGGTTGATGTGCAATGGTAGCCGAGGAATACCAAAGTTGGTTGAACTTGGGGTGTAAATGAATATGTTCAATTTGTTTTATTAAAGCAACTCAAACATTAGTTCAACCATATTTGGCATTCCTCAGCTACCATCATTCTTCAACCAAATGAAAAGGCAGTCAACAGATGTTGAAAAATGCAACCACTTGATTGAGCCTGGATTTACCTTGATAAGGAGAAATGCATCAGGGTAGGTATAGTATGAATGAAGCAATTAGACTCTAAGCTGTGAAATACTCAACCAGAATTCAACTTGTGACACACAGGAACCAATGACGTAATTCAGCAGTCCACAATAGCAACAATGTCTGACTGTAAAGGAGTAAAATGCATATTTTCCACATTTCTTGGGAATAAAACACATGATTAATGAAAATTTCCGCACAATCCCTAGTTTATGCATGATTATGTCCACACAGATTCAGATTGTGCAAAATTTTCTATTCTAGTTAGATTTTCACAATCGCATGTCCTAGATGCAACACAGATGGCTGCCATGGTGGCCCTACTGGTTGTCAGATCTGCAGCATTTTCATTACAAGAATTCTTTAGGTGAAAATCCCATGTGGATATCAAAATCCATCCATGACAAGTAATGATAATCTTTTCAAGATGGCTGCCATTGCAGGCATATTGGAGGTCAAATCATCATCATTTTCATTTAGGACCAACATAAGAAATATTCAGGTGAAAACACCATGTTGATATAACTCTTGATTCAGGAGGAGTAGCAGTAAAAAAAATTAAAGTGGCTACCATGGCAGCTATACTGTATGTCAGATTGGCATCCATTTCATTTAGGACCACTGAGACAGCATAAGGGAAGTCTTTCGGTGAAAACCTAATGTTGATATGACCATCAGTTCTGGAGAAGTAGTGATAACAAGATTTTCAAGATGGCCACTGTGTTGGCCGTATTGGATGTCCAAATGGAACCATTTTCATTTTGGACCAACTAGACCTTGGGATGAATATCTGTGCAAAGTTTCATGGCAATCCTTCAAGTAGTTTATGAGAAGTAGTGATAACAAACTTGTAGTAACTGATGGACGGATGCATACATGTCATGAAAATGAGGGGTCAGCTTGAAACAAAGTGGGAGATTTGCAAAATTTGGTCAGGAGTTTTTACCTCAAAATAAGGAGGTTTTTCATCGACCCAATTTTTAGTGTGCAAATGGGCAAAAAATACTAGTATGGAACAAATTTCCCTATTTTTAATATTAAAATATGCAATTCAGTTCTTTCACATTAACTTGTTGCCTTTCACACTCTCCGTATATATAACACAAGCATTTTTGGCATTTCTTACAAGATCATTGCCTGGAATATATTGGTGGCAGTCCTTGTCATTGTTCATTTTAACACTTAAAAGATTATGTAATGTCACTGGATCCCGGTTTTCTCTAGAGTCAGCCTGAATTTTTCTCAGAATGGAAGATGTCCTTTCAGTGTCTGCATTGGAATGTGGCAATGTCAATACAACTCTACTGAATTCACCAAGAAGTTTAAATTGTTTCCTGCCTGTGAATAGAGTCAGATTGCCAACTGTCTGCCAAAACTGCTCAAGACTGGTACTGTCTCTGTCGAATTTGGGAAGTTCTTCTCTGGGAATCAGAATGTAGTCCTGAATTTCATCTTCCAGTGCAGTTCTCTCACTCTGGGTTAACGTCATGAACCTCTCAGACAGCTTCACCACTGCAATACAAAATACAAAACATTAGAACTTTGAAATTTACTTGCCATGGATATACAATAGGTAAATTAAAATATTATAATATAATAATGCAATTGTCCCTTGCATATCCAATCCAATTGGCTCAAGGGAGATTTCTCTCTCTGAAATATTATAGAATCTGTTGCAGTGGTTTCATAAGGCTTAGCGAAATTTTCCTTTAAAGGTACCTATCACTGTTTTCAATTTCCAATTATCAGTGCAAACCTATAATATTTTTTTTATTGTTCATGCATCAATAACTGATAATTATCTGTATTGATCATAGGAGATAAGAAAACCTACCTAATCGGATTAGTGAGTATTTATTGCACTCCCAAGCATCTAATGTTGTTTTAAGGTCAGTAAGATTGTCCACGTGAAGCACTGATGCATACATTAATGATTAGACTATCACACCCTTTGTGACTTTAAGATTAATTTGCAGATGCTGTTGTTGTCATCATTATCATCACTATCACCAGTATTTAACAATAACAATCAAATGTGGAAAATAATTATCACTTACTAGAATTATAGATGAAGACAAAGACCTCATTCATCCCAGGCATTATGGATTAATTCCTATACTGTATCCATATTATTCATATTCATATTCATATTCTTATCATTATTAATATACAATTGTGATTATGATTTCTTATGAACAATAAAATAGTTAAACTTTAGTAATACTTACGTGAATATTTGATCCAAGCATGTAAAGATGATTTCTGCTGATCCAATGTTACAGGTAGGTATTCCAAGGAATCTTGTTGATATCCTGTTTACATCCTTGTCAAAAACACGAACTGAGACTGTCAGCATTTTATTATCCCCTTTATGGGGTTTCTGCATGATGCGTGATGTCATTCTTGCCACCATAACAGACTTTAAAATCAGTTTAACAGGAAGAGCAGAATGTACATGTATATATTCATGTACCTTGGAACTCGATTGCAATCACTAAAATTCCCGTTTCCATCCATCACTGAATTTTGTGTGACATTTCGCTTGCTTGGATTTTGGTGTTCTGGCATTGGGAGATAATGCACGCTTAGCCATATCGACAAACTTTAAACACCTAAGACAAACCGAGCCAGTTTTATGCCACCTGAGGTCTTGAGTAATCCAACCATAATCAATTAACATCTTTAATCCTGTTCAAATTAATGTTTATCATACATAGTATAGACTCTAATTCATCTCGACAACTTTAAGCACCAAACCAGAACATACCTTGCAGATGGAATCAAAGTAATGTTTATTGTTTCATGCTGATTGAGCTTTTTAGTAACCCAGCCATAATCAATTAATGTCTTTAATCCTTTCCAAATTACTTCTACTCACACATAGCATAATCCATCTTGACAAACTTCAAATGAAGCCAGCTGACCATGCTGACAGGATGTAAGAATGAAATTAGCAAGTAGAATGGACTTGCCCTGGTTAAGCCAGTTCAGTCACATGATCATAGGCAGTATTTCCGTAAATATACTACACTGGAGCCAGAATGTGAAATGTTTTTTTAAAAATTTCAATAATAATTTTGCCTATGCCGGAGATTTCAGTGAGTGACGGGGGACACCCCTAAACTCGGGAGAAAAACCCTCCCATGTGGGAGGTTCATGTGTATGCGGAGGACAGACAGATCAGAGACAACAGGCCATCCAATAAGCTCTTCTGTTCTACGACTACTGGAGTTAAAAATCTCTCTAGACTGTTTGATTAAAGTTAAAATTGGACTAGATTTTTTCAAGTCTTAACATATTAAAATTACTTCTGATATCTGAACATTTTCCGAGTTTTAGGGAGTATTCAAAGTCTGGTAAAGATGCACTGAGTAAACTGTTGTTTAATTATGAATCAGATGTATTATATGAAATAGTCAAACCCTCTTATATCCAGCAGAAGCAAATATATACAAGTTTCTACAATTATTTTTTTTAAAACTAATTTAAAAATTTAAATAAAATCAGCTATAGTGTATACTTTAAAATTTATAATTTTTATTGCTGGATATATTGTCTCCTACACATCGTGATGTGAAATTAAGTACCCTTGTTAGATTCTAGCTGGAACACTGTCTAGAATTACACCAATACTATATTATCAAACAGATTAATGAGTTATAATTCATTTCAAGTAGGATTCAATGAGTTATAATTCATTTCAAGTAGGATTCAATGAGTTATAATTCATTTCAAGTAGGATTCAATGAGTTATAATTCATTTCAAGTAGGATTCAATGAGTTATAATTCATCTCAAGTAGGATTCAATGAGTTATAATTCATTTCAAGTAGGATTCAATGAATTATAATTCATTTCAAGTAGGATTCAATGAATTATAATTCATTTCAAGTAGGATTCAATGAGTTATAATTCATTTCAAGTAGGATTCAATGAGTTATAATTCATTTCAAGTAGGATTCAATGAGTTATAATTCATTTCAAGTAGGATTCAATGAGTTATAATTCATTTCAAGTAGGATTCAATCCCAAGCCGCAAGTAATGGCACCTATATCACCTAGCTCTCATGCATCAGTGCCCTAAATCACACAGCCATGCACTCATCCCCCAAAAAGATGGAACAAAGTTGAAGGTAAGGATTTGAGATGCACTAGAACTCACTCGCTAGGCAAACAGAATTTAACACTCAGCTATATGCACAAACCATATATATTTTGAAAATATGTATGTTAAAGCAGAGTGTAATTGGTCCCATTTTTAACATAAATTAATGCAATATTTCTTTGAACATAAAGATCACCAGTTTAGAATGAGTGCTTGTACCTGTTCCATTGAATGGTCATTATACACAAGTTTGTCTGGAATCATATAGACTAAAAGTCTTCTTTAGATTAAAGACGTTTTCCCTCATAAATAATTGCAATGTGACATAATGACATGGCTTTCCTGATGAAATATAATGAAAAATGCTGGAAATTTTTTTTTATGTACCACTGAGTCAACAAAAACTACATTTGTGTTTAAAAACAATGTATATTTTTGGTTGAATTTGGTCCATTAAGTTTTTTAGAAGTTCAAAACTGGCAGGATTGAACCTGATGGCTGCTGAATGCCAGATGCAGGCTCATACCAATACTTCACCTGGTCTTAGGGTCAGGTGAACTAATGAAAATTTGCTAAAATCTGGTAAAAGTTGATATAGGCTGATCATCAAGTAATGGCTTGTGATGTAAGAATTATGGCAAATACACTAATGTGAACTCAAATGCATTTGCTGGTATTCTGAGTTTGAAGGGGGGATGCATTCACACTAGAAACAATTTTTTGTTTTGTTTTGTTGGATACAAATGTAATACTGTAGGGAGGATACCCAAATATAGATAAGTCAAAATTAACAGATGGGGCCATTAAAAAAAAAAACTATTCTAAAAACAAGAGTCCCTCGTAAAGAATGACACTCTACTGGCTGATAAGAATTTCCACTAATTCAAGATAAAATCATTTCTTCCTTTTACCTACTGAGTGCTGAAACTATCTCTGTCATTTTAGCAATAACAAGATTTTCCAATTAGCTGCTGTGGTTGACATACTGAATGTAAGATTGGCATCATTTTCATTTAGGACCAACAAGACATCATAAGAAATCTATTGGTTCAAATTGCATGTTGATATGACGTTCCATTTTGCAGGAGTAACAATAACAAGATTTTCAGGATGGCTGCCATGGTGGCCATATTGGATACCAGATTGGCACCATTTCCATTTAGGTCCAACTAGATATCATAAGAAGTTTTTTGGTGACAGCACAATACCTTGATGACCAGACATCTAGGAGAAGTAGCAATAACAAGATTTTCAAGATGGCCATTGTGGCAGACATATTGGAAGTCAGATCGGCACCATATTCTTTTGCAACCAACTAGACATCCTAAGATATCTTTCAGTGAAAACCTCTTGCTGATATGACAATTCATTCAGGAGTACTGATAACAAGATTTTGAAGATGGCCACTGTGGTGGCCAAACTGGATGTCGGAGCAACACCATTTTCATTTAGAAATAACTAAACACTGTAAGAAGTAATTTAGTATAAAAAAAACATGTTGATATGACCATCAATTCAGGAGGAGTAGTGATAAGATTTCCAAGATGGTCACTGTGGCAGTCATATTGGATGTTGAAGCAGCACCATTTTCATTTAGGACCAACTAGTCATCATAAGTCTTCTGGTGAAAACTCCATGGCAATATTACTTTTCATTCAGGAGGAGTAGTGGCAACAAGATTTTCAAGACAGCCACTGTGGCAGCCAAATTATATACATCAGATCAGCTCCATTTTCATTAAGGAACAATCAGGCATCATACAAGTCTTTTAGTGAAAACCCCATTTTGATATAACCATGCATGCCTTAGGACCAGACAGGCATCATACATGTCATTTGGTGAAAACCCCATTTTGATATAACCATGCATGCCTTAGGACCAGACATGCATCATACATGTCATTTGGTGAAAACCCCATGTTGATATAACCATGCATGCCTTAGGACCAGACATGCATCATACATGTCATTTAGTGAAAACCCCATGTTGATATAACCATGCATGCCTTAGGACCAGACAGGCATCATACATGTCATTTAGTGAAAACCCCATGTTGATATAACCATCCCATTCAGGAGAAGTAGCAATAATAAGATTTTCAAGATGGCCACTGTGAACACCATACTGGACATCAGATTGGCACCATTTTTATTTATGACCAACTAGACTTCATAATAAGTCCTCTGGTGAAAACCCCATGTTAATAGGACTTTCTGTTCTGCTAATGGATGGATGGCCAATGGATAACAGACCATCCTATAAACTCTTCTGATCTAAGTCCAGTAGAACTAAAAACACTACATATATCTTTCAACCAATATTCATATTTGCTATCAATATGTGCTTTTATCTGAAATTGAATAAATGATTACCTACTCAAAATACTTTTATATTTAATTCAACAAGTTGTAAAAGTCATACAGTCTTTCAATCAGTACTAAATGCTATAAAATTAGTCCAGGCGGTAAAGTGGGAATTCATATAGGGCCAGCTGGTACTGTTTAGTTATTTCTTATGCATGTTACCTCTGAGGGTAGAATTCTGTATTTACTGTATCAGAACCTTGTATTATAGTTACTGAGTTGTTTTTTAAAACCTGAAGCTGACAGTTCTAATAAGTTTATTATACTGAATAAACCATGGCAAAAGAATTAAAATCACAAATCTCCAAAAAATAGGAATTGCGAGCCATTCCACATGCATCATCATGGTGCCTAGCACATGTAATAATGTGCAAATCTAGATGTGCAATTACGTCATGAGACAAGACTTGTCACTACAGTGTAACTGAACATTTTCAGCCAGTCTGAATAGGATAGGATAACCATAATTTATCATGCAAAATAAATTTTCAAATTGTTCTTTCTTTCATTTATTTCTCAACATATGACTAAATAATTATCGTTACTACAAGGTAATGACCAATAAAGCACAGGTATACAATGAAAGAGATAGACACACTTGAATCATTCTTATGCATTGCTGTGATGTCACAGACCTTGCACAATGACAATTCTATCTGATTGACCAATGAAATTGATTGTTCAATTAGTATTCCAGGTAACATAACATAGTGACAATGATACATTACACAATTTATACAGTTACTACTTATTTTAGTATCTGAGTTTTCAACCAATAATACGTTTTACATGCATGAAGTATAATTGCTGTGTATAGAATCCTACCACCTGCTAACAGTGTAGATCTTGACCTGCAGGACTTTCATGTGACAACAGATCTTGGGTCTACACTGTCGGCTGTTGGGTGCACATTACACATACACAAATAAAGTACAAGCAATAAGATATACTCTGCTAACTCTACAAACTTACCTTTCTTGATAACTGTGAGCAACTCTGCATCTGCTTTGTTTTTTTGACCGTGGTCATGGATTTTCAAAATGTTAACATGGAATACTGGAAAAAAAGAGTGTAATCAATGATTACACAGTTCACCTGTATGAAGCTTTTAGTCACTGCCAGTACACATATTAAACATTATTTATCATGCACAAAAATAAATTTGGACAAAAGAAATCAGGAGAATAAAATGTTGGCCCCTTTACTAACTAAACTTTTTTTGCTATTATTTAACTTTGCATTTTTCGAACTCAACTTTTAATTGGCACTATAGAGCCAGTATTGTGCTGGCATGGCATTAAACCATATACATACATACATACTGTGTCTAGTCATGAAACAATAAAAAAGGAACCTTCTTTTCTATGATATCAAAGTAGATGTACTATAATAAGTTTGTAAAAAACAGAGAATATCTATTTGACTTTTTTTAAAGCATTGTTCTTAAAATGTGCTTCAGAAACTATTATCATTGTCCACCCCTAGAAGTTAGATTTTACTGGGTGAAAGTCACATACTTTGAGAAACATTGGAGGGACAGACAGTATGACAAGCATAGTTCATGCATCAGTAATTACCTTGATTAGCCACTACAGGCTTCACATGAACAACATGCAACAATATACAGACCACTCATCTAATCCCTATACTCATTCACATATACAGTACACATTTAATCTGTTGAGGGTAATCTATCACAAAACAGAATGTCTAGTCATTAATATGAAAAGTTTACCACTTAATAAACATATTTATTTCTACTTCTAAATGCACTAGTCAGAAATGTCCTTTTGCATAGGTTAGGATGTATACAGCATGGAAAATTTATGCAGTTATGAGCTTAATACAAAAATCTAACTTATGTCAGTAAAGCATAAAATGCAGGTCACAGTGACATTATTTGGATGTAATGGTGTAGTAATAATAGATATGCATGCAATTATCAAGTTCCACGATTCAAACATAAACAGCACCCAATATATGAACTTTAAACACAAAATTTCAACAAAGTGACTTAAGGATGAAATATAGGTCACAGAGACCTCTTTTTGCAATAAAGGTGTAGTACTTAGTAAAATACTTCCCTCACCAAGTTGATTCTAGGTAGGATAGTATGCGTATGACATGCCACAAACTTGTGTGGTCATCAGCTAAAGGCAAAAACTCCACCAAAGCCAGTAAAAGATGAAATATAGGTTGTGATGTGCTTCTTTTGTTGTAAGGGTGTGGAACTAACAGAGATGCATATCATCATCAATTTCACAATTCTAGCATGAACACTGCCTGAGAACTGAACACCAAACACAAAATTTAAATTGAAGAATAAAATACGTGCCATAATGACATACTTCTGCATGAAGGAGCAGTGCTCATCAAGATGCATCCTCTCACAAAATTTCATAACTGTAGATAGTATGTACGAAGCATGCAAAATACTATTTGGTAATGAGATGAACCTTTCACAAAGCTTCATGACTGTAGATAGTATGTATGTAGCATGCAAAAAACTATTTTGTTATGAGATAAATGCAAAAACTTAACCTAAGCCAGTAAAATATGAAATGTAGGGCACAGTGACCTTTGTTTTGGTACTGGTGTGATAATAATACAGACATATACAATTATCTAGTTTAATAATTGAAACATGAACAGTTAAAACACAAAATTTAACCCAAGTGAGTGAAGTATGAAATATGAGTCACAGTAATTTACTTTTTTCATGAGGATGTTTCACTCATGAAGATGCATCCCCTCACCAAGATTCATGATTCCAGGTATAACACAGTATACAGGATGCAAAAATCCTATGTAGTCACGAGCACAATGCAAAACCTTGACCTAAAGCAATAAAATGTGATATGTTGGTCACAGTGACCTTTTGTTGTAAATGTGTGGTACTAAAAGAGATATATATACAGTAAAACCTGTCTTGAGAAACCACTGCTATGAGATACCACCTGTCTTGAGAGATCAGGTTCTCAATGCACAGATTTATTAAATATATAGTGTTATGACCTGTCATGAGAGACCACCTGTCTTGAGAGACCATTATTTGTTGGCAGAAGGGGTGGTCTTCCAAGAGAGGTTCTATTGTAGTTGTCTAATTTTATGATTCTACATGAACAGAGCTCGAGAAATAAACTTAAAACACAACATTTAACCAAAGTCAGTGAAACATGAAATATGGATCACAGTAATCAACTTTTGTGATGAGGATATAGTACTCATCAAGATGCATCCCCTCATCAAGTTTTAACAGGATATATACAGGGTGCAAAAAACTTACTTGGTCATGAGCTAAACACAAAACTTAACCTAAGGCAGTACAATGTGAAATGTGCACTCTTTGATTGACCCAGCTGCCACTTAATGTTATGAATTGTGACCGAGATGTTCTTCCATGTTAGCAGGTAACTAACAGTCATACACCATGTGCAGCAGCCAATTATATCTTCCCATAACCTATTTATAACATCACTGTCGAAAGTGTTTATAGCATGTGATCTTCTAAGCATGCCTACTAACATACCTTATTTGATTATGTCTAAAAAAAAGTACAAGTCATACAGGTCATGAGGGCATTCGATACAGACTATTTCAGTTATACGTGTCATTTTTGAGAATCTGATCACATATACCCTTAAAAGGTGATTATTCACTATATTTCACTCCTTGTCAATCAATATTACTTGGAAGATGATTATATAAATGCCAAGAAATACATCTCTCTCATAGTTCTCTTCAATTTAGCATTCTTTCACTCTCTCTCTCTCTCTCTCTCTCTCTCTCTCTCTCTCTCTCTCTCTCACACACACATAAACAGAACAAGTTTCTGAACACTTGTAGATATAAATAACTAAGAAAGTTAGTAGGTATGCTCAGAAGATCACATGCAATTAACCCTCTCCAGTGATGTTATAAATAGGTTATGGGAAAATTTCATTAGACTGCTGGTACATGCTATATGACTGCTAATTAGCCACTAGCAGGGAAGACAATCAGTGGTCACAATTCATAACAATAAGTGGCAACTGGGCCAATCGGACAATCCAATCTGTAGTAACCAAGAAAATACATATAATAAACATCTATGTACAAATTTAACCCCTCCCTTCGCCACTCGTTAAAATATCACGTTTTTTGTACCACACTATGAAATATATCTGGTATTAACATAGGAAAAGAAAATATCCTCTCTCTACTTCATAGAGGTGAGCTTAATGAAAAGTTATCATATAATTTTAACAACTGCAATTACAGTTCTGTGAAAGAAACTTATAAAAAAAAGTATATGCACTTTGGAAAATCTTTAGCGATTAGAACCTGCCATAAAACTTTCCAATGCGATCTCAATAATTGTGTGATAGTGAAAAAAATTCACTCACAAAGACACCAACATATTTCTTTGACCTTTTGATGGAAGGCATTTATGATCTTTAATATGTGCTGATTTGGTGAAGTTTTAAATACTCATTCAGTTATTATTTTATGGACAATTAGTGACAGGATACTTTATCCCATTCTTATATAAAGACCCTTATTTGGGGATAGAAACTCAGCCAGGGGTAGCACAAGAAAATGCACACCTACCTATACATTTTTAAGAGATGTTGGATTGCTTGAACCCATAGCTATGTCAAAATATCAATCATGAAAGAAGTTAAATAATCCAACATTTCACGAGTGATCTTCCTTAATATGAAGTAGAAAATCATATATAATATGAAAACAATAGACCCTAGAATTAAACCTTGTGGAACCCCATTCTTATCAGCTGCAGGATAAGATTTAATGTTCCTTATATGTACCTGTGCATTCTAGTGTCCTCATAAGATTCAGGAAATTTTAAATTGTTGTGAACAACAGTCATGTCCTAAATGTTTGGCACAGTAATTAGCAGTCAAAAACATCAAATGCAATATTTAGGGCCTACGAGATCTGTGTTTATAAAACACATATGTCCCCTCTGCAGACACGCCGACCAAAACTCAAAATTAAAAAAATGTTAAAATTTAGAAAAATCTGAAATATTTCTATAACTGCATGAAAATCTATCATGTCATAAATATGTTTCTTCAAACATACATATCTGATGTGGTTTATGCTTAATTGCGCTAAAAAAAAGATTTTTGTGGAAAAAGTGAAAGACCCAAAAATTTAAAATGTGTGAAAAACTGAAGCAGGTTATTGTTAAAATGCCCAAAATGTACAAAACTGTAAAAATGTGACAAATTGGTTCAACAGACTGAAAATCTGACCAGGTAATCTATACATACATACAAACATCCTAGCAAAACTTCATTTGTTTAGACTAAGAGGGGGCTTTTTGTTGTTGCAATCTTGCTTCTTTCAAGACAGACAGACATATGGACCAAATCAAGATCTCCATGCTACAAGCAGTGGAGACATAAAAATACAACATCATAAAGATTGCTATAATTCTTTCTTATAAATATTAGTGATCAATTTAAGTAAGAATACTTGGCACCAAGTACATGAATAGTAACTGAATAAATGTGACCAAATTATGCCCATGGACTTAAAAAGATGACAAAACAAAGCATTAGCCATTAGTCTATTACTATCTTCTTCCCCAGGGAACTATTCTCCTATAGTGCTATCTAGCTGAGTATAGTACCCAAACTAAAGGTGACAATCTAATACTGCAAACAACAAAATTTCTGAATTAAAATCAGTTCAATGATATTTATGTAGGTTTGAATAACAGCTCATAGAAAACATATACTAATTAAAAGAAGATGCAGACAGCATACATTCAATATTTCTAGATAGTGGTGGGGCTTTTTCTGACACAAATGGAGAGGGGTGAAGGGGAGGCTGGGTGAACCCATGAGGGGGAGGGGGGCTAAATTGTACATGTGACAATCTAATTCTGCAAACAACAAAATTTCTGAATTAAAATCAAGCTAATTATTTTACAGTTATGACTCTAATAAAGACACTTTGTCTTTAAAATTTATATTAGTTTATTTAGTATGTATGTCATCATCATATTTATTTAATTTTATTGTATTTTAATATAGGAGAAAGACCTAAGGTTTAGTAGAAACATTATTTCCAGATTTTGTATGCCATGCTTCTTTTCCGGGTCAGTGTTTCGAACCGTGTTCTTGAACAATTAAGAAAAAATTCCATCAGTTACCTCTCTTTCAATCTTCCTCCTTTATTGAATGCTGTAACTCTAACGGCAGGTTCTCTGCATTCTACTGGATACAATTTCCTATAAAAACTTGTTCTAAACTTGGTAATACCCTGTGGAAGGTATAAGTAATCTCTAAAACCTTTTCAAAGTTAAAAGCAGATAGAAAACAGATAGTCTTTAGAAATAGAGAAGACTCTGGTAGCAGTCCTGGACAACAAGTACCCCCTGCCCCCTCCCCATTTCATCACAGATGCAATTTGGGAAAATTATTTTTGAGGAAATGCCTACTGTGTCTATGGGTTTGAGAGTCCGAAAGTGTGCTTTCTGTGTGGCATGCCTTTAGATGGAAGATATGTGAGAGGCATATATTTGTACACACTTGGATCTGATGTTGGCAACATTTACAGGTACTTACTGAAATCAGCTTGAGATTGATCACATGCAATCTTCATCAGAAAACCAAAAGGTATTGTGTCAATCCCTTTAATTGATCCAGCTTCCTCTTCGTAACACTTAGGACATGTCCCTGAATAGGAAATAGAATTGTAGAGATAGCAGATACCCTAAATTTAAGGAACTGACATGTAATCAAGTCTTATAAAAGGATACAAAAAGTAACATTACATCCTTGTTATGTTTAGTCTTGAAGTTCTGTTTGCTTCACTGATAGATAATAAATGACCTGAATTTTTTTCTATACATACAAACACATTTTGCAATTTTTCCTAACTGCAATTTAGGTTGTAATTGAACATATTTGAACATATTGTTTTGTGGTTGTGGTTGTAATTGTTTTGAAAATATAAAAATACAATTAAAGATGTCTAAGCAGACACAACAATATAAAGGACATCTGCTCATAATTAACAATGTTTATGGTCCCTTTTATCAATTTCATATCACTTTTGCCTTTCTATAACACATGCCTATAAAGAACAATGTTTATGGTCCCTTTTGTCAATTTCATATCACTTTTGCCTTTCTATAAAAAACACATGCCAATAAAGAACAATGTCTATGGTCCCTTTTGTCTATTTTTATATCATATTTGCTTCTTTATAAAAGGCTGCCACTAACAGGCACTGTACCCCGCTGCATGCCACTGTCGGTCAAAGGTAATAACACAGTAAAACATGAGCAAAATCTTTTTTGAAATAAATATCGTCTAAGACCTTGCTAATATGAAATAAATATCATTCAAGATCCTGCTAATATGAAATCAATATCACCTAAGATCTTGCTAATGTGAAATAAATATCATCTAAGACCTTGCTAATATGAAATTAATATCATCTAAGACCTTGCTAATATGAAATAAATATCATCTAAGATCCTTCTAATATGAAATCAATATCATCTAAGATCTTGTTAATATGAAAAAAATATAATCTAAGATCTTGCTAATTTGAAATCAATATCTAAGATCTTGCTAATATGAAATCAATATAATCTAAATTCTTGCAAATTTGAAGCTTTATAGCTTACATGATTGAAAAGAAAAAAATGTGAATGCTTGTTTTCACAAGACATTACGTTTTTCTAAGTCAATCATGGGCCAGAACTTTGTAAAATATGTTCAAAATGTGCTGATCATCAACTGATTTTATATATTGTGCAGATAAAACTTTTCTGGAAATTTGACTGAAATTAATTAAATGATGTAGGTGCTCAAGTGTTGAAAAGACACTGCGATGCACGGCTATTCTAAGTCAGTCAAGAGCCATAACTCTGTAATGTACCATCAAAATCTGGCCATCACTGCACTCATCTGAGACCTTGTTGAGGAGAATTTCATTAGCAAATCGGTTTAAGTCAAACAATAAATGTGACTGCCATAGTGTTCACATGCCAGTGGGATGCCTATTCCAAGATGATCAAGGACCATAACTCTGTAACATAGAGTCAAAATCTGATCATCATCAAAATCATATGAGACCTGGTTAAGATGAAGTTACAAAGTAAATCTGGTTCAAATCAAAGAAAACAAATGTGAATTTATAGTGTTCACATTCAAGTTGGATGTCTATTCTAAGTTGTTTACAAGCCAAAACACTGTAAAATACAGTCAAAACCTGATCTTCATCCAAGTCATCTGAGACCTTGATAAAATGAAGCTACACAGCCAATTTGGTTTAATTCAAATATTAAAAAATGTGAATGCAAGAGTGTTCACATCTCAATCGGTTTTCTAAGTTGCTCAAGGGCCATAACTCTGGTCATCATCAAACTCATCGGAGCTCATGTTAAGATGATGCTTCAGAGTGAGTTAGATTGAAACCAAACAGAAAGTGTGAATGCTAAGCTTTTCACAAGCCATTGAGATGAATATTCTAAGACAATCTTGGACTCTTAGAAATACAAGCCAAATCTGTTCATCATCCAACTAATCTAAACTTCTGTTGAGATGAAGTTTTACAATAAACTTGGTTGAAATCAAATGAACAAATGTGGATGACGGAGTTTTCACAAACTTGTGTATAGATAGATGGACAGACAGACTGATGGATGGACAGAGGCTGACCATTTCTATGTCCCCTTGACCTAGCAGTGGGGGACAATCAAAGACAGACTTTTTGTCATTTTAGTGTCCTTTATAGAGAAGTGTCACTGTACTTTTTCATTCTGAACATAACTAACAATGCATGTTTTAAAGGACATAATGTATATAAATATATGTGGCAAACTTCATTGAATACACTTTTCTTTGCAGTTTTTGTTTATATGAACATGCCTCAATTATAGTAACCTTTTTCTTATGGTTTTATTTTACTGGTTACATACTATTATTATTGATATAAACAATTCAGTGGTTGTTTTTTCTTGTATCTTTTATTTTGAAAAACAAACACCCATCAGAAGAATGACTCATTTATCATGTATCATGACAACAAGTGTAAGAAAAGTGAAGAAGCTAAATAACACAAGTTGGTAAATGAAGTATTAAACATGTAGCAAAATCAGCCATCAGAAATATGGCTGATCTATCCACTCCACTCTGACTGACCACAGCTATTACACATGTAAAAATGAACATAATTTACCTCAAATGATGTTGACTATAAATTATTTGACCTCATATCTTCATGCATAAACCAAGTTAAAATCTGAATTCCAGTCACTTTGAGGGATTAATTATTGGCCCTCCGTTATATGAAGAGCTCTCCATGCTATTCAGTTGGAGGAGTCCATGTAAAACAACTTTAGCAACAGTGACCTTGACATTGGACTTTTGGACCCAAGAATCAATAGGAACATGCCTCTGTCCAAGTGTAGACTACCTATGAGGTTCAATGAAAACTGGATTCAGGAAACTTGACTTATCAAGTGGAAACCAAAACAAGAGTCCCTTCAAGGGACTGATGTGTAAACTGGCTGAAAAGAATTTCCAGAAATCCAGAATAAGATTGTTTCTTCTTGTTAATTGCTTAGTGTTGAAACCCTCTCTGATATTCATGAGTGATACAAATTTTAAAAATGGCTGTGGTGACAGTCATATTGAATGTAAAACTGGCAACATTATCATCAAGGACCAACTAGACATCATAAGAAGTCTTTTCATTTGAAACCAGCTAGACATCATAAGAAGTCTTTTGGTGAAAATCCCATGCTGATATGACCATCCATCAAGGACAAACTGCAATAAGAATTGTTTCAAGATGGCAGCCATGGTGGCCATAATGGAGGTCACATCAGCACCATTTTCATTTACAACCAACTAGACATCCTAATAAGTCTTCTGGTGAAAACTGATGTTGATATGACTTTCCATTCAGAAGAAGTAGTAATAAAACAAATTTCAACATGGCTTCCTTGGTAGCTATAATAGATGTCAGATCAGCACCATTTTCATTTTGGACCAACTATTGTAGATACCTAAAGTAGTCTTCTGGTTGAAAACCTCATATCAATGAATTTTCTTTTAGGAGCAGATATAATAACATTTTCAAGATGGCTGCCATGGTGGCCATATTGGATGTTAGATTGGTACCATTTTCATATTGGACCAACTAGACACAAGAAATCTTTTGGTGAAAACTCCATCTCCATATCAGCAATCCATTAGGAGGAATTGCAATAGCAAATTTTCAACATGGCTGTCATGGTGGCCATACTGATGGTCAAATTGTCACCATTTTCATTTAGGACCAACTAGACATCACAAGAGGTCTTTTAGTGAATACCCCAAGTTGATATGACCATCTGTTTGGAGGAGTAGCAATAACAAGATTTTCAATATGGCTGCTGTGATATCAATATTGGCTGTCTGAGTGGCACCATTTGCATTTAGGACCAACTATGGCACCATTTGCATTTAGGACCAACTAGTCCTTGGGATGTATGTGTATATAAAGTTTCATGGTAATCCACCAAAAAGTTTAGGAGGAGTAACAATAACAAACATGTTAACGAACAGATGGACGACAAACAACAGGCCATCATATAGGTCTATGACCAGTATAGCCAAAGATTACAATGTTGGTACCAGCAACCTTGACCTTTCACTACTTGGCCTTAGAATCAATAGGGACCTGCCCCTGTCCAAGTGTAGTTTATCTATTTGATGAAAATTAGGCGGAGGAAACTTGACTTGTGATGCAGACAGGAGAATCACATTTTCAGCTCAGTGACCTTAAGCTTGGACCTAGCAGCCCCAAAATACAATAGGTTTCTGTCTCTACTCATGTCCCAGAAAAAATTATGAAATGAGCACTCTGTAAGGGAGAATTATCTGCAATATAACCCCACTGTAGGGAAGCAAAGATAGGAACTGTTTGTCATTGTCTTTATCATGTAGAAAGTACAATCCAGAATAAGAAAACAAAAATAATGTATACACTATCTTAAATGTCAAGCTACAGTGGTTTCAAAATTATAGCAAAGTAATTTATTTGAAGTAATCAATTACTTAATGTTGATTTATTCCCTGAAATGTTTAAGTTATAATGTGCTGTGCTAACCTTCAAGGCATTCACATATTCTTCCTTCGCAGGCTCTGCGAATTTCTCCACTGGACCTACTCATGAGATTGTAAAACTCTGTACATCTCTTATCTGGAAAACAAAGTCTAACATGAAACAAGTTATAAGCAAACAATTTAAAGTTCTTATTTTATTGCATAGCTTAATACAAAGAAATGGAAATTCTAAAAGCACTCTCTTTTCAACCTGGCCATGAGATCTTAAAACTCTGAGCTTGAGTTAGAGACTGAGTTTTCACTCTCAGCCAATCAAAAGTGGTATTACAAAAGTTGTCCTTTATGATCGGCTGACTCAAAATCTCAAGACCAAACTCAGTCTCAGAGGTTTTATGATTTCCAGGCCTGGATAATTTTGTTTTGATTCCAACTGTGTTCATCAAAAAGACCAACTATCACTTCTAATTTTGTAAGTTTTGCTGTACGGTCATCCATTTTTGTAACCTCAACTGTTGTACATGAAATCATTACATTTGAATACAAGTTATAAGCTTGGTTATCCTTGACCTTTTAGTCAAGAAGCATGTAGCCTTGACTTTATGAAAGAGGTTCCCAGTTAAATTTCTGAATGGCAGCTATGCTCTCTCATTTCCTGTTACATTTATCATAATGTTTCCAGCCTTTTGAAGCTGTGATCAACTCTTCATTTATTGATGTGTCTAGTTATGTGTAAGTAATGCTTCAAGGGGAAGGACTAGACTGTGGAAAATGTAAGGGTGAATCTCTAAGTACTGGGAGTGGAGCTGAAATGAATAACCAAACATTCAAATCAGAATACTTTCTTTTGAATATTCTAATATTTGTTTGTTTACCTTGCAAGTTTGGCAAATTTTTTAAAAGAAACAAACAAGGCGAAATGTAAACTATGCAAGGTTGAATTAGTTTACACTGTAACAACTTCACACTTGCTAAACCACCTGAAATTAAAACTCACACTCACAAGGTAAATCCTGTCAAAATTCTGAATAGTCACATTGCTCAGAACATTGCCATGTCTATTCACTGTGATTCACATGCTCTGGGTCTTGAAAAGATAACATATAAGATGGCAAGTTGATAAAGAATATGGTATAGAATAGGTGTCATATCAAAGTCAACAAAGCCTTTATGTATCAATCAATCAATTTTATTGAGATAGTTGTGCATTTAACTGAACAAATAATTGAGAGTTTCTGAACTTCTTTACCTATTGTCAACAGGGAGCTATGGTAGCTCAGTTGGTAGTGCATCAGAGTCATGATCCAAGGGTAGTGGGTTTGATACCCACCCAGGCCAACCTGGGTTGGCTACTTTGGTGTAGTCTTGGGAGAGACACTTAGGTTCCTATTTCTTCAGCGTGATATAGCCAATAATGTGTTCAAAGTGCCATTAAAACCAGAAAAGAAAACAAAACACCTGCTGTCCATTTTCAGGACTAAAGGAACATTTTATGTCGCACTGAGTTTCAAGGTAACCAGGAAAATAACACCTGCATTCATTTGATTTTTTGTCTGAATCCAACAAACATGTAATCAACACCCCTAAAATGTAATTTAATTAAATTTAGATCAGAGCTCACAGTGTTTTCAATGTGACTTGGTAGTTGTGTGTGCGTGCCTTTGTCCAGAAATACCAAAGTTGACAAGGAATAAAAGAGGAATTGTATAGCTTTATTTTCATCGACAAATAAGTGAATGCTATCCAAATACATTCAATGAATATTAAAATAGGAAAATTTGGTATTCATTTCAGTCATAATATGGAGAACTGTACAAAGTGTGTAAGGATCGGAGTTTACTGGTGTCTGAGGAGAGGACTGCACTGGTGTTTTAGGGGAGAAGTGTACTAGTTTTTGAGGGAAGGACTGTAATATTGTCTGTACTGGTATGGAGTGTACTAGCGTATGAGGGGAGGAGGATATTGGTGCCTGTGGGGAGGAGTGAGGTGTATTGTGTCAGACAGGGGGAGTGTACTATTGTCTGAGAGAAGGGCTGTACAAAGAGGAGTGTACTAGTGTGCAAGGGGAGGGGTGTGATTATGTCTGAGGGGAGTGTACTAGTGTTTGAGGGGAGCAGTGTAATAGAGTCAGAGGAGAGGGGAATAATGGTGTCGAGGGGAGGAGAGTCCTAGTGTCTGACGAGTTGAGTGTTCTGGTGTACGATGTGAGGAGTGTACTTGATTCAGAGAGGAGGTTTATACTGTTGTCTGAGGAGAGGAGTGTACAAATGTCAGGAAGGGATATACTAGGCAAGGGGTGTATTGGTGTCTGAGGCGAGGAATGTACTATAGTCAGAGGTTGGGAGTGTACGCGTGTAGAACTAGTGTCTGTGGGGAGGAGTATACTGGTATCTGACAGGAGAGTACTAGTCACCGAATCTGATGGGAGTAGTGTACTTTTGCCTGAGGAGAGGAGTCTACTGGTGTCTAAGGTGAGGAGCAGTCCAATTAAAATTAAGATCAACTTACAAGATATGTATGTACGTATCAGCATTTAACAGCACGTCAGCACAATAATGTATGGTGCCAAACAAAAAGCAAAGTTCTAAATTTGTAAAAAGGAATAATTGCACAAACACTTTAGGAAGATATGCCCATCAAAATAAATGTAAATATGAAGTACTACATGGTAAAGTATAAAAGGTTAAGATTTTAATTCCGTATAATGTATATAAAACAAAATATAACAGCAGCAAGAAGTATCACCCATAGAAGCATTACTCAAATAGAGTGGAGGGGTTTACTAGTGTCCAAAGGGAGGAGCACACTAATGTCTGATGGGAGGGGTGTACTAGTGCCTTAAGGGACCAGCAGTGTACTAAGATCTACATATAAGAAGTAGATCTGATGGACACCGATAAAAAGCCATGTTCTGTAGATTTATTGATTAACCAATCAAATTACATTATTCATATTTCTGAAAAGTAAAAACACAATTCAGAACATATCAGTACTAACATAAAATCTGTTAAATATATTACGTGTCCTCCTGCTACGACTGCATGATATTCGGTCAAAATTTGAAATGTGACCATATGCCTTGGATGTCCCCACCAATAAGATACAATTAAAGGGCAAGGTTCAAAGCAAAACATGAGTCATAACTCCATAAAATTTTGCTGGAATTGAGCGGAGTGTACTTGTGTCTGAACAAGGCCTGTACCAGTATTTGAGAAGATTAGTGTACTAGTACCTTAGATGATTAGGAGTCTACAAGTGTTGGAGAGGTGGAGTGTACAAGATTCTGAGGAGAGGGGAATACTTTGTCTGAGTAGAGGATGTATCTATGTGTATTAGTGTATAATGGCACCTCAGCACAAAAATGACTATATGGTGCTGGTTAAATGCAAAATTCTAAAAATTTAAAAATGAAGAAACACAAAAACATAAAACTTTTCAAATAAATACGAAAATAAAGTACTACAATATAAGAGATAAAAGGTAAAGATTTTAAAATTCTGTAAAATGTATCTCAAAAATAAAATGTAAAGGCAAAAGATATAAAATCTTTAAAATATATGGTCAAAATTATTTATATTGTTATGTAGACTGAATTTATAATATGTGTCCATGAGGTACATTGTACTTTAGTCATTTTGCAAACAACATATTTGCTGCATTTGAGTTCAAGGTCAGTCTTGTTTATATAGCATTTAGTACTTATATTGGAATTTTCCATATCTTGATGTGAGAAAAGTCACATTCGCATGGAAATTTCCATTAGAGTTACTCATATTTTCTAGAATATTCTGTTAGGTGACTTATCCTTATATTTATACAGGTTTGGTAAAAAAAGATTTCATTCCTATACTAAACTTCATATTATTAAGATCAGTCTACTGAGGAATTTATTTGAGTAATCAGATGTTACAGTTGTGAAAATCAGAGCAAATTCAGAGAGAGGAAAATTATTTATTTGAAAGATTCACTGGAATTACTAAAAGTGCTCATTCTCATATTGGATTAATACTTGACTTTGGGATTTATGTGAATTTATTCAAAGATATTCTGGATTACATCATTCAGGCATATCAGAACATTCAAGACTACTGACACATCAGGACATTCAAGGCTACTGGAATTTATTCAGAACATTCTATATTTAGGACTTTTAATTAAGACACTTAGGATTATTGGATTATTTGGATTTTCATTCATGTTACTGTAAGTGTCTTTTGAATTTTCACTTTATTTGACTAGAAATAAATTGCTTGTTGATTTTGCTTACATTGTTGGTTTCATTTCCTTTCTGTTACATTATTTTAAGAGCTAGAGTCGTAACAAAATCAACTGCATTCCCTCTAAAAGTTTAAGAAATTTTCTGGTGGTACATGATTATAAAGATTCTTCATTTAGTGCACACAAAAAGAACTTCTGTCTCACAGGGTGGAAATCAACACATTTGACAAGAATGTGTTGAACTTCCAGTGGACACTGGCAGGACACACACTCCAGGTGAAGTTCACCCTTCAGGAGGTTTGCATGAGTTAGGTATGTATGTCTGATACGTGAGCAGCACAATACCACCTCATCTCTGTGATTTGTTATATATGATGTATGCCAATCTCCATTGATGGGTTTGATGTTCTGAAGCTTGTTGGTGGAATTTTCATTCCACATATTTTGCCAAGTAAGAAGAACATGCCAAGTTGAAATGAGTGACTGTTGGGCAACTTTGGCTGCTTTATCTACCCTTTCTTTACCTGTAATACCAATGTGACAAGGCAGCCAACAGGACATAATACTTTTTCCAGATTGAGAAAATCAATAATATATTGGGATATTCACAGGTTGCCAAATTTCAGGTTTTGCAAGGCTTTAAGTACAGAAATGGAATCCAAAAAGATGACAAAATCTGATTTTTGGAAGGTTTCAATGTAGTTCAAAGATTTGAGTATAGCTGTAATTTCAGTGGTAAAAATGGGGGCTTTATCCATGAAATAGCTTGATGTGGTGCCATGGACTCTTGCAACATCAGCTCTAATGTTGTCTCCATCGTTCAAACCATCTGTATATGGGGACATAGAGCCATGATAGGTGGCTCTGATTTCACTGAATTTACTCTTGAAAACAAGATAATTTGCCAAGGACTTTTTTAAATCTCAAAGATGAAATAGTAGAGGTTTTGATAACCATGGTGGTGATTTGGGAATACAGAATTTTACAATATTTGCAAGACTGAATTTTACTGCTTCTAGGTGAGGAAACATTTGTATGCCAAAAGGTGGAAGGAAATTTGGTTTCTGGGCCTACAAGATTTGGTATTTGGGCCTAAAAAAGAGTCCCTATAAGGGACTGATGCTCTACTGGGCGAAAAGAATTTCCAGAACATCAAGATAAGACCATTTCTTTCTTTTAACAATGTCTACCATTTTTGCATCACTTCATTAATGCTGCAAGATGGTGGCCAGGTAAACAATTGATTAGAAGTTCTTTGTCAAAATCAGTGAATATCATATGGCCAGGTAAACAATTGCTTAGAAGTTCTTTGTCAAACTCAGTGAATATCATATGATTAGTCATTCTTCTAGGATTTATTCATCATGGATATCGTTCATCTAAGTACTTAAATACTTTTGGTAAATCCTCATTGTGACTGATGCTGTTAGAATTGTATTATTTTTTTTAAAATACTTACCAGAGTTCTGAGTACAAATAAAATGGTGGTAAATCTAACAATGTCAATACTGTAGAAAATTTTCAATGGAGTTCTCTGGATTCACCCAAGAGGATATTCATGATGTGAAAGTAAATTCATACAGAAAGGTAATCCATGTCAGTAACAACTCATCGTTGAAGCAGATGAATGAACCTAGGACTCATTTCCAACTCTACAAATACTCACAGAAACATAGGTATGTGTCCCAAATAACTATTTCACATGAAAATAAAGTTACATGTACTGCATTCCCATCAACAAATACCATTTTATTTCAGGGCAGTAGATGCATGACTTAGCCGTATAATGGATTTCTTCAACTGTGTTAAAACATAAACAATAGATCTAACACCAGCAACCTCCACTACTATTAGTGCCTATCAAGCAAAGCCATAAAACAAACTTCCTTGGCCAAGTAGACACAAGCTACACAGGGCCTAATTACTTAGCATCTCCCTGTCCGCTAGCCCTGGTAGACCCAGATACACTTCATCAAATTGTAGAAGACAATGCCACTAATCAAAACAATGAGTACAGGCAGTCACAAGCCACATAGTGCCTATATATATCGGTATAGGTAGACCCAGATATACTTCATCAAAGTGTAGAAGACAATGAAACTAATCATGATGAGACTTCTTTCAAACACAATCCAAGTCACAGTCCACAGTGCCATATAAAAGTATGTTCTAAGTCACTTGATATTTATGATCAGGGATCTTAATCTATATGTGCATATATAGTTTCAAGGCAATCCTGAAAAAAGTTTAGGAGGAGTAGCATTAACAAACTTGTATTAATGGATGGATGGACATCGGACGATGGACGACAGATCAGCACCATTTTCATATACATGTAGCATCAAGTAGACATAATAAGGAGTTTTTTTTAGTGAAAACCCATGTTGATATGTCCATCCATTCAGGAGGAGTAGCAATAATAATATTTTCAAGTTGGCTGCCATGGCAGCCATATTGGACATCAAAGCAACATGATTTTCATTTAGGACCAGATCGACATCATAAGAAGTCTTTAAGTGAAAATACCATGTTGATATGACCATCCATTCAGTAGAAGTAGCGATAACAAGATTTTCAAGATGGGTGCGGTGGTGGCCATATTGGACCCCAGATCAGCACTGTCTTCATTCAGGACTAACTCAACATCATAAGAAGCCTTTCAGTGAAAACTCCATGTTGATATGAACATCCATTCAGGAGTAGTAGTGATAGCAAAATTGTCAAGATGGCTGCCATGGTGGCCATATTGGATGTCAGATTTCATTTAGGTCTAACTAAACATCATAAGAAGTCTTTTAGTGAAAACCCCATGTTGATATGAATATCCATTCAGGAATAGTAGCAATAGCATGATTTTCAAGATGGCTGCCATATCGGATGTCAAATCGGCACCATTTTCATTTAGGATCAAGTAGACATCATAAGAGGTCTTTTAGTTTAAACCCCACGTTCATATGACCATCCATTCAGGAGTAGTGATAACAAGATTTTCAAGACGGCTGCCGTGGTGGCCATATTTAATGACAGATCTACATCATTTTCATTTAGGACCAACCAGACATCAAAAGAAGTCTTTTAGTATAAACCCCATGTTGATATGACCATCCATGAAGGAGGAGTAGCCATAACAAGATTTTCAAGATGGCTGCTGTGGTGGACATATTGGACGTCAGATCTGCATCATTTTCATTTAGGACTAACTAGACAACATACGAAGTCTTTCAGTGAAAACCCCATGTTGATATGACCATCCATGTAGGAGGAGTAGCGATAACAAGATTTTCATGATGGCTGCCATGGTGGCCATATTGGACTTCAGATTGGCACTATTTTCATTTAGGACCAAGTAAACATCATAAGAAGTCTTTTAGTGAAAACCCCATGTTGATATGACCATCTATTCAGGAGGGGTAGTGATAACAAGATTTTCAAGATGGCTTCCATGGTGACCATATTGGATGTCATATCTGCATCACATTCATTTAGGACCAACTAGACATCATAATAAGTCATTTAGTTAAACCCCATGGTGATCTGACCATCCATTCAGGAGGAGTAGCCATAACAAAATTTTCAAGATGGGTGCCATGGCAGCCATGTTGGATGTCAAGTCTGCATCACGTTCATTTAGGACCAACTAGACATCATAAGAAGTCATTTAGTGAAAACCCCATGTTGATCTGACCATCCATTCAGGAGGAGTAGCCATAACAAAATTTTCAAGATGGGTGCCATGGCAGCCATATTGGATGTCAAGTCTGCACCATTTTCATCAAGAACCAACTAGACATCATAAGAAGTCTTTTAGTGAAAAACCCATGCTGATATGACCATCCATTCAGAAGGAGTAGCGATTAAAAATTTCAAGATGGCTGCCATGGCAGCCATATTGGATGTCAGATTTGCACCATTTCTATTTAGAACCAACTAGGTATCACAAGAAATCTGTAAGTGAAAACCAGATGTTGGTATGACCATCCATTCAGGAGGAGTAGCAATAACAAGATTGTCAAGATGGCCACTGTGGCAGCCATACTGGATGTGCAAGCAGCACCATTTTAATCTAGGACCAACTAGACCATGGGATGAATGTGTGTGTGTGTAAAGTTTCATGGCAATCCTCCAAGTAGTTTATGGCAGCCATACTGGATGTGCAAGCAGCACCATTTTCATCTATTACCAACTAGACCATGGGATGAATGTTTGTGTGTAAAGTTTCATGGCAATCCTCCAAGTAGTTTAGGAGGAGTAGCGATAACAAACTTGTGCTAATGGACAGACTGAACGACAGACCACTGTTTGTGTATTGGATCCAGCATCTGCAGGTAAGATTTAAACAATCGAGCCATAGTCAAGTTTAGATCTTATTAAAGACCTGTATAACCAGAACAAGACCATAAAATCTGCTCCCCAATCTGTACTAGTGTCAGAGAGGAGGAGTATAATAGTATCTGAAGATGTCTGGCCACTTACTGACTGGACTACCTGCATGTTCTAGTCCAGTGGAATGTATGCTTGACATTATACACATTTTGATGCCATTATCATTCAGGATAATCTCATGATGAATGCATAAAAGACTTGAACTACTTTTATAGCTCACCATGGCAAATCCCCATGTTTATTATTGTATATTCCACCCCACCCCACCCCTCCAGACTGTCACTCCAGGGTCATAACCTAAAATCTGTTCAATAGATATGATGGGGGCATAAAATTATTTTAAAATGTTAGTTTAATTTGTGTGCGTGTGTGTGTGTATTTGACCTTTGATTCTCTCCCAGGGACCCCTATGAAAAGGGCCAAATAATATACTCCTCTTGTTGATGGTTACCATATGGACAACTTAATCTATATGAACTGGTTAATTTCCTCCCAGCTGTTTAGAAAGGTATAGAATGGATAGACAGACAAACAGATGTATGAAAGGATGGTATAATTATATTCCCAATGCTAAAGCATGGGAATACAAATTCATGACCCAAATCCTCATCCTCTTCCTACCCATTAAAGGAAGGATAGAGAAAAAAAGCTGTCGTCTTATGCAAGATAAAACATTCTTACGCTCTCCTTGGGCAAGTTGAGCATACAATATATAGACAAATGCATTAGCCTGATCCAGGAGAATACTGCATGCAAATTAATCAAAGTCTATGCCACTCTTGGTTACAACAGCAGTTCCATAAGGTAAGTGTTTGTGCACATGGTACAGTCAAGATGATTACCTGGGTCATCATATTGGTAGACAGTGACAGCTGCAGGCTGGATCTCATTAACAACCTCAATCTCTTTTGTCAGAGTAAACTTGAAGGTGAGAGCATCTGGATACACTGGAATCTGTCAAAGTTCAAACATGTATAAAGTCAACTCTGTATTAAGGGTTACTTATATATAGTAGCCATCTGTTCATAACATTCATATTCACTCAGTCCCATTATATTTTGCTACATCTGATAGTGACCAAGAAACCTATCTCTCTCTGTTATATTGTTTTGTTTCTAAGATTACTGTTTTCAAAACACAACCATGTTGAGAGGTTTGTGAGTCAAAAATTGTGGTTTTAGTGAGGCACATCATGTTATGGCAGGTATGTGTAAACAAGATGCCCAAGTGGGCCTGAGATAGCTCAATTGGCTGACATCTGCCCAATAGCCAAATGTAACAGCAGTTGGACAAGAAATCTGGGTCAGTTGGATGCTTTCTGTTGAGATTTCTTCCAATGGTGTTGATTGCATAGTTATGAAGAAAACTGTTTCAAGGTTTCTGTAGTCTTTGTATCTTCATCCATATTTGATAGCAAATCAGCATCATTTGTCCAACATTGAAAGGCCCCTGTGTTAGGATGCTTTGTGTCAATGTTGATTACATTCCATTCAGCAGTTTTTTATTGGATGAAGTTGTGACCTTTATATCAGAATGCTTTATTTGTAAAATCTGGTCTAATTCTGCTCAGAAGTTTTTGAAAAGACATTGTTTATATGTTTTTCAAATTTAAGCAAAAGTGGCCATATTTAATGGCAGTTTGGCATCATTTGTAAAAATAGCAAGACCTCTATACCAGAATGCTTTCTGTCAAATTTTGTCAAATTCTGTGGAGCAGTTTTTGTGAAGAAGTTATTTCAGATTTTTCTTTTTTTCACAACAGTAGTCATATCTGATGGCAAATCAGCATCAGCTGTATAAAATTGAAAGCCCTTGATACCAAGATGCTTTCTGACAAATTTCACTTTAGCAGGTTTTTTTCAGTGTTTTTTTTTTTTGTATATGTAATTTAATATGTTTTTCTGTGTTTAGTACCAGTGGCCATATTTGACGTATGATTAGCATCCTTGGAACAAATTTGAAAGGTCTTCATGCCAGGGTGCTTTCAATCAAATTTTGTCAACTTCTAATTGGTTGTTTTGAAGAAGTTTAATTAGTTCTACTGTAGTGCCACTATCATGGGGTATCAATTTTCATGGATTTCATTGTTGCCCTGAACCATGAAAATAAAGATTCAACGAAAAATTAGCCACATATGATGAAGAAGCCCCCCCCCCCCCCTCCTTCTGACTGTGTTTCATTCCTGGAGATAAAGAAAGTTATTTCAAACATCTAAGCCATTACTGTAATCTGGTAATAACATATTAGCTTTTACATGTGTTTCTTTTATTTTAACCCTTTGAAAAAAGAATTATAATGCATTTTATATTGTTTCAATGCACACATATCTATATGGTATCTGGTAGCTGTTATTTCCATTCACTGCCTTAAATCTATATGTTGTGACATAAGTAAGGATAGAGAGAAACAAGAAAAAACATAAGATATTCAAACACTAATATTACTGAAAATGAAAGAAAGAATAATAAATGATACTAGTATATGAAAATTAGATTTATTATTTATTCCAGAGACATATATAACACAGAGATTGGTAACTGCCCCACTGTCTTTGTACTATCTAGTGGCATGCTTTTCATATGCAAATGAGAGCACCAACATGGTCAGTGTCCAGTTAAATGGTCATTTATTCTAGCACAGTGGCTAATGAGTTAAGGATGTAAAATTACTGGTAACTCTATGTACAGTAGTAAACAGGTGAAACTTTCACCAGTTGTTTTAACAGCGATAATTTTGACAGAAATGACTTTTTAGAAGTCAAAAATGTGTGATGACATTTTAATAGTAATGCGAAGCCAGTTGATAAAGATTTTTGAGGATACATTGTGGCACTGTTCCACACATCAAGTTATTTAAAACACAGAATTTTATGCTCATGTTTAAACCTTGGATATGACCCAAAAAATTTGAATTAACTTTCCTAAAGCTTGTGCAATCAGAACAAAATTTATTTAGCTTTTAAATGATACCAAATATGACTTGATTTATTGCACAATGAAGAAATGCATCAGAAATAGGCAACTGAGATATTACCTGCCAATTTGACTATATCGATGTCACACCCACCCCTGTTTATCATACTAGTTGTTGAATTGTGATTTTAATTCTTCTATGTAGTCTTTATTTTTTTGTCAAGTTTAGTGGCTGAAGTTGGTCTGTACACAAGGCAGGCACAAACAAAGGAGTGATTCCATTGTCTTTTAATTTAGTTAGCATCTTCGCACATTGATGGGCTCTAAACACAAAATACTGCTACTGCTTGCTGATTGCATTGAACAAGGAGCAGTTGGTCATGTGTTTGGTGCACATATGGAATGATGACATTATCCACTTAATGATTCATAGATTCTTAATTACTCCAGTGTGAATCTGTTTGAGTCACATCCCAATAGTCTGGGAAACTACACCCTTAGGCAGGCATCTGTCAGCCTTTCTGCATAAATGAGCTTTGTGGTCAAGAGAGTACCGGATTTTGTTATAGCAAGTAAAACTGTAATCTGCCTCTTATCATCAAGTGCAGAAATCGACACTTGTTTAGATCCACAGACTTCCATTGTCCAGTTGCTAACTGGCATGAGGTGGCACCTGGTCTGATCCCAATTTATCATAAGACAGTCCGGAATATTGTGCCATTTCACTACAGTTTTAACTTTCTCCACAAATGTTTTCTTAATGTCTTCAAAGTCACTAGGCAGCTGTTTGATGCTTTTTCTACCTTTCTGTTTAACAAATCCCATACACTGAAGTAGCGAGTTTGCCCAATATTTGATGATGTTGATGTGTCCACCATTATTGATGGAGTATCTGGTTATCTTTGCCTGGATTTGCCCATTGTAACCATTATACTCTCCTCGCTTTCTATCCTCAAAGGTGACTGAAGCAATGTGTTAATGCCATAATCATCAGAAAGTACTGATGGTGCAACTTTATGAACAGTGGTTTAAGCAAGAGATCATACAGATGTACTTTAATAACCAACTGGCTCAGTGTTGTTGGATGCATCAGCTTCCATTGATGTTGAGCACTCAGACGAAAACACAATATAAGTTATTGATCTTGACAGGTGTTTGATTTGTGCTCATACAGGTGGTAGTATTGTTTAAGTGTTGTTGGCTGTATTGGCTTCCATTTATGCTATGCACTCAGACGAAAAAAAAGGTATAAGTGATTGATCTTGACAGGTGTTTGATTTGTGCTCATACATGTGGTAGTATTGTTTTAACCATTAAAGTGACCACTGTTTGCTGTCGGAAAAGTTTTATTCTTTTGTATTTTTTATTTTGGGTATTTGTAGAGGTTAATCCACAAAATTAAATACCTACAAAATATTCAAACTTTAACAGCAGGCAAAACCACGAATTTAAGTACCCACACATTTTTTTTTTTTTTTTTTTTTACAAAACTACGAAAATTGAGACCCACAAAAAAAATGATACTATAGTATTTTTATTATTGGTGGCCATATTTGATGGCAGATCAGCATCACTTGTATATGTTTTTGCCAAGTTTGGTCAAATTCTGTTAACAGTTCAGGTGGAGTTATTTAAGGTTTTTCTATTTTTAGTAATGGCAGCCATATTTGATGACTGATCAGCATCATTTGTATATAGTTGAAAGCCCTCTATGCCAAGAAGCGTTCTATCAAATTTGGTAAAATTCTGTTTAGCGGTTTTTGAGAAGCTGTTTAAACGTTTTTCTGTGTATAATAATGGTGGCCATATTTAATTAGCGGATTAGCATCATTTGTACAAATTTCAAAGGTCTTCATGCTAGGATACTTTCTGTCAAGCTTGGTTAAATTCTATTCATTGGTTTTGGAGAAGAAGTCATTTAAAGATTTTCTGATTTCAGTAACAGTGGCTTTTCTATTTTAGTAACAGTGGTGGATCAGCATCATCAGTACATACTTTAAAATCTTCCTGCCATGAAGTGTTCAGTCAAACTTGATAAAAAGTGTTGTTAAGAGGTTTTTCAGAAGTCATTTAAAGGATTTCTACTACTTTTAATACAGTGGTCGTATCTGATGACAGATCAGCATCATTGGTATAAATTTGTTTGCACTTTCTGCCATGATGCTCTTGGTCAAATTTGGTCGCAATTGGTCTGGTGGTTTTTTTTTAGAAGAAGCTTAAAATAACAATTGTTAATCGACATGATGCTCAATGGATGCTAGGCCATGCCATAAGCTCCCTTGGCCCTATGGCAAGATGAACTAATAATAATAGTAATTCTGCAAACAGCTCATTTTAATTTCACAATAATTTCTAACCTATTCACAATAAATCAGATCATAAATTTGGCCTCCAGAGTGGTAACGAGCTCAGCCAATCTGATGCAAGACAACCTCATTAATATTCATGCATCTTGCTCTTTATCAAACTCATCCAACAACTTAATAATATAAACTCATATTTCAAGTTTTATCAAAATCAGATACAAAATTTGGGTTCTAGAGTGGTAACAAGCTCAGCCAATTAGATGTACAATCACCTCATTACAATGTGTGTTACCTTGCTCATTATCAAACCCATCCAAGATCTTAATGATATAAGCAATATTCCAAGTTTGATAAAAATCAGATCAGAAATATGGCCTTCAGAGAGGTAACAAGGTCAGCCAATAAGATGCAAGATCACCATATTAATATGCATGGATCTTGTTCATGATGAAAATTGTCCAAGATTTTGATGATACAAACCCATATTCTAAGTTTGATTGAAATTGGATGAGAAATATGGACTCCAGGCTAGTAAGAAGCAATTTTTGATGCATGGATAATGCATGATGCACAACAGACAGAGGGCCATATGATAAACTTGCTTGCCTTACAGCCAGGTGAGCTATAAAAGGGATCCATGACCATGTGCGTGTTATATGAGGGACAATTTTATACATAGGTACTTTTGTAGTAAGGGACTATGTGTTTGTACCTCAATTAGCATTCTTACTTGATGATAGTAAACATTATCATAATCACTGTGCCAGACATGTTTGGTAAATAAAACAGGCTTTTCCTTATTTCCTTCAGTGAATGTGGCATCTTGCCGCTTAACATAGGAATGTGGCATCTTGCCACTCAACATAGGAATGTGGCATCTTGCCACTCAACATAGGAAAACTGAAATCATGTAATCAAAAAATTACAATCTTCATAGGTTACTCAAAGTCACTGGGTAGTTATTTTATATTTACCTTTTTAATTCAATGGGGTGCACACACTGTATATGACAAAAGTTTAGCATTCAGAAACTCAAATTGTATTAAGTATGCACACCAAATGTACTTCTATCACATGACTACTGTGTTATTTACATTGATATAACCAGATCATAATTTTCATATCTGTGACACATGTAATAACACCTCATGATGTCACAAATGATGTCATAATGTCATGCAAAGTAAAGGCATAACGACTCAGGCATCTGAATGTATTTCAAAGTCATTTCACTACACTAATCTGTGGTTTGGTCAAATAAAATCAGTATTTTCATCATGTAATAAATAAAATCTTACAGCTGTGCTAATTTCAAATGAAATTTAGGAAACTCATAAAATAATTTCAATCTTTTGCTTACCAAGGCTTGCAAAACATAAAAGTTATTTAACTCATTTCATAAATATCATTTGAAATAAGCATTCATGTAAGATCCTCTGTATATTTTACTGCTTTGTTATCTGACATGTAAGAAGAATAAATCATAGTAACAACACAGTCACGGCATATGCTTGAGATTCAAACTAGGCATCATAGGCAAGTTGTGACCATTTATGAAAAAAAAAGCAAATTCCACGAATTGATGTCCCCAGCTTTTTGTTGGCTTTATCAATATCAAAATGTCTATAAAATTTGCTTGAAATCTAATTAAGGGAGTTGTTGTTCAGAGATAAAAGTAGGTGGGTCTGACAATCAAAGCTGTGCATAACCTGCTTGGTCATGATGTGATACATTTCACAATACCTGGGTGGCAATATGATACATACTATGAGAAGCATCATACAGTTAGCAGGCAATACAATACATATTGTGATACAGAAGTGATGATACATATCATGATACACATTCCAAATTTATCCATTTGTCTTTGCATATAATGTCTATGTTGCTGTGTTGGCACAGTAAGCATATGGCATGGTTTCTAGTATTATCTGAATATATTATGACCATTTTGCAGAATCTGTATGGTTTTGTTATTAATAGTGCAATGCCTCTGTCATTCTTTGACCCCTAAAACCTGAAATATTTCCTAAAGGTAGCCTTAAAAATAGCTTAGGGTTTACATTCAAGATTTTGTCCATTTCGGTCTTAGCAAAGCATTATGGGATCAGAAGTGACCTTTTTATCTTGATATTAAATCTACAAATTGTTTTTAATTTTTAATACCCAAACTTGCAATAAAAAATAGAAATGTTCAACATATTATTGACTAACCATTTTACATAATCATATGCAACTAAAACCTGATTCTGATTTTTTGTCATTGAGACACATGGTTTCTGTTGCTGAGTATTGAGGAACCAATCTAATTACTAATGTCTAGCAGATCAATAGCAATAAAATAGAACAGTGCTGAAATCTTTAATACTTGTACTGAAGAGAAAAAGGTTCTTCAATTTTCTATCTTATCTCAACTTTAATTCATGTATACTATGATACATCACCTTCAAGTGTTACTAAATAGATGCACTGTCACACTCGTGATGCAATATGGATTGAGATATTCTGGCAGTAGCACAGATATTGATGCATGCAGTATATCATAGCAGAAAATATTGTGATGTAGATATGTATCAATGAAGCATTATACATCTACTGATGATCAAAGGTTATAATTTCACTAAATGATGCAGAATGCTGAGAATTAAACTCTGATAAGATCTTAAGAAAATCAAGCTGTATACCAAATATGGTTGAATTCCAAAATTGGGTGAAGAGAGTTACAGTGTGGAACAAAAATGGTTGTGTCAGACAGTTAGGGACTATAACTCTGCTAAATGATGATGTGTAACTGGACAAATGAACTCAACCAAGGTCTCACCAACATCAAGCTGCCACACCAAATTTGGTTGAAGTTAAATAATAAGGGATTTATTGTGCAAGAAAGAATTTAAAGTGGGTGCATCAGGGGCCATAACTCTGCTAAACAACAATGTAGAAGGCTGACAATCAAAGTCAGCCAAGGTCTCATCAATATCAAGCTGCACACCAAATTTGGTTAAAATTTAATAATAATTAAGGGAGTTATTGTGTGGAAACATAAGAGGTGGACCTGACAATCTGAGGATATACCTCAGCAAACAATGGTACAGAGATAATAAAACTCAGCCATGATCTCACCAAATTTAAGTGGCACACCAAATTTTGTTGAAATCCAATTATAAACAAGGGATTGATTGTGTGGAAATGAAAATGGGTGGGTCTGACAATCAGGGGCAATAACTCCACTAAACAATGATGCATAATGTTAACAATCAAACTTAGCCATGGTCTTATCAATCTGCATACCAAAATTTGGTTGAAATCCAATCATAATTAAGGGAGTTATTGTGCAGAAATGAAAGTGGGAAGGATGGACAGACAGACCCAATGTAATGTCCCCACTTTGAGACAAAATGCAGGGAACAAAAATCCAAGGAATATAGCTTCAAAGCAAAAAATAAAACAAGTAGTGAGTTGGGACCCAATGCCCCTAATATGTGATAATCACTCTAGTAATATGAGATTTTGTGTGTTTAAAGAAATCTGTGTTAGATGCTAAAAAAAATTCACCTTTCTTTTATTGCCACCTACTTAGCATACAAAGGAGGAAAATGTAAAATGACAGACTTTGGCACAAGATTAAATATTGGACAAAGAAACTATGTGACAATAAATCAACAAGAGTTCCAGACCTGTCAACCCCAATGATACTCATCGAGGGAGATTTTGAAAACTTTTCAGGGAGATCTCAATTTTTTCAGGGAGGATTTCATCAATCTTTCAGGTATAAAAGGAGCAACATGCTGAACATGTTTACAAAAAGTGAATACTTTTCAACATTTAATGATTTAAACCAATTATAGTAATTCAATTCTAAAATAGTAAAAAGCATAGCATATAAAAAACTACATACCTTAAATAAAAGACAAAAAAAAATCATTGGTGTCTTTTTTTTCTTACAGATTGGTTAATGTACAGTTCTTATAAACAAACATTAAATTTATGAGATAAACATTTTAGATATTAAATAACAGATTGAACAAACCTTAACAGTCAAGAACATCAATTAATACTACTCCTGGAGAGACATGATTGTTGCCCATTTGCATCTTTTAAGCATTACTTTGTCCAGCTGTCTCTCTGAGCAAACAATACTTTCTTGTTTAACAACAAGATGACTTTCTAGTGTCTCAGTTTTCATACTGCTCCTGAAGTCAGTCCTATCCTTCCTAACAAAACTAAATATTCTCTCACAGAATGCATTGCTGTGAGGGATGGCGAGGATATGGCTCATCACTTTGGTAAGAAGTCCAAATTTTGCTTGACCCATGCCATCTCTGATCTCACCAATCTTTATCCAAGTTTGGTCCATGGCAGATCATGAATTAGGCTCCAGCATTCCAGAGGTTAGTTCTTCAACTTGATACAGGGAAAACAGCATCTGCAGCTGATCTAGCGAAGGTCCTGCAGGCATGATTGCTGGAAATCTCTTCACAAAGAAATCCAGCATTGCAAAGCTGATGGAAGGCCTCTTTGCCACATCTGTTACATTTTTAAGAAGAGGTTCTGGCAACACCGAAACCTGAATTGCACATCGTGCAAAATGCTGTATATGAATCACTTCCATGAATCAGGCATGGAAACTCCAGGATATAAGAAGCTTGGAAAGAAGTTTTATATTTTGTGGGGACTTTCCGCTTGTATCCGAATCTCCCTTTCTTTTAGACATTGAAGAATAGGTCACCAAACACAAGAATTCAGTTGTGCAACACTTCTGCGCACTTCCAGTCTTACTCACTGGGGAGTTTCAATATTTTTTAAAACAAAATGAATTTGTCTTCTGATTTTTTTTTGATTTTTTTTTTGGACGAAACAATTTTTTCTGGGAGAAAAAAAATATGGGAGTAGGGGAGGAACGGTCGGATTCAGGGAGTCTTCCACAAAAAATGAGAGGGTTGGCAGGTCTGGAGTCCCTCGAAGGAACTGACACTCTATTGGCCCAAAAGAATTTACAGGAATCCATGATAAGACAGTTTCTCATTTTAACTGGCGAGTAGTGAAATCATCTCTTGCATTCTTAAGAAATTCCAACATAACAAATTTGGAAACAACAATATTTTCTTACATGTCCGAGTTAACATGTTCACAAGATACTAGTAAGTTCAGGACAAAATTCCTTTGTCATGGCCATTTACCTTTAACCTGATATCACGGATATAAAATCATTCAACTTGTCGCAGACAATGTCAAGATATACCCATGTGCTAAGTTTGGTTAATAATATAATAAACAAATTTTTGGAAAAAAACCCACAGTAATTTAAGTGGCATCATTCAAGGTATACATATACAGGGTTTGATAAAAATTCTATTTAGGTATACTTAGTTTTAACATGCTAACAAGCCAGTACAGCTAAAATCTGAGTCAAAATTCTTTGACCTTAATATGAATGTCAGAGTGCTGACTATCAATTTGTTCATTGGAATGCAACTAAATACAAAATCTGGTCAAAATTCACCTGTGTTTGTACAAGTCCCTGTCTTCATAAGCTCAATGAAGTATCAAAATGCAAGCAATGACCTTGGACTTGACCCCAAAGTCAATTAGGTATGGTTTTAAAAACTCCTTCACAAAAGTGCAGATATGATATTGGTCAGATTTGTACCATTTTCATTCAGAACCAATTAAACACTGCAAGAAGTGTTTTAATGAAAACCACACATCAATGCCATGATTCATGCAAGAGGAGTAGTGATACCAAGATTTTCAAGATAGCCACTATGGCGCCATGTTGGCGATCAGAACCAGCTACATATTGATAAAATAGTGTTTAATGAAAACCCTGTCCTGATAAGACCATCCATTCAGAAGTAGCCATATAAAGATTATCAGGATGGCAATCAAGGCAGCCATTTTGGAATAACTATAAATTGCAAGAAAGAATTTTGAAGGTATGTGTCACCTACAGCAACACTCAGTATGACATAACATTGTGACATCATGACAAGAGTGTGAAACCAATGGTTGACTGAGATGCTTATATAACATGATGTAGTGCTAGGTCAGCAAAGTACAATCTGTCTAACAGGCCAAATTTTTCATGTTAGAATCAATATGATATCTTGAAAAGATTTATCTATTTGTTTCAATGCTGCAATATTTTGCACAATTCCCTTATGATTATTTAAAATTGCAACACGGAAAATGGATATTTATTCACTTAAACAGATGCTGCTTTTCAAGTCATACCTGCCAGAACATGTGTCAAGTGAAAAACATGATTTTTTACTCTCAAACATGGTCATATTTATAAACAAAAACATGAGACACAGAGAGAGAGAGAGAAAGCTTTGTTGACACCATGATATATCCCTATAACCTGTAGCCTGTATAAATAGTAAACAGTTGTGCTTAATGCTCATGAAAAACTATAACAACAGAGCAGTTTATACAGCTAAATATCACAGAGGCAATTAAAAGGCAAAGAGATAACAACTGCTACTCCACAGATTACTCAACTGACTGACATGAGCTAGGGTGATTTTGTGTTGCAAGTCCTTTCAGCACTGCTGTGGGAGAGCCCTTAGGCTAATTTGCATAGGTAAAGTACATGAAGTGCAACAACCCAATTCATTTGAAGTTAGGTAAATCAAAGATTTGCATGCTGAGAAACAAAACTTATTACACTTTGACACCTTGAATGAGAATGTTTAAGCCACCTTTATTAAAGATTATTGGCTAGTTCATGATCAGTGGCAACGTTTCTTTGAAGTTGATCAAAGCATGATTATTTCAGTAGCTGGAATAGTGGAGAAGTGAGATTCATTTTTAAAGGCAAAATGTCAAAACGCAGCTGTGATTCAGGGAAGGATAGGTCATCTGTGAGCGAGCAAAGCCAAGCAAAACTAAATTTCAGAACTCCTGGTTGACGAAGTTTGACTTTGTGAGGTGCAGTAGCAAGATGGAGCATTTCATTATTTGTGCATACTGCAAACACTATAACAACATGGGCAATGTCATCTGCCATCAGAACATCTAAGATGTGACATTCAAACTAGTGTGGCCACTGCATGTCTGACACTCCCTTACAGCAATGCAGATGCAGAGAGATTATTTTCAATGCTGTGAAAATGGTAAATAAATTTTCCTGGAAGTTTGAACAATAGTACCATCCAGTCCCCAATGAGTGCAAAGATGAATACTAATGACATTTGCATCACCTTAAAGCTCTTCATTGAACTATTGTGAGCATCAAAATCTACAGATTGGTTAAGACTGTATTCCACTGTACAATAGATTTAAAGACAGAAACTTGGTGTATTTTTTATTTCATGTCTGTATAATTGTGGGCATGTGAACATATGTATGTATGTGTGTTTGTGTGTGTGTGTGTGTGTTGATGATACATGACTACTAAAAAATTTTTGTTTTAAAGTGTATTAAATGCTTCAAAGAAAACATATATTTGTTTACTTTTATTAAATTTTAAATTTCCAGTCATTTTCTACAGGTTTATGTTGAGTAGATAACTTATTCTCAATTGTACGACATTACTTTTTGGGGTCACGTGCACCCCCCCAACCCCCCCCCCCCACTTTCTGAGTCTCAAAAAAACCCAACACTGTCTGAATGGTTGGCAGGTATATCAAGTCATTATTTCTTAAACAACAGAGTACAGACAATACATTATCCTTAATATGATTTTTAGATACACCTGTTTATAATTAGATATTCTGAATCTATGTCAAGTTTCATACAAATATACAACAAATTAGCTTTATATCTGTTATATTTGCCAACCTTATAGACACTTCTTCACAGGAGAGATTATGTCTACAACACTTTTAACCTACAGCTTACAAATGTTTCATGACTGTACCTTGAGCTTTAATGGACCTATCACCAACCTTATTATGGCATGTTTCAACAAACAATTTGCAATTTTTGAAACCCCAAAAAGAATTATGTAGAAAAGTTTTGCATATTCTAGCCCAATGATCTAGAAGAGTTTAGCAAAATAAGTGAAAGAATACCAGGAAAATGACTACATCGGATGCATCAATATGATTAATAAGTATGTACTCTTATTCCTCCATGTTTTCTTTTATGTTTTTTTTAAAGCTTGTATACATGGCATAATATCATTTGAAAATGTTTGTACGTAGCATCTTAGAACTTGTACCTGTAAATACTTGTACATAATAGAGGGCCCCTGGTTTGAAGGGAGATTAGTGTTTGTAAACTAATTTGGTTACCCACTGAAAATAAAGACGACTTATTATTATTATTATTATTATTATTATTATTATTATTAATATAACATCAGAGATAGCTCTGCTTACTAACTAATGTAACATTTTATACACAACCAATAATTCCCATTGAAATTAGTATCAACTTGGACCTTGGTTGAGAAATGAAAACGAATTAACTAATTGGCAGGTAATTGGTATTTGGAATTATACACAAACAATTACCAAGATGTAGGACCATCAGACCTGAATATTCTGACAAGCTTTTAGTGTGGCTGAGACTGCACAATAACTTGCATCTAACTGGCAGGTATTTCGTAGTCTATAAAGACAATTACCTTGATTTCAGACCATCAGATCTGAAAGCTCACAAGAGTTTTTAATGTGGACAGGATTATATACTGACTTGCATGTATGTACTGGTCAAAGGGGATTTGGTATTTGCAATATTTTTCTGTTTGATCAACTGACAGGTGGGCAGAGTCAGAGATCTGTAAATATGGACCCCCATTTGAAAGTATGTATCATCAGTCTTCATAGCTATTGTGGTTCCATTCTTAAACTTTATCAATACCATATGATATTAACACCACATCTGCTTGTGTATATTTTGCCTCCAGCTGCAAACAGCACTGACCCAAATCTGATGTTGCATACAGCAGGAAGATTATGACCTATTCTGGTCACTTGAAATCATACATTAAACAGTGTACAGCATAATTTTAGGGGCATACCTCACTGTAGAGCCTAAAACAATTTGCAGAGAGACTCTAAGGAACTTTGCACTTGAGAAAAAGAAGTCTATTAACCTATAAATCAATAATTCCATAAAGTAACTAATTAACAAACATACACAAAGTTAAATTCTCCAACATATTCCAGCCCAGTATGAAGTGTTTATGACAGAGCCAAGGAGAATTATGTCTAAAGTTTATGATCTTGAATGAAGGGACTGACAATTTGAGAGTACTGTAGCCAAGCAGCATCATGGCAAAAACCAAAATTTGAATTTTCGTGTAAACTGAATGGTGAACCATGTTACACAGTTATGAGAACACAGCTAATGCTCAAAAGAATTATATTGATTGTGAAATTTTATTGAATAAATTATATGCTGGAGGCTTAAACATACAATATATTTGCATTCTGTCTGATATAAATTCATGCAAATTAAAAACCGCTTGGAATTTGTGTGGATTGATGTAACATTTGTTGACAATCTTGTCAATGAACTCATAATTCAACAAAATATCTTGTGGACAATATCTGTTACTATTGACCATGATGTCATACCAACAAAATGTCGGTGTCAACAAAGTATCTTACCGCTAAATGTTGGTAACTCCAATCTATGCTGTTTGCACTTGGATGACTGTCAGAAATATATAAATACAGTAAACCTAGTTGGGCATATGTACTCACCTCATTTACGTACAGGATAATTGATTCTCTTGTGTCTCCTGGCTTCTCAAAATGATTTATTATTTCCTTATCCAGCATCTAAAATGGACAATAAAGAATGCTGTGAAAATCACAAGGTAAACAGCTTCAATTTTGGAATAATGTTCAGTTTCAAAATCTGCACAAGTATGAATCGAAACAAATCTAAACAAGCTGATTTAAGTAATTTAATTATTTATGTTACAGCAGACATCATTAAAGCTTCTCATTACTGACCACTCATAAAAACAATGAATTCCCATCCTACTAAAGTCTATTTCTCTAACATCTGCATTTTTCATATTGAAGTAATTGTAAAAAGACTCATAAATCTATTCTGAAAGTTTCATGAAATCTAGATGGAAAATGTAGAAGTTATCAAGAGCTGAATTAGTATAATTATACACTACATTATTTCTGTTTGCCATACTCACTTGGGCAAGCTCATGTCCTGCCATTTGATTATCTAATGATACACACATAGCTAGAGTTAAATTTGGTTAGTGGTCCATTTGAATCTCTGTTATCTGATAAGCGATTGACAGATGCCAACCTTGGCTGAGGGGTCAATTGTGCCATCCTATGTGGTGACATAATTTCCATATTAACTATGACAAATTGTTTCTTCAACCTAAAGAAAGCTTTACCACAACATTCAAATTTTGAAAGCTAAATTTACATATAGGAAAGAAACATACATTATCCATGTAATTTATGTATACATAACTATGCAATATAGCCAAGTCAGTTTAAAGGTATACGCTCATGGAAAAAGACCTCCATAAACTTTAAGCTGCTCATTCAATTCTCCTTTTAATTTAACAAGTCTTAGAAAGCCAGTGTTAAACATACTCAAGATTGTTCAAAAACTTTATAATAATGGTATGAATGTTACACTGTATTCAGATGCAAGACAATAGGGCAAAAACTCTTTAAAAAATTGCACAATAACATTAATTTGTTTATATGCACATCTTCAAATGATGACCATTGCATGTACAAGACTTCATGACAATCAATTGAAAACCAGGGACTAGTTGTGTTCACAAGATTCTGTCACATGCTACATCAGGCTCCGAACAAATAGGGCAACAACTCTTTTAAAAAATCAAGGAGCACAGTGATTTGTGAAATGTACATCTTCAGATGATGACCATTATATTTATGAAGTGTGATGGCAATCCTTTTAAATCTGTGAGACTATAGTTACATTAACAAGATTCTATCATACACTGCATTCAGTTGCAGGACAAAAAAGAAAAAAACTCAACAACAAAAAATACAGGAACCAAGTGAAATGATGGGACATCCCCAATGTCATTTTCGTAAGGGGGGAGAGGGGTTTATATGCAAACAGTACTTTTGAATAGACCTCTCAGTGTACAGTATGTGTCAACAAAGATGTGACATAAATAACTTGTAATGAATAAAAATAAAGCTTACAGTTGTTTATGTTCATTAGCGGTACAGCAGCAGCGATCATGCGTTATAACAATGGCACTACATCATATGCATTAGAACTGCATGTAATAGCAGAGACATTTAACACCAAATACTGAAAATTACATGTCCGCCATTGCACAACATTGCCAACTGAATCTGGTAAAAAATGCTTCAATAACTAGATAATCAATAAAAGAGTCTACTTGCTCTTTTGCAAAATGTCAGTAAGTGCTCGATTTTTGCAGTTGGTTTAGAAATCAAGTGCTTACATGATCAGACTGAGCAACTCTTAATATTAATGAAGGTTACAGTTTCATTAGGATGACAGCAAATTAACTGTGTTTGTGATTTTGATCTGCATGCTCATTCTTAAGGCAGGAAAGGGGAGGGAGAAGTGCTTAAATTTTGGAGGAAATTGCACAATTGCTTGTCCTCGATAAAATACTGGAAAACTGCAATATTATTTGTATTCACAAGATTCTGTTATACACTGTTATTTAGCTGCAAGTCAAAAAAGGGCAACAACTCTTATAACAAGAGACCCAAAATGGGCCTGATATTGCTCATCTGGTTACATTTAACTTAACAGTTGACCATTTCACTAATCAGGCTTATGCAGTATTGTAAGAACACAATTTACATAAACTATCTCCCAAACTTTATATTATGTTCATTTTACATATCTTAATATATCCTGAAAAAAAAAGTTTCTTTCTAAACATAAAGGCATAATTAAAATGCATGGCCTCTGCTCATAATCGAAGCCATCCAAGATTTTGATGATATAAACATATCTACCATATTTTATAGAAACTGGATTAGAAATATATTCTTCAGATTTAGAGAAGTAATAAAATCAGCCAATCAGATAGAAGGTATCTCAATAATATGTGCAGATCTCACTTATTATAGAACCTGTCTATGAC
The DNA here is from genome assembly GCA_029931535.1 of Margaritifera margaritifera. NCBI lineage: Eukaryota > Metazoa > Mollusca > Bivalvia > Unionida > Margaritiferidae > Margaritifera > Margaritifera margaritifera. The sequence continues at coordinate 1,770,942 of JAQPZY010001481.1, forward strand.
CATGAAAAAAAAAGCTAATTGACCAAGGTGGAGTAAAATCTAATTTGAATTTAGTCTACAGAGTGGCAACAAGTTTAGTTAATAGATACAAGATTATCTCATTAATATGCATAGATCATGTTCATCATCAAATTCATCCACCATTTCAATAATATGAGACTATTTACCAAGTTGTACCAAAATCTGATCAGAAATATAGTTGCTATAGTGTTGACAAGCTCAGCCAATCTGAGGACATGTCATTAATATGCATGAATTTCACTCAGAATCCTACTCCACCGAGATCTTGAAGACATATGTGTATTTTCCAAGTTTGATCAAAATCTTATCAATAATAGTTTCTTGAGTGGAAAAAGATCATCAGCCAATCACATGCAAGATTACACTATAAAGTATATATCTAAAAACAATCATCCAACATCTTGATGATATTGGCCTATTTAACAAATTTGATTAAAATCAGGTCAGAACTAGTCTCTCATGTTATAAGCAGCTCTGCCAATCCTATGCAAGATCACCTCATTAATATGCACAGATCTTGTTCATAATAAAACACATATATCGTGATGATATAAACCAATTTACCAAGTTTGATAAAATTTTTATCAGAAATACTGCCATCTCAAGATTGGTAACAAGCTCAGTGAATCACATGCAAGATGACCTCATTCATATGCATGGATCCCATACATGTTTGAACTCGTATGAATTCTTGTTCATCTAAGCCTATATTCAAAGGTTGATCAAAATAAAAAAAATTAAAAATATGGCTTCAAGAGAGGTAACTTGCACAGCCAATCAGACACAAGATGACCTCATTAATATGCATGGTTCTTGCTTATTATCGAACTCACACAAGAGCTTGAAGATATAAGCCCATTCTCCAAGTTTAACTAAAGTCAGAGCAGAATTATGACCTTCAGCGTGGTAACAAGCTCAGCCAATCTGGTGCAAGATCTCTTCATTAATAAGCATGAATCTTGCTCATTATCGAAACTGTCCAAGATCTTAATGACATCAAGATATGTTACACATTGGATCAAAATCAGATCAGAAATATGTCTTCCAGAGTGGTAACATGCTCAGTCAATGAGATGCAAGATTAATTTATTAAAATGCTTGGAACTCACTCATTATCAAACCCATCCAAGGTCTTGATAATATAAGCACATATTTTAAGTCTGATCAAAATTGGATCAGAAATATGGCTTCCAGAGTGGTAAAAAGTTCAGCCAATCAGATGCAAGATCATCCATTAATATGCATGCATCTCACTCATTACTGAACTTTTAAAAGATTTTGATGATATAATCATATATTGTAAGTTTAATCAAAATCAAATCAGAAATACAGCCTCCAGAATGGTAACATGACCAGCCAATCATGTACAATGTTACACCATTATTTATGCATAGATCTTGCTCATTGTTGAATCCATCAAAGATCTTGATGATATAAGTCCACATTTAAAGTTTGATCAAAACTGGATCAGAAATATGGCTTCCAAAGTGATAACAAGCTCAGCCAATCAGATGCAACATCACCTCATTAACATAAGAAGATCTCGCTCCATACCTACTCCATCGAAGAGCTTCATGATACAAGTCCATATTCAAGTTTAATCAATATCAAATCAGAAATATGACTTCCAGAGAGATAACAAGTTCAGCTAATAAGATGCAAGATCACCTGATTAATATGTGTGCATCTCACTCATTATCACACTTTTCCAAGATTTTGATGATATAAGCATATATTCTAAGTTTGATCAAAATCAGATCAGAAATACTGCCTCCAGCATGGTAACAAAGTTACTTCAATATTATGCATAGATCTCGCTCATTATTGAATCCTTCTAAGATCTTGATGCCATAAGCCCATGTTTAATGTTTGATCAAAACTGGATAAAAAATATGGCTTCCAGAATGGTAACAAGCTCAGCAAATCAGATACAAGTTTACCACATTAATACATGCAGATCATACTCATTATATAACCCATCCAAGGTCTTAATGATGTAATCCCATATTTCAAATTTGATCAGAGTCATGTCAGAAATATGATTTTCAAAGTGGTAACAAGCTCAGCCAATCAGACACAAGATCACCTCATTAATATGCATGCATCTCACTCATTATCGAACTTGTCCAAGACATTGATGTCATCAAGTTTGATCAAAATCATATCTGAAATATGGCATCCAATGTGGTAACATGGTCAGTCAGTCAGATGCAAGATGACTTCATTAATATGTGTGGATCTCTTTCATTATCAAAATCTGTCTGAGAATTTGATGATATAAGCCCATATTCAAAGTTTCATTAAAATCATTATAAAAAAAATGGACTGCAGAGTGGTAACAAGCAATTGTTGACAGACAAATAATGATGCACGACAGACACCGGGCTAAACCATAAGCTCACATGGCCTTATGGCCAGGTGAGTTAAAAATTGGAGGAGCAAAGTGATTTGTTTACATGCTCATCTTTAGGTTATGACCATCATATTTGCAAAGTTTCATGGCAATCCATGAAGAACAACATGATTGTGTGATGGATGGAAGGATGGATGGATGGATGCAAGGATTCCTATATACCCCCATAGAAACGGGTGATACAAAAAACACTAGCAAAGCCTTACATGGTGTAAACCACCACCACTACAATTATGGTGATTTACCATGTTCTACTTTGTTTAAGATATCTGATAAAAACATTGCCTGTTTTGCTGTACAGTGTTGAAGTATGGGCAGTTTTTTGATCCTCTGTGAAGATATGAAGTTATCATCAAGGGCCATAACTCTATCTCAAATGGAATTGATAAGATAAGACACATAAAAGGTGCATCAAGGTTATGAGACACTGTATACACCCAATTGTATCAGAATATGTTGAATGGTTTCTGAGGTATGCTGCTGATAAGGACCCAATGACGCAAAGTGTTGAAACTGATGCAAAAATGGCAGTAGCTCTGTCAAAATTGGACCAGTAAAGATTAAAGTCTTTGAAAGGGAGGTCTACGTGTTATAGGCAATTTACCTACCAAATGTGTAAGGGTCAGATAACTTCGGTGGTTACATGTAAACGGATGGAAAGACAGAAAGACTGATTAGTATATAGCTCATACATCTTGATGCAGAGACCCTGAAAAGTGAAATGAACAGCAACTAAACTGATCTGGTGAGGCATTATGCTATGATACATCTGGGTCTATGCTGTTCACAGCTGGGTGCATGTTGTACACAGATAAACAGGGTTTTATGTGAGACTTTACAGACCTGACACTTTGTTACTTATTGAGTAATCTGCAGAAGATCTTAACTTAATGAATATGCTGTTGAATATGAATTAGTGAACTCACATCTTTCAGATCCTGCTCATTTGCCAGTTTGAATCCTGTCTGTATACCAATGTCCACAATTGACATACCAGCAGTGTTATCTTCAGAGCTGCAAAGTAGAAATTTATTTGTGTATATGTATGAAATCTGCACTAATAACACCGGCCTAACTGCAAAGAGTCTACACCAGAATTTTCATTACATTCTGTGCTGACAGATCTGGGTCTATCCTGTTTGTTTCTACTAATGATTTTCAGCACACAGCACAGACTTTGGATCTGCTGGCACATTGTACACAACTACTATTATGAAGATCCAACACTGATTGAAAATGTGAGATAACTCTGTCAGAAAAAGATAGAAGAAACTGTGAACTGTTGTGCAGGAGAGAGCCCCTATGCTGCAACAGAAGGTCCCTTCTCTGAGCCAATGACCTGGGCTGGTCTACCAACAGGTCAAGAAGATCGTTGAACCACAATCATTGGGGCCATAGAGGGGCTATCAAATAAAGCTGAGCAGTGGAGATTCTGACTTTGTGGAGCACGTATGGAATCATCCTGAATGGTGGGAAAGCATAAGCGAACAGACGATTCCACTTCAGGCTGAATGCATACACTGCCTAGGCCCACTGGTCTGGGACTGGGGAAACGTGAAAGGGGAGCTTGTTGTTTAGCCTTTTCACAAACAAGTCCACCAAGAGTCTCCCCCACAGTCTGAACAGGGACTCTGCTGCAGATTAGTGCAGAGACCATTCCATGAAGACTACCCTGACTCTCCTGGACAGACTGTCTGCCAAAATGTTCTTTTTGCTGGGAATGTGACGAACTTGGAAGGTAATCCCTTCCAAGATTGCCAGCAAAGGAGGTTCCAAACCGCCACGCAAAGAGAAGGGGCCTGTGGTATGCAATGTGTCAGTGGAGATGATCACACTGTGACTCTTTACTTGTTTGACACACCCATGTAGGGCTAAAAATACTGCCCTCATTTCCAAATTGTTTATGTGTAGGGTAGATTCTTCCTGGGACAATGAACCCTGCAGAAATAGCCCTTCCAGCTCCAAGTGAGTTCCCCACCCAGAATCTGACAAATTCATGAACAGATAGGAGTAAGGTTTGGGGCCTGTATGGGGACTCTGGTCAGAACCCGATCCTGATTTTCCAACCAACTCAAGTGGTGATGGAAATCCAATCCTAGAGAAATCTGAGCTGTGTGGTGTCCAGTTCTTAGACATGTACACAGCAACATCCCTGTGGAGGTCGAGCAGCTTCGCTGACAGTGCCATAGACATGGATAATGCATACCTAGAAGTTGCCTCCAGGCAACACTGTAGCGTGGTTGGGAACAGAGATTCCTTCTTCTAAAGGCTGAAGGAGACTGCTGAGAAAAGATCTGCATGTAACACTAATTTGACAAGCAACCTAGCATTATATTCCAACGCCTCCAAAATCTTAACTGGGAGGGGGGGCTCAGGTCCCCATGGAAATGCTCACTTGTAATGCCCCAGCATCCAAGGTGGGAGGATTAAGCAGCCAGGACTGTACCCTGTAGCTAGAAGCAGAGACCAGAGGTCTCAATGTAGAAGGGGGAGGGGGGGGTTCAACCACCCTTTATGCTGCCTAGCAAACTCTTGGCCTTTAAACAACCTTTGAGAAAGCTCCCTGATCATTGTGAGCTGGCCCCAAAGAGTCTCTCCAAACTGTTAAGGATCAAACTTGTGCAAAAGTTCAGCAAGATAAAGCTGCCCATGAAATCTGCTTGAAATCAAATGAATCCTGATCCAAAAACCAAAGATGGAAAAATTAGCCAATGAATCCACTAATTAATGATATTGCAACCTTTCGATCAATCTCATGGGAAATAGCTGTCTAAAACATGTCGAAAAATTAAAGTCGGAATTCTCATTAATTTAATGCTGCACACCAAATCATATCCCATGTAAAGCTATGCTGCATAAATCACAGTTTTAGGATGGGTAATCAGGGATCATAGCTCAAGTAAATGATGATGCAGAATGCTGGAAACTAAACCGAATTCATCCCAAATTTCATCAATAATGCTGCATACAAAATTCTCTTAAAATCCAACATTAACAATCCTTGGAAAAGTTATGTTTGGAAACCGAACTGGCAATCAGGGGCCATAACTCCTCTAAATGATGATGTGAAGTGCTGGACATCAAACTCATTCAAAGGCTCATGCCAAAAGTCTGTTGCAGAAACAAAAGTTAGGAGGAGGGGGTGAGGGGTGATCAGGGGCCATAAATTTATTAAATTGGCCATGGAATGTTCAAAACTCAACTCATTTAAGGTAAATCAATATAAAGCTGCTTGGTTGAAATCAAATAATCATTGGTAAAGTCACATAGTGGAAACTGGATTGACACAGGAATGGGAGGCAGGGAATAAGGGACCATAACTCCTCTAAATGATGACCTAGAGGGCTGAAAAATTGAACTCATTCAAGGTCTCATAAATATAAAGCTGCAAACTACAACCAACTATTCCCAGTAATTAAACTGGCAGATGGATGGTTCAAGGAACAGAAGGACAGATAGATGGATGTAATTACTTAAGGGCTCTTTATTGAGCCATGCCTTTATTACTCATTTGGACTCGCTAATGTATGGAGAGAGATTCACGGTGACAGGAACAAGAATACATGGAGAGGGAAAAGTATCACAGCTAAACTTCACTTTTTTCTTATGTATGAAAATGTACTTACCAAAATTGAAACTGCAGACAATTAACCATGACATACAATGTATGATTCTTTCATTATCTTATAATATTAAATTGATAATTTCAAGAAAAAATGACTACAGAATGTGAGCACATTTTTTGTCAATATTGAGATTACTTGCACAAGAGAGTAATAATTTAAATTGCTTCCATCTTGAAATAACCCTTTATTTCACTATCAATGTAACACAATTTCTACTTAACTTCCAAAGCAACCTCTAATCTCTCCTTTGTCATTAATGACAAATTTGTGTAGCATTTCTAGCCTCACATACAAGAATCACACCTATTCCTCTATTATTTTCTTAATTAGATCTTTGGAGTTTTTTTTAATCATCAATGGATACCAACAAAAATGTTTATATTTTTACTGGTAATAATTCTAATCCATTCTTTCCAACACTGCATGTAGTAGTGTTACTTGCCAGTTGCCCTCACACACTTTATCGGTTATTCCATAAGATAACCAAGCAAGTGAGGATGGAGAAGGGTTGGAGGCATTTCTCCATCCACACTAAAAACAAAGAAGATGCAATTAACATAGTCATTGTCCCTGCCACCTCCCACTAAAAGGCTGGAGGACTGGGTGTACTACTAGGTGTAATACTGGGTCAATCATATGCAATAACTCAGTAAAATATGTTCAAAATCTTTCTTGAAATCAATACCATTTAAACTCTTGCCAAATATGAAGCTTCATAACTAATCTGTTTGAAAACAAAAAATATAACTGCAAATTGTCACTAGCAATTTAAGTAGTCTAAGTCAATGAATGGCCAGAACCTTGTAAAGTGTGGTCCAAATCTGCTGACCATCAAATTCATCTCAAATCTTGTTGATATACTATTTTTCAGGAAATTTGTTTGATATCAAACCAAAAATGTGGATTCTAGTGTTAAAAAAAAATTAGGATGCATGGCTATTTTAAGTCAGTCAAGGGCCATAATTCTGCAAAATATCGTCAAAATCTGGTCATCAACAAGCCCATCTGAGACCATTATAAGGAGAATTTTATTAGCAAATGTGCTTGAAATTAAACCATAAAAATGTGAATGCTAAAGTGTTCAGATGCCAGTGACATCCTAAATTGTTCAAGGGCCATAACTCAAAAATGTCATAAAAAATCTGATCATCATTGAAGTCATCTAAGACCTTGTTAAGATGAAGTTACACAGCCAATCAGGTTAAAATCAAATAGAAAATCTGAATGTTTGAGTGTTCACATCCCAGTGGAATGCCTATTCTGTCTTTGATGGGCCAGAACTATGTAAATTAAGGTAAAAATCTAATCATCTTCAAACTCATCCAAGATTTTGTTGACCTAAAGCTTCACTTCAAATCTGATAGTCAATCAAACATAAATTGTGAATGCAAGAGTGTTCAAAAGAAATAGGTGTGTTCGTTCCAAGTTGATCAAAGGCAATAGCTATGTAAGAAATAGTAAAGTTCTACTCATCGTAAAACTCATCTGAAACTTTGTTGAGATTAATCTTCTGAGTCAATTTGGAAGAAATCAATGAAACAAAAATTGTGAACACTATAATGTTCACAATCATGTGAGCTACCTATTCTAAGCTGATCATGGGCCATAACTCTGTAAAATACAGTAAAAGGTCCGGTCATCATTGAACTAATGTCAACTCTTGTTAAGATGAAGCTTCGCTGTGAGTTTGATTGGCTATTCTAAGTTAATCAAGGGCAATAACTCATAGAAATACAAGCCAAATCTATTCATCATCAAACTCATCTGAGCTCTCACTGAGAGAAAGCTTCACACCAAATTTGGTTTAAATCAAATGAAAGATGTCGATGCTAGCATGTTCACAAGGTTGTGCATTAGCAATGCCAAACTATTATGATCAAAGCCCATAACTTTATGCAATATGTGCAAAATGAAGTTTGGTTGAAATCTTACCACAAAAGAGGAAGCTAGAGTGTTCACAAAGTTGTGGATTAAAAATTCCTATGCTAAGACAATCAAGGGTCATAACTCTAAAAAAAAACTCATCATCAAACTCATCCAAACACTTATTTGAAATGAAGCTTCACAGCAAATTTGGTTCAAATCTTATAACAAATGTTGAAGCCAGACTGTTCACAAGGCAATGCCTATGCTAAGAAAATCAAAGCCCATGGCAAATCTGGTTGAAATTGATAATAAATGTGGTGGCTAAAGTGTTTATAAGGCTGTATATTAGCAACCCTGTCCTAAGACGATCAAGGACCATAACATAATGTGCGCAGAATTTGTTCATCGTCGAACTCTTCTGAGCTCTTGTTAAGATGAAGCTTCACAGCAAATTTGGTTGAAAACAAATAATAAATGTAGATGCCAGAGTGTCCCCAATGCAGACATTTCTATGTCACCTCACCTTAGAGGCCTGGGATAAATATAACAAGAGGCCCAAGTAGCCCCGAGATAGCTCACCTCACTGACATCTGCCTAATAACCAAAAGTAATAGCAGTTGGCCAAAAAATCTGGATCAGTAGGATGCGTTATGAAGAAATTTCTTCCAATGCTGTTGATTGCATATGTTATGAAAATTGTTTCAAGGTTTCTCCAGATTTTATACCTTCATCCATATCTGATGGCACATCAACATCATTTGTCAAATATTGAAAGGCCTCTGTGCCAGGATACTTTCTGTCAGAGATGGTCAAATTATGTTAAATTCTGTTAAGCATTTTTTTTAAAGATAAAGCTGTGTACATGTTTTTCTATTTTTAGTACGGGCCACTGTATTTGATGGTGGATTTACATCATTTTTATAAATGTGAAAAGCCTTGAAGCCAGGATGGCTTTTGTGGAGTTTTACCAAATTCTGTTAAAGCATCATTTTTAAAAGAAGTTATTAAAAGGTTTTCAACTTTTAGTAGCTGCAGCCATATTTGATAGCAGATTGGCATCATTTGTGCAAACTTGAAAGCCCTTCATGCTAAGTGGTTTTCTGTCAAATTTGGTCAAATTCTGTTACATGATTTCTGAGAAGTCATTCAAAGAATTTTTTTTTTTTTAGTAATGTTGGCCATATTTAATGGCAACTCAGCATAATTTATAAAGATTTTAAAGGCCATCATGCCAGAATTTTTTTATATATTAAATTTGGTTAAATTGTGATGAGCAGTTTCTGAGAAGAAGACATTTCATGATTTTTTTATTATTTTTAGTAATAGTGGCCATATCTGATAGCAGATCGGCATCATTTGTACAAACTTAAGAGTCCTTTATGCCAGGATGCTGTTAAATTTGATCAAATTCTTGTGAATGGTTTTTGAGAAGTCATTTAAAGATTATTCTATTTATAGTAATGGTGGCCATATTTGATGGCAGATCAGCATCATTTGAACAAGCTTGAAAAACCTTCAAGCCAAGATGCTTCCTGTCAGATTTGGTGAGATTCTGTTTAAGCAGTTTTTGAGAACTCATTTTTACTATTTCTGTTTATAGTAATGATTGCCATATTCAATGGCAGTTTTGCATTATTTGTAAAAAATTTGAAGCCATTTATGTCAGGATTCTTTCTGGCAAATTTGCTCAAATTCTGATGAGTGGTTTTTGAGAAAAAGTCATTTAAAAGTTTTTGTATTTCTAGTAATGACAGCCATATCTAATGGTGTATCAGCATAATCTGCACACATCTGAAAGACATTCATGCCAGGATTCTTCCATCAAATTTGGTCAAATTCTTTTAAGCAGATTTTAAGAAGAAGTCATTTCAAGGTTTTTCTATTTTCAGTTACAATACCTAAATTTCATTGTACATCAGCATCATGAATAAATAAATTTTAAAGATATTCATGCCAGGATGCTTTCTTTCATATTTAGTCAAATTATGTTGAGTATTTTTTGTAAAGTCATTTTTAGGTTTCCTATTTTTAGTAACAGTGCCCATATTTGATGGCAGATCAGCATCATTTGTAAATAATTCAAAGCCATCTGTGCTGGAATGTTTTCTGTTTAATTTGGTCGAATTCTGATGAGTGGTTTTTGAGATGAAGACATTTAAAGGTTTTTCTATTTTTAGTAAAGGCTGTCAGATCTGACAGGGGATCGGCATCACATAAAAAATTTGAAAGAACTTTATCCCAGGATGCTTTCCATCAAATTTGATCAAATTCTGTTAAGCGGCTTTTAAGAAGATGTATTTCAATGGTTATATTTATTTAAGGAATGGTGGTAATATTTGATGGTGAATCAGGATAATTTGAATAAATGTTAAAGATATTCCAGGATGCTTTCTTTCAAATTTAGTCAAATTCTGTTGAACAGTTTTTAAGATGTCATTTAAAGGCTTTTTACAGTGGATCAGTATAATTTGAACAAATCTGAAAGATATTCATGCCAAGATGTTTTCTGTGAAATTTGATCAAGTTCTGTTGAGCAGTTTTTGAGAAGACATTTAAAGGATTTTCTATATTTTAAAACAGCAGCCATATCTGATGGTGGATCACTATCACCAGAATAAATCTGAAAGACCTTCATGCCAGAATTCTTTCCATCAAATTTGGTCAAATTCTGATCAGTGCTTTTTTAGAAGAAGTTGTTTAAAGGTTTTTATATTTTCAGTAATAGTGGGCACATTTTACTGCTGAACAGCATAATTTGAACAAATTTGAAAGATATAAATGCTAGGATACTTTCATTCTTGAGAAGTCATTTAAAGATTTTTTAAAATTCTTTTAACCATGACCACATTTTAACAAATTTGAAAGACATCCATTCCTGAATATTTTCTTTAAAATTTGGTCAAATTCTGTTCATTGGTTTTTGAGAAGAAGTCATTTAAAGTTTTTTTTTCTTGTTATATTTGATGGCAAATCAGCATCATTTAACAAATTTTAAAGAGCTTCATGCCAGGATGCTTTCAAATTTGCTCCCTTTCTGTTGAGCAGGTTTTGAAAAGTTGAAAATAGCAATTGTGAATGGAAAATAAACGACGGACAATGGACAAAGGACCATACCATAATCTCAATAGCCATATGGCCAGATGAACTAAAAAATGACTCTATAACAATGTTGCAGACGAGTTATAAAAATACCTCCATAAAAATGTATCGGGTAAAGAAAGTTTCAATTTAATTCAATCCCCTTTCTTTGAAGCTATATCTGATCATTAATAAAGCCATGTCAAGTGCATATGTAGGCTACTGAAACTGCCATGAGGTTAAGACAAGTGTACAACAAACATTTATAAATACCATCATTTAATATAATATGCAAAAAACTTAATAATTACTCATTTTCTATCTAAATACAAGTCTTCTATGTAGCCAATGATACAAACACTATCACATTTTCAAAGTAGATAGCGATACTTGCACAGAGCAATCTAGTGAGTTGTAACCAATTCTAACAGAAACGTGTCAAGTAGGGGAAGTAACTTCTGGTATTTCTGATATCATCTATTTAGGACTATATTAATTTTTTCACAGTATTACCAGAAAGGCAGCAATAATGAGTTAGCCAACATTTATGAGGTACAACGATTAAATATTATAAAGCTTCTACTGAGATAGTATTGTGTCAGTACCTGACACTGACAGTAATGCAGTACAAAGTCCTGGAGGCAGCCCGACCAAACCTGTTGTTCACTCTCTTTGCCTTGTTCTCCTGTGGGCAAACACCACAAAGGTCACACCCTGGATTTCTGAAATACAACAGAGTATGTAATGTTGCATGAACAGCTATAAATAATTATTACATACCCATCGCTATACAACTCATGATAAACGAGGCCAATCTGAAACCTTGTATCATATGTGCATTTGATACAGATTTAGATTCCTCGCTATCAAGGATGACATTGCCTAACAATGGTCGCATGAAAGGACTAGTACAGTAAAGCTATATTTAAATGCTATAAACAATGTGAGTGGATGGATGGAATCAAAGTAAATGAGCAACAACAACAAAGATTGTCTTTGTATTATGAAATAATTGTTTAGAGTATATAATAAACACATCACAAGTATGGTAAATGTATCTGGGTGCTTGCATTACATCTTGGTTGACAGCGGAAGGACACTGGATCATGCTCAACCTTTCTGACCTCATGTGATCTGATGTCCTTTCATTATTAAACTCTATGCAAGACAAGCATCAAGATCAAGTTACTGAAATGATAACCAGTATCGTACATACTTGCTTATAAGTCGAGTCCAAATGCAAATTGCACAGACCCAGATCTGCCGGCCCATAATGCGGTAGCAGATCTAGGTCTATGCAGTTTGTTAAGAGTAATCAGTAGGAAAAACAACACAGACCCTGATCTGCTGGTGCATTATGCAATGGCAGATCAGGGTCAATGTTGTTTCCAGTTGGACTTCACTTATAAGTGATTAAATATGTTATATATCCATGGAATGTTACATTTTGAATATAGTGTTTACAAATATTTGTCAAAATGGGAAGATCCACCATTCTGAATATAGCGTTTAAAACAGATGTCAAAATTGGAAGATCCATCATTTTTTTTCAAAATTAAGGTTTGATTTCGAGTAAGGGTAGTTCATTTTCCTTAAAATAAAACCCATCTTTATCTGTTTTTTTTTATGAAAACTGCTATTTTAATTATAATGATACAATTCAAATATAATGGACCATTTAACAAGAATTTATGAACAGAAAGGCTAGGATCTCACTTCTCAGATGTGTTTTCTCTACTTTGTATATTGTTTGTTTATAATACACAGATCTGCCATTCCACAATGCACCTGTAGATCTTGAATCTATGCTAGTCTGTACCAGACAATGGATAGTTCCGACCTGTCAATCAAAACGGACACACTCATTATTTTTGACCATATAAAAAAAAACAGGCATCAAATTTACTGCATAGTTACACGTTGCTATACAACACATTTGCTCACAAGCACAAGACCACGCTTATTTACTTTCTTATTACGTTGTAAAGGACTTTGAAAGATTATACAGAAAATCACTGAGAATTTATCGGAAAAATGGTTCACCATTGTGCTTGGGGCACATGCAATGCAGGTTGTCGTTATCCTGAACGGTTTCATGTGGGACTTTTTGTAAATTTTCCCAAATAAAAAACCAACATGGAAAAATATCTGCATTGGAAGTGATACATTAATTATAATCATATTTCATATATAAATACTCAAAACTGTTTGAAAATAATGACATTATTTGGTGTGGTTGAAAAAATGTTGAATACAATTTTATGCTAATTGTATTCTTATGTTCGAATTTTAATTCTTTTTTCAGTCAAAATATTGCATGCAATCAAGAAAATGCGTGTATACATATGTGTTGTTTATTTTTCTATTTTTATTACTTATGATTGTTTTTGTTTTTTTAAATTAATTTTTGGAATATTGGAATCCCGCATACTTCATTAGTGTTGATTTTGTTAAAATGTTCAAAAGTGAGCATTTAGTTTTACTAGTAATTGGTGTCAAGCTGACAAAAAATGATTTTCTTTTTCTATTATCTGATGGTCTGGCAACAACTACATGTTTGATTGCCACAGGCTGTTTTTCTTCGAGAAATTTAATAAAATAATGTGAATTGTGGGGTTCTGAAACCATTTCCACCCTGTATATTAAGTTTTGGAATGGTCCTAATGCTATTCAATATCTATACTTGCAAAATTTGATTTTGACATCATTTATTTCAAAAATTTTAACTGAATTTTTTTTAATAAAATTTTTATTATGGAGATTAAAAAAAATATATTTTAACTTTATGAAGAAGTAAAACTGTAATAAAATATTTCTTTTGTCTTTATTAGGCCTGAGACTATAAATAACAGCAAGCTATGTCCTGCCATTTATTGTATTAGGTCTGAGACTATAAATAACAGCAAGCTATGTCCTGCCATTTATTGTATTAGGTCTGAGACTATAAATAACAGCAAGCTATGTCCTGCCATTTATTGTATTAGGTCTGAGACTATAAATAACAGCAAGCTATGTCCTGCCATTTATTGTTTTTTTGTCATACTGACTTCATATAAAACTTAACTCTCACAAATTACTGATTTTATAACACCTGCAAAATATTATGACATCAATGAAGGAAGATAAAACGAGTTACACTAATTAGTGAACAAAGGTTAAAGCGGATACAAATATAACCCTGTGAACGTGCCTGAAGTTTTTTATTTTGACGTGTCATTATTATTTCTTTCTTTTTCAAGAGATTTTGATAAATGATCGTTTTACATGGATCTAAAATAATTTAAATTTACTGGTTTATCAATGATACCTTTATAAAATGCTTTTATCCATTCAACTGAGTGTACATGTTAACATGGCATAAAGAATGCAAAACACTCCCTTCAATCACTCAGGAAACTTTGTATAAATTGTTTATTTATTTATTGTAACTTTAATGTTTTTCCTAAACATAATTAAATTATTAATTGATAATGAATAAAAACATTTTTATCGTAGATCAGAAAAAGTACACATTTTTTTATCCTTAAATGACAATTATACATGTACGATATAAATTTAACGGGTGCGAATACATAACCAAAGCTTTATTTTAAATTTAAAAACAAGGTAAAAACAACATTACTGAAGTCAAACTAGAAATTCTGATTTCATGAATAAACATACCCAACCTTACAAGAACAGAAAGATTGTTATTTTGTCCTCTTCTAGCTAAATGTCTGTTCATTCTTTCTCACAGACCTCCAGCAACGTGCTGCAACTTTCACCTGATTTTCACCATCGAAAATCCCAATTTTATTAATATATCCTTGTGTGTAGTAGTTCAAGTCTTTCTTTAACACACGATCTGAAAGATTCTTGCAATCAGTTAGGAAAGTTTCAGAAATATTATCGGGAATATTTACCAATGAATTTGTTGCTGATGCTACTGAATCTGCCATTTTAACAATAGCATGTGAGTTGGAGCAACAGTACCGAACTAATTGGGTGGAGCAAGCAAATTCTGCTGGAATAAATTTATAATCAATTCCTTATAAAAAAAAAACAATATGGCGGAAAGGTCTTAATAGCCTTGTTTCAAGTGTGACAACGAGAGATGGATAGTCTAGGTCTATGCTCTCTACTCTACTAAAATATTTGAGCTGACTGCAGCTTGGCATTCATCATCGAAGGGTAAAAGGTAAACTTTGATTAATCTTTCTGCATTTTCATTTTCATTTCAATTATGGATTAAAGCTGAAGGAAAAGTGCTAAAAACAGGCATACAATAAATACAAATTAAATCTCCTACAACTTCTCATCTGAATTTGCACAATGGATTTGTTTGTTCTAATCAAAGAATATGTATTGGATTTAAAGCAAAATTTTCTACCTAATCAACACATTCTCAGAGTAGACCTAAGAGCTAACATGGGTCATTTTTTCTCCTGGTGACCGCTGACGTATTGCAAAGGGACAAAACTCTTACATCTCATTAGGTAATCTGTAGACTGATCTATTCCACATTTTGGTTATATATTAACCGTGGTGGCACTATGCTCCATGTATTTGAATCCTGAAACACATGCAGCTTTTTAAACACAGAACATCAGGCTAAGACGATTAAAAATATGGTGATTTTGATGATTTCAGCACAGTTGTTAAAGGACCTTTGGTAGATTTTGTGAGTAAACCAATCGATGAATGTAACACTTAACATATTTCATGTAAACTAATATCAGTTTCAATTGGAAAATCTGTAGCAGAGAACATGAAAATTTAAAATTATTTCAGTCTGTGTACACACACACAAACACACACATTGTAATTTACCCACCCTAAAAATTTAAAAAAATCAAGCAGACCTCAAAAATAAGCCTACCTCGAAAATAAGCAATCCGTTTCCTACAATGTGTTGCTCTCAAAAGGAAGCCATTTCCAAAATAAGCTGCCTGTTGTGTTTAATGCACATCTTATATGCATAGAAATTAATATGCAGAGAGAGAGAGAGGAGATAGAGTGAGAACCTTATCTTCATAGGAGAAACATGTATATTTGAAATTATATGTTAAAATATATTTGTAAAATCATGTATTCATTACCACAGAATTTACATGCTCTCTACCAACGATGTATTTAGAAGTATAGATTTTCAGATTCTTTCACATCCTTCAAATATACATCAGTAATTTCAGATACAATGAAACCATTTTCCCATTGGCTACTGATAGAATTACTCAAAAACATGCTAACCTATAAAATAAGCAGAACGAAAATTAACAACTTATAAAATCAATGGTTTATTTTTAAACTTGTATAATATATATCTCCTCACATCTTACCAGACATTTTTTGCCCGAGATTTAACAATGCGACCAGGCATTTGTAAAAATTTTAAGCTAAAAATATTCAACAGAGGTATAAAATGTTGTAATAAGAAACAAAACATTGATATACCAAAGTATTATATGTACCAGAAAAAATTTTAATTTCAGTTCCAGATTTACTGTTGCTTCACTTTCAATATTAATGTTGTATTAGTTTTCTCTCAAAATATTTATTTATAAATATGATTTCTTTTAATTACATACAACTATAATATAGAGTTTCACCCAACAACAGCATTTTATGCCACTCTACTCTTTTTAAATAATTTTCTGGAGCTCAAAGTACCTGATCAGTTCTGAAAGATGTGGGTCCAACCCTAAAGTGGAGCCCGCAGAGAACTTAAGAGTATCGGAAAGGGCTGCTCTATAGCCATTATTGGTGGATACTGAGCAATCTTTTTCCTCAAAGAGAAAAAGAAGAAAATCTGCATTTTCTACTGCACAAATTACACAAAAATTCTCCACTTGGCATTGTAAACCTTGGAATTGGATTGCCTTTTAGTCTGAGCAATGCATTTGGCAACCTTGCTCAAGAACTGATCCTGATGGATAGATCATTTGATATGAGCCAGGCATTAGGGTGAGAATTTGTGGAGTGTTGTGTAAGACAGACTCTCTATGATGTAAAAGCAGATCCCTTCTCAATGGTAATTCCCTAGGATCATCAACCAACAGGTTGAGGAAATTGTTGAACCATGATTGATTGGGCCACAGGGAGATTATTCTGAAAGGTGGGAAGGTGTAGGCATACAGTCGATCCAACCTCAGGCTCAAGGTATCTACCAACCATGACATCTGGTCTGGTACCGGAGATACACAAAGATGGACCATGTTGTTCAACATCATTGCGAACAAGTCTACCATTGACTTTCCCCAGAGATGAAAAGTGTCAGCTACTGACTGGTGCAGAGACCATTCAGTGAGCACTGCTCATCCTTGACTGGACAGGCTGTCTGCCAGAATATTTCTCTTTCCTGGAATGTGGTAGACTATGAGATCTCCTTCAAAGCTGTCAAATGGAGAAGGTTCAAGTCTGCCAAGCAGAAAGAAGGGCCATGAGTGCTACCATGATGTCTGAGGTATGCTACAACTGAAGTGTTGTCCGTAGTGACCATGATGCTGCAATGTTTTATGCGGTTGACACAGCCCGCATATCAAGATTGTTGATATTATGGGAAGATTCTTCCAGAGTCCAGAGGACCTGCAGGATTACCCCTTTGTGCTCTTGGTGAGCACCCCAACCTGAATCTGAGGCATTGGTGTATATGAAGCATATATGTGATGGAAATGAGAGGTCAGCTTGGAACAGATCATGAGATTTGCAAATTTGGTCAGGAGATTTGACCTCAAAAGAGGGAGGAATTTCATAGACCCAATTTTTAGCATGCAAATGAGCAAAACTTACTACTATTGAACAAATTTCCATTTTTTCAAATAAAATATGAAATTCAGTTTCTTCACATTAACTTGTTGCTTTTCACACTCTCCATATTTGTAACACAAGCATTATTAGCATTTCTTGTAAGATCATTGCGGGAAGCATGTTGGTGGCAGTCCTCATAATTGTTGATCTTAACACTTGTTAGATGATATACTGTCACTGGATCCAGATTTCCTCTAGAGTCAGCCTGGATTTTCCTGAGAATGGAAAATGTCCTTTCAGTGTCTGCATTGGAATATGGCAATGTCAATACAACTCTACTGAGTTCACCAAGAAGTTTAAATTGTTTCCTGCCTGTGGGTAGATTCAGATTGCTGACTGTCTGCCAAAACTGCTCAAGACTGGTACTGTTTGGGTAGAATTTGGGAAGTTCTTCTTTGGGAGTCAGAATGTAGTCCTGAATTTCATCTTCCAGTGCAGTTCTCTCACTCTGGGTTAATGTCATGAACCTCTCAGACAGCTTCACCAGACTGCAATAGAAAATGCAAAACAGTAGAACTTTGAAACTTACTTGCCATGGATATACAATAGGTGAATTAAAATATTATAAGGGATTTCTCTCTCTCTAACTCTTGACAGAACACTGTTGTTTTTTTCCAATCATGGCATTGCAAATGCAATTAGCCAAAGGGAGATTTCTGTTTCTGAAACAATATAGAATGATTTAGCGAAAGTTTCCTTTATAGGTATCTATCACTGTTTTTAATTCTCAATTATTATCGCAGACCTATAATATTGGTTCATTGTTCATCCATCAATAGCTGATAATTATCAGTATTCATCATAGAATCAGATTAGTGAGTATTTATTGCACTCCCAAGGATCTAATTTTATTTGAATGTCTGTATTAGATTGTCCACATGAAGCACTGATGCATACATTAGTCTATCACACACTTTATGACTTTAAGCTTAATTTGCAGATGCCTTTGTTATCATCATTATCATCTCTATCACCATTCTTTAACAATAACAATCAAATCTGGAAATGATTATCACTTACTATTATTATAGATGAAGACAAAGACCTCATTCATCCTAGGCATTATGGATTAATTCCTGTACTGTATCCATATTATTCATATAATTATTATTATTATAAAATTGCAATTATGATTTCTAATTTTTATGAAAAATAAAATAGTTAAACTTTAGTAATACTTACGTGAATATTTTATCCAAGCATGCATAGATGACTTCTGCTGATCCAGTGTTACAGGTTGGTTTTCCAAGGAATCTTGTTAGTATCCTGTTTAAATCCTTGTCAAAAACACGAACTAAGAAATGTCAGCATTTTACTATCCTCTTGATTGTTTGACTCATCAATGAGAATGGCAAATTTTCCATTGCGGAACATGTCTGTGACTTTCTCATCCCAATGAGGACCCAAAGCTTGGGTTACAATGTGAGTACCTTTTGTCCATTTGCATGAAAACTTTTGTGCGATTTCCGAATCCAGGAACATTATTTTGACTAGATCTGAAAAAGAATCTGCTCCCAGATGGGAGATTATGTTTGGCTATAAAGTTCGCAAATAGTGTCTCAGCATGTGCAACTTTATCCACATTTGAAGCAGATTCCATGAACATGAATTTCTGTGATGGCATATTGGTTGTCGCAGTTAATATGCTTTTATGCGAAGGAGTTCTGCGTGACGCATGATGTCATTCTTCCCACCATAATAGACTTTAAAATCAGCTTTACAGGAAGAGCAGAATGCATATTCATGTCCCTCTGAACTTGATTGCAATCACTGAAATTCCCATTTACACCCATCATTGAATTTTATGTGATATTTCGCTTGCTTGGATTTTGGTGTTTTGGCATTGGGAGATAATGCACGCTTAGACATCTCAACAGGCTTTAAACATCGAAGCCAAAACGACCCAGTTTTAGGCCATTTGAGCTCTTGAGTAATCCAACCACAATCAATCAACATCTTTAATCCTGTCCAAATAACTTTTGATCATAAACAGTATAGAATCTAATTCATCTCGACAACTTTAAGCATTGAAGCAGAACATACCTTTCAGAGATAATCAAAGTAATGTTTTATTGCTTCATGCTGATTAAGCTCTTTAGTAATCCCCACATAATCAATTAATGTTTTCAATGCTTTTGGAATTACTTCTACTCACACATAGCATAATCCACCTCGACAAACTTCAAATGAAGCCAGTTGACCATGCCTTCAGGATCAAAGGGTGAAATTAGCAACCACATTGTCTTGCCCAGCTTAAGCCTGTTCAGTCATGTGATCAAAGGCAGTATTACTGTAAATATACTACACTGGAAAAAAAATTGGAAGAAAAAAAATGTTAAATAATAATTTTGTGTACACAGGAGATTTCAGTGAGTGACAGGATGCATAGGAGACACTCCTAAACTCAGGAGAAAAACCCTCCCATGTACGACAAACTAGTGAGATTCAGTGTGTGAATTGGATCTCCAGTCAGAAACGTATCCTGATTTTCCACTAACTTGAATGGTGAAAAAATTTGGATCATAAAGAATCCAAACAGACAGGGGGTCCTTGTAAAGGTCTCCAGTTTGCTAGAAGCAGGAACTCGAGGTGCCGTATATGAAGCCTTTCTAGGGTAACTAAGTCTACTGCTGCATTCTGAGCCCCCAGGAGAGCAAGGTAGAGTCGAGCAGACAATGAAGTCTTCTAGTCCTGTCTGGCTATGAGAGAAAGTATTTGTGAGATCCTGTTAAGAGGAATACATACTGTCCCCTAACAGATGAAAAAATTCATGCCCATGTAAATGGAATCTGAGAAGGAATCAAATCCAACTTTTCCTGGTAGGGAATTAGGCCTAGATGAGTCACTGTGTCCCAACAGAGTGACAGATCCATAGAAGGACACATATGAGGATGTTGTGCATCAGCCAGTCATCAAAGTAATGGAGGATGGGGACCCCTGGTAAAGGCTCTAGGAGAGGAAGCTAGACTGAAAGGAAGAGCCTGAAATTGAAAGATATCTTATCCAAGACAAAACCACAGGAATTTCCTGTAGGCTGTGAAGAGGGGGAATGTGAAGATAGCTATCTTGGAGATCAAAAGAGACCACCCAGTTATTCAGCCTGATGGCATTCTTGAATGAGGCCAATTGTCTCTGTCTTGAAATCCTCTTCAAGAAAGAAACTTGTTCAACAGGAAAAGACCGATAATTAGTTGAAACTTTCCCATTCTTTTGAAACTAGGGCAATCCATGCATACAATCCTGATCTTTGAATGTTTGTCACCATCACTACTGTGCCCTTCCTTAGAAGGGTATACATCTCTTCCAATAGGGATACTAGTTGGGACTAATGGAACAAAATGGGAATCCTTGAAAGATGTGGAAAGTCGCAGAAGAGAAGTTGGTAACCTCCTTTCTTGTGGAAAGGACTCACACAATGTCCATGAGGCCTGGCACCTACTGGGATGTTGATAAGAGAGAGACTTGGCAGCAGTGGGTGTGACTTCCATGGAACTGCTTACCTCCTTATGATGAAGGAGGGGTCTGTAGACTTCCCTGTCCCCTCCAACCACCTCGTCATGAGACAGACAGGCCGAAAGGAGTTTTAACCTGGATCTGATGGTTATGCTGGTGCCCCTATTTCAAATGTTTAGGATGGGGAGTAGTGGACTTTTCGGGATGGGGCCTTTCTTTACTGGCTTAGCTCTACCTGGTACCATGGCCAGGGACCAGTGTTGCTGATCTCTCAAATCAGGCCACTGTAGGGATTAGCCCTCAGAATAATGACTCCACATCAAGCAGGGTGGCCCTAAAAGGCGTTTGCTGTTCTCCAGCAAACACATTTATGTCTCCAAGGTGGCATCCCTACATATATATGTGCATGAAGAAGCTCAGTAGAGAATGCTATGGACACAGAGCAAGATTCTACATGTCTAAGCAATGGCCTCCAAACATGTGTCTAAAGCAGCTAGGGATGATTCCTCCTTCACCAGACTAAAGGGGGCAGCCGAAAAAAAATTGGCATTGGAGGCAGTAGTAATTAGAGTACAGGCCTTCAGTTTCAAAGCCTTGAGAGACTTAACTGGAAGATGGATCCAGTTTCCTGCCGAAATCCCAACCTAGATAGCACCTAAGTCCAAGGTGGCAGGGGGCTTAAGGGCCAAGTGGGTGAATGGACCCCAAATAAACTGGAGACAGAAACAAGGGGCCAAAGCACAGAAGAGGGGACAGACTATGCCTTCTTCTGACTGGCCACCTCTTGGTCTTGAGACAACTTTTGAGTTAGCTCCTCACCATTGCTAAGCGAGGTAGCAACAGGAGGTCCGATTTAAGCTGTGCTCCAGAAAGCCTCTCCAAACTGGACAGGATCCTAGCATCTGTAGATCCTAAGGGTTTTATACAATCACCATCCCTGGTATTTGGCAACTGGTGCCAAGTGACTGGCGCCTGATGCTTGGTGACCAGTGACCAATGACAGACCTTCTGTGACTGTCACTTGACATATTACCCGATGCCTGGTGCTCGGCAACAGACAATATTTTGACTGTCACTTGATACACTACCTGGGCAATGAACGGTCAGATGATGTAGACCTTATTGTGGAGTCTCTGTTCAGGAAGCTAAACTACAACTAACGAGATCCTCTTGATTTAAAAACCAATCTACTCAAGCAAGAAGACCAAGCTCTCCTTGCATCAAGAAGGTGGGACTCACTACTGGGTGATGGCAACTTCCATGAAGTGATGATAATCCCTCCCTCACAGAAGCTGACAACTTTCATGTGTCAGTAATCCTACCCTTGCAGAAGTGTGCAATTTCCATACCCCGGAAAGAGCCATAGGACCCTCACCCCTTACTGGACCTGGTGACTGTCCTAAATCAGGTGTCCTTCACCCCTCTTGAGAATGTAAGGGTCTTCCAGTAACAAAGAGGAAGAAGAGGGATGATTCTTCCTGACCCTATAGGCACAGAAACTTTCTGCTAAGTCCCATACCTCATCAGGCCAGAGGCAACAAAATGGTAACCATCCATGTGTACACATGCAGTGCCTGCTAAACAGATGGGGTGTGTGTACCAAGCAGCCTTTTTATGACTGCATTTACACACACCTTGAGGCATATTGAATGTTAAAAGGAAAACAAGAATTGGTTAGATAATTCTTAACTCAACACCAGTTACTAAGAGAAGGATAAAAACAAAGATGCACTGCTTCACTAACGAAGTACTCAAAACACTCAAATTAAATTAAAAGGGACATGCATGAATTAAACTATGCAAGGACTGGGGATGAAATATCAAATATAACACAAAAAGGACATGCTTCACTAACGAGGTACTCAAAACCCGCAAATTAAATTAAAAGGGACATGCATAAATTAAACTATGCAAGGACTGGGGTTGAAATATCAAATATAACACAAAAAGGACACAACTAACAGTAGAAATACCAAATGACAACTTAGGTGATGAAAATGTTGAGCGCCCAAGAAACACATAAGAACTGTGCAAAGTCCAAGGAAAAGAAAAACAATATTCCGAATGATGGAAGTTGACTAAGGTATCAGGCAGTGATCATGTGTGGGGATAATCTCCTTGGACTGGGGGCTAGCACCAGGAAAAGATATAGCAATGTAATAATAGCAGGTTGTGTATTACTGCTGTTAAATTCTATATTTTTTGGGAAAGAAAATATTATCATCTGATCATTCTTTATATACAGTTTGTGAGAAAACAAGGTGTTTACTTGTAAACATAAATCCCTTTGCCAACAGGAGCCCATTTGGATTAGCCAAAAATATACAGACTTTTATGAAGGATTTTTTGCAGAGGAAATGGGAGTTAAGAGCCTTGATGAAAAAAGAAACACTATATCATCTGATTCAGACTGGTCTGGACAAGGTTCAAACCCATCACCCACTGGTTGTGAGTCCAAGAGTAATGACTAAGCCACCATACAGAGGAAGGAATATAACTGCAATAAATTACTCATTAAGATGCATCAACAAGCAAAGTTTTGTCAGTGTAAGGTGGAAACAAAGTTTTATTATTTTAGATGTAATGGGACTAAAGATACTGGCTGAAAATAACATTACTAAAGTGTGAAAAATTAGGTCACAGTGTCCTAGTTTGGGTATATTTGAAATGATCTCTTCAAGATATACCAAATATTAGTTTTCATGAGTGTAAGAAAAAAAGGGTCAAGGATATAGGGTGTAATGAACAATGTAAGTATGTATTAGGTTTTAATGACATGTCAGCACAATAATGGCTATATAGTGCCAATCACAGGTAAAGTTCTAAAAATAGAAATATAAAGAATTGCACACAAAAAACCTTTAGGAAGATAATCCCTTCCAAATAAACACAAACATGTACTACAAGATGAAAGGTAAAGATGTTAAAATTAAAAATATAAAATTCTTAAATTACAGCATAACTTTTTTTATGTAAACTATATTCCCTAAAAAACTCCAAGAAATAGCTGAAAATACACAAATCACACAAGTGTGAAAATTAGGGCACCATGACCTAGTTCTTGTAGGATGAATTACAATTTTTGAGATGCATCCAAATATCAATTTTCATGTGTAGGTGAAATAGGGTCCAAATTTGTATTAGTTTCGTTTGGTTTAGTGTTATACAGCACAGCAACACAAGTAGGTTATTTAGTGCTGAGGCAATCAGAATAAAGTGCCTTGCCCAAGAACACACCATGGTAGCTGACACTGGCTGATCCAATGGTAGAATTTGTCCAATAGTTGCAACAACTGTTCGCTGTGGGATTAATTTTAATGATTTGCAATTACTTAGGTAGGTAAATTATATAATTTATAAATCTGAGTGATAATCTTATTTTATCAAGAATATTGTTTTGGTGCAGTCGGGTGTGTACTCTGGTTGATTGAGCAAGCTTTGGTGATCTATTGTTTGCCCTGGAGTGAACAACAATTGTATACAATCCATTAAAGACAAACACAAAGAAGAATTATTAGCTGTTGATGGTTCAGTGCAAATAAGATTAAGAATTATGAACATTTTAAAGGAGATGGCATCTTTAAAAAAGATAAGCTAACAACAGAGTGCAAAGACATCCTATTGACATATCTGCAATGAACATTCACAAATAGAAACTTTTAACATCTTTATTCATTTAAAGACAATCTTACTTTTACAAGAATACAATACATCTCACCAAATTAACAAATTAAATTTTTTTACTGTGCAAATCATTTTTTTTAGTAATTCAAAAATCAGTGGGGAGAAATTGGTGAAAAGGTTATAAGTATTTGGGAGCCATGCCAAGACCATGGTATATCCAAATTCATGTTATAACTAATCATATTATAGTTCCTGTATGTAACTCAAAGGTGAAAATTAGGTCAAAGGGATCAACTTTTAATATTGTTAATTCACAGACTTTAAGATTCTTCCTCATACCAATTTTTATGACTCAAGGTGAAACAGGGTCCAAGATATTGAGGGTGTTACAAACTAACAGCTTAAATACACACAATCCACTCATGCATGCAGATTTGGTTACAGTGACCTAGTTTTGGTATTGCCATGTAACTCTCTGAGATGCATCCACACACCAATTTTCATGTGTAGGTGAAATAGCTTCTAAGATGTTGAGGGGATAATGAATGAATGGCTGAAAATACAAAAATCACTCAAGCATGAACATTTGGTCAAAGTGACCAGCTTTTGGCATTGCTGATTTACTCTTCCTGAGATGCATCCACATACCAATTTTCACAAGTTTATGGAAATAGAAGCATGAAAGCTATGTCACACTGATCTAATTCTGATATGGCTGAGTTACTCTTCCTGAAAAACATTTTCAACCAATTTTTATGAATGTAGTTGAAGTAGAGTTTCAGATATGGAGAGGATGACAAATAGCTGAAAACACGTAAGCTTGTTAAGCCTGCAAATTGAGTCACAGTTGCCTAGTTTTGTTAAGCTCAATTTAATCTGCTAAGGACTTAACAATTAAAGAATGAATGGCTGAAAATACAAAAGTCACTCAAGCATTAAATTAGGTCACAGGGATCTTGTTTTGGTATGACAGACTTACTCTTTCTGAGGCGCATCCACATACCATATTTCACTGGCTTGGTGCTGTAACACCTTGTGGCTAAAAACAAAACCCATTTAAACAAAAAGGGACTTGCAGACTTTCTGCATGCAATGAATGAACATGTTCTAATACTCAAAGGGAAATACATTAATCAAAGATATGACAGGGACCAATATAACCCTTTCAGCAAACCAGACAAGCTAGGGAGGTGTTATAATTTCTTTGAACCTGGGCATGGCTTTGATGCATGCAGACACAATGTGAAAATTCAATGCCATGACTGTTCGGAATATGGACACAAGACCAAGCAATGTGAAATATTTCACCCTAGCAACAGGTGCTAGGCTTATAGCTATGAAGATAGTGCCCCGTTTTGAGACATAATTTCCCTACTGTTCCAAGACAAAACTTGGGAACTCTACTGGGTGATGATGCCCATGTTGTTTCCTTTGGGACCTCAGTTAAACATTTTATTTCTCAAACTGACAACGGTGATGGATGTTTTGAATGTGGAAGTACATTATGTGTTTGTGAATAAAAATGTCAGGGTGGAACTAAACTCCTTGTCTGATCTTCCTAGTAATATTTACTTTAAGGACATATTAGATCTAAGAATTAAAGGAAAAGGTCTACACATTGGGCATATAAATATATAAGGTATAAAAAATAAGTTAGACCAACTGAATTTATTATTATCATCTAAGGTCAATAATTACCATTTTGTTTAACAGAAACAAAGTTAAATGACCATCATGCAAATGACTTGTTGTTTATTGATGGTTATGGCACACCAATCAGATGTGATAGTTTGTTCAGGGGATGGAGGTGTTGTTGTTTATGTAAGAAATGGTTTATCAGTTGAGAGGAGAAATGATCTCAAATCAGATGAAATTGAAGCAATATGGATCCAAGTAAATCATTCAAATATGAAGCCATTCCTAGTGGGCTTTGTCTATAGGTTCCCTTCTGTGAAGATCGGATGGAATGAGCATTTTGAAAAGCACTAGATAAAGTGATTGATGATCAAAAAACTAAACATACATTCTAGGTGACTTCAACGGGGATCTTATGAATAATCAGATAAGAGAAATTGGTTGAATTTCATGGAAACCTTTGGCCTAACCCAATTAGTGGACCAACCAACACGAGAAACTGACCACTCAAAAACTCTAATAGATCATATCTATACAAATATGGAAGAAAATGTGACAAAAATACATATTCCTAGGATAGGTCTTAGTGATCACTTCCCTATTTTCCTAACCAGAATATCCGGCTTAAGAACAGCTGTAAAACTCATAAAATCATAATATATAGGTCATTTAAGCATTATGATGAAGACAAATTTCTGGAAGAATCTCAGTAATGTTCCTTGGAGTAGAGTATCTGTGTTTGATGATGTGGATGATGCTCTTGATATATGGACCCATCTTATTATGCATGTGGTAGATAAACCTTTGAAAACACATAGAGTAAAACTGGACTTCCAACATGATTGGTTAACTCCTGACATTCTAGATGCCATGAAAACCCGTGATTATTTCAAATCTGTTGGTCAACAAGTACATTACAAAACAAGGAGAAATAAAGTAACCAAAATGATCAATGGGGCAAAGAAAAATTGCTATCAGTTGGCTTTAGAAAAATAATTGCCATAAGATTTCTATGTGGAAACTTTTACGTCATCCAAAATCCAACAACTTAGCCACAAAGGCCATATTATTGATGAGGATGTTGAAATAGCAAATGCATTCAATTAATTTTTTGTCAGCAAAGCTTCCAAAATTAAGGAACCCATTCTAAACTCCAATCACGATGAACTAAGAAATTTCTGTTCAGAAAAAATTCCAGCTGACACAAACTTTTTTATTTCTGCAATACCAAATGAAAAAGTTTTAATATTTTTGCAAACTATTTCAACAACAAAATCAACAGGCCTAGATAACACTGGACCACGTCTCCTGAGGGCTGCTACAAACAAATTATCTGATAGCATAGCTTACATATGTAATCTAAGTATATCCACCTCAGTGTTTCCCCACATATGGAAATTGACAAAAGTTACCCCCATTCACAAGTCTGGCAGCAAAGAAGATGTCAGTAACTACAGACCCATATCTATATTACCAACTCTGTCCAAACTAATTAAAAAATATGTCCATGACAATCTTTTGATGTACCTATCAACCTATAACTTAATTCATCAAAACCAATCAGGGTTCAGAGAACACCCACTCCTGTGAGACAGCCTTGGTCTCCATGATAGACAGATGGAATACTGCCTTAGATTAAGGAAAATTAGTTGGATCCATACTAGTTGATCTTAGAAAAGCCTTTGACCTTGTTGATCATGATATTCTTATCAATAAATTGAACATTTATCAACATGATAATTCAACAATTGATTGGTTTACATTATATTTAACAATGAGAAAACAGTGTGTCAAAATAAATGGCAGTTTTTCTAAAAAAGAACCAATTACATGTGGAGTACCACAGGGATCAATCCTGGGCCCGCTCCCATTTCTCATTTTTATGAATGCTCTAACACTGAAAATAGGCAACTGTATTTCATCTACTGACTTATATACAGATGACACCGCTCTGTCAGATTTCAAACAGTTAAAATCAGACCTAGAGGTCTCCCTTCAGATAGACTTACTTGGAATAGATTCCTGGTGTAAGGAAAATGGCATGAAGTAAACACGGACAATACTATTATTACCCAAGAAAAAAGAGCAAAATTGGAGAAAAAAAACAAAACAATTTACATACGGTTATCCATGACAGAATCCTTGGGGTGATGGTTGACAACAATTTGCAATGGAATGAACATATTCAAGTGATACGTCATAAAGTCAATTTGGTTATTAAGCAAGATAAGGCCATATCTATCAACTAAACCTAGGTTAATATATTACAAAAGCTATATACAATCATACCTAGACTACTGTAATGTTATCTGGGGAAACACTTCTGACAAAAATATTTGTAAATTATTCCGCTTGCAAAAAAGGTCTTGCAGACTCATCCTAGATAATGCTGAAAACATCCCAAATGCATTGAATGATATTAAAATGTTATCAGAAAGTTAACGAATAGTTTTGAGAAAGGCTAGACTTATGCACAAAGTTTCAAACAATATGGCCCCATATATCTCAAAGAACTATTTCATGCTACAAAAAAAGGCAACACTCCCAATTTAAGATCAATTTCAGCTAACCACCTTTCCATTCTAAAACCAAATAAAGAACTCTTTAAGAAAAGTTTTCAATAGTCGGGGTCACTAATTTGTAATGGAATCCCAAAGGAAATTAGAGAAAGTACAAATATAAATGCATTTTATTATAATCTAATTCAATGGATGAAAAGTGGAACCTATTTGATTTGACATATACATTACACCTTAAAGTATAAATTCTCAAACCTTCCACTTTGTTGTCTCACTATTTTTGTAATGTATATACACAATGTACTTAGTTTGAGCATGTTCTTACAAAAGTTTCTGTTTATTATATCCATATATACACACAGATAATTATCAATGCTTTCTTTTTATCATTATTATTATTATTATTCTGTGTGCAACTATGTACATGTACTCTGTATGTAAATATGAATATAATATAGAGGACCACAAGGACGTTTAGTTCCATGCAATTAATTGTGTCACCCTCTTTAAATAAAGTCATGATTATTATTACAGTAAAACCTGTCATAAGAGACCGCCCCTTCTGCCAGCAAAAAGCAGTCTCTCAAGACAGGTGGTCTCTCATAACAGGTTTGTACAAAAAGACCAGTTTCCAAGGTCGAAATTCAGCACTGTTTAAGAGGGAAAAATAAGCACAATCATGTACATTTAGTATATTCTTGTTTCATAGTTCTTGTTAAAATATTACATGCATTAATCTGAAAATAATTTTAAATAGTAATAAAGATATACATCTATCATTAAACATGAATCACATTTATATTTGAAGATCACACGTACATGTACTAGTATTAGCATATGAGTTAGTTTCTAATTGACTCCTTGTCTTTTATAACACCCTAAATTTGAGTTTTACCGACGTTTCAAGTGGCTGCTATGTTGCAAACGGTCTCCCGTTTTTCACTTCTTTCAATTACATTAATTCTTTCCTCCAATGTTAGAATTTGTCTCTTTTTCATTGGAGGTTCTGCTGTTGTTATTAAAGTGGTAGGTGTTAATGTTATAAGGGATCAGTTGTAATAACGACTGTTGCGGTTTTGATCAAGCTTTGGGGAAATATGGAATACATATACAATGTATATGTATATGTACATGTACCAATGAATGAAATAAAAAGACACAATTAATCATTCCAGAAACAGAATAAATTTATTTAGAGACAAAGTCAAAGACTTTATTCACCGACGATACAAAGGGATTAACTCTATAAACAGAGGGTGTAACCGGCTGCACTACGGTTAACAGATGACGGTTTGGTGTGCGGGCTATAATCTCTGTAACATCAAAAACACCCCAACAAACAACACAAGCCTTTCACAATGACAATTGAATCTGGAAAACGATTCTCACCTACCGGTAT
Organism: Margaritifera margaritifera; assembly: GCA_029931535.1. Taxonomy (NCBI): domain Eukaryota; kingdom Metazoa; phylum Mollusca; class Bivalvia; order Unionida; family Margaritiferidae; genus Margaritifera; species Margaritifera margaritifera. The sequence goes on from JAQPZY010001481.1 coordinate 1,801,362, forward strand.
TAAAGACAAAGACAAAGACCTCATTCACCCCAGGCATTACGGATTAACTCCAAAGACAAATGATGTATGCGACCGCTATCTTGACTTGGGCACTACAATGGCAGTTAGTGACATGTACTTTAGTCTGGTTTACAGTCTAGAACAAAGGAAACTACATGCATGACCTGCAAAAGTTAGGAAACCAGTAGCCAGTCCAATTTGTTTTAATTTTTTTTTTTTTTAGAACAGTCTTTACTTTGGAAGCGGTTGTTGTTACAAAGGATAAAATAAATGTCAGTGGTGTTTGTCTCAGTTCTCGCGATAGATTCGTTCATAGCAGTATTATTTTAGAACAAGCTGACATACGCGGGAAATCCTATGGATCATACTTCAGTCTCGCAGAAATAGCTGAGGTATTTCCGAATGAGCAATCGGCATGTACTCTAGTCTGGTATACAATCTATAACATATAAATCTACATGCATGACCTGTAATAATTCAAGAAACCGGTAGCCAGCCTAATTTGTTTTTAAGTTTTTGATTTTGTTTTTAACTTCTTTGCTTTTTAAGCGGTCGTGGTTACAAAGGGTTAAATAAAGGTCAGTTGTGTTTATCTCTGTTTTTGTGATGCGGTCGTTCATAGAAGTGTCGAAATGCATATTTTGCCAAGAAATCGTGGTCGCTGGTCGCGTTCTGCAGGTGGTCGCTCACAACAGTGCGTTTATATAATAAAATCGATCCGTGCATTACGATTGTGGTCGCTCATGACAGGTGGTCGCTCATAGCAGAGGTCACTCATGACAGGTTTTACTGTATTATTATTATTATTATTCATTAGTAAAATAGGATTGATCCAAGATATTGAGGGTGTAACAAACAAATGGCTGAAAATACAAATGTCACTCAAGTGTGAAATTTATATCCAGCAGTTACGTTGATTTTTTTGGAAAAAACATCTGTTAAGGGCCATATGAATTTGAAACCTGTCATATACACATATATTCTGCACAAAATGTGGATAAGTATGATTCTGAAATTACCTTGCACACTAGATTTGTTTTTGTAAAACACGTACGCTTCCACTGTAAACCAAAAAGTTAAAAAACTTAACAAATTGCTTGAATGGCATGAAAATCTGATTAGATCATCTACATATGCACACAAACACGCATACCAAATTTCATTTTTCTACCTCAAGTAGCTTTTGCTTATTCATACCAACAAGATTTTTGACAACAAAAAAAGTCTCTGTCCCAAAACGTTCAAAGCTATGTTACAAATTTTAAAATTGTTGCAATAGTCTTAAAGTCTAACAGGTCATCTACATAATATTTTTTGTACACCTGCCAAATTTCCTTCAACCAAGTGTTCATTGCTCAGTCTTGCCAATAAGCTTCTTGGGATGGACAGATGTATGGTTGAACTAAATTAAGGGCCATAAACTTTAGAAATCTCAGTTTGCTCAAATATTCAGAATAGTCCTGTGCAATTCTGGAATTGTACAATAGATTTTGCGAAGTGACTAACTTGTTTTCACTTTTCTGCACATTTTGAGAACTGCTGTGGACTTTTTGAGAATATATTTCTTGTTCAGTTGTATCCTTTACTTTTGTAATTAGATATTTAGCTCTCCTTATAAGACAATTGATAAGGTTTATGATGTACATAAATCTCATAAAGAAAGTTTAATATGATTTTTATGTTAAATGCATTTTGAAAATAATGTCTGTCACATTTCTCAGAAAGTAGCCATTTTGTTCATTTCAATTTGTAGTGAAAAGTAACAAGAGAACATGCATCATAACATGTAACGTAAGACCCTCTGAACTGTCTTTATGTTTATCAGTTTCGGTCTGTCACATACGACTCACTGAACTGTCTTTACATTTATCATTTTCAGTCTGTCACAAAAGACCCACTGAACTGTCTTTACGTTGATCATTTTCAATCTGTCACATAAGACCCACTGAACTGTCTTTACATTGAGCATTTTCTGTCTGTCACATAAGACCCAATGCACAATCTACACCCACAGGACTCCCAATTTCAGTTGCATGTATAATCTCTTGCAAGAGAGAAAAGAGAGAGAGAGAGAGAAAGAGAGAGAGAGAGAGAGTCTTGCCTTCTTTTCCTCGTCTCTTCCTGAGTCATTGTGTTGTTGGATATTTCAATCTTGAACTTACAAACTTCCTTTTCTGTCTTCTGTCTATTATAGAGAAAGTCTATGGACATACGCCCAGCACCCTTGCCTTTTACATCGACAGTGACTTTTTTTCCAACAGGAACCTTTAGAAAGCCAGAAGAAATGTAAATAAAAGTGAATCTAGGTTTCTGAGTAGTTCAACCTGGAATGTTCAATTAGCGAATTCTACAAATTCTAGAGTTTACTAAGTATATATAGCAATAGGTTTCCCACATGAAGAGCTCCAAAATAAGGACCACATATGTGAGCCCTTAAAAAATTGACATATTATTTTACTATTCAATACAGAACAGTTTACTAAAATATGTAAAAGGTGGCAACCCTAACAGTAAGTCCATGCATAATCATCACTAAACTTTTATATTTATAAAACATTTATTCCCATACCTCCCCATTTTGACCACATTCACAAGTTTGATCCTCTTTGCTAAGTTCCTGAAGGCAAAGAAAGACCTAGGGGCCAATGTCAGTTGCATATCAACATTTGCCTTTCATGCCTAGTAAGTGTATATATGTTTATAAGGTGAGAATCCCAATAGTTTCCAAGTTATGACCTTGAGCTAATCCTTTAGGAATAAGGATGGACCCCAAGACCAATGTCAATTGCATGTATAAATTTGTCTTTTCATGCCCAGTAAGTGTATATATGGTTATAGGGTGGGGATCTCAAAAGATTCCAAGTTATTACCCATTGGCTAAGTCTTTGTGAGTAGGGATTGGCCCCTGGACCAATTTCAGTTGCATGTATAAATTATATATTTGTCTTTCTTTTTATGCTCAGGAAGTGTATGTATGTATGTGTATATATTATATATAGTTTATCTGTCCTGTTCCAGGGGCTAAGTCAGGGGGGCATAGAAAGACCCTGGGGTGTGACCACAGTGTCACAGCCTGGCATGCACTGACACTTGGGTCATTGATCGCACATGTTTATTCTAAGATGTGTTGGACAAACAACTCAGAACTTATTTGAAATGTATGTAAAATCACCACTATTCCCCACCCCCTGCTCCACCTTCGGAGATTATATCAATGTTCCAAAAGTGTTTGCACAATCTACACCCACAGGATTATCATGAATACATTCAAAGACAAACTTTATATATAAATCTATGTCAACATCCTACATTGTTTATTGTTTGTATGTATACATCTATGTCAAGATCCTACAGTGTTTATTGTTTATATGTATACATCTATGTAAACATCTGACATTGTTTATTGTTTGTATGTATACATTTTTCTCAACATCCTACATTGTTTATTGCTTGTATGTATACATCTATGTCAACATCCTTCATTATTGTTTGTATGTATACATCTATGTCAACATCCTACATTGTTTATTGTTTGTATCTATACATCTATGTCAACAACCTACATTATTGTTTGTATGTATACATCTATGTCAACATCCTCCATGGTTTATTGTTTGTATCTATACATCTATGTCAACATCGTACAGTGATTACTGCTTGTATGACTATACATCTATGCCAACATCCTACATTATTGTTTGTATGTATACATCTATGTCAACATCCTACATTGTTTATTGTTTGTATCTATACATCTATGTCAACATCGTACATTGATTACTGCTTGTATGTATACATCGATGTCAACATCCTACATTGTTTATTGTTTGTATCTATACATCTATGTCAACATCGTACATTGATTACTGCTTGTATGTATACATCTATGTCAACATACTACATTGTTTATTGTTTTGTATATATACATCTATGTCAACATCCTACACTGTTTATTGCTTATATGTATACATTTCTGTCAACATCCAACATTGTTTATTGTTTTGTTTATACACATCTATGCCAACATCCTACATTGTTTATTGTTGGTATGTACAATATACTTACATTTCTTACAGCTTTTGCAACAGTTTCTTCATGGTTGACAATCCTATATTCGGAGTACCCATCAGCCTGAACGGTCACTTCCAAATCAAGGGCAGGGTTGTATGTCCGAATATTGTATTTTGATAATGCCTGTAGGCATACCACCGTGTCCTGTACAAATCAAAAGGTATACAGTAAAATTCGGTTTCTACAAACAGGGATACAACAAATTTACACTATAAAGTTAATTAACATACCCACTGATGCATTATGTATACATAATAACATGGATATAACAAATTTACACTATAAAGTGAATTGACATACCCACAAATGTATTATGTATACATAATAACTTGGATGTGACAAATTTACAGTAAAAGTGAATTAACATACCCATTGATGTATTATGTATACATAACATGGATATAACAAATTTACAGTATAAAGCGAATTAACATACCCATTGATGCATTATGTATACATAACATGGATATAACAAATTTACAGTATAAAGTGAATTAAGATACCCACTGATGCATTATGTATACATACTAACATGGATATAACATATTTACAGTATGAAGTGAATTAACATACCCATTGATGCATTATGTATACATACTAACATGGATATAACAAATTTACAGTATAAAGTGAATTAAGATACCCACTGATGCATTATGTATACATACTAACATGGATATAACATATTTACAGTATAAAGTGAATTAACATACCCATTGATGCATTATGTATACATACTAACATGGATATAACAAATTTACAGTATAAAGTGAATTAAGATACCCACTGATGCATTATGTATACATACTAACATGGATATAACATATTTACAGTATAAAGTGAATTAACATACCCACTGATGCATTATGTATACATGTACATAATAGCATGGATATAACAAATATACAGTATAAAGTGAATTAACATACCCACTGATGCATTATGTATACATACTAACATGGATATAACAAATTTACAGTATAAAGTGAATTAACATACCCACTGATGCATTATGTATACATGTACATAATAGCATGGATATAACAAATATACAGTATAAAGTGAATTAACATACCCACTGATGCATTATGTATACATACTAACATGGATATAACAAATTTACAGTATAAAGTGAATTAACATACCCACTGATGCATTATGTATACATGTACATAATAGCATGGATATAACAAATATACAGTATAAAGTGAATTAACATACCCATTGATGCATTATGTATACATAACATGGATATAACAAATTTGCGGTATAAAGTGAATTAACATACCCACTGATGCATTATGTATACATGTACATAATAGCATGGATATAACAAATATACAGTATAAGTGAATTAACATACCCACTGATGCATTATGTATACATAACATGGATATAACAAATTTACAGTATAAAGTGAATTAACATACCCACTGATGCATTATGTATACATAACATGGATATAACAAATTTACAGTATAAAGTGAATTAACATACCCACTGATGCATTATGTATACATAACATGGATATAACAAATTTACAGTATAAAGTGAATTAACATACCCATTGATGCATTATACAGTATATACATAACATGGATATAACAAATTTACAGTATAAAGTGAATTAAGATACCCACTGATGCATTATGTATATATACTAACATGGATATAACAAATTTACAGTATAAAGTGAATTAACATACCCACTGATGTATTATGTATACATAACATGGATATAACAAATTTACAGTATAAAGTGAATTAAGATACCCATTGATGCATTATGTATACATAACATGGATATAACAAATTTACCGTATAAAGTGAATTAACATACCCACTGATGCATTATGTATAAATACTAACATGGATATAACACATTTACAGTATAAAGTGAATTATTACATAATGTACCCACTGATGCATTATGTATACATACTAACATGGATATAACAAATTTACAGTATAAAGTGAATTATTACATATCCACTGATGCATTATGTATACATAATAGCATGGATATAACAAATTTACAGTATAAAGTGAATTAACATACCATCTGATGTATTATGTATATATAACATGGATATAACAAATTTACAGTATAAAGTGAATTATTACATACCCACTGATGCATTATGTATACATAATAGCATGGATATAACAAATTTACAGTATAAAGTGAATTATTACATATCCACTGATGCATTATGTATACATAATAACATGGATATACCAAATTTACATTATAAAGTGAATTATTACATACCCACTGATGTATTATGTATACATAATAACATATTAGATATAACAACTTTACAGTATAAAGTGAATTAACATACCCACTGATGCATTATGTATACATAATAGCATAGATATAACAAATTTATAATATAAAGTAAATTAACATACCACTGATGTATACATAATAACATAGATATAACAAATTTACAGTATAAAGTAAATTAACATACCCTACTGATGCACTATATATACATAATAACATGGATATTACAAATTGTGAATAAAGTAAAGTAACTTTAAGATGGTCACAAGAGATTCTAGCAGATAAATATACATTCGAAAAAAATAAAAACAAGGTTGTGCATTCAATGGATGAATTTTTGACCAAGACTATGCTGGGTGATATAGTAAACTCTCAATGTTCATTACAATGGAACATTTGGGTTCTGACAGAATACTGATGGGAATGAACATGTTCAATGTTAAATTAGCAGAATATTCAGCTTTACAACTCTATCAGCAATTTCCAGCAATAAACATGCATATTTTCTATGCACACACACACATATATATATATATATATATATATATATATATATATATATATATATATATATATATATATATATATATGATTGCAATAATATATTATTAAGTACAGATTTATATTTCCAACCCATTCTTCTCTTTATATACATGCTGCACTGTGTTCTATAAGGGTAGCATTATGCACTGTTAGCTTGGAAAGCAATCTGTCTGTACTTAATGGACTGGCACTTATCTAGAGGGAATTTTTAATAGTGTGGACTGCATAGAGCTGGCACAGCAGTGAATTTTTAACAGTGTGGACTGCATAGAGCTGGCACAGCAGAGAATTTTAAGTGTGGACTGCATAGAGCTGGCACAGCAGTGAATTTTAAGTGTGGACTGCATAGAGCTGGCACATCAGTGAATTTCCAAGTGTGGACTGCATAGAGCTGGCACAGCAGTGAATTTTTAACAGTGTGGACTGCATAGAGCTGGCACAGCAGTGAATTTTTAATAGTGTGGACTGCATAGAGCTGGCACAGCAGTGAATTTTAACAGTGTGGACTGCAGAGAGCTGGCACAGCAGTGAATTTTAAGTGTGGACTGCATAGAGCTGGCACAGCAGTGAATTTTAAGTGTGGACTGCATAGAGCTGGCACAGCAGTGAATTTTTAATAGTGTGGACTGCATAGAGCTGGCACAGCAGTGAATTTCTAACAGTGTGGACTGCATAGAGCTGGCACAGCAGTGAATTTTTAACAGTGTGGACTGCATAGAGCTGGCATAGCAGTGAATTTTTAACAGTGTGGACTGCATAGAGCTGGCACAGCAGAGAATTTTTAACAGTGTGGACTGCATAGAGCTGGCACAGCAGGGAATTTTCATATTTTAAACAGAGGTGTCAAGATTAATTTACAGTATCCATACTATTGATACATGTTGTGATGATACACATGTTGTATTGTGAGTCAAGTATAAAAGAATGAAAGTAATGAGCAAGTCATAAAAATGTCATGAAAATTAAATTTTACTTCATATTAAAAGTAGAGAAAAAATATCCAGATCTATAAAAGTCTAAGTTCTACTGGATAAAGTACATAGTAAACCGTACAACATGCTATGTTTACAGTAGCAATGATCTGAATTAAATGAATCATTTGCATGTTTCAATGAAATATGGTCAATGAACATGCCTAGGCCTGAGTGCCCATCCACACAACTCCTAATGTGATAGTAGTAGTTGTTGTAAAGTTTAATGGCATGTCAGCACAATGCTGGCTGTATGATGTTGATTCAAAGAAAAGCTCTAATAATGTAAATATAAAGAATCACAAAAAAACATATAGGAAAATAAAGCCTTCCCCAAAAAAACCACATTAAATACTAAAATATAAAAGTTAATAGGTAAAGAAGTTAAAATTCTATAAAAGACATGTCTAAATAATAGATAAAAGTACAACATGTAAAATCCTTAAAACATATGGTCAAAATATGTTATATAAACTGCATTCCATCAAAAAGTCCAAGAATTTCTCTAGTAGTACATCGTCATAAAGTTTCTTCATTGAGTTCACATCAAAATCTTCTGTCTCATACAGTGGAAGTCAATGCACTACACAAGAATGTGTTCCACTGTCAGTAGACACTGGCAGGATATACACTCTGGTTGAGGTTCACCCTTCAGGAGGTATGCATGAGTTAGGTAGTTGTGTCTGATATGTGATCGGCAAAATACCACCTCATCTCTGTGATATGTTCTATATGAGGGATGCCAATCTCCAATTGTAAGTTTAATATTCTGAAGCATGTTTGCCAAGCATGAAGAGCATGTGATTTACATAATATTTGAAATCAGTATATAGAATATTCCATTCCGAAACAGGTGACTGCAGGGCAGCTTTGGCTGCTTTATCTGCCCTTTCATTACTTTTAATACCAATGTGACCAGGCAGTCAACAGTACTGAATTCCCTTTTCATGATATTAAGAGCAAATTATGTTTCTCTAAGATTTTGAATATTACCGGGATTTCAAATTTCAGGTTTTCCAAAGCTTTCAGTATAGAAATGGAATAAAAAAAGATGACAAAATTTGCTTTTGGGAGGTTTCAATGTACTTATAAAATCTGAGTATGGCTGTAATTTCAGCAGTAAAAATGGATGCATTATTTGACAACTGGCTTGAGATGGTGCCGCATGGTGTTAAAATGGTAGCAACAACTGTGTCCCCATCTTTCAAAACATCTGTATACAGGACATATAGCCATGATAGGAGGCTCTTATTTTATTGAATTTACTCTGAAAATCATCAGCCTTTGTTCAGGACTTTTTTAATTTCCAAAGGTAGTATATTATTTTGTGAGGCTTTTATAACCATGGTGGTGATTTAGGAATACAGAATTTTGCAATACCTGCAACACTGATTTTTGCTGCTTCTAGGTGAGGACGAATTTGTATGCCAAAAGCTGGAATGAAATTTGGTTTCTGAGTGTACACGGTTTGGTATTTGGGCCTAAAAATGATATCAAATGCAGGATTAGATGGATTAGAGGACAGTTTGGCAGAATATTGCATAGCCACTTTTGTTCATCTGAGATAAAGTGATGGTTCATTTTCCTTAACACACAGGCTTTCTGAAGAGGAGATTCTAAATGCACCCAGACAAAGTCAAAGTCCCTGACTGTGTACTGGATCAAGCATCTGCAGGTAAGAGTTACAAGCTAATCCATACACAATCAAGCCGTAGTAAAGTTTACATCCTAATAAAGTCCTGTACTGTTGGAGTAAGACCTTCAGAGTCCACTCCCCAATCTGTGTTTGCCATGACTCATATTAAATCCAGGGCTTTTTAACATTTATCCCTGAGGTGTCTAATATCCGGAATCGAAGTTTAGCTTACAGTAAAAAATAAGTCCTAACAATTTTGGTCTCCTCCACAATAGAGATAAATGAACTGTCAAGAGAGAGTTTGGGATCATCATGAATTCTATGTAATAGGCCAAAGAGCATTCAAACAGTTTTAGATTTTAAAAATTTAAACCCGGTTTCTTTTGCCCAATTCTGACACTAAATAATATGGATATTCTTTGATCTGTAGCAGATTAAAAAGTCATCAACATATAATGAGCAGTCAGTTCCTATGTTAAGGCATTTCACTATGTTGTTCATTTTGATGTGGCAAAGGGTGACTGACAATATGCTGCCCTGGGGTACATCCATAGGCAAAGGGTGACTGACAATATGCTGCCCTGGGGTACATCCATAGGCAAAGGGTGACTGACAATATGCTGCCCTGGGGTACATCCATAGGCAAAGGGTGACTGACAATATGCTGCCCTGGGGTACATCCATAGGCAAAGGGTGACTGACAATATGCTACCCTGGGGTACATCCATAGGCAAAGGGTGACTGACAATATGCTGCCCTGGGGTACATCCATAGGCAAAGGGTGACTGACAATATGCTACCCTGGGGTACATCCATAGGCAAAGGGTGACTGACAATATGCTACCCTGGGGTACATCCATAGGCAAAGGGTGACTGACAATATGCTACCCTGGGGTACATCCATATCCTAATGATAACTTTCTGACAGGGTGTTACCTACCTTAACTCTGAAATTACTATCTTTAAAAAAAAATGGATATAAAGCCAAGTATGTATATGGTCCTTTGAACCTAGGTTGAATAGGTCCTTCATTATGCCATACTTCCATCTGGTGTCATAAGCTTTCTCCAAGTCAAAAAAGATGGCTGTTATATGTTCTTTATATAGGAAAAGCTTCTCGAATAAATGCTTTAAGTCTGACTAGACGGTCAACTGTGCTTCTCTGGTATCTGGATCCACAGTGATGGTCTCATAGTAGTTTGTTGGACTCAAGATACCAGAAGTTTGTTGCTTATCATTCAGTTTGCAAATACAGTTCTTTAGTGATATGGGATGGTAGTTGATAGGGTCGGTATGGTCCCTTCCAGGTTTAGGTACTGGTATGACTGTTGCTTCTTGCAGTGTATGAGAACTGTCAGGTAAGTGTTTCAGAAGTTCATAGTGTATATCATCTGATCCTACTGAAGAGTCATGGGCTTGATCTGAGAGTTGTGTAGTTCTCTGAGAGGGAAGGTTTATTGTAATCTTCAGCATTAGCTGATGGGAAATATTTAAAGGAGTCTTTCTTTCAGTTTTTGAGATGGCAGAAGTTTTCAGAATACTTTTATTGAGAGGAGTTTTTTGGAGAAAGTTTCAGCCAATGTATCTGAAAGTTCTGGAAGGGTCATGACCAGTTCATTAGACTTCTTTAAGTGCTTGATACAGCTCTGTTTATTTTTGCCAATGATTTTCTGTACCATATTCCATACTGATTTAATAGACGGCAAGAGTTCAACCTAGAAACAAAGGATCTCCATGTTTTCATCTAGTATATATTGAATATATTCAGATTATGTGCTGTTGGACTGGTGCTGAAAGTTTTAAGGCCCTTAAATACTTTCCCTGATTATGACTTTGCAAGCATCATTACACCATGGTTTTTGTTGACATGTTTTGGAACCGACTAAGTTTTGTATCCCCAGCAACATCCTGGAGTATTTTTGAAAATAAGCAGATATTTGCTCCACTATGTTTTTGAAATGGCCAAGTGCCAAATTTGATTTGCAGAGGGATTGAAACATTTCCCAATCTGTCATGTTCAATTTCCATCTCTGCCCATAGCCCTTGAGGTTTGGGAGTATTACTGCTTAAGTATATTAGAAAGAGATCACTACAACAAAGATTGTCACCAACATTCCAAGAGAAGTTAAATAAAAGAGATTGATTGCAGATGGTCAGATCTAAGGATGAGTAGGATCCTGTGGCAGATTGCATGTAGGTATACGACTTGTCATTAAAAAGGCAAAGATTATGTTATGAAATAATTTCTTCTATTTACTTCTCTCTCATGTTGACATTGTTACAGCCCCAAAGTGTATGGTGACTATTAAAGTCACTACTAAGACAAAAGGTGCTGGTAAACAGTTCAATAAGATGATCAAGATCATATTGATTGGCTGGAGTGCTTGGAGGGAGATATATTGAACAGTGTAGAGTTTTGTGTATGAACACATGAAAAGCAATAGCCTATAATGTAAACGTGAGATTACTTTGGCTGTGAGAAGTTTTCTTATTTATGATGATGGACACTCCTCCAACAGCCATAGGGACTGACCATTTAATTTGGTTGGGGCGAGACTAGGATTTTTTTTAAATATTTGAAAAACACAATTTTCAGCAATCTTAGCAAAAAAACAATTTCCCATATATTTCTTGAGCACCATGATATATGCCCGTAATCTGTGGTATGTATAAACAGTAAACAGTCTTTCTCAGAGCTCATGTAAAACTATCCTCGGGGCAGTTTAAAACATCTGTTTTAGAGGCAATTAAAAGGTACAGCAGTCAGCTATAAACAAACACCTTTCGGAGATTTACTGTATTGACTCACAATAGCTAGGGTGATGTGTCGTGTCAAATCCTTTGAGCACTGCTGAGGGAGAGCCCATTAGGCTAATTTGCATAGGTAAAGTACACTAAAGGGAATAACCCAATTTGTCTGAAGTTAAGTACATCAAAGACATGCGTGTTGAAGAAAAAATGTTATTACACATCACTGACTGCATTAAATGTTGAAGCCATCAACGTTTCTTTGAAATCAGATTTTTACTCCATATAAAAAATTCAAAACATGATTATTTCAGTAGGTTGAACAACAGCACCATTCAATCTATAATGCAGTGTTGCACCTAGGATCCCAAGGTCAGGGGACACTGTGTACCTCACCCTCCAGATTTTTTTGGGGGGACACAACATTTTAAAGGAAAAAGGAAAATTGAAGAACATAATGCACTAGTAGTGCTAAAAACATGAGAAAATCTTATTTGCTTCAACTGTTTTGCCACCTTAAATTTCTCATATTTTCCTTGGACATTTATATTATTGCAATAAACTTTTTATAATGTGATCAAGTAACTCATGAAAACATTAACATGTTTGAATATCTGGTTAACCTGAAATAAACTGCACCATGGAATTTTAATAATTTAAAAGTGTTAAATCATTAATCAAATAACAAATTTACATAAATTAATACCTCTTTTCATTCATTCAGCCTGAGAATAAATTAAATCTTCACTGCCGTAGAAGTGACTTTAACCTCGAAAATATGTTACAATAGCGGCGGTCAAAGACTTTTGCAACTCGACCAACTACCACAAACCCTGAATGTTTTCATAGCCAGATTCATTGTTTTGCAATGGATATTCATTGCCATTGCACAGGTATTATCACTTTTAGCGACTTTGGTCACTGCTTGCGCCAACATAGACGTGCATGCACATCCTCGAAAGAAAAGAATAGGCATATTTGTGAACACAAATGACACTTGCATTACCATCAAAGCAACTACTTAACTATTGAACACAGCAAAGACTGCATGTAATTAAAACTACATTCCACTGTCCGATGGATTTTAAAGACAGTAACTTGGTGTATTTTTGTATTTAATGTCTGTGAGGTTGTGGCCATGTGTGTGGTGACAATGCTAAGTCTACCATTTTTTGTTTGCAAGTATATTAAATGCTTCAGAGTAAACAGATGGCATTTTCTTTTATTCTGATTTGAATTTCCAGTTATTTGCTATAGGCTGATTTGAAAAGATAGCTTATTCTCATTTGGATGACGTCGCTTTTGGGGGGTCATGCACACTGACCCCCCCCCCCCCTTGGGACTTTAAAACACACTTTTTGAGTCTCAAAAAACCCCAACACTGTCTGGAAATATGGCAAGTATGAAATAAATTTTTGGCATTCGAATAGCCTGAAAAAAATATTCTTGCTGTAATTTATAGCGCAAAAAATCCATTATATTATGTAGTTGAAAAAAATTTATTATCTTGAGGTAAAAGAAAAATAAAATATCCCTGCTTGAAAGAAGATCCTAGCCTCCACCCCCCCCCCCCCCCAAGCGAAAATTAAACAGTCAGTCCCTTATTAGTGATTATAAGTTTCAATTTGTAAATCAATGCTTCATATTTGTGCATCATGTGAGAAGGTGGCATTGGTTCCAGACTCTGACATAAGACAACTAATCAAAGTCAAAATGAAATGCAAGTTCTGAGTCATTGTTTCTACAAAGATGGCAAATGAAACAGTTCCTTATTAACTGGAGGCAGCCCAAATTAGGTGAACTTGATTCAATTATTCTGGACACTTTCCGTTACCTGCTACACATCAGTTTATTAAAAATACTTATTTCAAACTTTTGAAAATAAGAATATCTAATGCTTTAATAAATTTCTCTCTCAGTTAACTTAAGAAAATATACATAAACCTGGTAGATGCTTTTTACTTTGCTGACAAAATTGTTGACAAATAAGATCAGTACTGCAGTCTGAGCTTACTATATGATTGGTTCAATTCCATGACCAACTCTGTGCTTCAATGTTTAAAAACAAAGAATCAAACCTTGTTGACACTAATCTATCTCTTAAATTTAACAAAGTGACAGTTTCAAGAGCCGAGAACTGTGACTACTTAGTTATTACTTTAGACAAGAACATATTATTCAAACAATAATTACAGATAGCAACTTAAATCGCTCATTCGGATTCTGAAATCTGTTTATTCTTTTATTCCAATCCATTCAAGAGAAACCTTGTATAACACTCTGATTCTACCCCATACCAACTATTGTTATCTGGTGTAGTCTCCCCAAGTATTATATTAATAGATTTCAAAACATACAAAATCACAACATGTGCATAATTTTAAACTTTCATTAAAGCACTTACACTACTGATATACTCAATCAGCTCAATTATCTATATATTTCTGAACACATTATCTAGAATACCGGTAGATGCTGCTTAATGTGGAAGGTCATGCATGGCTTGGCTCCTAAAACACTTAACTGACCAGTTCACATTAAAGTCTGTAGTGATTTCCCACTAGATCAGTTTCAAAACTGGATTTATGTATTGGTAGCCAGCACAACAATTCTTTTAAGTGTTTGGAGTCTAGGGCATGAAATTACCTCCAACTAGATGTAATATCCACTACCAATTTTCTAACTGTTACGATAAAATGTGTACAGTATATACAATCTCCAAGAGATTCGTTGCAATGGTTAGTACATACCCATTTAATCTCACATGGCTGATCTGGCGGTCGATACAGATGTTCAGTCTGTGTTTCCGTATCGCACATCTAAAATTTCTGTATCGTACACCCAGCCTGGGACTACTTTTACCACTTGAAATATTCAATAATACATGTAGTCTACTTATAAAATATCAGGAATTATTTATTGCTATAAATGTTAAACTATTGTGTTTAATTTCAAAATTGTCTACACAGTTTTTAATTTTAAAAAATTCAGTCATGGGGGGTGGGGGTAGGGTTGTACAATGTATCTGGTGAAAATGGCCGAATTCGCTGCAGGGCTTAAGAAAAGTAAAGTAAGTAGCAACGAGGAGTTTATGGCTGTACCTACCGCCAATAAAATATAGTTCAGGTTGACAACGATATTTTGGACAGAATGTTTGATGATGAGTTCTCAGATGAAGCTGGTGTGCAAAGTGACACCAAACATGACACAGACGGAGACACCAAGTACTCTGCCACTGAAATCTTGTATTGAAAGTAAAAACAAAAATCCAGACACAGTAAGAAAGATGCATGCAGTAATGTCCAAATTCAAGGCATAGCTAGAAATGCCACCTTGTATGGAAAAAGATGGAAATGATCAACATTTCCCCTGTGTAAAATAGACACTTATATATTGGTGCAAACCTGGTGACTTTAATGAAAATGGATGGTTCATACTTAATAGTTACCATAGAGTTATAAACCGATATTTAAGGGACAATAACTATGGCTACAGCATTTGACCTTTAACTGAGTTTGCTACCAGCCACAAAGTGCTGAATTCTCAGCACAAAGACCTTAAACAAAAAGGTTTAAGAAATTGCAGAACAGAAACTTCTGAACTGTGCACTTGTTGATATCGTTCCCAGCTGCATCACTGATGACACAGAAGAGAAACATTCCACAATGTAAATCATCTGTCAGAAAACCATTTCAGCTTCAGACTTTCAAAATATGGTCTACATAATTAATTTAAAAAAATGTATGCAGCAAGTAAGGTATAAGTGAAGAAACTTTGAATTTGTCTATTAATATTATTGAGTAAATCTGAGGATACAAATTTATAAACATCTGCAACATTATGGTCAACATATCATAGCGAGCATTGACTCAGACTGAAATTTAAAAGAATTACATCTTGTTGAATGTTGGTGAGACTTTCTCATCACTGGAACAACAGCAGAGAATATTGTATTTTTTGTTTACACTGTAAATTCTTGCGACTTTTCAAGTTGAAAATAAAAAGACAACAGAACAATATCGTTTGGAATTTTCTTGTAATGAAATATCCAAATGATTAGTAAAAATCTAGTCTGCATGTTAGAAAGAGATTGAATCTTCATTTTGTATTTATAAAAAAAAATGCTTAGATTGTCACCTTAAAGCTAAACACATCAATAATTTATTGTAATGAAAACATAAAAAAATTCAGAATTTGAAAGTATTGTACATTAATGAGCTTTCTGTGTAATTGAATGTATTTAATTACTGTTAATCTATTCAATTTGCCCTGAAATTTCCTTGGAAGTGGAGTGTGTGTATCCAGTAAGTAGGGTGTAAGAAAAAGGTTCACTTACTGGTCCGAAACCTATGTTCCGTTTGAGAAAAAAAGAAAACTCCACTTGCTTGTGACAGCATTTTAAATACATTCATATGTCCCATACAAAAATTTTTAAAAATCCAAAGCTAAAGAGTAAATCACTGCAGAGTATCTATTTGGACCTAGTCCCAGCTACATACATCTCATGGGGGTTTTCAGTGGTTTGTAAATTATCTGTCATAAACCTTCTGATGCCTTAATTCAATTGTTTTTAAAAGGATACATTAAAAAATTTGAAAAGAATGTGTGAATAAAAAGGAAATATGTAATAAATACAAAACCAAACATGAGTTTTGTTCTTAGTTGGGGGAAAGAACAGGTTTGATATGGGATAGGAATATATGTCTTGGCCTGATGGCCTCAACATATTTCTACGCCATATTAAACTTGTTCTTTCTGCCGACTCAGAACAAAAGACTTATGTGGTTTTGTCTATTTATCGTGTTTAAATTGTTTTGACCTATGTTAGTTGTTTTATGTATAATTGTTTTATGTGACATGTTTGATATGTAATAATGTTTTAATATATTGTTGTTGCATTTGTATCCTTAATCACAAATATGTTTTATGTATGCTGTGTCTTAGTGTTTCATGTTGCTTTTATTTTCATACTGTGTCTTACCCATTTTTACCCCCTAAGCTGTAGTTATCGTGTTCTTATTTTATATCCAATATGTGTTTTTATTTTCTTTTGTATTGATGTCAGGCAAATTGTTTTACAACTGACATTAAAAATACAATAAAAATCTCCAATCTCAAAGTTTAAATATTTTGTAGTGGTTCTGTCTTATTACTGTTTTCACAGAATATAGACCTTTATTGGATGAGCATCTGCCTGCAACTTCTAACAGATGTTAGTTACACATTATTTATTGTTACAATTAATTTTTGTATATATTTATTTATATTTAATGTGCAACTTTATATCTACCTATAAGATATGAAAAATAAAGATTCAAAAATAAATAACAGAAATTTGATTTGTTTAGCACTGATTCTCACTGATGAGGAACTGGCAAATTTCACTACACATATTACCATTGTCAGAAGTACAGCAATAAGAAACATTAATTAATGACAAGAGACCCAAGTGGGCCTGTTATTACCCACCTGGGTTACATAACAGTTTGACCATTTCATTTAGCAGGCTTATGATGTATTGTAAAGAGACAACACAATGTAAACTATCTCCCAGTCTCTATATGATGTCAATTTTTTTAAAAATATTTTAATATAGTCTGATAAAATTCTTTCCAAAAATAAAGGCATAATTATTTTGCATAGATCTTGCTCATAATTAAACTCATTTAAGATATTGATGACACAAATCTATGTTCAACTTAGATCAGAAATATGGCCTTCAGAATGGTAAAAAACTCAGCCAATATGATGCAAGATAACCTCATTAATATGAATTGATCTCAGTCATTATCACTTGTCCAAGATCTCTAATGATATAAGCCATATTCCAAGTCTGATCAAACCCAAATTAGAAATATGGCCTCCAGAGTGGTAACAAGCAATTTCTGACAGATGCACGATGGACAACATACAATGCACAACAGATGCAAGACTATACCATTAGCTCACTTGGCCTTACATATGCACGTGTGTGTGTGTGTGTGTGTGTGTGTGTGTGTGTGTGTGTGTGTGTGTGTGTGTGTGTGTGTGTGTGTGTGTGTGTGAGAGAGAGAGTGAGCTACAAAATGTAGTTCAGTATAGAGATATTTGTAAAACAAGAATAGTTTTAATGGCATCTGTGTCCCATTGCTTTTACTCTCAGGTAATCTTCCCTTGAATTTCCGAAATGTTTGCACATTCCTGAATATAGTTTCTGCAACTTCTCTGTCTGATGCCCCCATAATATTTGTAACAAAATATTATCATTAAACAATAATGAAGTGAAAAGATCAAGTCCTAAATCATTGCATCATCTGAGTCTATGGTGTTTGCTGACAGTGTGCATTATAATCATGCAGATACGTTAGTTACCTGTGTTGATCTGAATGAGCCATGGGAATTCATATTGGCACTTAGCCAATTGACAATACCCCTGGCATATTCAAGGTCATCAAATTCTAGCTGAGTAAGAAGAGCATAGCATGTGGTCTCTGCTGCTTTGGCTGAAGGCTGACCATTGCCTTCACTTTCTAATCCCCAATACCTGAAATCTAGAAGTAATAATACTATTGTTTACTACATAATGTCATCATGATAACAACTCTTTAATGTATTTCCGATCTGTTATATTTCAGTAAGGAAAATAACAATTTATGCCATCACACATACTTGTTAGAAATTATGTCAAGACATAAACTGTGTCGAAGGAAAAATGTCTGAAACATCCAAATGTACTTCAAGGTCACTTCACTAAATTAAATATGCAGTTTTACTGAATTGAAATAAAATCAGTGGTTTTCATTGTGTGATAGACCGACTTGTACATTTGCATTGATTTCAAATGAAATTTTAAAAGACTCGGTGAATAATTTCAAGTTTTTCTTCACCAAGGCTTGCAAATGAGAGAAATTATTCAACCCATTTCATAACATTCTTTTGAAACAAGCACTCATGTAACACCATCAATGTCTTGAAAACCTGGTATTGGTGCAACTCTGATGCCAAGAAGATGACAATTAAAAGGGTTGTTTAATATTTTATGAATTTGGACACTGAAAACTATATTTAATCTACTTTTGTCCAGACTGAATGTAAATTTTGGTTCGTGCATGGTGGTTTCTGGTGCAATTGGAGAGAAATAAACAAACCAACAAGTGTGTCAGTGAAAACAAACAATGTTAACAATTTTAATCAGAACCATATAAACAAGTTTGAATTGCCTAGAAAAGAGTAATTTCAATAGACATTCAAAGACAGGTGTACAAAACATAATCATCCTGTACATTTCTCAAACTGAAAATGAAGATAACACACAGATTGAGAGAACTATACAGGTAAATGCTACTCCAATCGTTCTTTAGGCTGCATGTGCTGCATATCGGTTGGGTTCATTTTTTCTGATTGCTTCAAGTAGCTAACATGCATGCATAAATCTGTCAATCGCTAAAGTCAAGACAAATGTAGATTACTATTTCGATCTGAACAGTTAAATTTGTTCATTTTCTCAATACCAAATCTTTGCCTTGATGCGCTTTACTAATGTCTAATTAACAAAGTTCATAACTTTGATGGACATATTTGAAGGTAACATGTTTGCATCAAACTTTTATGTCAAAATTCTTCAAAAATGCATAAACAGTCCCTTTAACATAATGAACTCAAGAAGTATAGGTGCAAACTGAATTTCAGGTCAAGAACAAGGATGGATCACATTCAAGCAACAATCAATACAGTAGACATGTGAAAATACTCTCAGCACGACAAACTATAGTCAATTTTAGAGTCTCCTAACACACACACACACAAACCTTGATATTTCCCTTGTCAACCATACATACTGTTCAACTTAAATGCAAGTTAGGCCATAGATTTCAAGTTCAGTCACATTAACACCCCACCCTCTCAAGGTAGAAAGAAATGTCCACCATCGTTTTGGTCACCATTATCAGTATTATCACTTACAGGAATAGTAAGTTTGGACCTATTATAAGACATGACTGTAGAAATGCTATTTACCTTGCATATATTATTATGTTCTAAATATTATGCTTTGTTTTTAGCATTCAGACTATCTGAAATAACTGAATGCTTCAAGAAATGAACTTCTTCTATACCTTGGTAAAGGGTGGATAATCCACAATATGGTGAACACTGATTTAAAGGGAAGTAGTGTAACTTTGAAAAACCATGACAGCACATGAAAACTGTACATGTCAACAGTGTTGTCATTAGCAGCTGGAAACTGGTTCAAAAACTTTCCTTTACAAATCATACATTTGTAGTGGCCTGTTTTGTTACATTGACCCAGCCTTATAATTTTTTAATTTGAGTCAGCTATTTCACAATATTATGAGACGACTGTGTCAGAGTAGTAAGTGTAAGTTACATGGTCACTTTGGATAGTGATAAGTAACTAAATGGTGTCCTACTTTTCCACCCTTATGGCAGCAGTGGTATAGGGTAAAAGAGAAGTCTGTGGTTATACTTTTTGGGTAAATGGGAAGTATGTGGTCCTACTTATTGGGTAAAAGGGAAGTATGTGATCCTACTTTTTGATCTTATGGCAGAGGTGGTACAGGTTAAAAGGGAAGCATGTGATGATGTTATTTTTCAAATATTAAGTGAATTGGTAAAAGAATTATTAAAATAAAAGTGATGAAACAATGTACCCCCACCACAACCAAACAAAAAAAGTTATGTGCATTGATGCTATGGGTCCACCCTAATCCCTAGGGGTTGGGACTCCCCCCAGGTACCATTTGTACAATAAGTTAACCTTCACATTAGCTTATGCATTCAACCCTTATACACACATACATAAATGACTTGTCCCTAACTGCAAATCATAATAAAATGTATGCATAAAGAAAGTTGAAAAAGAATACATAATCTGTCATATACTAATGAAAATGGATCATCTTGGACTCAAATTGAGCCATGTGTGATGTACTTACAAATGAATCTAATTATATTGTCTTTGTTTTTGTAATATTCAAATTCATGTACCATCAATAAACTCTGAAACAAATGACAAGCACATTTTAGGACTTGTGGAGTGAAGTTAAATGACAAACAAACAAATCAGTTCATACCTGTCCATGGATATGAAAACCCTGAGATCGCAAAACAGGAAGTGGTGGAACTATGGTCTATGTCAATAATGGTCTGGCTATGAGTAAAAAAAATTATTTGGGGGGGGGGGGGGGCAAACTAATCTTAATGATGTGATACTTACCTGTCGCTGTTGCATTGCATTGCATACCTTGCCAGGATGGAAATTATCCTCATGCATAAAAGAAAATTCTATCCTCCCATCAGATGGGAAGTTCTAGAAGTCCAGAACTAGAAAGAACACAGACCCAGTCTGTCCCCCACATCCTAGGCCCATGTGCAGCACCTGTCTTCTTTCTTAGGGACACAGACTTCTTGTGGGACATCAGAGCAGGGAGGAAGGTGGGAATTGGGTATAGTGATAGGTAAGTATTAAATCATTAAAATGTTTTACACACACACAAAAAAAGCTACATTTTAATATCAGTAATACAAATCCCTGTCACTATTGCATTGCTGAATTTGCCAGTGTGGTGGGAGGCTGATGGCTTCAAAAACAGCCACTTTTTGTGCCACAACTATTGGCCACAAAGAAAATATGCCTTCACTCTGATGTGCCAAAGACCAAAGATAGAAAGAGGAGAAAGTCATGTGAGACCACCAAAACGTGGTTTTTATAACATCCTCCAGTGACAAATGAGTTAGGTAGGCCCATGAGGTAGCAATAGCTCGAACCTTATGGGTTTTAATCTTCATGACAGAAAGGTCCCTCTCAGTAAGGGACAGATAAGTAAGACAGACAGACAGGTCCCTCTCAGTAAGACAGACAGACAGGTCCCTCTCAGTAAGGGACTGATAAGCCCTCTTGATTATGAGGACAATCCACCTAGAAATAGTGGATGCTGAAACAGTGCCGTGGACATCAGTAAGGCATGCCTTGAGGTTTTGGCAACTGCCTTCAGCAGAACCCTTACGAGAAAGGGAAAGACACTTCCTACCCTTTCATCTCCCTTCTGAAGTGGACAAATAGAACCATCCACGCTTAATTAGGCTCAAGAGTCAATATTGATCATCCCCAACAGATATACGATTGAGACTGGGGATCTCTATAGGGAGTGAAGCTACCAAATAAAGCTAATCTTTTTGCTAAAACAACCGGTTGACAAAGGAGAGAAACAGACTCATAATTGCCACTGAACTGCAAGAAACTTATTTCTACAGACAGGGCATGAAACTCGATCCTTCATCTCACATATGCTAAGGAAAGCAGGAAAACAGTTTTACTGGTAAGGTTCTCGAAAGAAGCTTCACTCGTCGGTTCATAGGGGAATTTTGACAAAGACCACAACACGCACAAGAGATTCCATCTGGGCATCAGTGAGTGAAACACCAGTTTCTGCAGCTCAAAATTCCTGTTAAGATTGAAATATGAGGATCCAAACCAATGGCTGGGCTTTTTGAGTACTTGAGCATGTTTGAAAGGGCTGCCCTATAGCCCTTAATAGTAGAAACAAAGTATTATCTCTCTCTGAACCGGAATAGAAGAAAGTCAGCCACTGTGCTCAAAGACGGATAGCTAGGATTAATGCATTTCCTACTACACCAATCACAAAAGATTCTCCACTTTACAGCATAGACCTTGCGCCAATCTCAAAAGATTGTCCACTTGACATCATAGACCTTGAATGTCTCCTGGCCTGAACAATGCAATTGGCAAGCAAAGATTCACCACCTTCAACCTTGGCTCATCTCAAAAGATCTAGAGCCAAGCATGAATGTGGTGAATGTGGGCTGCTGTGCAGAAGACAGACCCTCTGCTGCAACAGCAGGTCCCTTCTCTGAGATAATGTCCTGGGTTGGTCTGACAACAGGTTGAAAAGATCACTGAACCACGATCGTTCGGGACGCAGACAGGCTATCAA
Organism: Margaritifera margaritifera; assembly: GCA_029931535.1. Lineage (NCBI taxonomy): Eukaryota > Metazoa > Mollusca > Bivalvia > Unionida > Margaritiferidae > Margaritifera > Margaritifera margaritifera. Next base: position 1,824,573 of record JAQPZY010001481.1, read on the forward strand.
AATGAGCTGAACAGTGGAGATGGGGACACAGACAGGCTATCAAAATGAGCTGAACAGTGGAGATCTTGACTTTGTGGAGAACTTGCAGAATCATTCTGAACAGTGTGAAGGCATAAGTGAACAGATGATCCCACTTCAGACTGAAAGCATCCACTGCCCATGCCTTCTGGTCGGGGGCTGGGGAAATATAAAAAGGGGAGCTTGTTGTTTAGTCTCATTGCAAACAAGTCCACTAAAGTCTCCCCCACAGTCTAAACAGGGACTCTGGTGCAGAGACCATCCTGTGAGGACTACCTTGCCTCTCCTGGACAGACTGTCCACCAGAATATTCTTCTTGCCAGGAATATGCTGAACTTGGTGGGTAATCCCTGTTGAGGTTACCCAGAGAAGAACCTCTACGAAAAGGTAAGGAGCATGTGTACCTCCTTGTTGCCGGAGGTATGATACCACTTACATGTCAGAGGACACCAAACCCACTATGACTCCTTACTTGTTTGATGCACCTTTGTAGGGCTAAAAATATTGTCCTCATTTCTGAATTATTTCTGTGTAGGGTAGTTTTGTCCAGTGACCACAAACCCTGAAGAACTTGCCCTTCTAGCTCCAAGTGAGTGCCCAACCCTGAGTCTAATGCATCCATGAACAGAAAGGAGTAGGCTTCAGGGGCGTGCATGGAAACTCCGGTCAGACACTGGTTCCGATTGGCCCACCAGCTCAATTGATGGTGAAATTCTGATCCTAGAAAAATCTGAACTGTCAGGGAACCCCTGTGCAGTTTTCAGTTCAGCAGAAGGTGTAACTGGAGGGGGTGCAAGTGCAGTCTTCTTAGGGCAAACAGATTTGGCACTGAGTTCAAGGTTCCCAGTAAGGATAGATATAAGTGAGCTGACAAAGAAGTTTGCTCACTCAGTGCCTCCAAAAGGGGGTCAGGATTCTGTCTATTCTGTCCAGAAAGCCATGAACTAATCTCCTGTTGGTGAGGAAATTCAACTCGACATATAAAAAATCCTGAGATGGAACTAGTTCTGATTTCTCTAGGTTTGGAATGAGTCCCAGCTGGGTCACTATGGACCAGCAGCAGGACAGATCTTGTCTGAGGGACTTAAGAGTCCATTGTGGATCAACCAGTCATTGAAATACTGGAGGATAGAGATCCCCAGTGAACTGATGGGCGGCAACTACTACCATTAATCTGCTAAAGGACCTGGGTGAGGAGGCAAGGACAAACACAGAGCATGAAATTTTAAAACCTCCTGGTCTAGGCAAAACTGGAGGTACTTCCTATGAGGAGGAAAAATTGGGATGCAAAGGTACGCATCATGCAGGTTAATGGAGACTGCCCAATCACCAGGCCTTATGGCATTCCTGGCAGTCCTGAGTGAAGCTGTAGTCTCCATCTTGAATGGTTCCTCCTTAAGAAACTTGTTTAAGGTGGAAAGATCGATATTCAGCCAAAACTGTCCACCTTTTTTTGGATACCAGGAAAATCTGGAAGTAGAAAGCAGCAGACTGATCATTTAATACACTCTCTACTGCGCCATTCTGAAGAAGGGTGTGCACCTCTTCCCTTAACTGCACCAGATCTGACTGGTGGAAAAATATGGGGGTCCTTGCCAGAGGAGGATGTTCCCAGTACTGAAACCAGTATCCATAATTTATTATAGAGAAGACCCAAGAATCATTTGTTATGCTCGACCAGACCTCTGAAAAGGAATGCACAGTAGGAGAGGGAGGGAGTCCCTAGGGCTGCCACCCTCTCCTTAGGAAAGGGAGTGGGGCCCACAAACTTCCTCCCTAGGCCCTTCTGGCAACCTCATCTAGCTACAGATGGGTGAAAGGGAGGTTTAAAATGAGTATGCTTCCTGGCCTGGGGCTGCATCCTGAGGGCCATCAAGATGAACATGCTTTCTGGCTGGTTTCAATGGGCCAGGAGCAGATGTGAGGGACTGGTGTTATTGGTCCTCAGATACCACAGAGGGAATTAGACCTTTTGAAGAGGGTCTCTGCCTCCAAAGGAGCAGCCTAAGAAGGTTCTTACTGTATTCCAATAAGACATTAGAGGTGTCCAGGGCAACATCCCTGCACAGGTGGAGCAGTGCCGTGGACATCAGTAAGGCATGCCTTGAGGTTTTGGCAACTGCCTCCAGCAAGCACTGTAGCGTGGCTGGAGTTTGAGATTCCTCCCTCAGAAGACTTAAGGAGGTTGCCAAAAACATATCAGTATGCGAGGCTATGGTGACAAGCAATCTAGCCTTAAGTTCCAATGCCTCCAGCATCTTAACTGAAAGGTGCGCCAAGGTCCCTGTCTAAATTCCCACTTGCAATTCCACAGCATCCCTGGGAAGAAGCTTAAAGGGCCAGGCAGGGGAGACTACTTTGTAGCTAGCAACAGAGACCAGCGATCAACCCCATACACTGCCTAGCAAACTCCTGGCCATTACAAAACCTTTGAGAAAGCTCCCTAACCATAGTTGAACGGGGAAGCAAAAGGCAATCTGAGTATGAGGCAGTCCCCAAGTGTTGCTCCAAACTGGAGAGAATTTTTTCATTCTCTGAGCACAAGAGCTTGGGACACAAATCCCGTGGAAGAAGATGGTAAACTTTGTTTACCGCCTTATTGAGCAACCAGATCTCTTCATCCTCAATCTGAGTTGATAGGTGGGAGGAGGCAGATTACCCAATGTAAGGAAGAGGTGCCATCTCAGCCTGTTCTTAGGTGAACTCACTATAGTGCACTAAGACTCACAGGACATCTTCGTCCTGCTCTTGCCCCTGGGAGGCAGGACTTTGCAACCTCATGTCTCTCTGTTTGGGAGGAGACCTGCGGGTAGGGGTATCCATGTCCAATAACTCCTCATGCAGAGCGATGGGACTGCCCCTGGTAGCAGACTCAGCAGGAGGACAAGAACGCTTCTCAACCTTCCTTGAGCATCAAGGGGAAGAAGACCAGCCCCCCCTCCATCTTTGTTTCCATATAAGCAGGTGATGTTGGTCTGCAACTCACAACATCAGCTCTGCTATGAGGCCAAAGCCCTGGCATCCATGATGGCAAAAATGGGAAGGACAATTCTCTTCCCTGAAATGGATGCCCCCACATCATAAGGAAAAGGGGATACCAATCCGATTCTCCTTCCCTAGTCTGGTGCAAGTACACAGACTCCTTGTCTCCAATAGGGTTGATTGGTAGCCTTGTGAGAAGGGGGTCTAGACCTGAAGGGACTCTAATGACCAGTGACCGGTACTCAAAGGCATGTACCTGGTGCCCAGTGACTGAAGAATGGTGCCCAGTCATTGACTGGTCAGGCAATTCTAATCGGACAGAGTAGCCCTCCACATAACTTAAAGAGTGAGATTGCTGGTCTCCACTTTTAGGTAGCTTGATCTGCTTGTTGCTATTGCCAGGCTAATGGCTTGGAGAGGGTGCTGATCCTCCCTCACAGAGGGGTGCGACACTCTCTGTCCTAGTATTTCCTCCCTTAGCAGGGGCTCTGGACTGAACCATCACTGGCACTGACCAAGTAAGATTGATTTATCAGGGGTCCAAGACCCTTATAATTGTCAGAAGAGAATGATCCCATATCATCCTGGGATCTAGAAGTGCTCTTCTCCACTGAAGAGCTATTCAGGGAAGGATTTCATATACTCCTGGTATCTAGGAGTGCTCTTCCCCAATGAAGAACTAATCTTCTGGGCCCTAAAGGCACAGAGAAGGATCCCATTACTCCTGAGACAAGGGTTTAGCCTTTGTAGGATTTGACTGAAGCCAAACAGACTCAGCATCATTAGATTCTAAATCCTCTCTTTAATATCAGTAATACATTAACTGTTGCTATTGCATTGCGTTGCTGACCTTTCTAGCAAGGAAATTACTCTCATCTATAAAAGAGCCTTTTAGGGTAGCTTGATCTGCTTGTTGCCATTGCCAGGCTAATGGCTTGGAGAGGGTGCTGATCCTCCCAGAGGGGTGCGACACTCTCTCGGAGAGCAGCAATTCTTATGCCTGCATTTACCTCCACTCTGCAACATTTGATTCCTGCAAAATGAAACATTTCTGAAACAGGAAACAATAAATCAAGAATTGATAATTATAATGAATGGTGTGAGACCTACATCTAACACAGTTCAACACCAGCAATATATTACTGATCAATATAGAATTGATGACAATGAGTGATGTGAGACCATCAAAACACTATTTATGATAATGGATAATGAGTGGTGTGTGACCACCAAAACTCACTCTTTATGATTGTGACTGGTGTGAGAACTCTGAAACACACTATTTGGTGATAATGATGATGTGATACCACCTAACAGCATCTAAGATTCATAATATTAGTCAATATACCATCAAACCAGATATATTCAAATTATATATAGAGATGAAAAACTGAGATCACAAAAAATTCCTGATATGAAGGGAAAGACGATACCTACCCTTGAGTCTGGAAACAACCAAAAATAATTGAATTAATGACAGAAATTTGTAATACCGAACGTAAAAAAATGCCTTAAAACTCACAAGAAAGCTTATCCTATGATAAATATACAATGTACAGATGGTGTAAACACTCTAACCATACAGAAACCAATATTTAAATGCCTAGAAAATGTAATTGACATGAGAAAAGGCAAATTTTCCATATACCACAATTAATATCAACCAAACAAAGATGATGTCCATAAGAAAGATGACGGCTACTGCTCATGGGTCTATGACATGAGGGACAGATTGGGCCTTTGTTCCTTTTAGTTCTGGACTTCTAGAACTTTCCATCTAATGAGAGGATGGAATTTTCTTCTATAGATGAGAATAATTTCCTTTCTAGAAAGGTCAGCAACGCAATGCAATAACAACAGTTAATGTATTACTTATATTAAAGAGAGGATTTAGAATCTAATGATGCAGAGTCAGTTTGGCTTCAGTCAAATCCTACAAAGGCAAGACCCTATCTAGCTGGCTTTTGTATACAGGAATTCTGTATCCATGATCAACTGGATAAGGTCTTAAATGAAGCATTGGAGGTTTATATTTTAGGTGACTTTAGCTAAGATATGCTCCATAGACAGATCAGAAACCAACTGGATGGATTTTATGGAAACACTTGACTTTCACAATATGTTAACATGCCAACAAAAGTGGCATCTGCATCACAAACTCTTATTGATCAAATTCAACTGAAACTATTTCAAATGTTAATGTCCCCAAAATTAATCGTTTTCTTATTTTTCCTCATATGAAAAGTTAGAAGCTCAAATGAAAAAGAGCCTTATTATCATAAAACAATAACATATAGGTGTTTCAAAACACTTCAACTATGTGAATTTTAAACAAGATCTTCAGCAAATTCCATGGAATATAATTGAAGTATTTGAAGACATTGATGATAAAGTAAGTACATGGTCCAAACTATTTCTTGATGTTGTCGATAGGCGTACCCCTGTAAAATCTCTGAGATCTCTGCCAAACAACCTGACTCAAGATAATAGAAATGATCCAAAAGCTGTTTGGAAAATTTTCATTTGGCACTGGAAAAGTTAAGGAACACATGCTGCATCACTGACTTTTGAAATCCTAATGATATGGTAAATATTTTCAATGAAAGGCTTTTCATCTAGTGTACCATCAAATTCTTCTTAAGAAGCTGAAAATCCATCAATGTAACAAAACAATTATATTATTTGGTTTGAGTCATGCTTAAACAACAGGTCTCAACAAGTATCACTCAATTGCCATCTTTCTGAAGAAAACTTACAAGTTTTGAAGTGCCACAAGGGTCAATTTTAGGTCCACTTCTATTCCTGATTTTTATCAATAACTTGCTTCTAACTATAGTTTGTGGTTTTGTGGGTTTAACGCCATTTTTCAGCACATGATAGACTATACATAGTGGTCAGTACATCTGGTGGAGGAAGAACCCGGGAAAACCCCAGGAAGAACCATCAACCCACGGGAAACAACTGGCAAGCTTTCTCACATACCCACATTGGCAAAGCCTGAGACTCAAACCAAAGTGGACAAAGGTAAGATGGCAGTGATTGGTCAAGGCAAGTGCATTAGACCACTTGGCCACCCGAGGCCCCTGTAACTATAGGAAATAATACACATACAAGTGACCATTATGCAGATGATACACACTTATCAGATTCAAAAGAATCTCAAAGTGAACTTGACCATGCAGCAACACAAGTAGGTTATCGATTGCCAAGAAAATTGGAGTAAAGTGCCTTGTCCATGGACACACCACAGTAGCCGACCTAACAAATGTTGAATAAGGATAAGATACATGTACTTGATGTACAAGAGGATAACAGCATATTGTGGAATGAACATATGAATTACACCATTAAAAATATTATCCTTACCGCAATATTTTATGGGCAAATTCTACTAGTACAAACCTACAAAGACTGAAAAAATGATGAAAAAACGAATCTGTAAAATCATACTTGATACTCCATTCAACAACAGTTCCTAAGCAACAGAACAGCTGAAAAGTTTATGTGAACATGAGCATATATTTCTCACAAAAGCAAAATTGATGTATCAAATATATAACAAATCAGCTCCCGAGTATCTACACTATCTTGTTAATTGACTAGAGGAAGATAATACATACACTCCTAATCTGAGAACCACTGTGTCAAATAACTACAAACTGCCAAACCAAAAAAAGTCTTTAAAACAAGCTTCCTGTATTCAGGCCAACTTGTATGGAATAATATTCCAAACAAAATTAAACAGGCTCAAACTGCACAATCCTTTGATGAAAGGATGATTATCTGGAGGAAAAAAAGGATGATTACCTAGATGAAATACAACAGTTAAATACTCAGTGTCTACCACTTCCTGTAGGCATTTCCATGTAAATTATACATGCACTCTCTTTATAAATGGTTTTATTTTGTTATGTATAGCTGTGAATATTGACTTTTAGTTTTTTAGTGTCAGTGCAAACTTAACCTGGATCTTTTACCTAGTGCTTAAGTGGATTTCTGTGCAAGCATGTTCTGTGTCACATACTTACCTATCGCTATACTTTGGTAGATTACTGTGCAAGCATGTTCTGTGTCATATACTTACCTATTACTATACTTAGGCAGATTTTTGTGCAAGCATGTTCTGTGTCACATACTTATCTTTGTACATTGTTATATTATCAATTAAATCATGTAGACACAAGTGACAATGTGTTTTATGCATGTGTTTGTGCATGTGTGTGTGTTTGTTTGTGTATGTGCAGTGTTTAGGTGTGAATTTCAGGGCTAGAATTTACTCATTTTACTACTTGCATATTTTCACAAGTGGCGAAGAAAAAAAATTGACTTGCAATATCCTGTTTCTTCTGGCTTTGTTTTTGATGAGTTTCTGTTATTACCTATACTCCACTCTAGATGTTTGGGAATAAGAAGGAATTACAACATTTTTTATCACTTTCAACTGTAATTTTTAATAACATTTGGAATTAAAAAATAACTTGCCTTTTATATATCAGCTGAATATTTTTCTTGTTTATAACTGAAGTCTGATTTCGTTATACACATGTCCAAAGTTGTATTTTTGGACCATAAAAAGGTCCATGAACAATCAACCTCACCAGGATTGAACAGGAATGCATTTGGGACAACCATTTCATTTTTTTGGGATAGTTAGCTAATATGTGATACAAATATCTGCCACCAGCTGTCCTACAAAAACGTACAAGCAGAGCATGTCATCAAAGGAGGCATAGTAACAGATTTGACCTAAATAGGATCCACATGGAACTCCAATTTGTGGACAAAGAGACAACTCACCCTCCCCCCCCCCCCCCCATCTGGCTAAATTGAAGTGGTGGGAAAATTGGGAGAAGTGAGTGTAGAACAATCAAAATTTAGAATGTTTAAAACAGCCATTTTGCTCAATCAGAATATCCCATGGTAAAGTAATCTATGCCAAAAATAAGTTTTGTTTTACATTTCAGCATTGTGGACGTAATTTTGCATAACTTACATACTTTAAGGAGTGTTACAAATGTTTTGTTGTATATCAATGGAAACTTTAGCACTCTTAAAAAGATGCAATAGCCTGAAATCTCAACTCACATTTTCCACAATTAACTTGCATTCTGAAAGTACACGAGTGTTAAATTGAAGCCCTGGAAAATTATATTTAGATAAATATATTTTTAAAATATTGTACATAACTGAATGCCTCAAGGAAGGTTAGTTCTTCATAACTAATTGAGTCACCGTCTTAAAAATAAAGATATTGATATTATTATTATTATTATTATTATTATTATTATTATATACAAATTTGATCTGAATTTGTTTTTGCAATTTAGTCTCAAGCTTATAAATGTATCCCTTGTGTTAGACATTTTAAAGATGTTTTTCACTTCACAAATGAAAAGTATCAGGTGATACTTATGATATAAAAAATCCCCTCGAAGGGAATGATGATCTACTGTCTAAACAGAATAACCACAAATCCACAATAAGTCCATTTCTTCTGTTGATTTATTACTTTTAACTGCTGAATATTGAAACCATCACAGATACTAATGAGAATCTCTAGTGACCTTGACCTTTGAGCTTTCGATCCCAAAATGGATAGAGTTCTTCCTTGCCCCAAGTACAAGCCATCCACAAAGTTTGGTAACTGTAGATGGTGGACAAGTTGAGTTATTGTGTTGAAACCAAATTGTTAACAGACAGACAGACAGATTGATGTCATAATAAACTCTGCCTTATGGCAGGTGTGTAAAAGCATTTTGTAAAATCATCTTTTCCTGGTGATTTGTTAGCCTTCATACAATCTTGAGCTTTCTTTGCTTCTTCCTTGGTAGACAACCCCTCACAGTTGTCTCTGCTTTGGTCACTCAATTATGTATCTAATATTTACAAAAGGTAATTTTGTGATTGTTATCTTCATTTTCAATCTTTGTATTACTTTTCTTTTACCTCTCAGGCTTTCCAAATTTAGAAAGTATTGCATGATTTCTCCCCCTCTTCAAACCATATTGTTTTTGAATGAATTCGCTGACCTTCAACTATTTCTTTTCCAAGCTTAGTATAATGGATTTTTATTTTCTCTAAAGATTCTGCATTGCTTATGTTTTAATTTTTTCATGCTCATTCAAAGATTTGTTTTTAGCTCTTTTAGAATGAATGTTAATTGCTGTTTAATTCTTGCTAAACTTAATTGAAATTTCTTTTATTTTCATTTTTTTTCCTTTTTAAATCACTCTAAAATTCCTTGACTTACATGTTTTAAATGTCTGCAAGATGCACAAACATTTGTAATTCTTTTATAGAAAAAAAGCATGTCAACCATATATTGAAGGAGCCATAGTAGCTCAGTGGCTTGCATGCTGGACTTATGACCAAAAGTTTGCAGGTTCGAATCTACCATTGGATCAGCCTGGATCTACTACCCTGGTGCCATTGGGCAATGCACTTTCCTCCAGTTGCCTTGGCACTAAATAATCTACTCGTGTTGCTGTGCCGTAAAACACCAAACCAAACAAAACAAAAATGTATGGTTAAATTTCCACACCCCATTGCCTTTAATTTCTTGTAGACTGTTTAAATAATTTCAATATGACTGTTAAATGTTTTGATATTACTGAGGTGTTATGTAACACTTTTCCACATTCCCTATTAGGTGCCCAGATACAAGCCATCTCTCTAAGCTTGCAGCAATATTGCCCTCTCTGTATGATTGTATTACCTGTCTCCATGTATATTGTTTATTATCCGGATTGAATTTCTCCATATATCAGTTTGATTATGCCTTACTATAAACAACTTTAAAATTGCATGTTTTATTTAATTTATCACTTGATATTAGGTTGGTGTTACTTCTGTCAGTGTCTTCACATGCACAGTTAAAATCAACCAATAAAATAATACTGAATATATTATTATCTACCACGAATCAATGAATGTCTTTATACATTTATGACAGAAAAATTCATCTGTCCTTTCTCTTATCAGGAACACAAGCATTTATCAAGGCAATATCATCCATATAAAAGTCCAAATTTAAGACTGAAAATTCTGTCTACGATTAAAAAACAATATCTCTTTTTAGACAGAAATCTTATAACAGATAAGTTAGTCCTACTTCTTGACCCCATGAAAACACCCATAGATACAATTGGGTGAAAGTATTACATATATGCAGGGGTACATACACGTTGTCTAAACATTAAGGCAATTTATTCTAAACCAATCTTCTCCAACTCCATGCAAACACAATTGTATCCATTTCCACTCCAAGTAAATGGCTTGGCTAATGTTAATCCCACACCATGAATTTGGAACCCCAAATAACTCTTCGGGAAATCTTGACTACTTTCATCCAAATGCATGCTGGGTTGCTGGATAAATCTATTTTTGAGATGGGGTGAATACTATAGGAATCACCCATTTTCCTAACTGTCACTTAGGGCAGTATCGAAAGCTGCCCAACAGAAGAAAAAAAACTGCTCACTTCTACAAACACAAACTAATTCATTTGCCTAAAAGTAGAAGCGCATTCAGGTTTACTGCAATCAACAAACATCTAAGTGAGCTGGAATAAGATGTCACAGGATTAACACACCGTTTACTTGGAAATGGATATAACAGTGTTTGCTTGGAGATGCAGAAGGCACCATTGGTTTAAAAATTCACAATATTTGAGAAAAAAACAACAAAACATTTCATGCAATTTTAGCAATAGTGTGCTTTTATTAAGTCAGATGTAGAGTAGGGTGCAAGCTGCAAAGGGTCAGGGAGAAAACTATTGTCATCATAAGCCTTTGGAAACACTATACTGAATCTGTAACACTAAATGCAACCATTTATCAACTTACCTTGTCCTGCTGTTTTGCTCAAATCTTTGAGTCGGTTGTTGGCATCTATCCTGCGAGGACTTTTAGATATGGCCAGTGCATAGGCTGCAATTGCTTGGACATACATGTCATTGTTGTCATCATAAGTCCTTTCCACAAAATTCATGGCCTTGTCAATTCCATCATTCACCATTTGGGATAGCTTTATGAAGAGCAGAAAATTAGACAAAATTGTTTCAAAGAGATTTGTGCTTTACTGGTTGAAAAGAATTTAGAGGAGTCCTTTTCTTCCCTCCTTTTATTCTTTTTTAATAGCTGAGTACTGAAATCATGTCATTCATTTTTAAGAAACTATAACATAGCAACCTTGTTAACAAACTTTTTTCTTATATATTTGATATAGCATGTTCACAAGATTAAGTAATCTTTGTCATAGCCTTTGACCTTGAACATGATATCTTGGACAGAAGACCATTCAATTGTCAAAGATATGACCACATACCAAGTTTGGTTTACTCCAAAATTTATATTTTTTTAAGACAAGAGTCCCTCAAAGGAATTGATGCTCTACTGGCCAAAAAGAATTTCCAGGAATCCAAGATAAGTCTGTTTCTTCATTTTAACTACTGAGTATAGAAGTACTGAGTATAGAAGTACTGAGTACTGAGTATAGAGTACTGAGTATAGAAGCTATCTTTGATATTCTTGACAAACTCAATGCATAATTTGGTAACAAAATTATTTTCTTATGTTTGAACTAACGTATTCACAAGAAACCTGTAAGTACAGTACAAATTTCTTTATCATGGTCTTTGACTTTGAACCTGATATCATGGATGAAGATCACTGAACTTGTCTCAGATAATGTCTATATATAACAACATGGCAAGTTTGGTTAAATCTGTAAGTACAATGTTTTGAGAAAAAAAACCAAAGTTATTTAAGTGGTATAATTCAAGGCAGTCTTCAGATATATCCACAAACTGGGAAATTATAAAAATCCATTCATACTTGCTTTTATTATCATGCTTAAAAGCCAGTAAAGCTAAAAGGCCAAGTTAAGACCTTTAACTTTAAAATCAATGCCAGGGTGCTGACAATCAACTGTTCATAGGAATGCAAGCAATTATAAAGTCTGGCCAAAAACCACTGGTATATGAACAAAGCACTGTGTTTATAAGCTCCATGAAGTACAAAAGTGCAAGGAATGATGTATGACTTGACCACAAGGTTAAGTAGGTCTGGTTTTCAAAATTCCTTCACAAAAGTGCTGATATGTTGGTAGTCAGATCTGCACCATTTTCATTCAAAACCAATTAAATGCAAGAAGTATTCCAGTGAAACCCCCTTGTCAATGTCACATTCAGGAAAGGGGAGTTAAGATGGCTATGGTGCCAAGTTGAAGGTCATTAGAAGTCTTTCAGTAAAAATCCTATGTCAATATGACCTTCTGTTCTGAATGAGCATCAATAAGAGGATCATCTTAAGAAGTCTTTTAGTGAAAATCCCATGTAAATACAACCATCCATTCAGGAGTAACAATAACAAGATTTTAAAGATGGTTTATGTAGCAGTTATATTGGATATCAGATTAGCACCATTTTCATTTACAATCAACTAGCCACCATAAAAAGTCTTTATGTGAAATCCCCATGCTGATATGGCCATCCAGGCAGAAGTAGTAGTGATAAGATTTTCAAGATGGCTGCCATGGTGGACATACTGGATGTCCATGGAGCACCATTTTTAATTAGAACCAACTAAACCTTGGCTTGAGTTTGTTTGTAAACTAAGTTTCATAGCAATCCTCCTAGTAGATGAGGAGGAGTAGTGGTATCAAACTTGTGCTAACAGACAGATGACAGACAAAAGGCCATCACATAGGCTCTTCTGGTATATAGCTAAACTACAAGTTAATAAACTGGCATAATTCAAGGTATTTTTCAGATATATTTATCAACTAGGTTTGATAAAAATCCACTCATACTTGTTTGTGTTATCATGCCGAAAAGCTATTACAAATATAATCCAGGCATGACCTTTGATTATGAAATCGACTTGAAATCAATGTCAAAGTGGAATCTATCAACTTCTTTATTGAAAAAAATAAAATACAAAGTCTGGTCAACACTGGGTCCAGAAGAATAATGAAATACAAAAATGGATGCAGTGACCTCTGACTTGAACCCAAAGTCAAGTAGGTCTGGTTTTCAAACTTGTTCAAAATAGTGTGAATTGACATGTTGAAGAAAAGTTCTGCAAAATTTTCATTCAGAACCAATTAAATATTGCCACAGGTGTTTTAGTGAAAACTCCATGCCAATGCCACCATTCAGGCAAGAGGGCTACTGATAGAATGGTTGCCATGTTGAATGTCAGATCAGAACCATTTTCATTCAGGACCAGCTACATATTATTCTAGCGTTTAGTAAAAAACCCATGTTGACACAACCATTACTTCAGAAGCAGCAGCCATACAAAGATTTTCAATATGCACATTAAGGCAACCATTCTGGCAGTTAGATCAGCATAATTTTAATCTGAGATCAACTACATATTGCAAGAAGTGTTTTAGTGAAAACCCCATTTCGAAAGGACCATCCATTTAGAAGGAGTATCCATAACAAGATTTTCATGATGACCACTGTGTTGCCCATTCTGGAAGGTCATATTGGCACAATTTTCATTCAGGACCAACTGCACATCATAAGAAGTGAGTTGGTGAAAACTCCATGTATGTTTTTATAGGATTTAATGGCATGTCGGCACAATAATGACTATATAGTCCCGATTAAATGTTAAATTCTAAAAATGTAAAGATACAAAACTGCAACAACAACAAAAAAATTAAGAAGATAAACCCTTCCAAATAAACGTAAATATGTAGTCCTATAAGATAAAAGATACAAGGTAACCATGATGAAATTCTTCAAAAGCTTTTTAAAATTAAAGATAAAGGAAAAATATAAAATCCATAAAATATAGAGTCAAAATTCTGTTTAAAAGGCCAAGATTTTCTCTAGTGGCACATCATCATAAAGCTTCCTAATTGAGTTCACATAAAAAATAAAATTCTGTTTCATAGGGTGGTAGTCTATGCACTCAACAAGAATGTGTTCCACTGTCAGTGGATACTGGCAAAATATGCACTCTGGTTGAGGTTCACACTTCAGGAGGTATGCAAGAGTCAGGTATATGTGTCCTTTATGCACGCAGCACAATATCACATCTTCTCTGCAATTTGTTCAATATGAGGGAAGACAAGCTATGGATTTTATGTTCTGAAACTTGTTTGTGGAGTTTTCATTTCACAGTTTTGCCAAGTATGCAGAAGTTGCTGATTTATAGAATATTTCATGTCAGCATATGGAAACTTCCATTCACAAACAGGTTACCGCAGAGCAGCTTTTAGCTGCTTTATCTGCCCTTTCGTTAATACCAAGATGACAAGGCAGCCAACAGTATAGAATCCATGTTAATATGACCACCCATTTAGGAGAAGTAGCAATTTTCAAGATGGCAGCCATGTTGGACATGAGATCGGTACCAATTTAATTTAGTACCATCTACATGTCATAAAAAATCTTCTAGTAAAACCCAATGTCAAAGTGACCATTCATACACGAGGAGTAGCAATAACAAGATTTTCAAGACAGCCAACATGGTGGTTATGCTGGACATTAGATCAACATCTTTTTCATATAGGACCAACATGTTATAAGAAGTTTCTCAGTGAAAATCCCATGTTGATATGACCATCCATTCAGGAGGACTAATGGCAACAATATTTTCAAGATGGCTGACATGGCAACAATACTGGAATTCAGACCGGCTCTCCTTTTCATTTAGAACCATTTACATAGTCTTTTAGTGGAAACGCCATGTCAATAAAGAGGGAGTAACAATAAGATTTTAAAGATGGCCACCATGGTGGCCATACTGAATGTCAAATTGCCACACTTTTCATTTAAAACCAAATATATATTATAAGTGTTTTGATGAAAATGTAGGGTTTTTGAGGGGGGGGGGGTCTAATTTTGATTATGTAATACTTACCCTCTATTACTGCATTGCAATATCTTTTCCTGGCACTAGTCCCCAGTCCAAGGAGATTATTCCCTCCTACAATTAGTAATTGGAGGTGTAGAACAAAAACAACATGATCCTAGTCTGATTCCATACTTATTTCCATTCAAGAAAAATTGTCCTTCTTTGACTTGGACCAAGACAGAAGGACGTCAGAGTGGGGAGGTAGGTGGAAATTATGCAATAATAGCAAGTAAGTATTACATAATTAAAATTAAAAATTATTTTTACCCCCCCCCCCCCATTTTTTTAGCACCAATAAATTACCCGCTATTACTGCATTGCTGATTTTGCCAGCCCAGTGGGAGACTTATGTCCTAAAGATAAGCCGCCAGAGTGAACTTACCATTTCTGTAGCAGGGTGCTCTACTGCAGATACGAGGATGACTTGATAACTTGTTGGGCTGATACAATTGGGCCTAATGCATAAATGCCTTTGTTCTGATGCAAAATTAATCAAAAGTAGAACCAAAAGAAAGTGGAGTGAGACTGCCAGAAGGTGGCTTTCATAATATCATCCAAGAATTATGATTAAGAAAGATCCAAGATGCAGCAATATTCCTAATCTCATGGGCTTTGATTCTCATGAAAGAAAGATCTCTCTTAGTGAGAGATTGCTAAACACTTTTTATAGTCAGAATAATCCACCTTGAGATGGTGGCTGCCAAAATATCAGAGGTATCTTTATGAGAGAAAAAGAAATGGTTTCAACCATTTCTTTTCCTTTTAGATTCAACCAAATTGAAATGTAAGGTCCTAAGCAGACAAAGAACCTATTTTGATCAGCTGCACTGATGAGACTGACACTGGGGATTTCAATAGAATCAGAGGCTACTGAAGGTAGCTGATATTTTGCCAGAAGCTCAGGTAGGCTAAGAAGAGAAACTGAATCATAGTTACTACTGAACCATAAACAACCTTCTTTGACTGATAAGGCATGATTTTCACTCTTTCTCCTCACCAACACTAGGGAGAGAAGGAAGACTGTCTCAAGAGTAAGGTTCTCATAGGAGCTTCACTCAAGATTCCAAGATCAGAAGGTAAAAACTTCCTCCTCCTCCAACAATTGTCCGATAGGATGGTGCAAAGATAGGGATCCCAAATGAGGAGAAGAACCCAACACAACTGGGTCTTCTAGGAACTCATCTACCAAAATTGAGAGTCCATCATCCTGTCTGCATTTTCAAGGTGACACAGGACTTTCCCTTCTTATCTCCCACCTGGAGAAGGGAACTTCATGATCGTGAGTTCATTGTCCTATCTCCACTCACAGGGGTGGTGGGATGGCACTAACCCATTATTGTTCCTCTCTCCTTGGAGAAAAGGACTGACAAACCCCTCTTAATGCAGGAGGAGGTGAGGTATGGCCACCCTCTCTTTTCTTTGATAACAAGGATGGAGGGGATGGGAAGGATCTACAGCAATGGGAAAGTCATCCATGCAGTCATATGAGGAAAGGCAGACATAGCTGACTCACCACCAGGTGGTGGGAGTCCACAAGCCCCATTGGTGTTGAACAGGAACACAGAGAAAAGGGGTTTGACATAAATCAATTGCAATAATTGAGTACTCATTGTGACTGGAATTACCTGAGAGAATTTCTAATCGCACAACCTGATGATTTTGCTGGACAACCAGCAGCCATGCTTTTTAAAAATCTGTCAAAGTAATCCTCCCAGTAGTTTCAGAATAATTATAACAAACTTGTGCCAATGATTGAACATACTATGACAATCCCTCACATAAGCTCTTCTGGTTCTTGACCTTGACCAATAGAGCTAAAAATAAAGCTTGGCAAACAAGTGAATTAACTTAAATTATAATAACTAATTACCAATTTTGACATCCATAAAAAATAATAACAACAAAGCAGACAATGTTGATGGGAATAATTCAAAAAAGTTACATGATTTTAGAACTCAAGTAAATACTATAATCCATGGTCCAGATATTGAATCACTTACCATGTCTTGTGTTCTACATTCCTGCAAAGTGATCAGGGCAAAAGCTGTCAGAGAGAGTTGGCCTAAATCTGTGCCCTAGAAATAGGAAAAGGCAAAGAATAAGGAAAAAAATGTGTAATTATAAAACATGGAGAATATCTTTATCACAAAGAATTCCATTTCAGTATGATCAAGGTGATACACATGCATATTAATTTTCATAAGAAATGTGAACTCCACAGCATATAAAAGATCATTTTGGTGCATTTTACATAAAATGCCATAACTCTGTCAAATATTATGGGATATTGCTAATCATCAAACTTGCCTGTGATCTTATAGAAATACACCTTGGTACCAAATCTGGTTGAAAATCAATGCAAAATATGGACTATAGAGTATTAACAAAGAAATGTTCACACCCACCTGCCCATCTGCTTACCTGCCTCTCCACTTGTCTTTAATCAATATATCTAAGTTGCAACCTTGTTAAATGCAACTCAGCTAACAACGTCATAAAAGAAAATGTGAAGAGTCAATCAAAGGCAGGTGGTAAATTTCTGACCTGTTTGTTTTCCTTGGCAGATGTCAAGGACTTCTAATTAATCTAAATTTATTAGCCTTTCATTCTCAATTATATTCTTAAAATAAATAGTAGAAAAAGTCATACTTTCATCTTTATAATAAGCTAGAGGAATGGTGATCAATTTGCTTACATAAATATAACCCTACCTCTCCAGCATCCAACACCTACCCAATGATGGAGATGAGTCTACAGTATAAAAAAAAGCGTGCAACTCTTATGAAAACAGCATGAGTACAATGATTTGTCAACATGCACATCTTTTGATGATGACCATAATACATACTAGGTTTCACAGTAATCCACTACAATGTTCAAGAACAGTTGCATTAACAAAATTCTGTCATTCACTGAATCCAGCAGTAAGTCAAAAAGGGCAATAACTCTTGCAACAATCAGGGAAGCAAAATGATTTGTTACCATGTGCATGATCACAATATTTACCAAGTTTCATGGCAATCCATCAAAAACTGGGGGACCAGTTGCACTAATGACATTGTGTCATACACTGCATTAAGCTACAATATGAAAGGGGTAATAAATAATAGAAAATGCATGAGCAAGGTAATTTGTTGATATGCACATATTCAGGTGATGACAATACTATTTACCATGTTTCATGGTAGTCCATCAAAAACTACTAGACTTGCTGTGCTAGCAAGATTGTGCCATACATTATTGATCTACAGGACAAAAACATTGGTCAGACAGTCCCAGAAAGTTGTTTTTCAAGAACTTTGTAAAGCCTTCCAAAATTTTTCAAGGTATATTCTTTCTTATGGAAATTTAACTTTGTTAATCACTACATGAAAAGATACAAAAGTATATATAAAAATAATCATAAGCACACCATTACAGTAAAGGAATGTTATTCTATCTGGTAACTACCCCTGTTGTGTGTCATCTGATACAACTAATTTTATCTGATTTAATTTATTTATTCATTACTTTTGCAGGGCATTCCCTACGTACCAGTAGCCAGGTAATTTACCCATAAGTGAAGTTTCATCATTTCAAATTGGTGCCTTGCCTAATTTCATTAACTGAAATGGAATACTTTGAATTAGCACTCAAAATAGGCCTCCCTGTAAAGTTAATGAAAACAAATCAATATTGTTACCAAGAGTCACGAAATACAAAGAATAATAGACATACTTAATTTTACCTGCATTTCTCTATGGTACACTCTGAAATCTTCTCTAAAGGAGCCATCTGCACTTTGTTTGCTGCGTACTAACCATTCCAAACCTGGCCAGATATCATCTTCCTGTCTTAGGACATCACTGAGTTTATCCACTTGACAGAACACCTTCAATACAAAAGCTGTCAACCTGGAATGGTTAATTCACTCTGTGAATTATCAAGACTGTAAAAACACAAACCCCATCATAAAATGAATGCCACCTCCTGGCCAGTGATTGTGATGGGGTCACTTGGGGTTGGGGTTGGGAAGTTAGCAAGATCAAGGTTGTATTATAGTTTTTTCACTCGTAGCTCAATGTTGAATATCTTTTCTATGTAAAAAAAATTGTTAAAGGCTCCATTTTGCCTGCAGCTCTTTTAGTCATCAGATATTAACATTTTCATCTTTTTTAATTCAGTAAATTAAACTCTTTCCAAAGAATTCAGCCAGTAACTGGAATATATGAAGGAAAATGTTCTCTCTCTCTCTCTCTCTCTCTCTCTAATATATACTACATCTAATGGTATCAGGCCAATTTGTCCAAAGGACAAACTCATCCCTCAAGATATTTTGTCTCCATTTCTGATTTTAACAGATTATAGCATCACCTTTGTAAATCATATATTAATTACTAGTAACATCTATTAGTAAGAACTTTGCTCTCAGCAGGAGTCTTAAAGGCCAACTATGGAGGTTTCTTTTCACTTTTTTAAATCTTTTACACCTGAAAACCTCAAATGTGTTGCTCTTATAAAGTTATATTGTACAATTTTTTAATTCTCTCACTAAAGGTAGAGCAGGTATTACCTCCCATTGATACATGTGTGGAAGTGTTATATCAGGGGAACATATGACTTACTTAAGTGGAGATTACAGCACAAGCTTACAGCTATGGGATGAACAGAGATCCGGTGGAAACTGAATAATTAAAATGACTAATGCTACAGCTAAAGCTGATATGACAATCAATGGTTTTAAAAAAATGATTAAACTGTTGGGAAGAACAATGAGAATTATGACAATACAGTGCATTCCTCTGCATTTGTGTAATCTCATCTTGTTAGGGCTGAACATTTATTTTCTAACCTTTATATAATGTAAGTCACAAAGAGAAAATAACTATACCAAACACTCATTTCTGGTGAAAATTATTGCCATTAACTCTTTGAGAATACACTATTTTTAACTAAGATGGTAAATAGGGAAACCCTCCTCTAAATGTTACCCTTTTATCTCCTAACATAATCCTTCAACATGTTTTGCTTGATATTTGCTGCATTTATTTCTTCTTAATCAATAAAGCAAGAATTTAAGAAGAAAAAAAAAATTATTTCAATTTTAATTCCTGTACAATATAAAAGAAGACCACTTATTTGTCAATGTTCCTCTCTCTCTCTCTCTCCCTCCATCTCTCTATTTTCCCTGATATCGCCTGAAAGTAAAGGTGAAACTGAATTTGTTAATGAAATCTATGTCTAAATCGTTTTTCAAGTTTAGAAAGATTAGTGATGCCTTGATTGCATTAATAACAATTGGAATTAAATTTGAAATGAGTAGTACTCTCAAATGTCTTAATGATACTTTCTAAGCACAAATTTTAATTGCTCAATCAATATTTTCTGTGCATTTCTTTCTCAAGAAATTTTCAAAATGGAAACAAATTGCCACTTTTCAGTTTTTTAGTACAAGTTGTGACCACAAAACCAGTATTTTCAACTGAAATTACTGCTCCATCAATACACTTCTGCAGTAATGGACATTCTCTTTATTCCAAAATTACATCACAAGAAACATCTGCCCCCCCCCCTCCCTCCCCCCCCCCCCCCGGAGTCCAAGTCAAGTGAGGTAATGCAGTCGGTAATTTTGGAAACTGTAACTTTCACTAATTTAAGCTCTTAATTTCTGGAATTTAGTGGAAGTAAATTGCACCAAGGCAGCATATTTTTAATTTACACATATTGTCCTACAAAGAGCAATACAAATTTTCTACTGTATTTTCTACATATTTAAGCATGACAAATAAAATCCAACCTTTTTATCTGCCCAAAAACATACAAAAATATTTCATACATTGTCCAATAACAAACCCACAAAACAAAAAATTCCAAGCTCAAGCAACGAGACCCAAGCATATGATATTAGACAGTTCCTTTAGACACACAGCAAAGTAATCGCACTTTACATGTACTTTAATGAAATGAAAGCCAATATTACTTGCCTAGTTCATCTACTTTATTTCAGTCCACAAGACAATGTAACAATATTGAACAAGAGTATGGTGAATGACACATTATACGCCCATCTTGTTTTTAATAGTCCTCTATGTAGATAATTGACATTTTGCGCAGAAACCATGTCTTCTTTTAGTCAGTGACCTTGACCTTTGACCTTTTAAACCCAAAATTGATCAGCTTCTCCCTTACCCCTGTTGCAGGCCATCCACAAAGTTTGGTCTACACCAGGGAACCATTTTTCTTCTTACAGTCAAAGTCACCTTGACCTTTGATGCCACACACAATACGGTTCTTCATTAACCCAAGTAGTGCAAGCCATCCACAAAATGTAGTAACTGTAGATGGTGTACAACTTCAGATATTGTGCGGAAATCATTTTTCTTCTTTCAGTCACAGCCCTAGAACCACATCTACAAACCTGACATTCTTAGATTCTCACAACTACTGTTAGATATTTTCTCTGCAAAATTCACCATAATTATCTAAATCTGTGGAATTTTGTTTTATTTCAATTATTCTGTGCACCAGAGCAGCATATTTTTAATTTAAACACATTGTCCTACAAAAAGAGTAAATTAAACTCTTTTCCAAAGAATTCTACCAGTAACTGGAATATATGAAGGAAACTTTTCATTCATCTCTCTTTCTCTGTTTTTTTCATATATACTACATCTAATGGTATCAGGACAATTCCAGAAATCCACGACAAGACTATTTCTTCTTTTAACTGCCGAGTATAATAATTGAAACCATCCCTGATATTCTTGAGAAACTCCAACAGACCAAATTTGGTCACAAAACTATTTTCTTTTGTTGTGTTAACATGTTCACAAGGTATCTATAAGTGCAGTACTAAATGCTTTATTGTGACCTCTGACCTTCAACCTCATATCATGGATAGAAGATCAATGAACTTGTCTCAGACAATGTCAAGATATAACCACATACTAAGTTTGATTCAATCTATAAGTAATATTGTTTTTTATAAAAATGAAGTTATTGAAGTGGTATCATTCAAGGTATTCTTCAGATATATCCATAAACTGGGTTAAATGATAAAAATCCATTCATACATGTTTGTTACCATACTTACAAACCAGTACAGCCAAAAACCTAAGTCAAAACAATTGACCTTTAAAATTAATGCCAGAGTGCTGACTGTCAACTTGTTGATTAGAATGCAACTAAATACAAAGTCTGGTCAAACTTCACTTTTATGCATACAAGTTATTGTGTTCATACACTCAATGAAGTATGACAATACAAGCAATGACCTTTGACTTGACTCCAAAGTCAATTAGATATGGTTTTCAAAACTCCCTTCACAAAAATGTGGATATGTAGGTGGTCACCTATGCACCATTTTCATTCAAGTGCTCTAATGAAAACTTCATGTCAGTGCCACCATTAATGCAAGAGGACTGTGCTATGTTGGAGGTCAGATAAGAACTATTTTCATTAGAACTAGCTACAATGCTACAGTGTTTTAGTGAAAACCCAATGTCAAAATGACCACTTATTCAGATGTAGCCATATAAAGATTTTAAGGATGGCCACCAAGGCAGACTTTTGGAGGTTGCATCAGCATAGTTTTAATACAGGAACAATTATATATTGTAAGAAAGACGTAGTTTTTCAAATTTAGAAAAAAAAATTCAGCAATACCATGCATTCTGGTGAAGTCTGTTAGTGAAAACCCCATGTCACTACAGCCATCTTTAGAAGTCACCAAAACAAGGTTTAGGTGCCCATACTGTATGTCTAATCAACATCATTTTTACATTTTTCAAATTTTATTTTAATGGCACCATATAGCCACTATTGTGCTAAGCTTCCTTTAAACGCTACTACTACATACTTTTGGTAAAATTCCCATGAAGCTATGGTCATCCATTTAGGAGAAGCAGTGTTAAAAAGATTTGGCAGCCATGTTGGAGGCCTGATAGACACCATACCAAGTAGACATCACATGACTTTTAGTGACAAACTTATGTAGATACAGAAAGATTAGTGATAACACAATTTTTAAGATGTCCACTGTGGAAGTCATATTTTATATCTTGCAAGCACAATTTCCTTTAGAACCAAAGAGACATCATAAGAAGTCTTTTAGTGAAAACCCCATGTCATTATGACCTTCTGTTCAGGCAGTGTAGTAATAACAAGATTTCCAAGATGGCCACCATGGTGGCCTTACTAGATGTCAGATCGGTACCATTTTTATTTAGGACCAACCGGACATCATATGAGATGGGCTTGCAATAAAAAAAAATTTCAAGATGGACACCATGGTGACAACATTGGATGTCAGATCAGTATCATTTTCGTTTAAGACCAACTAGACATCATAAGAAGCCTGTTACTGAAAATCCCATGTCAATATGATCATCCATGCAGGAGGAGTAGCTATATAACAAGATTTTTAAAATGTCACAATGGTGGCCATGTTGGATGTCTGAGGGGCACTATTTTAAATTAGGACCAACTAGGTATCATAAGAAGTCTATTGGTAAAAATCTGATGTTGATATAGCCATCCATTTGAGAAGAGTAGAGATAACAATATTTTCAAGATGGTCACTTTCGTGGCCATATTGACGGTCAGTTTAAATCATTTTCATTTAGGACCAACTAGACACCATAAGAACTCTTCTGATGAAAACTCGATGTCAAAATAACTTTCCATTTAAGAGGAGTAGCAAAAACAAGATTTCCAAGATTGCCACCATGGACATCTGATCAGACCATTTTAATTTAGGACCAACCAGTCATTATAAGAAGTCTTCTGGGGAAAACCCCATGTTGATATGACTTTCCATTTTGGACAGTAACAATAACACGAGTTTCAAGATGGTTGCCAGATTTTAACCATTTTCTTTTAAGACCAACTAGACATCATACAAAGTATTCTGGTGAAACCACAATGTCAATATGACCAGCCATCAAGAAGTAGCGATAATAAGATTCTCCAGATGGCCATTGTGGCCATATTGGAGTTCAGATTGGTACCATTTCATTTATGACCAACTAGACATTATAAGAAATCTCTCAGTGAAACCTCATGCTGATATGACCATTCATTCCGGAGAAGCAGTGATAACAAGATTTTCAAGATAGTCACTTTACTGGCCCTATTGGATGTCTGAGCGGCACCATTTTCATCTTGGACCAACTAGACATCATAAGAAGTTTTTCAGTAAAATCCCCATGCTGATGCAACCATTAATTCAGAAGAAGTAGTGATAACATGATTCTCAAGATGACCATTGTGGCAGCCATACTGGATGTGCAAGTGGCACCATTTTCATCTAGGACCAACTAGACATAATAAGAAATCTTCTGGTGAAAACCCTATGTCATTATGACTTTTGTTCAGGAGGAGTAGCAATAACAAGTTTCAAAATAGCAACTGTGGTGGCCATATTGGACCTCAGATCAGCACAATTTTCATTTAGGACCAACTAGACTTCATTAGAGGTCCTTCAGAGAAAACCCCATGTTGATAATACCATCCATTCAGGAGTAGCAGCAATAACAATATTTTGACTATGGCCACTGTGGCAGCCATATTTAACATCAGATCGGCACCATTTTTATTTAGGACCAACTAGACATCATAAGAAGTCTTTAAGTAAAAATCCCTTGTTCTTAGAACCATCCATTCAGGAGGAGCAGCAATAACAAGATTCTCAAGGTGGCCACTGTAGCAGTCATACTGGCTAAGCAAGCAGCACCATTTTCATTTAGGACAAACTCGACATCATAAGAAGTTTTCTGGTGAAAACCCCATGTCAATATGACTTTTCATTGAGGAGGAATAGCAATAACTAGATTTTCAAGTTGGCCGCTGTGGTGGCCATATTGGACCTCAGGTTTGCACCATTTTCATTTAGGACCAACTAGACTTCATAAGATGTCTTTCAGTGAAAACCCCATGTTGATATGACCATCCATTCAGGAGGAGTAGCAATAACAATATTTTGACTATGGCCACTGTGGCAGCCATATTAAACATCAGATCGGCATCTTTTTCATTTAGAACCAACTAGACATCATAATAAGTATTTCAGAAAAATCTTCATGTTGATATAACCATCCATTCAGGAGGAGTAGCAAGAACAAGACTTTCAAGATGGCCACTGGCAGCCATATTAGATGTCCAAACAGCACCATTTTCATCTACAACCAACTAGATCGGATTGGCACCTTTTTCTATTATGACCAACTAGACTTCATAAGAAGTCTTTCAGTGAAAACTCCACGCTGAGATGACCATTCATTCAGGAGAAGTAGTTACAACAAGATTTTCAAGATGGTCAATGTGGCAGCCCTATTGGATGTCTGAGCAGCACATTTTTAATTTGGAACAACTAGACATCATAAGAAGTCTTTCAGGAAAATTCCCATGATGATACAATCATCCATTCAGAAGAAGTAGTGATAACATGATTCTCAAGATGGCCACGGTGGCAGCCATACTGGATATGCAAGTGGCACCAATTTCATTTAGGACCAACTAGACATAATAAGAAATCTTCTGGTAAAAACCCTATGTCAATATGACTCTTTGTTCAGGAGGAGTAGCAATAACAAAATTTTCAAGATAGCCACTGTGGTGGCCATATTGGACCTCAGGTTAGCACCATTTTCATTTAGGACCAACTAGACTTCATAAGATGTCTTTCAGTGAAAACCCCATGTTGATATGACCATCCATTCAGGAGGAGTAGCAATAACAATATTTTGACTATGGCCACTGTGGCAGCCATATTAAATATCAGATCGGCATCTTTTTCATTTAGGACCAACTAGACATCATAATAAGAATTTCAGTAAAAACTTCATGTTGATATAACCATCCATTCAGGTGAAGTAGCAAGAACAAGACTTTCAAGATGGCCACTGACAGCCATATTGGATGTCCTAGCAACACCATTACCATTTAGGACCAACTAGACTAAGGGATGAATGTGTGTGTTAAGTTTCATGGCAATCCGCCAAGTATTTTAGGCAAAGTATAGTGATAACAAACTTGTGCTAACGGATGGATGGATGACAAACAACGAACAAAAGACCATCCCATAAGATCTTCTGCTCTATGACCAGTAGAAGAAAAGAAATAATTAACCCAAGCTCTTTTCCTTCAGTACCTACAGATCAACCTGACACTGTCAACATTAATGGCATTTCACATATAGAATGAAGATCAAATCCATAACTGTATACAAGTTACATTAAAAGATATAGCTACTTGAGGTGACAAATTTCCACTGAAACATCTCAGAGTTAATTATTTCAACTGGTTTAACATCAATGAATGCAAACAAGGTGCTTTACATTTAAACTGTAAAGCATGATTATTTGGATTCTCTATAGCTTCCTACACCTTGGAATAACAAGAGGCCCAACCTGGGCCTGAGATTACCCACAGGGGGTGGGAGGGAGTGGAGACTCAAAGAGTGTGTTTTGAGGTGCCAAGGGGGGCTCAGTGCACATGATCCAATTCTGAACAAGTTATCTTATGATATAAGCTTACAGAAAATTACTGGATATTCAAATTTGATAAAAAAAAGAAAAGAAAATAACATGTTTTCTTTGAAGCATTGAATATACTTACAAACAAAAAATAGCTGGTAGATTTAGGACTGTCCAATACCATCACAACACACATACATACACATGTGCCAACACTCACTTAATCACAACCAGACAGACATTAAATAAATAAAAAATATACCAAGTTTCTGTCTTTAAAATCCATTGAATAGTGGAATGTTTTCTTAATTAGATGCAGTCTATGCTGCTCTCAATAGTTCAGTTGGGAGGGGGGTGTTGAAGATAATGCAAGATGTGTTTGTGTTTATCTTTGGAATTGTTAGAAACTGGATGGTTCTGTTGTTCAAACTTCCCTGAAGATCTTGTTGAATAGTTCTCAGCACAGAAAATGATCCTTCTGCATCTGCATTGCTATGAGGGAGTGTCAAATATGCAGGGTATATGTTGCTACGTCAACGGATGTTGTACACTCCAGAATAACTGATGTCGATATGGTATTAGCATTGTGTGCAAAAAATAAAATGTTCCCCTTGCTGCTGCACTTTATAAAGTCAAACTCCATCCAGGAGTTCTGAAATTTAGTTTTGCTGGACTTAACTCACTTTGCAGATGACCCATTCTTTCATGAATCGCGGGTACACTTCAACATTTTGCTTAAAAAAATTGGCGCATGATTCAAGGAAGAGCACAAATTTAGGATGGTCGACGATATTAAATTTTAGAACAACAATTATTATTTAACTTAATTTGAGTCAATGCACCCATATGACCACACTTACATACACTTTAACATCTGATGAGAAGCAATAGTAATGACACTTTTTATCACCTCAGCACAATAGTGGCTATATGATGCCAACTAAAGGTAAATGTTACAAAAAATGTAAAAATGTATTGCACAAAAACTTTAGGAAGATAAACCCTTCCAAACAAATGTAAATGTGAAGTACAACAAATAAAATATGAAATGTAACAATGTTTAGATTCTGTAAAATCTATATAAAATAAAAGATAAAGTAACACTAACATCTGATGATTAAATTTAAACAGTGTGGATAATTACTGAATACTGGCAGTTCGAAGTCAGGGAATCCTGTCGCACAGGTCTATTTTATATACAGCAGTACACTTCTTTGCTCTAATTCTTACAAGTATTCTTATTGAAATTAAAGAGACATGTGGTCTTTGAAAGAATGTTTAATGTAGCTAAATACAAAATTCAAAGACTTGGACAAGTCAATCTCAAATAATTTCAACTGTCTCACTTATGAATTTAAAAGGCCTGGACTTGGGCATCCTGTTGGATTTGGGAACCATGATATTAATTAATGCCATTAAAGAAAACTATATCCCATGTCTAAGTAAATTTTCTAGTTCTGTCAACATGCATTCAGTATGCATGATATTATACAATGTCTTAACAATCATCTCTACCAAGTTCATTCAAACTGGCTCAGCTTTTCTGGAAAAGTTGAAAATAGGTTTTCAATATGTTTGCTTTGGAAGCCACATCATTGCTAGTAGAGCCACCCTGGATATAATTTTTACACAGATTGTCATAACAAACATTCATACCAAATTTGAGTGAAATTGGCTAAACCATTCTAGAGAAGAAGTTGAAAATAGGATTTTCTAGCTGGCTGCTATGGAAGCCACAATGTCACTAGGGCACAATTTTAAATGAGCATGTCCTAACAAACATCTCTACAAAGTTTAATTCAAATTGGCTCAACTTTTCCGGAGAAGGTAAAAATATGGGAATCACCTTGGATACAATTTTAATAGAGCATTTATTAACAAATCATCCTTGTTTGATCAAAATCAGCTCAGTCATTCTAAAGAAACCAAAAAACAAGTTTTCCATATGGTTTCTAAGGAAGCCCCAAAGTTGCTAAGTAAGCCACCCAGAGCATAATTTCAATACAGCATGTCCTAAGAAACATTCAAACCAAGTTTGAACACAACTGGCTTAGCTGTTCTGGAGAAAAAGTTGAAATAGGTTTTCCATATGGTTGCTAGGAAGCAGCATCATTGCTTGGGGAGCCACCCTGGACACAATGTTGATAAAGCATGTTCTAAGATATACTTATAACAAGTTTTAATGAAATTAGCTAAGCTATTCAAGAGAAAAAGTTGAAAACAGTTTTTCTGCCCAGCTGCTAAGGAGGTACTCCAGGCATAGTTTTGATGCAGCATATCCTAACAAACAGACTTGGTTGTTCTGGAGAAGCTGTTGAAAATAGGTTTTCCAAATGGTTACTATGAATGCTACACCATTGCTAGGATCCCACCCTAAAAACAATTTTGATAAAGCATATCATAAGAAACATTCCTACCAAGTGTGATTGACATTGGTTCAGCCATTCTAGAGAATAAGCCAAAAATAGGTTTTCCAACTGGTTGCTAAGGAAGCCACATCATTGCTATGGGAGCCATCCTAGACATTATTTTATAGAGCATGTTGTAAAAAACATTTCAACCAAGTTTAATCAAAATTGGTTAAGCCATTATTGAAAAATCAAAAGCATGTTTTCCACCCAGATGCAAAGGAAGCCACACCATTTACTAGGATAGCCACCCATCACATAAATTTGATTCTGCATGTGCTAAGAAACACTCCTACCAAGTCTGATTGAAACTGACAGGGCCAATCTGGAGAAGAAGTTGAAAACTGATTTTCCATATGGTTACACTGGAAGTCACACCACTGCTAGAGGAGTCACCCTGGAAACAATTTTTATAAAGCATGTCAGAAGAAGCATTCCTACCATGTTTAATAGAAATTGGCTGAGCTGTTCTAGAGATGCAAAAATCAGGCTTTCCAACCATTTCATAAGGAAGCGACACTACTGCTAGGGGAGCCACGCTAGACATAATTTTGACAGAGTATATCATAAGAAACATTCCTACCAAGTTTTATTAAAACTGGCTGAACCATTCTGGACAAAAGTAAAAAGTAGTTGTTTGCTATGGAAGCCAATCATTGCTATCCCTAGTCATCCCAAACAAAATTTGGGTTCAGCATGTCCTGAAGAAAAATCCTACCAAATTTAATTGTAATTGGCCCAGTGATTTAGCAAAGTAATGGACAACACATGCCAGATGAGGGGCCATTCTATAAGCTCACTTGGCCTCATGACCAGGTGAGCTAAAAATAAAGCAAGAAACTGTGCTCTACATTTTTTAACAGTCCCAAGCAATTTTGTTACCACTTTATGAACATGACTAATAACATCAACATTAACTGCCAGAATTCCAACTGAATAACAGAAATGTGTCAAAAGGACACATATGCCCCTGAGAATATGGTATTAAGAATGGAAATCTTGGTTTAAGATGCAAGGGCAGTAAATTCAGTAAAATTTGGACAGAAAACAATGACAGTGAAACTTGACCTACATCTTCTTCATGTTAAGGCATGTGTTAAATCTGGTTTGAATCCATTAAGTGCTTCAAGTGATTGTGTGGAATTCAAATTTTGGGTGGACAGGACAGATGGACGTAAGCAATACTACATACCCTTCCGAAGAACATGGCAGGGGCACAAAGCCTTCCTTCTGCTCACTTACCATGTACTCGCAGCTGTAGTAGTCCAAACAGAGTATGATCCATCTGCTTTCTTATACTTCTTTTCTTGCTGAATGCCTGTCATTGAATAGAAAAAAATTGTGGAATGGTAAAAAAGTTCTTGTCCTTTGAGTTACATTACACTAGACTAATGGGTAGGGTGGAATGGTAAAAAAGTTCTTGTTCTTTCATTTACATTACACTATACTAAGGGGTGGGGTGGAATGGTAAAAAAGTTATTGTCCTTTCAGTTACATTACACTAGACAAAGGGGTGGGATGGAATGGTAAAAAGGTTCTTGTCGTTTCACTTACAAAGGGGTGGGGTGGAATGGTAAAAAATGTATTGTCCTTTGAGTTACATTACACTAGACAAAGGGGTTGGGTGGAATGGTAAAAAAAGTTCTTGTCATTTCACTTACAAAGGGGTGGGGTGGAATGGTAAAAAAGTTCTTGTCCTTTCAGTTACATTACACTATACTAATGGGTGGGTGGAATGGTAAAAAAGCTCTTGTCCTTTTATTTACATTACACTATACTAATGAGTGGGGTGGAATGGATTACAAGTTCTTCTTCTTTCATTTACATTACACTATACTAAGGGGTGGGGTGGAATTGTAAAAAAATTATTGTCCTTTCAGTTACATTACACTAGACAAAGGGGTGGGATGGAATTGTTAGAAAGTTCTTGTCATTTCACTTACAAAGGGGTGGGGTGGAATGGTAAAAAGTTCTTGTTTTTTCACTTACATTACACTATACTAAGGGGTGGGGTGGAATGGGAAAATGATTCTTGTCCTTTCAGTTACATTACACTAGACTAAGGGGTGGGGTGGAATGGTAAAATGGTTCTTGTCCTTTCAGTTACATTACTCTAGACTAAGGGGTGGGGTGGAATGGTAAAATGGTTTTTGTCCTTTCAGTTACATTACACTAGACTAAGGGGTGGGGTGGAATGGTAAAATGGTTCTTGTCCTTTCAGTTACATTACATTAGACTAAGGGGTGGGTAATACATGTTATAAAGCAGCATTGGATACGTAACATTTATGAGCCTTTTGAAGATTTCATCCACACATCAAACAATAATTAAAATTTATTTCATATTTCCAATATATAATTATATAAGTAATGTTTCTACCATGAAATTGAGTTCCTAAGATCTTCTCAATTATTATGGGGTTCTTAAAGGGATCATATAATTCATTATAGGTTTCTTTGGTGTTCTTTGATTTCCTGATGCACTCTTAAGAGTTAAAAACGACATAACAGTTAAATTGTCACTTTGCATATGAGAACAATGAATGTAACATTTGAGGTGAACTTAAGAAATGGTAATCTGTAATATTTCTTTAATTCCTTCTTTTGTCAATCAACTTTGCTTCTAGTTGTTGCTAAGATTGATGTCTTCCAATTGTTACTAACCCACTTCCTCTTCTAGCATTTGTGATATACCTTGTTCCCACCACCACTACTATTTTGTATTAAAATGTATTAGAACAGGGACGAACTATAGTGGATAATGTACTAAGCTGCATCGTGTAATTTAAAACAATTGTTTTCAAGTTTTACAAGAGATGGCATAGCCAATACAAATATTGGCATTTCTTTTCTATACTTTTCAGCCCCCACTCCTATCCCTCAACCTCATATGGAGTTGATTTCAGAATGCAATGTCTACCTCATAATCTACAGATTTATGTAATATCAAAACATTACCAGTATACCAATTATGATCATCCTCCAGGGATTTTTTCTAAGCTATTTGGGAATGGGGCCCGAGGCCAATGATTTTGACAAAAGTTTCAATCAATTCTCAAGTGAACATTGCTGAAATTAGGAAATGATGATTTTGAAATATTTTAAATAGGGATTGGGGCCCATTTACATTGGGATGGGGGCCTATTTTTGGTCCCTGAGGACCCATAAAAAAATTCCTGATCCTCTCTCAATCATTGTAGCAAGAGTTCAGGTTAAAAGGAAAGCCCACTAAGGGATACATAGACAGATGGATACAATAGTATGGATCATAGTACTGCCCACTAAGGGATACATAGACAGATGGATACAATAGTATGGATCATAGTACTGCCACAAAAAAGCAGATATGGTTACCGTGTGGGTGATGTAAATATTAGGACAGATTGAGCTCCTTTTGGTCAAGTTTGTGACCCTAAAAGCCCATCCCATTTGGACGTATTACACATAAGGTGAACCAAGATGTGGATGGTAAAATAATTGGCTGGCTAGTTTTTCACAGCTCTTTCAGCACATTATTGGCTATATCACACCAAAAATATGGCAGCTTAGTGACTGAAGCAGCCAACCAGACTGGCCTGAATGGGGAGGAACTGAATCCGCAACCCTTGGATTACACATCCGATGATCTACCAACCAAGCTACTGCAGCTCCTGGATAGGATGTATGGTTATGAGTTACATTTTGGTGAAGTCTGACAATTTATTTAAAACTTTCTGAAGGTAAAGGCATAATTAATGCACATAGTGTCTTCCTCATAATCAAGTCATCCAAGATTGTTATGTTACAAGTTAAATTTACAAACAAAGCTTTCATTTGTGGTCTGTATAGTCATAAGGTTTCACACAAACTGAAATGTAGTTTTTGGAGGTAAAACTAAATTTAATTATGTAATATTTATCTGATATTATGTTGCTATCACCTTTTCTGCACTAGTCCCCAGTCCAAGGTGCATTCCCTCCTCCAATTACTAAATGAAGGCTTAGAACAAATTAAACAGTCCCAGTCTCATACCTTAGTCACTTCCCTCATTCAGAATATCATCCTTTTTTACCTGTTCTAAGAATGAAAAGACACAAGAGCAAGGAGAGAGGAGGGAGTTTGGTAATAATAACAAGAAACTATTACCTAATCAAAAATAGTTTTACACATTTTAATGGCATGTATGCAGTAGTATTTT
The DNA here is from genome assembly GCA_029931535.1 of Margaritifera margaritifera. Classification (NCBI taxonomy): domain Eukaryota; kingdom Metazoa; phylum Mollusca; class Bivalvia; order Unionida; family Margaritiferidae; genus Margaritifera; species Margaritifera margaritifera. The sequence goes on from JAQPZY010001481.1 coordinate 1,857,483, forward strand.
ATGGCACCTCAGCACAAAAGGGGCTATATGGTGCCACCTAACTGTAAAGTTCCGAAAATGTCAAAATGAACTGCAAAAATTTAGGAAGATAAACCCTTCCAAATATATGTAAATATTAAATACAACAAAATAAAATATAAAATGTAAAGATGTTACAAATTCTGTAAGATGTATATAAAATAAAAGATAAAGGTAACACATGTAAAATCCTTAAAACATGGTTACAATTTGTTGTATAAACCACATTCCCTTTAAAAGTCCAAGATTTGGATTTTGTTCGGAGGTATTTCTTCACAGTTTCTTCATGCAGTTCATGTAAAATGACTTGTCTCACAGGGTGGAAATCGACACACTGATAAGAATGTCTTCCACGGTCAGCGGACACCGGAATGCCAAATATGATGAACATGCTGATTTATGCACAATTTTTAAGTTAGTATATGGAATCTTCCATTCAGAAATGGCTGACTGCAAGGAAGCTTTGGCTGCTTTATCTGCCTTTTCATTACCCTTTATGCCAATGTGACAGTACAGAATACTTTTCCCAAACTGTATGAGGACATGATTTTTTTTTTATATCTGGGATATTAAAAGGTTGTCAGGTTTAAGATTTTGCGAAGGCTTTTAATGTAGAAAAGAAGTCCAAAAAGATGATGAAATTTGTTTTTTGAGAGGTTTCAATGCAGTTTAAAGCTTTCAGTATGGCTGTAATTTCTGCATTAAAAACTGAGGCTATACATGGTAACCGGCTTGAGATTATGCCATGGGGTGTTTGCAATGGCAGCTCCAAATCTGTCTCCATCTTTCAAACTGCATGCATACAGGAACATGTGGCTATGATAGGAGGCTCTGATTTCATTGAATGAATTCTGGAAAAGGAGAGGATTTGTTGAAGACTTTTTGAATTGGTAATGATCAAATATTTTGGGGGGAGGTGTTGATAACCACTGTGGTGATTTAGGAAGACAAAATTGTGCAATATTTGCAACAATGATTTTCGCTGCTTATAGGTGAGGATGGATTCATGTGCCATAAGCTGGAATTAAATTAGGTTTCTAAATGTACAAGGTTTGCTATTTTAGGCCTAAAGACGATATCAAATGAGGGATTAGATGGATTATAAGATAGTTTGGTAGTATACTGATGAGCCAGTTTTGTTCATCTGAGATAAAAAGATGGTTCGTTTGTCTCAACATAGTGGCTTTCTGAATGGGAAGTTCTAAATGCACCCAAACAAACACCAAAGTCTCTGACTGAGTATCAGATCAAGCACCTACAGGTAAGATTTACAAGCTGATCCATACACAATCAAGCCACAATCAAGATTGGATCTTACTAATTACCTGTACAAACAGCAAAACCTTCTGCTCCCCAATCTGCATTTGCCATGACTCGTATTAAATCCAGGGCTTTTTGATATTTGGCCCTGATGCATCTAATATGTGGAAGACAAAGTAGTTTACAGTTGAAAATAAGCCCTAAAAAGTTGGTCTCCCCACAACAGGAGTAACAAAACCATCAATAGAACTTTGGGTCATCATGAATACAATATAATCAGCAGAAGTGCATAAAAAGTTTTAGATTTTCAAAATTTGAACCCATTTTCTTCTGCCCGTTTATAAACCCTATTAAGCTTATCTGTAGTTGACATCCAATAATATGCCAACTCTTGGATCTATAACAGATCAAAAAGTCATCAACATACAATGAGCAGTCAGTTCTTGGATTAAGGCATTTCACTGTGCTGCTAATTTTGATATTGAATAGGGTGAATGATAATATGCTGCCCTGAGGCACACACATTTCCTGAGGATAACTTTCAGAAAGTGTGCTGCCTACCTTAACTTTGAAATTTCAAAAAATTGGAGATAAAGTTAGACCTAGGTTAAATAGGTCATTCATTATGACGTACTTCCACGTGGTGTCATAAGCTTTCTCCAAGTCGAAAAAGACAGCAACTATATGTGCTTTCTTTATGAAAGCTTCTCTAATAAATGCTTTAAGTCTGACAATTTTAAAAAGATGGTCTATTGTGCTTCTCTGGTGTCTGAATCCACAATGAATGTCTGATAGTAGTTTGTTGAATTCAAGATACCAGAGTAGTCTATAATTTATCATTCATTCAATGGTTTTGCAAATATAGCTTGTTAATGATATAGGATGATAGCTGGAAGGGTCAGTATGGTAGTTTCCAGCTTTGGGTATTGCTATCACTGTTGCTTCTCGACAAGACTGCGGGAAGTCGCCAGTTTCCCAAATTTTATTGAAACTGTTTAGCAGTGTATTGAGAGCCGTATCAGGTAAGTGTTTCAAAAGTTGATAGTGGATATCATCTGGTCCTGCTGAAGTGTCATGGGCTCAATCAGGAGAGTCTTGTAATTCTCTGAGAGTGAAAGGTTTATTGTAATCTTCAGCATTAACAGATTTGAAATTTAAAGGAACCCTGTGGAAGTCTTCATAATAAATCTCTTGTGAGAAGTTTTTCAAGAATGTTTTGGCCAATGTATTTGATATTTCTGTTATGGTTGTGACCAATCTTCAGATTTCTTTAAATGTTTAATATAGCTGCTTTTATTTTTGCCAATGATTTTCACACCATATTCCATACTGATTTAATACAGGAGTGAGTGTTCAGCCAAACAGAGACATAGGATCTACATGTTCTCCTATTGGTCTTTCTAATGGTATGATGAACTTTAGCTCAATGTATATGGTATTTATTCATATTTTCAATTGTTGGATTGGTATTGAAATAGCAACACTAGCATTAATGAAATATTTAAAGACCTTTTTCCATTCCCTGGTGTCATCTTTGCATGCATCATCAAACCATGGTTTGTTGACACATTTAAGAATTGCCAAAGTTTTTGGTATTGTATCCCCAGCAACCCTGGAGTATCTTTGTAAATAGTGGCATTGGATCCACTACATTATTAAAATGATCAGCTGTCATGTCATTTGACTTGCAGAGATACAATCTGCCTTGTTTAATTTCCTTCTCTGCCTGAGCCCTTGAGTTTTGGGATATTACTTCTTAACTATATTGGATAGCAATCACTACCACATAGGTCATCACCAACTTCCCAAGAGAAGTTGAGTAAAAGAGATGGATTGCAGATGATCAGATCTAAGGATGAATAGGATCATGTGGCAGGATGCAGATAGGTACACTGTATATGACTTTTAATTAAAAAGGCAAAAATTGTGTTTTGAAACAAAGTCGGCAAATAAAACAAAAGGTGTTGGTAACTGTATAATAAGATGGTCAAGATCAGATTATTTGATTGGAGTGCTTGGCGGGAGATATATCAAGCAAAGTGCAATAGTTCTATGTATGGACACACGAACAGCTACAAACTATAAAGTAGTATTCAGATTCATTTGGCTCTGAGGAGTTTTGCTGTTTATGATGATGGACTTTCCCCCAGCAGCCTTACTGGTATTTCTTGAAAAAATGCTGTACATGGTTAAGATTTTAAGATTAACTCTATTGTTTTCTTTTTAAAAAAAGTTTCCTGAAGGAAACAGTTATTGGATCAGTTTTTTTAAGGAGAAGACTAATTTCATCAAAATTTGCCTTTAAACCTCAGCAACTCTATTGTATTATGGTATCGGACATATTTATGAAAGTGGTGAAAGTACAGAACTTCTAGGAGCCTTCCCTGGTGCGATATCAGGAGGCTCTCCAGTGTCCATACTCTCTAGACTCCCAAACTTATTAAAGAGCTTGATGGAATCATCAGATCCTTTGGGAAGTCTAGCAGATTCTATAAGCCCCTCTTTATTTGGTTTAGTGCATGCATTTCCACTGATGCCAGTGGTCTGCTGCTCTTTAATGGGCCATGATTTAACCGGTTTCCCTAGAGTAGAGTTTTGGATCTTGTGTGATATAATTATTCTTTGACCACAGGGGCCAGTGATTTGCTACTCTTTTCGTGGGCTGGATTTAGGTGGTTTGTCATTTGTAGCATTAATAGCAGCAACACATAACCTGTCATTATTACACTCTAGCCCGGAGGGAGGTTGATGACCCTATGACAAGCTGTCACAGCGAACATACCATCTGCTGTCAGTAGGGTGCTCTAATGCAGACAAGAGGATAACTTGACAACTTGCTGGGCTGAGACAACTGGACCTAATGCATAGATGCCTCTGCTCTGGTACCACATCAAATAAAGGTTGAATGAAGAAAAGGCGGAGAGAGACCACCAGAATGCAGCTTTCATCACATCATCCAGAGAAAAGTGATTAAGAAAAGCCAAAGATGCAACAATAGCCTTGACCTCATGGGCTTCGATTCTCATGTAAGAAAAATCTCTCTCTGTCAGAAACTGATAAGTTATTTTGATAGAATAATCACCTCTAGATGTTGGCTACTGAAATACAGATAAGGCATGAATTTAATTTCACTCCTCCGCACTGACACTACAGAGTGAAGGAAGATCATCTTTAAGGTAAGGTTCTCGAAAGAAGCTTCACTCAATGGTTCATAGGGTTGTTTACATAATGAGCAAAGAACACAAGAAAGGTTCTACCGAGGCATTAAAGACTGAGAGATTGTTCTTTGAAGCTCAAAATTCTTGATCAGATCTGAAAGATGAGGGTCCAACCCTATAGTGGAGCCAAAAGGGAACTGAAGGGTAATGGAGAGGACTGCTATATAGCCCTAAATGGTTGAGACTGAGTGGTCTTTTTCTTGAAAAGAAAGAGAAGAAAATCTGCAAGTGTGAACAAAGGGGGACAGATCAGATCAATGTGTCACCCACTACACCAGTTACAGAATACTATCCACTTGGCAAATTAAACCAGAGAGGTTCGTTACCTTCTAGCCTGGGTGATGCAATCTGTAACCCTAGTCAAAAACTTCTTTTGGGGATAGATCATTTGATATGAGCCTAGCATGATGGTGGATTGTTGTGCAGGGGGGACCCTCTATGCTGCAACAGCAGATCCCTCCTATTAGCATCCACCAACAGGTCGATTTCATGTAACCATTGGGGCCTCAGGGGGACTATCAAGATGAACCATGACACAGAAGTCCTGACTCTTTGAAGAACTTAAGGGATTATTCTGACAGCTGGAGAGGCATAGGAGACTGAAAGTGTCCACTACCCATGCACTCTGGTCTGGAACTGGAAAAACATAAATCCACAAATTCACAAGTTGATAGACTGCATTCTTATGAAGCTGCTGAACAACCCAATATGGTAGCCTGTTGTGCTACTGCTATAGACCCCACCAGGTCAAACTAAGCCCTTTGAGATGAAAGGTCTCTGAGGTAAAGAAAAGCTAAAGAAAGTCTTCTCTGACTTCCATCCCATGACTTGGATAATGTCAGTTAGGGAACAGTTACATTAGAATGCTTTGCCAGCAGCTACTGCCCTAACCTCATGAACCAATATGTGTCAGAAACTCGTTTGGTCTTCAGTTAGTTCTTTATCTGCAGAACAAATACCCCATCATATCCAAGACAATATAGCCTGAGCTGAGATATCATCCTTTTCTTCCTTCAAAGGTAGAAATAACAAATCTCCCTCTTTGAAATGACTTGGTTCACTCCAAATACCACTTAAAAACTATAACAAGGTCCTGCTGATGTCCCTGGGGTGAAGGATCCAGTGAAGAAAGAGGTTTCACAACAAAAGGCTGATTCCCCATGAATGGAATGAAAGCAGGACCTGTCATCAGTGAAATCAAACCATAGTGATGGAACTGTAGATAGTTCTGATCAACTGATAAGTCATATACTAAGTATCTCACTGATTCTGCCTGCTGTAGCTAGAAAGATTGGGAAGCAGGTCTCATAGGTGAGTCAACAAGGCTCTAAACATAGGTTCGAAAGTTGCATTATTCAGCCATGTCACAACCCATGGCAAATTATATTTTGGACATGGTCTGAGACAAATCAAAATTCACCAGAACTTTGGAGAGGTCTTTGTTCTAACCTTCATCTTCCCTTGTATTATGATGAAATGTGTTAGAAATTGTGGAACAGTAGCCCTATATAGTGATGGGAGCTAACATCTCTTCAAAGAGCTGAAGGAGGAAGTTAGCTATTTGTGGTATTGAGGCTTTTAATGGATTGATGTGTTTCCGCTCACACCACTGAGAAAATGTGGTGAGCCTTCTTGCCAGAGTGATTTTGTCATCCACTTCTTGTGAAAGCTGTTTCCCCCTGAGTACTTGTTTTATATTAGCTAGGCATGCAGGTTCAATAATTCTGGGCTCGGATGAAACACCTGCATTTGCAGTTCCTTGGTGAGGAAAGAGCATGATTTTCCTAGTAATTTCTACTGCTGCATTAAATAGATTCTTTTTTATACATGATCAATATCATCTGAGGGGTGCAATCAGGAGCAGGCAGCACTCAGATTCCCTCACTTTCTGCAAGACCTTGGGGATAAGAGAGGTTGGAGGGAAGGCATATGCATCTGAACTGTTCAAGCCCAAGGAGAGTACGTAGAATCTCCAGGCTTTTGGGTTTGGGACTTGAGAGACAAAGGTGGGTAGCTTTGCATTTCACCTTGTTGCAAACAGATCCACAAGTGGTCAATATAACGGATACAGATTCGTCTGAATACGAAAGGGTGAATTGACAATTCAGTTTGAGTTAGCTGGTTTCGCTAAGACATTGAGTCAACTAATACACTGAGTCTGTCCCAAATGTGCCACGCTTAAATGTGGATTTGTCATTAATAACACCAACTGATAAAAAATCCAAACCAGATGGCAGAGATCTGGTTATCTGGTCCTTCCTTGCATCCAGATGGAATTTACCACAGTGCAGTAGTCAGATATAATGAGAATGCCCTTTCCAGACAGCATCTCCTGCCATGACTGAAATGCATTCACTATGGCATTCATCACAAGGAGGCTGATGTGTAATGCACAGTCCTGCATGGGTCACAAAATGAGGGCAGGAGGTTGGTACCCCAGCCCTCTGAGCTGGCATCGATACATATTGTGATTTCTAGGAGCTAAGGTCTCAAAGGAATATCCTCTGTAAGTCAGTTGAGGATTTCCTATTTGCTAAGATGGGACCTCATGCATCCTGAAACTGGAATCACTTAATCCAGCGGGCAAAGCTTTGGATACCACTGGCCAAAGAGAATCATAACATGCCACCCTGGATGATGAGATCCACTGCCAAATTGAGGAGACCCATGAAGCAAAGAAATTCTCAGGCATGTTCCTGATGGAGACAGACCCTGTTCACATGTTTTGAACTCCATACCCAAGTGGGTAAAATTGTGAGATGGGATTATATTGCATTTGTCCTTGTTGAAAAGGAATCCAAGACAGAGCAGAAGTGAAACTAAGGATTTCATGTCTCAATTTAGAATGTTAACACACCTGGTGCTTTTGCAGGATGTCATCTAGATAGCTGGAAGTCATGGACATAGAGGTGGCTCTGAAGCACAACATCACTCTGTGAATAATCCTTAAGATCCTGGGGCTGATGTTCCAACTGAAATGGAGTGACCTGAAATGGAATACTGTATCCCTGAATGTCAGTCTCAGGAATTTCCTGGAAGACTTGTGAATTAGAACATGGAGGCATCCATCTTGAAGGTCTAAACTGAATGTGAAATCTCTATCTTGAGTGGCATGGAGGACCAGTCTCTGTGTCTCCATTTTGAAACATGGTGCCTGAATAAAAAGATTGAGAGCTCAGATCTATGACTGGGTGAAGGCTGTCATTGGCTTTTCACATCAAGAGCAGTGTTGGATAAAAGCCTGGTGAATTTATGTTTCAAATAATATCTACAGCCCTTTTTGTGAGTAGTGTGTCCATCTCTTGCTGCAGAAGATGGGCTCTAACTGGGTCTCTTGGGAATTCTGTAGCAAAGGGAACCCTTGACAATGGGGGGAGGGTGCAGAATGTGATCTGGAGGCCCTTTGAGATAATTTGCAAGACCCACACATCACTAGGGTAAATTCATTCCCATTCTGTGGCAAAGTGTTTAGTCTTCACCCTACTGGGATGTGCAAAGGGCAGCATGAGCATGTTGTCGTTTTCTTGTGTGATGGAGGCAGACAGAAGAAAAACAACTAGCATGGAAGCACTCCTTACCTCCCTTCTTTTTTCACCAGAGGCCCTAGGAAAGTATTATATTGGCTGCGATAAGGCTTGTAGGACTGTTTCCACATTTGCCCTGCCCTGTGGCCCTCCCCCCCACATCTTATTTTTCTGATCTCTGCTCTGAAAAGAAAGCTGATGTCATGCAATGTTTGTCTTTTTCGCAGCCTGCTTACAAACTTCCTCAACCTGGCCAGAGAAGAGCAGATCAGATGACAACAGCTGTGCTCTAAGTGCAGCCTTATGGTGATCCTTCAGAAAGGCAAATGTGGAGAGAAAGGTTTGCCTCTCTGCCAGTTGTAAATTCACTGCTGTTGTTATGGAATTAGCCAACATGCTGAGCTGCTCTATTAAGAACATGCACCATCTGCAAGACTGACTCCCAAGCATGAGCAGCGGGGTCATTGACAGGCGAGGCTAGGTTGTGTCCTGTTGCCATGACATTTCAGACCAGCTGTTGTGTATTGAGGAATGACTTCCAGTCCATACAAATCAATGAGGGCTTTGAAATTCCCAGATCTGCAGCATCTCTGTCAATGGTTGTGATGGGCACCCTATCAAACATCTTGTAAAGTTAGATGGGAGACTTTGTAGCAAAAAAAGGTTTGTTGACACTTGGATCTTGAAGCTGTCTTTCTAAATAGTGCAATAAATCAGCAACTCAACCTGACTGTGGAAGCTGTTTGAATACAGGCCAGTCTTTCTTGGCCAACAAGTTGACAGATGCAGGAACTAAGTACATGACCAATGATGGCATAGGAGAAGACAATTTGTTTTTGTTGGTTTTAATGGCACTTTTAACATTACTAGTTTCACCATGCAGAGGAAGTGGGAGCTAAGTGCCTTTCCCTAGGACACACCAGATCAGCTGACCCGAGATGGCCAGAGCAAAACTCAGGAGGCAAAAGTCAGAAAAGTTCTTCAATTGATGCATGGAAAGCTGAGTCTCACACACACACACCCACCCCGCTGTGCACTTAGTCTTGCCCATTTTGTGTTGACACCTGTAATTACATGGAGCAAAACAATAGTGTATTGGACTGAAGTCAGTGAAGCATCGCAATTGAATTCATTGAAAGAGGATGCTAATGACTAACACAGATGTCTAATAAAATTATACAACGACCTTACAGCATGTAATACTAGAGATTATTGAATAAAATTCATATAATACTGATAGATGAAGTACTAAACTTGAATTAACATACTCTAGACCATAGGCCAGGTCATAAAAATGATGCCAACATATATCTTGAAAGACCAAGTTAGACCAGAGGGTGAATTCTTTATGTTGGATAGAACAGAAAGTGAAACTGACATAAATATAGCTGGAGTATACTTCCCTGTATCAGAAAACTCCTTAGAATCGTCCCAAACATAAAAAAGACAAACCGAAAATGGTTTTGCCAGGTATCCACAAGAGCATGCTTCCAAACATGAGCAGAAGTAGTAACTGAAGTAAGGACAGCATTTAGCACCAATCCCTCTTTTGGGAGACAACTCTTGTCTGACACCGAGTAGACACATTTTTGCACTTTTATGTAGTGGTCGTACGCCCAATGTATTATGATCAGGTTATGTATTTGAAAAAGAAATTCTTCAACAGTGGCATTTAGAGTTTTAAATCTGTTTGAATGTTAAGAACTAAGTAAACCAAATCTTTCACCTACCAGAAACAGGGTTGTAGCCCAAATATAAAGAACATTAATGACTAACTGTAGGCTGCATGACCTACCTTTTGATTGGTTGACTTTACTAAGAGGAGGATGACAATAAATGGAACTACTACCCTAGTACAATTAGAGTTCCAATTTAAGTGCAGGGCTGCATCTAGGATTCAATAAATTTGGGTACTCTCCCCCTTAAAGTTAAAAAAGGGTGGGGGGCAATCTGGTCATAGTTGGAGTCTCTCAACAGGGCATAAAAATGAAAATAAAAATGAAAGTAGAACAAGTGTGAGTGTTATAATGTACCACCCTTTTTAACTGGTGTTAAATATGAAAATGAAAATCCATATTCATGTTTTAAAGTTTTTTCAGTTTCTTTTACACTTGCCAGTTAAATCCATAACAAGGCTGCATTTCCACCATACAGTCAATCATTCGTATGTCCATTCTTAAGTTCTGAAACAGCACTGAATGTTTGAACTTTCTGTCCGACAAAAGTACAACTGAAATGAAGAATCTCCAACAACACATCCAGTACAGACTTTTTCTCTGAATAACAACTGGGTCAACATACAGCTGAACATCATGTATGATGTGCCAGCATAACGATCACTAGTGTAGGTTGATCATTCAAATTCATCAATAAAAAAAAATGGCATAGATTAAGATCTCATACCTGCCAACCCCTCGAGAGGTGTAAGCGTAATATAAGTGGCAAAAAAGCATAATCTGAGCATAAAAAGTGTGATCTATATATTACATGCCATAATTACAATAAACTGTATGAAAAATTTGCGTTTATTTTTGCTTAACTTACCTGGATATGCAACTGGTTAAAGTTCTTGTCACAAATGGGCAAAATCCATGTGGATTAATACCAGAATACAAACACAAAACATACTGACAAATTATATATACAACACACACTTTAACTCATAGTCTACATGTCTAACTTTTACTGAATTATCGTAAAGTCCATTTCACAAATCCTTCAACAAGCATGACAATAAGCTCAACCTGAGTGCTGTATTACATCACATACATATTCTTTTTTTCTAAATTTGTAAAGCACTATTTATTTGTCCTTGTCTGATTCAACATTTTGTAAAGTTTAAAAAGATCCCTCTCGTGAACATTTCTCAGTCATTTAATGTCCACATATCAGATAAATAAAGCCTGTTTTGCTTAACATCTTGCGCTATTCTTTTAAAGTATAGACTGGTCCGCTAACCAATTCTCTTAAATAATATAATGAATCTGCAAGATAAGCTTTCAAATTGAAAAAACCCATCTGTTTTCTTAGAAATCTGTCATATACACCTGCTATAAATAGAACATAAAGATAGTGTTAGGAAAGTACATGTAGATCTACAATAGACAAGCATACTCCTATGCTATTTTTATGCAGCAGTCTTCTTTTCTAGCATATTCTCCAATTTATATGATGTATGGGATTAACGAGATGGTAATAAAAACAAGACAACTTTTTATTACTTTATTTTCTTTTTTTTTGTTGTTGCAATGTACCAATTATCCATATACAGGCAAGTGTAAGATGTAATTCAATGAAAACTAGCATCATGATTATGCCAACATTTTAATTGTTAGCAGGTATGAGATCTGCTGGTGCATTATAAGTTGGCAGTCCAACAATATAAGATATCAACCCTGATATGTATGATGGGTGGGGTGGTGGTGGGGCAACATCTTGCTATCATAACAATCAGTGCTGTGGAGCTCTGTTTGGACAGCATCGACAGGGAAGCTGGAGTCAAAATTGTCAAAAATATCTCAAATAGTCGGTAGCCCCTGTTGCACAGCGTAGAGTCTAACTGCTTTATTTGTACTATATTTACCCTGATGCCTCTTTCCTCACTGAGTAAGAAAATCTAGGCACAATCAAGTGGTTGCATTTTTCAAACTCTTTATTTCAGTTCCTTGAAGAGGGATGGTACCCAAGGAATGCCGAAGTCAGATGAACTAGAGGTGTAAATTCTTTAATGATGCCAGTCATATTTTGAAGTTCACCTTTAGGGTGCAGGAAGATAGAATGCAAGACATATTTCACAGAATGACAAACCAATCACATGTCTGCCTTGATAGACAGGCTGTGTAAATTACATGCTGACTTTGTAATGATCAAACAAAATTATTACCTTCATTAATTAATCTCCAACCATCACGCTCCATATCTGAAGTTTCGACCAGTTGTTTTGTTTTGTCTAGGTACATCATAGCATAAACAGATGGTGCAAGGGCTATCATTGTCTGTTCTCCACAATAACCTGGATAAGCTTTTTTGAATAATTTATTGACATCCTTGATAGTGTTCTGCACAACAACATCCATAATGTTATTTCCTGCAACAGGAAATAAACAAATTACTATTATATTTCTAGGCAGGGAAAAGAAGTTTATCCACACAATGTTACAAAAGCTCCATCCTCTCAATGAGTTTCATATTATTTTTAAATTATTTGTCAATTACAAAAATTGATAACATGTTTCCAAAATTACTCAAGATAAATTATTCACTAAATTTTGATCAATATTAAATCAAATATATGTAGTTGGAAGAGTAGTTCAAAACTGGATCTGTGATAATTGGCATGCAGTAAAGAAATGCAGAATGAAGATACATATCAAACACCACATCAAAGATGTAAAAGTAGATGCATATGTAATAAACAAAAATGTGAACTATGGGATATTTTCTAAACACCAAACTGATCAATTAGGTGTTTATCAACATGTTGCCATGACAGAACCCTCCCAAACAAAGAAAATGTAGTTTTTTCCTAGTCAGTTGATGAAAGAAATACACACCCCTATGTATAGTTATCACAGTTTAAAAATTAATAATAGATTTAACAAAACTGATCATTTTATTTTATAATGGAACAGAAACCTGACTGTACAAGTGATAATAATGGCAGTGGTCTTGTGAAAAAGAACTTCTCAAAAATGTAATTTTGTGAAAATTCCTTAAATCAGTTTTTCTGTTTGCTGTAAATTTTATTACAACACATGACAGTTGGATATACTAATTTGTATGCTGAAATTCACAATGCTTTTACATTACTAGAAAACAAATGTTTGTCCAAAAAAAGAATTGACTTTCTCATCAAACAACTTAAATGAGTAAGAGTAAGCATAAAGTATGTGTAGTCATAAAAAGAAATCGTTATTTATGTGCTAGTTATTTTTTTTTATGTATCAAAGCTATCAACATCCATACAACAAGTGTACCATGAATGGTACATTAATAGTCCTATATGCAGGCACCTACATGACATGGCCAACTTTTGGACAGTGTGGACAAATGTGTGCAAGTAACATTAAGCTTTTAACCATACAAGCAATAGGTTCCTTCCTTGACCAAAGGGAAACCATTTTTTGTGAATTTTTTTTGTAAAGAAGATGGGTTATAGGGACCTTAAGCCTTTAAGCTGTCTGACCCAACATATGTAGCATATTTATTTTCCATATCAGCAAGCCCACAACAAAGTTGGGTGCCATCCAGTGGTTTGTAATTAAAGGTATTTTACACAAACTTTTTCCCCTGTTGTGTCATAGAGGCTTTGAACATTTGCCTTTTGACCCCAAACCATGCCATCCAAAAAGTACTGTTTAGAAACCATGGTATTCATATTTGACTTAGTTTGATCTTGATCTTTTACATTTCAACCCCAAAATCAAAACACTTCTTTTCTTTCTCCAACTGCAAGCAATCCACACAGTAATATAAAGAACTTCAGCTTTTGACATTAAGAATACGACAAATATTTATCACCCAGAACATTATTTCTTATTTCAGTCACAGTGATCTTGACCTTTGACCTTCTGATCCAAAATAAAGTTTTTCCTTACTCAAAGTGAAAGCTATCCACAAAGTTCAATCAAAGTCTGTGATCTAGAACTAAAGTTACTGTGTGAAAACTAAAACATACAGACAGATCGACAGGTGATCAGATGGATATATAAACACAAGTCCCATGAAGGGACTGACACAACACTGGCCAAAAAAGAATTTTGACTTAAAATGTTCAAAAGATACCATTAAGTGCAGTACAATATTGTATGTCATAGCTTTTGACCCTCAACCTGATATCATCAATTGAAGATCAATTAACTTTTCTCTTACAATGTGAAGATATAAACATTCTAAGTTCAGTTAAAACAATAATTGGTGGAGGGTGGTGATCATCAAAGTTATTGAACTGTCATAATTCAAGATATTCTTCATATATATCCATATTCTTGGTTTGATAAAAATCCATTCATACTTGTTTGTGTTATTAATCTCATAAAACCAGTACAGCTAAAATCCGGAGTCAAGACTTTTGGCCTTAAAGTCAATGTCTGAGTGCTGACTATCAACTTGTTCACTGGAATGCAACTAAATACAAAGTCTGTGTTCATCAGCTTAATGAAGTACAAATATGCAATCAATACCTTTGACTTGACCCAATGGTCAATTAGGTCTGATTTTCAAACTCCTTCATAAAAGTATGAATATGCTAGTGGACAGATCTGTACCATTTTATTCGGAACCAATTACATATTGCAAGAAGTGTTTTACTGAAAACTCCAAGTCAGCGCCATCATTCATGCAAGATGAGAAGTGATGACATGAATTTCAAGATGTGCACCATTTTCATTCAGAAACATAACACATACTGCTCTAGAGTTTTAATGAAAAACCTATGTTGATACAACCATCCATTCTGGAGTAGTAACCACATTAAGATATTCAAAATAGCCACCAAGGTAGTCATTTTGGAGGTTGGATCAGCATAATTTTAACACAAGAACAACTATACATTGCAAGAAAGAACTGTAATCACTTTTTTAAATTGTAGTATATCCATCCATTTATGAGAAGTAGCTGTAATGAGATTATTCACATTTTGTAAAGTCATTTCAGACCAACTACACATAAAGAGAAGTGTTTTAATGAAAATCACCTGTCGATATGATCATCCTTTTATGAGTAGTGATAACAAGATTAACAAGATGGCCTCATAGGGCAATCATGTTGTAGGTCTGATCTGCACCAGGTTCATATAGGACCAACTAGATATCACAAGAAGTCTTTTTGACCATTGGTTTAGAAGAAGTCACTATAACAAGATTTTCAAGATGAGTACCATGGTAGCTATATTGGCAGTCTGATCAGCACCAATTTTGTTTAGGAAGAACTGCATATCATAAGAAGTCTTTCAGTGAAAACACCATGTAAGTATGACTATCCATTCAGGCGATGTAGCAATAACAATATTTTCAAGGTGGCCACCATGGTGACCACATCAAAGATCTATTTGGCACCACTTTCATTTAGGACCAACTCTGTATCATAAGAGGTCTTCAATTGAAAAACCAATGTCGATATGTCATTCCATTTAGTACAAATTGTAATAACAAGATTTTCAAGATATCCATCATGATGACCATGTTGGAGGTCAGATCAGCGCTAGTTTCATTTATAACTAACTAGGCATTATACTAAGTCTTTCAGTGAAAACCCCACATCGATATGACATCCATTCTTCTGGAGAAGTAATAACAATTCAAGATGGCTAATGTGGTGGTCCTATTAGATCTTAAATTATCACTAATTTCATTTGAGACAAACTAGTCATGATACAAAGTCTTTCAATGAAAACCCCATGTAGATACAAGCATCCATTTTGGAGATGCAATAACAAGATTTTCAAGATGGACATCATGCTGACCATGTTTGATGTCAGATCAACACCACTTTTATTTAGGACCTACCAGTTATCACAAGAAGTTTTTTTAGTGAAAACCCCATGACAATACCCCCTCCCCCATCCATTCAGGTCAAGTAGCTGTAACATGATTGTCAAGATGGCCACCATATTATATGCCCATGGGGCATCATTTTTTCATTTGGGACTGACCAGACCTTTGGATGAATATGTGTGTAAAGTTTCAAGGCAATCCTCCTAGTAGTTTAGTAGAAGTTGCCATGACAAACTCGCTCTAACAGACAGGCAATGTACCACATGCCATGGCATTAGCTCTTCTGGTCTATGACCAGCAGAGTTAAAAAGATGTGAAAATGTAATGTCTTATAAACCTCACAGTTACATTTCCATGCTTTTTTTGAAAAGGAACATTGAAAAATCTCTAATCTCTATCTCTCTCTCATACCTGTTAAGTACATCACACACTGGCCAGTTCCTTCAATGGCATTATCAGGCAGTGTTAAATCCACTGTAAATATCTGGCGTTCATTCACGGGATCTTTTTCCACTGAAAACATTAAATGAATTGAATACACTACTATTTAAGATGTGTCAACTATTCCTGCAACAAAGGTATCAGTTGTTTCATTTTATCTAAATTTTCCAACTCCTTAACTGTCTCACAATCTGTAACTAAAATTACTTTATACAGAAAATGTTGAGTAGCTCATGTATCCAGGTAATGACTGAAATTACTGGGTATTTTTTTAACCTATTGGAAAAGAGATATATTATTTTAATATCTGTCTGCTTGAAGCTGTGTTTCTCCCAACAGCCATTTAAATTTACCACAAAATATATTTCTGTATTGTAGTATTTTTTTCCTGTTAAACATATCAAAACAGGAGTGCACAAAATCCAACTTAAACATTGCTTTTCATTTTCTATTACTAAACAGAGGAAGGCAAATACATATTTACATACACTGGTGGTGGTGGTGGTGGGTGTTCAAACTAAAAAGGGGGAGATTTGCGGTCTCATGATTGGGTCCATGCATATGATGTAAGTAGTTGACTATATAACTAATTAAAAGTTGATATGTATTGAATCAGTGTTGTGCCTTGAGTGTGGAATCACAGGTTTCCCACAATTTGTTGCCTTTGTCCCCCAAGTCTTTACTCTTGTGCACATCCAAAGGCGTGCTTTTTTACCATGGAAAAATGAAAAAATTCACCTATTATTTTTCAGTTGCACATGTCTGTCCACAACTTTATTAATGATAGCAATGGCCAAAGTCACTAAAGGCAATAAAAACTTTCAGATGGCAATTAATTTCCATTTTAAAACAACATATTTGGCAACTGAAACATTCAAGGTTTGAGGTAGTATCGAAAATTGCAGTGCACAAGTCACTGACTGTCACTAGTGTAACTTATAGTCAAGGTTACATTATTGATAAAAGGGGTTCAATTTCTGGGGTGAAAAACATTAAGAAATACAGAGTTAGGTATTTTATCAGTTAATTATTAGTTTGAAAATAATTAAGAGAAAATGGGAATTATTATAATTATAATAAACTCTGGTAACTAATGAGTGAAGACTAAAAGTTAATTGACGCAACATCTGAAATGGAAAGTTCCAAGTGAACCAGGTATTAAAACATGTAATGATTTTATCAATTACCTGAGCACTAGAGGTGAAACGACATGTCTATGACACATGTATCGATGCAGATCATGATACAGAACCAACAATACGATACATATTGATACATGTAAAGAATAAACAGGCAAATGACTAATAATTATACATGACTGTTGAAGATTAAAAACAACTTTTATAAGGTAAATATCATTTTGAATTGATTCTCCACCTTTAGTATCAACACGTGCATTGAAATGTCAAAATTATTGATGCATTGATACATAAGTGAATCATTTCACCCCTATTGAGTACTTGATAAAACATTTTTTACAATAATGGAAATGCCCAAAGAAAAGTTGATAGGGAGTACAGATGCCAATTTAAATTAAGGTGGCAAAATTGTCAAAGCAATATCATCTATTTTTTTCAATTTTATCCATACTAGTGCATTAAGTACTATCTAGTATTTTTCTTTGTCTCTTTGAAATGTTGCGTGTTGTCCCCAAAATTTGGAGGACAGGGGGAAAGTGTTCTCTGCTCTTGGAATCCTAGGTGCAATGCTGTGAATATAGTTATTTATCCCTAATATGCTGCTTATTCTGCAGGGATTTTACATTTAAATGAAAACATTAATAAGTAATTAAATAATTGAATGAAAAAATATTGTGACTTTAATATAGAGCCAAGAAATGTCACTACAAAACATCCTATTATAGCATGCTAAAATTTGTATGGCTGTGACCCTATTAATCACATTATTTTTTATTACTTTATTTTATATTTTATGGTATTTGGTTGTAAAATAGACCCAAATTTTAGTATCAATATTATTTCCAGACTGTTTCTGTCATGCTTCTTTTTCCAGGTGACCATAACATAAAAACATCAGTTACCTACCTTGAAACTTCTTTTTTATTATTGAATGGATGTTACTTCAATGGCAGGTTCTCTTCATTTCACTGGTTACAATTTGCAGTTGAAAAATGTTCAATGCTGGGTAATACTTTGCTGAAGGTTTTAAATAGTCTCCCAACACTTTTCAAAGTTAAAAGGAGATAGTCTTTAGAAACTGAGTTGTGTAGCCATGCCTAATTTCATCATAGATGCAATTTAGGAAAATCATGTTTGGGGGATGTTGATTCTGTTGGTAGGTTTAGGAGTCCAAAATCATGTTTATCATGTGACATGCCATGACATAGCAGTGCACGTATGCACATACAGTTAATTCTCTAAACAACGACCAAGTTGGTTTCCAGGTTATGTCATCATGGTAACAAATCTGTCATTGTAAAAATCATGCCTTTAATTCAGAAGAGTTATCTTTCTTGTCTTAACCTTGTCAAACCAGCATGTATAAATGAGAAGAACACGTCAGAAATATAAATGTGTACTTCATATCTAAGAATTATTATCATAATTTTGAAGAAAAAAATCTTGTACATTTTTTCCTACAGTACAAAACTCATTTTTCTGAAAGGAAAATGTTTACATACTATCTTCTCATGCATTCTTGGTAACATCAAAATCCCAGAGAATTACAAGATCATTGCACAGAACAATATACATGTATATAGGAAATATGCATGTTTGTTACCGCGATATTGCTGTTGCAGCTGGATGCTGAATATTTTGTAATAAAGATCAAATTTATCATTTAACATGTTTGTTACAATTAATTTTCTGTCAGAACCCAAATATTCCATTAGTACATGTAGAAAATGTAATTGTGACAAGAGTTCACTGCACTTTAAAATTTAGGAACAGTAAGATGAAATAGCCAAGACCCCTATCAAGCTGGAATTGAACCATGTCTAATGAACAACAAACTGCACTCAGCACTGAACTTGACCTAACCCTATATTGGCATTGGCAATGACCAAAAGCGCTCATGGCAATAAAAATTCTCAGATGGCAATTCATTTCAATAAAAGTAAGTTATTTGGCAACTGAAAATTTAGGGACATGTATTGTTATCTGCAGATTTTTGTCTTGAAGTCACTGATGTCCACTAGTGTAACATATTTTCAAAGTTGTATTAATAATGTAACATATTTTCAAGGTTGTATTAATAATGTAACATATTTTCAAGGTTGTATTATTGATGCAAAGGACAAAATTTCTTAACAAAGGAATATGCGGAAATGCTTTGGCCAGCAATTAATAAACAAAAGTTTATTAGTTTGAAAAAAAAAGTTTAAGAGAAAGAGGAGAGTTATGAAAAAAAACACTAGTTAATAATGGGTAATGACTAAAGTTAAATTTATATAAGTCAGATCTGGAAAGAAAAATGTCATAAAGCAGCCATTTTCTGGATATAGTAGATAATCAAGTCACTACTTTTTTCTGGACAAAAAGTCTGGTGATTACTTCAAAAATTCTAGTGCCAACCTATCCTAACCAAATAACCACATAGACAGATAGATAAACAGACAGACAGATAGACAAACAGATAGATAGATAGATAAATCTGGTGATTACTTGAAAAATTCTGGTGCCAACCTATCCTAAACAAATAACCACATAGATAGATAAACAGACAGATAGACAGACAGATAGATAGATAGATACAGGGTTCATATACTTTTTGAAACAAAAACTTGCAGGTCTTTTACAGTTTCTTCAAGGTTCAAGAGCAAAACAGAATCAATAATATATTCAAGGTTCAGATTATTTAAGTAGCATACAGAAATCTTTAACTTTGCAAAAATTTGAACAAATCTAACATCTGTCCAAAGAGGGGGCAGAAGGCTAAAATCTTAGACCAAAAGATTTTAAATAAAAGAAAATTTGTGTTTGAAAAAGTAAGATATATACCTCCGGAAACTCTTTTATATGTCGGCTATGTCCGATGCTAATGAATTTTTGACCGAATGCAAAACACTTCGGTCAGACATTTGTAGTTATGAATCCAAATCTTTTTGTTTCTTATATTTGACTTCATAACTGTACAATCAAATAATTTCAAACCCCTTGTCTATCAAAGCAAACATGGGAAGGCAAATCTTTGTATGATAGATGTCAGACTGCCTTTAGTGTCGGTGATAATAAGTTCCTAATCCTGGCTTCGCACTTCCACCAACAAAGCAGATTAAGTTATACACTGCCACACCCAAATGAACCCATCAGTACTGCTATGCATACTGTCAAGCTTCAGAAAGAATCTCCAGTTAAATTGTCAGCATTTCTAAAACAATAAATACCATTGTGGTTTTGATTCAAATAAAGTAATGACACAGAGAACAATAGGAAATTTAAGACCAATCAAGCAAACAAAGCACCTATCCAAGTTTTGTTATTGGTTGTTCAACAGTAAAAACAGCCAATAAAATAAGTTTCATAATGTAAATCACCACTGAATAAGTATTATTCAACTAAAAGCAACATAGGAAAGACATCAAAGTGCTACTGTTTTTGCTGGAGTTATCATAGATAGCATTAACCATCTTGAATAAGAGAAAGAGTCCACATGTTTCAAAAGTTTGAAAGTCAACCCTTGTCAACCAGGCAGAATGTAATGAACACTTACATTTTTCAAAAAGCTGAAACTGTTGCAAAAAGAAACACTCTTTTTACCATGTTTGCCAAAGTGTCAGACAAGGCAGATATAATGGCAGCCACATTTAAATGCAGATCAGCAGCTTTTGTACAAATTTTAAATGCCTTCATGCCTGGATGCTTTCTGTCAAATTTAATCAAATTTTGCTGAGCAGTTTTTGACAACAAGTTACTTCAAGGTTTTTCTATTTTTAGTACTGTTGGCCATATTTGATCATGACTTGGCATACCTTATATACAGTTTGATAGCTCTTGATGCTAGGATGCCTTCTGTCAAATTTGGTCAACATCTGTTTAGCAGTTATGGAGCATACATTTTTTAAAGGTGTTTCTATTTTTAGTAGTGGCAGCCATATCTGATAGCAATTCAGCATCATTTGTATTAAATAATAACTTCTTTATGCGAGGATGCCATTAATTTTGGTTAAATTCAATAAAGCAGGTTTTAATGTTTGGTGTTTTATGGCACAGTAACATAGGTAGGTTGTTTAGTGCCAAGGCAATTGAAGTAAAGTGCCTTACCCATAGACAAACCACACCTGGCTGATCCGATGGTAGGATTCAGACCCACACCCTTTTGGTCATGAATCTAAATGATGAAGCGTGATACAGAATACTGATAAACCATCTCATTCAAGGTTACATCAATAGCAGAGATAGAGTTGAGGGTATACTGGGTAGCTGGTGTGTGGGTGTGTTGGGGGAGGGGGGCCATCACAGCCACTGGTTTCCCTTTGATTTTGATTGCTGATATGCTGGCAAAATTTTTTATCATCATTTTCTGCATTTTTTGGGTTGGTGTCTGAGACTGTCCAATCCTCTTCCCATGTGTCACCCTGAGCAGACAATCTTTCTGTGTACCCCACGTCCTGTACGTTATCACTAGTCTTACATTTTGACAGAAGTGTTATTGTCCATTCATGCTTTAAAACTTTCCTTCATTGCTGAGGAATGGATCAATTTGTTATATATCCCTCTAGGACACAATTCAATTGGAACTCCTTGATAGTTTCTGCATAAATCACCAGATCTTGATCTTACAAATGCCTGCATTCAAACATTATAAGTATCCAAATATACAGCAACTGAGATATCAACAAAAAACATAAATGTGATGATCTGATAAACATTCATATTGAATTAAAAAGAAATTCATGCACTGGACACAATAAATCGCAGGAACAGTAGATAATTTGCACGATCTGTCCCTCGTTGGGTTTTAAAAGCTGCATGATTTTTCAGTGTTTCTGAAAGAATCTCCTGATCCCATGGCCTGACGGCATCTCAGCAATACAAAGGTTCATGATCAATTTGGTTGAAATCCAACATTCCTTAGTATGGTGTGCAAACCAGAGGACGGGTAATCACTGGCAATATGTCTTGTGATCAATAATGTGGAGTGCTATAAACAAATGCATTCAAGGTCTCATCAGTATAAAACTGAATGCCAAATCTGGTTGAAATCCAACAATCCTTGGTAAAGGTATGCTACAGAAATTAAAGTCAAGAGGAAGGGCAATCAGGAGGCATAACATGGAACAATGAAGATCAAACTCATTCAAGGTCTAATCAATACACAGCACCATAGCAAATTTTATTGCTAACCGACAAAACATAATAAAGTTATGCTGCAGAAACCAAAATCAGGAGGACAGGAAATCGGTTGGCATAGCTACTGAAAATGATGTCATGAAACTGGAACTCAAATTCATTCAAGGTCTTATCAAAATAAAGCCCTATACCAAATTTCCCCGAAATCCAATAAATCTTGATAAAATTATGCTGCAGAAACCCAAGTCTGGATGACGGACAATCAGGAAGCATAACTACTGCACATGTTGTTGTGGATTGAACTCATTCAAGATCTTATCAATATAAACCGAGGTTTCATTACAAGCTGGTAGCTGGTGATTTTTCGTTATTTATTTTTACACGAACCACCACCTACAATTCTGGAATTTCAAAAAAGTTCATTTTAAAAGTTTCATAATTCACTATCTTATTCCATTGGAGACAATTCATCCAATTAGGATTAGTGTCTAATCTGTCATTTGGTACAGATTGGGCAAAGTCTAGAAGATATATTTTCCGCCTCATTCTTTTTACATCCAATCAATCATAATCAAAAGTGGTGATCACATGCCAGCAAACAGAGAGAGGAAGGCACATACTAAACTTTTTGCAATGGTTCAATATCAATATCAGTATTCTTAAACCTGATGATTCTGCATGATACATTTTGTTTCCTTATCATAACTCTCCCTCGATAACTCGTGGTAAGCAGGATCTATAAGCATAAGCGGGAGCATGAAATAGTGACAAAAAGAAATTTTGGTTAACATTGACCTGGGTGTGTGGTGTGGTGGTGGTGGGAGGGGTGTATGCTTGCTAACAACTTGCATTGCTACATGACAGTTTTAATCTCCTTTGTCCTACACACATATCTGTATAATTGATTTTAATATTATTGGTTGTTATGTTTTAAGAAGTCAAATAAATTGATGACAAACTTTAAATATAAATGAAGTTGACATGCAGTACTCACAAATTTGTGCATGAATAAAGTTGGAGTTGCTTCCCTCTCAGTATCAAACTGCATGTATCCATCATAAACAAAGATAAATGAACTAAAGCTTCGAAGCTAAAATTACACTCATAAACCATCTGAGCAAAATGCATAAATATGGTTGTACTAGTTAATTCCTCAAGACATCAGTTTTAAATGCCACGACTTCTACGTCAATAGTATGTGGCAATGATGACTTAGTACAAATCCATATTGTCTGTACTAATAAACACAGTATATGGTAGTTGCACTGTCCCAGAATATTACATCCAGATTGAGAAAAAAAAAAAATAATATGGACTCAAAAGAAAAGAAAAATCAGAAATATGTCCATTTTATTAGAACTTGCAAGTTATTTTCAAATGTATCACTGCAAAGTTTGAACAATCACACATTAGCCAAAGGCGAAAACTTAGGAGCTGTCTACCAGAAATAAGGCTTATCTACACCAGGGTGTCAGCACCATCCATGTATTTTAGTTGCCTGGAGACAACTAATCTGTTAATTAGCTTGTGTTATCATGTTGAAGGGTCATTACATTCTGGACAGTTGTCGAAATAAAGCCATCTTAGCCATTCAGTAAGCATTTAGTTAGATTCTCGCTGAAGCATTCATGGGCATCACCATGAGTCAATTGACTCTTTTCATCTTTTAATAGATGACAGCATATCACATTCATGACAATTTTTATACTGAAACTTAAGTAAAAGATAAAATTTAAACATGAATTTCATTTAACAAGACTTCTTGAATTGGTATTTATTTCATAGTGTTGCCACCAGTAGGCATTTACAAATATTTTCATTGATTGATATTTCATTGCATATTGTTATTCATTGAGAATTTTTTTTTAAACAAAATGTTGGAAAATATATGGTTTCTTATTAAAATCTGTGAATTTCATGATGATGATTCCATATTTTGGTGCACTATCTGGCATTATTGATGACAGAATGAGCGATATATCGAGCTTGCATTTGCCAGTTTTGATCAAGATTTTTTAATGTTAAGCAAAACAGCCGTCTATTTTTGGCCTCTTCTGTAAGAAAAAGATTGGATTCACACCTGCCTCTGCAGTATAAGTGAGTTCGCATGTAATTGGGGCATGCTAAAACAAGGGAGCAGTGTAACAGGATTTAACCCATAAGACCATCAGGAAAATATAACCCTGAGATATGAATTATCAATATGAATTTGATAAAAATTCTATAATCAAAGTAAGTATATTTTCAAACAAATTTCATATTTCTCTATCAAGGAGAGATAGTCTAACTTGAGTTGATACACCAACACCATTTCAGCTTCTACTGGCAATCAGGGCCCATAACTCATCTTAATGATAAAAGTAAAGGCTAAAAATCAAACTCTTTCAAGGTTTCATCCATATCAAACTGCCTACTGAATTTGTTAAAATCTCGTGGAAACTAAATTGTTGATGGAGGAGGAACTGAACGGATTGACTAACAATGTTATTACTATTGGGCCCTGCTGACTTCGTCAAGTGGGGCACTAATTACTACTGTCTCCAAGGTGATAAATAAACAATATATCCTAAAGAAATAAATAATTAAATTGGATATGTTTTCATTAGTTTTGTTCATTGTTTATGGTTTGTCATTTATGATTCACAGTGTATGATTTATCGTTTAGCATCAATTTTTCACTCTGCAATGTTTTACACATAGTGCTTATCATTCATTTAGTGTTCATTTTCATTTTCCATTTGTTCATCATTTCATTTGCATTTCAAAGGATTATGTAAATGTTTTAGGGTCTGCAGAAGTCAGATGTCATGGTTAAGAAGAGGTTAATTTGAGGTAATAACAAGACTTTCAAGATGGCCTTCAGGAATGCTGATGTTGTGGAGAAGTTCAGAAACTCACCTTCTACTCTTCTGTTATATTTGCAAATAGCATTTCCCTGACCTTTTGGGTCCAAGCACAGCTGAATCTGCTCATGCTCTTCAATTCCTTCATTCTAAAAATAAGGGCACGCAAAATTAGACAAGACTGTCACATGGCTTGTGATTTTGGTATTTTACATGATAACAATCAAAGTTTAAATAATATCATCAGCAAAAAGTCATTAGTCTTCTTTGAGTCACAGTTACCTTGACCTTTCACCTTTTGCTCCTAAATGGTTCTTTGTTCCCTCTAGGGCAACTTCTGCATAAAGTTTGGTGAAGGTATATGCAGGAAAACTCAAGTTATCACATAAACACCAAGGGACCAGCCATTTAAGTTTTGGACTTGACCTCTCTAGGGCAACTTCTGCATGAAATTTGGTAAAGGTATATGCAGGAAACTTCAAGTTATCACATAAACACTAAGGGACCAGCATTTAAGTTTTGGTCTTGACCTCTCTAGGGCAACTTCTGCATGAAGTTTGGTGAAGGTATATGCAGGAAAATTCAGGTTATCACATAAACACTAAGGGACCAGCCATTTAATGTTTGGACTTGACCTCTCTAAGTCAACTTCTGCATGAAGTTTGGTGAAGGTATATGCAGGAAAACTCAAGTTATCACATAAACACCTAGGGGCCAGCCATTTAATTTTTGGAGCTTTTTGCCAATTCCTTAAGTAGCACGTATAGATGAGTTTGGCCATGAATAAAATTTGCTAAAAGATTGAAATACAAAAGAACTAAAATTCGAATTTTTCCCAACTCTTAACTACAGCTATTAGTAATGGGTACATTGCAAAGGGCCCCCATGCACTTCTGTTTTCTTTGCCTTTGAGAGAAAACTGTGTTGGGAGAACAAAGTTAGGAGACAATAGACATTCAGGGGCCATCACTCCTCTAAATAAGGATGTGAATTGGTACATTGCAAAGAGCCCCATACTCTACAATTTTCTTAGCCTTTAAATGAGAAAGCTGTGTAGGGAAACCAAAGTTAGGAGATCATGGGTATTCAGGGGCCATCACTGCCCTAAATGAGGATGTGAAATGGTTGAAATCCAACTCCTTCAAGGTCTCATCAATACAAGCAAGATACAAAGGGTATAACTCGATCCAAAATGGAGTAGACAAGACAAAAGGTACAACCTATATAAGAAACATCTAGGTCTATGAAACAATGTTCATATCAAAGTATATCAGAATATGTTGAATAGTCCCTGAACTATGAAGTTTACAAGCAACATCTCATGTAAAGATATGAAGCTGATTGACAAAGTCCATACCTCTGTCCAAAATGGTGTAGACAAGACAAAACACATAAGAGGCAAATATAGGTCTAAAAGAAAATGTTTGGACCAAATTCCATCAGAATATGTTGAATGGTTCTTGAACTATGCTGACTGCAAGTAACATTCCAAGTTTCCATGTGAAGACAAGATTTGTTTCATAAGGGGCATAATTGTGTCCAAATTGGAGTAGATGAGACTAAACCAATTAATGGCACATGTAGGTCTAAGAGACAATTTTAATACCAAAGTGCATCAGAATATGTTCAATGAATCTTCAGCTATGCCAGTTACATCCCATGTGACAATATAAAGTTAATTGTCATGCGTCATAAATCTTTCCAAAATGGAGTTGACAAGACAACCAATAAAAGGCAAATCTAGGTCCATGAGACAAATGTTCATATCAAATTGCATCAGAACATGTTAAACAATTCTTAAGCTATGCTGATTACATGCAACATTCCATATGAAGATATGAAATTACTTTTCAAGAGCAGTAACTCTATTCAAAATAGAGTTAACAAGATAGAACCAATAAAATGCACATAAGGTCTTTGAGATAATGTACACACCACTTTGCAATCTGAATGTGCTGAATGCTTCCTGAACTATGCTGGTTACATGGATCTGCTGTAGTGAAGATTTAAAATTGATGGAAAAAGAGCAATAACTCCAGCAAAATTGGACCTGAAAGGAACAAACCTCTAAAAGAGACACCTACAAGTAACAGGCCATTTACCTATTACATGGTATCCAATTATGTACAAGGGTTGCAGAGGTTAGATGCTTACAAGAAGTGTGTACAGATGGACAGATGGACAGAAAAAGTGATTACCTTACGGCTTAGGCATCTTGATGTGGGTCCCTAATTTAGGATTGTAAACTCAATAAAATACTAATATGAAATACTTAGTCAATTGACACTATGATGCCACATTACACATCACTGCTCAAACATGAATATATAGAAAAAGAGTGAGTGGCAATAGAAAATCAATTATATTGAAAATAGATCATCAAAGCCTAAATAGTTAATTGCAATAATCATATTCATCATACGCAATAATATAAACTACAAGCCAAACTTACAACAATATGGAGTACTTTCTTGACAGCATCATAGTTCAGTCCTGGAATCACTGCATATACTGTTAAGAAAGTGTCCGCTGCCTTCAGGGGAAGTATGGGGTAGGTAACTGTCTGTGCATCATTTGCCCGCACCAGGACTCGCTTCGCTTCAGACTTGGTGCCCATCTTTGTTGAGGAGCAAACAGCTTTATCCCATGGCTCGACATATACATTGACCTATAACAAATATTTTGTAACAAGCAAATTCAATGAATTGTTTTCCCCAGCTAATGTATTGTGGTCACTAAAAGTATATAATAATGAAATCTAACTGTGACATTTGTGACAAAGCTGTAGAGTTACTGGGCAGACATGGAAAGTAACCAAGTTTCATGGCTCTATCACAAGGGGCATTAGAGTAAAAGATTCCACTCCGGAGTTGTTCAAAATTTAAAGAAAAGGTATTCCCCTGATTTTTCCCATTGGTAATCATTGTTATAAAAAAGAGGCCCAAGTGAGCCTGATATTACTCACCAGGGTAGCTGATATCTGTCAGCTTGTTAATGCAAATTGGCACACATATTGAAACTGTAGAGAGTAAAGAAAGGCTTGGAAAACATAGTTGCTACATTGTCTATTATTATTGGTGTCAATTATCTTCTTACCAAGACCGTATATATACAATCGCTTTCTCCGCATAAAAAGGTCAAGTCATTTATACAACCAGCATTGTCCCCTGGAGCTCTTCCTGCCTCTGGGGACTGGTCCCCAAATCATAACTTAGAAACTATTCACAGTCTCACACTTATGGTACAGAGTATATACACTTTCTTGGCATTAAAAGTGAAGTTAATCTGTGCAGTCAGCATGGATTCCTGGGTCTGTCCTTATTCCCCTTGGGTCCTGCCCCTGAAGTTGTCACTTGGAAACCATTGAGATCCCCACCCAAGGGAGCTCTAGTGGTTCAGTGAAGGCACTGATCTCATGATCAAAAGGTTGCGGTTTCAATTCCCACCATGTGATCAGCCAGGATTGACTACAAACTTTCTCCAAATTTTTGTTAAAGGTCATGGGTTTCTTTGCCCTTAGTAATTATATCTGAAAGTGTTTCGTGAAGAAAGGATTTTTTTCTTTATTCTTATTAAAAGCTAAAATGCAATATAAACACTTCAAATAGTTTGTGAGTAATGGCACTGAATTTATGAAATGCCATAAAATAATAAACAATACATGTGATAACATATAAACAACAAATGTTTCAGGCACTTTAATATGGCAATACCAGCAAATGTCAAAACCTATTAAACCAAACATATAAAACTTGCTTCAAATATTTAAGTTCAAATGTGCTAAATCTTTGGCAATAATTCTCCGCAAAAAATGTGTATAAACTTGGGCATGGCTTTTAGAAGTATATTTTCCCCAAAGCAAAATCTTTTTCTTACACATAATAAAATACAGCAATTCTGATACTTAGATACATTTATTGGTGTGCACTTGAGATACTTTGCTTTGAGGCTACGCTGAATTATTAGTAAATTCCAACACAACTTTTTTCCTAAGTTAGAATCCATTCAGCCATAAGATTGTATTACTTCACTGATATTTTACAAACTAATCTTATAAATATAATTATCAAATTATTATCAACCAAGTGTGTTACTTGTTACATTACCCTTTTACGTTTTTCTTCAGTTTATATTACAAATCACTCATTATAATCGATAATGTGTATTATTTGTATTTTTTATAATTTGTTCTATTTCAATTTATGAATCTTGTATTCTCAAGAAATCTTTCATGTTAATTTTTTTCTGTAAGGGGAAGAATTTAGCATAACATCAAACCCCAAGATCATTTCATAAATATGCATGGATGTCACTCATAACTGAATTAATCTGAAATCTTGACGATACAAGCTTACATACCATGGCTGATCAAAATCTAATCAGAAATATGGCCTCTATTGTTCACAATCTCAGCAAATCAGATGCAAGATCACCTCATTATTATATATAGATGTCAATCATACTCAAACTCATCTGAGATTCTGATGATATAAGCTTACACACCAAATCTGATCAAAATTTGATCAGATATATGGCCTCTAGAGTGGTAACGAGATCAGTCAAGTAGCTGCAAGATCACCTCATTAATATGTGTGGATGCTGCTCACAAACTCACTCATCTGAAATCTTCATGATATAACATGATATAAGCTTACATTCAGAAATATGGCCTCTAAATTGTTCACAAGCTCAAAAAATCATATGCAAGGTGACCTCATTAATATGCATGGATCATGCTCATAATCAGACACATCTAAGATCTTGATGATACAAGCTTACATAGCAAGCCTGATAAATATTTAATCAGAAATCTGCTCTAGACTGTTCATGAGCTCAACCAATCTGAATGATGGGGGTTGATTTAGGTTTGAGGGTATTTTGCACTATTTCAAGTACATTTTCTGAGTACACAGAGGCAGTAATTTTCATCAGCTGTCTGCTGTCATTCCAAATAGGTGAAAAACATGTAACTGTATGTTAACTTTCTCAACAAGGTTAGAGTTGTAGAGCAAACAACATTGCCCTGTACCTTTCCCACTTTCAACAGTGCTCCAGAATTCCTGAGTGGAACCAAATGTGTATAAAAGAAAACAAAAATTGATCAGTGACATTGACCAAAGAAATATTACCTTGACTGTGATACATGAGATATCATCTAACTGAGACACATAAGTATAAGTGTACCATTGTTAGTTCCTATGTCTCTAACAGCTTTTAAGATATGAATAAAGCAGAAACAAAAGAGACCTTTAAATACTAACCTGTGACCCTAACTTTGAAGATGGGACACCCAATATGGAATGCAACATGTCTTCAAGTGACAATATAAAAGAATACCAAGTTTCATTCATTTATCTTAAGCAACTCTCATGGTGTTCATACAATGCTGGAGAGGTTTGGATCTTGTTTTACAAGGACTTTTATAGGAGTTTTTAAAGGACTTCCAAAAGCTTTCCGGGAGTGCTTTTTTTTCTTCTTCAGAAATTGAACTTTCTCCATACTTTACTTTGTTTATAACTGAATAAATAAGTACAAAAGAAGTAATCTAAAATGTGTCCATACTCCATGTATGCCCCTGCCAATATGATGCAATTAAAGGGCAAGGTTATAAGATAAACAGGGACCATAACTCCATAAAATTTTGCTTGGAAACTATAAAAATCAAACTTTAACAAGGCCTTCTTATTATAAAGCCTTGTACCAAATTTGGTTTCAATGCATCAAGTCCTTAAAAAGTTATCAAGTGGAAACTGAAGGGCAAAGTTTCAAGTCAAACAAGTGCCATAATTCTGTAAAACTGTGTCAGAAAATGTTGAAAATTGAACTTGACTAGGTTGTTATAATGTCATATCGAATACCAAATGAGATTTAAATTCATCAAGTCTTTCAAAAGTTTTTAAGCTGAAACAAAATTGAAGGGCAGAGGTCTAAGTAAAACAGTAGCCATAACTCCATTCACTTTTGCAGGAAAATGGTGAAATCAAACTTGAACTAGGCCTTCTTAATGTAAAGTCTTACACCAAATTTATTTTTGTTCGATGAATTTTTTCAAAAGTTATAGAGCAAAAACGAAATGTATGACTGACTGTGTGTAAAGTGGGTGATACTCATAAACACAGCTCATTCCTTGTCATTTTATATTTCTTACTGACTTAGTCATCCATCTGCAAATGTGATTTGCATGCCACTACAGCAAAAGGGATGCTATCCATGAGGTAGCTACTGGTGCCGTGTCTTCTGATCCATCAAATTTTATCCCATTTTATTTACTTATTCATTATTTGTGGAAAATAAATAAATAAGAAAAGTTCCTAAATTGGCAAGTGATACATTATATTCAGCTTTAGTATTATGTATTCCCTCCAATAAGGGACCAATCATTATAATATGTGGGGGGCTAGGATATTCTTTCAAACCAGGTTATCTCTTTCTTTAACTCAAGATAATTTATTTTTTTCAGCTAAAATAATGGATACAATTATGTTTTCTTGCTGTTAAGACATTATTTTTAGCTATTTGGTTATGAGGATTTTTAAAACAAATCAAATCCGAGACACACACACACACACACACACAATTGCCAAAAGATAAATGTTCGGTTCCTAAAATCAGGAAGTTTTTTTAAAATTCAAGTAATTTATCAAGGCAACAGCTCAGATTCAATGATTTTTCAAGGTTGCAGGAAACATGGCACCTAAGTTGTAAAGCAGAAGGGAAAAAGTGACTGAAACCTACAACAACAAAAAACAAGTTATTGAAATAGTAGCTTCAGAAATTTACTAGTCCTGCTGAATTTTCACTAGTCCTTCTTCACTACCTGAAAACTTAAGTAGCCATCAGACTATTGAAATTATGAAAACTACTAGTCTGACCGGAAATTTACTAGACTTTTGATCCCTGTATAGGTCATGATGAGCCTATTTTGTTGTAAAGGTGTGGTAGTAATAGAGATGCATATCATCGTCAATTTCACAGAACAAGGCTGATCACAAGGTCGTGTATCAGGTAATATGGCAGGTAGTAATAAACAGCAACAGCATTGATTTCCTAACAAAATTAAATGAAAATAAAAAGCTTTACTGCAAAAGCTGTTGTCTGCCAAAAAGGGGCGTTATTGAATGGCAATTTTTCTTTTCTGATTTTCAAGCTGGGAAAGTCAACTTTTTTCACTCAGCATGGTTGTACCATAGGTGTAAATCCCTTGAACAATCATTGTGAAATGCTAAAGGTTTATAGTTTCAATGGTTTTTTTTGTTGTTTTTGTTTTTATTTTTGTTTTTCTTTAAACTGGCTTATGTTCACAATATTTAATCTTGACACTTATTATTCAATGTGGCAGGAAAAACAATGTGATAGGTGATTCCAAGCCAGACTACTTACGTTAACACCCTTCGATCTTAAAGTTAAGCTCAAGTAAGGGCCTGCACCTGCCACTTGGTGGTTAAACAGGGCATTCAATAAAACTGCGACAGAAAGTAAAGATTTAAATTTAAGGATGTTTGTGGGTGCTCCCTAATGGGGATACAGGGGGCAGCTGAAAGTAGCTGGTTGCTTTGGCACATTAGGCAGGTAAATTACCCAGCTACTGGCACTTAGTGAATGCCCTGTTGATCCAAGAATAATTAAGGAAATGATTCAAGTTTTAACAACAAGCAAAACAACCAATTTAACTTGCAAGGCATGTGGAGAATGACATAGTATTTATAAAGATGCTAATTTTGCTTTCAAGAAGGCATACAGGTGCACTGAAAGGAGCAGAAGGGCACACAGTGGGGGTACATTGAAAGGAGCAGAAGGGCACACAGTGGGGGCAAGGGCAGGGCTATGTGACCTCTTTTTCTTTCTAGCTGGAACACTGTATGTGAAGATCTTGCTAATATCAAACTCACCCACCTTGAAAAAATATAAGACTATTTAACAAGTGTGAGCAAAATCTGATTATAAGTATTCAGTACACGCATCGTGTTTTTATGACTCACCACGCAATCTGGTGGATGTGGAGAAATGGGCAGGGGATTAAGTGCCCACTATGAGTAGTGTAAGTCCAATCAGTCAAGTGGATTTTCACCCCAGTCTAGTGTAAATCCACTCAATCTAGTGGAGGTCTGTCACATATTTTATTGCAGTTGTACATATAAGCCTCGTAAAGAGATTACAAATGAATGCCGTAATATTTATATCAAACATGTACGATCATGAACACTGGAACATTATGACATGTATGTCATAATTCTTTCCAAAGTATATTAAAATTAAAAAGATACACAAGCTATACTATGGAAAGGTTCTTCTGTACTTTTGCCCTTAAACTTTGAAAATAACATTGTTTATGAGAGAGTACGGCAATTTTTTTAATGCATGGAATTGTGTACAATGTATTGACTGTTGCGCTCTATCAATGGCCATTCTTGTCATAAACAAAGTGATTTCAATGTGGAAAAAAAGTTACTTTTTGTCCGCACTTTTTTCATGAATCTACATTGCATCACCAGGCACTGGCTGAGGAGTATCATTCTTACTTTGAAGCCAGCCGCTATGCATGTTGCTGTAGCTTCCTGCCTTGAGTCAACAACAGTCCGTCATGACAGTTTCTACATGTCATCAGCTAATGTTCAATGTCGCGCTTCGATGTTTCAAAATCTACAGTACAATAACTGTTGAATGAAAATATCACAAAAAGACACACCTTAAAACAAAAAAGATGTTAGTTTGTGAAAAACAAATTTGGACTGAGAAACGCATTTGATGTTAAGTTCTTATATTATCATGTAAAACTGGTCTCTACCATTATATGAAAAACTAAATATAATTATTTTTATTTTCCCATTTAGAGACCTACCAATTACCTTAAATTTAGGGGGAAAAAAAGTGTAATGGCCTTGATGCATGTCTAAACTTCGTTAAGTTTTGATATTATCGAGTAAAACTGGTTTCTAGCAGTATATAAAGCAAACTATAGTATTTTTATTTTCCCGATAAGGGACCAAGCATTTAAATGTAAAAAAATGCATAAGTCCTAATTCACATCTTACATTATTAATATTTTATTTTCTAAAAATCA
This sequence comes from Margaritifera margaritifera, assembly GCA_029931535.1. Classification (NCBI taxonomy): domain Eukaryota; kingdom Metazoa; phylum Mollusca; class Bivalvia; order Unionida; family Margaritiferidae; genus Margaritifera; species Margaritifera margaritifera. The sequence continues at coordinate 1,891,595 of JAQPZY010001481.1, forward strand.
CAACAAGTGTAATTTTCTTAAAGCTAAATCCTATCACACCTGCACCCCCAGTAGCACATAGAGCAGAAGTTAAATTATTTCAATCAGAATTCAAGTATGTCATGGGAATATTGTTATGAAAACACCAAGGGCCTCTGTTTAATGAAGCCACTTCAGCCGGGATAACATCCTGTAATGCAAGCACTAGAAAGACGTGAATGAAAGAGCATTAGATAAACAAGTAACATGTCAACTCTGCCCCTGGGCATAAGCAGCAACTTCAGTGTGTTTTCTCAATAAATGATATTTCATAAAAGAACTTCTTGTACTAGTTATTATTTTGTCATAGTTTCCCTTTAATGTCTACACAGTTTCCAAAACCTTCTTTAAAGAAATTATTGAAAACAGAATACAAATACCTTTATCTGTAGACTTAGAAAAATGACTGATTATTTGAGAGTATGATCATTTTTAAATGCGCCGAATTTGTCTACACGGTATTGAAGGCTGCTCTCTTTCAGTGGCTGTTCATGCCATAAACGAAGTGGTTTTTATTAAAAAGGTTACTTTCTTTGTCACTTTCTTTGTAAATCTATCATCAAGCACCGGCCGAGGAGTGACATTTTTACTTTGAAGTCAGCCGCTACACTTGTTAACAATGGCCATTCAGGAAGGTGTTGAGCTTCTATCTTATTTTTTTAGCCCCGATGTTTCAAAAGAAGCATTAACTTCTGAATGAAAATGTTTTTGTTGTGTGTGGAAAAACGAATTTTGGACTTGTAATATGGAGCAAGAAACACAATGTGGTCAAGTTGTGATATTTTTGCATAAAACTGGTTTCTAGCGGTATATAAAATAAACCATATAAAAGTTTTATTCTCCCAATTAATATTGCAATGCAGCACATATAATACAAGTCTATCGCAGCAACACAAAGTTATTACATGTTTACGAAAGCTGTATTACACTACAAGCTTTCTTTTTTTTTTTAATGCATCTTTTTTTTGTAATAAAATGTGTTTATTACATGCAAACATGAGAGAGAGAGAGAGAGATTATGCACCATAACTTTCGATCGATGTTAGCCATAGCTTTTTATCGGTAACTTGGAAACAGGCATTAATAATGAGAGAGTATGCATTTTTGAAATGTGCTTCATTCATCTTCATTTTGGAATTCATCTACTGACAAAATTTAGAAATACAATTTTGATTCCACTCTTTATTTATGTAAGTTAATATGTAAATTGCTGCTTAGCAATTAATTTTGTATTTAACAAGAATTTATATAATTCATTGGGTTATTCACCTGCTATTAGTGTCCTTTGTCTTCTTTTCTTATTATCTATTGTCGAATCTAGTCATAATTAACCATGTACGAACTTAATGCTTCAGAAATTTAATAAACTGAAAGTCCAATTAGCAATATTGCAATAATCAAGGTGAACCTGAAATATTCATAAAATTGGTTTCTATCAGTATATAAACAAACAATCTGATTAAAATAATATATACACAGTCCTACATGGAGATCCGAAAGACACCGATAAAAGTTCATGTTTTGGTGACCTTTGGAATTCCCAGTCCAATTATTTTGAGTACCCTTTCAGATAAAACATTGCAAACTCGTGTTATGGGAAGTTATCGTTAGTAACCATACCTTCCGAATGACACATGTCACTTTCAGAAATTTAAAAGCTGTGATTGGATTCATGAACATGACATAAAACAACATTTTTAAGAAAGCTGTATTATACTACAGGCTTTCTTTGTTTAAAAAAATGCATCTTTCTTTGTAATAAAATGTGTTTATTACATGCAAACACGAGAGAGAGAGAGAGAGACAACAGACAGACAGCGATTATGCACCACAATTTTCGATCGATGTTACACATAGTTAGACACTTTTTATCACTTTCACCTGTCCATTTGGTAATATTAAACTCGACAGATGACCGAACCAGCAATCCTAAGTATATTTTTTAAAGCTGTTGGTCATAGAATGCAGCATCACGTGCTTCATAGAGTCTGAGTAAAAACAATAGATCTACGGTAAGAGTAAACACGTGTCTAGTTCCTTAGAAAATGTGTCGCATGGACATGTATATTTGAGTCGCAAGTACTAAACAGGCTGGAATAGTAGAGCTTGTACATTGGATAGTGCTGTGTATATTTCATTGTGTGAGAACATGTTAAGAAAAAAATGAAAAAATGATTGGGGTAATAAAATTTAAGAAATCACAGCATTTCTCGCATTCTTTTATTTTAATAACGGAATGAAACACGCTAATACATGTATTTATGTGTGATTTCTTTTACCTTTTATTTGTTTAAAAACAGAATCTCTCTCCCCCCTCTCTCTCTCTCTCTCATTAAAATTAAGACAATTAAACTTTGTATAATTTGTATGATTTGTGAAGCATCATTCATGACTCTTTGCTACGCAATTTATCTTTCATCTCTTTCAATACACGTATGTGAATGCGTTTTAGTGAGCGAGTCTTTGAATATTATGGCATTGTGTAAAAATAAAAATAGCATTCTGCACTGTGTGTTGCAGCTGAGCCGATAGGTAAGTTCCATGCAAGGTAGTGGGCATCCACTATTACATAATTATATTGCTGCGAGTTTCAAATGGGCAATAAAACTTAATCTGTCCACTACAAGCCACGACATGGACAATCCACGATGACCACTATATCTTTTCCGCGACGGACACAGCGTGAAGTAGATTAAGGTCCACCATGGGAAAGTGTTTCTTCATAAAAACGCAATGCATGTACTGTAGTTGCTAGAGTGTTGACAAGCTCAGCCAATCAGAGGCAAGGTCACATCATTAATATACCTGAATTTTACTCATAACTATCCCCTACCAGGATCTTGATGACATAAGCCAGTTTACCAGGTATGATCAAAATCCTATCAAAACTACAGTCTCAAGAGTGGTAAAAAACACTCAGCCAATCATAATAAAAATCCAACATTTTGACATTATTAGCATATTGACCAAGTTTGATTAAACTCACTCCAGAAATATTGTCCCTCAAGTGCAAGAAGCTCAACCTATCATATGCAAGACCAGCTCATTAATATGTGTAGATCTCAGTCTGAATAAAATACATCATATATACAGTCAAACCTGTCCTAATGGTCACCTTTACTCAGCAGTCACCTGTCCACAATGGCCATTCTAATTTCCCCCTGGCAAATTTCCTATATAAATGTACTGTATGTAGCGGTCACCGGCCTTCCGCAGTCAGCGACCAGGTCTTTCCTAACCAAACAATGGTTTCTCCCTCCCTTAAGCGGTCACTGAAGTGTATCTACAGTGACTGCTCAGTCTATGCAAACGGAATTTTTGCTTCATGAGAAAGGCTTGTTTAGATAAAGTAATATCATGTGAATCGATGTGCAAACATTTCTTCTCTCGCTTGTACTCGTAACTCCAGTCACGTTGACAGTGAAACTCAAAGGTGTCAATATGTCAAATTAGAAAGCGAGGCAGTTTTTATCATTAGGGTAAGGGGTCAAAGCAATTCATTTGCTGGATGGTGGGAAAAGTAGTCATTCTACTGCAGTGGAAATGTGCCAGTGTGACAAGTATAGATTGATATCTTCTATTTGCCTGTGAACTAAAGCTATCTCTAAAGAAAAAGTTCATCTTTGAGAAGAGTTATGAATTACATCCCTTTTCATTAGGGTCAGGGGTAATTATATATTTAAAACTTGTCTTTAACATCAGGCAAAGTTTCGGTTCATGGGTAACAGAGAATAGACATATACAGCTTCTTTGGATTTCCTATTCATCACAGGCTTCTCATATAAGCCGACTGTCTTTTGATCTAGGAGAGTTGAGCAACTGGCTTATCCACATATTATATTTTAAGTATGTACAGCTGTTTTCAAGTGAAACTTACACAAGTTGACTGACGAAAGAGTCAGTCTTCTGTTTTACAGTCATATGTAAGCTGTAAATCCGTAGTGAAATTATTGTTTTGTCATAGTGCACAAAAGAAACTAAGGTCGGTGATTATTTTAAATAGTGATGATTTAATTTATAGGATTGGATTAAAGTGAGCATAATACAGTAATCTTGTGTGGAATATAAATTTGGGAGAACAACATCTATGTGTATTTTATGATTTTGTTGAATAGTGCACATAAAACAATACTGATAATGTAATAATAATAATAATAATAATAATAAGTTTGATCAAAATTGGAACAGAAATACAATTTCTAAGTTCAGCTCATCACAAGCAAAATCACATCATTAATATGCATAGATCGCATGCATTATTACACTCATGTGAGATCTTTGTCATATAAGCCTCCCAGTATATTTCAAGTGTGATCAAAACCAAATAAAAAAATATGGCTTTCAGAGTTGTAACAAGCTCAGCCAATCAGATGTAAGATCCCATCGTTATTATGTATGGCTGTTGCTCATTATCAAACTTGTTCAAGATTTTGATGATATAAGCCTAAGTTTGATCAAAATGGGATCAGAAATATATAATCCAGAGTTGTAACAGGCAATTGTTGATGAGCTGACTGACTGATGACAGAAACAGGACCATAAGTTTGCTTGACTTTACGGCCATGTTAGCTAAAAACAAATTTATACATGTAATTTATTGAATCAAAAAGTATATGTACTATTTTAGAAAACAAATCAGCTTACTTACCCAACGATCTTGATCATCATAGTTGAAGATGGTTACTTTTATATTCATTTGCTCCAGGCGAACTGCTTTATAAGGAAGATCAATTTGGAGGAAGAAGTTCTTAAAAGTTTTGAATGTAACTGGTTCAGCAATACAAATACCATATTCTGACGACATCCCAATGGCCTGTAGCCTCCACTCAGTTATTGAGTGTGGTGTAGATCGTTTTATGTCAATAACCCCACTGGGGCTGTTGCAAAAAAAAACAAAGAGTTATTTAAGTGGCATTACAATCTGATTCAGTGGCATTACTACAAACATTTAGAGAATAATCAGAAAAATGATAACTACTTACAAAAAAATACATATTTACTATGCGCATGAATAATAAATAAATAATAAAAGATAATAAATATACAATAAAATACATATATACTATGTCCCTGAATAATAAGTAAATAATAAAAGATACCTACATACATTAAAATGCATATTTACCATGTGTATGAATAATAAATAAATAAATAAAGGATAACTACATACAATAAAAACATATTTACACACGTCAGGTAAGATATATAAGAGATGTAGCTGCTGTGGTGCACATATTGGATGTCAGCTTGTTACATTTTCATTTAGGACAATGTAGACATCATCAGAAATCTTTTGGTGAAAACCCCATGTTATAATGATCATCCATTCAGGAGGAGTAGTGACAACAAGATTTTCAAGATAGTCATTGTGGCAGCCATATTGGATGTAGGTATGGCACCATTTTCGTTTAGGATCAACTAGGTATCATAAGAAGTCTACTGGTGAAAACCCCATGTTGAGATAGCCATTCACTTGGGACAAGTAGAAATAATATTTTAAAGATAGCCACAATTGTGGCCATATTGAGGGTTAGTCATTTTCATTAAGGACCAATGTGGACCTCACATTTGCACCATTTTCATTTAGGACCAACTAGACATCATAAAAAGTCTTTTGGTGAAAACCCCATGTCAATATGACTTTCCATTCAGGAGGAGTAGCAATAACAAGATTTTCAAGATGGCTGTTGTGGTGGCCATATTGGACATTTTCATTTAAGACCAGCTAGGCATCATAAGAAGTCTTTTAATGAAAACTTCATGTTGATATGACCATCCATTCAAGTGGAGTAGCAATAACAAGATTTTCAAGATGGCGGCTGTGTGACCGCCATACTGGACATCAGATCGGCACCATTTTGATTTAAGACCAACTGGACATCATAAGAAGTCCTCTGGTGAAAACCCCAGGTTAATATTACTTTCTGCTCAGGTAGAGTTGTAATAACAAGATTTTTAAAATGGCTGCCATATTGTATGTCAGATCAGCACCATTTTTATTTAGGACCAGCTAGAGATCATATGAAGTCTTTCAGTGAAAACCCCATGCTGATATGTGCATTCATGTATGTGGAGTAGCAAAAACAAGATTTTAAAGGTGGCCACTTTGACCATCAGATTGGAACCTACTTGAACTTGACATCATAAGAATTCTTTTGGTGAAAACCCCATGTTGATATGACAATTCATTCAGGAGTAGTGATAACAAGGTTTTCAAGATGGCCACGGTGGCGGCCCTAGGACATCAGATCGGCACTATTTTCATTTAGGACCAACTAGACATCATAAGAAGTCTTTTAGTGAAAACCCCATGCTGATATGACCGTCCATTCAGGAGGATTAGCGATAACAAGATTTTCAAGATGGCTGCCATGGTGGCCATATTGGATGTCAGATCGGCACCACTTTAATTTAGGACCAACTAGACATCATAAGAAGTCCTTTAGTGAAAACCACATGTTGATATGACCATCCATTTAGGAAAAGTAGTGATAAGAAGATTTTCAGCACCATTTTCACTTAGGACCAACTAGACCATAGGATAAATGTGTGTAAAGTTGGAAATCCTCCAAGTAGTTTAGGAGGAGTAGCGATAACAAACTTGTACAAATGGACAGACAGATGAAGGACAACATAACATCCCATAAGCTCTAACTATGTGGAATTCCTTTGTTATAAGATTAAGATAACAAAAATATATGTCATTAATTCAGATTGATAAAAAATTTATAATAACATTAAAACTGCATAGATCAGAAAGTATGCTGTAATTTTATAAAACAAGGAATATAACTATTAACTGAACACCAAGTTCACACACTCCAGATATATCAGAAGACCAATTATTTTTTTTTATGTTTCCTTAGTAAGATTATCATCATAATTGATGACAAAAATACAAGTAGACCAAAAAATATCATAGAATTAAAAATGGATTAACAGAGACACATGATCTTTGATAAAACAAAGAATGTGACTGTAAAGTTTTTCCTGTTTTTGTCAAAATAGATAATCAAAGTTATTATTCACCGTTTTTTAAAAATTATATTTACATTAAAATGGATTTAAGAACATGCATTTTAATAAAATATGAAACATAACTATGTGGACCATTTCCCCTTTTAAGATTCAAATAAGAAAACTAATGTCAGACATTGATGGTATTAAAAAAGTACTTTGATAAAACCAAAGCTAGTAGTGATGGGTGCACCGCAAAGAGCCCTGGTCTCTACTATATGCTCAACAGGGCCTTAAGCAGAATAACTTCTATTGGAAAGCCAAATTTTGGACAAGATTGGCATTCAGGGGCCATAATTCTTTTAAATGATCATGAGGAATGCTGAATATCCAGCTCAATATAAAATTGCATAGTAACCTTGGCTGGACTGCAATGTTCTTTAGTAAAGTCATGCTGCAGAAGGCAAAGTTAGGTTGATGGGCAATCAGGGGCCATAACTCTTCTAAATTATAATGTGGAACACTTGAAAGTAGACTCATTCAAAAACTTATCAGTATAAAGCCGCATGCCAAATTTGGTTGAAATGCAACAAAGATTAGTAAAGTTATGCGGCAGAAAACAAAGTCAAGAGGATGGGCAATCAGGGGTCATACATCCTGTAAATGATGCTGTGGAATGCTTAAAATGACACTCGCTCAAGAGCTTATAAATCTGAAGCCACAAGAAAAATTTGGTTGAAATGCAACAACATTTGGTGAAGTTAACTTGTGAAAACCAAAGTCAGGAAGACGAGCAATCAAGGGGCCATAATGCTTCTAAATGAGACAAAACCCATTTAAGGCACATCCAAGTGTAACAGACTTGTTTGTACCAAACTGTAACAGAAGATACCATTCTGAATGGTTCTAGACCTATGGCAGTTACGAGCAGCATCCCATATGAAGATATGATGTTAATTATAAATGGTCATAGCTCTACAAAAAATGAAGTAAATGATACAAAACCCATAAAAAGTATATCTAGGTCCAAGAGACAATGTACACACCAAATCGCATCATAATATGTTAAATGGTTCCAGAGGTATGGTGGTTACAAGGATCTGCTGTAATGGAGATGGTACTTATGGAAAAAGTACAATAACTCCTTCAAAATTTGACCTGAAAAGCCAATACCTTTAAAAGGCACATCTATGTGTAATAGGCAATTCACCTACCAAATGAAATTCAAATATGTGAAGAGTTGCAGAGCTATACTGGTTACATGCAACATCCTGGGTGTGAAGATATGAATTTAATTGTCAATTGTCTATTCAAAATGGAGTTGATCAGACAAACCCCATAAAAGGCACATTTAGTTCTATGAGACAATGCAGACACCAAATTAAGAAGAATAAGTTAAATGGTTCCTTAACTATGCTGGTTACAGGATCTACTGTAGTGGCCATGTGATATTGATGGGAAAAGAGCAATAACTCCAACAAGACTGCACCTGAAAAAACAAAACTTTAAAGGGCACATAAACATGAAATAGGTAATTTAACTACTGAATGGTCACAAGTGTGAACAGACAGACATATGGACTAATAGAGAGACAGAAAGGTCATTACTCTAGGGCTCTTGTATCTCTACATGGGACCCTAATAAGGAATGCAATTGTGTAAATTTTCTGCAAAGGATTATTCTTCGATGTTTAGCTAAATCCTTGTATTACACTACTGCTAATAAGGGAAATAGTCCAAAATACCTGACATGCAATTTACTGAAAGCATCCATAGCGGTTTCTACCACTGGATAAAATCTCATTCCAGAATATTCCATCCACTTACCCAATGTTTTGTTCTTCGAACAACCATGATTCTTCAAATTTGGATCTGATGAGCAAATTGCCGAAGTCTTTGGTTGCCTCACCAAAATCAAGCACTACCTTATCTGATCCATCTGATCGTCCCTCAGGGAATATATCTGGAAAAAAATTAAATGCACACCATCATGTAACAAAAAATTACTAGGAATCCCTGCGATTCCATGCAATCAAATCATCCAAGTGGTAACAGATAAACAGAAGCCACTTCACATATAGAGGGATAATGCCTAGAATCTATTATTGTTTATCAGTGCATAAATAAGGTACAAAAGTAAAACAAAAAGCACATAACTAATACTAACTTTAATATTCTTCAAGTTTAATTTGCTTTCAGACTCCATCTGGGAACTACCAGTGTCATGTGTCATTTGATGCAACCAGTTTTATCCCATTTTATTTGTTTATACATTATTTTGGGGAAAACATGTAAATACAAAATTTTGAATTTTAAAAAGTGATATACTTTTTCAGTTTTAACATTTTTGTACATTATCTGATAAATTGAAGGAGTTTTTAACAAAGTTCAAAGAGTTTGTCAACATATTCTAGGCCATTTCAAGGATAAAACCAACTTTACGGAAATTCAAAGAGATTACAAGACAAGCCATGAATTCAATTATGTTCTGTACAAAGTAGATATAGCAGCAACAATAAAACATATACATGTAGCATTAGATTCAATGATTGAAGCACAGGTATGAAGTCATGCAGATACATGTGAAAATATGAAATTAAGTATTTTATGTGAAAATCTTTGTCAACAATATTTCTTAGTTGGTATGAGTTAGATTCACACAAAAAAATGCAGACTTAATATGAAAAGTATGGGCATATTGCACCTGTATATGAGCAGCACTAGAGTCATAATATGCTCTAATGAAAGGCATAAAGCATACAGGCGTACAAGACCCAGAACCGTAATACCAGTGAGAAATACAGGTGTCTTTTGTCTAAATTGTGAAAATTACAGGCGTATTCCAAACAAATGCAGACGTACTTGGCAAGAAAAGGCATCTTGTGAAACTTACAAATTTTTAATTCACTAGTTAAGTGTATCTTAGAACTTAGAAAACTGCAGTGTGGTAGATGAGATGTACTTTTGAACTTTGAAAATCTGCATGCTGTAGATGAGGCGTAAAATAGGACTTTTGAAAGAATACATCAGGCATATGTCAGAACTTATGTTATTTTAATCTGCAGGCAAGTCTCAAATAAAAGACACTCTACTGTCCTTGTGGATATAAACAAATCTACTTCAAGGTTGTGATTCTAAATTGGGTGGCACAATACAGAGGTCAATCCCTGCTTTTAAAGAATGACAAAAAAGTATTTTAATGCACTAAACACTTTAAGTGAATAAACAAGGGCAAATACAACTGTTTAGTTAATGAACTTTGTTAACATTTGTGAAAAATATATGCATCAATCTATATTTAACAATGACTTACAAGGACAATTGAATGCCAATATTCCCAAAATGTATTGAAACCATTTTATTTGAATATCCAAATCACAGTTTTGTTGCACCCCTCACCCCCACCCAATCCATAGGCTCACCAATAACTGGTAAATATTCAAAAGTTAGGATATGATACATACATTTACCAAAATATTTGAAGAAATATGAAACTGCAAAATTATGATCAATAACAAAAATGTACAAAACAAAGAAACAAATACCATACACAATTATATGACTTGCAAAATGCTCATAAATAGTAATGTGCAAATCTTGCACCAATGAATCATAATATCACAATAGAAAAAAATTAAAAGGGTGGGGGGAATGAATATATATATATATATATATATATATATATATATATATATATATATGTAAGTAACAAATCCTTATGTATAACCATGTAACTTTGATTTACTCTTCAGCCATCAAAAGAAATACATGGGCAATGATGATAAAAAGTTATAATACAAATTAAATTGAATTGCAAACTTTTTATTTTTTAATTCATTCATTTTGAAAATACACATATTTAATTGGAGTTTTTTTCTTTATGGTTTAGCCAATATGGCAATGTAAGCATGCAGTAAGTATCTACTTGCCTTTCTTGACATTAGGACTAAAGCAGTTATATAGAAAAATAAAGCATTTATAACGATCATAAATACCACCAGAAAAGCCTATTTGTGAAAAGTTGTCCAACTGATCCATCACTGGCATTTTCAAAAGTATAAAATCTGAATTTTCTCAAAACTTTTATGGCAAAAATAATTGGGTCATTTGATTTTGGTATCGTCTCCTACACTACCATAGCACAAGGGCAGCAATAGTTATACCTCATTGGGTTTTTCACATGTCTGAAGAACATTTTAAATCTGTTTAAACTAGTGCATAACTTGTGTAAATTTGGCATTAAAAATGCAATTATTAACAGTAACTGTACAAGGTCTCCTTGTTCTTTACTGGCAACTTGGGGTAGACATTTTGCTCTATTACACTTAAGGTGGCTTCTATGTTATACTGCCCAGTAGAAACACATATCTATAACTGACCTATAGCTGCAGTGTATCAACCAATTTGTTTCAGCCTCAGGTCAGAGTGTGAGGCCACATTAAAGAGGGACATTAATTCTTCAAATAGCAATTGGATTTAGAAAGGTACTGAAAAATACTCCACTACTTCAGAAATTGAAGCTTGCACTGCATATTTTGCATAACTTAAATAAAAAATTGACTAGCAAGTGAATTCATTCAGCTAAAATAATGGAATTTTGTTTAAAAATTCTCAAAACCCTGAAGAGAACCCCATAAATCCTATAATGCATCATTGGTCCCACATTCAAACCATGTGCATGGGATACTGTAATAGTCTGTGTTATATTCTGCAAGTTTTTTCAAAAATATCCAAAATGTTTGCCTGTATTTACTTTTTTTAAGAAAAAATCTTTAGTGCAGTATCACAAACAATTCTTCCCTGAAAATGAAGACAGAGTTTAATATAAAAGGAGATTTAGAGATGAAATGGGGTTCCAAGTTCTACACAATGGAGTTAGAGTGAGAATATGTGATAAGTAAAAACTTGACTCTTCATAGTTTGTGAAATATATATATTGCATTCAATCAGCTATTCAGTATATTTCGCTTGTTTTATCTGTTTGTGTAGGATCTTTTTTGTGAAAGATAAAGATTGAATACAAGTTAAAGCTGCTATAACAACACAATAACACTGATACAATATAATAAAGCTGTTATAACAACACAATAACACTGATACAGTATAATAAAGCTGTTATAATAACACAATAACACTGATACAGTATAATAAAGCTTTAATTATCAAGACTCTGTATATTGATCTAAAATTGTTTTGGAGCAAACTTCCTCTACACTCTTTGAAATGATCACTTAATCCAGTTTCTCCGCTCATCCATGCAAAAGAGTTGGTAACAAATATGTCTGTATAAGTTATTAATAGGAGTTCATGGTATGTAACTGTGCAATAGGCAAGTTGGCCATTTGCTGGCACACAGTAATTACAGGCAAAGATTTCTGGACATGGTAGGTTCCTACTGATAGTTTAAAACAGCACCGACAATATTATACTAAAGTATGCAATGGTGAGGGACCACTGAATGTTATGAGGTTCTGAGTGTTCAATTTCTTTTTGCACATTACATCTGGTGATGTTTAAACAGTTTAAAACCTCAACCACACAGGCCTAAGAATTTATGTTTCAGAATTTGAGCCACTATGACCTTTTTTTTAAAGATTTTAGCTAAGGTTAAAAATTTTACTTTTTATACGTGAAGAGAAATTATACCCACACAATTTAAATTATTTTTATTAAAATTAATTGGACTGTTCATCTTTATCATCTGTGCTCATTGGTCCACTAGTAAAATAGCCAGGCGTATATTGTTCAAAAATGATATGCCTCATGGTTGCTATAAATACACCTGTTACCAGCATATGACTGTTCTTGCACTGACTAACCATATCTATGAAAAATACGCCAGTATTATGCTTCTATTTTAAATGTGTAAAATACACCCATGCTCAGGATTTGGTTTATGCCTGTGTTTTATGCCTGTACCTGGGGTTTGGTTTACGCCTGTGTTTTACGTCTGTACCTGGGGTTTAATGTATGCCTCTGTTTTATGCCTGTACTTGGATTCTGGTTTACACCTGTGTTTGACGCCTGTACTCAGAGTTTCATTTATGCCTGTAATGCACCTTGTAAGCATTGATGCTACCTTAATGAAATGTATCTACTGTTTGAATACAGGTGTACTTATTTACAAAATTCGGCTCTGTGTATGCCTGAAGTACACTAGTATTATGCTAAAGATACGCTAGTACTACGCTTGTTTCTTATGTTCTAGAAAAACTATAGAGCACCCATATTTGAGCTGTAGAATACGCCTATAGTACACCTTTGATAGAAGCATATGATTTCATAAATTCTATCCAATATGGTCATGCTTCTAAAGATAAGCAGATATTGCAAGTGAACCTAGATATATAACTGCCTTAACACGACGTGTCATGCTAAAAACATGATTTTTTACTCCCAAATCCACTGACATGGTCATGTTTAAAAAAACAAGATTTACAGTAATCTTCGAAGTAAAAAAAACCCACGATCTCAATATATGCCTGTAACATGTAGTATGTATAAAAAGTAAACAGTTCGGCTCATGTAAAACAATCCATGGGGCAGTTTATACAGTTAATTATCATAGAGGCAATTAAAAAGTAAGGTGATCAGGTATAAACAACCACGATTTCACATATTACTTAACTGACTGACAATAGCTTGGGTGGTGTGTTAAGTACTTTGAAGATTGCTGTGGGGCAGCCCATTAGGCTAATTTTCATAGGTAAAGTTCACAAAGTGGAACAACCCAATTCGTTTGAAATTATAGATAAATCAAAGAGATGCTTATTGAAGAACAAAAGTTATTACACATCATTGCCTTGAAAGAGAATGCTGAAGCCATCTTTATTAAAGATTAATGGCAAGTTTGTGAACAACATTTCTTTGAAGTCAGATTTTACTCCATATAAAAAACATAAAACATGATTATTTCAGTAGTTGGAATAGTGTTCAAGTGTGAATCATTTTTTAAGGCAAAATGTCAAAATGCATTTCTGGTGATTCAGGAAACAATGAGCTGTCAGTGAAGCAAGCAAAACCCAGCAAAGCTAAATTTCAGAACTCCTGGTTGACAGAGTTTGACTTTGGGAAGCACAGCAGCAAGGGGAAGCATTTCATTCTTTGCACATACTGCAAACACCATATCAACATTAATCATTCTGGAGTGTATGACATATTTTGACATAGCAGTAACACCAGTGTGTAACATTGGGACAAACCTGAACATATTTGACATGCTGAATTTAACTCAGATTACTGTATATACTCACTTATAAGTCGACGTTTGGTTACAGAAAATTCGATTCATGCAGAGTAGGGTTCATCTTATAAGCCTGATATACACAAAATATTATAAATCTAGGGGTAATGTTGGAAACTTTTGATGTTTGCAGTACATACAAATACTGCCAATTCAAATATTTTTACATTTACATGCCACTATTCCCATTCAGAAATGCATTAATGGAATGCACTGTGTTTATCCGTTTCATGACACTATTCATTACACAATACTTGTATCTACAGTTATCTGGATTTTAATAATTTTAAAATATTACCGGTAAATTAAATACTGCCTACTGCAAAGTGAAGTGTCCGTCAATGTTGTTTACCATTGGCGTTTACTAGCAAGTATATTGGTTCCATTTTTGTGCAAGTCCGAATGACCTATATTTGTATTAATATTTGTGTTTTGCTGTATAAATATAGTGTTTGGTGCAATAAAAGTTTTGATTTAATTTGTATTTCCTTTAACATAAGTCAGATTTAATTCCCAAGTGATATTTCCCAAATTATCTGCCAGTGCACATGGGCCGATAAGCCCTTGGCTTGTAAAATCAACACTCACTTTGCTTTTAAGTTGACAATCCTTTTGATAGAGCCACAAATTTAATAATTGATCGGTGCCAAGTAGAGTTCTACAACTTCCTGTGCATGTTTGACCTTAATCCCATAACTTGTAAAGGCACCAACCTCTTTGTTTTCCCACGTGACAACCCTTTGATCAAGCCGTGAGTTTGATACTTGTTCAGTGCCAAGTAACAGAGGGTGGTTATTTGAACTCGCTGTGATCTTGCCGCACAATTGACACATGTTCTGTTGCATCCTTTAATAGATTTCACAGATTTTATGATCAAAGTGTTACTTACAAAGCCCAAGCTCAGTCTCTACATAAGCACCCGCATATCACAGTAAAGCTGAGGAATCGGAGTCAGACAATATTTACGATGACTAAACAACGATGGAGAATTTCAGAATTTTATCAGACAATGAGGATGAATTATTGTGAATCGAATCATTCTAAACTACTAGTTTTATACTGGTATGTGACCTATAATTGAATTTATGGATTTATCATATAAATGGATTTAAAATGTCAAGCATTATGGATTTCAATGGATTTTATTACATGAAGATGGGCAAATTGTAAGTTGTCAATGTATTTGTAAGATATTCCACTCAATAATATAACTGTATTTGACACTGGTTTTTGTCTTTATTTTTACTATCTTTCTATCTATCTATCCGGTTTGGCTTCTTTATTTTTCCAAAGTGCAACTCTGACTCACTGACAAGTCACACCTTCAGATGGATCTGACTTGCAAAAAAACCCAACCCAACTTATAGGAGGGTCAAAGAGAAATTGGCTTTTTGCAACCCTAAAAGTGGGGTGGGTGGGTTGATTTATAGTTGAGTTGACTTATAACTGAGTATATACGGTAGTTATCTTGTTATTATTTGTTATCTTAATCTTGTTAAAATACCAACTGTTAATCAACCCATACTTTCCAGGATGATTTTAGCCATCAAATAGATTGATTGAAAGACAATAATAAGCACACGTTCATGTTTACACAGTTGATTTGTGTTGATAAAAAGACTGCATTAACACCCGTACTGGGCAGAGGCATTTATTACTGCTGTATTACCTGTAAGGCCCCCATTAAGCTTGAAAAAATTATACCCCCCCCCCCCAGGAAATGGTCAGACCCAAATGCGATGTATATTTTCTTTTTTCTATAGAGACAAGCACATCTTGTGGTCAAACTGCATCGGATATAGTTCTGACAATGCTAACGTTATGGTAGGCAAGTACAACTCAGTCATGACCAGGATTCATTCAGAGAATCCAGCAGAGAAGTTTGAACAACAGTACCATCCAGTCTCTAACGAGTGCAAAGATGAACACCAATGACACTTGCATTACCTTCAAATGCCCCTACTGAACTACTGAGAGCAGCAAAGACTGCATCAAATTTTGCCTATATTTTGCCATCCAATGGATTTTAAAGACAGAAACTTGGTGTATTTTTTAAATTAATGTCAGTGTGGTTGCCATTATGTGAGTGTTTGCACATTGGTGTATGTGTGTGGTGATGATATTTGACAATGCTAACTCTACTATTTTTTCTTTGTAAGTGTATTAAATGCTTTAAAGAAAGCAGACAAGTTATTTTCTTTTATTCAGATTTGAATTTCCAGTCATTTTCTCTAGGCTTATATGAAAAGATAGCTTATTCTCAATTTGACGACGTCACTTTTTTGGGGTCACGGGCACTAACCCCCCTTGGGACCTCAAAACACTTTTTAAGTCTAAAAAAAAACCCCAACACTGTCTGGAAATATGGCAGGTATGCCTTGATACTGAAACTCAGCATACTAGTTGAATAAATGCAGTTAAAAGAAATCACTAAAAAATACTAACTTAATTCCACATAAAGTTACAAGATGTCAAAATTTGGGACTTTGAGCTTTAGGAGGAGTTGCAAGCTAAAATGTTTCAAGGTTATGGCCCAAGTTATAAGAGACAATACAAAATGTGTAAAAAATACTCTATGGGGAACCAACAGGGCTTAGTGGTTAGTATGCAAGACTTACAACCCTATAGGGCACAGGTTCAAACCATGCCCAGACCAGGCCAAGATGGCCACCAAGGTGTCTCTCTGGGCAAGGCACTTTACTACAATTGCTCGACATGATATAACATCTCGTGCTGATGTGCCATTAAACACCAGATCAAATCTATCTTAACCTATGTTGAAGGATGTTGTTAAAGTGACACTTGAATTAGAAATATAGATTTTGTGTTTAAGGGAAATTGCTGCTTATGCAAATGTCTGTTTAATGTTCGGAACTGCTACAGATGGAGATTGATTTTTCTTGCAAAATTAATATTGTTCTTGAAATATTGACATTTTGTCAAACATGGAATACTGCAAACTCTTCAAGCTTTTTGCAGAGATGCCAGCACCTACTAATGTGAAATAGGAATATTGACTTTAAAAGTTCAGAATTCAACATAAAAATAAGATACTTCAAATTTGTATCCAACGATTTAATTTAATCAATAAACCTCACAGATTCAATGTGATTTGTGTTTGAAATGTGCTTCCTTCAATCATTTTTCCAACCATGTCAAATGATTTTGCTTTATATATATGTCAAGAAAATACTGCAAAGATAATGTTATCATCTAATCTTGATGCCTTGCATATCCTGTCTGGAAATTCTGTAACACAAGTCATGTTTTTGTGAAGGTATTATCCTCATCGGTCATTCGTTTTGACATATCTTTCTGGAACTTTCTCACGTGAATCAGGGTGCTAACCTGATGTGATTTTTGACTGGTCAATATTCAACTGCTTTTGTGATACAAGAGCTTGGGTATGCTTTCACAAAAGGATTACAATTAGACATTACAAGCATTTCGTTGATCTAGATATACCAGTAAACAAGTTGCAGTTTGTCTATATAAACTTTTAGCTGATTGGAAATCTGGAATCTGACAGAAGTGATTATAATGGAATAATTTGAGGTTCAAAATAGGAATGATTCTGCCAAAATCTGAATGGTTGGCAATGTTGTCTTTGCTACATTTAGGATAATTATATTGTCTTTTCTTTCTTTACCTCGACAGCACTCCAAAAACTCATTGAGACAGGCACCAGATTTGTTTTTGTCCTCCTTGTGTATTTCCAGGACTTGACGGACACAGGCAGTAATATCTCCAATATTGGCTGCATACTCCTTGCCTTTCTTACAGCAGACTTCCAAATCCTCATCTACAAGACACATAATGTTTGAAAGAAATGTCACCAATGTCTTCAATCTATATAACCCCATACCTTTAGATTCAGGTTTCTTTCATTGACTCTTTTAGAAACCTTACAAGAGCATAGAGATCAATATCAAGCTTTCCAGTTAACATAAAGATTTTCCTGTATATACCAGCTGACACACCACAGAAAGAAACCACAGAAAGAAACTGGTACTGTCAACTTCAAAAGTTGCTAAGTCTATAGTGTACTATATAGCATAATGCTGGTACTGCCATTGGCTGTACTACATTTTCAACACCAAAAGTTATAAAAACTAAACTAGATTTAAGTTTGTTAAATACTATCCCCCACTAAAGCCCCCCAAAAGTCCATGTCCAAATGTCCACAAATAATAAACATACACATGTGTGAATTCATCCTAAATTTAATGACTTCATCTTTAAAAATGAGTAAGTAGGTGAAATCATGCTTTGTCAATTTGCTGTGAGCGTAACGAAACCTTTAACCTTCATTAATGTTAAGAAAGTTCAATCTGCTCATGAAAGTACTTGACTTCTAGATCAACTGCCATAATTAGTACTAACAAAGTGACTTTTTGTTAGACATCATAAAAAATCTTCTGGTGAAAACTTGATATCAGTATGACTTTCTGAACAAGAGGAATAGTGATAACAAGATGTTAAAGATGGCTGCCATGGTTGCCATACTGGATGTCCAATCAGCACCATTTTCATTTAGAACCATCAATACATCATAATAAGTATTTTTGCAAAAACCCCATGTTGATACGACCATCCAATCAGAAGGAGTAGCAATAATAAGATTTTCAAGATGGCGACTGTGTTAGCCATATTGGATGTCCAAGTGGCACCATTTTCGTCAAAGATCAACTAGACATCATATAAAAAAGTCTTCTGGTGAAAACCCCATGTTGATATGATTTCCTGTTCAAGAGGAGTAGCAATAACAAGATTTTCAAGATGGCTGCCATGTGGCCATATTCAATATCAGATTGGCACCATGTTCATTTAGTACCAACTAGACATCATAAGAAGTCTTTTAGTGAAAACCACATCCTGATATGACTATTCATTCAGCAGGAGTAAAGATAACAATATTTTCCAAGATGGCCAGTGTAGTGGACATATTGGATGTCCCATCAGCACCATTTTCATTTAGGACTAACTAGACCATGGGATGAATGTTTGTATAAAGTTTCATTACAACTGCCCAAGTAGTTTAGGAGGAGTAACGTTAACAAACTTATGCTAACAGACATACAATTGACAGACGGACTGTGGACAATGAGCCATGCCATAAACTCTTTTGGTCATAGACCAGAAGAGCTCAAAATACAAAGATCGCTTCAATGGCCTGAAAACTGATCAGGTTTTCTACATATGCATATACACATGCTAATTACCATGTTTTCTTGGCCTAGGTTAAGGTCTAAGAGAGAGCTCTGATTGACTGGTTACAGTCAGGCACCATGTTAAATACATTTTGGAAGATAAGATTATCATACCATTTTTACTCTGAGATGACCTGACATCACACAGCCTTGAGCTGAACAATACTGTGTTTCCCATCCGTTAGATTTTGCCATTTTGACAATTATTGGACATAATAATAGCCAGTAATTATCAATGTGACAAAACCAAACAACTAATGAATGCATAGCAGTAAGGATAATCAGATTAACAGCTCGCCTCCTTTTTATGGATTAAAGTCAAGTACTTTATTGACATGTTGGAACAAATGTCTTTGTCAGTTTAGAAATTGAAAATTATTTGTGAAATTCCTATCTTTCAACCACAAATAAGTGTCAACTGGTGAGAGGTAAATTAATTTTTTTTGCACCAATATGCTGTCCACTGGCCTTGTTAAAGGACTGACCATGCAAGAGTGGTAATTTTGAACATAAAAAATCACTGATGCAGAGGAATTGTGGCCATAAATAGCAATTGGCAGCCAATCATGGAAGCCATTCAAGAGAGTAACCACTGTACTTCAGTAAATAGAAAGAATCCAGAATATGTCTCTAGAATATGTACAACTAATTCATTTTACTCAAGTTTGGAATGCTTTCACCTGAGTAATGCCCCATTAATGCTGATCCCAGTACAGTATTTCAGGAACATGTATGACTATACTTCTGATTGTGATTTTGCTGGCAATGTCATTGTGGCACATAAGAAATATGTATCAACTGGGCAACGAAGCCAACCAAATTATGGTAAAATGACAAGATATTTATTAGGTAATAAAAACAAAAACAATTTAATTCAGAAATGTTACACTTAAAACTCATCAACATAAATTAGCATTTGAGAAATACCGTTCATTCCAATTACTGCATCTACATTCTCCAATGATTTTAAATATTAACCCACACCCACACACTGATACAATGGACCCCTTATAAGAGGTCCCTCAAAAAGAGACCATTCATTTTATAAGGCCATCTTGCACAACACCAAAATAATATATTTTAACTATTTTGTCCCCCTCACTTTTACTACAGAAGAGGGGGACCAATATATAAGAACTAAAATGACAACATCACAATTACAGTAATCATGATGTTCCCAAAGCAGCACAAAGAAATAGGAACAGATGAGTTACCTGTGCTGCGTCTGCGTCTACGATCTGTGCTGGCTGGGCAGTTCAGGTTGGTGTTGCTCTCCATGCTCAATCTGGCATTGGTCAAAACAACCATTCCAGCATCCTGTTGAAAAATATATCTTATTTATAGCCATGATAATCTGGCAAGAACCCTATGAATCTCATGTAAAATCTACACGAAAGCATCCTATCAAATTGATGGCAGTGTAGTGATAAAGATAGTATGGTGACGTCCTATTTTATTCACCTGTACCTTTTACGGTCTTATTTTTTACAACTCCTTTCACAAAAAGCTATATCTGGTAGTCAATAGTTTGAGTCATCTACTACTTTAATCTGGATAAGGTCACATTTGTAATTTACCAAAGGACGAAACACAAGTTGTATTTGAAGTTTTGCTCACTTGTTAAATGGTGCAACACTGAAATTGTGTTCTATTGTGCAACCTTATTCTCTGAATATAGTTTCCAATAGCATCAAAAATGATATCTACTGCTGCATAAAAAAATATTACTTTAAATGGACTGAAAAATGACTAAAATGGGTCCCATTTATATGGGCTCCAATAATTTCACATTATTCCTTCCTCTATTTATGCAAACAGGATGCCTTCAATTCAACCTCAAAAAGTCAAGGCACTCGTAATGTAAATATGTGACACCTGGTAACTAGAGCTGAAACAAATATCTGAAAATTTGAATCAGAATACCTTTTTTTCCGAATATTCAAATAGAAAATTGATATTCAAATATTAATTATCATTTGTTTAATAGTGAGTTTCACAGCATTTTTGAACAGAAACAAGGCGAAATGCAAACTATGCAACATTTAATTATTTTACTCGGAAACAACTTATAAGCTGCTAAATCACCTGACATTCAAACTCGAACTCATAAGGTAATCAAAATGTCAAAATTGAAAACATTGCGATTTCAATCTATTGTCATTCAGGCACTCTTGAAAAGATAATGTGTAATACAGCAAATTGATGAAGAACGTGGTGTACAATATGGGTCATATAAAAGTCAACAAAGCCTTTAGACATTAATCAACCAGAGATTCGAAAAATTTGTGAACAGTTGTGGGACAATCATTCAGTCAGGAGCAGTTGTAGTCAATCCCACAAACCATTACCCCCTGCCCCCTATTCTCCAATCATCTTATCTCAGATAGGTAACTCCAATATATGTCCACATTCAATTTTTGAAGTAATTACACAGCTATGGAATTACCAATAGGCATAAAATCTGACAATCCTTTCATTATTTTCTTACAAATCAGTAATACAGATGTTAGCTTCATATCATTCAGATGATCATGGGCCAGTTGATATGAATCTGGAACAGAACAATTTATGTTATAGGTGTCGAGAGTCTACTGTTACAATAAAGTCTGCTACTCTCTGTTTTTTTGTGCAGTAGTACAAAGCCATAGTTATCAACATATATTGTAATTTGTGCAGGGATTATTTCACTTTTTTCTTTTCTGTGCCTTTTGGAAAATGAATTGACTGTTGGGAATCTCTCTTTATCCATGAAATAGAATGGTCTACTCATTAACTTTGTTGAGGCAGGGAACTCATTCAAAGTTACTGTTCCTGGTAGAGGTTACATTACACTACTTACATAAGTCACAAGGCCATTTTACACCTATTGCAATGTACAGCTTATGTAAAACATGAGGTCAGTACCCACGGATTGGTTTCAGCATCCAATGGATGATTTAGGCATTTTATAATTGGACAAAAAGTCAGTCTGGTCGGACATGTCCGACATATACTATAGCTCATTCAGCTTAGCATCACGAATGATATATGCATCTGTAGCTCAGTGAATTTTCACACAAGTGTCTCAAAATGTAGCTAAAATTACCAAATTCATGTTGTGCATGAATGATTTCAACACTATTTGTATGGACACACAGAGCAACACCACACATTCAATACATGATGAAAAAGAGTGGTCTGCATACATGTAATCCACCATGTCGGTCCTGGAGTTATGGAAGAGTCCATTTGTCATACAGGACTGAGTGGTTACGGTAGCTGCCACATGCCACAAATAAATACTGTCTACTCATCAGACAAATCATATCATACACATACATTAAGTAGAGATTTAAAGTAAGGACAACTGAAGATTTAGAATGAATGTTGGACAAAACTGTATTTACGTCTCTGCAAGACAAATATGGTCCTTTAGATATTGACCATTTCATATCAAGATTTAATCATCAATTTCCAACATACATACAACAGCAAGACTTTTGCAACACTTTTGCAACTGGTGCATTCACCTTAAGCTGGTCTGACTTTACATGTGTCTATCTCTTTCCCTCCTTTCAGTCTTGTCAGCTCTATGTTAAAAGAAAATGGCGGCCACAAGCAGATGGAGTTTTGATTGCCCTATTTGGACAACACAACCCTTGTTTCCAAATTGCTTTGTCTCATTCACAGGAAATGCTACATTCTTCCACAAAAGAAACATCTTATTCAGCTACGACAGAACCATGTGAAACTTCACCCTTTTTCAGAAGATCAGACTAGGAGTGTACACATTAGCTGGGAATCACTGTCACATCAATGTGTTTCAAAATACTCTGCACACATAAACATTGCCTCTTGAAGAGGTGCAACATGAGGACAATAAAGGATGTGTATTAAAAAGTTGCTGTTCTTTTGTTCTGAAAACCAAATTAATCCAGTTGAGGCACCTGTACATATAGTTTTAGATTTCTGTACAATTAGTATGCAAAAAGTTTGAGTTACAGAACTTTGAGCATAGTTCATTCAGCTTTGTCATCCACAAAAATCAATTGGATAACTATCTGTTAGTCACACAGTTTTGAAAAAAAGGGGTTTTCCATAAGTGACCAGCCATACCATAATATTATGTTTCATAATTTGTTTTGTTTTTTTGCTATCAAATTACCTAAAATCCTTGTCGCCACTTGAGAACATGAACTTTCAGCATCTTACTTTTAAAGTTAAATCATGTTATTAGTTTTACATACTGGACAGAGAGCTCAAACTTTGCATCTCATAGACATTAGGTATATTAGATGTTGTGATGGTAACTTAGTCACAGATTATTTACATTTATATTAGATGTATTGATGGCAACTTAGTCACTGACATATTTGAGATTGTTAATTAAGCAGTCTTTCTCAGAGAAACGTTTAGCTGAAATATTCTTGCCTCAGCTTATTCAGATGTTAATTTGCATGCAGTTAAATCTGTGTACTATAAACTACATAGTAATAAAAGCAAAGTTTTAATTAATTAGCTCCATTATAAAGGTCTCTCTAGAGACACTGTATTCCGATGGATAAAAACTGTAATGCTATTAGATCCATTATAAAGGTCTCTCTAGAGACACTGTATTCCGATGGATAAAAACTGTAATGCTATTAGATGGTACTGACATTAACATATCTTTCATCCCTAAAGTACTGGAGCAGCCTCTAGAAGTGCTGCCGCATGTACAGTGCCCGTTGGAACTGTTCACCACACAGTTGGCTGAAGTAAGGGGTGTGTTTTTCATGCTTTTTATAATAAACCCATTGTTAGAGACACTTCCTACAGTGTAACTGTGTTAGCTACAACTTAGGATTAATTTTCATGTATAGTGACAGACTGTGCTCAAACATCACATGCCATTTCTTCTTTTCATAATTTACTAATCTATCTAGTTTTCAGTCTATTTAATTGGATAGAGTTCATTTTGTATTTTGTTGGTATCATTTGTCATATTTCATTTACAAAGAGAATAACAATCAACACATTTCTACATTAGTGGATGGTTCGATCTACAATGACTGACTTAACAACAAAAGGAACCTTATCTAAGGGTCGTAATGTAGTCAGCAAGTTTGGACAATCTAACTTTTCATTAATTTTAATGGTTAACATAGGGAATTCAGTTGGAATAAATTTTATTGGAGAAACTGATTTCTAAGCCAAACATAATATTCCAGACAAAACATAAAAATGTACATTTGGAAGATTCTCTCCTTATTTGACCTTTAATTAATGGATTATAAAACAACACAATTTCTTTAGCATATAACATCTGTACATTTCATTCTTAATTTTACAAGATGCAAGTTGAAGATTTTATTTACTTTCATTATTAACTTCATTGGTTTATATCAAAGAATTTTGACACCTGATGGGTATCTGTGATATAAATAGTTTCATCATCATCAATGAAATAGCAAATAAAATAAATAAAATAGTCAGAGAAAGTCTGTTGTACCCAGTTGATTGAGTATTTTTATTCATTGAAGATACTGAACAGATACTGAACTTAAAACCAAAATATGCACAAGTTTGACGGTACATGTTGTCTTTTGTTAGCCTGGATGAAGCTCTCTGTATTGGGGGGGGGGGGGATGGGGGGGAGGAAGAAGAATGGACTTGCATGTCAGTATAGCAACTGCACATCTGAAATGGACAGGTTCATAAAGGGAGCTTTTACCTTTCTTTTTTAAAACTTACATCGCATAAAATAAATCTGAATCTGCGGGGATGATGGAAGAGGAAAGCTGTGCCTTACAAACTGTTACACTTAACTGTGATAATTATGTAAATTCCTAGCATTATTTTTGTTGTTTTGCCAAGTTTTATTAGTAACATAATCCACTCAACATTAACATGAATTTATTTCTTCCACATCTCTCTCTCTCTCTTTTGTGATGAATCCAGAGTGGCTTAAGGCCAACCCGTAACCCCCATCTATTTTTTCTGGTGAAAATAGTATAATTTTAAGTGAAATACTGAGAACATTATACTAAAGAAGCAAAACAACCACCCGATTGTCACAAAATCAAATATTCCTCTTCAGAACAAATTGGACCTCTTTTCACCACCTCATAAAGAAATCAAGTCAATTGGCTGATCAGCGTTTTATACAAATTGCTGTAGCTTTGATTCCCAATACAACTCATCTAATCATTGATCCAAAGGATCATTAGCACCCCAACTGACCAAATTCCTCTCAAACAGCTGTATATTGTCAACATGATCATCACTGGCTATTATTAGCCACATAAAGTGGTCAATCAGTGCTTGAAATAGAAGATAAGTACAAATTAGAATGCCTTGTCCAAATTTGTAGAGTCAATTTCAATAGTTTAATTTATGTATCTTTGCCGTGTCCAAGATTTAGCAAAGAGAATTACAACCAAGATATTAAAGATCTGCTCTAAATAAAAGTAGAATTTCACTGAACTTCTTAAATTAATTTTCATTTATTTCATTTTTTTACGATTTAACATTTTCTTATATTTAATGCAACCATTTGCTTTCCTTCTTATTAACCTATCAAAAACACTCCATATATTTATGGACTAACAAATACTTTACCAAGCAGAGAAAAATTGAAGCAACTAGATAATATATCATTTTTTCACACTTCAAAGTATGCAGTGAGAAAAATAACTCACAGCATATCATTTCCCTTGACTAGGGTAGCTTCTGAATCTAAAGACATCACGAGTGACTTGTTACTGACCATCAAATTTCAGTGAGATGCTTTCATTGAATAAATTCTGGCAGATGATTTTACACAAAGCAGCTCTTAATTTGTTTGAAAACCTGGAGTAGAGTGCTAAAACAGATTAAGATAGCCACAAGTTATAAGTAGTAACATGCTTTGAAAGGAATTTATGGTAGTACAGCTTATCTTTAGGCATTTGAAAGCAAGGGTCACTTTGTTACAGCTCTGAGTACTTCAAACCATGCTTTGCCAAAGTTTAATATGATAAACAAGAGTCCCTCAAAGGGACTGACAGTCTAATGGCCGAATGAATTTCCAGGAATTCAAGATAAGACCATTTCTTCCTTTTTACTCCTGAGTGTTGAAACCATCTCTGATATTCTTCAGTGACAGCAAGATTTTCAAATTAGCTGCTGTGGTGGACATACTGTATGTCAGATTGGCACCACTTTCATTTACGACCAAGTATACACCATTAGAAGTCTTTTGGTATAAAATCATGTAGCAGACATATTGGATGTAAGATTGGTACCATTTTCATTTAGGACCAAATAGGTATCATAAGAAGTCTTTTGTTGAAACCCCCATGTTAATATGGCCAGTCATTCAGGAGTAGCCATAATAATATTATCAAGATGGCCTCCATGGTGGCCATATTGTGAATCAGATTGCATGATTTTCATTTAGAACCAAATAGACACCATAAGAAGTCTTCTTGTGAAAACTCCATTTTGAAATCAACTTTCCATTTAGGAAGAGTAGCGACAACAAGATTTCCATGATGACTGCCATGGCAGCCATACTGGATGT
Source organism: Margaritifera margaritifera (assembly GCA_029931535.1). Lineage (NCBI taxonomy): Eukaryota > Metazoa > Mollusca > Bivalvia > Unionida > Margaritiferidae > Margaritifera > Margaritifera margaritifera. Next base: position 1,918,544 of record JAQPZY010001481.1, read on the forward strand.
CAGATCAGCACCAATTTTCATTTAAGACCAATGAGACATCCTAAGTCTTCAGCTGATGACCCCAAGCTAATACAAGTTTCCATTTAGGGGGAGTAACAATAACAGGATTTTTAAGATGGCCGACATGGTGGCCATATTGGATATCAGACTGGCACCATTTTCATAAGAACTCTTTTGGTAAAAGCACAATGTCAGTGACAGCTACATTGGAGGTCAGCTCAGCATCATTTTCATTTAGGATCAATTTGACATCATATGAAATCTTCCAGTTAAAACTACATGTCAGCATGACTTTCCATTTAGGAGAAGTAGCAATAATAAGATTTTCAAGATGGCCAGTGTGGTGGCCATACTGGATGTCAGATTGGCACTATTTTCATTTAGGACCAAGTAGGCATCATAGGAAGTCTTTCAGTAAAAAACCCATGGTAACACAACCATCCATTCAGAAGAGCAATGATACAATTTTAAAGATGACTGCTCAATGTCTGAGAGGTACCTATTTCATTTAGGATGAACTAGACATCATAAGAAATATTTTAGTAACAACAGTCCCTCGAGTGGACTGATGCTGTGCTGGCTAAAAAGATTTTCCAGAAATTCAGGATAAGACCATTTCTTCCTATAACTCTGGAGTGATGAAACCATCTTTTCATTCAGGAGGATTAGCAATAACAAGATTTTCAAGCTGGCCACTGTGGTGGCTATATTGGACATCAGATCAGCTCCATTTTCATTTAGAACCAACTAGACATCATAAGAAGTCTTTTAGTGAAAACCCATGTTAATATGCCCATCCATTCAGGAGCAGTAGCTATAACAAGATTTTCAAGATGGCTACTGTGGCAGCCATATTAGTTATCAGATCAGCACCATTTTCCTTTAGGACCAACTAGATATTATAAGAAATCTTCTGGTGAAAACCCCATGGCAATATTAATTTTCATTCAAGAGGAAAAGCAATAACAATATTTTCAAGCTGATATTGGATATCAGATTGGCACCATTTTCATTTAGAAACAACTAGACATCATATGAAGTCTTCTGGCGAAAACCCGATGTCAATATGACTTTCCGTTCAGGAGGAGTAGTGATAACAAGATTTCAAGATAGCCCCCATTTAACTTAGGACCAACTATACATCATAAGAAGTCTTCTGGTGAAAACCCCATTGCAATGTTACTTTCCATTCACAAGGAGTAGCAATAACAAGATTAAGATGACCATCAAGGCAGTCATTTTGGATGTTCGATTAGCAGATGAATAACTATATATTGCAAGAAAGAAGTGTTGCTTTTTTAATGTTGATATGGCCATCCATATAGGAGACATAGCTGTTATGAGATTTTTTACATTTTGAGAGGTCACATTGGCATCATTTTCATCTTGGATCAACAATTAGTGAGATGTGCTTTAGTAAAAAAACCCATGTTGATCTAACCATGCATCAAGAGGAGTAGTGATAACAAGCTTGTTTAGACAATGGGAAGACAATGGATGGATGATGGACAGATGGACAATAGAAGGATGAACAACAGGCTATAGCATGAGCAATTCTATACAGTACAGCTAAATACTAGCATGCCTCCTATCACTGAAGTGCACTGAATTGATTTATTACAGACAACTGTGCACTATTAAACTACGTTGTTCACTACAGTGTACTATCTTATTCACTAGAGTTGACTGCCTTTTTTTTACCAGAGTGCACTACCTTACTGAAAATACATGATATGAAATTAGTCCACTACTTGTGCACTCCTAATGCAAAGCTTCATTTAAGTACAACTACATGTATAGTTCCTTTGAAATCTCCATTAGCAATATCAGTAAATCAACATGATGTGCTGTGTAATATGCAGTACACCCTATGCTCATAAACTTTGGACTTTTCTTAATAATGCCACTCCTTCTCAGCAGATCAGTGTAAATATTTCTCTCAGTACATTTTCACAATTTATTTTCACAATTTATTTTTTTATTTCAATTATGCTCAAAATTTTCATATTTAGTAGTGCCTATTTTAAAGAAAATTTTAGCAAAGTCAAACTAAAAGACACCAACTTTGAAGCTGCACTTAAATGAGATTTGTTAATAATACCATAAAAAAGAGATGGGGTGGGGTGGGTCCAACTCACCCTAAATACTGAGGCACCGTCCACTCCCCCACCATTGGTACATCCTCGGTCATGGGCTTCCATCTTGTCAAACATCTAAACAGAAAAAAGGCAACATAAGCTCAATAAAATAGAACTTTCACATTGCCATCTAATGCTACTAAATTTAAATTCTAAATCACATAACATCAGAACCCCTTTCCAAGCTTATATTGGTCTGGACTAATGTGACAATTCCATTGCCAAAGTATTTAAAATTTAGACTTGTGGAATTCCTCAATTTCCTCAATTTTAAAGGAAATCCTAAAATTTTCTTCAGAGATAAACAATGCTCAATTTAGGACATTTCAAAATTTTATGAAACTAATGTAACCCTTGACACCTTTATTCTTGCAACCAAAATGAAGATATTCAAAAAAATTCTATTTGGAAGAAGAAAATTTGAGATATTTGGTTACACTAGGGCCTGACAACTATTAATCTTGCCATAAGAAAATAAAAACATCATAATACACCATCAGAATCAGACTATTTTATCAAGTGTCACTAAACTACCAGATGGAATATACAATAACTGGAGGGGCAGATGACCTGCCCTCACAATAAACGACAATAATGTGGAAACAAATTCTCTTGCTCTGATTTATAGAAAAGAACACCGTATTCTATCCATCATTTTAGTTGAAAACAATTATTTTATGATACAAGAAAAAAAATATCCTGGTTGGAAAGAAAATTCCAGCCTGTCCCTCCCCCACCCCCACCCCCCTTCCTGGAAATTAAATGGTTGGTCCATGAGTGGACACTGCCTTGTGAACATAACATTTAGGACTTCTAGACAGTTTCAACAGTCATCTGTGGTATGTCTGCCACAGATTAAAAGCTCCAATTACTTGTGTACATGTGTTTCTACTACACAAAGAGGTGTGTGTGTGTGTGTGTGTGAGAACAAATGGCCTAGAGTCGGTTAACCACACCAATGGATGACCATGTGCCTTTCACAAGCTACCAAATAGGTACATGTATGCACTTGTCATCATGTGTGCATTTAACTTGCTACACATTACACAAATGCTTGATCAAACAATGAGAACAAAATAACCAACGAGTGTCAGGTGTATACTGCTTATGAAACCCAAAGTAAGCATGTTTCACACTGGCAACTTTTAGTGAAAGTATTTAGCTTTCCTCCAATCATTCTATTTGTATGAATTTAAAGGTTTAAATCACTGATATTTTTTGGAATCAGCATGTATAAAGCATGGTTCAATATTGTATTTTGGGATTCTTGTTGCATCACTATACACTAACAAGAAACCCATGACCTGCATGTCAAGCCCATAATCAAAATATTGCTGTCAAATATGTGACCTTGACTCCAAGGTCAAAAGGTTGAAAAAGCATGTTGCAGAATGAATTATGTTAGCCTCATTATGATTCATCCTAAGTATATACAAAATATATCAAGGGGTTTATAAAATATAAAAAACTTTAACTAAAACCTTAAAACAAATTTTCTATGACTGTGACCTTGACCTGAAAGTTTAAAGGGGAATTCAATGTGTCAAAGAATGAATTATCTTAGCTACATAATGATTCATTCCAATTATGAACAAAATCCACGAAGGGGTTTAGGAAATATAAGCAACTGAAAAAACTTTAACCAAAACCTTAATGCAAATTTTCTGACTGACTTTGACCCCAAGGTCGAAGGGATTAGCAAGTGTATCGCAGAATGAATTGTACTTTTTGCTTCATAATCATTCTTGCCTAGTATGATAAAACTCTATCATGGGGTTTAGGAAGTACAGTATATGAAAATGAAAAACTGTAACCAATACTTTAAACAATTATTGACGACAATGCCATTGCTGCCATTGGTGTAAAAGTGACTGCTATGTCTTGCTTTCCCACTAATGTGGGCATGACAAAAAAGTATACATATCTTTGTTAGATTATTTAACATGTCCCCATTTGTGGTTTTTGTCACAGTGCACATTTCATAGGTCAGGCATGGTCAGCTCAAGATTGTTTTAACTGGTGTGTAAGGCCTAGCTGGCAGAGGGTATATTATTATATTTAACCTTTAACTACCAATTTTTCAAACTGATTTACTAAGTCCCTAGATGGTCCCAGGTATCAAGGTTTCACTGAATTTAAATACTGAGGTCTATACCCTCTTGTTTCAATTTATGTAATTTGCAGCTAATGCTCAAAGGACCCTGATATTATAAGTTTATTATAAAGGGTAGGATTGGTAATAGTACAAATTCACTCTTCATGATAAATATTTTTTGATCTGTGGTAGAAGTCAATGTGAGACTGATAAAGTAACTCTGTACATTTATGTCCACCTATCGACAAATTATACATTTTCTTCTCTAGCCATGTTCTGGGTTCAGATGCAGAAACCAGTTGCCATTCATGGCTAATAAATGTATAATGGTAGATTTTACTTACCTGGCTTCGTTCTAGAAGGTTAGATCTGTTGCTGACAAGAAGAACAGCTTTGTCTATGACCCCCAGCCCCACCCTGGAGTTTTCCACCCCAGTAACAGTCATCTCAATATTGTCCCCTGGTTCCAATTTGTCATCCTTCAATTTGACACTTAGCTGCCAAATAGAAAGATACATTTAAATTTAATTACTGGTAGTTAATTGACAACTAAAGCCAACTGTAATGCTACATCGTAACAAAATAAACATCTGAGCACTTACAATGGTATTGTAGGTGATCAGCATATCTGTAATATTTTCATAATACCAGTCTGTTAGATCTAACAATAACAATATTATGTGATATTTTCAGAATACCAGTCTGTTAGATCTAACAATAACAATATTCTGTGATATTTTCAGAATACCAGTCTATTAGATCTAACAATAACAATATTCTGTGATATTTTCAGAATACCAGTCTGTTAGATCTAACAATTACAATATTCTGTGAGACCTAAGTAAGTTCTAAAAGTAGATTTTTCTGAGGTGATTCATGTGCATTGATGCAAAATACAAAGTCTTTTGGCTTCACTTTTACCATATGCTAATCTGATGCAGATTGTATGGAATAATAATGCACATATGCACACAAAGTGACTGAAAGGGTCCTTATTTGAGCCATCTACAGGTTTATTAATAAAATACTGACAACATACGTTTACCTGGTTCTGACTTAAATTTCTGCATCACAAGTCAATGAATTTAACAGAAATATACAAAAAATATCACCAGAAAAAATCTTAGCACAAGAAATTTATTATTCTGTGAGAACATGAACTTAAGGGATGAGACTTTGAGATGGTCCAAAATTCTGTATCATATTTTGTTTTGCCTTGACATATCACAAGAAAGCAATATATGACTTAAAGCATTTTTACAGTTTGCCACAGTGATACTTCCATGGACATATGCACATTTGCTGCTACAGTCCATTGGACCCTTCCCAAATTATAAAAGTCTGAAAATTATGATCATTGTACCACACTGAGATTTGGATTTAATCACCTACATCTGGGGAACATCCAGAATCTATTCTGGGAGGACTCAATTTTGATATGTGGGTAGTTGATTTTTCTTTTAAAATTGCAAACTTTCCTCTGTTTTTCAATGAAATCTACCATTTTAACTAAGTACCGTATATACTCGATTATAAGTCGACCCCCACCCCCTTTTTAGGGCTGCAAAAAGTGAATTTCTCTTTGACCCTCCTCCTATAAGTCAGGGTGTATTTTGCAAATCAGATCCGTCTGAAGGGGTGACTCGAACAAATACTATTGACTATTTGACTTATAGTCGAATCGACTATAAGTTGACCTCCCCCCCTTTATAGGGCTGCAAAAAGTGAATTTTTCTTTGACACTCCTATAAGTCGGGGTGTAAATAGAAGTTCAGAATGATCCGATTCACAATATCCTGTAATATGCTAATTCCACCCGTCATACAAATAAACAATGAAAGTTAAGTCCACTTTTTTGTGATTCACGGTATCCTATAAATGTCACTATCTAATGTCATCTGGTACAAAGTCCAAGAATTAATCCTCATTGTCAGATAAAGTTCTGAAATCCTACATCGGCGTCTAGTCACTGTAAATTGTCATCGTCTAGTCATCGTAAATCTCGTCAGACTCCGATTCTCAGCTATATTGTCGTATGTGGGTGCTTATGCAGAGACTGAGCTTGGGCTCTATGAGCAACACTTTGATCATAAAGTCAGAAATCTATTAAAGACTAAAACTGAACACATGTCAATTGTGCAGCAAGATCACAGGAAGTTCAAATAGCCACCCTCTGTTACTTGGCACTGAACAAGTATCAAACTCGCGGCTTGATCAAAGGGTTGTCACTTGGGAAAACAAAGAGTGTGGTGCCTTTACAAGCAAAGGGATTAAGATCAAAGTATATGCACAGGAAGTTGTAGAACTCTACTTGGCACTGATTGGCGGCTCGATCAAAAGGTTTGTCAACTTTAAAACAAAGCGAGTCCCTTTACAAACCAAAGGCTTCTCGGCCCACGGGCACTGGCAGATAACTTGGGAAATATCACTTGGGAATTAAATCTGACTTGTGGAAAAGAAAAATACAAATTAAATCAAAACTGTTATTGCATCAAGCACAGTCTTTATACAGCAAAACACAAATATTAATACAAATACAGGTTGTTTGAACTTGCACGAAAATGGAGGCAATATACTTACTAGTAAACACCCATGGTAAACATTGACGGACACTTCATTTTGCGGTAGGTAGTATTTAATTTACCGGTAATATTTTCAAATTAATAAAATCCAAATAACTGTAGATACAAACATTGTTTAATGAATACCATCATGAAACAGATAAACACAGTGCATACCATGTATGCATTACTGCATAGGAATTGTGGCATGAAAACGTAAAAATATATGAATTTACAGTATTTTTATGTACTGCAAACATCTAGAGTTTCCAACATTACCTCAAGATTTTTTTTTTCAATGTCGCTCTTATAAGACAACCCCTACTCTGCATGAATCGAATTCTAAGTAAAAAACCGACTTATAAGCGAGTATATATGGTAACAGAAGTTGTTGGGGAAAACTGCAGTGTTTATCTGATTTTACATTCTAAATCTATTTTGTATATATATATATATATATATATATATATATATATATATATATATATATATATATATATATATATATATATATATATCAGGTCCCAAAATTGAAGTGGCTCCTGCTGGACATTTTTTCCCTGTAACAAACAAGAAAATATACTAATATACTCAATTATTAAATGTATCGGAAAATGTGTGATATTCGGTACCAAATTTGCTGTTGCTTAATTTGTAGTATAATCCTTCCATCCTTCATGAAAAGTGAGTTTTTTCTATCTTTAAAAAATAATTACCCTATTAATATACAAGAAACAGACTTACAACCTTGTGCATTACATATCACTTAACTGACTGGCACTTCTAGTCAACTTGATGTTAAAGCTTTATTTTGGTCAGGTCCTCAAACAAGGGTTGAGGAATGATAATGAAGGGTAGTTGTTGTTCAAGGCTGCAACATTTACTAAAATTTGTAAACATTTACTCTGTATACAATAACCGAAACGATGCCATTTCATCCAAATGATTCCAAACTTTACTTTTCCACCCTCTTAGTGAGATTTAATATATATCTGGCAGCTATTTATATGCAAGACATTGATAATGTGCATGCCATATCTAGCTCATCTTGCAATTTTTTTATTTGCTATACGTCTTATACCTCTTATTATGACTAATTCTGTTTGTAAGACATGTCTTTGGTGAACTGCAGTATATCTGACAAATTAGGTAAACCTCCTTAGGATCATTGTGATATTGTATCCCACTGTTACGTATGTGTGATGAAAAAATGGAAAATACAACCAGTTGGACTTTGTGGACACACGCAAATGATGCTGTTGTAGGATCATCAATGATTATGGAACTGTGCAGTGGCATATAAACTTGAAACAATGTTTCTTTAAAATAAAATGTTATACATCAAAAGTCCTGCTCAGAAATATGTTTTTCAAGCTAAATAGAGTAGTTCAAGGAATTTTTTTTCAGCATTATCAGTAAATCAAACTGATGTGGAACATTCAGTACAACCAATTCTCTTCAGCTAATTCCAACGATGCCATCCTATGTGGAAATCATACATACTTTAAACAAAGAATTAAGAACAAAAAATCCTACCAAACAGTCCACTTAAGCAGAGATGTGGTAATTACTGCGTGACTGTCAGCCACGTGCATGTTTGTTTACATGGTTACCGATTTTGTAAATGTTTACAGGCAGTAAACTAAACTAAGCCATTTACATATGTTAATATTGCACCCCTATTGTTGTTGCAAGTATTTTTCCTTTTTAATTACATCTTAAGCAACACATATTATGTTCATAAAGGTCTGATATGTGCTGCCACACAATTATTATAGTAAACTAAAGGAATGGTAAGTAATTTGCTCATGCAAATATACTCCCTGTCTCTCAGGCATCCCATCCCAATCCCATGATGGAGATGAGTCTATAGTAACAAAAAGGGTCATAACATTTCCCAAAATAGTGTTAGTACCAGGCATATCTGGTCAACATGCATATCTTCTGATAATGACCATAATGATATTTCATAGCAATCCGCTAAAATCTGCAAGAGTAGATGCATTCATGAAATTCAAAAAGGGCAATAACTCCTGCAAAAATAAAGGGAGCATACAGATTTGTCAATATGTGCATCTCTAGATGATGACTATAATATGTACCGAGTTTCACAACCATCCATAAAACACTACAAGACAAGTTGCATTCACAAGATTCTGTCTTACATCTTGCCTGTAAATTTTTCACCCATAATTTAGATGTACCAAAGGCGTCAATTTTTTTAAAATTCCAGGCATGAGATCTAATAAGGACTAACTGACCTGAGATATAAACCAAGCAGAACTGAGATGCAAGTCAGGTGGAATTTGTGGCAAAATATGTAAATTAGCTCCGCCCATAATTTAGACGTACCTGAGGCATCAATTTTTTTAAAAAATCCAGGCGTGGAATCTAATAAAGACTAACTGATCTGAGACATAAACCAAGCAGAATTGAGACGTAAGTCAGGTGGAATTTGAGGTGAATTATGTAAATTAGCTCCGCCCGGAATTACACTTTGATGCCTGGAAAATGCTTCAGATTGCCGCCTGGAAAAATGAGTTAGCTTACTGCCTGAAATAATGTTTTGGGTTCCCGAATCCATCCCAAAAGATGCCTGGAACAGAATATTATTAGGCAAAGTGATGGGTGTCATTTTAAAGGATCAGTATTGAGCATCATTTGAGAATTATATGATCAGGCCTTCCCGGAATTAACAAAAATATATTTGTTTTGATGAACCACCATTTAAACAATAAATAAATAAATTACAAAAAAGACAAAATTGGCTACAAACTGATTTTATTCTAGAATTTTGTATTTTATTGGTAAACACTTTCAAAAGTTTTAACTGACTTGAATTAAATCGAAACTTAATATATGGTCATGAGTGTGTAGGAACGAAAATGTGTGACAACTTTTCGGTTTTGTATTCAAATTGGGGTCTTGCATGCTTTGGACTTATTAGGTACTTCGCGATAGTTGATACAAATGATGAGAATTCTGATACTGTTGCAATTGTATTAGTTCTTTCTTTATTTTTGTAATGGAGCATGTGTGCAAAAGACTGGATGATAATATGTACTTATAGTGCCACTGTTTTCTAACTGCTGGGGTTGTAGCTTTAAATTGTTTTCTTTTACATATGCACACTTTCTTTCATAATTGTTTGAAACAGTATGTATCAAAGTTAAACATTCTTTCACACAGTTGTGCAATATATTAGTAGTTTCTATCATAACATCTAAAAGTTTAATAAAATGAAACCTCTTAATAGAGTACCATGATGTTCTGATATGCTGTTTGATTTCACTTTGTGCACAAATATATTTCATTAGTTGTTACATTTGGTCTTTTTTAAAAATGAAATATGCTGCTTTCCTCGCAAAACTATTACACATACAGCGAATGCAGGAGACTTTGTGGGTGTGATTTGGATCATATACAATAAATTACTATGGAAAGAGTCCAGAAATACAAGCTGATCCAGAGAAAGGCAAGCTCTTCAGTATAAGGAATCTCTCACAGTGGTTGTCTCCAATATGAAGAAAAATATTCACATTTTATTCCTTGTGGCTTGTCTTCAATTCAGTAGCAAATCCAGATCGGCAGTGGAGTGGATTTTGTCAGATGGTTTGGCCCCTCCTTTTTTGAAAAAGCAGTACACATTTAGGTGAAATACAAGAATGTTAGCCATTTGAAATACATTGAACCACCTCTTTTAAATAAATCCTCAGAAAAAAATCTTGCATCTTCCCCTGCTTCTTGTATGGCTTAGGTACCGTATCATCCACTGAAATAGATTACAGCAACAAATATTAGGTAACATGGACTATTTACTAGTTTGGCAAAACAATGTAAACATTTAAATTAGCTGAACATTCCAAAATCACTACACAGTCTCTTAGAAACATATATTTGTGTTATTTATGACCATCCTTTAAAAAGATCCTATATTATACTTTTATCGTCCATTTTGGAAGCACTGTGACATTATATGTCAAACATTCAGTAGTTTACATCTTTAAAAATAAAGAAAGCATATTACTCATTTAATTTCTCGAGACCTTTGAAAAAGAATCACTTCCATTTTTTGAAAAAGTAAAATTCATTGCATGATGACAATTGTAGAATTTGATATGTGATATCCACATTTGTGGGAAAATTTAGCTAAAATGTTGGCGCATATTGGGTAATGGTAGTTAAAAAATGTTACTAAGGGACCAACCATTTCATTTTTGGGGTGGGTGTGGGTCTGGATTTCCAGCCCTTAAATAGCTTGAAACAAATATTCTTGCTCTGATTTATAATTTAGAAGAAAAAAAAGAACCTATTACATCCATTATATTAGTTGAAAAAAAATTTATATTGATGTATAAGAATTAAAAGTCTGGTTCAAGAATATTACAGGTTCACCCTCCCCCAATTAAATGGTTGGTCACATCTCATCAATGGCCAGTTATGATGACATTATCATCGACCATCCTAGCTTCATGTCTCTCCTTGATTCGTGTGCCATGTTTCTTGCAACTTCACGCGTTTGTTTTGAGATCCTGATGTCATCAACTGGATCAATACCATTTGTTTACAGTGACAGTATGTGCTTATTAAGACATATTAGACGAAATAAGATTTAAATATGTACTATAATTCAAACCAAAGAAAACACAATGAAAACGTCCAACTAATGCCATATTTGCCACAACTTTGTAGCCCTGGAATGAGTGTTAGCTGTTCAGATCAGGGCAGCTGTTCACATGTTGGTTTTCTTTACCTTTTTGTTAGTGGGGAAACCACAACTGAGATTTTTGAGATGGCAAAGGCAATGTAAAAACTTGGTTAATGTAACATGAACTTATTTCATGTTAGGAAAAATGATTCTACTGGAAAACTGTGCATTTTGAAATTTGTAATTGAAATATTTTAATATAAGGAAGAAAAGAGCTTTGTTATGAAACTGCATGAAAAAAAATCTTTTAAAAAATTCACTACATCTTTAAAAATGATAATTTTGTCAAAAAGCAATATGAAAAAAACAAAATTAAAAAATGCATCAGATTCTATTCTTTTATATTGTTGTCATCATTATTTGTAAGTGTTTTATTGCAGTCAATATGCATTTGAAAGAAGTGATATATATATATCAGATGCAAATATTAATAATATAGGGACAACATAAACGATTGATTTCTTTACCTTGGCCTAATTGTCACATTCCAATCTTATGTCACGTGGCTTTTATTCAGGGGCACAAGCCATGGATGTACTTCCGGAAATATAAAAATGTTAGCACGCTCAGAAAAACGCTTGCTCGCAAAGAATTTGGAGAGTTTATAAATATTTCTCAATTATGAATAAATTAAGTTGATATAGTTTTTATGGCGATTTAAATAGTTTGTTGCAATATTATAACATAAGCGGTAAAATTCACGTTGAAGGCATGAACCATGGCAGATTGACAATATCATACATGTGTTGAGTATATATAGCCGCATTTTTCTCTTCTGAGGTATGGGGAAATGCCTGTCTTCAAGTAATTGTGCAAAAATTTGCAAAGTTCTGCTGTCTGTTAGAAAAAAAAGTCCCAACAACAAATGGAATGCGATAAGTTCGAATTTAATTTGGTAATAACGTCACCCTGTTGTCGATAACTGACAATAAGATTGTATCAATAACTGCAGTGTTGCAGGCGGTAGCAGTGATATATCCTCAATCCGCCATATTTTGTGCCCTTAACATGAATTTTAAGGCTTGCATTATAATATTATGAGAAACTATTAAAATCACCATAGAATATGTTCAACTATATCTACTTAATTTATTCATTGTTGAAAAATATTTATAAACTCTATGTTTCCTTTGTGAGCTACCATTTTTCTGAGTGTCAAAATTTGTCTATTTCCGGAAGTTCAGCCATAGTTCATGCCCCTGAAATAAAGGCCACATGACATAAGATTGGAATGTGACAATTAGGCCAAAGTTTGGAAATAGATTGTTTATAATGTCTCTATATTTTCATTACATGTACTTGAATTTGTAACATAATAATTGCAATAGCATCAGCTGGTGAAAGTAATTAGGATTTCCATTGGTCAGAATGTTACCATGTGATAAGTTTGAGCTGCATTTATTTCTACATAAACTGTGAGCAGAACTACTTTTCTAAAAATACCTACGTTATAAATAAAGTCACGTGCAAAGCAAAAGGTAAACACTGCAAGTGAAGGCAGAAAAACGTATGTGCCATCAAAAGAAAAGAAATATGTTACAATTTGTTGCAAAAAATTTGAAAGATCTGAATTCGAAAGACAAACAACACATATCTGTAATTTTTTTATGAAAAACAATTATTTCTAATACTAAATTTGTGAAAAAACAGGATAAAAACATTGCAAACCTGCTAGGTCAAGGTCTGTGATTGCCGGTATTCGCCATTGAACTGCTGTGTCCGAAATGTCAGAATATGACGAATTTTCGTTAAATTTACCATATGAGATAGATTTCCTGCAAGCTGACATTCAAAACATTGACCCATAAATATCTGACGACCCCTTTGAAGTGAAAGACATATCAGAAGCCGAGTTTTCAAGCATTTTAAATGAACCAACACCAGTTCAGTTGCCAGATGAACTGCAGGATGACCACAGACCAAAATGGTTTAAATGTCTTAAAGAGGAAGATCTCTTAAATATCTCAGAGCAGTGGTACTCAAAATCTACCAAGAAAAATACTCAGTGGGGCTACAACACTTTCACAGGTAGATTCATTCATTAATTTATTCATTCGTTCATTCAGCATAAAAAAATTAATTAAAAAAAAAAAAATGCAGTCAACAGGGATGATCATTAATATTGGCTTAAATAATATTGCTTGATAATTAATTGGCTCTTAACTGTTATTTTCATAAAGCATAATGGTATATAATAAAGAAGTGCAATGTGCTGTTTATGTATAGATATAAAAGCAAGAAAAAAACTGCATTTTAACTCTTTAACACCATTTCATATAAATATGAGACTTTATTTGCACTGCAATGAATAAAGTGTAGTTTATCTTAAAATGAATGCATAAGAAATTGAAATGAATGTTCAAAATGCATTTTTCTTTACAAAAACTGCTTTATAAGCAATGTTTAAAAAGTGTTGAAAAAATGTGTCAATGGATATATTTTTCACAATATTCAAAAATGGAACAAATTGTTTATAATAAATACATTTTAGAGAAAGGAAATATGCATGAATAATTTTCCACAAAAATCTAAATATTAAACTCAAAGAATAAAAAATAGTTAATATCAAACTCAAAACAAATAGAAAATCCCAAAACAAAACCCAAAACAAATAGAGGTAGATCTGAAGACCATCGAGCCTATAGATTTAGCCATATTTTATGCTGAAGCAGCCCCCAAGGTCACCACAGCACGTCTGAGGAAGTTTCCTAAGCTGAAGAATACCACAAAAACTCTGTAAAAAATGTCAGAGCTGCTATTAATTGTCATATTCAAGTTGAAAATGGTCGTTTAATCAATATTGTTACAGACTCTGAGTTTAAAAAAGCAAACAACATGTTAAATGGGAAATTAAAGTTTAACACCAAGAATGGCTTATCAAGATCAACTGAATACAAACCTATTATTCCTCAATCAGACATGCATGCAATCAATCAGTACCTGATGCAAGATCATCCTATCACACTCAAATACAGGGTTTGGTTATATCTCTCTATTCACTATATTACCCGTGGATTAGAATTCAACAGCCAGTGTTTGAATTCAAGTTTGATGAAACTGGGGTTGAATATGTCATTTTGACCCATCAAACTATGCAGAAAACATCAGGGGGACTTAAATGCTAAGGAGGAAAACCCTGACAAGAGAATGTATGCAACTGGAGGTCAAAACTGCCCAGTCAATTCAATAAAATACTACCTCACATGCATTAATCCAAAAGCTGAATCACTCTTTTCTCATAATGATAAAAATGCTCTGGAAAATCCTCAACTGTGTCAAACATGGTACACCACTAGAAGTGTTGGGCAGAGCAATTTAGTAATTGTATGCCTGACATATGCAGAAATGCCAACATTTCTGCAAGATATACTGCCCACTCTTTTCTTCGTGCCACAGCTTTTAATGCAATGATGAATGCCAATTTTCCTGCTAGGCACATTATGTCTCTGTCTGACCACTCCAATGAGCTTTCATTAAAACCCTACACAAGGCCCAATTCTCAACAAAAGCAACAAATGAGTAAAATTCTGTCCAATGTAAGTTCAAATGTGGCACTCTCTCCTCCCGATTCTTCTGCAGTACCTTCCCAGACCTCTGTAAATGTTAAAATGACCCCTGCAGAACCAACCAGTACCTCTCAAGTAATTTGTCATGCATCTGCACAAAATTCTCTACAAGTAATCTCACAACACACAATGAACTCTATGACAGGTTTCATTACACACTCCACCTGCCATTTCAATAACTGCACCTTCCATTTTAATCCCAGCTAATAAAATTCAATTTCCCCATCAAGTTAAGGAAATATTTGGTTTTAAAGTTGAGCACCCCATATCAACTATCCATACCAAATGTATGATAATATAAAACATCAATCACTTCTGGTTTTTATTATAAATTTAATGGCAATTTCCAATTAATAATTATTGGTGGGATTCAGAAAATCCAGAACAAATAGTTCTATACAAGTACAAAGTATAGTATGGGCCCGTTCCATTCTGAATCGTATACCACCTTCGCTCTTCGAAAGTATTTACCTGGGCCAGTTACTATCTAGCTGTGGATTATTTCATCTCTCTATACCTTACAAAATTTCAAACCAAACCTTGTTCAATCCATTCATACTTTTTTAATTTGGAAAAATAAAGTTGTTAACGGCGAGTACAATGTTAAAGAAAATGCTATTTATAGTACAAGCACTGCCTAATACAACTTGTAAGGTGCATGGTTGCAACGCAGATCCTCGCACAGGTAAAAATAGAGGTCGGTACATTTATACTGTATAAAACATACACAATACCACCCGCTATAATCAGTAAAATAAAAATAAAGGCTATGAAACTAGTGATTTTTTTATATCTGAATCATAAAAATGTAATGTAAGTAGAATTTATCATTCTTTTTAATTATACGCCACACATTCCAAAATAATGAAGTCTAAATAAAACTAGCATTATAATATTTTTTTTAAAATCATAATTAAGTACATTTAAAATAACAAGTAATTTAGACATTATTATTATTATAGAAGACCAAAACCAAAAACAAAAATATACACATGAATGCAGAATTAGAAATAATTCAAATAATAATTAAAATATTCAGATGACAATACTTTTTTCCCTAGATCAAAAATGAATACAAATAAAAATAGAAATAATATTGTATAATAATGCTGATATTTTGTATCACAATTTTAAAATTAAGAAATTGAATCAGATTGTAAAATAAATAATTTTAATAATAATGATTTATATGTTTATCAGACATTTACATTTATATTTAGGAATTATTTGTATTTTCAAGAAGATCAATAATAATAATAATAATTATATTGTCTACATTATATGCTCATTTTAAATGTTAATCAAATTGCTGGCATTCTAAATGCTATGTAAATATGAATTAAATATATTTAGATGGTGAAGACACTTATGTTCATACTGCATTTTTGTGGAATGTTTAACATATGATATAAAAATGATAAAAATCTATAATCTAATTATCTGACATATTTATGAGTAAGAGAATGACTTATGATTTAGAGAATTTTTTAAATTTTGTTTTGTATCCATTTATTATAGTCATAGTCATTAAACTAGTAGGCATCTTGTATGGTAATACACTATAGCCCAACATCACAACTGTGCACCTTACAATAAAAGTATTAACTATTTGATTTTACATTTCTATCTTTATTTGTATTCATCACTGATTTGGTAAAAAAAAAAAGTGTAAAAAATATTTAATTCATATTTACATGGCATTTAGTGTGTCCACGTTCTATACAGTATAAATGTACCGACTTTTAGTTTTACCCGCGTGAGGATCCGCGTTGCAACCGTGCACCTTGCAACATGTATTAGGCTCGACAATATTAAGTGGCCGCCAATCATTTGCAGTCTGCAAACCAGCAAAATACAACACAACATGGATTTTACTTACCAATATGATAACTTCATGACCTTGGTTCGCTATAGTTATCTCCAGGGCTGCATGATCAGTTGCTGCACATGTAGTGGTATTACTTGCAATGAAAATTCCCAAATCAACGAGCAAAAATGTGTCTTCGAACTTAAAAATGGTTGCCCGTTTGAAAGCGAGGCTGTCGCGTAAAGAAGGGAAATAACCGCTATTACTATCTCGATACTGATGGTTTCAGTCACTGAAAACTGCATTTCATCTTGTGTAATTTTTTTTTTTTTTAAAAACCCAGATTTGTGCTAATAATCCTTTATAGAATGCAGGCAGGATGGAATGGCTATCCTTCCCTCTCTCACTCAAAGAAAACAATATTTAAATCCAGGATATATACAGTTTAAAGTTTATATTTAATATAACAAGAACTGCCAATTGTGTTTCTTTTTCTGTTAGCAGTAACAACAGGTCCAGGTATAATATGTATCATGATAAGAAGGTAAAGAAAGGATTAAAAAGAATGTAATTTTATAAATAATAATCATTTTTTTCTTTGGGATTAAAAAATTATTATTTAATCATTGATATTGTATGGAAATTTACAATACAGGAAATAAAATCAAACACATTTGCTTTTCTGTAATCTTTGAATAGTGAGGGAGTTTATTATTTTTAATATTATTATTATTAAAAGTTTTTTAATTTACCACAATCAAAAAATGTAGCGCATAAATGTGGTAATAATATCAAGTATTTAACAAAATGGAATTAAAAGATAATCTTCAAGTACAAATTTATACTTTGCAAAAATGACGTGATATATAATTACCAAACTCGATTTCTTCTGTGCTCTGGTTAGCCTACTCATGTTCATTTATTACTTAGCAACACTTCTGCTGTTTAAATGTATTTTTTTTAAAACATTTTTTGTTACAAACCTAAATGCCTTGTAGACAGATAGGGGTTGACAGAGTTTGAAACACTCTAGAAGAGAACAGTAAGAACAAAGTCCTGAATGCAAGAAATTCCTGTTTGTATTTTTACAGTGCACTTTGCAAATTTAAAATGATCATCGTTGTAATTCTATAATTACTGCAGATATAAAATATTTCGCTTAACAAATTCAAAGAATATATTCAAGGTTAAATGGAAAACCATATATTAAAGCCTTTATTTTTAGTTATCTTTGGTAAAAGTTCTTTATTATTAACTAATGTACAGAAATCCTCCTCCTGTGAATTCTAAGTCCAAAATATATGCCTTCTGCAAATTTCAAAGTCCAGTTCACCCTCATTCTAAACCCAAATTTCCGCCTTGTACAAATTTCAAAGGAAAAATTGATGTCTCAGAACATGACTTTCGATGTTTTCCTCCATAGCCAAGTGGAAAAAAATAGAATTACATCACAGATAAGAGGTGTAAGTGAGACTGAAATCACATCTCCTGCTCAATATTCCAGGCGGAAACCAAGTGGTTTCCATCTCAATGACAGGTGGTTTCTGCCTCTTCATTTCATACGGGTGCATTCAGATGCAGGGCAAAAAGGACAATAATTCTAAAAGAAATTGCAAGAGCACAGTGCTTTATAGATGGGCGCATCTCCAGAAGATGGTCTTAACATGTACAAAGTTTCTTGGTAATCCATTGAAACTTGTAAGACAAGTCGCATTCCCCATATTCTGTCATACATTACATCCCACCCCAAGTAAAACAAGGGCTATAACTCTAACAAAAATCACAGGAGCACTGTGATTCATCAATTTGCACATTTTCAGATAATAATAATAATAATAACAACTTTATTTAGAGAAGGTAACTCAATTAGTTACTGGAACTAATCGACCTTGAGGCCTTCTGTTATGTACAGTATGCACAGTATATACAGCACAATGTGATAACAATTTGGCTCAACAGTAAAGAATTTAGTTATTCTGAAAATCAAACAAAAGTCACAAGTTCGTAATATACAAGCATCAGTAAGCACATACAAATAAATAAAATATCATATTGCATTTTAAAAAATTCATCTGTGACAAAGACAAATGAGCAGAAAAAAGCAGGAGGTATTTATATTACAAAGACCTGTTCGAGTGTCTTAAGATTTCACTCATTTAATAATAATAATGAGGACTTTGTCGCATCGCCTAATCTTTAGAAGCTCTAAGCGCTTCACAACATTAGATAACACCTAAAAACATATATAATGATATGATTACGAAAAACAAACACCATGAAATTAGAAAACAAAAACATGCTGAAAATAGTTAAGGTAAGGAAACATTATTAAGTCTTTAGGTCTATTCTTGCAGTCGAAATAGGTGAGTTTTAAGAGCACTCTTGAATGAGATCACTGTGTCTTTGTGTCTAAGTTCAGTGGGCAATTCGTTCCACATCACTGGGCCCTGGTATGCAAAAAAACGTTGTCCGTATGACTTCATTTTGATAGTGGGAATAATGAGAATACGAGTGTCGGAAGAGGAACGTAAGTATCTTGCTGGTATGTACACATGGGTGAGGTGAGATAGGTATGTTGGACTGGAGCCAGTCAATGAAACGTAGCGCAGAGAACAAATTTTGTGTTTGCTTCTGGATCGAATGGGTAGCCAGTGTAGGGTACAGAGCAGGGGGGAGGTGTGTTCTGTTCGTGGTACTCTAAGAATGATCCGAGCAGCTGTGTTTTGAACTTTTTGAAGTTTCTGGAGTAGATACTGAGACGAACCGGACAGAATTGAGTTACAATAGGCTAGTCTTGAAAGTACTAAGGAACACACAAGTGTTTTAGTGGCATCAACTGAAAGATAATTGCGCATGGATCTGATGCGACTCAGCTCAAGATATGCAGCCTTGCATATGTTCATGACATGTTGGTGCAATGAGAGAGTACTGTCATGAGTAACACCTAGGTTTTGTACTGACTGTGTGAATTTAATGTTGGTGTTGCTGATATTTATTGTTATGGTAAAGGATGTGAATGAGAAAGTCTTTGTGTTGTAATCAGAATTGCTTCAGTTTTATCATCATTCATCTGCAGCTTGTTACATGTCATCCATGATTTCACATCAGAAATGCACCTCTCTACACCTTGGATGGTAGCATCAACTTCAGTTGGGTGGCTAGATTTGTATATTTGGGTGTCATCAGCGTACAATTGGTGAGACACTGGATGATGATCTTTGACACTTGAGAGCAGTTGAGTGTACAGAATGAAGAGAACAGGTCCAAGAACAGAACCCTGTGAAACACCAAAACATAGATCAACTGGGCTGAAATGTTTTCCATTTGCAGACACAATTTGTGTCCTGTTGACCAAGTAGGACTTGAACCATAGTAAGGCTGTATCGTGAATGCCAAATACATGATGGAGACTGTGAAGTAATATATCATGGTCTCTTGTGTCAAATGCTGCAGACAAGTCAAGGAGGGTGAGGACTGTAATCTTTCCATCACCAAAGCAGAGAGAAGGTCGTTAACTACTTTCAGAAGGGTAGTTTCAGTACGATGGTGAGGGCGATATACAGACTGTACATTGCTAAAAAGACTGTTTGAATTCAGATGAGATACAAGTTGGGATAGAACAACTTTTTCTAAGATTTTTGACATGAATGGGAGGTTAGAAACTGGGCGGTAGTTCTTTAACTCGTTATGGTCAAGTGTTGGTTTCTTCAGCAGAGGCTTTACAACGGCAGTTTTGAAAAATGATGGAAATTCCCCGGATGAGAGAGAAGTATTAATATCATCAGTTAGTGAAGGCAATATTGGCTCTAAGCACTCAAGCAGCAGTGATATCGGAATCGGATCAAGTTCACATGACTTTGGGGCAATCTTCATCATGATTGTACGTACTAAATCCATAGAGACAGGTTCAAATGCTGCTAACGGTGCCGCTGAAATTCTGTATCGCAACTGTATGGTGACTACGAGTCAATTGAAATTGTGTTGTCAAGCTTATCTCTAATGGTTTGTACTTTGTCACGGAAGAAATTTGCAAACTGGTCTAGAAGGTCGACTGGAGAGAAGGTAGTTGGAAGTGGTGTGCATTTGTTCCTTGACATTAGCTTGTTAGTAATCTCAAAGAGCTCTTTGCAGCTGGAACTTTCAGTGATCTTTGTACTGTAGTGGACTGATTTCGCTGCATGGACTATGTTTGTGACATTCTTCTTAGCGGCTTCATAGATTTGCTTATGAATAGTGAGTCTGGTGGAAATCCAAAGCCTCTCAGCCTTACGGCGGTCTCTTTTAGCAGTGCGAAGCTGGTCCCTAACATTGCTATACCATGGAGAACACTTTTGAATTGATACTCTGCACTTGGTTGCTGGGGCATGTTTGTAAAACAATGAACACAGGCAGTTATCAAGTTGTTCTGCTATAGGAGGTAACAAAGTTGTTAGGATTGCTTGGATGTCATGCATTAGTTGGGTTCTATTAATCATATGGAGGTTTCTCTTAGTAGCAAATAAAGGTGGAGGGTTAGGGACTGATACATCAAGATGGCATATAATGCAGAGGTGATCTGATGCAAGTTCGCGGGACACCAGGGAGGACTGTAGAATATTATCATCAGGTCTATGAAGAATCCAGTCTAAAATGTTACCATGTTTATGGGTGGGTTGGCTTACTGACTGTTTGAGGTTGAAAACGTGAATGGAATCAAGGAGTTTTGATGTGTATGGGTTTCCAGGACAGTCAAAGTGAAAGTTGAAATCGCCAAGAATAATCAGGTTGCCACCTAACGAATTTCCATACTCCAAGAGATTCGGAAACTGCTCCAAAAAGAGAGATTCAGTCAGCTTGTTAAGACATTTAAGACATTTATTATGAAAAGAAGAAATGCTAGGAGCCTGCCTTATGTCACTAGGTCTGTAGTGATAGATCAGGGTCTGTAGTGATACATTAGGGTCTGTAGTGATAGATCAGGGTCTGTAGTGATAGATCAGGGTCTGTAGCGATGTATCAAGGTCTGTAGTGATAGATCAGGGTTTGTAGTGATACGTCAGGGTCTGTAGTGATAGATCAGGGTCTGTAGTTATAGATCAAGGTCTGTAGTGATAGATCAGGGTCTGTAGTTATAGATCATGGTCTGTAGTGATCAATCAGGGTCTGTAGTGATAGATCAAGGTCTGTAGTGATAGATCAAGGTCTGTAGTGATAGATCAAGGTCTGTAGTGATAGATCAAGGTCTGTTGTGATACATCAGAGTCTGTAGTGATAAATCAAGGTCTGTAGTGATAGATCAAGGTCTGTAGTGATAGATCAAGGTCTGTAGTGATAGATCAAGGTCTGTAGTGATACATCAGAGTCTGTAGTGATATATCAGGGTTTGTACTTTTGCTATAAAATCAATAGTACTATAAGAACCATAGAGCCATATCTACTAGCACATGATGCAATTGCTGATCATTTTCTAGTATCAGACATGGAAAAATAAAAACTCTCACAGTATTTATCATGAAGAGCCATCAACTAGTAAAACATTCTGTCCATTATGAATTTTCTTTTGCATATTTGTTTAAAAAATGTTCATGTCTGAAAACAGTTTTCTCACATACTCTATTGATATGGATTCCAGACAGAATACGCCCATGTGGAAAATCCTTATCCTGCCTACCATGACTCTTATCACATACATGATGTCACATCATCTAGTACTTTTGCTGTTGGTTTAATTTCAGAACTTAATGAAGTTATCTATCTGCGTCTTGACCACATTTCTGAGTTTACAATGAATTTTTCATTGTAAACCAAATCCCATACACCCTTTCTCAAGATTAAAAAAAATGTGAATATACACTTTGTCCTTTTAATGCTTGTACAAACGGGACACCATTTGACCCAGTAATGTGAGAAAAACAATCAACCACACATATTATGTTGGACTAGAAAATCCCACTCTCATGCTCATAATTCGCACACAGAAACATGGCAAAGCCTTGTTCCTGCTCACAAATTATGAACCTAAGGATGGGATTTTCCTAACCCACACCAACACATGTGATCATAACCAGAGGATGGGATTTTCCTAACCAACACCAATATGTATGATCATAACCTGAGGATGGGATTTTCCTAACCCACAACAACACATAGGATCACACCAGTACATTTGATCATAACCTGAGGATGGGATTTTCCTAACCCACACCAACACATATGATCATAACCAGAGGATGGGATCTTCCTAACCCACACCAATACATATGATCATAACATGAGAATGGAATTTTCCTAACTCACACCAATACGTATGATCATAACCTGAGGAAGGGATTTTCCTAACCCACACCAACACATAGAATCACACCAGTACATATGATCATAATCTGAGGATGGGATTTTCCTAACCCACACCATTACATATGATCATAACCTAAGGATGGGGTTTTCCTACACCCACACTAATACATATGATCATAACCTGAGGATGAGATTTCCCTAACCCACAACACTAAGTATGATTATAACCTGAGGGTGGGATTTTCCTAACCCACACCAATACATAAAATTATAACCTGGGGGTGGGATTTTCCTAACCCACACCAATACATATAATTATAACCAGGGGGTGGGATTTTCCTAACCCACACCAATACATATGATTATAGATTCTTTTATACTCCACTGCTTTCCATGATGATCATTATATAATGCAAACAGAAGTGTGAGCAGTATAGACCCAGATCTGCCATTGTATAATGAACTGGTAGATAATCAGGGTCTACATGGTTAGTTTGAAATCATAAATATAAAATTCACAGTGAATAGTAACATCTGCCATCACATTATGCAACAGAAGATCTGTCTATGTGCTGGTGTGTGTTTTACACAGATAAAATTCAATATGAACAGCCTCTGATATCAGATGTATTTATCAGATAAGCTGTACCTACCTCCTGGTTAAAGCAAGCTCTTCTCACATCATATTTAATTTGATCAGTAACAACCTCTCCATCCTGGTGTATGAAGTAAGCGATACTTCTGCCAGAGGGGATCAGGTGATGTTGCCAAAGACCCAGGTCATGTACTTTTATTGCTCCACTTGAAAAGAAGGTAGAATCATACAATCTTCCTCGGCTCACTGTCTGAAATTCACAAAGGAAAAGTTAATTTACTTAATCTGATCACACCTGAAGTGCCTTAAACACGGCATACAAAACTACCGATATGGCATGCAGTAGAAGATTACCTTTCAGTATATTTATTAAAATAAATTACTTACCACATTATGAACCTAAAAGTGCATGCAAATGTGTCTGTCTGCAGATTAAATTATGGATGACAAAATATATTTTATCATGTATATCCAACCTAAAGACCAGTATCCCTCTCCAAAATATTATTGGTATTGGATTAAACAGTTACATTGGAATTTGTTCTGGAACAACAGTACTGGCCTGTCTAATTGTGCAACCTTTCATTCTTTGAACTATGCTTATAAATCTGCATGAGGGCAAATCAGGGACTTTTTATGAGGTATGATTTTGAGACAGGTTGATTCATTTTCCTTACAACAGCCTATTTTCTCAGGGCAAATCAGGGACTTTTTATGAGGTATGATTCTGAGACAGGTTGATTCATTTTCCTTACAACAGCCTATTTTCTCAGGGCAAATCAGGGACTTTTTATGAGGCATGATTCTGAGACAGGTTGATTCATTTTCCTTACAACAGCCTATTTTCTCAGGGCAAATCAGGGACTTTTTATGAGGTATGATTCTGAGACAGGTTGATTCATTTTCCTTACAACAGCCTATTTTCTCAGGTTTTCACATGAAAAGTTACTATAGCTAAACCTCGTTATAACATGATGGTCAGGGTCTATGAAATGACATTGTGATATATGGAGGATCAATTATACAAAACAATGGTCCAAGCCAAAGATCAAATGTCATGATTGACAGTAAAAGGGGGCATAGATATCAGCTTAACCAAATTTGTACTGAGTTTTTTGCCGACAATATCTTGTAAAATGACTGTTCCAAGTAACTAATTTGACCAAAAGCAGATATGAAATTAATTCTGAAAATTGTTCCCTTTCTTAGTAATTGAAAGTAATATAAAAACTGACTGCCAGTGTGCCACATACTGACATAGTCATATATCAAGATCCCAAATGGTGGAAATTAATAGTAGATCTAGGCATGTGAAACAGAGATTCTGAATAAAAACTTATTTCAAGTTCTTGCATGACTATTCAATGACACAGGGCACTTCAAGTTCCTGCATGAATATGCAATGACACACAGGGCACTTCAAGTTCCTGCATATTAGGAAGTTTTAGAGATGTGGTGCAATCAGGAAGTTTTAGAGCAGTAGTACAATCAAGAAGTTTTAGAGATGTGTTGCAATCAGAAAGTTATGGAGCAGAGTTGCAATCAGGAAGTTTTTGAGAAGTGGTGCAATCATGAAGTTTTTGAAAAGTGGTGAAATCATGACATCTAATTATATTTTTTTAAAACAAAATTAGGAGCCATGACAGGACAGTGTTATATCCAAATTCATGTTATAATCAAGTGTGTTTATAGAAGAATTCCCCTGTATTGATGGGGGTTGAGGGGTGAAGGGGGTAACTGACCCCACCCCACACCCTTTGGATTCCCCTTGGTTAAGTCACTAGAGTTTTGTTTCCATATACCAGTTTACTCTTTAAAGCAGCAACCTCTGCAATGAAGATAAATTTGTACATTTATTTCAATACTTTGCAGTTTAATTAATTTCTGAAAAATTAAGTTAATATTTCCTTTCACAACTGAATTTGCCATTCTTAAAACAGATGCATATGCATTTGAAAATGAGGAAAGGACCGCTCAAATATTATCTGTTTAAAGTTTGTACTCTGTGACCTTCTGCTTCTTTCTTTGTAATCAAAAATCCTGCAGATTCATGGTTGTATGAGCAGTTGGAACTACAGGTAAGTCAAATGTTATTGATTGTAATTTTACTCACAACAAAGCTGGTGGATAATACAGCAGGCTGACACATGCAAAAATGAGACGTTCTCTAGTCAGTGAATAAATGGAGAAGAAAAACTGGGTCCATGAACAGGGTAAAAACTAACACTGTATATGTTTGGAGAAAAGTTTGCTAGATTGCCCATCAAGATGATAGTAGTAGTAGTAGTGTTTGTGTGGTAAAATCAACATGTAATACATAACAAATTTCAATACAGGCTATAAAACATACAGTAAGCAACATAAAACAGTACAAAAGGTTCATAATATTTAAGATAATAATATACAGTAATAGATGCTAACACATTATACAAAGAGGTACACATTATAAAAGTAAAACAAGATATGTTGATTCAATGTAGGATTACCCATAATGCCTTTATGAAATTAAACTCCTTGTCTGACCCTCCTAGTAATATTTACTTTAAGGACATATTAGATCTAGGAATTAAACTAGGAAAAGGTCTACACATTGGGTATATAAATATACAAGGTATGAATAACAAGTTAGACCAACTGAATTTATTATGATCTTCTAAGGTCATGATTGTCCATATTCTGGGTTTAACAGAAACAAAGCTAAATGACAATCATGCAAATGACTTATTGTTTATTGATGGTTATGGTACACCAATCAGACATGATAGACGTGCAGGGGGTGGAGGAGTTGTTGTTTATGTAAAAAATGGTTTATCAGTTGAAAGGAGAAATGATCTAGAATCAGATGAAATTGAAGCAATATGGATCCTGGTAAATCAATCAAATACAAAGCCATTCCTAGTGGGCTTTGTCTATAGGTCCCCTTCTGCGAAGGTCGGATGGAATGAGCATTATGAAAAGCAACTAGAGAAAGTGATTGATGATCAAAAAACAAAATATACATTTTAGGTTACTTCAACAGGAATCTTATGAATAATCAGATTAAGAGAAATTGGTTGAATTTCATGGAAACTTTTTAGTATAACCCATTTAGTGGACCAACCAACATGAAAAACTGACCACTCAAAAACTCTTATAAATTATATCTATACAAATATGGAAGAAAATGTGACAAAACTGTATATTCCTAGGATAGGTCTTAGTGATAACTTCCCTATTTTCCTAACCAAAAAATCCGTCTTAAAAACAGCAGTAAATCCAAAACTCATAAAACTATAACATATAGATCATTTAAGCATTATGATGAAGACAAATTTCTGGAAGAATCTCAGTAATGTTCCTTGGAGTAGAGTATCTGTGTTTGATGATGTGGATGATATTCTTGATATATAGACCCATCTTTTTATGCAAGTGGTAGATAAACCTTTGAAAACACATAGAGTAAAACTGGACTTCCAACATGATCGGTTAACTCCTGACATTCTAGACACCATGAAAACCTATGATTATTTCAAATCTGTTTGTCAACAAGCACATTACAAAGCATGGAGAAATAAAGTAACAAAAATGATCGATGGGGCAAAGAAGAATTACTATCAGTCAGCTTTAGAAAATAATTGCCATAAGAATTCTATGTAGAATTTTTTTTAACAAACTAGGCGCAGGTAAACGGTCCACAAGGTCATCCAAAATCCAACAACTTAGCCACAAAGGCCAGATTATTGATGAGGATGTTGAAATAGCAAATACAAACTCTTTTATCTTTGCAATACCAAAATGAAAAAGTTTTACATTTTTTGCAAACTATTAAAACAACAAAATCAACAGCGCTAGATAATACTGGACCACATCTCCTGAGGGCTGCTGCAAACAAAATACCTGATAGCATAGCTTACATATGTAATCTAAGTACAGTGAAACTCCACAATAACGCACCCCGCAATAATGCGAATTCGGATATAACGCGATCGTGGCGTGGCTCCCAAAATTTCCTATATTCATTCGCACATGAAAAAATGTTTTTTTCAAAGTACAAGAAATAGTGTATAAAATATGTATATTATCATTTTGGGGAAGAGATCGAGTATGAATTCAAATATAATACGTTCATGGCGTAGTTCCTGAAATTTTGTATACATGTATTTATCTCGTACACGGAAAAAATATTTTTTTTTTAAATACGAGAAATAGTGTATAAAAAGTTTATTATCATTTTGGGGAAGTGATCACGCATGAATTTGATAGTGGCGTGTCTTCTGAAATTTAACAATTTCACCAATTTCTTGAAGTGTTATGCCAAAATAAACATCGGAAATGTTACTTATTACTGATCCATGAGTAAAGCCAGTAAGTCTTCTTTGTGTTTGTCTTCAATTCATTCTGTATACAATCATTGCTCAAACAATAACCGACATGTGTTTCTTCTTTAACTGCATACACAACCGAGCATCAGACAATGTGGTGGTTGATAAAAGATTCTCACAATTTAATAAACATCAAAAAACATAAGTCATCAACACGTGCGCTGGACTTCAATTCATCCTGTATACAATCATTGCGCAAACAATAGCCGACTTATGTTTCTACTCTAACTGCATACACAACCAAGCACCAGACAATGTGGTGGTTGATAAAAAGATTGTCATATGTGGGTGCTTATGTAGAGACTGAGCTTGGGCTCTGTAAGTAACAATTTGATCATTAAGTCTGTGAAATATATTAAAGGATGCAACTGAACACATGTCAATTGTATGGCAAGATCAGAGGGAGTTCAAATAACCACTCTCTGTTACTTGACACTGAACAAGTATCAAACTGGCAGCTCAATCAAAGGGTTGTCATGTGGGAAAGCAAAGACGGCTTGATATCAGATAGTAAACGGTGTTGATACCCTATTCATGCTATACATTAGATGTGTATACGTTGTTCTATGAATAAAGTTAAATACAGTAAAACCCAGCAATAACGCGACCCAGCTTTTTCCGCGATCGAATTGTATGGACCCCATTTATCGCGTTATTGCGGGGTTTCACTGTATATCAACTTCAGTGTTTCCCCAGACATGGAAATTGGCAAAAGTTACCCCCATTCACAAGTCTGGCAGCAAAGAAGATGTCAATAACTACAGACCCATATCTATATTACCAACTCTGTCCAAACTAATTGAAAAACATGTTCATGTCAATCTTTTGATATACCTATCAAACTATAACTTAATTCATCAAATTCAATCAGGGTTCAGAGAAAAACACTCATGTAAAACAGCCTTGGTCTCCATGATAGATAGATGGATTACTGCCTTAGATCAAGGAAAATTAGTTGGATCCATACTAGTTGATCTTAGAAAAGCTTTTGACCTTGCTGATCATAATATTCGTATCAATAAATTGAACATTTATCAATGTGATAATTCCATGATTGATTGATTTACATCATATCTAACAACGAGAAAACAGCGTGTCAAAATAAATGGTAGTTTTTCTAAAGAAGAACCAATTACATGTGGAGTACCACTGGGATCAATCATGGGCCCGCTCCTCTTTCTCATTTTCATAAATGATCTGCTGCTGAAAATAGGCAACTGTATTTCATCTATCGACTTATATGCAGATGACACCCCTCTATCAGATTTTAAACAGCTAAAATCAGATAGACTTACTTTAGATTCCTGGTGTAAGGAAAATGGCATGAAAGTAAACACGGACAACACTGAAGTATTAATGATTACATTCCAAAAAAAAAAAAAGCAACATTGGAAAATAACAAATTGAATCTTAAGCTGAATGAAATTTGTCTACAAATGGTTAACCATGACAGAATCCTTGGGGTGATGGTTGACAACAATTTGCAATGGAATGGACATATTCAAGTCATATGTCATAAAGTCAATTCATGTCTTTGGTTATTAAGCAAGATAAGACCATATCTATCAACTAAACATAGGTTAAAATATTACAAAAGCTATATACAACCATACCTAGACTACTGTAATGTTATCTGGGGAAACAGCTTCTGACAAGAATATTTGCAAATTATTCCGCTTGCAAAAAAGAGCTTGCAGAGTCATTCTAGATAATGCTGAAAACATCCCAAATGCAATGAATGATATTAAACTATTAACAGTAAGTGAATGAATATTTTTGAGAAAGGCTAGACTTATACACAAAGTTTCAAACAATATGGCCCCATTATATCTCATGGAACTATTTCAGTCTAGAAAACAAGGCAACACTCGCAATTAAAGATCAATTTCAGCTAACCACCTTTCCATTCCAAAACCAAATAAAGAACTATTTAAGAAAAGTTTTAAATATTCAGGCCACTAATTTGGAACAGAATCCCAAATAAAATTAGAGAAGTACAAATATAAATGCATTTAATTATAATCTAATTCAATTGATGAAAAGTGGAACCTATTCGATTTGACAAATACATTACAACTTAAAGTATAAATTCTCAAACCTTCCACTTTGTTGTCTCACTATTTTAGTACTGTAAATATAGAATGTACCTAGTTGGAGCATGTTCTTACAAAGTTTTCTATTAATTATATCCATATATACAGGTAGCTTATTATCAATGTTTTTTTTAAATTATTTATATTATTTATTTATATTATCATTATTGTGTGTGCAACTATGTACATGTACTCTGTTTGTAAATATGCATATAATAGAGGGTCACAAGGAGGATTAGTTCCATGCATCTAATTGTGTCACCCTCTTTAAATAAAGTCATTATTATTATTATTATTATTATTATTATTATTATTATTGGGCTTATTTCCAATGGGGTCTAGCTTTCTTTATTCACATGATATAACTTTAACCCTGAATGGTTTTCTTCTGCTAATTATTCCAGATACATGTATGACAATAAATTAATGGAAGGGTGGATGGGAGTTTGGAAATCTGCAAATGCACGTAGGTTGTTTACATCCTTTACATAAATGTATGTAAATAAATATTAATTTAATCATGCATATGAACCAATGGTAATTATTTTAAAAACCTTTATTTAGATTATCAAAATCACAACATTTTTCTCTTCACCTATAGCTGACATTGCTGCTTTAAATCATCATACATGTGATTCTACCGGTGTTAGGCCAAAAATACCGTTTTAAAGGCCATCTACCACACATACCATTTAGTAGTTAAAATCTACTGCTTTTGAAAATTACAGGAATTTTTTTTTTTTAAATTATATTTTAAAAAAACCAACACGGTATTTTTACACATTCTATAAACACATTAGAGAAACCAGCCAGAACCAGTCTACTGGGGGACAGGAAATGTTCCATCAGTAATACGACTGGTGCGATGATGCGTGGCAGGGCAATAGGATTAGAATTGTTAAAGAACAGCTGACATGTGTATACAGCAAGCCGCTAATTGATTACCTTATTGTTGGAATTTGGGGAGTTTAAGGCCAAATGCGGGATGTTTTTTGAGGTGTTAAAAATTATAAAGGGATACAAGGTGGTCCATGATGTCTTCTGAGCCTTTGATTAAAATTGACCAACCCTTGGCGGAGGGAAGATAAAAAGAAGAGACCAACCATAATAAATGATTTTGGCAGACACAGTAGAGTAAGTATTTTGATTTTTGTCTTGTTTAGGTGCTATAATATTGTTCCAGAAGTTTTAATAGGACAACTCTTACATTTTTTATTCAATTCATGTCAAAATGCTAAAACATGTTCTTTCTCCCAATGCTAAGAAACCACCAGCTAAAAAATATTACAAGTTCAACAATACTTGGATATCAGAGTTTAAGTGTGCTGGCAAGTAGCATAGATCCTGAGTTTGCATTGTGTGTTTCGAAGGTATGCATCTTTTGTATTTCATAAACTATTTGAAGTTTTTTCATGCACGTAAATTAAGTTCAAACCCTAGATAAAATATATCACTTAAAACTATATTGCAAGATAATGAATTTTAAAGTTTGGATAAATTATTCATAAAAGCATAAATACATCATGTATTTTTTTTCATTTTATTTCAAGTCTAAATCAATCTTTATTTTGTTTTATTTAAAGTGGTGAAACTTGCTAACAGATTTTTGGTTGTGAGCCATGAAGAGGAAGAAGCCTTTGAGAATGAGGCTCAGGAATACATCCCAAGTCCAAGTCAGGAACTTCCTCCTCGGGGTGAACATAGCTTGGAGGAGTATTGGAGAGTAGTCAGCAACCTTACAAAATCAGCAGCAGGAAAACTGAAGTTAGAACTTCTTTGTAGACTGAGTGTGGTTGTCCTGTCATTACAACATTCAAATGCTGATACAGAGAGGACATTCTCCATTCTTAACAAAATACAAAGTGATTCAAGGGGAAATCTGGACAAGAGAACTATTGACAGCCTGTTAAGTGTGAAGCTTAATAATCACAATGAATGTCATTAGGGGTCACTAGACAGTGATCTTGTGAATGAAACTAAAAATGCTATTGGATTTTATAAAAGAAAATTCTTTGCAGTGAACTGTCAGATAAACAACTTTTCCATTTTCATTATTTGACTGTATACTGACTTATATTAATTAATTATTATTGTAATATTTTCCATCAAAATCGGAATCTGATTCATGTTCAGACTTGATGTTTTAATATACCGGTAGTAAGAAAAGAATACATATTATGGCACAAAAAAACAACATTTGTTTTGTTTTCCATCCCCTTGAAATGTAAAATTTATGCCAATAAAAAATCTACTTGTTTAGAGTCCAATCTACTGATCAAAATTTGTAAATCTACTGGTTTGAAATCCTGGTTCTGTCACATGTATGAATCATGGGCTTTAAAGTCAGATTGTTTTTGTAATACACAAGTCTTGCCTGTTTTCTTTCATTCTTTTAATCTTTCTTTTCTCCTTCCTCATTGATCCATATGCAAGTACACACATAGGAGCCTCAAGGAACATTATGATCTTGTTAAAACAGCACTTGCTTTTATACAAAACGTTTAATGGAATCAGATGTGTTGGATCAAAAAGACTGGACTGTACTTTAAATATTACTTCACAATTCTTATGCAAAAAAATCAAAGTATAATAGGAAAGTGACAATGCAATTCCATTCACAGTGGACCTTGCTATACAACTTGCACATCAAAGGAGGTATTGACTGACGTCTTGATGTTATAATTTCCAATGTAAATGATCCCCTTTTCTGAGAAAATTCTCCCGTAAGAAATGAATGTCATGGTTTCATAAAAGTTCATTTTAGTTTAAGCATATTCTATTGCCTCAAGACTACAATATAAATGACAACTGTATTAGAAACAAATTTCATTCAACTTAAACTGTGAGTTCCTCTCCATTAAATTAGTTAGTTCATAGATTAAAACTGTAGCTGGTCTAAATTTGACTCAATCTGTGACCTACAAAATGGTATACATTTTCACAGTAAATGAACTAAAAAATGGTAAAAGGCTAAAGATGTTGATTACCAAAAATAATACATTTGCAAAACATTATACATAAAGCATATACGGGTACAGAATTAAGACCTTTTGGAGAATAAAAGATTTTTTCTTCAATTTTGTAATGGATAAATTAAACTGGGGGCCATTTTTTTAAAATTAATTTTTCTTACCAATATAACTACTCCATCGTATACATCTGAGTCTATTCGTGCCTCAAGTTTTAAAGCTTCTTTGTCCTGTAATCAAGGAAAGATTGGATCAACATACTATAAACAATACGATGATAAAATTGTATCTGTAAAACACCATAAAGCAGCAACGTCCTTACAGTTATTTACTATCATTTCAAACAAGGGCCAGAATTTCCCACAATTTTGCTCAAAATGCGTGAAGGGAACCACGGTAATTCAATTGGTAGAGCATCAGACTCTTAATGCAAGGGTTGGTCGGTAAAACTTCAGAATGCTGAGTAGAAAACACCACTTTTTTCACCCATAGCAACAAATTCAGTGAAAAGCATAATGATATACTACGACACTTTCTATCCTTTCTAATTGCATTAAATTGAAAAACTGGAGTGTAAAGTGCCAAAAAAAATATTACCAATTAACAACTTGTAACGTCTGTCCCGCCAAACTATGCCACATTTGAAGAAAAGAAAAACAAATGTTGAAAGTAACATGCGACAAATGGTTATAGTGTTTGGATCTTTAGATTGCAAACAATGTGACAAGAACTGTTCACTTACTGTAATTTCCAGCTGCAAGTAACGATTGCTATTATATTTCATCACAGTATGCGTTATGGAATCCCTGGATTTATTAGGCTTAATCTGCAAAAGATAATGATTGGAAGATTTCCAAGAACGTTATACATAATATCAATCACACAAACCAATCAATCTACCAGTACTGATTAATGGGATTTCATATTTTTCAGTACAGACCAAAAAAAATAATAATAATAATATTGAATTTTATTATAAATCTATATATGTACCAGTCATGACTGACATATGTGCAAACAACTAGTACATATATATGCAAAATCATCAACATACTGTATGCTCTCAAGAGTCCTCCCTGCCATCTGCACCTAAGATTATGATTTTGATTCATCCCGTGACCATATTATGCAAAGTCAAGCTCCATTTTAGATAAGGAAATCTGTATGTACATGGAAGTTTGACCATCTTTAAACTGATTTTTAGCTTTTTCTACATTGAACACAAGCCTAATTTCAACATTTTTTGACATTTTGAATTGAACAGAAAAAAACAAATGCAAAATAAAATTTATATATAGATTTATAATAAAATTCAATATTATTAATCTGCATTGCCATAACATACATAAAAAACAAAATTGAGAATGAACCTGAAATAAATTATGTGACATAATATGTTTCAGTCGAATGTTCCAACAAAACATTTCGCATATACATTAAAGGAGCACTACTCTATAAATATGTCAGTCATGACCGGCATATATGTTAAAGGAGCACTTCTCTATAAATATGTCAGTCATGACCGGCATATACTTTAAAGGAGCACAACTCTATAAATATGTCAGTCATGACCGGCATATACGTTAAAGGAGCACTTCTCTATAAATATGTCAGTCATGACCGGCATATACATTAAAGGAGCACTACTCTAAATATGTCAGTCATGACCGGCATATACATTAAAGGAGCACTACTCTATAAATATGTCCATATAAATTTTCATAAATAATACAAGGATGAGCTTTCTATATATTTATTTGATGGTAAAGATGGATTTAGGGCTGACATCGATATATATAGTAAAGATGGATTTAGGGCTGACATCGATATATATAGTAAAGATGGATTTAGGGCTGACATTGATATATATAGTAAAGATGGATTCAGGGCTGACATCGATATATATAGTAAAGATGGATTCAGGGCTGACATTGATATATATAGTAAAGATGGATTCAGGGCTGACATCGATATATATAGTAAAGATGGATTTAGGGCTGACATCGATATATATAGTAAAGATGGATTCAGGGCTGACATCGATATATATATAGTAAAGATGGATTTAGGGCTGACATTGATATATATAGTAAAGATGGATTCAGAGCTGACCGATATATATAGTAAAGATGGATTCAGGGCTGACATCGATATATATAGTAAAGATGGATTCAGGGCTGACATCGATATATATAGTAAAGATGGATTTAGGGCTGACATCGATATATATATAGTAAAAATGGATTTAGGGCTGACATCGATATATATATAGTAAAGATGGATTCAGGGCTGACATCGATATATATAGTAAAGATGGTTTCAGGGCTGACATCGATATATATAGTAAAGATGGATTCAGGGCTGACATCGATATATATAGTAAAGATGGATTCAGGGCTGACATTGATATATATAGTAAAGATGGATTTAGGGCTGACATCGATATATATAGTAAAGATGGATTCAGGGCTGACATCGATATATATCTAGTAAAGATGGATTTAGGGCTGACATTGATATATATAGTAAAGATGGATTGAGGGCTGACATTGATATATATAGTAAAGATGGATTCAGGGCTGACATCGATATATATAGTAAAGATGGATTTAGGGCTGACATTGATATATATAGTAAAGATGGATTTAGGGCTGACATTGATATATATAGTAAAGATGGATTTAGGGCTGACATCGATATATATAGTAAAGATGGATTCAGGGCTGACATTGATATATATAGTAAAGATGGATTTAGGGCTGACATCGATATATATAGTAAAGATGGATTCAGGGCTGACATCGATATATATAGTAAAGATGGATTCAGGGCTCACATCGATATATATATAGTAAAGATGGATTTAGGGCTGACATTGATATATATAGTAAAGATGGATTTAGGGCTGACATTGATATATATAGTAAAGATGGATTCAGGGCTGACATCGATATATATAGTAAAGATGGATTCAGGGCTGACATCGATATATATAGTAAAGATGGATTCAGGGCTGACATCGATATAAATAGTAAAGATGGATTTAGGGCTGACATTGATATATATAGTAAAGATGGATTCAGGGCTGACATTGATATATATAGTAAAGATGGATTCAGGGCTGACATCGATATATATAGTAAAGATGGATTTAGGGCTGACATCGATATATATAGTAAAGATGGATTCAGGGTTGACATCGATATATATATAGTAAAGATGGATTGAGGGCTGACATCGATATATATAGTAAAGATGGATTTAGGGCTGACATCGATATATATATAGTAAAGATGGATTCAGGGCTGACATTGATATATATAGTAAAGATGGATTCAGGGCTGACATCGATATATATAGTAAAGATGGATTCAGGGCTGACATCGATATATATAGTAAAGATGGATCTAGGGCTGACATCGATATATATAGTAAAGATGGATTTAGGGCTGACATCGATATATATAGTAAAGATGGATTGAGGGCTGACATCGATATATATAGTAAAGATGGATTTAGGGCTGACATCGATATATATAGTAAAGATGGATTCAGGGCTGACATCGATATATATAGTAAAGATGGATTCAGGGCTGACATTGATATATATAGTAAAGATGGATTTAGGGCTGACATCGATATATATAGTAAAGATGGATTTAGGGCTGACATCGATATATATAGTAAAGATGGATTCAGGGCTGACATCGATATATATAGTAAAGATGGATTCAGGGCTGACATCGATATATATAGTAAAGATGGATTCACGGCTGACATAGATATATATAGTAAAGATGGATTCAGGGCTGACATTGATATATATAGTAAAGATGGATTCAGGGCTGACATCGATATATATAGTAAAGATGGATTCAGGGCTGACATCGATATATATAGTAAAGATGGATTTAGGGCTGACATCGATATATATATAGTAAAGATGGATTCAGGGCTGACATTGATATATATAGTAAAGATGGATTTAGGGCTGACATCGATATATATATAGTAAAGATGGATTCAGGGCTGACATTGATATATATAGTAAAGATGGATTTAGGGCTGACATCGATATATATATAGTAAAGATGGATTCAGGGCTGACATCGATATATATAGTAAAGATGGTTTGACGGCTGACATCGATATATATAGTAAAGATGGATTTAGGGCTGACATCGATATATATAGTAAAGATGGATTTAGGGCTGACATCGATATATATAGTAAAGATGGATTTAGGGCTGACATTGATATATATAGTAAAGATGGATTCAGGGCTGACATCGATATATATAGTAAAGATGGATTCAGGGCTGACATTGATATATATAGTAAAGATGGATTCAGGGCTGACATCGATATATATAGTAAAGATGGATTGAGGGCTGACATCGATATATATATAGTAAAGATGGATTTAGGGCTG
Organism: Margaritifera margaritifera; assembly: GCA_029931535.1. Lineage (NCBI taxonomy): Eukaryota > Metazoa > Mollusca > Bivalvia > Unionida > Margaritiferidae > Margaritifera > Margaritifera margaritifera. The sequence continues at coordinate 1,956,145 of JAQPZY010001481.1, forward strand.
ACATTGATATATATAGTAAAGATGGATTTAGGGCTGACATCGATATATATAGTAAAGATGGATTCAGGGCTGACATTGATATATATAGTAAAGATGGATTCAGGGCTGACATTGATATATATAGTAAAGATGGATTCAGGGCTGACATCGATATATATATAGTAAAGATGGATTTAGGGCTGACATCGATATATATAGTAAAGATGGATTCAGGGCTGACATTGATATATATAGTAAAGATGGATTCAGGGCTGACATCGATATATATAGTAAAGATGGATTTAGGGCTGACATCGATATATATAGTAAAGATGGATTCAGGGCTGACATCGATATATATAGTAAAGATGGATTCAGGGCTGACATCGATATATATAGTAAAGATGGATTGAGGGCTGACATCGATATATATATAGTAAAGATGGATTTAGGGCTGACATTGATATATATAGTAAAGATGGATTCAGGGCTGACATCGATATATATAGTAAAGATGGATTCAGGGCTGACATCGATATATATGGTAAAGATGGATTCAGGGCTGACATCGATATATATGGTAAAGATGGATTCAGTGCTGACATCGATATATATAGTAAAGATGGATTGAGGGCTGACATCGATATATATAGTAAAGATGGATTTAGGGCTGACATTGATATATATAGTAAAGATGGATTTAGGGCTGACATCGATATATATAGTAAAGATGGATTTAGGGCTGACATCGATATATATAGTAAAGATGGATTCAGGGCTGACATTGATATATATAGTAAAGATGGATTCAGGGCTGACATCGATATATATAGTAAAGATGGATTCAGGGCTGCCATCGATATATATATAGTAAAGATGGATTTAGGGCTGACATCGATATATATAGTAAAGATGGATTTAGGGCTGACATCGATATATATAGTAAAGATGGATTCAGGGCTGACATCGATATATATAGTAAAGATGGATTCAGGGCCGACATTGATATATATAGTAAAGATGGATTCAGGGCTGACATCGATATATATAGTAAAGATGGATTGAGGGCTGACATCGATATATATATAGTAAAGATGGATTGAGGGCTGACATTGATATATATAGTAAAGATGGATTGAGGGCTGACATCGATATATATAGTAAAGATGGATTTAGGGCTGACATCGATATATATAGTAAAGATGGATTCAGGGCTGACATCGATATATATAGTAAAGATGGATTCAGGGCTGACATTGATATATATAGTAAAGATGGATTCAGGGCTGACATCGATATATATAGTAGAAAAGATTCAGGGCTGACATCGATATATATATAGTAAAGATGGATTGAGGGCTGACATCGATATATATATAGTAAAGATGGATTTAGGGCTGACATCGATATATATAGTAAAGATGGATTTAGGGCTGACATTGATATATATAGTAAAGATGGATTCAGGGCTGACATCGATATATATAGTAAAGATGGATTTAGGGCTGACATTGATATATATAGTAAAGATGGATTTAGGGCTGACATCGATATATATAGTAAAGATGGATTTAGGGCTGACATCGATATATATAGTAAAGATGGATTCAGGGCTGACATCGATATATATAGTAAAGATGGATTCAGGGCTGACATTGATATATATAGTAAAGATGGATTCAGGGCTGACATCGATATATATAGTAAAGATGGATTGAGGGCTGACATCGATATATATATAGTAAAGATGGATTTAGGGCTGACATTGATATATATAGTAAAGATGGATTTAGGGCTGACATCGATATATATAGTAAAGATGGATTTAGGGCTGACATCGATATATATAGTAAAGATGGATTCAAGGCTGACATCGATATATATAGTAAAGATGGATTCAGGGCTGACATTGATATATATAGTAAAGATGGATTCAGGGCTGACATCGATATATATATAGTAAAGATGGATTTAGGGCTGACATCGATATATATAGTAAAGATGGATTCAGGGCTGACATTGATATATATAGCAAAGATGGATTCAGGGCTGACATCGATATATATATAGTAAAGATGGATTCAGGGCTGACATCGATATATATAGTAAAGATGGATTCAGGGCTGACATCGATATATATATAGTAAACATATTGATAATGTTATCAGCAAAGACAGAGCAAAAGATTGAGATGACAGTCACCCTAATTTTGCAGACAGTATCTTGATAGTGCTACAAGACACACCATCCAAAATATTTCATTTTTTCATTACTTAAACAACTTCTTAACTACAGCCCAACAATGAAAAACGACCTTGACCTTGAAAATTTGAACAAAATAGTGTTATGTGATATGACCTTAGGCCATGATGCATGAATATACAATGTTTCATCTCATTATTACTATCCTTGTCAATTTCTGACCTAGAGTCTTGACACAAAAATAGATAATGTTGATTTATTATCTTATCCTTGATGAAAATAAAACCATGAAAAATAAATGACACATTCAGAAGTTATGATTTAAACATAAGTTTGATTATACTACATTCAATGACTTTAGAGTTACAGTCCTAATACAAAAAGAGAGAAAGCTTCATGTGTGATTTTGATCTTGCTGATAGGACCATGATATTGATACACATGATAGGTACAAGATACACCCTCAAACTATGATTTTATAGGGTGAAAATTTTATTCTATTATTTGCAACAATTAACTGCTTTGGGTGACATTTTGGACTTGCAAAAAATGATACTTACTTGAGACCTGGCCTTAAAGTTAGGCCCATAAAAGTGCTAAGTGACAACATCAAGTCATGAACTATAGCTACACCAAGTTTTATGTCTATTACTTTGGTTAGAAGTTTGTGAGTTATAACTCCAAACAAATATATAATATCATCCACCTTTGTGAAATGAGAACCATAAAATTGGTAAATATGACACCCATGCCTTACACATATGCAAAAGTTTATCAATTTTCCTACCACTAATTATATCAGTTTCAAAGTTACAAACAGCACACTAAAAGTAAATGCAAGCTTAATCTGTGACCTTGACCTTCAAGAAAGGACAGCAACACACCCACTAGTTCCATGTGTAAATTCACAAAACATCATCCAACCAAAAAGCCGGTTTCAGTAAACCCTTTCAAGCAGAATAATATTGGAAGATTTTGTACAAAATGACACAAGTATCAATGCACACTGATTCCACATTTTCTCCAAGAAGTATATGTGCAGTGTCACTTGTATAGTTTTCACACTGGATGATTGTTTGTGTAAACATCAAATTAAGTGTACTTCAAAGTGAGATACAGAAAAAAAAAACTAGAATTAGGTAAATGACAAGGCATTGGATATCACCACGCTTCCAATCTATGCCTCTATGGGTATGACCTGATTCAGGGGCAAAAATGTTTCAACAATGTAAATGTGTATTTCTCTTTTCATATACAGTTAGTGTATATATGGTTATATGGTGTAGGAGATGCACTACATTACTAACATATGGATAGACAGACAGACAGACAGGAAGACATAATCCCCACATTTTAAAAATACACGGGATAAAAGTTATTGTTAATTCTTGGAGACTTATTGAAACATTATGACTGTCACTAATAAAGTCATGAAAAGATTTCAAATACTATCAATACTTTTAGACAAATCTTTGATTGGTTGACAAGGTACAACTTCCATTAAAACAGCTTGTTCATGACACGAGAAACAAAAAAGAAAATTACATATATTTGAACTTAAAGATATAACTAATAACCACACACATTAATTACATTGACAAGACCTTTATTTTAATTTTCAATACTAATTATACTTGTGTCACAACTATAAACAATATAAAATCTAGCTGAAAGATTATTTTCCATCTACTTTATTAATCTGACAGTCTAATTGTCTTCAAATTTTTCATAAAATATAAATTGCTATTTTCCATTCAACTGTCATGGTTGTTGTAAAATGAATGGTTGTAAGGTACATACATAATGAATTGGAAAAGAAAACTGCAAATAACAACCAATGCACATTGCAGGTGATTATTATTATTATTATTATTATTATTATTATTATTATTATTATTATTATCTCAAGTTTTATAATGAGAAAGATAAAGTTTTTAAAGTTTGGGGTTTTTGTGTGAAGCTGTTAGTGGGCAATTCCATGGTATTATAATAGCTGAGTTCCCCAGAGGACTAGGTATTCAAGGTCTATTAAAGTTGGAAAGAAGAAATTTGATTTCTTCCCTTCAGATGATAATTTTTAAAGATACTGAAATGATTATCTATATTATGATACTGGACAGCAACACAGTTTTATATGCAAACATTTATACAGTTGTGAAAAATCATTCCAAATTCAGAGAGAGGAATTATTTACAATATTCATTGGATTATAAAAGTGCTCATAGACTTTTGGATTTTGGATTTTGAATTGATGATTTTGGGATTATGTGAACTTATTCAAAGATATTCTGGAGTACTTCATTTTGGCACATCAGCTCATTAAATAAAGCACTATTTTCCAAGAACACAAATTTAAATGTATTTTGTAAACAGAAACTAAACCCACACATTGGATACACAGTAGGTAAAGTACAGATCAGATAAAGGTAAAAATATACATATAATCCTTCACCAAAATAGTTACATTTCTAAAATATAAGCTAAGTTCACAGTGAATCTAAACAGATTTGGATTATGTGGTATACAGAGGGCAATTAAAGGGCAATTCTTTTCACTTTTCACTTAATGTGACCTTTTGCAGCAATACACATATGAAACTTCTACTCTTTTAAACTTGGGTGAACATCCACTTTCAAGGCTACCCCTTTGTACATATAATAGAATGTGTACATATAATAGAATGTGTACATATAATAGAATATGTACATATAATAGAATATGTACATATAATAGAATGTGTACATATAATAGAATATGTACATATAATAGAATGTGTACATATAATAGAATGTGTACATATAATAGAATGTGTACATATAATAGAATGTGTACATATAATAGAATATGTACATATAATAGAATGTGTACATATAATAGAATGTGTACATATAATAGAATATGTACATATAATAGAATGTGTACATATAATAGAATATTTAATATGTATCCAACTAAACAACATCAAAAAACACATCTTAAAACTAACTTTAATGCACATAATCAAGATACATTTTGTTAAAGCTATCAAGAGAGCAAGATGTTTTATATGACTACTAAGAAAATGAATTCCAAATCATAGCACCTTAACTCTGGAGGCTACATTTAAACTCTTCATTATTTGATTTAGTGATTTTAAAAGTTCCACATGTGATTGACCATAAAGAGCACTCATTATGGTTTTCACGAACAATTCAGTCATATATGCAGGCATACCCCGCACACATTCCTTCTAAGATACAGGGAAACAATTCAGTCATATATGCAGCATACCCCACACACATTCCTTCTAAGATACAGGGAAACAATTCAGTCATATATGCAGCATACCCCACACACATTCCTTCTAAGATACAGGGAAACTCCACTATAATACACCTCATGATAACGTGAATTCGTCATATAATATGGTTGTGGTGTGGCTCACATATCTGTACAACCTCTTCTCCAATTCCTCCTGGCTTACTTTTTAATTACTACAAGGTTTTATTGCCAAAGAAAATATGAGTTTGATTTGTTAATCTAGCAAAATGTGCTATATTCTTGAAGAAAAAACTGTCTAAACATTTTTTGTCTTTCTTTAAATGAATAGTGATGTTAAAAGTTACTAAATGTGAATGTTCGTTTCAAATATGTAGTTATGCTATTTTCGAAAGCAGTCAGTTTTTTTAAAAGTGACTAATTGTTAATCTAATTTGTATTGAAACATCCTCAAAAAGTAAATAATTCTTCTTTATGTTTGTCTTCATTGCAATCAGTCCAGGGCATTACAATAGTCCACTAATGCTAGCTCAATCAACTGGCACACAGACCATGATGATGATGCACCAAATAATGCTGTTGTTGAAATAAGTTTGTCACCCAAATTGATTACCAACATAATTAAGTCGTTGCAAATCATCAAAGTTAATCCCACAGCAAAAGGTTGTTGCAACCTTTGGGTGCCACTACTAAATATAACAAAATAAAAAATTCATAAAGCAAAATCTGTCTTCATGCATAGATGCCGTATACCCCACATACCGTTTAGTAGTTCAAATCTACCGCTTTTAAAAATTAAAAAAAAAAAAATTATAAAATAAACCCAAATACAGTATTTCTACGCATTCCATCGACACATTAGAGAAACCAGCCAAAACCACAGGGGCTCGTTACAAACAAAATTAGGAGTATCGGTCAATGGATAGTGGGCTGGGGGGATCCAACCTGTAACAATATAACATATATATATATTTTGATTTTTTGTCTTGCTTAATTGTTATTGTATTGTTCAAAATGTTTTAAGAGGACAACTCTTATATTTTTTGTTCAATTCATGTCAAAATGCCGATACGTGTGCTTTCTCCCAATGCTAAGAAACCACCAGATAAGAAATATTACAAGTTCAACAATGCTTGGATATCAGAGTTTAAGTGTGTGCATGCGAGTAGCAAAGGTCCTGACTTTGCATTGTGTTTTAAAGGTATGCATCTTTTGTATTTCATAAACTATTTGAAGTTTTCTTTCATTCAAATTAAGTTCAAGCCCTAGATAAAATATATCAATTATAAGATAATTAATTTTTAAGTTTGGATAAATTATTCATAAAAGCATAAATACATTATGTATTTTTTGTTTTCATTTTTATTTCAAGTCTAAATCAATCTTTATTTTGTTTTATTTAAAGTGGTGAAACTTGCTAACAGATTTTTGGTTGTGAGCCATGAAGAGGAAGAAGCCTTTGAGGATGAGGTTCAGGAATACATCCCTAGTCCAAGTCAGGAACTTCCTCCTTGGGGTGAACATAGCTTGGAGGAGTATTGGAGAGTAGTCAGCAACCTTACAAAATCAGCAACAGGAAAAATGAAGTTAGAACTTCTTTGTAGACTGAGTGTGGTTGTCCTGTCATTACAACATTCAAATGCTGATACAGAGAGGACATTCTCCATTCTTAACAAAATACAAAGTGATTCAAGGGGAAATCTGGACAAGAGAACTATTGACAGCCTGTTAAGTGTGAGGTTTAATAATCACAATGAATGTCATTAGTGGTCGCTTGACAGTGATCTTGTGAATGAAACTAAAAATGCTATTGGATTTTATAAAAGAAAATTCTTTGCAGTGAACTATCAGATAAAAAACGTTTCCTTTTTCATTATTTGACCATATACTGACTCGTATTAATTATTATTGTAACATTTTCCATCGAAATCTGAATCTGATTCATGTTCAGGCTTGCTGTTTTATTATAGTATGAAGAGAATTCATATTATGGCACAACCAAACCACTTATTTTGTTTTCCATCCCCCTGAAACGTAAAGTTTATGCCAATAAAAAATCTACTGGTTTAGAGGCCAATCTACTGATCAAAATTTTTAAATCTACTGGTTTGAAATCCTGGTTCTGTCACATGTATAATAGATGACTTGGCTATGTTGTCAGCCATTCATCATGTGATCAATTGATATGATATTTCTCATTATTTCCCAGGTATGTTCAGCAGTTCAAATCTGCATTTAATGAACAAAAAAAAAAGATTTTACGAGAGATAGTGGCATTGTTATAATGACGTAAGACTGTTTATCTTGTATCGGCAAATTAATAGTGAAATATTTTCAAAGCAGCTCATTCACCTTTGTGCAATTTTTTTTCTTCTTTTTTTTGCGAAATTCTTGTTTATTTATATTAAACTAAAAAATTAAACTGGAGTTCTATCAAATTTATGATTTAATTCAATAAAATATCATACATCAGTATTATACGTCTATATTCTGCTAATCTTGTGGATCTCATAATACCGTATTTACCGTATATGTTGGGACACCGTATATGTTGGGACACCATAAATTAATTTTTAAAGTAATTTTTTTGTGCACTGTAAGTTCTGGGACAGATCGTTTTTTTCGAGTCGTAAGTTTTGGGACACCTTTTAAATCATAATATCGATGCTTAGCTGGTAAAACAATTGCAAAAGTAAATAAAATAAAAACCGCTGTCAGTGTTGTTTGTTTACACTTGTCTTCTTATCTGCAAACTTTTGAAGAACAAAATTTGATAAATCTATGGGCAATATAGGAGACTAGATGTTTGCACTACGTACAAAATACATGCAAGTCGGAGCAACCCATACTTGTATTATATTTTGTTTTGCTGTATAAACACTGTTTGATGCAATAAAAGTTTTGAGTTGATTTATATTTGCCTTTTTCATAAGCCAGATCTAATTCCCAAGTAATATTTCCTCAGTTATCTGCCAGTGCAAATCCCTTAGATCGAGCCGCCGAGTTGATCCTTGTTCAGTGCCAAGTAGAGTCCTATATTCAGCTGACAATTTATTTGAACTTCCTGTGATCATGCCGCACAATTGACGCCTGTTCAGTTGTGGCAAATCCCTTAAATACCAGTACATTTCACAATGTATGCTCAAAGTGTCACTTACAGACCCCGACTGTTCCATTGTTTCAATTTATTTTCAAAATTCCTGTGAATACTGCTAAAAGAAACCAAAGCCGGCTTCCCTTGGTCTGCCGACTTTGTATATAAAAAATCTGCACACTTAAAATAATCCAAAGTTGGCTTCCAGGGTCTGCTTGCTTTGTAATAAAATAAACTTTGTATTTGAAATCCTACTGGTAAGTTGAAAAAATTAGTTTATTGCTCGCTACCAGCTGTGTTTATTCACCACCCAGTCTTCTGTTGTTTGCCATCTGTAATTGTAACTGATACAAACAAGCATTGATGTCTGCAGGGTAAATAATATACACAGCATTGTCTTTAAGAATACGTTCTGTATCCCATGCTAGCGAAAATATTGTCATTTGCTCTCACGGTGAATGTATTTCCTAATAATGATTTTTATTTGCGAAATGTTGTTATATTGTTAACCTGGATATAATACACTCTTGGTTATTTTGCACCATACACCGGATCATGCATGAATTGCTGGTGCCTTCAAGCAATCGGTTGTTATTTCTGTCTCTCTCTTTCTATTGTTTGTGATTTTACTGGATCCAATTTTAAGTTTGATAATATACCGGTATTCAAACTTCTGAGGACAACCAAACATGATTCGTGTATCTATATTCACGTCTTTAAAATAATGTGTCAATGTTGTTACCTGACATACGCGATACACACGACCGGTACTCTACATTACCGGATCATGTGTTAGTGGATACGTTTGTGTCTTTTATACATAAATTGCTTATGAAGAACAAAAAAGGAATAAATGAGAACAGTACAAGGTTAGTTTCTTTCAGTTTATTATCAAATAAACGTTTAATATACCTACCTTATTTTAACATGAAGTGCTGGGGGGGGGGGGGGCAAATTCAACACAATTTGTTCGGTTCTTAAGTTTTGGGACATATGATCTAGTTGAAAAAAAGTTTAACCATAAGTTATGGGACAGGAAAAAAATCATTTATTTTATCCTGTCCCAATATATGCGGTAAATACGGTAACTAAAATAAAGAAAATGATAATGGAGGTGTTATCTCAGTTGAAAGATGAAATATATTTTATAAATCTTTGTTTAGAGCACAGTATGTTACATGTATTTGTTTTATGTGAATTCATAATTATATATATATATATATATACCTGATTTATTTAAGTAGATATTACTGTTTTCGCAAACATAGTAAGAGAATGTTATATAAATTTACCCATCATTTTTATTGATTTCTCTTGCAAATCGTGCTCTCTTTGCATTAAATTTACTCCAAAAATGTTGTGTAAAGAGTCATTAATGAGTAACACAATAGTATAACATACTTTACTTTTATCGTTGAAGTTTTATCTTTTGAGTAAAATCTCGAACCAGTGAACCAACTTATTTTCATTTTAACCTTTGAAACATTTGAAAATATTTTATTTAAAGCACATATTCAATCCATTAAATATTGATTTCTGAATAAATATTTTCTTATATTAAACATACATAATATAATAATACTTCCATGTAGCCAAAGATCACAAAGTTATTTGAAGTCAGCATTATAGTTTGTGTTCTAGAATGGTATTAAATTCAGTAAATTGGCAAATGACATCAATAGTGCTTTAATTATAGCTGCATTAATCAAACGGGTTTTGCCAATTCACTTTCAATAATAACGTGCATACAATCAAATAATACATTATAAATTCAGCTAATGAAAATAACTAATGCTGCTCATTGTTTTAGTATGTAAGGTTTTTTTAGTATAAAGATAAATTCTACATAAATCTACTTTTAAAAAAAGGCATGAGCATACTCAGACCAGTATATAGTGATGGCAAAAATCTATAAAAAAAATAAGCATTCTAAGACCAATATATATAGACGAAAACAAATTAACTACATGGCCACTGTTTTCATGATTGTTTTTCGGTTTTATTAATTTTATTATTTCTCATTACAATAAAGTAAACTATTTACATTTTGCACAAAGGTGAATGAGATAAACAGTCTTAAATCATTTCATTTCATTAGATATAACAACGCCACTATCTCACGTAAAATCAGGGTTTGCTTCATTAAATGCAGATTTAAACTGTTGAACATACCTGGGAAATAATGAGAAATATCATATTTTAAATCCAAGACAAAACTTAATAATATTTCACATGGTCCGAATCAGCCTAGCATTTGGTCCGAATCAGCCCATAACTTGGGCCGAATCAGCCTGTGATTTGGGCCGAATCAGCCATGGTCCGAATCAGCCTGCATTTGATGAAACCAATCAAGTGCGAATGGAACCTAGATGACCCGGACCCAAATGCAACAAACCAGATACATTCAGAAATCAAAACAGAGACCACAGGGGATACCTAGAAGAAACAACACCCAGGCGGAAATTCTCAGAATCTTGAGATTGTTTGCTAATTTAGCAAATTTTAACAATAATTCTTTCAATAAAGATAATAATGCTTCTGACTTTGTCATAATTCTTTCCTTTCAAGTTGATAAGATAGTTTTTTCATAACCTTATTAATGACGAAGTCTGTACACTTAGAGTTTGCCTCCTTCTAAAGATACATAAAAGCCTTATTCCCAGGAAAATCCCAGGGAGACCTATTATAAGTGAGAATAATTCTCCTACTAAACAAGTCAGTAGTTTACATGTAGTAGATGCCCATATCAAACAAAGACCTAATATTAGTAGTCAGAACCTTAGCTACTAACAACCACCAAATATCGTCTCTCAAATCAAAGCATAATTATAATAAGAACTGATTTTCAAGTAAACACCCTGGTTTTACATGTAAATCATTTGCAAATAAAATACTGGATTGGAATATTGTCAATTGCACATTTTACATGAAAAAAGGATAAATCTGAAATCATTGAAAGCACTTATACAAACATCCAGTATATCTCCAAGTTCAGAGGTCATTGGACTACATGCAACGTTATTTATTTACTCACCTGACACACTTGCAGTAAACATAATGTAGGTGAGACTAAAAGGGAAATTCAAGTGAGAATAAAAGAACACCATAGGGATATGTGCAAAAAGGATACCCAGTCTCCAAACACTTTAACATACCTGACCACAACATAGATCGTGTTCAGTATCAAATAACAAAATGTAACTGTCGGATCCATAGGCTTTTTTTTTATAATAATTTTTAGTATGCGGGAGATTTCAATGAGTGACAATAGGGACGGAAGACACCTCTCATCTCTGTTTAAATGGGAGTGAAGGCATTTTATTTTAGGTTTATCACTTATAGGTCGTATAAAAACTTTAATAAAGAACAATTTCTTGATGACATAACTAAAGTTCCATGTAATATACTCCAAATTTCTGATGATGTACATGAAGCTTTGGGGGCGTGGACCCACTTATTTATTGATGTAGTCCCGAAACATACACCACTGAAAATTCATTGGGTAAAGTCCAACCTAATTAGCTTACAACTGAAATCTTGGATGCCAATTTAACTATTGCAACTCATCTGACCCCAAAATCTGGAAAACTGATGAAGTAATGCCAATTCACAAATCGGACTCTTTTGAAGATGCAGATAACTACCGTCCAATGTTGATACCACCTAATTTATCAAAATTAATTGAAACACATGTCCACGTCTCATTCACATCATATTTAACAAAACACTCACTCGCAGCTACATCCTAACCAGTCAGGCTTTAGTCAGAATCATTCATGTGAGACTGTCTTAATCTCCCTAATTGATAAATGGCTTCAAGCACTTAATTGAGGTAGAATAATAAGATCTATACTTGTAGATTTCAGGAAGCCTTTGACATGGTTGATCATGAAATCCGTATGAGCAAACTGAAAATTTACCAATGCGATTATAGCACAATTATATGATTTACTTAACAGTTAAATAAGAGAATACAACATGTTTACATAATTGAAATTCTGTATCAACCTAAAACAATTAAGTACAGAGTCCCACAATGCTCAGTTCTAGGTGTTTTCACTATTTCTCATCCAATATGCATCAATTTAAAGTGGAAATCTGGCCTTCAAACTGGTTATCACTATATTAGCTAGTGTGCCAATTTTTAAAGTTGTTATCACTATATTAGTTAGTGTGCCAATTTTTTAAGTTGTTATCACTATATTAGCTAGTGTGCCAATTTTTAAAGTTGTTATCACTATATTAGCTAGTGTGCCAATTTTCAAAGTTGTTATCACTATATTAGCTAGTGTGCCAATTTTCAAAGTTGTTATCACTATATTAGCTAGTGTGCCAATTTTCAAAGTTGTTATCACTATATTAGCTAGTGTGCCAATTTTCAAAGTTGTTATCACTATATTAGCTAGTGTGCCAATTTTCAAAGTTGTTATCACTATATTAGCTAGTGTGCCAATTTTCAAAGTTGTTATCACTATATTAGCTAGTGTGCCAATTTTCAAAGTTGTTATCACTATATTAGCTAGTGTGCCAATTTTCAAAGTTGTTATCACTATATTAGCTAGTGTGCCAATTTTCAAAGTTGTGGCTAATCAGATAATCAAGATAAAGGCTTAACATTTCATTATCCGAGGGCCACACCATGTAAACTTTATTGAGGTACTCAGAGAAGAACTAAATTAACTTTGTTTCCCTTCCGATTACATCGCACAAACACATCTCATGACTAACAAAAAAAAAAAAGATAAATAGGTAAGTTGATTTATGCATGAAAAATATACAAATACTATTAATGCTATATTTCGTTTATTTGTTTTATTAGTTAGTGTGAGTAGATCTATATCTAATGTTATTGCATTTCACAAACCCGGTTAACAGAATGAGCAAGGATAGCACGTGTCATTTTACATGGTGAACTTGTCTCATTATACATCACTCACAGCAAGCAACAGACTGTATTTTTAATGACTGTTGGCATCATAAATTAGATGACATTTTGCAAAATAGCTGCTCATTCTTTACATCATGATTGTTATTTTATTAAACTAAATATCTGATAAGTTGCAACTGAAAATGCAGTGAGCTCACTTTCTTGCACTTTAAATACTAGTACAACCATGTTCACACTCACGTGATAACCGGTAGTGCCAGTTACATGTCACAAATGCAGTGCCCCCTATGAGAAAATGGTGAACCTCCTGAGTTGGAAAAACTGAGAGATTAAAGGTCGATTGCTCCTAAACAGGTGGGCCAAATGTGCTCAAATTTTACCAATGTAATAAATGAATTAAACTCTATCGATTAAGTACAATATGCCCTTGCCCATATTTTCCCTTTAAGTTGGTATAACTGTGACAGTGAGGTCAGTAGTTTTGCACCTAACCCTGCCATCCCGTCTTGTATTGCACAGAGGATACAAATGCAACATTTTTTCAGTTAACTGACTTGTCGCGATACTACAAGATGTTACATAACACGATGACATTTTATGGACCTCGACCATTATGTTATAGTGGTGTTTCCCTGTATTTCTCTCATTATCCAATGTAAATGAATAAAATGAGATGGACATTCCTTGTTAAATTGAAACCATTTAAATTATTAGATAAACAATATAGAACCAAATCCAATACCTTGAATTTAAGCTCTGACGCAGCCTTGTTTGTATTCATTCTGTACAGTGCATGACCATTTTCATCTGTTGCAATATTTGCTTTACCATTGACTGCATTGGTCTCCACTTGCAGTTTGATCTCGGCTGCTGGATCACCGGCGAGATGGAAAACATCAATCTAATGATTAGAATAGAAGGAAATCTAAATCTAGAATGATTTACCAAAAGGATGCTGCCATTAAGTAATTAACCTCCAATGGCACACAAAAAAGCATGATGCCCAAGTGGAGCTGATATTGCCCACCTGGCTTGCATAAGCTAACAATGGTCCATTTCACCAAGTAGATTAATATTGCATTGCAAGAACGCAACTTATGTAAACAATTTCCCATACTTTATATCATGTCAATTTTACCAATTTTACTATAGTCTAATACAATTATTTCCAAAGATAAAGGCCTAATTAATATGCATAGTCTCTTGCTCTCTTGCACATAATTGAACTCAACCAAGATCTTTAAAAGTTAAGTTTACAAACAAAGCTTTCATTTGTCGTCAAGGGACTTACACAGTATAATTCGCAGGTTGCTGTTGTTGTTGTGGGTATTTCTTTTTTGTTTTTGGTTTTTTATGTCCATATTCGTTTTTATTTATGGTTACTAAATCTGGAAGAATTTCATGAGAAAAGCATATTGGGTATGTTTGATTTGTTTTATTAAAAGCTAAAAATACAAAAAATAAATTTCCAATAATTTGTGAGTAAGGACATTAAATATATGAAATGCCATAAATAATTTAAAATACGTGTAATAACGTCTAAATGACAAATACTTCAGGCACTTTAACATGGTAAAAACTGTCAAGCTCTATTGCACCAAAGATATCAAATCAAACGCGCTTTTAAGTATCTAAGGATATAAAATGTGGCAAAGTTGTTAGAATAATTATCTGCAAATAAATTTATAAACTTAGACATTTATTTTTGCAAGAAATATTTTCTTATTGGAGCAAAACTAATATTAGGAATAACACAATAACTTGCAAAAAAATATTTATAACTGTGTAAAGAAATGATGATCCTTAATTAAAACATTGCACCTGATTTATGCTTGCTTGCAATTGTACATTCTCTCTAACATCAATGACTCTAATCAAATGTTTCCTCAGTTACTATATCTTCATCCACTCAGAATGCACTATTATAATAGTGTCATCAGATTGTAGTCATTTGTTGGTTTACAAACTCATCTTAAAGGCAATTATTTAAGGCCTTACAGAAAATAGTTTTTTCTTGTTTACTGACAAACCCAATGTTTGCCTGCCAACCCTGCAGTTTTTCCAACCACGAGAAAACACGAACTGAAAAAAAAATCCTGATTTTGTAAATGTCGTGACCAATCTGGATTTCATTTCATTCATAGGTAACAGTATTATACATCATGCTCATTAAGACGCTTACTATTTCTCCCATTATATTTAAACGCTTATTGGACATAGACTATAAAGCATGCTTCAATAATGACTACCTTTGTATGATGTTTACTAAAGTCCGCTCTAGAGTTTCTCAATCTGCACAAGGTATGATTCTAAAGAAAGAAAATTTGTGAGGTTTTTCTCACTGGTTATCCTGGTCATTTCAAATAGACCTGGAATATCTTAGGTATTGTTAAAATAACTTTTAGTTCCCTCTATTTTGGTGTATGTTGATGGGTATAATTTGTGTTACAGGGTATATTGCTTGGCCTTACTTCAGATGATAAATTGGAAGAAGAAAAAAATTGCCGATAACGTTTTAATGTTATATATATATATATATATATATATATATATATATATATATATATATATATATATATATATATATATATATATATATAATTTATTTATTGCCCATTCAGAAGTTAGTTTTGTCTATTCTGGCAAAATTCATTTTCCCTATTTTAATAATTTACTTTGGACAACGTCAAATTCAATTCTGGAGCTGATGGGAGCAGACATTTTGATCAGCTGTCTGATTTAGGTAGTGTGTTGTTTCCATGATACCACAAATAAAGAAATTTCAATCACAGTAAATGAAAGTAGCATAGAGGTATGGCAACATTCTCTCAACTGTGCCTGTTGCAAATGTACACACCTTCACCTATACCTATCCTTCTTGCAGAAGGATTTAATAACTGTAGAGCAGAATTTATTTGCGGTCAGGCTGAGATTTACAGCAAGTTATATGAGATAAATGCAAATTATTTAGTTATACTGAGAATACCTATCAAGCTATCATATAGCATCATGTTGCTGAGAAATACTGACCAGGTCTTTTTTCTAAGGAATAAAAGTAGATCATGCAACCATGTTTCACTTACAGTAAATCAAGGTGGAGGGGAGGAAGTAATAAAAATCTTATTTCAATCGACAGACCAATTTTTTTAAAGCATGAAACTGGAAACATACATAGGATTCGTTTATAGGCCTTATCTACTTTGAGTGCTACTTATTATATTTCTGTTTTATACTTTTTCTTCAGTTATAAATTACAGATTATTCGTTTTAGTCCCTAAGGTGTATTATTTTGCTAATTGTTTTTATAAATTATTATACTGAAATCCACGCATCTTGTGATCTGATTTTTTTTTTAAAAATCTGGTTTGCATCTTTCTTATAAGGGAAAGAACTACGCATCCCTAGATCTGTGATTCTCAAAGTCATTACCATGGGTCACCCACCTTGCTTTATCTTCATGATATAGGTCTATTTGCTAAGTGTAATAAAAATCTGACCAGAAATAATTACTAAAGTGCTGACGAGCTCAGTCAATCAGATGCAAGATCACCCCATCAATACGCGTTGATCTTGCTTATAATTGTACTCATCTAAGATCTTGATTATTTAAATCTATTTACCAAGTTTACTCAAAATAAGATTAGAACTACAATCTCTAGACTAGTAACAATTTCAGCCAATCAGATGCAAGATCACATCATTATTATGCAGTGATCTTGTTCATTATTGAACTAATCCAAGATCTCGATGATATGAGTACCGGTTCCAATCAGATCAAAATATGGCTTCGAGAGTGGTAACAAGTTCAGCCAAACAGATGGAAGCTCATCTCATAAGTATGCATGGATCTTGCTGATTATTGAACTCATCTGAGATCCTTATTATATACGCATATATTCCAAATATGATCAGAATGGAAATAAGCAAATGTGGACCGATGGATGGACGACAGACACATGGCCATACCATTAGTTTTACTTGGCCTTATGGCCAGGCAAGCTAAAATATTAATTTATGTGAACCTACATGTTCAAGAAGTGCGATGACCCTCTTCAGATGCAAACAAGAAATTTCATCTGTTCTGAAACTGTGTTAAATGTTCATGACAGATGGATAGCATTGCATATATTGTAACCATTCTGTCTTGCATTATGCAACATTTATCCTCGGTGAGATAGTAAATGTAAACGAGTATATGTTCATTTACAGTCAAGTCTTACTATGTTTTACCTAACAATAAAAGAGGTGAAAATGACAACTAAGATTGTGTCTTCTGTCACGAAAAGAACCGATACTAAAATGTAAAATTCATATATGTTCCTAAGATAGCATTTGATGTGAATATGAAGGACAGGTTTTGTTCTGTCTACTTTCCTCAGCTTTCTTGCAGTAAAATTTAAGTCCGGAGTAGTCCTTGTAAGAATGCATCATCTTTCAATTTTACATATGGTCAATGTGTGTGCGTGTGCATGCATGTGTGTGTATGTGTGTATATGTGTGTGTGTCACATGACTCTTTGACAAATAAAAATGTGATATTTTATACAAGATAATTTTAATGTTCCAGTAGAAGCAGTCTCACTTCACTTGAACTTTAGCTGTCTAAAAATTTAGACTTACACGCAGTTCATATGGATAACCAGGCTGGAATGAAGATGATGATCTGAAAAACTTCAAGATATATGGATTGTTTGAAAAGAACACAGACTGGTCACGGACTGTTTGGGTATTCCCAGTTGTAATTTCCTGGACTGTTGCATCTAGAACCAGTCTCTTGCCCTCAGTGTCATATGCTTTCAGGACAGGCCTAAGGTCATTTGTGACATCAATTACAAACTCCACATGGCCGTTGCTGTCAAGCTGTAAGAAACCAAGACATAAAGTGGATGAGACCTTATAATTCAAATTGTCTTGAAATGAAATTTGATACAATGTCAAAAGGTATAATTATTTAGATCAAGCAAAAACAAACAGTAAAACTTACATACAAATTGAGAATATCACAAGTTCCATTTTAGGGGGAAAAAAGGCTGACTTACTTTTCCTTAGAGCCTGATTATTTATAAAGTACTTAATTTATAAGACATAATAGGTGTAATCAATGGTTTCTTTTCTTTTCATACAATGCAGCATAATAGTGGTACTTCACTTGAAAGCAAAACATTGCTGCATCTTGATATGTCACTGTTATTATGGACAATTTAGTTTAATCATGGCCAAATGTAGAAACAAGCCATGACATAACAAGAGTCCCTCGAAGGGACTGACGCTCTACTGGGCAAAAATAATTTCCAGGAATTGAAGATAAGACCATTTCTTCCTTTCAACTTTCAAGTGTTGAAACCATCTCTGATATTCTTCAGCAATAAAAAGATTTTTAAATTAGCTGGTGTGGTACACATATTGGATGTCAGATTGGCACCATTTTCATTTAGGACAAAGTAGACATCATTAGAAGTCTTTTGGTGAAAACCCACGTCATAATGATCATCTATTCAGGGGGAGTAATGACAACAAGATTTTGAAGACAGTCGTCATGGCAGCCCTATTTGATGTACAACTGGCACCAGTTTCATTTTGAACGAACTAGGTATCATAAGGAGTCTATTGGTGAAAACCCCATGTTGATATAGCCATCCATTTGGAGAGGAGTAAAGATAACAATATTTTCAAGATATGACCATCAATTTTGGTGTAGCAGTAACAAGATTTTCAAGATGGCTGCTATGGTGGCCATATTGGACTTCAGATCAGCACCATCTTCATTTAAGACCAACTGGACATCATAAGAAGTCTTCTGGTGAAAACCCCACATCAATATGACTTTCTGTTCAAGTAGAGCTGTGCTAACAAGATTTTTAAGATGGCTGCGATTCCGGCCATATTTAATGTCAGAGTGGCTTTATTTTTATTTAGAACCAGCTAGACACCATAAGAAGTCTTTTAGTGAAAACCCAATGCTGATACGACCATCCATTGAGAACGAATAGCGAAAACAAGATTTTCAAGATGGCTGCTGTGGCTGCCATATTGGATGTCAGATTGGCACCACTTTTATTTTGCACCAACTAGACATCATATGAAGTCTTTTAGTGAAAACCCCATGTTGATACGATCATCCATTCAGGAGGAGTAGCAATAACAAAATTTTCAAGATGGCCTCTGTGGCATCCATATGGGATGTCTGAGCAGCACCATTTTCATTTAGGACCAAGTAGACCATGGGATGAATGTGTGTGTGTAAAGTTTCAAGGCAATCCTCCAAATAGTTTAGTTTGTCTGGTTTTTCAAAGGACAAAACTGATGATATTGATTTAGGGAGTGTTGGCTGTGACACTGAATTATCGTGTTAGTCCAGTCTGTCGGAAATTGAGACGGAATCGGTGCACTGTGGACAAGAGAGTCACGTGCTCCGCAAGTCATTGAGTCCACTAACAGCGTTGGTCCTACTTTCATTTTTGGACAAGGAGGAAAAAAGATAGATTTCTTCTTCAAATATTTTTACCTGGTATTAACTGAAAGAATTGTGGCTGAAAGTAATAACTATGCAGCATGGAAGTGAAGTCCTGCAGTGTTTGAAAGAAAAAGGCAGTAGTGTGATGTTCGCCTTTGTATAAAGCATAACTGCTTTTACAAATATCACCAACATCAGCTTAAGAACTAGTAAAACATAATGACCAATTAAACATTTGCAAATAATTATGTGTACAAATTAGACCTATACTTTTGTATTAAAGACTGACAGACATACTTTAGTGTTACAGATAGTGTTCCGTGTTAAATTCATGGATTTTCTTACGAATCTTGTGGAAGTCAGTGGAATAACAGAATCACACAGACAAAAGGTAGTTATAGCTTTTATCTATGCATGGTTTTTGTATATAAAATCAGTCAATTATAAGGAAAATAACTGAAATAATTGGCCCATATCCCCAAATCATCAGCAAAAAAATTGTTATTTGGCTGCAGCAGCTTCACACTCTGGTAGTCAGCCCCCAAACCAGTTGCAGTAACTACTTCTAACTTACCATCGTAATATTTTTTCGTATGTTTTTTATTTTTATAGCTTTATTTGGAAAATGAAGTATAATACACATTTCCTATGCAGCAGACACAATGTATATGTTATAGTATATTTGAAGACGATCTTTTTGTTGTGTGCTCCACAGTACTACAATAAAGTACAGGCTCCACTTTTTTTAAAGGTAATACTGTTATAACTTTAGTTTAAAAAAAAATGTTTTTTTCATAAAAAAGTGAGTAGAAAATGGCTCTTATTCAGTATAGTCCTTTGATGAATTGTTAAATACTCATTTAACTATCATTTTATTGGACAATAAGTTAAAATGGTACTTTTTCCAATTCTTTTCTGTGTAATGACCTATACTTGTGTATAGATATTCAACATACAGCAGCACAAGAAAATGTACACCTACCTATACACTGTTTAGTGATTTTGGATTTCTTAGACCCTTAGCTGTGTAAAAATATAAAATTTATAAAATATTCCAACATTTCATAAGCGATCATCCGTAACGTAAAAGTGAGAAAGCCAATGAGGAATAGCCTTTGGCAGTTATAAAATGTTAATTTAGGTTTGATTTTGAATGTTAAATAAGTAAGCATTGAGATAATATTATGAAGTGAAATCATATTTGGATGAGAGAACCTATTGCTCTAAGACTTGACTGTTACTTAGAAACCAAACATGTTTTGTACAACCTTACTATCAGTATGGTCATACAGTAGTATAATCTAAATTAAATTCTCAAAAGCATCAATTATATTGAAACATTAATTTTGGATCTCATTGTGAATTAACAAGAAATAATTTCTCATATTTACTATTAATTTTTTTTGTATGAAACTGTTTGGATCCTGTGTATGTGTGCACTGGCAGATGATGTTTAGTATGAATCAAGGTGAAAATTAGGAACCAGTTTATGTACATATAGGCACTTTGCAGTCGTCTTAAAAACTTGACTCCAATAATAGCAGCTTGATATCATGCTGAGTCAGTTATTTAAAGCAAGAATGTGCAGTTTATTTTGAAATTAATTACTGGTATAGTGGGATTGAATTTGAAGGGACATTTGCTGGGCATATGGACACAATGGATGAGATTTTAGGAGTCACATTGTCTTTACTAAGGGAAAGTGCTGCAATGCCGTGTTGCTTTTCAAACACCGTTTAATCAGTTCTATTTATTTACCTCTTTAGGTTTAAAATATGGAATCAATTCCTCCTCCTGTCCATTTTCATCTGTAAGTTTCAGCCTGAGAGAGCAAGTACCTCTAACTGGCTTACCATACACATATCTGCAATAAACGAGTGTTGTTTGAATCATCAAAATTAGACTGTTTTTATCTTTTTGCAACCAGTAAGATGTATTTTCTACATATATATTCTACATCTTACTGGTTGCAAAAGAAAATAATTTCTATATGAGTATGAATTTTTCAATTACAGTACAACAAACCATTTAGACATGAGTATGAATTTTTCAATTACTGTACAACAAACCATTTAGACATGAGTATGAATTTTTCAATTACTGTACAACAAACCATTTAGACATGAGTATGAATTTTTCAATTACTGTACAACAAACCATTTAGACATGAGTATGAATTTTTCTAGCTTACTTCCACATAAATTAGAACCATGGCAAGTAAAATAAAACTAGATTGCATTATTGCTGCATTAAAATGCTTAAAAACGTAATATTTCAATTTTAAAATAAAACCTGAGGCAATGAGAGAGAGAGAGAGAGAGAGATTAGCATAGGCAAGTCTCAATCACATATGATGGCAATATATACTCACATAGATTCAACATTGATGCGTAAAGACTTAGTACTTTCACTGATGTACCGCTGACTAACACTGGTTATCCTGACCTCAAAGGTTGGAATTACTGAAAGTTACAAAACAAATTTGCTGAAAATGCACCAAGTTTAATTTCGTCTTAATTTCATACAACCCTGTCTTTTGAATCATTTTGTGAAATCATTAATTCCCTGTGGTTAATAAGTCCTTATATCAATATAAACCAAAAGTCTTCGATTGTTTTATCACAGACACCGATCTCCCTCATGCACCACAAAATGCTATGACGAGACAAGTGTGAAAGGGACCTTTCAGATATGTATGAGTGGATCTAGAATGCAGGTAAAACATTTATTTATTCAGCTAAAATGGACATATCTCTTTATACATATCATGTTTCTAAACTTTAAGAATGTGATTTTTACCTGTTGGTCACTTTTCTTATCTTTGAAAAAAAGTTGCTACAACTGGTGCCAATATTTCTTGTGAAATTAAATTAAGTATGCATGAATATTGAGGTATTATATATATATATACATGTCTGTCATGCAGACTTGATCAGAGATACATGGCTTTAAATGCCCCTACTTCAAGACCAAGGTCACAGCAAATTATTATATGACTTCAAAGTTTGCTGAATACTGGATTGGCTCAATAACCACCCACTGTGCACACATGAAGGTGCTATTAGATTCCAAGTGATATCTTCTCGCCAGTGTAGTTAATCAGAGCATGCAGTTCTGCTTGCGTGTGCATCATGCATTACTAATCACTGCCAGAAAGTATTTTCCGTTTGTCCATCCGATGACCTATTCTCCCTTTTGTCTGTATTTGTGCCTTCGGTGAAAGTTCAAAGACTACAGTTAACGGGGGGTGGGTCGGAGGATTTTTTTTTTTCTTCTCCCAAACGTTTAATGTCGTTGTTGTTGTTGTTTGTTTGTTTGTTTGTTTGTTTATGATATTGGTTATTGGGATATCAGATAATTAAAGTTATATGATAAACAATTATTGACTTTTGAATTAGGGTGCTACAAAGACTTATCCATCACAGCAAAATGACATTCACCTCAGCCTAAATTTTGACCATTTTTATCTTGATATTTATTTCTTGTTCTGTCATGCAACCTAATATTTCTGTAAAATATGATAGAGGAATTTTGACATAACATTTTCCACTGATTGAACAAACTATTCTCAATACCACTAGAGAATATTCTTGGCGGCACATTATTTACCCCACGTGGTCTCTGAGGAAGACAAGAGTCCACCGAATGGACTGATGCTCTACTTACCAAAAATAAATTCCAAGAATCCAAGACAAGTCAACTTATTGTCATTTATTCATATTAATTGCATAGTATTGAAATCAACTCAGATATTCACGAGAAAATCCAACATACCAAATTTGGAAACAAAAAACAGTTTCTTAATGCCCGAGTTAATATTTGTACAAGATACCTGTTTTGTGCAATACATAATTCGTTGTCATGGCCTTTGAACTTGAACCTGGTATCATGGATAGAAGATCACCGAACTTGTCTTAAGCAATGTCAAGATACACACTCCATCCCAGTTGATCTATATTTTGGTGTTCCACAGGGTTCTGTTCTTGGACCTGTTCTCTTCATTCTATACACTCAGCCGCTCTCAAGTGTCATAGATCATCATCCAGTGTCTCACCAATTGTACGCTGATGACACCCAAATATACAAATCTAGCCACCCAACTGAAGTTGATGCTACCATCCAAGGTGTAGAGAGGTGCATTTCCGATGTAAAATCATGGATGACATGTAACAAGCTGCAGATGAATGATGATAAAGCTAAAGCCATTCTGATTACAACACAAAGACTTTCTCATTCACATCCTTTACCTCAAACAATAAATATCAGCAACACCAACATTAAATTCACAACGTCAGTATGAAACCTAGGTGTTACTCATGACAGTACTCTCTCATTGCACCAACATGTCATGAACATATGCAAGGCTGCATATCGTGAGCTGAGACGCATCAGCTCCATTCGCAATTATCTTTCAGTTGATGCCACTAAAACACTTGTGTGTTCCTTAGTACTTTCAAGACTGGACTATTGTAACTCAATTCAATCTGGTTCGTCTCAGTATCTACTCCAGAAACTTCAAAAAAGTTCAAAACACAGCTGCTCGGATCATTCTTAGAGTACCATGAACAGAGCACACCTCCCCCTGCTCTGTACCCTACACTGGCTACCCATTCGATCCAGAATCAAACACAAAATTTGCTCTCTATGCTACGTTTCATTGACTGGCTTCAGCCCAACATACCTATCTCACCTCACCCATGTGTACACCCCAGCAAGATACTTGCACTCCTCTTGTGACACTTGTATTCTCATTATTCCCACTATCAAAATGAAGTCATACGGACAATGTTCTTTTGCATACCAGGGCACAGCAACGTGGAACGAATTGCCCACTGAACTTAGACACAAAGACACAGTGATCTCATTCAAGAGTGCTCTTAAAACTCACCTATTTTGACTGCAAGAATAGACCTAGAGACTTAATAATGTTTCCTTACCTTAACTATTTTCAGCATGTTTTTGTTTTCTAATTTCATGGTGTTTGTTTTTCGTAATCATATCATTATATATGTTTTTAGGTTTTATCTAATGTTGTAAAGCGCTTAGAGCTTCTAAAGATTAGGCGCTATACAAAGTCCTCATTATTATTATTATTATACACCCAAATGCTAGGTTTGGTTAAATACATACATAATAGTCTTTGTTTGTGAACTTCTTTGTTATCATGATCACAAGCCAGAATACCCCAAAACCCGAATCAAAACTTTGGCTTTAAATATGTCAGAGTACTGACTATCAGCTTGTTTATTGGAATGCAACTATTTGCTGTACAAAGTCTGGTCAAATGTCATTTGTATATGTACAAGTCGCTAAGTTCATAAGCAGTTTTCTTAAATCTACAACCAACCAAATGATGTCATACATGCCATATTCCCAGACAGTGTTGGGGGGTTTTGGAGACTCAAAAAGTGTGTTTTGGGGTCCCAAGGGCGGTCAGTGCACGTGACCCCCCCCCCCCAAAGTCATCCAAATGAGAATAAGCTATCTTTTCAAATCAGCCTATAGCAAATGACTGGAAATTCAAATCTGAATAAAAGAAAATACCATCTGTTTTCTCTGAAGCATTTAATATACTTACAAACAAAAAAATGGTAGACTTAGCAATGTCAAATAATATCACCCACATAGGTCTGTAAAATGACCTGTTACTGAAAACGGCAGATTGTGCTCAGCAACAAAATTGCAGAAAAGTACTTCAGCTCTAGTTACATTGTCTGTCGACGACTGTTTAAACAAACTATTTAATTTGGGTATCGAGCTCTGCATTTTTGCCGTGTTACGATGCTGGGTGGTGTTGCTATGTCGACAAATGTCATACACTCCAGAATGACTAATGTCAATATGGTGGTTGCAATATGTGCACAGAATAAAATGTTCCCCCTTGATACTGCGCTTCGCAAAGTCAAACTCCGTCAACCAGGAGTTCTGGAATTTTTTTGGCTGGGCTTATGCTGGCTTCGGAGATGGCTCCATATTTCCTGAATCGATACTACGTTTCGACATTTTTCCTTCGAAAATGAATCACATTTGTACACTTTTCCATTTTATATATGAAGTAAAAATCCGACTTCAAAGAAACATTGCCGCTGATCACAAACTTTAAAAAAGATGGCTTCAACATTCTCAAAGAAACGGTGCCGCTGATCACAAACTTTAATAAAGATGGCTTTGACATTCTCATTCAATCCAATCAATTTGTTCTTCAACAGGCATCTCTTTTGATGTTCTAAACTTTAAATTGGGTTGTTCCACTTAATGTACTTTACCTATGCAAATTAGCCTAATGGGCTCTCCCGCAGCAGTGCTCAAAAGGATTTGACACGACACATCACCCTAGCTATTGTGAGCCAATTAAGTAAATCTCTGAAAGGTGGCTGATTATCTCTGACCGCCTTAACTTTTAATTACCTCTAAAACAGGCGTATAAACCTGCCCCGAGGATAGTTTTACATGAGCTTTGAGAAGTACTGTTTACTGTTTATATATATACCACAGATTACGGGCAGATGTTATCTTTAAATGACTTGCATACATTCTTTTTGACAGTACCGGTTTACAGTTTTCTTAAATCTACAAGCAACCAAATGATGTTATCTTTAAATAACTTGCATACAGTCTTTTTGATGGTACCGGTTTACAGTTTTCTTAAATCTATAACCAACCAAATGATGTTATCTTTAAATGATTTGCATACATTCTTTCTGAAAGTACCGGTTTACAGTTTTCTTAAATCTACAACCAACCAAGTGATGTTATCTTTAAATGACTTGCATATATTCTTTTTTTTATAGTACCGGTTTACAGTTTTCTTAAATCTGCAATCAACCAAGTGATGTTATCTTTAAAAAATGAGCAATAAATCAAATATTTGCCCGAGTCATCTTGTTTTATGTTTTAATACTGATGTGATTTGTTTTCAAAGAAGAGTACAAATTGGTTGTCTTGGTCAAGTCATGCTAATGCAACTAAACATGATGTGCAGAAACCATTATTTTCTTATTAGACTTACCATGACCGTGACCTCTGACTTTTAGACCGCGGAATATACAGGTTTCTGTATTACTATAATGCAAGACATCCACAAAGTTTGGTCAAGAAACTTACTCTAGAACAAATGTTATTCAGCAAAAATCATTTTCCTTGAGCCAAAATTACCTTGACCATTTGACCTTAATTTAATAAACCTCTTCCATACCTAGTAAAGTTATCATGCAGTAAACATTTTATTTCTATCAGTTTAACAGGAGGGGGTACAAAGTTTAACTTTTGCAGTCGGGAATCGAACCCAGTTCGTCTGTCTCATTACCACTATACTAAGAGGTCTGGACCAGCTAGGCTGGTTAGCAAGTAGCCTCATATACCTAAACTGCTACACTTCTTCCCCCCAACTTGGATATTCATACATGCGATTCTACCGGCGGTAGGCCAAAAATACCGTTTTAAAGGCCGTCTACCGTACTTACCGTTTAGTAGTTGAAATCTACCGCTTTTGAAAATCTCAAGGAATTTTTTTTTTTTTTTTTAAACCCGGTTTTTGTACGCGTTCTATAAACACATTAGATAAACCAGCCAGAACCAGTATACCGGGAACCGGAAATGTTCCACCTATGCTACTACGGTGCGACGATGCGTGGTTGAGTAGTCGGATTACAATTGTTAAATAACAGCAAGCATGTGTACACAACAAGCGGCTAATTGATTACCTTATTGTTGTAATTTGGAGAGTTTAAGGCCAAATGCGGGATGTTGTTTGAGGTGTTATAAGTAATAAAAGGATATAAGGTAATTAATGATGACCGTTAGTCTTCGATTAAAACTCCTCGGGGTGAAATGAGCTTAGAGCAGTTTTGGAGATCAGTCAGCAGCCTCAGAAACCCAGCAACAGGAAAACTTAAGTTAGAACTTCTTTCCAGACTGAGTGCAGTTGTCCTATTATTGCCACATTCCAATGCTGACACAGAGAGGACATTCTCCATTCTTCGGAAAATCCAGAGTGATTCAAGGGGAAATCTGGACCAGAAAACTATTGAGAGCCTGCTAGTGTGAAGGTTAACAATCACAGTCAATGTCACAAGTGGTCACCAGACAGTGATCTTGTGAAGGAAACTAAAAATGCCTGTGGATTTTATAAAACAAATCTTTGCAGTGAACTGTGAGATGTACAACTCTTCCTTTTTCATTTAATTAACAATATACTGGCTCATATTAACTAACTATTATTGTAACATTTTCCATCAGATTCTGAATCTGATTCATGTTCAAAATTTGTGTTTTATTATAATATGAAGAGAATACATATTATGTGACAAAATGAACTTATTTTGTTTTCAATCCCCTTAAAGCACGTAAAATTTATGCAGATAAAAAATCTACCTTTTTAGAAGCCAATCTACTGATCAAAATTTGTAAATCTACTGGTTTGAAATCCTGGTTCTGTCACATGTATGGATATTCATCTTCAAATTTCACCTAGATTAACCTTTCAGAGCGGTCAAAACCCATTCTCAAATGGACCACCGAATACAGTTAGTCAGAGAAGACTCTAATGTAATAGGAGATTCAAAGTCTAGCTGTCACAGTCGGGAATCGAACACGATTCATATGTCTCACAGTCAGGTGTACATACAATTAGACTAAAAGGTCCAGACTAGCTAGGCTAGTTAGTAAGAAGCCTCATATACCTAAGCCACTACACAGTGACCGTGACCTTTGACAGTTTGACCCCTAAATAAATAGTCTTCTTTCTCATCAAATGTGTAAGTAATTCACAAATTTTCGTGTGGTACGTGGTCGAGAACTAAAATTTATGTTCAGAAACTATTTATCTTTTTACAGTCACAGTGACCTTGACCTTTGACATCTGAACTCCAATATCGACAGAATTCTTCCTTACCTAAGTTCAAGCCATCCACAAAGTTTTGTCCATGTCTGTGATGTAAAACCAATGTTATTGTGTGGAAACAATTTTTCTTTCTTCGGTCACACTGATCCCGAGATCAACAAGTTTCCTCTTAACCATGTCTACCATTTCGAATGATGAAAACATGTGGTTTCACATCATTTCATTCATGCTGCAAGATGGTGGCCAGGTAAACAATTGCTTAGAAGTACTTTGTCCAAATCAGTGAATCGTCATATGATTATTCATTCATCAAAGATTTATTCATCATGGATATTGTTCATCTAAGTACTTAAATGCTTCTGGTACATCTTTATTTTGACTGATGCTGTTAAAATTTTTATTATTTTTAAAATATACTTACCAGAGTTCTGCATACAAATAAAATGGTGGCAAATCTAACAATGTCAATACTGTAGAAAATTTGCAATGGATCCAGTCTATTTGAGTTCTCTGGATTCACCCAAGAGGATATTCATCATGTGGAAGTAAATTTGTGCAGAATGGTAATTCCTGATTTTATCCACATCAAAGAAAATCAAGACAGTATCCCTATGTTAGGAACAACTTATCACTGAAGCAGATGAATGAACCTAGGAATAATTTCCAACTCTACAAATACTCATTGCAACATGGGTATGTGTCCAAAATCACTACTTCACGTGAAAATAAAGTTACATGTACAGTATTCACATCAAGAAATACCATTTTATTTCAGGGCAGTGGATGACTGGCTTGGACTTATAATGGATTTCTTGAACTGTGTTAAGACATAAACAATAGATCTAACACCAGCAGTGTGTCACCACAGTCATCTTCAGCCTGGCCCATAACCTCTACTCCTATCAGTGCCTGGCAAGCAAAGCCATAATTAATTACAAACTCACTTGCTGCTACACAGGGCCTAATTACTTAACACCGCTCTCTCCTGTAGCCCTGGTAGACACAGATACCCTACATCAAATTGTAGAAGACAATGCCACTAATCAAGATAATGAAAATCCAAGTATATGTAGTACTAGTCAAGCAAGACCCGACTTCATTACACCTTCACCTGCACAGGCAGGCACAAGCCACATAGTGCCTAAATATATAATACCTCTAACACCCTCCTCTCTCCAAGCTCAGGTAGACCCAGAAATTCTTGATCAAAGTGTAGAATACAATGACACTAATCATGATGACACTTCTTTCAAACACACTGCAAGTCACAGTTCACAGTGCCATGGAAAATTTTGTTCTAAGTGACTTGATAGTTATGATCAGGGATCTTAATATATATATATATATATATATATATATATATATATATATATATATATATATATATATATATATATATATATATATATATGTGTGCATGTGTATGTATGTATATGTGCATGTGTGTATCTCTGTCTGTCTCTCTCTATATATATATCGGACGGACGACAAATAACCACCATTTTCATTTAGGACCAAGTAAATATGATAAGTAGTTTTTCTGTGAAAAACCCATGTTGATATGCCCATCCATTAAGGAGGATTAGCGATAAAAATATTTCAATATGGCTGCCATGGTGGCCATATTGGACGTCAAAGCGGCACCATTTTCAGTGACAACCAACTAGACATCATAAGAAGTCATCTAGTGAAAACGGCATGTTGATATGACCATAAATTCCGGCGAAGCAGCGATAACAAGATTTTCAAGATGGCTGCCATTTGCGGCCATATTGGATGTCAGATCCACACCAGTTTCATTTAAGATCAACTAGACATCATAAGACGTATTTTAGTGAAAACCCCACATCAATATAACTTTGTATTCAGCAGGTGTAGCGATAACAATATTTTCAAGATGGTTGCCGTGGCGGCCATATTTGACTTCAGATTGGCACCGTTTTCGTTTTGGACCAAGTAGACATCATAAGAAGGCCTTTATTGAAAACTCCATGTTGATATGCCAAGGATTCAGGAGGAGTAGCGATGATAAGATTTTAAAGATGGCTGCAGTTGCCGCCATATTGGATGTCAGATCGGCACCATTTTCAGTTAGGAGCAACTAGACATCATAAGTACTCTTTTAGCGAAAACCCCATTTTATATGACCATCCATTCAGGAGGAATAGCGAAAACAATATTTTCAAGATGGCTGCAGTGGCGGCAATATTGGATGTGAGATCGGCACCATTTTCCAAGTAGACATCATAAGAAGTCTTTTAGTGAGAACCCCATTTTGATATGACCATTCATTCAGGAGGAGTAGTGATAACAAGATTTTTAAGATGACTGCTGTGGCGGCCATATTACATGTCAGATCGGCACCGTTTTCATTTAGCACCAAGTAGATAACATAAGAGGTCTTTTAGTGAAAACCCCATGTTGATATGAACATCCATTCAGGTGCAGTAGCGATAACAAGATTTTCAAGATGGCTGCAGTGGCGGCCATGTTGGATGTCAGATCTACGCCATTTTCATTTAGATCCAACTAGACATCATAAGAAGACTTTTAGTGAAAACCCCAAGTTTATATGACCATCCATTCATGAGGAACAGCGATAATTGTGGCACTCTCCAGTTTCGTCCTTTGCATAAGGTTAGATTTTTAAAGAAAAGAATTTCCCTGGTTCTCCTCACAGATTATCCTGGCTATTTAAAAAAGACCTTGTATATCTCAGGTACTGTTAAAAGAATTTTTAATTCCCTTTATTGTGGTGTATGATTGATGGGTGCAATTTAGGTTATAGAGTATACAGCTTGGTCTTACTTAAGATGTGCACATATAAAAAAAACTGCTAGCTCCGCCTGGTCATTTTCACTTCCTGGACTTCAATGGTAAATTTTAAAAAAAGAGCCGATAACTTTATTTACTTTTTATATATTTTGTAATTCATTTATTGTACTTTCAGAGGCTAGTGTTGCCTACTCTGGCAAAATTTGTTTCGCTATTTTAATAACTGCTGAAAATAGTGTACTTTTGACTAATTCAAGCTGATTTGTCGAGTACTTTGGAGCGGCTATTTCTGTCTGCTGTGTGCTTAGATCATGTACATTTTCCACAAGTACAATATGCAAAGAAATTTCAGCCACAGTACATGAAAGTAGCATAGAGGTATGCCAACATTCTCTTCATTGTGCATGTTGCAAATGCAAACATTTTCACCTTACAACTATCATTCTCTCAGAAATATTTTCAAGATAGCTGCCATGGTGGCCATATTGGATGTCAGTTCGGCACTATTTTCATTGGGGAGCAAGTAGACATCAGAAGAAGTCTTTTAGTGAAAACCCCAAGGTGATATGACCATCCATTAAGAAGGAGTAGTGATAATAATATTTTCAAGATGGCTGCCATGGTGGCCATATTGGATGTCAGATTAGCAAGATATTCATTGGAGACCAAGTAGATATCAGAAGAAGTCTTTCAGTGAAAACCCCAAGTTGATATGACTGCCCATTCAGGAGAAACAACAATGACAAGATTTTCAATATGGCTGCAGTGGCAGTTCTAACGGATGTCAGATCGGCATAATTTTCATTTGAGCCAAGTAGATATCAGAAGATGTCTTGTAGTGAAAACCCCATGTTGATATGACCAACCATGTAGGAGAAGTAGCGATAACAAGATTTTCAAGATGGTCGCTGTGTGGCTGCCAATATTGGATGTCACATCGGTTCCATTTCATTTAAAACCAACTGGACATCATAAGAAGTCTTTTAGCGAAAATCCAACGTCAATATAATGTTTTGTTCACGACTAGTTGCGCTAAGAAGGTTTTCAATATGACTGCAGTGGCGGCCATATTGGGCTTCCCATTGGCACGATTTTATTCAGGACCAATTAGACATGATAACAAGTCTTTTAGTGGAAAACCCATGTTGATATGACCTTTGATTCAGGAGGGGTAGCGATAACAATATTTTCAAGATGGCTGCAGTGGCGGACATATTGGATGTCAGATCTGGACTATTTTAGTTAGATTCAACTAGACATCATAAGAAGTCTTTCAGTATAAACCCTATGTTGATATGACCATCCATATAGGAGGAATATTCATAACAATATTTTCAAGGTGGCTGCCATATTGGAATCCAGATCAGCACCATTTTTATTTTGCCCAAACTAGACTTCATCAAAAGTCTTTCAGTGAAAACCGCATTTTGATACGACCATCCATTCAGGAGTAGTAGCGATAACAAGATTTTTAAGATGGCTGCCGTGGCGGCCATATTGGATGTTAGATCGGCACCATTTTCATCTAGAACCAACTAGACATCATAAGAAGTCATTTAGTGAAAACCCCGTGTTGATATGACCATCCGTTCAGGAGGAGAAGCGATATGACCATCCGTTCAGGAGGAGAAGCGATAACAAGATTTTGAAGATGGCCGCTGTGGCAGCCATATTGGATGCGCGAGCAGCATCATTTTCATCTAGGACCAACTAGACTATGGGATGAATGTTCTGTAAAGTTTCATGGCAGTCCTCCAAATAGTTTAGTAGGAGTAGCGATAACAAACTTGTGCTAGCGGACGGACGGACGACAGTCAACAGACCATCCCATAAGTTCTTCTGGTTTATGACCACTAGAGCTAAAAACTTGGTTCAGGTATGTGAACTAATGTTATTGTGCAGAAACCATTTATCTGCTTGCAGTCACAGTGACCTTGATCTTCAACCTTTTTTACCCTTAAATCAATGACGTCCTTCTTTTCCCCCAAGTGCAAGCCATGCACAAGTTTTGGTGCTGTAGATGGTGAAGATCTCGAGTAATTGTGCTGAAATCATTTTCCTTTTTTAAGTCACAATGACTCGACCTCTTGACCTTTTGACTGCGAAATATATTGGATTCTTTCTTACCCCCAAGTGCAGGCCATCCACAAAGCTTGGGTAACAATAGATGTTGGATAACTCGAGTTATTGTGCGGAAACGAAATTGGTAGCACACAGAAGGACACATGGATAGACAACATCATAACGTAATATGCTTCGCTTTATGGTGGGTGTATGAAAAGTATCTGTGCCATACATGTATTGATGGTTTTAGCGGAACATCGAATTAATGGAAAGTAATTCTGATTCAGCATTGTACGTGGCTGCCATCTTGCGTCTACAATGAACGATCTGGAAACATAAGGGTGGGCGCAGCATCGCTAACGATAGTGGATTAGAGCATGGCTCTTTCTAAAAGGGAACTGGAGTTTTTGATTGGGCGTACATAAATATATGTATAATGTAATCCCATGATCACGAGTTTGCTGACTACTGCGTCGCACTTCCGGTGATCTTGAGACTGCAGACAGCTATCAACCATCATGTCTGAACAAAGTATAAAAACTCCATACTATTTATCCATCATGCTATGCCAATTTGAAGATACCAACCAATCACTGCAGTTTGGTGAATAGGTTCCAAACTTAATCCAGACTAGCCATTGCATAATGACGTCTGTTGTGCGAATGACGTGAATGACTAACCAGTCGGAAGAATGAGATTTTACTAGTTACAGGCCTATACTATTAACCTGCCAATGAAGACTACGAGTGACATTTGTGGGTTATGAATGAATTGCAATTGCTGTCGTTCTACAGACACTAGAGAAAGGGTGTATGTGTTTGAATACAGATTTCTCTTAAGAACAGTTAGTCACCTTGGGAGAAGGTTAGAGATGAAATCTGGCATCATTTTCAAATCTGCCACTATGCACTGTCATTGTCTGTAATATCTGATAATAAAGTATTTTGGTGGCGATGTAAAGCATGCCATTCTTAAATCAAGTGCAAAATTCTAGACTTGTCAGCCCTTTCATTTACTGTGGAATTACGTGCTTTCACAAATAATAGAAAGTAATGATGCATATGAATTGTCCAAGCATTACTTTACCCAGGATTGTATGATTGTAACCAAATTTGGCATGCAGCTTTATATATTGATGATACCTTGAACGAGTTTAATTT
This sequence comes from Margaritifera margaritifera, assembly GCA_029931535.1. NCBI lineage: Eukaryota > Metazoa > Mollusca > Bivalvia > Unionida > Margaritiferidae > Margaritifera > Margaritifera margaritifera. The sequence continues at coordinate 1,990,860 of JAQPZY010001481.1, forward strand.
TCAGCAATTCACATCATTTAAAAGAGTTATGGCCCCTGATTGCCCGTACATCCGGCTGGTTTCAGAACCAATACATTACCAAGGAATTTTGGATTTTAACCAAATTTGGCATTCATCTTTATGTTGATGAGACCATACATAAGTTTCATTTCCAGCAGTTCATATTATGATTTAGAAGAGTTAGAATCCCTGACTGTCCATTCTCCTAACTTTGATTTCCAAACCATATCTTTATGTAGAAATGTTGGATTTACTCAAGTTTATCATGTACCTTTATACTGATAAGATCTTGAATAAGTTTGATTTCCAGTTCTTCACGTCATGACTTCGAGGAGTTATGGCCTTTCAATATCCATCTTCTCCCTACTATTATTTTCAAACACAAATTTCCCTGTTCAAGGTCTTGCCCAGCGAATTGTAGTGAGCAGGGTCCCTGTGCTACATGAACCCATTACAAATAGATATAGTATATATATTTATGAATTGGTAATATTGCAATTACTATCTTCTTGTTTCCCCCCGGAATATTTTAACACACACACAAATACTGTAGACTACTAACGGGGGGGGGGGGGGGGGAGGCGGACAGGGCAGTTGCCCCGGGCGCCAGGCGTCTTGGGGCGCCAAGACACCTGGTAAAAATTCGGGCCTCGTATTCTGCCCTTTTGGGCCATCATCGTCGCCCTTGGCGCTATTTACCCTTAGTATGCCACTGCATACACACACACACGGACACAAACACAAACACACACACACATCTCTACCCTGCAACTTGGTCAAGACGGGCATATGATATACCGCAAGTGGTGTATGCTCCTTTTTCTCCTATTTTCTTCCACCATCTGAATTGTTCAGTATTGGGTTTCACAAGTTTCAAATGACCTTTTGAAGTTGTTTGTAAAACGTAGGGCCCATGATTTTCATCAAATATTTGTAAGTAAGTACTTCCTTTTGAAAGTTTATTCTGTCATTTATTTAAAACCATTTCAGTTCATGGAAAAGAATACTAGATGGCGTGTCAAAAGAAACAACCAGAAGAATTACTCTCTTTTTACCTTGTTTATTCTTTCGAACTGACTTCTGGACAGTTTCCCCATAGTCAGCCAATGGACTACAGTCAGGATAACCATCATGTCATGTCATGCATGCGTTATTCAATAAAAGTTATGCACCAGACGTCATAAGTTTGGACTTCTTTCAAAACTGATAATTTCCAGGACTACATGCAAGATTTTCCCTCAAAACTGAAGAGCTTGACAACGTGCAAAAACTACGCACCTCCGAAACTGAAGATTTGACAACGGAAATGCTCCAATGAACTTTGACAATTTTACGTTTCTCAAAAGCACATGTTAATACACTTTTATGAAGAATTGTACTTAGTTAAAATTACAATCAAGACAAATATTAGGTTGACTTTAGAAAGTCATCACAATTAAAGAAAGTAACAGGGCCAAGTGTTTAGAACTATTTTGTTGGACTCTTAACATGCATACGTGTCCGCCCAGGTGGTCGGCATAGGAATAATGTCGAAAATTGGATAATAAATCACCAAATAGCAGAGGCGCTTACATAGCGGCGATGGTGTAGAGTGAATCATGCACAGATAAAGTATTAATGCAATACAATTTTTATAGTTACCATATTCTTTCACTTCAAAGAATGCATTGGTTTCCGTCTCTAGCTGAAAGAAAAATTCACGGCATATTTACTTTACATATTTTCACTCTGCCAAACCACTTCCCCTGACCTCAAATGCCACCCTAAAATACATTCACCATACATAGCTTTGTCCCTGCATATAATGCCTTTGAAACAGCAAAACTTTGTGTGTATATATATATATATATATATATATATATATATATATATATATATATATATATATATATATATATATATATATATATATATATATATATATATCGAGTGTGAATGAACATCCCCAAGCTACCAATTTCTAAATCCATTTTTTGGTCATTACATTACAAGGTCAGTATGGTATGGATTATGACCACATGTTCAAATAAAAATCTGTAAAGTAACCTAATATAATTTTTTAACAAAAAGAGACAACAGTCTCTTGAAGGGATTGATGTTCTACTGGCCAAACAAATGTATAGGAATTCATGAGATGCCCGTTTTTCCTTCCTTTGAATTTTTTTTGCTTAATGAGTATTGAAATCGTCGCAGATATTCTTGAGAAACTCCAACATACCAAATTTGGTAGGAGAAATATTTTTTGCTTGTTGAATTAACATGTTTGCAAGAGAAGTGCAGTAAAAATATCTTTGTTATGGCCTTTCACCTTGAACAAGATATAATGGATAGAAGACGACTAAACTCATCGAATATATTTTTATCGCATGCTCATTGTGGTTTAATTCATAATTATATCTTTAAAGACAAAACAAACAAGTTATTCAACTGGCATCATTCAAGATATTCTTCAGATAGATACACAAACTGGATTTGATAAACATCCATTCATACTTGTTTGTGTTATCATGCTCACAAGCCATCACAGATAAAAACCAGAGGCAAGACTTTTGACCTTGAAATTAACGTCAGAGTGCGGACCTTCAACTTGTTTATTGAAAAACAATGAAATACAAAATCGGTAAAATTCATTTCTGTATGTGCAAGCCACTGTGTTAATAAGTTCAATAATGTATACACGTTCAATAAGTGGTCTTTCACTTGACTCCTAGGTTAAGTAGGTCTGGTTTTCAAACTTGTTCAGCTATGTTGATTGTTAGATCTGCACCGTTTTTATTCAGGACCAATAACGTCTTGCAAGAGGTGTTGTAATAAAAATCCCATATCAGTGCTACCTTTCACTTAAGAGAGCGTAGTCATAACAAGATTTTTTCAGATGGTCACTATGGTTGCCATTTTGTATGTCTGATCAGCATCATCTTTAATCAGGACCTCCTACACAGTGTTAAAGTGTTGTAACGAAAAGCCCATTTAGATACAACCATCCATTCTGGAGGAGAAGTCATCAGAAGATTTTCAAGATAGCCACCAAGGCAGCCATTTTGGAGGTTAGACCAGCTTCATTTTAATAGAGGAGGAAATAACATTACAAGAAATATGTTAGTGAAAACCCCATGTCACTATGACCATCCGTTCAGAAGCAGTAGTCACAAAAACATTTTCATGATACCTTGCTGTGGCTGCCATAATGAAAGGTTACATCTGCAATATTTTCATTCATCACCAACTACATATCATAAAATGTCTTTAAGTGAAAACCTAATGTCATTCTTACGAACTGGTAGCTATGACAAGATATTTAAGATGGCCTCCATGGTGAACTTGTTGGAAGTCAAAGCATCACCATTGTTAGTTCTGACTATCTACATGTCACAAGGAGTCTTAAAGTGAAAAACAAACATGTCAATGTGACTATCCATTCAGAAGGAATAGTGATAAGGTGTTGATATGACCATCCATTCAGGAGTAGCGATAACAACATTTTCAAGATGACAACCATGTTGGATGTCATGTTGCCACCATTTTCAATGCACTATTTGGTTTGAGGATTTGAAAATGTCCATGAAATGGCATGAAAACCCAGAAAGTCGAATCGATTTCCATAAGCTATGCTTGTTTATAAATATATGAATTGAGGTATGTCTATATATATTACTGAATTTTTTCAAGAAACCATAATTAGTATTCTTTACAGTCGATTCGACTTAAAGGGTTTTCAGGCCATTTCAATTATATGAATAGAATTGCAGATGGTGCTTCGAGTGGAACATTTAGTATGGTGCACACAGCACATTTTTGCATTTAATGTATTCGATCTAGTTGTGTTCTAGATAGTTTCCCCATATAGCTTAAACAGTAATCAAATTTATTTTGAAACCACCCCATAACTAACAGTCAAAAACAACCCCATAAATCTACAGGACCGCAGAAAACAAAAATGTCTTCATCCCATAGTGGTCAAGCATTCAAACTACAGTGGTCACTGATGTTACAGGTGAGTAACCACAACTGTTCAATTACAAGTTGAAGGGGTCAACTAAAAAAAAAGTATGTGAGTGTTTTAGACTAAGTCAATGTTTGGTCAAATTTTAGAGACTAAGAATCAACATACTGTTTGCTCTTGTGGCAGTTGATTAAGTATTTTTACCTATTAACAGTTACCATAATGTAATATAGGTACTACCAGCAGTTAGAATTCATTACAATGTATAGTTTTTGCTGTACTCATTTGAAGTCATATGGCCAAAATGCACAGTATAATGACCAAAATGTTATGATGTACTTTAAAAAAAACCTGCTAACTGCCTTTATTGTGGTTTCTTCAACAGCATTTTAAAATTCATCTGAATCATCAACAGTTTGAAGACTACTCCGATCTGGTTCACATATACATTTTAAACTTTTAATCTGGGAACTGTTAACCGAATTACGAAGCGGGATCAATAGTAGCTGAACATTTCACTCTTATGTTATACACGTTTACAATTGATTAGTAATATTAAAAGCAGATGATTTAGCTTCTCGTTCATAACAGTTAAAACACATTTTTTCGTCTTTTTACATCAGAAATCAAAGATTAAACGATCATGTGACACAAACAAGCTACGTAGGGAAAAGGCAGATGATAATTCGACTGCTTTCATTTACGTAGGCCACGAGATCCGGCAATCATGTGATAAAGTAATGCTGTATCAAAAACAATAGAATCTGTTCATAAATACTAGATATTGGCTCATATGGCGACCAGTTAAAGTTGCAAACAATGCTTGTTTTAATTGTTATGTCTGAGAAAATAAATATTCTGCTTATAGATTTCAGGCAGGAAGGGTTCGATACAATGTCGCACAAATTTGCTATCCCCCGGGAAAAGTGACTGCCCTATACACAACCGTGTGTTTTCTACGAATTCGATGTTTTCTATAGCAGACATGCTCTGACCTCCCGCCCAACATACCTGTCTAAATATATAACACAAGGTGGAAATGGTCAGATGAAATTCAAGACAAGCTGGAGCTCCTGAGTTCACCACACTGAACAACAAGACAGACTGTTTACCGACTGTTACAAATTTCATCCTGTATAACCTGCAAACTCGGCAAATGGTTCCATTCAAGTTAAAACTATTTCATGGAAAATGATTTGTCAGCAATAAACAAAAGGGTAGGTCGGATTACTAGAAACACAGCTAATATTTTGCTGTTGGCCTAAACATTCTCGATTCCTTTTGGCCGCCAGATTATCCTCACCTCATCTCCAAACCTAGCCCTGACAGTCCAGATTCCTTTGGCTGCAAGACTGTCCAAAATCATCTCATCTCTGATGAACTTATCATCACGGCCAAACTGGATAGACTTCTTTGACATTACCACCTCACGTGGATCCTGAAAAAAAATGCATATACATTTTAACATACGTAAAGCTAACGATAAGGGGTTTATCTAGAAGTGGCCTTTCTGAGCAACTGGTCCCTACAAGCCGATTAATTTTTGTACTGATTTATGTAACAACCAAAGGAACGTGGTCATTAAACACATAGCAGTTGGTTCTTATTCACCTTTTTGCAGATGGTCACGTCAACAAATTTGGTTGTATTGTGTTTTGTAAGACAGATTTAATTTCCATGTTACTAATCAAAAATAAAAATTAGTATGCTTCCTTTATTACAATTACATCTGCTACATACTTTGTGTCAAGCACTCAGGGGCCATAACTCTGTGAAATGATGCATGACAGGCCTCAGACCACAATTAGCAGTCTTGAGGTTGACCAATATCAGGAAGATATATTCTGAAGAAATATTACCAAGTGTGAATGGTGTGTTTCTCATCTGACTTATTTTGAAATGCTACAAGCTATGTTGATAAGTGTTCAAACTTGACAAAATTTAATAGACTATTAAAATTGCTTGCTCTGCAACGAGCACAATGATATGTAAAGTGTCACATAATTCCGTTTAAGTCTGGTACTTTTTGGTTGGAGATAAAGACTATAGTACACACCACTCTGTCAGTCTACTAAGCCACTGAAAACATTCAGAGAATCAAATGTGTGAAAATAAATATGTGTACAAGTTATGAAATGTACTCTCCCACATGCCTTATTAACTCAGATGTAGTAAAAACAGGAAAATGAAGTCAACATAAAATACATTCTACAATCCATTTTATTACAAAGTTTGGCTGAGACACTGATTGCCAAAATGCAGCATAATGTAGCAGAAGCTGATACATTATCATGAACTATTTTACTTAATAATTGTTGATTTCCACACCAAAATATACACTAGAAATATTCAAAAAGACCACTTTGAATTGACCTTGCAGATTTAATCTTAGAAGTATGTAGTTACTTGTTCCACAAAAAAAATCTTCATTCTTATTTACAATTCATGGGATCAGAATGGCACCTGTCTTCACATTTGGTTGAAGATATATAACCTAATCATGCTTACATATGACTTAACATGCACTGATAGGATGTATGTACTTTATACATCCAGAAATGTTATTTCTATATGGAATTAGATTCATTTTGGTAATATCTTTTGGTTTACTGCTTGGCACTCAACCTACTTGCATACTATTATGTACTAAATGTTGTGCAAATGATTAAACATAACCTTTCACCAGCTATATTAAACTTTATGATAGCTGGTGTTCCCAGTAAGTTATTAATTATATGAATGGTTAAAGGTACTTTAGCAAATATATTTCTGGAAACTTCATATATTTTAAGAATGAATAATCACTTTAATACATGTTCACATTTCTAAGTGCCACTAAATTTCAATTTTTTTTCTTGTGCTACACATTTAATTTTATTTTAAAATCTCCATATCTAGTACATTTTCACTTAATATACATGCAGCTTAGCGATCTATAAGATTAAAGAAACATATATATTTTCAGGTCTGGCCTGATATTGGGAACAAGTCGGAAGAGTTAAAATGGTTCTGATGTTCCTCTGAACTAGTCAGGTGGTGATACAAAGGTCCCATCAGGACATGTCCAATTTACCTGCCTAAGTCACCAAGATTTGTAGATACTACCACAAAGGGATATACTGTCTCAAAGACATTACTTAAGTCTTTGTCAGAGAGATAAACACCACTGTTCAAAGAAGTCCAGCCTCCCTGGAAATGTTTTTTCATTTATTTATTTATTTATTTTTTTTAGGGGGGGGGGGTATAAAGTAAACTAATTTTAATTATGTAATACTCGCCAGCTATTATTGCATTGCTATATCTTTTTGTGGACTTAGACACCAGTCCAAGGTAATTATTACCTCCTCCAATTATTAATAAGCAGTCTAGAATGAAAACAACATGATCCCAGTCTGACACTTCAGTTAACTGCCGTCATTCGAAATATTCGCCTCTACACTAATAGCAAGGTCAGCCAATCAGATGCAAGATCACCACATTAATACCCTTGGATCTCACTCTTTATCGAACCATCCAAGATCTTCATGATATAAACCCATATTTCACGTTTGATTATAATCAGTTCAGAAAGATGGCTTCCAGGTGGGTAACAAGTTCAGCCAATCAGATGCAAGATCACCTAATTAGTATGTGTGGTTTTCGCTTATTATCGAACTCGTCCGAGATGTTAATGTTATAAAGATACATTCCAAGTTTGATCAAAATCGGATTAGAAATATGGTCTCTATAGTGGTAACAAGGTTAACCTATTAGATGCAAGATCACCTCATTAATGTGCATGGATCTCGCTCATAATCAGCTGGTCTGAGATTTTGATGATATAAATACATATTCAAATCTGATTGAAATCAAATTGGAAATATGGACTCCAGAGTGGTAACAAGCAATTATTGATGAACGGACGCAAGACACACAACGCATGGACGCACGACGTACAACGGACGACACATGACCGACGCTGGGTCATAACATAACCTCACTTGGCTTTCGGCCAAATGAGCTAAAAAAAACTTGTGCACATCTGCACCACCCACATATCTAGCATACAAAGTTTCAATTAAATCCCCCAGCCAGTGTTTTGAGTACATATGATGGCAGACTTAATTCCCAGACTCCACCTTTTTTCAGAAGATTTCAAGAAATTTCACCAAAATATGTAAAACCAGGAAAAAAAATTGAAAGCCATATTGCGCATCAACAAAAAAATACCACATACAAAGTTTTAATAAAATTTTTCAAGCATAGTATGAGGAAAAGCAATGAATATATTCCCAAAATATCAGTTGTCTCACAATTTTTCAAAAACCTCTCCCCACAAACGGGTCAGGGGAAAAAAGGTAAAACTTTATTGCAAATCTGCACTATCCATCTATCTAGTATACAAAATTTCAATACAATTCTCCAACTCATGTGGGAGAAGAAGCAATGCCATCCTGAATTCCCCAAATACCCCTTTTGGCATCTACACCAACCATATATCTAGCCAACAAAGTTTCAATACAATCCTACAACCAGTGTAGGACAAGAAGCAAAGATGAGCTAAACTCTAAAGATAGCCCCATTTTTGAAAATTTTTCAAGACATTTCAGCAAAAATGGTCCAGAGGAAAGAAGTTTAACCTTATTGTGCATCTGCATCAACCACATATCTAGCTTTAAAAAAATCATTAAAATTATCGCAGAGTGTGGGAAAAGAAACGATGACATGCTTTGTCATGGATGGACGTACAGTCCGACAGACTGATGAATGGTGCAACGACAGTATCCCCGCTCTTCGCATAAGTGTCGAACTAATTAAGAGAGTTATTGTGCAGAAATGATAGCGTGAGGTCTGACAATCAAGGGCTATAACTCCGTAAACTGATGATGCAGAAAGCTAACAACCAAACTGAACCAAGGTCTCATCAATATTACACTGCACACTACATTTGGTTGGAATGCGCAAATAATTAAGGGAGTTAATTAAAGAAGTTTACTGAGAAGAAATGCATTTTCGGGGGGTGGGGGAGATGAAACTAATTTTATATATGTTATACTTACCTGCATTTTTTGCACTGCTATATCTTTTCCTGGAGCTAGTCCCTAGATCAAGGACCTTATTCCCTCTTCCAATTAGTTATTCTAGATCTAAAATAAGCAGGAGTCCCTCAAAGGGACTGTTGTTCTACGGGCTGAAAAGAAGTTATACAAATTCAAGATAAGACCATTTCTTCCTTTTAGCTGCGGAGTGTTGAAACCATCTGTGATATTCTTCGGGGATAACAAGATTTTCAAATTAACTGCTGTGGTGGACCTATTGGATGTCAACTTGGCAGCATTTTCACTTAGGACCAACAAGGCATCATACGAAGTCTTTTGATGAAAACCCCAAGTTGATATGACTTTCCGCTTTAGAAGAGCAACGATAAAACATTTTCAATAGTAGCCATATTCGATATTGGATCTGCACCATTTCTATTTAGAACCAACTAGACATCATAAGAATTCTTTTGGTGAAAGCACACTGTCGATATGACCAGCCATCTAGAAAAAGTAGTGATAACAAGAATTTAAAGATGGCCATTGTGGCACCATTTTCATTTACGACCAGCGAGACGTTATAAGAAGTCTTTCAGTGAAAACCCTGTGCTGATATATCCATTCATTGAAGAAAAAAAGTAATAACATTTTCAATATGGCCACTATGGCAGGCATATTAAATGTCTGAATGGTTCCATTAGGACCAACCAGACATCACAAGAAGTTGTAAATAAAAACCTCATGTTGATACGACCATCCATTCAGAAGGAGTAGAGATAATATATTCAAGATGGTTGCTGTTGTGGCCATATTGGACATCAGATCCATACCATTTTCATTCTGGACCAACTAGGCATCAGAAGACGTCTTCTAGTGAAAACCCCATGGCAATATAATTTTTCATCCAGGAGAATTAGCAATAACAAGAATTTCAAGATGGCCACTGTAGCAGCCATATCGGACTTCAGATCGACACCAGTTTTTTTTAGAACCAACTAGACAGCATAAAAAGTCTTTTATTGAAAACCACATGTTGATATGACCATGCATTCAGAAGGAGTAGCGATAACAAGATTTTCAAGATGGCCACTGTGGTGGCCATATTGGATGTGCGAGCGGCACCATTTTCATTTAAGACCAAGTAAACCATAGGATGAATGCCTGTGTAAAGTTTCAAGGCAATCCTCCAAGTAGCTTAGGAGGAGTAACGATAACAAACTTGTGCTAACGGACGGACGGACAACGGATAACAGATGACAGACGACGGACAACAGACAATCCCATAAGCTCTTTCGGTCTATGAACAGTAGAGCTAAAAAACAACAAGCTGTAACTTACCATTGTTGTCAATCGGATGTCCCACTGCCGGATGGACGATCGCTTGATCGAAGGTACAATGACGAGAAAGTGGGGTTAGAAGGCCAGAAGGTGGCTTTCATGACATCATCCAAAGAGGAATGATTTTAAAAAGGCCCAAATGCAGCAATTGCCCTGACTTCATCGGCTTTGATTTTCATGAAATAAAGATCTCTCGAAGTGAGAGACTGATGAGCTCTTTTAATAGTCCAAATAATCCATATTAAGGTGGTGGCTGCTGAAATATCAGAAGTACCTTTCAAAGGGAGAAAAAGATGGTTACGACCCTTTCTTTTTCTTTTGATTTAGATACAACTGTAAAGCACTAAATGGGCAAAGGAATATATCTTGTTCATCCCTAGCACAGATACGACTGAGACTGGGAATTTCCATAGGAACATGCGCTTCCCAAGGTAACTGATTCTTGGCCAGAAACTCTGGCTGGCAAAGAAGAGAGACCGAATCATAGTTACCATTGAAACATAATCAGCCCTTTTTCACTGACTAAGCATGAATTTCACTTCATCTACTGGCCGATGCTACAAAGAGAAGACTGTTTTAAGGGTAATGTTTTCAAGTAAACTTCACTCAAAGGTTGATACGGAGGTTTACATAGTGACCAAAGAAAGGTTCCACCTCAGCATTAATGAGCGAGAGACTGGTTAGTTCTGAAAGATGTTGGTCCGACCCTATAGTGGAGCCCAAAGAGAACTTAAGAGTGTTGAGAGGGTTGATGTAGAGCCTTTAATGGTGGATACTGAACAATCGTTTTCGTCGAAAAGATAAAGAAGAAAATGTGCAACTGCAGTTAAAGGGGAGCAGTCAAAATAAAAACATTTTCTACTGAACCAATTACAGAAAATTATCCACTTGGCATCGTAAACCTTGGAAATCCATTGTCTACTAGCCTGAGCAATGCATTTGACAACCTTGCATCAAAAACCAGTCCAGACAGATAGATCGTTTGATATGAGCTGGGACTGAAGGTGGGGAATTTGAGTAGTGATGTGTACAAGGGATCCTCTGTGCTGCGATAGTAGATCAATCCTCAGCGGTAATTTCCTGTAATCGTCGACCTTCAGGTCGAGATCGTTGACCCACGATCGCTGGGGTCACAGGAGGTTCTCAGAAAGAGCCATGACTTGGAAGTCATGGCTCTGTGATGAACCTGAGGATTATTCTAAAAGGTGGGAAGGCGTAGGCGAACAGTCGATTTCACCTTAGACTGAAGGCGTCCACCACCCATGCCCTCTGATCTTGGGATCGAGAGACACAAATAAGCTTGTTGTTCAGCTTCACTGCAAACAAATCTACCATTGGCCCTCCCCATAGACGGGTAAGTGTCTCTGCTACAGACTGGTGTAGAGACCATTCTGTGAGGATTGCTCACCCCTATCTGAACAAGCTGCCTGCCAGAACAATCATATTGCCGGGAATGTGAAAGACTCTGAGAGTGATCTCCTCCGAAGCTGTCCAATGGAGGAGGTTTCAAACTTCCAAGCAGAGAGAAGGGACATGAGTGTCCCCTTGGCATCTGAGGTACACTACGACCGATGTGTTGTCCGTAGCGAACATCATGAAGCGATGTATGTATGTATGTATGTATGTATGTATGTAGAGTTTTATGGCACCTCAGCACAATGGTCACTATATGGTGCCAACTAAAGGTAAAGTTTTAAAATGTTAAATTTTGAAGAATTGCACAAACATTTTGAAAGATAAACCCTTCTTAATAAATTTAAAAATGAAGTACAACAAGATAAAATATAAAATGTAAAGATAACAGAAAAACATGTAAAATTCTTAAAACACGTGGTCAACGTTTGTTATATGAACAGCATTCTCTCAAAAAAAAATGTTGGGTGGTACATCATTCATGCAGTTCACATCAAAATATATCTGTCTCACAGGGTGGAAGTCGACACACTCGACATGAATGTGTTCCACTGTCAGAGAACACTGGCATGGTATGCGCTGTGGTCGAATTTCACTCTTTTGGAGGTATACATGACTCAGGTGTGTCCGATATGCGATTGGCACACTATCACCGCATCTCTGCAATGTGTTCTATACGATGGATGCCACTCTCCAATATTGGGTTGGATGTTCTGTTTGTTTGTAGAGTTTTTATTCCACATATTTTGCAGAGTATGATGAACATGCTGATTTATACAGATTTTAAGTCAGTATATGGAATCTTCCATTCGGAAATAGGTTACTGCAAGGCGGCTTTGACTGCATTGTCTACCCTTTCATTAGCCTTTAAACCAATATGAATAGGCACACAACAGCACAGAATACATTAACCAGACTGTATGAGCACATAATGTTTCTGTAATATTCTAGATATTAACGGGTTGTCAGATTTAAGAATTTGCAAGGTTTTCAACGTGGAAAGATAATCCGAAAAGATGATGAAATATGTTGCTGGAGATATTTCAATGTAGTTCAAAGTTTTTAGTATAGCTGTAATTTCTGCAGTAAAAATTGAGGCTTTGTCTGGTGGCATGGGGTGTTGCAATGTCAGCTCAAACTTTGTATCCATCTTTTGAACCATCTGTATATAAGGACCTATGGATACGATATGAGGTTCTGATTTCAATGAATGTACTCTGAAAAAGGAGAGGATTTGTGGAAGACTTTGCGGTTGATGCAACCTTAAAGTACTAGAAAAACAGCCCCCATTTCTTGATTGTTGACGGTAAGGGAAGCTTCTTTCCGAAGTCACAAGCCCTGCAAGACTACTGGAAACGTTTCCTCCTCTCTTTGAAACTAAGAATAAAATCCAGGAATTTTTATATTCTTCATCATCTCCACTGCGCCCTTCATAAGAAGGATGTATACCTTTCCTGTAGAGATAAAAATCAAAACTGGTGGAACGAAATGAGGGTCCTTAAAAGAGGTGGTGGGTCCCAGAAGCGAAGCTGGTAATCCTCCCTTATTGTGTCAAGAACCCATGCATCGTCCGAGAGGTCTCGCCAAGCCCCTGCAAAAAGGCTTAAGGTGACACCTACTGGGACATTAGGAAGAGAGGATGTGGGTCCCTAGGTGCGACTGCCTAACAATTTAGGGAATGGTGAGAGCATCATAGACATTGAGAGCGCATGTCTTGATGTCTATGGCCATAGCCTCTGAGAGTCTATGCAAGGCAACTGGAAACAAAGATTCATCCTTTAAGAGATTGAAGGAGGCAGCCGAAGAAATATCATCATTCGAAGCTATGGTAACAAGTGTTAGTGCCATCAGTTCCAAAGTCTTACGTGTCTTGATGAGGAGACGGGCCCAGGTCTCTGCCGAAATCCTCATCTTAAGACACCTAAATCCATGTTCGTGTGTGTGTGTGGGGGGGGGCTGAAGGCGCTAAGTGGGCAAATCGGCACTGAATTTATTGACTGAGAGCAGGGGCCGAAACGTAAAAGAGGAGACAGACCACCACATCTGCTGTGTGGTGTTCTCTTGGCCTTTAAACAATTTCTGAGTCAGCTCGTCACCATCGCTGAGTGAGGAAGCAACAGCTGGTCCAATCTGGGCTGTTACCGGAGACCTCTCAAAAATGAAGAAGATCCTAGCTTCCGATGATCTTGAAGGTTTGGGACACAGATCTGAGGGAAATAGTTTGGGTGAGACGAAGAAGGCAGATGAGAATGGCGCTGTGTTAAGGGTTCTTCTGGGAACTCATCTGCGTCTTCAACACTTTACAACTCGTCATCTCATTTCCTCCTGGAAGAAGGGGACTTCCTGACAGGGGGTTAGTCGTATCATCTCCGCTCATGGAAGGAGATAGGTCTAGCTCGTTGATCCTCTATTCCTGGATAAATGCATTGGCGATTCAATCACCCTGTGTATGTCGATCGGTGCTCGGCATCTGGCGCTCGGTGTTTGGCGACCGACACTCATTGCTATGTGATCGGTGACACAAGACAGAAAATAGAAGATCGGCACCACTGCACCATATTGTGTAATCGGAGCCCAGTGCCCGGTATTTGTCGCCCGGTGTCCGGTACCCACCACCCTGTGCCCAGTGACCCAGTGCTAACTGCCGAGTTCCCGGTGACAGAAACTCAGTGAATGTCACATGGGATATCAGCCAGTGACGAGTGTCCAGTACAAGGTGACCCGTTTCCTAGTACCCAATGACCGGTGACCGGTGACATACCTTCTGTGATTGTCACTAGATACATTTCCCGGTGACCGCTGCCCGGTACTCGGTGCCATGTGCTCGGTGTCCAGCGACAGATCCTCGTTGACTGTCAGCTGACATATTACCCGGTTCCCAGGGACCTAGTGTGAGGTGCCCTGTTACCCAATTTGTCTGATGATGTAGACCTTATAGAAGAGTCTCTGCTCGGGGAACTCGACTCCGAAAAAAAAGGGATCTTACTTTGATTCAAGGTCTACTAGTATGAGACGATGACCGTACTTCCTTTGCGTCGGAAAGGAAGGGCTCACTATTTGGAGCTGGCAACATCCCTACACATGGAAGTGCTGAAGATCCATTCCTCAGAGATCTTCTCTAGTGGAAATGGGTGACTTCCTAACTCCGGACACCTCTGTCATTGAAATAGGCGACTTCTGTACACTAGAAACAGAGGGGTCCTACAGAGAAGAAGAGGAAGAGACGGAACACTTCTTCCAGGCCCTATTGGCCCGGTGACATTCTGCCAAGTCCCAACTTTCATTGGGCCATAAACAGCAAAGGAGGTAACCGTGCATGCGAACACATGCCGTGCACGCATGACAGGTGGCGTGAGAGTCCCATGCTTTAATGCCCATATTTGTAAAAACCTTCTGGTATAACTGAAGGCTGATAGGAAAATATCAAAATATAACACAGAACCGGAACATCAAAGGGTAGTAACTACTTACCCTGACACCGGTTACTATTAAATGGGTGAAACATAAGAAGCACCTCTTTGCTAGCAATGTACTAAAAGCTTTCAGAATCAATGAAAATGGACACAGATATTCGAAAATAAAGCAAGGACTGGGGAGAAAATAACGAATACAACACACACAAAAAAAAGGATATGATTTGCAGTAGGAATACCAAAAGAGGACCTAGTTGACAAGGTGTTGAGAGCCAAGAGACAGGTGTATACATACACGATAGTCCACGGAAAAGAAGGGTGATATTCCAACTGTTAAAAGTGGACTGATGTATCAGACTGGATCATGTTATTTTTTCTTATACTAGACCTTAAAATACATATTAGAGGAGGGAATAATGTCATTGGACCGG
Source organism: Margaritifera margaritifera (assembly GCA_029931535.1). Classification (NCBI taxonomy): domain Eukaryota; kingdom Metazoa; phylum Mollusca; class Bivalvia; order Unionida; family Margaritiferidae; genus Margaritifera; species Margaritifera margaritifera. The sequence goes on from JAQPZY010001481.1 coordinate 2,006,416, forward strand.
GAACTAGCGCCAGGAAAATATGCAGCAGTATAATAATATGAAACAGAAACGTTATAATGCTCACTATATCAGTTTGAGGTATCTGTTTAATCAAGATATTGCTTTTAAAATTTGTTATTTAATCCTAATATGAAAAAACAAATTTTAGAAGCAAAAACATCATTAAATTGTCCCCCACTGGCGTAAGTCCAGTCAGGCAGTGTCACTCCCGACCACCCACATCAAAGACCATAAAAAGTCCTGGGCAAGCTTGGACTGATTCCTTTCATCCTTAAGAAATCTTACTTACTCTGATGCTAGACAGATTTTACTTATCAAGATAAAATATCTTACCGTATTTGATTCTTCGATTGTCATTTCTCAGAAATTACCTGTTTATTAAAACTTGAAACACTTGGTTCAGGTCCCTTAACTCACGTGGGTTGTTCAATAGTTTCGCATTTTATGACCTCAACAAAGACAAAGCATGAAGGGAGGTAACACCACATTAGTTGTTCACGCATCTAACTGACCAAAACTGCTAAGTGACCTTGACACAATTCTAAACATCTATAAAAAAAATCACGTAGATACATGAACACATAAAGTCATTTATTTCGTCCGTTATGGCTTGCCCCAGCCGCCATATTTAATTACGATTTATTAAGGTTGACAATCGCATAATTTATTCTAAGTATTTTTGGCACAAAAGTTGCAGGGACCAACTGACAGTTTAAAGGGTGATTCGCCCGGCTCCTGGCTTTAAATAAATCCACTGCCATAGCCTGTATTTTTGTAGAATATTCCATAGAAATTATGGTTAATTCGTGGTAGTACACTCTTCTGAGCTAAATGCTTAGCATACAATTTAAGACCTCATTAGAAAATTCAGTATTTCATGGAGGGGAAGGAGAATGGTACATGAGTCATAAGGCATTTAATCAGGAAATTCAAGCACTTTTCAAATACAAAAAAAATGTTGAGCACTAAACATTAGATGTATCTAAGCTTAGGAAACAATTTGATCCCTGGTTTTGAATATTTCATAGATAAGTATTTTATTCTTAGACAAGAACTCTGAAATATTTTTGCTTAACTTGGTCTAGGTGTTGATACAAAAGCTGAGGGGCTTTTGGGGGAGGGGGTAGCTGTGCAGTCATCTCTTTTAGATCAGTTTGACAGTTAGCAATCTTATTTGTCTGAAATTTTGACTCCACACATTTCTCATGTTCAAGCAACAAATATTCTAAATTCATTCCTATCGTCCATATTTTAATCATTGTGTGCTTTTCACTCCAGAGCACTTTCACTTGTTGAGCCAAAATCAATTTCCGGTGCTTTCGGAGCCAAACCCATATTCAATCTCTTTTCAAAGTAACCACCAAAATTCAAGCACTTTTCAAGATTATGTGAACCCTGAGGTAATTTCAACAAAAAAGGTATTGTTTTAACAAAACGAGCATTTTCCATCATGACATTCACAATTTTGTATTTGTTTATGAAAAATATTCAACACACTAGATTCAAAATCTTGGATGAAACAAACATGCAAATGTGTGGCATTAGCAGAGCTCGAAATTAACGCTGATCTGCTATCCTGCGGAAAATTACCGTCGGTCGCTAAGAAGTGGTCGCGAGACGGCATTAGCTTTAATGGTTAATTTATCTGGTTATTGTGTTAATTGAGTACCTACCAACATCTTGCAATGGACGAGGTACAATAAATGTTCGCGGCGCAAATGGACAGGTGTTAAACCACTTATCCAGTAAATTAGATTATTGTCAAAATAGTCTTCGCACACGTAGAACTAACCTGGTCCGCAAGCACTGATTTCACTACTGATGATATCAAAAGGTATAGTATCTCAGGCTAGTATTGACTAATCGGAAAAGGTCGCCTTCACCGACTGAACGAATAATCCAGAATTACAACAATGTGTTTCAATATTTATCTCTCTGTTGATAAACATTAATACATTGTGGGGTGACAATTGTAAACATATGGAAATATTTGCAATATGTGCAGCCGCCACCAAAACGGTAGAAATTAGACGATGACAAGAGGGAGAGCGCGATCGCAAATATGATAAAAGAAAAGGCTAAGAAAGTACCAGAAATGCCAGAAAAATTAACACAAATAGCTGAAGTATAATCCAGATGATATGATGCTGTGAACTTTCTGCACCCAGTATTCTGAGAAATACAAAAGTGCGCGGGGTACTTCATTCGTTGATGGGTGTACAATTTTTCATAAATTGTCCCTGGAATCACACAATGCAGGTTCCTACACATATTGGCAGAGGGATACGTGAAATGAAAGCAAAAAGTTGGTTCCTCAAAAGCAGAGCAAATTGTGGCATCTAGATCTGATAATGAATCAGGTACAGAAAATGAACATGAACTTTAAACCTTTCGTGAGTCTTGTTGGTGAAAAACAGTTGTTATTGTTTTGAGTTGATGCTAATGAATAATAAATGTTGAATTAAAAACTGAACTAGTTTCTGTATGATTCTAGTAGGATCAGGGAAATGTAGACAGGATCAGTAAAAATTTTATTTTGGTGATCCTATGGGTTAGTGGGAAAAAATCCTAATTTCGCGCCTTGCATTAGGAAAGAATGAAATAAGTTTGACGAGTTTCTAAACTGACCTACTTCTTGGGTACAAGTTGGTGGAGCTATGGGTAGTGTTAAGCTTCTGAGGGGAACGAAGGACACTTTCATTTTCTATGCACCTGGACGGAAATCTTATGTTATATTATTTTGGTGATCCAAAGGGTTAGTGGGAAAATATTTTAAAATTTTGTTTTTAAAAATTAAGTTGCATACATTGAGTCAAACATGCCCCAAATAAGCTCTGTTAAACAATTAACTGTTCGTTTTATACAGCCACATCATCAAAGATTCCTTCTTATCAAATTTAAAAATCCTGTAAAAGACATTCAGCCACCTGTTTGAAGGTATCAATGTTTTGCCTTTCCCAAGGTGGCTGATTGGTTTCAGTGTGGCAGACTCCCAGTAAGTGAGTTAAGGGTTCAAGTCCTGCCCAGACCAGCCCAGGTCGGCTGCTGTGGTGTGTCTCTGAGAAAGGGAGTTTATCCCCATTGCCTCGGTACTTAATAGCCTTTCATGTGCTGATATGCCATCATACAAGAATCAATCAATCAATCAATCAATCTAATTCCCCAACATGATTACTTGACTGGCATGTATTTGAGATGTTTGAGAAATATTTTAAAACAAGTACACCACAAATAAACACACACACACATGCACGCACACAAAAACACTACATCACAGATTTGTTGCAGCTACTCACAATAATTTCGACTGTAACTTTTTTTCCCTCTGGTGTTCTAAAGTCCTCATCCAACGGCATTACCCTGATGTAAGCTGAAAAAGGACGGTCACACAATTATTTCATCACAGTGATAATTTTTTTGGGATGGGGAGTCGGGGGTATTATTCTTTAAATTTCTAACTAGAAATGAGCAACCTTATTAACTGGTACAAACTTTGTGAGGCTATCAATATATAAATTTGCAGTTTCGCACAAATGTGCAGTTATTACTTCATGCCATGCAAATTCCTGCACACATTTTTTACTCCAGATGTATGTATAGATGGTGTGCATGTTGATGCACAATCCTGCACATAATCTATTTCTATCTTTCGCAAAGTTTTAAGGTTGCTGTGAATTTGCTCAACATGTGGGACAAACAATTTTCTGTTTTTGTAAGTTACAAACTGGCAAGTACTTGTAAAAGATACATTTATATGTCCTTCAAACTCCTACATGTAAGTAACTTGCCCACATCCTGATTTTGAAAAGGCAAAGAACGCCCAAGTAGGCCTGAGATACCTAACCTGGTTGACAGCTGCGTCAAAGCCAAATGCCTTTATGTCAGGATCCTTTCTGTCAAATTTGGTCAGATTTTCTTTGAGAGGCTTTAAAGAAGTTGTTTATAGTTTTTCTTTTAGTTTATTTTTATTTTAGTTAACGGCGACCACATTTGGTGATGGGTCGGCAAAATTTGTAGAAAACTAAAGAACTTGATGCCAGGGTGCACTCTACCAAATTTTGTTGAAATTTGTCTAGAGACAACTTTTGAAGTTAAAAATAGCACGTGTTTACATACGATGGACGATCCAGGACGGACACAGGGCTATAAGATTCGATTACTTGACTTTACGGCCAGGTGAACTAAAAATTTAAGATGAAAATAGTGGATGACTGCGGTAATCTGAAACACACTACAAATATATTGTGTCACAGTGGTAATTTAGAAAAAAAATTAAGACAAGAAAAGCAAACCTTTTGTGGGATTGTCAAATCCCGTCGAGTAGATGGGTTTGTCCGTCTGGATGAAGAGATATCCAGTATTGTAGTTGATCATCATTTTTATCGTGTCCTCGCCATTGGACCTTGCAAGTCGTGATTTGGCCACCAAGTCAACAAATTTGGGCTTAACTGTATTTTTATCATCAAGTCCCAAGTCTTCTCTTGTGACTTTTAGAGGCACACGTTGTGGGATTCCTATAATAAAAAAGAAAGATGGATTGAAGAACTATTCAATTCAAAATGAAAATAATGATCCCAGCATCTGCAGTTAAGCTTCAAATTCCGATACACATCTATTCCTCCGCCCTCTTTCATATTATACGTGTTTTGCAGAACCAGATGTCTTACCTGCGTTTATGTGTACCTGATTTCTTACCTGCTTTTACGTGTACCTGATGTCTTACCTGAGTTTACGTGTACCTGATGTCTAAACATGGTTGACATCACCGATGCCGCAATTGCTGCCAGAAAAGTAATAACCATGTCTCACCATGCTAACGTGAGCACAAAAAAAAAAATAAATAAGAAAAACGCACGTAGATTCTATTGAAGTCAGTGATATGTGTTGTCAAGGCAGGCAATACTCTTTGCCAACGAGCCCAAAACGAGACAAAAATTTTGTTGAGCAAGTTAACTTGTACGTTGCTTGCCCAGAACGTCAATAAAATACAAATGAAATGTGATTTATATATAGATTCATGAAAATGTTGATTCCGGGCAAATAGAAACCTCTGTTTCGATTTTTCGAATTCGAAGATGACAGTAAGTGAGGAGAGTCAAAACCCCCACCCCCAGACAATGACCCAAGGGGTGATAGTGTAAAATCTGTCATTTTTATGATAGGTCATCTTGCTATGACTGCATATATAAAGTTTGGTCAGAAAATATTTAAAAATGGTGTAGTAATTGAAATTTTTGTACATCAAACCTTGACCCCCTCCAATGGATACTAGGGGTGGGAGTCAAAGATGACACCCCTCTTGCAGATAGTTACCCCAAGAGGAACATAACTAAATGAATTTCCACCCAATATCCCCCTCTAAAGTCTGAGAATCATACAACAATAACAGAAATGGAGTTTCTAAAGATATACAATTTTGCCTGTACTATTGTATATGATTTTTGTAAATGTTGAAGGAAGAACAATGTTGGCTGATGATTATGAAGTCAAGCAAGGTGACAGATCTAGGTCACAGGTGCTATTTTTGTGGTGTCAGGTGCAGTACTGAAGCGTAAAAAGATAGTTACAGTCATCTGTTTGACACTGAGGATAACCAAATCATTGACGATGCGAAGACTACTCGCGGAATACACTCAAATTACTGTGTAATACTCTCCAAACACGTGCTCGGCTAGGATATGTTTTCTGTTTTCTCCTGTAAGCTTTATATTTGTGGAAAAGTTGTTATGTAGTTAGAACATTGTTCTACACTGATTAATGAAATTATTATAGTTTGCAATCAATCCACTCCGGGTCATCCGATTTATCCTGTAATTTAAAAATACAGTTAGGTAAGATAAAACCTTTTTGACATAATACTGGCGTTCTGAGAGATTATTTTTGCAAGTTTTCAATTATTCTTTTTTATTTCTTATTATGACATACTTAATTATTATTATTATTATTATTATTATTATTATTATTATTATTATTATTAAACGAATAAGAACAAGTTCAACAAATGTATATAAAGTACTCTCGACAGCTCAGATGTTGACATTAAAACTCTCTGAGGTAGAGGAAACTCAGAAAGCATATTCCTTCGATGCATACACGCACCCTTCCTTGTCCTGAAATTGGGAATTGAACCCAAGACCACAGACGTGCAAAACCAAGTGCATTGCCAGTTTACCAGTTTGATATCCAGGTCCCAATTATTATTATTATTATATTATTATTAGTGCTAATAAGGTTGATGTTTAGTATGTTGATGTTTTTGTATTTTTATTGTTATCTTTTCTAACAATGTTTCAATGCAAGGTACGCACGTAGGTTCAAACAGGTGGTTCCTATTTTTTTCAGTTTTAATCCACCGTTCTGACTATATATATATATATATATATATATATATATATATATATATATATATATATATATATATATATATATATATATATACACACACATATATACATACACTTTATCAATACTAGCAGTTACGATCATTCTCTCAGCACGTATTGTATGATGTTTATCCTTTGTAAACAAAGTAAGAATACAGGGCCAGGTTTTACGTGTTTTTCAATTTCGATATCTCCCATCAAACATCTTGTAAATATTTACTTACTTGGAACAACAAAGTTAGATTTGGACTACAGTGGATGAAAATCACAGTTGACTGTGTGTGTGTGTGTTTTTTTTATGTACTATCGTGTACACACTTGTGGGTCCACGCATAAAGATAAGAACTTTCCGTGAACTAATTTTTATCTGTTGTCCAAAACCTTTTTTCCGCCATCTGTGCCATGGTACATACTACTGTTTTATTTTTTGTTTTGTTTTGTTATTTGGTTTTTTATGGGGGGTGGGGGTGGTGCTGTTGGGGCAGTTGAAGAAGCGGCACGTTTACAGAAAGAGACGGACGAAAATGTTATCGGTGGTAAATTAATGTTGCCGAACAAAGTGGAGAAAACAAGAGTCCCTTGAAGGGATTGACGCTACACTGGGAGAAAAGAATCTCCATAAATTCAAGATAAGACCATTTCTTCCTTTTGGCTGCTGAGTCTTGAAACCATCTATGATATTCTTCACCGATAACAAAATTTTCAAATTAGCTGCTGTGGTGGATATATTGCATGTCGGATTGGCACCGTTTCATTTAGGACAAAATAAACATCAATAGAAGTCTTTTGGTCAAAATCCCATGTCATAATGATCATCCATTAAGGCGAGTGGTGACAAGAAAATTTTCACAACAGCCATCATCGCAGCCATATTGGATGTACGACTGGCACCATTTCCACTTAGGACCAACTAGGTATCAAAAGAAGTCTATTGGTGAAAACCCCATTTTAATATAACCATCCATTTGGAGAAGAGATAATAATATTTCAAGAGAGCCACCATGGTGGCCGTATTGAGGGTTAGTCATTTTCATTTAGGACCAAGTAGACACCATACGAACTTTTCTGCTGAGAACCCCATGTCAAAATGACTTTCCCTTTAAGAGGAGTAGCTAAAACAAGATGTTCAAGATAGCCACATATTGGACGTTAGTTCAGCACCATTTTAATTTACGATCAACAAAACATTATAAGAAGTCTTTTAATGAAAACCCCATGATGATATGACCATTCATTCTGGAGAAGTAGTGATAACAAGATTTTCAAGCTGGCCACTTTGGCAGCCATATTCGACCCCAGATCAGCACAATTATCATTTCGGACCAAGAAGCCATCATAAGAAGTCTTTTGGTGAAAACCTCATGTCAGTATGACTTTCTGTTTAGGAGGAGTAGCGATAAAAAGAGTTTCCAGATGGCTGCTGTGGTGGCCATGTTGGACTTCAGATCAGCACCATTTTTATTTAGGACCAAGAATACATCATAAGAAGTCTTTTAGTGAAAAACATCATGTTGATACGACCATCCATTTAGGAGGAGTAGCGACAACAAGATTTTCAAGATGGCCTCTGTGTGGTGGCCATATTGGATGTTAGATCGGCACCATGTTCATTTAAGACCAACTGTGCATCATAAGAAATCTTTTGGTGAAAACCCCACGTCAATATAACTTTTTGTTCAGAAGGACTTGCGATAGAAGATTTTCAAGATGGTTGCATTGGTGGCCATACTGGACTTCAGATTGGCACCATTTTTATTCCGGACCAACTAGACATCATAATACGTAATTGAATGAGAACACCATGTTGATATGACCATCCATGTTTGTAAAGTAGAGGTAATAAGATTTTGATGATGGCCGCTGTGGCGGTCATACTGGGCACCACACCAGTAGAGCTAAAAAAAAAAATCATTGGACAGTCCATCTCTGAGCAATATTTTCGAAACGCATCCAGAAAGGTCATCCTCTTTTGAACATTTTAAGCCAGCGTTTGCTTCGACTCTCCATGATGCGGCATTATTTCTCATGGTTTTTGACGTTTTCAGGGTTTTCTTCAAAACAAATTAGCTTTACGTGTTTTCCTTTTTCCTTTGCTCTTTAGCGTTGCCTTCACTTTGTCTGCTCCAATGGAGAACATTGGACTGACCGCCTTTAGGATGCATACAGCCTTAATGAACGGCTTTTAGTCTCAGTATAGTACACCATATCTTAAACCGGAATACCACTTAATCAAAGACAAACACTGACAAGGAATTTTCATGTGATATTGGAAGATTTAAAGAGCTTATGAAATTTAATAAAACCAAGAAAAAGCTACTTGATCTTAGTCCCATCGTGACCAATTTAAGGTATCACCTTGCGTAATTACAAAAAAATCAGCAATATCTTTAGTAAAAGTCAATGCAAACTTCTAAATAACTACTAACGAGCTGGACCTTTTGTCTTAAATTCAATCCTTATACAGTCTTATTAAAGATACTTTATATATGTTAAAGTTTTGAAATAACTCCAATGAAATACGTAATACAATCGTAAATGAAGCAATATATTCGATAAAGTTTGCATGAATAATATATTTTATATAAAACCAAATCTAGAGACTATATCATAATTACTTTAAAATCGCAGTACGAAGTAAATAAATAAATTGTCCGATATAAAATAAAAATGCTGCATTTTTATAATAAAATCTTTTGTGTTGGACACGTAATTTGACTTTTGATGTAAGCAATTTTGAGGTACGAAATGAATTTTTGGTACCAAAATCGAAGTCATGATAGTGGTAAAGATATACATATATTTAGTAGATACTGAAATTAATATAATTTTTGTCGAAGTCATGATAGTGGTAAAGATATACATATATTTAGTAGATACTGAAATTAATCTAATTTTTGTATCATAAATATTTGACAAGTTGTAATTAGTCAAGATAGTTAAGTCATAATTACGAGATAGCTCTGTCGCAGTTACGAGATGGAAAGTTGTAATTGCTAGATACTAAGTCATAATTACGAGATATACAAATTAATTTCTGCATGGCACTAATTGGGTGGGGGGGGGGTCTTCATTGTAAAATGTGACTGTCATCGCAAAAGGATTTCGACCTTAATCCAGATTAACTATGGATACTAACCTTATTACCGTGACCATCAGCAGCAAATGCTAATATGCACATCATTTTGTTGTTTTGTTTTGTTTCGTTTAAACGTTTTTACTCATTCGACTTAGTCTCAAAGCTTTAAATCAAAGTAGACAGTTTTTTTACAATTTTGATATTACACAGTGATGTTACGAGATATAAACTAATTGATGTAGGAAAAGTTTACTGTATATTTATTTTTAAAGAAATAATGCTCGACTGCGTTGCTTTCTTACTGATATCACGCAAATATAACAAAGCACGTTAATTACGAAACAAGGCTAATACAAAATAATTTTCCAGTCCCCTAATATTGTTTTATTTCGGTTGGATTGTATGCATAAATGTGTCTCATCAGGTAAAGAGGTGTGAACTTTCATCTCCAGTCCAGTGACCCCGAGCGGTCACATTGCATAAGCAAGTATAAAATAAATAAGTCCCCGACTCAAAGACAATACAGCCAGAGTTTAAAAAAACAAAATTATTGTTTCTCAGTTATTCGAAAATAACCTAAACATAAATGTTGACAGCGCCTATGCCGGACAGTAATGAAAACAGCAATGTTGCTATGTCTCGATTTATTATTATTATTATTTTTATTAGTATTTGTGGTAGTAGCAGTAGTATTGATGCTACAAGTTATCTTCTTTCAAAACTCAAAATGTCGATCACCATCAAGGAAGTATTTTCGAAATAGCTAACATATGTGTACGTGTATAATGGGGATCATACCAATTAAAAACAAACTCTGATAGTAGAGTGAGAGCCACTGGAGCACACTCAATAACATATTTTGTACGTGTATAATGCACACCATAACCAAACAGTGTAGATTCATGTCTAAGATTACAATATGCCCTGGCAGATCAAAGTCTATGTTATTTGTTCTATTGACGATTATACACAAGCAGTGCATTATACGACATGACTGGTCTATGGTGTGCGCCTTAACACAGTGAAGTACGGTAATTTATTCACCTTGTCGAAGGGTAATCTGACGAACTGAGAATTCGTTCATCCTGTAACGGAGAAGAATCGTCATATCCAGTTGTCCATTCAGTTGTTCATTTTCATGGTAGCTCACTGACAAAGTTTCATTCACGCCAAATCTCAGATACTTGGGGGCCGCGAGAAGGTAATATTCCTTTGCCCTGAAATGAGATACGATTCCTCCTGAAAAAGTTGCACATTTATAAACAATAAGTGAATTTAACAATGCCTTTACATTGTAATAACAGGTCAACGTTTTATTATTATTACATGTTTTGTACACATAAGTTGTGGTACACCATACTATTGATTGTTGAGTTTTCTCTTCATCAAAAGAAATATTTCCTCTCCAATAAGAATTATCCGTGATTTATTCTTTAATATGGGTAAATTAATGCGATCTTACTACAATCTGATACAGGTTCCTCAATGATCTAAGAGCGGAGTGGGTGTGTAAAAACACGCTTTCACTTAATTACAAATCATACGGCAAATAGCAATCTTTCTAGTTGTCAAAGGCGACTACACACACACAACAATTGACACATAAAAGACGCAAATATAAAGAATTCAGTATCTTACAGTATATGTTTTACATATATTTACAAAATTAATTTTATACAAGTATAATTGAAAATAGGATAGGAACGAACAAAAGATAGCGCAATGTGTGAATGACAAGAAAAAAGTAAAGTTGTTAAAAGAAGTAGATCATCAATGCCATTTTTGATGGTTGTTTGAAAGACACCTTATAGAGTTTATCCAGGATGTACTATTTTGCTCACACTCTGTAATTGTAATTTTATGTTTGATCCAAAACTAATAGCACCACTAAGTAACGGTAGTATAAATAATAATAATAATAATAATAATAATAATAATGACGATGATGATAATGAAGTAAGTTCAGGGTTTATAGTCTGGAGTTAGGGAAGAGAGGTAGTGGCGACTGGACCACAAGTCAAGACATATAGAATTTCGCTGTGGTAGGTATTTCTCGATTGCCTAGTTACGTGAAATTGTCCGTTTAGATTTCTCCTGGTTCAAGCCATTGGATTTTAGTGTTATTTGTCGGTGAATCAAATAGGTCTCTTTTTCTGTCCTAGCTTCTGTACTCCAGTTTAGACTGTGGTAAATTCAGGTAAAGACGATGTCACTGAAAGTGTGACCAGTGAATAAGAAGTATTCCGTCACCAAACTTATATTTCCAACCTTTTAGTCATCCTTTAAGATCTGTGGAGATTCATTCTTTTACTGAATATTTCTATTTCTCCAACATACTGCATGCCACATATCCTGCATGTGATGCAACAGATCATATTTTCAGTTCTGCAAATTATGGTACAACTAAGAATGTTTACCTTTTCACCTGTAACTGTGTTGATTTCTGTCATGTGCTGGCAAGTATTTCACTTTTGTCCCCACAGGTCTCCGATGTACCACTGAATGTTTGGTTTATGGGTGGCTTCAATTTCGCTCTGACAAGAATGTATCTAAATTTGTTTGGGCTGGCAGGAAGTTATGCCTGGTTTATGAGGGAAGATCATTTGAAAGGTTCATACTCTTCAATATGGCCAGTAATTTTGAATGATATCACCTATTTGTGGGCAGTCTGGATGGAACGTGAGGATGAAGTGTATACGTTGAACTTTCTCTTTATCTTTCTATTTCAAGTGGTCAATTGCAACTTAGCCTTTTGTATTGCTTTCGCTATCAGATCTTTGCTTAGCCTCCCTTTGCCTGGTGTTGAAAACAATTCTTTGGACCTTTATCAAATGTTTCATCAGAGCATGCTCTCCAGTTTCATTGTTCATTTTGTGTATGTTTGTGTGCGTGTGTCTTATGTAAGCGTAGGTCCCTTAAGCGCTCAGGCTAGTATATTTTAGAATGTTTACTATACATTTGCAGTGATTAATTAGTGCATCTTTTACTTTCGTGAAATTTTTTAAAGGAATATATTGTCAGGTATTCCCTTCATTACAAAGGCTTTTATTGAAGAAAGAGAGATGACAAGTGTATTTGAAGTTCGGCTGACTTGTGTTGTAAATGTTGTAATATTGAAACGTTTTCTATTGTGCAACCTTGTTCTTTGACTAAGATGGTTGGGTGTCGGTAACGGTGTCACTATTCACTGAACAAGTAAGTACCAAGCATGACAAAATCTACCGCCTTTTTACAGTATAAATGTAGCTTAATTACCTTGTTCGCTGGTATCCGAGCTAAATTGGCAAACCAATATCTATGGAAGTATTACGCTGCAATTTACATGAGATATTTCAATAGCATAAGTGATCAAAATGACGTCAGTTACGTCAACAAGATGAGTTAGCAATTGTAATTTGTTTACATGATTATGTTTACATGAAGACAAATTGGTATATCTATATTGACTTCCTGACATGATGCTACAATACAGCAGGCAAAGTTTGTAAAGTTGTCAAGTCTACATAATCGTGTGAACACAGTGCAATCGGTAACTCGTTGTGTTGACGTAAAAGACGCCGTCTTGATCGCATATGCAATTGAAATATCTCGTCACGACAATGGCAGCTTAATACTTTTATGAATATCACATGTCGGTAACTAGTAAAGATGTGTCTCCCTATTGGTTAGTCAGTGACGTCATTCGCACAACAGTGACGTCATTCCCATACCAGCAGGTTTACAAATGTCCCCATGAACTGCAATTATTCATTGGGAGCTTCACATTGGCTCATTGGAAAAAAAGTATTGAGATTCCGTACTTTCACTAAAGATGGAGGAGTATATTTATCTGCGGTCTCAAGAGCACTGAAGTGTGACGCAGTTGTCAGCGAAAATTGACTTGCAGTTTCCCTGTTGTAGAAAGTCCTGGGAGCAGGCAAGTGGAGTTTGGCTCGCGACACTTGTGTTGTCAGTTTAAAAATTGTGTCCCAAAACAGACAAAACCCGTCCTATCCTCTACCCTTTTTAAAATTTCTTTTATAGTTGTTTAGAAAAAGAGACTGCTGTCGTATTTTCTTGTTTTTTGCAGGGTATTGTGACTGTACATTACAACCTGAAGATTCGAGGAACCCTTGATGGCAGACAAGTTGACCTTCTTGTGAGGAACAGATGGCTACCATATACAGTCAAATATTAAATCTGGCACGGCCACCGGACGAGTGGATGTACTTGTGACGGAATGGCTACTATATCAAGTCAAATGATTAAGTCTACTCGTTATGTAAAATTGAGTCAAATATCTTAATCTCAGATGAGGTTAGGAGCAAGATATTTATTTTTTGCAACCATTGTATACCGCAATATTGTTAGAGTAAGCCCAAAAATGAAAGAAATACAGATTCTTGTTGTGTGACACTTGTATTACCACAATTGCAAAGGGACTCCAAATTAAGTATTGAAGAAAAGATAACACAACAACTATACTTCTATTTAATATTTAATATTCAACAGACTACACAAAATTCACACATGTTACACTGCTATTAAGCCTGGGATTGTTATCTTGGTATGGTGTTATCTTGGTATGGTGTAAATGTGGGCACTGCTACTATTACATTGATGTTAACTGCAAACATCAGCATCGTATTGGGCAAGCCAACAACGGTCAACATCAACATTATAACAACATCAACATTATTTACAGCAGTCAACCAACTTCAGCATTATATAAACAACATTATTTACAGCAGTCAACCGACAATATTTGACCCTGGGAACAGAGGTCAATTGCAGATAACTTGACCCTGGAAAAACAGTGGACAGGTTTTTAATAAGAAACATTAATTGTTTTCAATAAATTCAGTTTCATTCCGTTGACAGTCCTAGACATGTAGTAATCCTCGGTATAGTACTATCAGTTATGAATCAAAGACTCGTAATTGGGAGCTTTTATCTAGTTAAACTCTCTAAATTTGATGAACAGATCAGGAGACTCGATGAGCAAGTTAGACATCTCGACTCTTAATCTTTTCCTTGGAGAACCTCTATAGTCGAATTTATGAATTGGCTATTTAAAAGCATCCTATATATGCTACAGAAATGCTCATTTATATGCATTTTGACATAATGTCTCTGTCTGCAGTCGTTTAGTCGATTCTCTTATTCCTCTCTTGTTGCTACACAACAAATCGCTCTGGCAGTTCATGCTGATTTTGAGAAGTTTTTAACGCAGTTTTAATCAGAATAATAATATATATTTCACTTTAGACGTCAGAGGGCTGTAACGAAATGAAAACAAAAATAGTTCCATCATTCGTAACTTCTCGGTTAATCCCTGTTTTGTACATAACAGAAGTGGTCCGAATGACAGCTATCGATATACATTCGAGGTATGATCCGTACGATTGACCTCGAAGCTGCGAATGCTCTTCTTCATGATGAGGATAGTTATTCATACTAAATCACTTCCGATTGGTTAAAAGACAGGTTGGAAACTGATAAACAACATTGCTTACAGGACAGCATCAAAGTGACAATGACAAGGTCATGCACTTTAGTGAAAACACATACAATAAACAAAACAAAAAGAGGATTCCTCCCATTTAATTCCGTAACACCATTAATACTCAACAAAGAAAACAAATTTGCATCAAACAGGTCAAATTTCAAGTTTAGTCCTGTTATCGACCTTTACAAAAAGACATGTTTAACATAGTTGGGTAACATTATTTTACACATTTGATTGTCCTGTACTTCGTTCAACAATGGGGCTCCAGACAGGGCTTGAAATGATGATCTAGAATAAATTCCAAGGTTTTCTTTCTATGGCAATTAATGAACAGTCAGTTCCACACTGGTAACGACGGAAAATCAGATGAAGGGGGATTGAGAGTGTTATTTATATCTTATAGCATTGGTTTAAGTTTTCTTTTGTACACATTCGCTGCAGAGCTTCTATGCCATGATCTGCTGCTAACTGCTTTATAGTCAATAC
The DNA here is from genome assembly GCA_029931535.1 of Margaritifera margaritifera. NCBI lineage: Eukaryota > Metazoa > Mollusca > Bivalvia > Unionida > Margaritiferidae > Margaritifera > Margaritifera margaritifera. Next base: position 2,021,849 of record JAQPZY010001481.1, read on the forward strand.
CACTGTTGTACAAATTTGTGCAGCAAGTTACTCGTCCGCTATGATTTGAAATATTTTGTCACTAATATCGATACCGGCCTCTATGTAAAAGTTTTGAAACGCGATTCTCATTTCTTTTTCTGAAATAGTAGCAGCATTAAAGCGCTATACAACTCTTTTAAAATGGCTTCCTATAAAAGTGGCTTTTCATGAGCATCAATGAGAGATATAGAGATACAGAGAGTACAGTTTCACCATCGATTGGTCACTTGCAGGATTATCAAAATATTTAACTTCTTTGAGCATAATCTTTCTATTACTTAGACCCCCATGAATATTCTTAATTACTCGAGATACATCCCCTTATGTATTTCAAACCAGTTTTATTGTCCGTTTCAAATGAAAACTGTTCTGCTTCCAAATTTCGATGCTCTTCCATCCCTCTAAAACCGAAGGATTTGCATTTATAGAAAAGCACGGCATTGGAAAGTTCACTGGTGTCGTCAAAACGAAAAATTCTTTTATCACCAAAAGATTTTGTTCCTCTTCCTGTAATAATGGATTCTTCTTTTTCATCTGAATCCCAACACCCTCATAAGATAACTCTTTCATCCGCGCATCCAAAACTTTGCGAAATTCATAGAAAATGGGGTCACATTTTTGAATAGTTCACACCTGCATGATTTAACTCGTCTTATGTGTCTCTGTATTCCTGATGCAGTCTACGTTAATGTACTAGGTTAATAAGGTGTCAAATCTTTCCTTCGAATTTCCGTGATAAACCGCGACATCCATAAGTCGGCTTATTGCAAGTCAGCTGTAATTAAGTTGTACGGCAGAGAAAAAGGTTTCATAGTCATCTCTTGTTGTCCAGACCTATATTTGATTCCATCGTTCCACAAAGTAACTGACAACTTAGTATTACTGCGTGCCTTTTTGTAAATGCATCCCAGAAATTTCTATTCAAGTTCTTCGGATGAAACAATCTGTGCAAACAGACTATCTGTAGGATTTTGCACCAACGACTGTGTTTCACTGCCAATGAACTGAAGCTGACGCGAAATATCCACTGAGACGCGGATGCATTGCTCCGTTCACTAGTCTAGAGAAACAATGGAATGCCGTCTAAATGGATTAGAAGACTTGAAATATATTTTATCATCAATAAGACTCTGGCTTCATCAATCTTATTTATGACGAAATGAGTTCATGCCTTCTAATACAATCGTAACAGGAATAAAGGACAAAACAAACATAGAAAAATTCGAAGTTTCGCTGTTGATGGCAGGAATATTTTGCAGTGATTAAATGTTTCGCACTATTAATATGGCTTTCTCGTGGTCTTTAAGGACAACTTTGCATGTAAATATTTTATTGTTGTTTCATACAGTTACAATTTAAAGATACTATTTAAGGACGGAGGGGATAGTTTCTCAGCCTTTCGGGCTTGGCAAGGCTATCGTCGGGGGAACAATGAGACAAATACAGTGAAAAAACAACAATGAAACAGAGTTATCCGGGAACAATGTTTCAATATCTACACGCTGAGATGGGAAAGAACCTTCATATATATCAAATGAAGAGGAAAAGAGAACAACGACAAAATAAACTTCACAAAGAATCAACAATCAACTACATTCGAAATATATAGAGGATGATGAAAAACTAACTAATATCGCAAATGATAATGAAAATACGTAAGGTGGTGTGAAGTGATCTGGAATGTTGACAAAGACTAACGAGTCTGAAAGTGCTTCGATAAATAGGATGATAACGGTGGGAGAAAACCGCTGCGCCACCTGCAGTGTATGACCTATATATGTCAAATATCCAACAGAGATACATGAACAGGAAAAAAGAACAAAGATATTAATACAAAGATGAAATAATAATAATAATAATAATAATAATAGTAATAATAATAATAATAATAATAATAATAATAATCACATTATTGTAACTGTACTGGCTTACCATAGCAAATTCCCACGCATTTTATTGAATAATGTATACCAATGCCCCTGCATACTCCACCTTACTCCCACTTCAGACGCGTCTTTCTATCATGATTGCATACGTTAGGGTTGGTCAGAAAATACTTTAAACCGTGATTATAATTGAAAAGTTTGTAAGCTGAATTTGTACCCTTCCTAGCACCCCTAAGGACGGAAGCCAAAGATGACACCCTCATGCAGATGGTTACCCCAAGGGCAATATAACTACAAAGGTTCGTAAATTCCTTTTAAGCAGTTGAGATGTGGTAACGGACAGTCGGACGGACGGAAAGATGTAGGATATCACAACATCCCCAGCCCAAGAGGGGGAATAAATCAAGTATGCTTCGGGTGAAGATCTTGAAACACTATATCGTCAATCAAGAGAAAATGAGACAAAAGGGGAAAATATTGATGGGTGATTGTGTGTCTATTTGTTTATATGAAGAAAAACAAACAAACAAAAAAAAACTGAAATGTGCAGATAAGATTTTTTCATTAGGACTGAAATCACCATTTGTTTTCAAATGTAGAATCGAATTATGAATGTGGCTTTTTGGTTGCTAATTCTGTTTCTAAAGTCCACTGGCTCGCAAACATAGTTCTTGCATGTCAGGAAAGTTCAGGAAGTAGAGGGAGGACATGTTTGCTATGTAAAACATCCCAAATTTTGGTTGATGTTGTGTACACACGCACACGCACGCACAAATACACAAGCACGGTAATAAGCGTGGTAAAATTGCATACATGTTATTGTGATCAACAAACTGAATTAATAATAATAATAATAATAATAATAACGGATTTATTTATAGAGGGTGACACAATTAATTTTGTGGAACTAATCAACATTTTGGCCCTCTAATATATGGATCATTGACTAATAATTCCAGTATTAAAATATAATTTATTTGTTTCGGCATACATTATTTAATCAAATGTACCGCATACACAGTGAGGGTATATCTCACAGAATTTCTGTACACGAATTATATTTCTCGCTCACTAATAATTTTCTAATGCTAAGATTTTTTTCCTGGTGATACATATTTTAGTTATATATTTCTGTTAAAGTGATTGACTTATACAAATCTCCATACAATCTACAACGTATGTCCGTTATTATTGTGTGCATATTCCGTGCAATCTACAGCTTATGTCCGTTATTATTGTGTGCATATTCCATGCAATCTACAACTTATGAACATATGGTAAAAAGTGAACCTAAATGACCGTATTATCAATTCCCCCCCCCCCTCCCATTTTTCACAGAATTTAACATAATATTTTACATAATATTTAAAATCTCACAGATAAGCTGGTACTCTGAAAATATCACAGGTATTAGTCAAATTAAGAGTTACTGAAGTGAACGGAAACCGTAAATAAATGCCAATATACACCGGTTAACTTGGCAAACTTTATGAATCAATATACCAAAAAATATATTTCAAACATAGTTTAAGAATATTATTTCATAATATTGACACTTCATAGAGCTTGGAGATCATGAACAACATGAATCACACAACATTCATGGAGCATTGTACAACATCTAGCATTTTACTTCCTTCTTGTAAGAATTTCTTTTCAAAATGAGAGTTTTCCTCGACCGTATTTTAAAAACAAAATACGTGCAGTTATATGTGGTAATGTCGAAATCGGAAAACAATTGAAAACACGCGAAAAAACAGAAAATCAGGCAGTCAATCTAACATGGTAGGGTCTGAATGCAATACAGGACCAATCGTAAGCAGATGTTACATTCTCTATCTTGAAGGACAGACATACAGTTAGAAAGATAGACAAATGGTCAGAACAGGAACAGTCTTAAGCAGACAGACATATGTATTATATATATATATATATATATATATATATATATATATATATATATATATATATATATATATATATATATATATATATATGGAATAACGTATCTATAGGATTTAACGGCACATCAGCATTGAAGGACAGACATACTGTCAGAAAGATAGACAAATGGTCAGAACAGGAACAGTCTCAAGAAGACAGACATATGTATATATATATATATATATATATATATATATATATATATATATATATATATATATATATATATGGACATATGGTATAACGTATCTATAAGATTTAACGGCACGTCAGCATTATACTGGCTAAAAAGATAACATATATTCTTCCATATTAAAGTAAACATGAAGTACAGCAAGATAAAAGGTAAAGATGTAAATACTCTGTAAAATGTATATAAATAAAAGATATTAAAAGTAGACAATACACAATCCTTAAAATATAGGGTCCAAATTAACTATATAAACCACATTCCCTCAAAAAGTCAAAGATTTTCTCTGGTTGTACGTTATCATAAAGTTCACAGTGTCACATCAAGGAACTTAGAACTGTCTCACAAAGTTGAAGTAGATAAACTCGAAAAGAATGTGTTCCACTTTTATCCATATGGACAGACAGACAGACATATAGCTGTTTAACTTACTGTGCTAGAACCAAAACAAGACCAGTCCCAAGTAGACGGCCATATGTTATGTGTATGGGCCATGTAGACAGACAGAAATATAGATGGTCAACTCACCTTGTTATAGTCACCATAGAACACAGGATCAGTCCCACGCACACGGCAAAATCTTTCGTTGCCATCTTGATGATTCGACTCTGGGCTTCAAACAGTTTCGGCTCTGGCAGCTGTGGCTTTTATATAGATCAAGTTTTCAAGGAACATGAGTTTTTCCAGGAATGATTTTATTTCTGTTTACTTGTTTATCTGGGTCAAATATTAACAAGGAGAGGCTGCACAAGCTCCCTGCGCAAAACATTCCAGCTGGTATTGCTCTGGCAAAAAGATAAGTTGGAAGGTAATTTTCTATGTTCAGTCAATTCATAATTTGTTCTTTGCTTGTTCCCTTCTTATTCAAAACTTAAGATTCTTTTATTTGCTACATGTTCACCAGAGGGAGCCCCGGTGACACAAAAGTTTACCGTGCTGGACTCGCGACTAGATCAATGCAGGTTCGAATCCTGCTAGGACCATGCCAAGTCAGCCTTTGTAATGTGTCTCTTGTTTAGACAATTGCTATAATGCGCCAGGATATAACTTTTCCTGTACTGATATACAATCAATAAATTAAATCTGCTAACCCTCTTATAATACTCATTCCTTCTTCATCATCTAATTGTAAGCAATCTCGATTTATGTACTCCTCTTAACATTGTTGTTCATATCTCGTTTATCGTCCCTGACTCTAAATGCGAAGATTTCACTAATTGCTCGCTCGTCAGTCCTAATTTAAGTGTTTACTGCCCTCTTGCTTAGGATAGTCTATTCATAATTGTATTTATAAAATCAGGTCTATTAAAACGGCACACATTTACTTCACTTTGGGACGTTCCAAACAATATCACTCAATAGCAAGGAACACTCGCCTTTTAAAATAAACTCCAAATATTGTATATGCAACTTGTTTCGCACCGTGTAACAGCAATGACAGAGACAAACTGCTCCCAGGGTAGCACTCTCGCGTCTCTGAAAACGCCACTGCCACCACAAGTTTATATCTGAAACATTCTTCCAGAAACACCTGCTCTGCTTTTTACCTAAGTTTTGGCATTTGCAGAAATAACGGAAATATGAAACTTCCATTGCTTTGTACAGGAACTCCAGCAATGTTATTGTTAACTTTTCATCTTTTTGCGCCAAATTTCAACGAACAAAAGGACTGTAATGACAACTCAAACCGAGGTTTTCCCCGGGGTCATTAGGTCATCAGTTCTGAATAAGCAGTGTCGTTGTTGCTGTCACATGAGAAAAATTCTGGATGGATGCTCTACCAATGAACTATCTGAGCCGATACACCGGAGCTGCTCATGCGACAGATTCCCCTTGCTTTGCTGAAGACACTTCCTCGAGTCTCCAATATCCATTCCACGCAGACCCACTCACTTGGGCAGGAAATATTCAAAATCAGGCAAGTAAGACTATGTGATACTGTTAATTACAAATTGGAAGACTTGAAGGGAGGGCATAAAGAGGGCATATCTTACCAGCAAGAGTTATCTATGTATGACAAACAAAATGACTTATACAAAGTTGAAAAGATTCTGAATACAAAAGGAATGAAAAGAAAAACTATGTACTCGAGAAATGGAAGGGATATGATGAATCGTTTAACAGTTGGAAACCAGTAGAATACATTATTCCATTAACATGGTAGAACTGGTAGAAGTGCAATTATATATATATATATATATATATATATATATATATATATATATATATATATATATATCAAGTAGCACAAAATTTTTGAGTTTTTGAAACATAACGAGGTTCTAGAATGTGATAAATGGGGTAAAAACAGTGCATTAAGTAATGAGGGAGTTAAAACATGCACGTCATAAGATTTTGTATTGCTCACGAGACCAGAGGGGTAAAAGAAACTACGTCTAAAAACATCGCAGTTAAAGAACAAAATGAAAAACGTGAAAAGGCGAATGTAATGTAGGTAATGTCCTGTCAAGGTAATAAACGACACCACAGAAGACAACATTAGAGATTAGGAAGTTGATTCCAACTACATTTAAAAAAAAGACTGATAAAACATATACAGTGTTAAAGAATACAAGTTGGTCAAGGAGATTTTGAACAAGCTAACAAGATAACAGCTAACGAAAATTAAATAGACGTTGATACAATCATAAAGAGATTTAAACTTCTCGCAAATTTCATTGAAAACAGGTATAGCAGCGAGTTACACCGTTACTCAATCAATTATGCATTGTTCCTGGATAAAATATTTACCATGAACAACATACAGGTCAGGGAACATTTTTGAAAACAACATAGAGGATATTTTCTTTTCCTACGTTAATACCGGATATATTTCATCGCGTGGTACAAAAAACGTGATATTTTAACAAGTGGCTAAGCCACGAGTTAAAATATATCGTTTTTGGTACCACAGGATGAAATATATCCGGTATTAACTCAGGAAAAGAAAATTATCTTTTTATTATGTACTATACTTTCTCCAGAATCGAAGCTTAGAAGATTAAACTCACTATTCAGCACCACACTCCACCTCCACCCACCCCTTTTTTCGTAAATTCACCTCACTTTCATAGGCTGGTCATATAAATATCAGTGACTTAAGATAGCGGTATGATTGGGTTGACCTAATCTGTCGAAGTAAATAATATTTTTTTAATTTTGTAAACTATTTGATCATATTTGACCACAAAGCAAGTCCGATTCATCAATGCATCAAAGCGGGTTTATCATTATTGTCAAGGAAGTAAGGGGAAATAACTTCATATAGACGCGAACGGCGTCGACTCAAATTTCGTCAGCAAAAGTTCATTTCCATGTCTGAAATGTAATGCAGTTTCTATTTATTTGTTCTAGCTCACAAAGTCCTCGTTTTTGTTGCTGCAGGTATAACTTTTGTAGGCACACACAATCCAGCGTCGCGTGGCATGATGGGAAATCTTATATTTTCACATGTGAAAATATAAGGATATATTTTTCACATGTGAAAATATAGGAATGAAAAATATGAAAATTATTTCGTCAATAAATTTCTATATTTCACACTAAAGTATATAATAAACTCAATTATTTGACACTGTTGAATCAGTGAAAAGATTCATATCACAGAGTGGCATACAATTTTGTCAGAATCAACTTAACTGGACAGTGAGGATGGAAACATCTGGTTGCGATATTTCGTATGGACATTTGATAAGCAAAACATACCAAGTACTGTACCAGAGTTAGCGAAATCAGTATACACATTTCACGTTGACGTCCAGATGAAGAAACTGCTGTCAGAATGTAAAGCAAATCTGCCTGATGATGATGCACTCAAACCAGATAACAAACACAGTGACTTCAAACAATGTGATCCTCAACAATTTTAAATTCCACCACGGCATGACTGGAGAAAAAGGGAAAAATAAATGCTTGATCGATAATGGGCCATAAGAACTGTGCGTCAAGGGTTTTGGGGAACCTACATCAGCTGTAATGTTACCCGCTTACAAATGTAAATGCAACTATATGTCAGGTACTGCTGAGTAATGGAACACATTGCCAGCTGACGAAATGAATTCGGTGACAAAGAAGAATCTACTGGTTGGACACCTGCAAGATAAATATGACCTAACAGATGCCAGAATATCTTTATTAAATCATTGTAGCAGATAATATGCCACTTGTATTTTAGCCGCACAGGTTCAAAACAGAACATCTATTACACTGTTCGTTTCAACAGTATCCGACACTGTTAAGAAAACTAATCGAGCTACTGATTCTAGGACAGCAAGGTTACAATACAGATGTGAACCTCATGGTAAAATTTCAACAATACACAACAGATTAAAAAATATATATTGACTATGACGTTAGAGGTGACGTAGTGACATGGTAATGAAACTTGGTAGTATCGTTGGATGCAACAACAATTTACGGAACTCCAGTGACTCGTTTAAACCCCCATTAATACCGAGATCACCAAGAGAAGCATTCCAAAGACTGATAAATAACCCTTGACAATAAGACAAAGAACAAGAAACTGAAAAGGACAAACATGAAGGCAAAGTGAGTACATTTATGCAGAGAATAATGAATGTGATGATGATATTTCTTCAAAATACCTCTCCTCAGGCAACGTTGCAGTGCGTAACACATCTGCTAATTCTATCAGATTCTCTGACATACAAAAGACATGACAATTTAGAAACGCCGAAAAAGACAAAATCGACTAGGAAATAAACAATCTTTTACTTTTATACTCATAGTATGGCAGCTGGTATTGTATACTTTGCGGGTCTGTTTTTCATACATTTCAAAGTTTAATTTCATATGTTCTATTTTTCGTTTGACAACTTCTACAACATTAAAATATCCCCTTAATTCATTTTCCTCTTCTGTTGTGAATATTCTTTCCTTTGCAGGTGGAAGTTCTCCACTTTGTTCAGCAGGTAATATTGTACTCGTCTTTGAATACAATCAATAAATTAATCTATTTTATATTCCAATTGATATCTAAGCCATTGATGTGTACGACCAAAATCTTGCATCTCTATTTTCTCAGAGACTTGTATAGGTTGTCTGATGGCAACTGATAGCTCAAGCGTGTGTCTCTAACATTGGACTGTTTCCAGGACCTGTTGTTTCCTTTTTGTCTCTGAGTCTATTTACTCTATCCAAACATAAATCTGCTATGGTGGAAGTAGGAATAGTTTGTTTATTTCTTAAACCCTCAATATTTAATTCGCTTATATAATGTGGTATCGTCCGAGTTTTCTCTCTAGTTAACAAGCTGTTACAAGTTTTATCCCACGATTTGAGTCATCCTTAGTTCAACTGCACCACCGAATTTGTCTGTGGCTTTAATATATATTTCATGATTACTATCGATATGCATACCCTATCGGTAATTTGCTTACAAAGGCTGGACCAACGTTGTAACCAGAACGTCTGAATAGTCTTTTTTAAAATGTAATTTCATTTTGTGTTATTTGTTCTTGTTCGGTATCAATATTTAACATATTTTGATCTTCAAAACAACTACCAAGATCTACAGGGTCATCAATTAGTCGCGGATCTGCCGTCTAGAGATCATTATGTTCAGGATCATCAATTCTTGTTTGAAGTGACGGATCTGCCATAAAGAGTTCATAATATTTATATTCAGGAGCATCAAATTCTTTCAGTTCAAAATCTTTATACCCTTTAGCCATATTTAGTAATTTTAATATCGAAGCAAATGGATAAGTCTCCTTTGGGAAAATAATTGGGATTTATCGAAGACAAGAATAGACCTGTTTATCTTGGAACAGTACCTGAACTTGAATAATACAAACAGGAATAGAACATAACAAGTGAAAGACCTATACAATATTTGCCAATGCCATAGCTGCAAAAATCTCCAAATTATTTTCTGATGTTATAATGTACATTATGACCTCAATGATCAGCAAAATTCTTTCAGTAGCCAACTGGACATTTTACAAAATAAATTGAAAGATGACTAAATGCCATCCAATGGAATTAAATATTTCACCTGATTGTGTCATTCAAGCTATGTTTGTCTCTATCTGCCCCGAGCGCTAGTTTGATAACTTTAAGCAGGTAAATTTCAAAAAAAAAATACAATGGGGGAAATAAAAGAGGAGGGAAAAAAATTCAAATGAGTACCGTTTGCTTTTTTGTTGATATCATTGTGCCTTTCCGAAAATAAACGAAGAGTTCAATGCAGCTTGCATTATTTAATCCCTTTAAAAAAGGAAAAATATTTAAATTCATAATTTTTTAATATTGCATTCAGTTCCTTCACTCTGTTTTTAAGTAAAAATGCATTTAAAGTATTTTATCATAATTAAACATCTGGTCTAAATACTAAAAATGACTATAAGTAATAACGATAGTTGCCGTGCTTCAGACGCAGTGCCTAAATTCTAACAGTGAAAGTAAATGAGAATAACAAAATTAAAATTAACGAATTATCACTAAAAGAACGTAACTGAACAAGAAAGAATGGGATGAAAACGAACTAAAAAGAGTGTGGAGAATAATGTTAGCATTACTAACTAATAGATTATTAGTTGAAATTAAGTAATAACTAATTTCCAAGTGTATTTTATATAAAGGAGTTACAAATTTACCATGCATTGTTTCATAATTCTTTTTTTTTTTTTTTTTTTTTCTGTATTTGACTACTATGATTATATTTACATTAATGAAATTATATTTAAAGCTTTTAAGCAATGAACTTCTACCTTTTATCCTTGATGGAGACTTGGTAGCATAGAACCGTGATCGACCAAAGGCATTCGGGATGAGGTCGATTACATATGTAAAATTGTTTAAAATTTCAACGCCCCATTGCCCTTCCGCTTTTAAGAAACTAACAGCTCCGTTAGGTAAGAAATTTACTTGATAGTGAACTAAATTACCTTCATCGTTTACTCTCTTTTTATCTTTCACAATTCTTCTTAATAATACTCACAGTAAGTATTCATAAAAAAATATTCACAACACACTGTTAGTTTACATTTAAATTCCTATTTTCGGTAGTGATCATTTGTTTATATCCGTTTGGATCCATTTCGGTTTATTTAAGTTTTGTTTCGGTTGCAATTCGTTCAAGCTTGGTTATTTTTAATTCATTTCCGCTTGATATCGTCCACTTTCGCTCGTTTTCTTTCTTTTCCGGTGATTAAGCATGTCCGCTGGTATCCGACCTAACTTGGCAAGCCAATATCATAGGCCGGGTAACTAGTAAAATATGTGCCTCCTGATTAGTAAATCGTTTAGCGAAGTGCGTAGCAGGTAGAATACGAAACAGGGAACCAGATTAATGGGCGCGGTGCATCATGGGCAAAAAAGCACGGAGATTCCGAACTTGCACTAAGATGGAGGTTGCTAGGTATCTGCGGTCTCACGAGCACTAGAAAGGTGATGCATTTGTCAGCAAAGTCATGCCTACTTCAGTAATGTACCCTTAACGAGTCTCCATGACCTAAATATCTTGGCGAGAAAATCGAGAGAATATTAAGAGAGGAAAATACAAGCTTACAAGTGACCCTCATAAAAAGTATTCAAACTGCCCCCATATTGAAGTACTTTTTGCTACTGCCACTATGAAAATGTAGCTTCACGGTAAATCACAAATAATTTCAACAAAAAACTCTAATAAGTATTAGGTTTTCTAAAAGTTTACCGTCTTTTAGCTGAATCAGTAGGGTGCCGGATCGAAACCCATTGATATACAGGAAAAAACCAGGGGTGTTACTGAATAATTTTTATGGAGGATCTGTAGACGTTTTTGTGGTTGCCATGTTTGCTTGATGCAGGACTTCCGCCAAAAATTTATGTTTGATGATACAGATATATTTCAACGAAGTCCAATAATGCACTGAATAATTTCGATTGTTATTTAATTGAACTGACAGTCAGTGATATTACATACAAAAATGAAAAATGTATTCCGTGTCACATCACGACTCTGAAATACACATTCTTATGCAGGCTTCTACCTATCACTACACTTGCTGACCTTTAAAACATAGAATCATGTTTATTAGCATGCAGACCCGCCGACAGAAATTCAGGGCCCTGGTCATGGGCTCGAAAACTAGTTTAATTTTTTTTATATATAAACCTGTGTACAATTTTACATATAAAACCTGTAGTAATCTACCATAACTTAACTCTTGCAAGGAACAAATTTTAATATTTATGCAAAGATTAATTTATTTTTTATAACTGAGTTGACGGCGGGCCCCTAGAAATCGCCGGGCCCCTGGTTAATTACCCCCTGACCCCACCCCCACCCCCAGCCGCTAAGCGAGCCTGTTAGCATGCGCTGACATTGTTGAGCAGATCGCTTTGAAATCCCAGACACAAGTTCATGCTCAATAAGTTTCTGTCTATTTAGCACTGAAGTTAACAGATGCAAAGATCAAACTGAAATTCGTAACACTCAAATATTAAATTTCAAATTAAAATGAATGAAATGCAAACATTGTACACGAGTAGTTTTTATTTTTGCGATCAAATTCCTTCACAATTTCTAATAATTTTCAATTAAAATTGTTATTAATTTACTGTGATATTTTGTGTTTCGTATCAAATTCCCATCCTTAATGGCATACTATAAACGCTTGGAGTCTAACTTTATGACCTCGTAGTCTTTGAAAGGCAACTTGTTATACCCCGTAATGTCTGTCAGTTCCTCCGTTCGTCCGTCCCGTTTTTCCGTACGTCACATAATCTTGTCAACACAACTAGTCTCGCAGGTTTTGATTGATTGTCATGAAACTGGGTAAATTAATATCATCTACTGAAGAAGTGCATATCGACAGGCCACTTTCCTGCTGCAATTTGTACAAGAGTTATTGCCATTTTGATTTACAGCTAGATGCAATGTATGTCAGAATGTTGTAAATGCACCTACTCTCGCAGTTTTCAGTGGATTGCTGAGAAACTTGGAGCATATGGTTATCATCAGAAGATATGCGTGGTAACTAATCGTTGTACTCACACAATTTTCGGAAGAATTATGTACTTTTTTCCACTATAGACTCATCTCCAACATAGCAGTAGGGGATGGCTGTGGTAGAAGCCATGATATATTTACTAGGGCAAATTTCTGACCATTCCCCAAGTTTAAGTTAATCTTTAGAACGTGTTATGAGCATGGCAGCATTTTGTAATATGACATATGTTTAACGAAAAGAATGTTTGATGGAGAACAATGATACAAATCTTCGTGCATGCATTTTAAAATTTTGATTTAACATGTAAAAAATATTTAAAGGAAAGTAATGGCTATTTATTGCAAAGTCTACGACTGCAGCAGCAGTCTGGGAGCAGAAGTGCATCACGATGATATTGAGAGGCCATATAATATTAGACTGGGTACCTTTTCTAGGTTTCATTTATTTTATATTTCGAGTGCTACCATCCTGTCTACACGTGTATTAACGAATAGGGGAAAAAACAAAATAACAACCCGTTATATAAACGGGTGGATATATCTTATCATTTAGCTGGTTTAGTTGCTTGACGGTAAGTTTTTTAAATTAGAATATTACTTGTCAATCATGCCAATGTATTGCTCATGTCCTCCCGGACAATGCTGATAGGAGGCATTATACACAAATCACAATTATTACTTCTGGGCCAGTACCTATTACTGTAGTCCAAATCTATTTTTAGAGTATGTTTGCTTCTCTGTTTATATTTATAACATGAACATTATGGTGTGATTGTGTGTGTGTGTGTGTGTGTTTTGGCGACAGTACACAATGAAGTAATCAGGCCCTGATGCTGGCCCGGAAGTGAAATCTGTGACCCATGGCACGTAGTTTTGTATACAGTTCAACATCTCAAAAAGTGCTGATAACTTATGACAAAAACTTCACCGTGAATTCATATTTGAAAATACTTTAGATTAACATATGATTTATTAGGATCTTGACACACTAGAAAGTTCAGTACAGAAAAACAAATGTATTGACTATATAAGGTAAAATAATTGTTTACTGAGTCCTGTCAGTGTGTTAGTCTTCAAACTTACAATCGAAATGGCATGCTTATTATCAGAGTTAACGACACCAGCATCAAATTTTGACATTATATATATATATATATATATATATATATATATATATATATATATATATATATATGCTTTAGAAATCGAAGTATAAGATGAACATAGTTAACAAATTAAATTATTTCTTAAAAATTAAATTAAAAAGTTTCAAAATTTACATTTGTGAAATTTTGCCAAATGAAATGCTTATTTTAGTCTCTGTGGGGTTGATGCTCATTAATATCATACTGTATGTATTCTAACATTATATAAAAGTTCTTACGGCGGATATTTTTCAAATTCTGTCTGAAATATACCTTTAAAAGTCAGAATGGGTCCTTTATTCAAAACACATGAAGACATCTTTCTAGATGATATTGTGCCTGCAGGTCATTTATACTATTTATTATGGGAGCAAGCAGTTAATGTATGTGCTTATAATGATGTGATACATTAATAACACATATCTGCTTATATCATTTACGGTTATGGTTTATAAACAGTTACATGATACTTAATGAAAGGATGGAGATGAAGATTCCTAAGTACAGTTTGCTCAGTCTGTCTACTAAGCTATTTTAAACTGTCAGAGAAAGAGGCCTGTGCCAAGAAATACATGTCAAAGGGATAAAATGTACTGTCTCCTGTCTTGTGCACTTGGATGTAGCAAAACAGCAAAATGAAGTGAGTCAAACACAAAATACGCTCCTTTTTATACTTAATTTTGGTTGAGACATTGATTGACAGAGTGTTCTATTGGTGCATAAGCTGATATCACATTCTAAGGAACCATTACCCTTAATAATTGTTAACAGACATTCGTAAAAATATACCAGAAATGTTCAAGTAGATTATTTAAATTAACTTTGAACAATTGATCTTATTAAGTACATAGTTGTATGTCCTACACGAAACAACGTCCATCCTTTTTTAGAGTTGTTTGGGATTAGAATTTCACATTTAGTTGATGATATAGGATCTAACCATACCTGTAATTGATCTGTCAGGCACTTGAACTATCCAAAAATATTATTTCCATACCGAATTAGCTTACATATGGTAATAGCTTTTAATTGAGTACTTTGCCACTCACCGTCCCTATATACTGTTATGTACTAATTGTTGAGCAAATGGTCCATACCTCACTCTATCCACATTGCCCTACACTTTATGATATTTGGAAATCGCCATATCTAGCACGTTTTCACTGCATTTACCTACATCTTCCTGATCTATGAGATTAAAGAAACATATGTTATCTCTTTTAACGTCTAGCCCGGCAGACAGGTAGTGATACCAAGGTCTCATTAGGACATGTCCAAGTTACCTGGAAAAAGTCATCAGGATTAGTTCATACTACCACACTGGTATATAGTACCTCAAAGACATAGCTTAAATCTTCACGAGAGAGACCAACTACACTGTTCAGTAAGGTAAAGCATCCCAGAAGCTGTATTTTCCTATTACAGGGTCACTATTTATGGTTATTGACATTGAAATGCTGTGCATATTTTGCTATAAAACATGGTACTGGTCCTATCACTATGAGATATTTCAGTGAGTTATTATCTATCCGAATGGCTGAGTTCTGGCACAATAAATCTGGATCATACTACTTGTCTTTATTTCTTTAGTGTGTACACATATACACATTTGAACAGGCATATTGCAATTCGACTAAAATCATTGATCAACTTTTGCTGTATAAAATTTGGCAGTTTCATATTTTAAATTTTTATACAAATTTTAATTATATGTTTAAATAACTTTTAAAATTCTAATTTTTATTTGAATTTCTATTAAAATGAAATGTATCAATGTTTGTCTATCTCCAGCCTATTCTCAACTAGAAATTATCTTGTATTATCAATAAGTTGTTACTGCATTGAACAATTCCCATCATTAAGAAAGATATAGCAATTTTAATGTTGGGGTCTCAAAAACATCAGGTCTAATAATTGCACCTTGCTGAACACCAACACTACACACTTTCTGACAGTTGTCACAATGCTTGTTTGCCAAATAAATCAATCATATTTGGTGAGTAAAGTTGAAGTTTGTGAGGCATGCAAATATAAGAGCTTGGCTAAAATTGGCCATAAATAAGTTGACTGAATAGGACTCGGATCACAATTATTACGGGTCGGTACCCACGAAAGTAGTCTAAATCTATGTTTAGAGTATTTTTCCCCTCTCTTTTTATAGTGGTGATCCCTGGCTTAGATTTAGGCATTCTAGGTAATTTCAAAGGAAATTGTTTATTCTTTTGAAAATGAGCATTTTGGTGTGATTGTCTGTGCGTATTTTGCCGACAGTGCACATTGAGTACTCAGGCCTTAATGCTGGCCCGGAAGTGAAATCTGTGATCCATGGGACGTTATTTTGTTTACAGTTCATCCTCTAGAAACAAGTGCTGATAACCTATAACAAGAACTTCAACGTGAGTTCATCTTTGAATAAATTTTAGATTAACATAAGATTTATTAGGATCTTGACACACTGGAAAGTTCAGTACTGTACAAGAAATGAGGTGACAATGTAGGGGAAATAATTGTGAACTGAGTTCGCATTGAGACCAGTGAGCTTCCTAGTGAACTGTAATCCGCAGTTGTTTCCAGCGAAAACACGCCATACTTAACAAGTTTTGAGTGAACGTTGATGTGAACTGTTTTCATCAATCGACGTGTTATGTATCAAAACAGTCCATACCGACACCACCTGTGGGTTTATTTCGGTGTTAATGGCACTTTCAACCCATTGCTGGCTGTAAACGTGCGTTTTGATCCAACTGGAGTGGTTGATTCTGGAAAATCCGTTTTGCATGTGGTGATGAGGTAAATTGCCCTGATTGGTAATGATCGTAAAAGCCGTCTTCCTGAAAAGAATGCAATAATTGTCAAGCGTGACACGTGACCCAATGCAACTACCCCCTTCCTCTTTGAGTCTTGCCACACTGTTGGGGAAGTTATTTTACATGCACAACTAGACCTTGTGACCTTGCAGTAAACTTGATGAGGTGAATGTAAACGTGGCAAGTTTTTTTTTTTTCGCCTTATTCTTAGTTATCACAGATACTCCTACCACTCTGACGACAAAATCACGCATTCCCCCACTTTCGAGCAAAACACAGTTCCACGTCCATTTTGCCTTAGCAATTCACGAGACTGTCTTCTAGGAGACATAAGTAAAACAATAACCGGTACTCATGCAGCATGTAAATTTCCGTCTTTGAGTACAGCTTACATCATAAAGCCAGCACGTGAAACCATCAAAAAACCATATTGATCATGTAAGAATAAGAGATACAATGTGTTGAATACAATAGGCATTCTATATTGGACGGAAAATTTATATTTTATTGATCTTGCACAAAAAACTTGTAAGTTTTTCTTTTCTTAAAACCACACCACACTTTCTATAGTTCAATTTAATTTTCTTTTCCCTCTTTTAATTCTCCTCATTTTTTCCATTCGTCAATACACTGGAAAAATCCCTAAAACAATAATTAAAATTAATTTACCTTTTGGTCAAAAATCTTATTTAAACTAGGTATATATATATATATATATATATATATATATATATATATATATATATATATATATATATATATATATATATATATATATATATATATTCTCTGTATTTTCTTAATCTTGATTTTTTCTAATTCTTATATTAATTGTTCATTTATTAATTTATTACTTCGTGATCTGAAGTACGTTAAATAAATATTTTTCCTCTTAAAAGTAGACTATATATTGCTAGGAGATAGAGATGTACAGACAGACAGACATGTATGCCGACCGATGCATACTCGCGGAAATTGAAAATGATCAGTGGAAACATACAATACATGTGGCATATACTACTTTAAAAGAAAATATAATTAGGAACTTTTATTTCAACACATATTACTCGTGAAGATAAAAATAAAGGTATGTAGAACAGAATTTTAGCCTCTGTTTGAGTCCTTAAACGGCAGAAATGGATAATTTATATAATGTGTGTCCTTTCATCACTTTAACTCTCACATTCGTCATTTATCAAGATAGAAACGTCCACTTTGTATGATGAAAACAAACTCTGTCCAAGATCACCCATATTATTATTAGGTTTTTGCCTTATGGATCTATTACTTTCTCAGCATGTCCGTCGACAGATTATAGATGGCGCCACTGTATTTCTTACATGCGCTCTGAAGAGTGTGACGTGTCTTAAGGAAGTTGATTTCCATTGCCATAAAGGATGATGAATTCTCTCGATAAAGTTCAATACATGCCTTATATAAAATAAATAAATCCATATATTATTGGTCCTGCCTCAATATTTATCTACAATGACACCTATATCTTTATCGTTGTTTCACATGTCCTGTAAAGTGTGGAACAGTCACTCAATTTGTGACCACATATATAACTTTGGTCTTGATGCTGCGTTTTTTGATAGGCTGGTTCTATTTTCTCATTCATCCAATAGAACAGGTCTTTCTATCGTATAACCATGCACAAAACGTGACATCCGACTTCTAACTCTAAAACTGAGAGAGAAAGAATGAGAGATTCCAACGACCTAGAAATTCCATCGGTTATTAAAGCTTTAAAAATGCTAGATATATATTTACCATGTAATTTTGCACATGTAGAAAAGGGTTTAAAATTTCGTCTACTGATAAGAGTTTCATGAAAATGGGTGTGTACTGTTTTCTCCATCTTCACGCGGATAAACTATGTTGGCCCCATATACTCGGTATCATCATATTTTATCTGACATTTACATAATGTACTCGCTGATAAGAGCCCCGTAACTGCTGGCATAATAAACAAACTAATTTTTTTTTAAAAGGAAGTATTTTGCTTCGTTGGTACAATATGTTGTAAGATGTGATATAATATGTATTTACAATAGCTACACTGTTTTTTCCCCTGATGAATGTGAATTGATAGAGGATCATATATAAGTGACCGGTTGGTGCATTTTTCACCGACGGATCTTGTTCATCGTGGTATCTTGATTTCCAGTTCAATTATAGTTTTCTGGTCAGCTCGATTGCCAAGTGGAACTGAGGAGGTGGATCTGTGGTTAGCGTGACGGTCTCGCGACTAGAAGGGTGGGAGTTCGAATCCTGCCCAGACTAGGCCGGACGGCCGCCATGGTCTATCCCTGGGCAAGACACTTTACTTGTATTTTCTTTGCACGATATAACCTTCCATGTGTTGATGTGTAGTCAAGCACCATGCTCGACTGCCCTAATAATTGTATGTATGTATGTATGTATGTATGTATGTATGTATGTATGTATGTATGTATGTATGTATGTATGTATGTATGTATGTATGTATGTATGTATGTATGTATGTATGTACGTACGTACGTACATACGTACGTACGTATGTACGTATGTATGTATGTATGTATGTATGTATGTATGTATGTATGTATGTATGTATGTATGTATGTATGTATGTATGTATGTATCTATCTATCTATCTATGTATGTATGTATGTATGTATGTATGTATGTATGTATGTATGTATGTATGTATGTATGTATGTATGTATGTATGTATGTATGTATGTATGTATGTGTGAGTTCCATAACACACATGTACATTCTGTGCAAACCTTTGGATAGTCTGGTGTTTCCTATAGTGCTGTTCTTGGAAATGACTCCCCAAAAACATGAAAACAAATCTAAATGTGTTCAACACAAACTTGTATGACTGTTATCTACAAAGGCAGAGTTTATTATAAATATTGAAATGCATGCACTCAAATATTATAGACATGTATATTGTATTTATTATGTTTTGATATATTGAGTGTATTGTTTAATCACGCTTTAACAATTGTTTTTTTTCATGTCGTATGCATCGATGAAGAATAGTGTATTATAACAAAATGAGTTACCCTCGTGAAATAAATGTGTGTATGTATGTATGTATGTATGTATGTATGTATGTATGTATGTATGTATGTATGTATGTATGTATGTATGTATGTATGTAGGTAGGTAGGTAGGTAGGTAGATATGCGTGCGTGTATCTATGTATGTATGTACGTGGGAACACATGAAGCAATTCGTACATTTGGAAAGGTACTATTCTTGATTGCATGGGGGCTAATTGATGTTCATCAACGTTAACACGCAAGAATAATTGCACTTTGAAAAAAAGATACTACCTACTACCCAGTTAGGGCTGGAAAGAAAAACGAGAGAGACAGAGACAGAGACAGAGACAGAGAGAGAGAGACAGACAGACAGACAGAGAGAACACATGCATATGACGCAAAGATATGGTAGATGTGTAGAGTGATACTTCCCTTGTCTCAACGACTATTAGGAAAAAAAGTGAGCCGCAGCGGTTATTGATAACATGTTGTCTATCGTCTGTCTGTCTGGATATTTTGTTAATTAATTTTGCTTTGTCTTTTATCCTTCTTGTCTGTTTGTGGGGTTTTTTTTTCTATTGAATCAAGACCTCTTGTCTACGCATTCAAATTGTGTTCGAGTTCAGGAAGACTAGATAACTGACTTATTCCTGGATCAGAAGGTCAAATATGGAGTCAAAGAGGCATTTATTGTTGTGAGCGATTTATCCCTGGATCAGAAGGTTAAATATGCAGTCACAGAGGGATTTCTTGTTGTGGGCGATTTATCCCTGGATCAGAAGGTCAAATATGGAGTCAAAGAGGCATTTATTGTTGTGAGCGATTTATCCTGGATCAGAAGGTCAAATATGGCGTCACAGAGGCATTTATTGTTGTGGGCGATTTATCCCTAGATCAGAAGGTCAAATATGGCATCACAGAGGCATTTATTGTTATGAGCGATTTATCCCTGGATCAGAAGGTCAAATATGAAGTCACAGAGGCATTTATTGTTGTGGGCGATTTATCCCTGGATCAGAAGGTCAAATATGGCATCACAGAGGCATTTATTGTTATGAACGATTTATCCCTGGATCAGAAGGTCAAATATGAAGTCACAGAGGCATTTATTGTTGTGAGTGATTTATCCTGGATCAGAAGGTCAAATATGGCGTCACAGAGGCATTTATTGTTGTGGGCGATTTTTCCCTGGATCAGAAGGTCAAATATGGAGTCACAGAGGCATATATTGTTGTTGGTGAACCCCATAAAGCTCTACTTTACTAATTAATCTATTCTCTTAATTCCAAATCGTGCCCGAAATAGATTCTACAAATAACAGCTGAAAAGAGGGTTCAACTAGCTAGTAAGAGATATTTTGCGATCGTAAAAAAATGCAAGTGAATTGCTCACGTTAAACAGTATGTGACAGGCTTTATACAAAATAATAAAAACTACATCCTCTATGCTAGAACTGCCATGTTTTGAAAAGTTTGCATATGTTACATTAGAATTTGTTTAGAATAGACTTGCAGGCAGAGAGAAACCTGATATACTCTCACTCCCTTTTGATAACTGTTTGTTTCACTGTTTCATGTAAAAACGTAAATGCAGAATATCATACAGTAAACAATTAAACTTTACCACTATTCCTTGCCGCCTCTCTCTCTCTCTCTCTCTCTCTCTCTCTCTCTCTCTCTCTCTCTCTCTCTCTCTCTCTCTGTGTATCAATCAAGCATATTAAATTTACACTATATGACCGACTATTTTAATTACATATTGTACATTTTCTGAATCTAACTCATGTGCATAGTCCAGTCTGGTTAAAATCAAGATCTGTTTATCAGTAAGATCTGACACACAACGACGAAAGTTTATGTTCTGGAAGCCTTTGGAATTCCATTACCACTTATTTTAATAGGTCTGTCAGATAAAACGCTGAGTTACGTGTAATGGAGAGTTATCGTTAGCAAATGTATTTTATTATATACTCGTTTTTTTCTCCATTAACTTTACATTGTCAGAATCGTGCAGTATTTCTACATACTGCACTGCTTCATACTGCACGACACTTATGCATAAAAATAGTATCGTGTGTTAGAAACAACTTTTTATGGTAAACAAACAATGTATACTCATGTAGCAGACGCAGGAGCTTTTGATTTATTTGATTTGTCTGTGGATAAACTAAGCAGGCTGTTTAAGACATTTGAAAGTAGCGATGATAAAATATGGATGAGTTCATCGAGTCACAAAAGAAACTTTCAACCAAGCAAGCGACTAAAAATGATATCTTCAATGTCCAGCGACGGCTGTATGATAACAACGTGAGACATGATGCTTTGAAAATATCATTCCGGATCATTTAAAAACTTATTTAGCAAATCGAATGGTTCAGACTATGAGCCGTGCTCTCTAGGGTCTATCACAATAGCATAGAAGGGCATCTTAAGGCTAACTGAAGCAGGTAGATTGTGGTAGAAAATCAAGAGCCTCAGAGCCGATAAGCCAAGATGACGAAGAAGCTTTATTTTCCGCTGGTGAAATGGGTTCTCACACCACAGCTGCTTTGCAATTTTCCCTGTTTTACTTTTTGGGGAAAATGTTTGGATTTAGAGGCCTAGACGAACAAAGAAAAATAAAGTTTGGAGATTTATCAGTATTCACCGATTCCACCAGTATCCAATATCTTCAATATGCTGAGAGGGACAGCAAAACATTTGACGGTACTGGGAGGGATGACTACAGGTCCACAATACCTCCCATTTTTTCCACCTGAACAGCACCTGAGCGAGATTGAGTTCACTTTTACCTGCAGTATTTGAAACGGAGACCCTCAGAAATAATAGATGACGACAGTCTCTTTTATTTAACACCAATTCCAGTGTAGAAACTGACAGAAACTTCCCAAATCTGGTAATCATATTTCTACAGATTCCTTTTAATGGCCTTATTTCAAATAAAAATATAAATAAATAAAAAAACAAAAAAAAAAAAAAAACAAAGTCCTAAATAAATGTCAGACAATGTACTGAATGAATGAATGAATTTTATGAAAATAAATAGACATGGAAGTAAACAAAAAAGAAAGAAAAAAAATCTTTAAAAAAGGTGTACCCTGCACATACCAAACAATTTCCACAATGAAATGGATCAATGAACGTTGAACAATATAAGAAAACAAAGAGCTTTTTAAAAATTAGTAAAAGAAAAATCTCGACAATTAAAAGGGTACACTGTAAAATAATTTAAATAAAAATATATTTTAAGGGAGAATCTATTTAAAATTGCAGGTATTATCCAAGACCAATGGAAGTTAATCAACTGGGATCACTGATGAAACTAGCTGCAGAAAGGGCAAAAATCCAGGGGAGAATCACTAACCATTCAGTACGGACGACAATTGTGACAACACTATCGAAAGCTGGGATCCCTCCAACAAATATCATGCAAGTGACAGGGTATAAAAATATGTAATCTATAACTGGTAATAATAATGGCAAATGTAACTTCTGAGTTTTTTCTGCTAATTAAAATTACATAGGTTCCAAAAACCGATCCACAGTGTGAACATGTATCGTCGACCGTCTGACTTTGTGCCCTTCCTTGAATCGTACGCCATGTTTCTTGCGACCTCACGCGCTTGTTTTGAGATCCGGACGTCATCAATTGGGTCACTAGCGTTTGTTGACAATGACAATAAGTGCTGATTAAGAAATATGCAATGTAAAATTAAATTTAAATAAGCAGTACAATTCAAATCGAAAAAATAAAACCACAATGAAAATGGGCACTTTTACTAGTGCCATATTTGCCTCAAGTTGCTGGCCCTGGCGTGAGTATTAGCTGTTCAAACCAGGGCCGCTGTTCACATGTTGGTTTTCTTTACCTTCGATTAGTAGAAACCCACGACAGAGATTTCTCAGACGGTAAAGGCAATGTAAAAACTTCGTTTCTATAACATGCACTTCTTATATCATGTTAGAAAAAATAAATCCAATGGAAGAGTATACAGTTCAGTGTATCTTTAAATACGTGAATTATATCGAAATAGCTTTTTAAAAAGCAACAAAAAATTAATCCTATTTATTAATTATTTTTTTACTTTTGGCGTCATTTTTCATAAGTGATTGATTGCCGTCAATATGCGTTTGAAAGCAATGTAATGTATTACAAATGCAAATAATGAAAATACGGAGATATCATAAACGATCTATTTCCACACTTTGGCCTAATTGTCACATTCCAATCTTCCGTCACGTACCTTTATTTCAGGGGCACGAACCATGGATCACAGTCGTGAAATAGACACATTTGGACACGCTCAGAAAAATGGTAGCTCTCAAAGGATTTAGAGAGTTTATAAACATTTTTCAACGATGAATAAATTAAGCAGGTATAGTTGAACACATTAGATGGTTTCTCACAATATTATAACGCAAGCGTTAACATTCACGTTAAGGACACGAACCATGGTAGACCGAGGATACTGTAATCTGTAGTCTAGACTACATTTCCAACATAAATCACATTCCAAAGAAGAATTTCCTGCACTCCAAAACGAAATGAATTTGAAATTCCCTAACAAAATAAAAATAAAAAAGTAATTCTGCATCTTCTTGAGAATTTAAATTAAAAGACTTTCATATTTTTCCAGCTCATGATTCCAAGCTTTCAATGGCAGAACAGAAACATATGCAGCTTGCTGTCAACGCCAGTTCCTGCAGCCACATGTACATCGTACGGAATTGACCAAGATAATAACTCCAGTCAATTACAACTAGATAAACAGAATTTAGCTGGATCAACAGAAAAACAAAATACCTCCATTCCCGACCAACTGGAAAAGTTGTTCCAAGGCGCAGTAATTCATAATATGACTCTAAATTTCAATTTTAAATAGAGAAAAATGAGATTTATTTTTTAAATGAGTGACTGAGCGCGTGGTACGCTACCTAGTTCAAAGGTCGCTGGGCGGTGCTAAGTGCGCATGAATACTGTTATTGTGTATTTGTTTAACTACGGTTTTGTGTTCACTTTGGAATGCAACAGAAATTCAATTACTTTGTTTCTTGTAGTGTGCTGTTTTCATTATTGAGCATAAAGTAGAAAAACAAAATGAGTATATAATAAAAAGGTTACTACATTTTTATAGGAAAATATGAACTCGTCTGTCTGAGCGATACTGCACTCCTGTTGTCGTGCAGTATCGCTCAGAACACTCGTTCATCGTTTCGCATACAAATGCAGTAACCTATAATTCCGAATGACGTTTTCCACCTTTAGCAGTATGAATGTTATAATTAGTTTGGCAAATCAAAGGGTCAGTAGAATATGACCTCGTATCGGTGACTGTCAGATCTACTTATTGATAAGTAGATCATGATTTTAATAAGATTAGTGCATAAACTATATCGGACGCCAATATATCCATATAGGATGATGCAGACCTATCTTGTATATAAGGGAGGTAAATGTTGTCACTTTATTTCCATAGTTACTTCCGTTGTTGAAAATTTGTTATTCTCGCATTCATGCATAGCTAGCTTCTCTACACCTTTTGCACATAAATAGTTCAATTTTCACAAAGAAATATCCGCCTCCATCACAACAAATATAACACAAAAGTTCTTTCGTAAGCATATTTCATATTTTGTTTTTATTTGTCTTGAAGACAAGTGAAATTTATATCCCTTAACAAACAATGTCTGTCAATGCAATACGTGTTTGTAATACAATTTAAAAATTACAGAATATTTTGAAAATATGACTAAATTTTCCTTTTAAATTTGTAGTAGATATAAATAAAAACACATGTTCTCACAATTTGAACTCTCATATAACAATCCACTATATAAGGGAATGATATTGTATGATTCCCTTTGTAGAAAGTACTTTAGAACAGGAAATTATGGAAACCCAGGAATTTCCGAATCTCTTTTTTGAATCTTTTCATAGAGCGTTAGGAAGGTTGGATGATACAATTATTTGCAGTACACTCGATGACCCAGCTATATAAGGGCTTTTTCATAATTTATATAGCGCAATAGGTAAGTTTCTTGTTGATTTTATTGCTCAACACTCGATGACTCTGCTATATAACACCATATTAATACATTCTAATGAGCGATAAGGGGGTTCGTTATTGACTTTATTGCAATGTACTGGATGAATTGATACATTTCCATAGAGCGATAGGTTGGTTTGTCACGGAATTGTGTGCACAAAATAGCAATTGTATTATATTTTAATGCAAATATAATATGGGTCCCGTTTCGTACGGTGTATGTTTTAGTCTTGTCAGATGATTGCTATATGTTTAGTTTTACTCTCATGGTCAACCGTGCAAACTGTCTGCAGTAGGAATTCACATGCCTGTTTGTTTGTTTTTTTTTTGTTTTTTTTTTTGTTTTTTTTTTGGGGGGGGGGGGGGGGTTTACGTGTGTTGTTTCCGCCACGTACCAGTATATAGAGCTCTAATTGTTCTGTATATAATTACATTGATGCCTTGCTCTGAAGCTGTCTTCTTCACGATAGCAATCTCCTGTTGTTGGGGTATGTAATAATTGCATACGTTCTTGTTTTCTTTTTATCACCTGTGTTTGATAGATAGAATGCTTTGTTACGTTTGGAATTTAGTTTAAATTTTCATGAGGTAAGACGAATTTCACAAAGCATAATGTTATTAGATTTAATACTTGTTTCAGGTTACAGTCG
This sequence comes from Margaritifera margaritifera, assembly GCA_029931535.1. Taxonomy (NCBI): domain Eukaryota; kingdom Metazoa; phylum Mollusca; class Bivalvia; order Unionida; family Margaritiferidae; genus Margaritifera; species Margaritifera margaritifera. The sequence continues at coordinate 2,048,532 of JAQPZY010001481.1, forward strand.
TATTTTTTAATATGAATGGACAAGATGGGTTGAATTATTTATGTTGTATATAGTAAACGATGAGAAATGTTCTCGCTTTATATAATCCCCTGTAATTATTCTTGTTGTAGATAGTTTCGTGTATGAACTTGGTTATCATGTAATTCCATATAGTCGTTCTTAACGTAGAACAGTTCTAATGTTTAACCAGTGTTATGTATGATTATATAATATTATAAATATTTTAGGAAATTATAAATGTTTCTTCACTTTAATATTTGCTTAAATCTTAATGTTTATCAGGAAAAACATGTTAAACTAGTGTCCTTGAATTAGGTTGTTTTGATCAATATGTTTTCTCAATTTGAAGGTCAAGGTTGATTTTTGTTTACAAGTAAAAATTCCATTAAGATGACTCATATTCTAGAACATTCTGTCATGTGACCAATCTTTATATATGCCATGTTTGGTGGACATTTATTCAGTTTTGACATTACCATCAGTCTTATAAAGAGCTATTACAGTTGTGAAAATTCATTCCAAATTCTAAGAGAGGAATTATTTTAAATATTCATTGGATTATAACAGTGCTCATAAACTTTTGGATTTTGGATTTTTAATTGATGATTTTGGAATTTAAGTGAACTTATTCAGATATTTTGGAATACTTCATTTTGACATCAGCACATCAAGATTTCTAGTACATCAGGACTTTGGAGACCATTAGCACATCATAACATTCAAGGACACAGCCGTGAATTCGGAACATTCTATATTTAGGACTTGTGATTAGAACAATCATTCTTATTGGATTATTAGGATTTCAAAACACATTACTGTAAGTGACTTTTTGATTTTTCATTTTAATTATCTAGTAATAAATTGCTTGTTGATTTTTTACATGATTTGTTGGTTTCACTTTCTTTCTGTTACATTTTTCTTAGACCATAGAGTCGTAACAGAAATTGGGGGCTCGTCCGGGATCTGAATTTCTTTAAAGCATATTAGAGATATTAAATTTATCTTTGAAATTCATATTGATTTTGTCTTGGAATTTTTTTGTCTTTGGCAAAGATTTTTAATAGAGAATTTTTTTTGTGTGTGAAACCAACAAGCATTTACAATGGCATCTAATGTTCAGAATTTCATTTCAAAACCTACCCAGGAGGGGTTAGAGTGCATGAGAAAGGATGAGTTGCTCGAGCTTGCCAGAAAATACAGTCTATCTGAGACAAAAGTATCATTGACAAAACAGGAGATAAGGATTATTTTGATTCAGTATTTAGTAGGAAAGGGAATTTTAGAAAATAGTGCTTTAAGTTTGAAGAGAAAGCCTGTATCTGGTTCTGACAGGAAATTAAGGGAATTAGAGTTAAAGAACCAGATGGATTTAGAATTGGCAAAGCTTCAGATTCAGAGAGAGAGAGAGAAAGAAGAGAGGGAGATACAGATGGAGAGAGAGAAAGAAGAGAGGCAGATACAAATGCAGAAAGAAGAGAGGCAGATGGAGAGAGAAAAAGAAGAGAGGCAGTTGGAGAGAGAGAAAGAAGAGAGACAAATGCAGATACAGATGGAGAGAGAGAAAGAAGAGATACCAATGCGGATACAGATGGAGAGAGAGAAAGAAGAGAGGCAGATACAAATGCAAAGAGAAGAAAGGGAAATGCAATTTAAGTTAAGAGAATTAGAACTGGCAAACAGAGCACACTCCACTCCTTTAAAAACAAGTTCAGGTTTTGATGTTACTAGATATATTAGGTTAGTACCCCCTTTTCAGGAAAAAGAAGTAGATAAATACTTTCTTCATTTCGAGAAAATAGCTGAAGACTTGAAATGGCCCAGAGAGCATTGGACTTTGTTATTACAAAGTGTACTTATTGGCAAAGCTCGTGAAGTCTACACTTCACTGTCAGTACAACAAAGCACTGATTATGATGTGGTTAAGGAGTACATCTTGAAAGCTTATGAGTTGGTACCAGAGGCATATCGACAAAGGTTTAGGAATTGTAGAAAAGAAACTGGACAAACTCATGTTGAGTTTGCAAGGGATAAAGAACAACTATTTGATAGGTGGTGCTCAGCCAAGAAAGTTGATCAAGCTTATGATAACCTCCGACAGCTCGTATTAATTGAAGAGTTCAAGAGGTGCATCCATAGTGATGTTAAAACCTATCTTGACGAGCGGAATGTGGAAACTTTGGAAAATGCTGCTCGTATGGCTGATGATTATTCCTTGACTCACAAAATTTCATTTGCTAATAAATCGTCCTCTCAGCAGTTTTCTGGTAAAAAACCATTTCAATCTCATTCGAGTACTTCCAAATTTCACAACAGCACAACTGTTAGGAATCAAACATCTGATAAGACTGATCAGAAATCCTTATCTCTTCCTACGTGCACTTATTGTAAAACGAAAGGGCACGTTATTTCTGATTGCTTCAAGTTGAAAAATAAGCAACAGAGTAAAGACAGAGCTTTTCCAAATGCTCTTATTTCTACGAGGTCAAGGTCACGGTCTTGTATTGAAAGCAATACATTTGTTGGGTCAAACAAACCCCAGTCTGATTCTATTTTGGAGGCTTATGAACCATTCATGTCAGAAGGTTCTATATCACTTATTGGTGATTCTGCCAAACCTATCCCAATTAAAATATTAAGGGACACTGGAGCTTCTCAGAGTCTTTTATTATCAGGTACTTTGCCTTTGTCTGAGGAGTCTTCTTCAAGTGAAAGTGTTCTTGTTCAGGGAGTAGAGTGCGGCTTTGTAAATGTTCCTCTTCATTGTGTAAATTTGGCATCAGACTTAGTTTCTGGACCTGTGACTGTTGGGGCAGTGACTTCTTTACCCATAGAGGGTGTTCATTTATTACTAGGCAATGACCTAGCTGGAGATAAGGTTGTGGTTAATCCACTTGTAACTGACAAGCCTTGTTTGGATCAGAAAGTTGATCCTGTCGAAACTGAAATCCCTGATTTGTACCCTGCTTGTGCAGTTACTAGAGCTATGGCAAAAAGAGCTCTTGAGAGTGATGTTGATCAGGATATTATTCCTTTAGCTGACACATGTATTGGTCAGTCTTTTGATGAGGTCACCTTTTCCTCAGGTATTGATCAATCAAATGGTATTGATCACAGTGATCCTCTTTTGGCAACTCATTCTCTTTGTTCTAATCAGGATGACAAACGACAATCCCTTGTCGTTGAACAGGAGCAAGATCCCGAGATATCTTGTTTGTTTCAGAGGGCTATTAGTGAAACTGAAGCCACACAAGTTCCAGTGTGTTACTTTGTGAAAAATGGGGTCCTTATGAGGAAATGGAGACCACCTGATGTACCCGCTGGTGACGAGTGGTCAGTGAGCTATCAAATTGTTGTTCCTAAGTCATATCGACAGGAAATTCTTAATTTAGCCCATGAAACTCCTTTGGCCGGTCATTTAGGAGTCCGTAAGACTTATCACAAGATCTTGAATCATTTTTATTGGCCGAAACTCAAAAGTGATGTTTCTAAATATTGCAGATCTTGTCACACTTGTCAAATGGTAGGAAAACCCAATCAGAAGATACCTAAGGCTCATCTGCAACCTATTCCTGCATTTGATGAACCATTTAGTAGAATAATAGTAGACTGTGTTGGTCCTTTACCTAAAACCAAGTCAGGCAACCAATACTTGTTGACCATCATGTGTACATCTACAAGATTTCCAGAAGCAATTCCTCTGAGAAATATAAAAACTAAAACTATTGTGAAAGCTTTGGTGAAGTTTTTTACACTTGTTGGCCTTCCCAAATCTGTCCAGTCAGATCAAGGGTCAAATTTTATGTCTGGAATTTTCCAACAAGTTATGCATGAACTAGGCATCCAACAGTTTAAATCTTCTGCCTATCACCCTGAAAGTCAAGGTGCTTTGGAAAGATTTCATCAAACTTTGAAGAATATGATTCGATCATATTGCTTTGATACAGAAAAGGATTGGGATGAGGGTGTTCATTTGTTGTTGTTTGCTGTTAGGGAATCAGTTCAAGAGTCGTTGGGTTTTAGTCCCTTTGAACTAGTTTTTGGTCATACTGTCCGTGGACCATTGAAATTATTGAAAGAGAAACTTCTTTCAAATGAAGATTAAAACATTAATCTTCTGGATTATGTCTCTGATTTCAAATACAAGTTGTCAAAGGCCTGTGAAGTAGCAAGAACTAATCTTCACACTACCCAGTCAAAAATAAAATTAAGGTATGACAGAAATTCACAGGAAAGGAGTTTTAAACCTGGTGACAAAGTTCGGGCTCTCTTTCCCATACCTCAGAATCCTCTTCAGGCTAAATTTTATGGTCCTTATACCGTTGAAAAGAAAGTAAATGACTTAAATTATATCATTAACACTCCTGGGAGACGGAAACAGAAACAACTTTGTCATATAAATATGTTAAAGGAATATTTTGACAGAGATAGCCCAGCTAATTATTCTGTTAATTTAGTTGTACCTGTCCCACACAGTGAAGATATCAACGATGGAGTACGATCAGACTATAGTGACTCTGGTATAACCAATCTTCGGAATTCAGAAATATTGAACAACCTAGACCAGAAACTTTCACATCTACAACAACAGGAAAGAAATGAACTAAAGCAGCTATTACATGACTATGAGCACTTGTTTCCTGATGTTCCAACACGAACAAGTAAAATTTATCATGACGTTGACATTGTAGATTCTGCGCCTGTGAAACAGCATCCTTATAGGATGAATCCTCTCAAACAGAACTATCTGAAGAAAGAAATTCAGTATCTACTGGAGAATGATTTCATAGAACCAAGTAAAAGTATCTGGAGTTCACCATGTATTCTTGTTCCCAAGCCAGATAATACATTCCGTATGTGTACTGACTATAGAAAAGTCAACAGTGTCACCAAAACTGATTCATTTCCAATCCCAAGAATGGACGATTGCATTGATAAAATTGGAAATGCTAAATATGTCACCAAGTTTGACCTTTTAAAAGGAATCTGACAAATTCCACTGACGGAAAGGGCAAAAGAAATTTCAGCATTTGCAACTCCAGATGGACTTTATCAATATAAAGTCATGCCGTTTGGAATGAAAAATTCGCCTGCAACGTTTCAACGTCTGATGAACATGATAACATTTGGTCTTGATAATTGTGACGCTTATATCGATGACGTCATTATCTACAACAACACCTGGGAAGATCATTTGGAAACCATTCGAAAATTCTTCGCTCGACTCAGCGATGTGAATCTGACAATTAATTTGAGCAAAAGTGAGTTTTGCCATGCTTGTGTCACATTTTTAGGACATATTGTGGGACAAGGTCAAGTTAAACCTATAGAAGCTAAGGTCAAAGCTATCTCTGAATTTCAAGTTCCAATTTGTAAAAAGCAACTGATGCGATTTCTAGGTATGGCTGGATATTATCGGAAATTTTGTTCCAATTTTTCCAAAATTGCTGAACCTTTGACAAGTTTATTGAGTAAGAAAGCCAAATTTTATTGGTCTGACAAGTGTCAGGAATCTTTTGACAAGTTAAAGGCCATGCTTAAGAATGCACCAGTTCTTTCTGCACCAAATTTTAGCCAATCATTTAAATTATCTGTTGATGCAAGTGATGTAGGGGTTGGTGGAGTATTGATTCAGGAAGACAAAAGTGGTGTGGATCACCCTGTGTGTTATTTTTCTAAAAAACTAAACAAGCACCAGAAAAATTATTACACAATTGAGAAGGAATGTTTGGCTTTGATATTGGCTTTACAGCATTTTGAAGTGTATGTTACCTCAGCTCTTTCTCCAATTATTGTGTACAGTGATCACAATCCCCTTACTTTCATCAACAAAATGAAAGATAAAAATCGGAGATTGTTGAGATGGAGTTTGATATTGCAGGAATATAACATTGACATCAAACACATCAGGGGAAAAGACAATGTGATTGCAGATGCACTCTCACGTGCCTAGAAATGTAATATTGCTTGATGTAATTAAGTCCAGTATCATAAAACATGTTCTTATGTAATTTGAGTTATTATAGTATTAGATGTATATTCAAAAGAAAGCTTTATTATATAAATCTTTCTTTTTCTTTATGAGGGGAGGTGTTATGTATGACTATATAATATTAAAAATATTTTAGGAAATTATAAATGTTTCTTCACTTTAATATTTGCTTAAATCTTAATGTTTATCAGGAAAAACATGTTAAACTAGTGTCCTTGAATTAGGTTGTTTTGATCAATATGTTTTCTCAATTTGAAGGTCAAGGTTGATTTTTGTTTACAAGTTTAATTTCCATTAAGATGACTCATATTCTAGAACATTCTGTCATGTGACCAATTTTTATATATGCCATGTTTGGTGGACATTTATTCAGTTTCGACATTACCATCAGTCTTGTAAAGAGCTATTACAGTTGTGAAAATTCATTCCAAATTCTAAGAGAGGAATTATTTTAAATATTCATTGGATTATAACAGTGCTCATAAACTTTTGGATTTTGGATTTTTAATTGATGATTTTGGAATTTAAGTGAACTTATTCAGATATTTTGGAATACTTCATTTTGACATCAGCACATCAAGATTTCTAGTACATCAGGACTTTGGAGACCATTAGCACATCATAACATTCAAGGACACAGCCATGAATTCGGAACATTCTATATTTAGGACTTGTGATTAGAACAATCATTCTTATTGGATTATTAGGATTTCAAAACACATTACTGTAAGTGACTTTTTGATTTTTCATTTTAATTATCTAGTAATAAATTGCTTGTTGATTTTTTACATGATTTGTTGGTTTCACTTTCTTTCTGTTACATTTTTCTTAGACCATAGAGTCGTAACACCAGGTCTTTCCTTGTGTACGTATATATAACATGTATAGTGGTGTTTGTACCAAAACACGGTAGTATTTATGGCTCATGTACTACACGATTCAGTCGTGTGCATTTCCAGCTGAATTCCAGTGATACAAATTGGAACTAGTCGTGCTGGCTGTAGGAAGTCATTCTTTACACGGCTCAGCATCAGATTGGCAAACAGACCATGCGCCGCCTGTGATTGCACGAATGCGTGGTTCCGGCTGGATATTCAGCAGACAGGAAGGAATGCCATATATAGAATGATTCGTTGAGTACGCCGTATTACAAGGAAATACGGCGACTTCACGTCCGTTATTGAACGGTGTATTACATAATTTCATTTTCGTTATATGAACAATGTAGTATCATAATTTCGTTTTCATTATATGAACAACGTGGTATCATATCTTCATATCCGTTACTGGACGGTGTATTTTCATATATTCATATGTTTTGTGAACAGTACAATTCCATAAATTATTGTCATTTGTAAATACATAGATTCAAAATTTCATTAAATGAACAGAACAGTTTCATCCCTGTCAAAGTTAACAGAGCAATTTGATAATAATATTATAATCCATGTTTATTATATGCACCAGCGAATGTGTATAGTTAACTAGGCAACGTGGGGAAAGCTTTTCAATAGTTCATTTGGAATCCAGCATGTCATTTAAATAGCAGCATTTAGTGCATGCGTAGACTTTTTTGATTCTATGTTGGACGAGTTGAATCGAGAGTATCGGGCTGAAGATTGAGATAGCTTTCCTCTTTCTATCACACATTTAAATGCCCCGTACGGATCGAATTTAGCCGAACAGCCCTATTAACGCTTTTCAAGGCCATGGACAAGATTCAAAACGTCCAACAATCCATTTACGAGTTTGAAATCACCGATGAAAAAACGACAATGAATGTGACTCAAGTGTCGCCCCTATCAGGTAGCGGACAATGTGTTATTAGATGATAAGCTCCCGACCCTCAAAAGAAGTATAGTGAAGACTGACAACGACAAAGACACCAAGCCTCTAGGTCCATCATGGTAGCTTGATCTCAAGCAGAGAAAACATATACAACAGAATGGAAGTGATTATGTAGGAACATTAGAGAATAGCACAATCCCAAACAATGATGAGAAACAGAGACACTTTTGATGCAAGCAAGCATTTCTAAAGAGACCGCGTGCGAAACCCATGAGATGCAGACAATTTAAGAAGTTTTAGCCGCTCGCTACACTTTAAAAGTTCACCCACAAATTATACGCGGAGATCTCCTGTATCGAGGTCCTGAATTCCCAGATGGGAAAACAATCGACGAGTATCAGAACTAAACTCAATTCGACCCTATTACTAGTATCTGAGGGTGTCTCTAATACATATACTATGCGAAAAAATTACAAAGACTTCAACAGTTCGGAGCAACATTTACACTGTCGAGAGAGATGTCGTCACCGTTGGCGTCGAGTCTTCGTGTTCCCGAGGGGAAATGGATGATTCAGTATGTTGCGACCAACATAGAATCAAACAGTTCAAACAGTGGAAATGCGCTTTTGAATTGTCAAAAATGTCGGGAGAGCCTTCTTCCAAATTTACAGCCAACGGAACCGTCGAATGGATTTATCTTGGAGCAGTCACAAGAAACTGAGTGTACTCAGTAACCTCTATTATTACATAAAAATGCGTGCGCAGCCATGTTGGACGAGGTTATCAATGTAGCCGTATCCATGCATCAATACTGGATTTCGCGCGCCATTTATGCCCCAGTGTGTGTTATTATACTTAGGCTTTTACCGGGCCTCATCCAACCAAACATGGAGGATGACGTATTTACTGACCTAAATTTGGTGATTGCGAAACTAAAGCACCCTGATAGGCCCGGGAACCAGAAATTTCAGGTCAAACAAATAAGGCGAGAATTTCCATGTTTCGCTTTTCCAGTCTAAAGTGACTGAAAATTTATTAAAAGCGTTGAAGCATAAGATGTTACAGGTCATCTATCCAGTGCGTCTGTCCAAAGAATCATGAAACAATTATGGTAAACAATTTCTATCGTATTTATCATGCGGATGGAAAAACTGAAGATATAGCTGCCAACAAAACTGCAACAAAAGTAGCAGTCACAACAATAATAAACTTAAATACATCAAAGCACAGCTTTACAATATTAACCTAAACAACAATCATAGAAACAAGGACTTTTATAAGATATAGCCATAATTTTTACTATCAACACCATTACTATAACTTGCACAAGAAAGAAGGGAGGGTGGTAAGATATAGAAGACAGCAGAAATAACAACAATTGTAGACTTCTTTTGAATGTGATTTTTTTTTAAAATTCTTAACACAAAAGGTCCCTTTTGTAGTAGACAACTTTATTCATATACATAAACAGTAAACACAAATCATCTATATAAAAAATTTAAAAAAAAAAAAAACAGGCTAAGATAAGATAATATCTAGCCAAGGGAATATATATTTTGGTTTCAGAGAAAAAATCCTCTCACACAAAGGACTGTACGCTGTAGACTTGATATGAGGGAGTTTTATAGTCCGTGGACTGTGTAAAAGAATGAAGCCGGGTAGGTTTGGATCTAGCGAAAACACGTAACACAAGCACGTGAATGCGATGTTTTATTTTTTCTTTTTTATTTTTTTAATGCAAATTAATAATGAATGAATCTGACACCCTACTCATGCGCAGAAAGTTCTACAACGGATATAACTAAATTGCATCGTTCCTCAGTGGATAAGATCAAGCATGGACTTTCAACAAATAATCACAAATGATTTCGTATGTCAACTAATATGATCAATGTATAGGACTTATCAACATATATAACTGATATATGGATCTGTCAACAGATATGAACAATGTATAGAATTTATCAACAGATATGACTGATATATAGATCTATCAACATATATGATCAATGTATGGAATTATCAACAAATACGATCAATGTATTGTTCATCAAAACGTATGATGGTGCATTAGATTTATGATCAATGTATTGTTCAACAACAAATATGATTAATGTATGGATTTATGATCAATGTATTGTTCATCAACAAGTATGAAGTTGTATTAGACTGATTGTCACACATATAATGACATAATGACATTGACATTTATGTTCAAAACCTTATATATATATATATATATATATATATATATATATATATATATATATATATATATATATATATATATAATGATGTTTGACTCGTGGCATCCAGGCGATTATCAAAAGATATTTCCGTTCCACAGCTTCCAACAAATGGTTAAGGAACGACCTCGTGTCGTCCGCTTCTCCCAGCCTGGTGAAGGATCCCTCAAGAATCTCCATATTCCGCAGACTCGTTGGTACATAACCTTTGGCCTTACACACTGAGTAAACCAGTATCGTCCCTCGAACCAATGTCACCACTGACGGCAGTATCGGGATTACACAAACCCACCTAATTTAATGACTCCCCGTAACAGCTGAAAACACAATGATTGAGCCTTGTAATACATGAGACACGTTTAAGTACAAATACAGCGATATACATTACGCATGTGTGCACATGAACTGACTTCGTTACACTTTATATTCTTTCATAAGAACGACTGTACTGGATTATTCTTACAGTAGTCACGTTCCTACATGAATCTGTCACCGACAAGAATAATTGCACTGAATCATAAAAATGCGAACATTTATCATCATTTAATGCGTACAACATATAATTGACTTCATCTTGTCCGTTCAGCTATAAAATGTCCAACTTGGAACAGACTGTATTCTATCCGATAGCATGGTGTTATGTAATATAGGTATGATTTTCTAGAAAATGTAGAATAAATTCCGAAACATTCGACACATTAAACAATTCTTTCACATAGAACTGATAGCAAGAAAGAATATAGTTTTCATTTTCACATACCTCTACAGCTGAAGATTGCTTACGTAAAGTGGACAGCTTCCTGACAAGAGTCATCTGTATTGTGGCGATACAGAGAGGATTTGGACTATAAGTACTACAGTCGTGGTCAAATCCACGTTCAAAGAACTCGAGACAAAACGTGTTCCCCACAGAAGTGAGTGAACATAAATCAGTATTTTGACATCACCAAGACTGAAAATATACACCCCCGGGTAACGCTGTGTGCGGCAACGAAGCCCATCTACATTTTTATTCGTATATAATGTATTAATATTTTCGCACACACACAATTCCATGACAGACTGAATATGATGGTGCTGATGATATACATATGGACCTAGACAATTCATCAGATCTGGATGAAAAGGCACTGAATGCACTTGCAGCCAAATTCAAGCCTAAATCCACCATCAACAATGAACATTGGGATATGAATAGATTTCATGATACATGAAACAGCAAATTTTGCACATTCCAGTCTATAAAAAAACATAGATGATGCATATTCAGATCTAAAACATGTGACTTGAATGAAGCACATCCTGTACATAGTTATATATTGATAAACATCATAAAATTTGCTTTTTGAACCAACGTATATATAGTATCATAGCCATTATGGATATAGTAAAATATTCATTTAAATCTGTTTTCTCTTTTTGGATAAATCAGCGATAGAGTTTATAGTGTTTTGCTAGTAAACCTAGATGTGCTCTTTTCCTACTAACAGAACATATTCCTGAAGACGAAAGATTGACAAGTAAATAAGTAGATAAGAAGAGGAAAAAGAAAGCCCTCAGAATAAATGTTTTAAAAATAAAGTGCACACTCTATCTCTTTAAAGCAAATAAATAGAACAAAGGGGCCAATGCATATTTATTTTTAGCGTGGCGACATTAGAAAGGCTTGACAATTGATCTCTCTATTGCAAGTCCTGATGAGCTGGCAGTCCACACGAGGAACCTCTATGCAGAAATGTGGACCGAGGAAAACGAGATGTTAACTCCTAGTTGTTGCGAAGCCTGAGAGCAGACCTGCATATAATCATCATATTTCCTCCGCGTAATAGAGACATTAATATTCGTAATGACAAAACTTTCAGTCAGTCAGACAAAATGTTTGAAGCAATGTGTCAACTTTACATGCGAAATCAAATAAAAGCACAAAGTACTTCCCATCTATAGAACAGGAGGATATCAAAAAGCTGGAAAATTATCCTGCAATTACAAGTCATGTTCTGAAAATTGATTTCAAACTTTTGGTTCTCAATATGCTATGATTGTGCAAGTAGGGTGAGAGAAGGCTGGAGAGAAATGTCGAAATCGACTTTTTCTGCGGAAGTAGACGATGAAGGGCTGGAATATCTTGTCATGAGTCACGCAGAAAAATACAAAATCTGGCAGACTGGGAGCTCATCCAAAGTATGGAACTACAGTGATGTCAGGTCATATGGTGTTAACAATGGTATGGCAATAAGTCAACAGTGTGGACTTGCACAAATTATATTTATCCAAGTTAAATTTAAAATGCCATACACTCTTTCATAAACCAAAGATAAAAACTGGGGAGCGGGTAATGAAGATCCGTGGTTTGATAATGCCCCTTTAAGGAAAATAAATTCGGAAACAAAATGAAAAGCAAATTCGGATTATGCTGAGTTGTCCAACGTGTATATCAATCATTCAGTGTGGGCAATTGCCATCACAATCAAATACCAGGGTGGTATTGACACAAAATATATATGCAAAGTCGCCAAACATAAATCAGAAGAGTCACTGAAACACTACATTGATGGTCAATCCTGTTTCAGGAAAGAATGTTTAAACTGTTCTGTCATCAGGCCTATCGGATTGTCCATTCAATATTCATCGATCGTCTAATGTTGGTGTTGCAGTGCTCTCAAATGCTCTGTCATACAGCTTTTCTGATTCTCCCTCGAATGTCTACCCATCATACGATTTTGGTTTTGGTGTGTAAACAGAAATGTCTGATAGTCCATCGAATGCCCATCCATTACGCAATTTTGGTGTAAGTATGGAGCTCAGTTATCCTGGGCCTTGCAAAGTGCCCTTTAGATCAGACTCTTATATGAACAATGTCAGATCCCAGCTTTCACGTGAAACTCTACATGTGCAGGAAACAATAAATAACACAAATTATTTGAATACTTCTGATCTTTTGGGGAATTCAAACAGTGATAGTCCAGCTATAGAGTGCACATGTTTCAATTTCTCATAGGTCTATGCACAGATCAGGTCAATCATTTCAGTTTCCTGTTAATGTTCCACGATTCCTACATTCGGACTTGTGGGTTCAACGACCTTCTCGGGATTCGGCGAACGTTGATACTAGAAAAAAGCATGATCCATATATTATATTGCTATTGGAACCGTGGCGTGCTCCCCGTGGGACGAGAAAAGATATTTTATAGACCCAACGTTCTAACCAGTTTCGCTAAATGGGTCATAGACACCACGGACGACTTGGGCGAAGAAGATTTAGATCGGAACGGAAAATGTTACAAGTACGCTAAAGTGATATCTCACAATTCCTCTTGGTTCGACGGTCGGTTTATCTTTAAACATTTTGCAGAAAAGGGAACCGAATAATTACAAGTGATAATGAACGGAGTTAAGATCATTTTCATAAATATAGGAACAGTACATTAAAAATATCCTGTGAGTTGCATGGCTATGATATTGAGTAAGATACCCAAAACGTCTGGAATGACTCAAATGGCGAAAAGATATTTCCGTATTTTTCACACAAAAGAAATCAACACGTGGCGCTGCTCCGTTTGCCCAACGCACGATACTACGACCCGGACGGTATGTGAAAGGAGCAACAGGAGACTTTCTACATATGGTGTCAGACCCGTTATTCTTTCACCTTTAACTTTTAGCAAGAAATGACACATTATTTTCGGTACGACGTGGTATTCTACCACGTTGCTGTGGAAATTGCGTAATTGATTATCTAGCACAATGGTATTGATCATTTGAAGAAAGCATTTTACATCGCCATGGCTTGTGGATTGGTTTACCGAAAAAAAAGTAATGCCGAGAACACGCTCACTATCGTGCCACAACAAACTTGTCAATTTGTGAGCTATAGGTATTCGGCAAAGGTTTTGCGTTGGTTACACTACTTATGCGAGACTCAAGACAAGTGGATATAACATGCCAGAAACGGTGCAGAGAAGAAGATTGGTTCTTACTTTGTCGATTGTTAGGATTTGTAAAACCCACAGATCGTGTACGAATTGCAATAATGTCAATAGAACGGATGATAAACGTGTTATTCTAACCGAGAACTGAAAACTCCGTATACCGTTTTTAGCATGGAAGACCTATATAATAACTCACCAATAACGTCAGAACTTAGAAACCAATGATACCGAGTGGTGGATGTATGAAAGTACTAATACGACCTACTTCTGAAAACTGACTCAGAATTTCGACACGTCGTCGAAGAATACGACGGGTTGAATATCGAACATTGTGATCGTCTCGATAGTTTGTTTGGAGGATGTTCCAATGTCACACGCCTGTTGTACGATGCAATCGAATCTAAAGGAGAAAAAATAAAGTATATCGAGGTGTGTACGTTGTACCCATGCGTACGTAAGTATTCTCAATTCCCGACAGATAACCCCAAATTTCTCACAGAGCACATCAATGTTGAACACATTTGCAAGTATGAAGGACTGATCAAACGCAAAATTCTTCCGCCCATGGGACTTGTACCATCCATGTTGCCTCCTCATTACAAAGGAAAATGTATTTTTCCGATGTGTCGCTCGTGTGCTGAAACCTCCATCGGACACAAACCGTGCCGTCACGACAACAAAGGATGCACGTTGACAGGAACGTGTGTTAGTGTGGAATTGGTCCATTCTCTCGATCGTGGATACCAGTTGGTAAAAGTGTACGAAATCTGTCACTTCCCCACCACGGAAGAGTACCAATCAAATTGAAACACGCGGAGTTTAAGAAGGGAAGACTAGCTTTTGACAAAGTTATGTTGAATTGTTTGTGGAGAAAACTAGCTCAGCGCGTAATTATACCCAATACAGAATATTTTACGGATCCAAACCGATAATTTCAGTTGTTAGACGATGCATGAAAACTCATCAAAAACATCGAAGCAGTACGAGAAGATTTGGTCATAGTGAATTACGAAAAGACGCTCAACTTTGTCATCCCAACGAGTTTGCCAACGTGGTTATCGCTACTTACCTGCACGTGATAGCCAACGCCCGTTTGAATTTTTATTCTGAAATACCTAGGTAGGCGACAGCGGGCTTTACTGTGACCCAGCCAGCTGTATGTAAAACGATCTACATGTAGGCCAGCACCCGCACATCAAAGACGAATGTCTAGGAGCGTGGAGCGATGAACATCCTGAAGACATCATTTTAACTTTTGCAAGTGGCAGACTCAAGAAGTACGGTTACCAGTACTGAGATAAGGACGGAGAAATCCACACTAAATGAAAAGTGAAAGAACTGCCACTCAACAATCGCTCCAGTCAACTGTTGAACTTTGACGTGCTAAAATTAGCACTGAAGTCAGGAAATGACAGACTTTCTCATCAAAATCCACGATCCATAAAAAAATTACACGTTGGTCAGATTGCCAAGTCGTCAGTAAACCGTTGATAACATGTATCATGTCGTCTGCGAGAAACGGGTGCGACTTCCTGATCACAACACTATATCTAACGGCTACCGTCGAGTATAAAAATTGCAGAGTCGAAGGGATGAGACCGTTCACTAGAGACGACGACATAAGAACAACTATCCTCTACAGAGTTTTCTACACCGAAGAGGGACGAGTGTGACGCTGTGCCCTACGACAAGAACTACCACTTCCTTATTATGGAGAATCATTGATGAAAACAGACCCCAAGATTCTCCTGACCCTGCATGGATGTTGTGATTTTGACAGTAGATTGAATGCTTTCAAAAGGGAAATGGCCGAAATATCTTCTGGAATCCACTGCCAAAACTTGAGACAGAGCAAGATTTATGTGCTTGAGAGAAGGAGACAAAGTTCAGTGCTTCAGTTGTGTGTGAAACTCTACGACTGGGAGCATACAAATCGAGCCTACGAATAACAAGCCAAGCGATGTCCGCGCTATCACTGTATTCATTTGGTCGGTCCATAAAGAGTCTAGGGACTCTCATCATCATCATCGTCATCACCACCACCACCATCATCATCACCATCATCATCATCATCGTCATCATCATCATCATCATCATCATCATCATCATCATCATCATCATCATCATCATCATCATCATCATCACCATCATCATATACACTTCGGAAGAGAACACATTTACAGTTTACCTCCGGAGCTGAGAGAACGCATTTACAGCTATTGGATACGGATTGAAGCGAAACGCAAAGAATTATTACATCCAAAACAGTATAAAACGGATAACCACTGGTATCTCAATGCTATAAAAAGACCGATTGAGGAAGGCTGTAGCAAAGACGTGATAGAGATCTTTCCGTGATTTATTTAGAAGAGTGTATTCGGAGTTTATCTTTGGAAATGACAGAACGAATTGAACAATATTTTGCACGTATTCGAATGAAACATACAAAAAAAAAAACACATTCCAAACGTCATATAATTTGTATCCACTGGCATATGAATGGTATAAGAAGGACGATTGCCGCAAAAAATGTTAAAATGACTAGACTTTGAAAACTTGCTAGCACGTTATAAGAATCTCGATGCCACGACTCCTGCACCAAGTGTTCCAACGAATTTCGTGGGAGAACGTCAATCGAATGATTAAAGATATAGACATAGATGATTACAAGCTGCACCTAGAAGAATTATTTCCATTTTCAACTTAGGACGACGGGTAGTGTGTGAGTGTCTGTGTGTGTAGACAACGAAGAGAGAGCCGCTACAAAAACAAACTAAAAGTAATCTCCCAAAAAATAAAGAAGAGGTAAAGAAGAAGCAGAGGGAAACCATAATAACAGTTGCAAAAAAGAAGTCGAAGACTACGATCACGAAAAGAAATAGATACACTGCAACAAGAACGCGCACGTTCCAACGAACACCTTAGAACAGCAAAAGCAGCAGCAACAAAAGCCCAATCACCCGTGTCAGTATTATCTACTCCAATTTTGATGATGTCAGCTAACCAGATATAATATAAAAGTTTTTTGGGTTAATTTTTGTAAAGACGTTTTCGAAACGGACACCTGTTTATAAAGCTGCTCATCGTCCTCTTCCTTCTTTTGCTGTTACCGTGAAAAAGTGACACCGCTCCCCCAAAAAGATGCACGATAGAACAGGGTATGTTACAAGCTTTTGTCGATGCCCATATTCGAAGAGAGCAAGGGACACAAAGAAGTGGAGGAGTTCGAAGAGAAAAAGACAATGAAAAGGAAAATTCCCAAACATCTTCAGCTGAAACACCCACCACAAAGACAACAAGTAGTCTTGCAGCGAAGTTTATACCCACACATATTCTATAAGAAATGAACGCAAAAAAGATGATGTCAACGCCATCCCCATCAATACAAGAAAAGAAGGAAGTGAACAAAGAAGTGAAAAGAGAACCGATAACACCCGTTTGGCATCGTTGTCGACTCCCATTGTTCTTCGTAAACGGAAAGCATCGCTCCACTGCCACCATCAACAACACCAACAAAAAAGTATATGAAATAGTTTTAACTATTGAGCGTGGACAAACTTTTGTATACCTTTAACTACAGCCATGCACACGCTGCTAGGTACGGAGGAATTCAGAGATTGTATCTTGCTGCAAAAGCCAAACTGGAAAACGTACGTCTTCGAGATGTGCTGCGATGGCTGCAAGAACAATCAAAGAACACGTTACTCAAACAGATTCGACGCAAATCTCCAAGAATTCTGACTGTGGTAGCAGGTATAGATAATAAATGACAAGCAGATTCGGCTAAGCAGTCCCAACTGGCTTCATACAATCGATGCGTTTTCAAAGTATGCTTGGGTTGTACTATTGACATTCAAGACTTTTTCCGAGTTAGTGCGAGCTCTGAATGACGTGTTAAAAAAAAGTGGTTGGCTCCCATCTCGATTGCAAACTTTTCAAGGCACTGAGTTTCTCAATCGACAGTTTCAAGATAAATCGAACGCTTTCAAAGAATATTGAAAGATCGTATGTGGATATATTTTGCACATCGACAGAAACTAAAATACATTGACATGCTACCATGTCTTGTCAAAGGCTACAATCAATTGTACCATCGTATTATCGTGCGCTTAGTAAGTCACGACCCAAAACGAAGTGTATCGTACGCATCAAAGCAATTCACAACCCAAAACGAAGTGTTTCAACGATTGTTTTGGACCACTATAAAATTAGAGATGAACAACAGGTAGATCACAACAGTCGTCCTCATCCAACCCTTGCATTGAAAATGGTATATTGAGTTCACATCGGAAAGTCAAACTCACTTTCGACGAAGGCTATTTACCCAAGTGGATAACAGAGATGTTTCGTGTGACGGCACAAGTCCATGGACGTCACCCACGCGTCTGTAAATTGGAAGATATGAACGGAGACATTTTAGAAGGATTTAAAGTGAATTTGCGATCAGAGCTGGCAAAGAAGAAGGAAACACTATTCACGTATACCGAAAATGTGTTCAAACGCACTATCTTCCCGTCAGCAAAATGTACTCTGACAGTGTGAATATTGATATTCAAGGAGATCTCTGATCAGATATTGTACTCACCAAAGAAAAAATCACTGTTAAACTTCATTTTCTGAAACGAATCTCGAATGACTTGTAACCCATGTATCCAGTGTACCGGGTAGTAGCTCCATAACGAGGATATGGTTTGGGTAGTATGCTCAAATGTGCTGATTCAGACAGGAAAATAGCTCTATAAAATCAAACGACACACATGTTGAAGCAGTTGCACTGATATATATGCAGTAAGAAGGACACGACAAGAAGAGACAGAAAAAGCACTTACACAATAAGGACACGACAAGAAGAGACAGAAAAAGCACTTACACAATAAGGACACGGAAAGAAGAGACAGAAAAAGCACTTACACAATAAGGACACGGAAAGAAGAGACACAGAAAAACACTTACACAATAAGGACACGACAAGAAGAGACAGAAAAAGCACTTACACAATAAGGACACGGAAAGAAGAATAGATTCAGATCAAAAAGAAACTTTGGCATTTTCGAATAATAAATTAAAGACGAAAATGATGCACAAAAGATTCCTGTGAATATTCCAAGATGGAACTCTATCAGTTTGCCATGCCACCTACGATGATGTCCATGCAAGAATCCCAGTGGGTATCACACTATCAAGTGTCGTCCATTGCTAAATATGTTCACTATTAAACTTTGTATTGTATTGTACATTGTATCTCATTTCATTCCCATTTAAAACTTCGGCTTTGTACATGAAGACGACGGAACGCGCTAATAATCAGTCTTTATCGTTAGTTAGTTTGATTGTTTGTTGAAAGGGGCATTAAAGTGTTGATTTGAAAACAAAGCAAAGAAAAACACATGGTCTTTGTGATCATTCGTGTTTTTTTTTTCTCTCTCTCTCTCTCTCTCTCTCTCTCTCTCTCTCTCCAATTAGGTGAAATTTTCCATCACGTCCCAGCATCAAGCATATCAAGCGGCAATTTCGCCAGTCTTACCATTCATCCTCAACAAGTTAAGCTTATAAACTTAAGGCTCTCGGTCTCAGTAGATACATGGAGTAGAGAGAAGTGGTGAAGAGCTGCCAATGTTATGGAACTAGGCCAGAGAAATACTGAAACCCTCATTAAAAAAGGCTCGTCTCAGCGCCAACCAAATTGCTCTGTTCAGGGTCACCCCAGTATTCTAGAAAAGAGAATAATTACCATATTTTGCCATTTTATATGTTTGTGTTTGCATATATATGTATGTTTTTGTTTTTGCATGAAAAAAAGAATACCATATCATAGATCCCTTCCAGATGACTTCTAAATTTGGTTGTAAGAGAGAGAGAGAGAGAGAGAGAGAGAGAGAGAGAGAGAGAGAGAGGGGGGGGGGTGTTAGATTACAAGTATGTGTGTTAGTTATCATACCATACCATCCCTTTTCTCTCCCTGGAGATTGGTTTATAAGTGTGTGGGTGTTGGATTGTAAGTATGAGGGGTTTTTTTTGTTGTTTTTTTTGTTTGTTTTTTTTTTTTGTTAGTGAAAAGGTGTTGGATTGTAAGTATGCGTGTTAATTATTATATCACACCCCGTCTATCCAAAATATTGGTTTGCAAGGATGAGTGATGGTTTGTAAGAATGAGTGTTTCTCATCATACCATAGCCTACCCTTCTGCTCTATGCGCATTGGTTTGTAAGGGCTGGTATTGGTTCGTAAGGATAAGTGTTAGTTGTTATACCATAACATATCATAGAAGTTAGTTTTTAAAAGTGTGTGTTGGGTTGTAAAGACATGTGTTGAATTGTAAGGACATGTGTTGGCATATAAAAGTGAGTGTTTTTCTGTCATTATATTTGTATCTTTTTGTCTCTCCTTATGTTTGTAAGGATTGATGCTTGTTCGTCTCTCCGTGTGTTTGTCGATCTATATGTGTTTGTTTGTTCATTTTCCATACATCGATTTAGAGTCCTAGCCACGTTAAATTTTCACACATCCCCATACTGACCCATCCATTTTAAATATCCATAACTACGATATTAACCCCTTTCACACGTTCAATTCCAATAGCCGAATTGTGATCTCTCCCATGTGTCACGGAATTATATAAATCCTTTTTATTAAATACATGTACTCGGGTTTCGTTTTTCAGTATAACAACGATGCCCGAGAGTGAGTTATGTATATTTTACAATATTTCGAAACAGTGAGTTCGGTTCACCCCATGCCGCACGTGCGAAGTGCTTTCGATGGGAAAAACCGAATGCATCGTCCGTGTATAAATGCCTCACCGTAAGACTAAATCTTTACATTACGGAACGTCTTGTCAGTGAGCAGTCTACTTAAGGACTTGCACGTCATCAGCTGTAGAGGTACGTAAATCGTTTATTAATTTATAGCGTATATTTTTTATGTAGCTTCGGCTTGCGTAGTACAATGCAAATATTTTCTATTCTTGTTTGTATATTTTCTATTCTTGTTTGTTCACTTTTGAACTTGTTCATTGCTTTGTAATGTTTGCCGATAATGTAATTTGTATAACTTACCGTATATAACGTCATTACGTGTTATCGTATATCCCCGTGTCAATCATACTACACGGTGTTAGATTTATTTTCAGCTGTAGAGTTGTAGAGCTGTAGAGATCAGAGTCGACGAGGTCCCAGCTATAGTGGGGACAATAGAAGTTGACTAAAGCTAACCATAGCAGCCGTGGAGCTGAATAAACAGTGGGTTGCTTGAATACCAGGTGATCGGGCGTTGTTGACCCATTGGTGGGCGTGGATCGCTTGATTGACCAGTCCGACTAGCAGCCAAGTATGCTAGTGATGGAGTGTTTGCGAGTCACTCCATATATGTCATCTTTTAGGCGTGGGCTAATTTTGGGTTTTTGTGACACCCAGTGGTTTGGGAATGTAAGATATATCGCATGATATCTATCCCATTTCGTTTGCACCACATTTTATTATTTTAATAAAGTGCCTCATGTTTCATTATTTGAGAGTAGGCATTTTTGCTATATGAGTAAAATACATCATTTTTGCTATATGAGTAAAATACATCATTATGCTGTCTGAGCAAAACACATCATTCCAGCCTCATGTTTCATTATTTGAGGGTATACATTTTTGCTATATGAGTAAAAACACATCATTTTTGCTATCTGAGTAAAACACATCATTCCTTTCATCGTGTGAGATGAATCATTAGCCTTTATCATTGCACTGTGTATTTATTTATTTGTGTTCATATTTGGGTTACCGTATTAGGTTCGTGCGGATTATGTTAATTAGTCCAATATTTGGACCCTACACACGCACGTATTAATCATAACCTTTCTTCCCATTCAAGTCATTCATCAATAAACATTGCATTTTTATCACCGTCAACAGTGTTCTGTTGTAAATCCGAAATCCAACCCGGTTATCTTGTTACACCATGTTTAATTACCACAGAGGGCTATAGTGTTCTATCCTCGTGTTAAATTCTCAAAGAGGGTCATATCGACTCATCAGGTTAAATTCTCATAGAGGGCCATAACATAATGTTAAATTTCATAGAGGGCTAGAGACAGCCCTCCATGTTGAACTTGTAGAGGTTACAGTAACACCCATAATGTTAAATTCTATAGACGGCCATAATCCCAACCCAAACTGGAATATATATATATATATATAGGTAATGGTCAAACGGATGATTCTACCAAGTGAATGTATGTGTGTACAACGTTCGTTTGTCGTTTTATTCATTATACAATTGTAACGTGCATCATACCAGAGACCTGGTACTGAGAAGATTATGAAGTTACTGGTTCGTACCGAACAATTAACCTACATTTATTTCAATTTACGGCGAAAGTAACTGCTGATGCGTGTGTAAACAGATCCGGGGTCAATCAGAAATAAATTAACATGATCGATATGTAACACGTGCTGCATTGTGAACAATTGGGTTGAAGATTTACCTGGATACTGCACGTGATTTTTATTATATGTTCACTACAAGTGAGGGAAATGTACATTATGATTGTTTTGCTTACCTGTATGGAAATTGCAATTTTTTGGTAAGAAAATCTGTGCAGATTCTTCTGCTAATACCGTTCGTTTTGACGGACAAACGTTTTGGTTTTATTTATATCTAATCGACTGTGTCCGGGGCAACCAAGCGCGCAGCAAGATTTACATTCAGCTCAAGTCGGAACTTTAGTACGGTATATTGTTCATATCATCTACGCACTGGAACGTTGCTACACTTTGGAAGTGCTCAGTTAGTACAAAACCTGTAAATGTATATGTTCTATGGAAAGATAGGTCAATTTTCATATGATTATGTATGTCAAAATTCATTAAAATACGTTGACAATCCCTTGACAATTAGCCTTAATTAGTTGGTTAAATCAGTGCTAATTTTTGTGAACGAGGAAACTCGGTCTAGTATCGGCTTCTGAAACTTATAATCATGTGCAAAACTATTAAACGTTTTCAGCTCATTCTATTCCACAGGAACCAGGATTTAGGTTGCAAACGACTAAATAAAATCCGAATGCAACATGCGAATTCTACATATACCAAAAATGTACAAAATGGAATGACACTCCATCTTGCCATCGTTTTGTGATCCATTAGTAACGCGCCATATGTAAACTTCTGTATAATTAAAGACAAACAATGGTTTCCACTTCTCAAGGATCTGTGGATTACGAAGAAAATTTGAATTAGATGGATTTGGATATCTGGTTACATCAGTCATCTTGTCCTGCTAAAATACGGCTTCGACACCAGAATAATGTCCTGGAAATCAAACGGCCGATCCTGTACAAGCAATCAAAAATAATTATTTTTTAAAATAGAAACATATTTTGAAACACATCTAACTGATTTACTCCTGAACACAGGAAAGAGCTATGTTGATTTAGAACATACATTCTTTATTTACATGATGAAATGTTAATCGGAAGTCGTTAACAAAAGTTGTGTCTGTGTGTAACTAAAGTAATTGTCTCTTTTTTTCAAACTGTTTCAGAAATCAGGAAAAAGTTTATATAATCTCTTAAGACATCCTGATAAAAAGAAAGTGATAAATCTGCCAAGTACGGATTATAAATTGCTACTTTTTAGATAACAGTGGTGTACTTGAAGATCTGAGGACGCTAATTGTGGTAAAACGGATACTTGTGACAGTGTAACCATTATTGACGTCCTCAAGGGGCTTGGTGTGTGTGTGTGTGTGGAGGGCATCTCTAAAGTCTAGAATCCTTAATATCTGAGTCGACCTCAGTAAGTACGGTGGACTCGTATATTGGGAATTCTAAAAAAATCCAAAAACAACCTCAGTCTTAAATCGTGTTTTGACCAATCATACTAGGTGTCTATTGTGTGTATGAAAAGATGCACATCAATCATCTCTAAAATCCCAACCAGTAAAAATATGCTGGGGCGAGACGGTGAGGTGTCCACATAGAAAGGAAATCATGATCCTTAATATGTACTGCTGCATAAAGTCATTTGGTATTATGTAATTAGAATTCTTAATATTTAAGTCCATCTCAGTAGGTAAACTGAAGACCTGTATTGGGGATGCTGTAAATGTTCCGGTGAACATGCACTATCTGAAATGTTGCAGCATCCTCATCTCAGAGAATAGAATTCAATCATACTGTCAGACTCTTTTCCACATATAGAAGCCTGAATTTTAGGCTCTCACCTTATAAATTATTTATTTTTGGATAATTTACTTGCATGCAAATTAATCTCGGTTTCCATGTACAAATTTATATTACATGGACAAGGTGGTAAAGGAAAACAAAATACTACATCTGTATGTATTTCATTAAGTTATCTACCTTACGCCATAATATATAAAGAAATAAAATCACATCTTCAGTGCTTGTTTATGAAAATAACGAAAAGATGTAGTGTGAAATATTATATTAGCCATCAGACGTGATGTAAATATAAGTACAAATGATTTAATAATTTCTTACCACAAGGATAAAAAGATTTAAAAGTTAAACAGGTATTTTTATTTCATCCTTAACTTAAGTTTATGTGTAGGACCGATATAAATAACATGCATCTATATAATTTAAAATATTTACCCTTTATTTTAGATGACCACATAAAAACAAATAGAGACAAACAGTTGTATTTTCCTTTTAAATATGTATTATGCATTAAATTGATTATTAATTAATCAATCAGTTATACATATTTAAAGGAAAATAAAACTATTTGTTTCCATTTCTTTATATATGTTCTGCTGTTATATATTTCAATAGAGACATATGTATCTTAATGATCCAGTTTAATATATATTTTATTTTGTCATTTTTCCATGCTATTTATGCATTTAACACATTATATATAATCGTAGCTAGAACGTCTCAGAATGATTTACGCTATCAATTTCTTTTTTTAATTATTTTTTTTATATCATTTTGTTTATAACGTTAATCTCTTAGAAACGAAAGGGATTGAATGACGTAAACAATGATTTGAATTCAGTCTGAAGAAACAAGAAAGCGAAACCAGTAACGGATTTTATGTGTTTGTGTTGTTTATTTTAAATAAATATTTATTTCATATGGGAATGCACACTGTTTCATCTGAAGTTTCAGTTCTTGGAAAGGCTGTAGTAGTACAGGTACCTTGGGATTGTCCAATGTGGCACTGCCGACACATATTTGTTTAAGGTACGGTAATAAAACCTTCTCTTCTCAATTTTCTCTTCTTTGTTGTTGTCTCTTTTGATTCCTTTATTATAAGTTACATGTCCCTTTTGGATGCACATTTTCCTCCTGTTTTTAACTTCCTTTGACTTGCTATACTTATTATTTTTCCTTGGCATTTCACTGTACTTTTTTTCCCCAAAAATTAAAAAAGCGCGTAGAAGCTGTGATCTACCATATTTGGTGACAGAATGGCAATAAGCCTGAATTTTATTCACCATACTAGCGAGGAAAGCTTTCTATTCATGTTACATAGAGGATGGAGGAGGCTGACCTGCGTTAGGAGGCTGACCTATGTTCATAGGAGGCTGACCTATGTTCAAAGGCTAATGTTCATATAAGGCTGACCTATGTTCAAACCTATGTTCAAAGGCTAGTGACCTATGTTCAAACCTAGGTTCAAAGGCTAGTGACCTATGTTCAAACCTATGTTCAACGGCTAGGGTTAGTGACCTTATGTATCTGCAGTCAGTTAAGTGTTAATGCTAGCAACAGTAATGTAAAAGGTATTGATTTGAAAACCCCTCCTAGCAAGATACCTACCGTCATTGGGGGTCAGGTAGAAAGACCTAGATCGTTTGGTAAACCAAGTTTAGAAATCGACTCAGATGTTATTGCTGGACATGGGGATGCTTATGACAATGATGAGAACGTTGTATTTGAAGGTGTGGTTAGACGTAGAACAAGGCGCTTTTATGTTGGTGGTATTGGCGTCAAATCTACTGCTGAAGGCCTCAGTAAATTCTTGCAAGAATACGATATAGAGCCGTTATCAATAAAGTTAATCCACAGTAGACGTAATTGTCTATCGGCCAAGCTGACTGTTTATAATTCAGACTGCTACACTGTTGAAAATGATGTAACATGGCCAAAAGGTGTTTATGTAAGGAGGTGGTATGGGAATCAATCCTGGCGAGATAGGTTGAACAATCGCGATCAGGAGGCAAATGAAGGTTCAGGAGGCGATATTCCATGACTAGGGCGACACAGTCAATTGTTCATAAATCTGCCATTATATACTGTCGTAAGTTAATGTGTTTTGTCATTTTTGTCATTTTAGTCATGCTTTCACACTGCATAAGTATTAAGATGCCTATATTGCAAGTTAATATGAATCTTAATATACTGAGCTGGAATGTTAGAGGAATTATGTCCTCTGCTCTTAGCTTTAGTGCAATGCTGGATAAATATAATGTTGATGTAGCTTGCATAACTGAACATAAACTATTACAGAACATACTTCCATTTTGCGATTCTATTCGTTCTGATTATAAATGCATCGCTAAGGCAGAGGATATTTCCTCTAATAGCACGTTAATAAAATGTGGTAAAGGAGGAGTTGCAATCTTCTGCAAAACCTCTCTCATGAGATATGCTAACTTCATAGATGACGTTAAAAGTGACAGAATTGTTGGCATAGAATTCAAATTTCCAGATATGCAAAATGTATATATTTTTTGTGTATATATGCCGACCCTACTGTATGGCATAGATTGTTACAGGGCGCAAATTGAGTTGATTCAAAATCTGTATGATCAGTACTCACAGCTGGGTAACGTGTATTTTACAGGGGATTTCAATGCAGTAGCTGAACCAGACACTTTTAGAGATTACAAAGACAGGGTATTTCATGAGTTCTTGCGATATAATAATCTAGTGAGTGCTGGACATTTAATAATATGCACTGGTTCCCGTTATACATTCACCCCAGCAAGAACGATGATTGATCATTTTGTACTGTCGGATCAATGCATAGGTAGCTTACGGAGTGTGCACATTGTTTCAGATTACGAAGAGCACGTGATATCTGACCACCTCCCTATCCTTACTTCCCTTCGAACAGTGACCTGTGGGAGAGACTTCAGACAGTCTATAAAGAGAAATAACATAGCTTGGAATAAATTAGACGCCGATACATTGAAAAATTATCAAACTGAGCTGGACCATCGCCTGAAAACTTTTGATATAGATACTATTTCGGACAATGTTGATAGATTTTACGGGCACATTGTTAATGCAATACAGCAGTCAAGCGACATCACGCTTCCAAAGTCCAAATTCAATTATCATGCCAAACCATACTGGTCAAATGAACTCAAAGAAGCACATAAACTTCAAAGACAAGCTAGGTATATTTGGATAAATGAGGGAAGACCGAGGGGTGGTCAATATAATTCTTACAGAGAATATAAAGATAAGAAGAGAGACTTTAGAAACCTTCAAAAACTAGCTGTGGAAAAATATATGGGTGAGGTATATGAAGAAATTGAAACAGCACATGAATGCGATGTAAGGCACTTTTGGAAAGTGATCAATGTTAAGAGAGGGAACAATATAAATTTTTGTCAGGAACTATCAACTGATGGAGTTTGTGTCCGTGATGATGCTTCCATTGCAAATGGCTTTGCCAGATACTATGAGGACATTCACACGCCAAATTTTAGCCATAGTTTTGACGAAAACTTTTATGAATTTATAGAGAGAGAATTAAATCGGGCTCTACAAGATGGAGCAAGCCATATCGAGGCCTTACAGACCAGTATCAGTGTAAATGAAGTAAGAGAAAGCATTAATAGTCTAAAGAAATCAAAAGCATCAGGCCATGATCGAATTTGCAATGAACATTTGATCTATGGCAGCGATTACCTCATAGAGTGTATGACAATTTTATTTACTCAGATGATTGATCAATCTTACATACCTGTAGACTGCAAAAAAGGGTTAGTAATACCACTGTACAAAGGTAACAGAAAATCAAAGAACTCCCTCGAAAGTTACAGGCCTGTTACTTTACTGCCTGTTATCTACAAAACTTTTGAGAAAATTATTCATGAACGTTTGGTAACTTGGCTCAAAGATTTTAATTCTAATATACCCAGTTCACAACAACATGGTTACCAAAAAGGTTTAGGCTGCATAACAGCGAGTTTTTCGCTGTTGCAATCAGTACAATATAATGTAAACATGGGTTCACGGGTTTTTGCTGCTTTTCTTGATACAAAAAAGGCATTTGATACCGTGTGGCACAAAGGGTTACTTTTTAAATTATTCATGTTGGGAATTACGGGTAAATCCCTTTTGATATTTTTTAACATGTATATAAATTTACAGAGCAAAGTCCTTGTCAATGGGCAATTTTCAGACTGGTTCTCAATTGGCCAAGGAGTGAGACAAGGGGGTGTTTTATCATCCTTGATGTACACAATATTTATAAATGACTTGCTGCTCCAGTTAGAGAATAGTGGATTTGGAGCAAAGATTGGATCCTTAGCTGTGGGAAATCCAACCCTAGCTGATGACATTTCACTTTTGGCTATATATCCTAGCAATCTACAAAAGCTGTTAGATATAGCATACGCCTACAGCAATAAGTGGCGATTTGAGCTTAGTGTCACAAAGTCATACATTATCATTTTCGGTCCCCAATACAAGAATTATGTCAATATGAAATGGTATCTTGGGCCGTCATGTTTGCCGGTTACTGATTCGGCAACACACCTGGGACACCGGATTAACTCAAAGCTGACGTCGCATGACGCAATACTCGATGCATGCAAGAAAGGGAAAAAATCTTTTCACGGTCTGTTTGGTATTGGCATTAAACCTAATGGTTTAAATCCTTTGGTTGCTGCAAATGTGATCAAAAAGGTAATTTTTCCTTCAATGTTTTATGGAAGTGAATTATGGTTTAATATTTCAAAAAGTGACCTCTCTTCATTGGATAAAACTCTGAGGTATGTTGCCAAACATTTACAAGGCTTCCCAACACATACAAGATCAAACATCGCTCTGGGAATGTTAGGATGGACATCAGCTCAGTCCGAAATTGATAGAAGAAAATTGATGTTTTTACACAGATTGTGTTTGATGCCTAATAACGTACATACTAAACGTGTGTTTAACGTTGCGTTATTTTACTTCATTTTGAGCGGATGCATGTCAAGCTACGGGTTAATTTCAAATCTATATTATACGTTAAAGAAGTTTGACTTGCTTGAGTATCTAACTGATTATTTGCAGCATTCCGAAATTCCAGATAAACAAAATTGGAAAGAAATTGTAAGGTCAAAAATTGCAGGTCTTGAAAATAGCCTCTGGAGAGTTCGTATGTCTAATCAAGCAGATTTTGATAGATTCTCTTCGATACACGAATCCTTGCGACCTGCCTCAGTATGGCAGTCTGCTAAAACCAGACAGCACACTAAGGTATTTACATATGTAGCTAAACTATGGGCTGCTGTTCCTCAAACACAGCTCGATATGTGTATTCGATGTGGGAATGTTTATACAGACTTGATACTTCATTGTTGTGTTGCTTGTCCTTATATGTCGGATTTCAGAAACTCTTTCTGGGATTTCCTGACATAACTTTCCACTGAGCCTGCATATTACGTTATTTAATGCAGAAGATGAGCTGCTACTGCAATATCTTCTAGGTAAAAGGTTACCAGCAGGTGTAATCGACAAAGAAAACTCCAAGTTATTCGCCCTGTATGCAGCATACTTTGTCATGCAGTGTGCAGCTATCTTCTGCAAATAAGGCACTTAAACTTGCAACTTATGCAGCTGAGGAACACTTTAATGATGGATATACTGTAAGAATCTATGTTCTAGTATTCTATTTTATATCATAGACGAACAATGTTATGATATTCACACTTTAGATCTCTTGACATTATTGTATGTACGAAGTAATTGATGTTGGTTCTACGGCGCCCCGGATTCACAGTTTGCTTTTTTTTTTTTTTTTTTTTTTTTTTTTTTTTTTTTTTTTAAATTCGTGTTTGTTTGTTTTGTATTCATTTCTTTATTCTGGTACTTATTTTTTGATTGTATTCAGATGATTTATTGTTATATCATGCAATCTTCTACGGAAGGAAATAAAGATGATGATAAAGATGATGATATATTTCAATAGAGACATATGTATCTTAATGATCCAGTTTAATATATATTTTATTTTGTCATTTTTCCATGCTATTTATGCATTTAACACATTATATATAATCGTAGCTAGAACGTCTCAGAATGATTTACGCTATCAATTTCTTTTTTTAATTATTTTTTTTATATCATTTTGTTTATAACGTTAATCTCTTAGAAACGAAAGGGATTGAATGACGTAAACAATGATTTGAATTCAGTCTGAAGAAACAAGAAAGCGAAACCAGTAACGGATTTTATGTGTTTGTGTTGTTTATTTTAAATAAATGTTTATTTCATATGGGAATGCACACTGTTTCATCTGAAGTTTCAGTTCTTGGAAAGGCTGTAGTAGTACAGGTACCTTGGGATTGTCCAATGTGGCACTGCCGACACATATTTGTTTAAGGTACGGTAATAAAACCTTCTCTTCTCAATTTTCTCTTCTTTGTTGTTGTCTCTTTTGATTCCTTTATTATAAGTTACATGTCCCTTTTGGATGCACATTTTCCTCCTGTTTTTAACTTCCTTTGACTTGCTATACTTATTATTTTTCCTTGGCATTTCACTGTACTTTTTTTCCCCAAAAATTAAAAAAGCGCGTAGAAGCTGTGATCTACCATATTTGGTGACAGAATGGCAATAAGCCTGAATTTTATTCACCATACTAGCGAGGAAAGCTTTCTATTCATGTTACATAGAGGATGGAGGAGGCTGACCTGCGTTAGGAGGCTGACCTATGTTCATAGGAGGCTGACCTATGTTCAAAGGCTAATGTTCATATAAGGCTGACCTATGTTCAAACCTATGTTCAAAGGCTAGTGACCTATGTTCAAACCTAGGTTCAAAGGCTAGTGACCTATGTTCAAACCTATGTTCAACGGCTAGGGTTAGTGACCTTATGTATCTGCAGTCAGTTAAAAGTGTTAAAAGTCTACACTTTGTAATAAGATTAGGTCATGTCCACCTGTCCCTGATGTCAAGTTCTGTGACTACTAAACAAATATAAAGTCCTTTAGTTTAGATTAAATCTCTTTTTTGAATTAGGAGAAGTGCATACTAATTAGTACGTTGACATGTGACATGGTTATTACATAATATGACAAAATGGTATTTGTTCAATAAGTCTTTATATGAATAAAACTCAACTTATAGTGAAGCAATTCATTTTATTAAAAATAATGATTTTTTTTAGTAACGCACAAGTATGACAACATCATTTGAAACAGCTCAATGACATTTTCATACACATTGATATAGGACATAGTGTAGTATCTCATACAAATTATTTTGACAAGCGCGACTAAGTACACTTGTTACTTATACAGTCTAGAGCTATATTATAAATTACTTTTAAAACTAAGGTTGGTGTAATAAATTCTGGCTTTCATGCCAGATAAATAATGCATGGCTCGTGTTAAAACAGTTCTGACAAGTCTCAGCATCAAAACTAACTTTCACTGTTTCATATGTCTCTTGAATATCTCTTGGCTTTTTGTGCTTAGTGTTAGTTTTGTGGATGTAAATTGTTTCGTACCCTGACGAAGGGCTTGTTTAGCTCACTGGGAAACTGTTATGTATATGCGCCGTTATCAATTTTTGTGTCAATATATATATATATATAAGATTCGTAGTGTCGCTAGGCACAACAAAAAACCTTGTAAGTAGTGTAATATCACGTCATGTTTCTTTAAATTATGGATATACTGTACTTTTGGGTGATTGGCAATAACTTGGCACGGGTTTGTCTTCCATTGTCAATGCTGGTCCAAATTGTCCTTTTTAGTCATAGTGTTTTTACCTCTTTTCAAGTCCTTTACACTACTAGTATTTAGTATAGTATATCCATTTTCTGAGATTCATGGTTACGTTCCTTTGTGAATATATTCACAAAAAGTCTCCACAATAGTGTAATTCTACTGAGAAATTGCATGTGTAGGTTAACCTAGGTTACAGTCCGTTTTAGATCTCCAGATTGACGGCCTAGGCACATGAGAAAATTGAGCGCAGCCCTGTGCTTTACCCCTTGGATACAATGGGCTAATGTTTCACGTTTGATAACTCTGATCAAGTTGTCCCGAAATTGACTGCATCCTTGCCTCGTTTTGGATAAGGTCAACGTCATGTGTAAATTGGTTATTAATAGGATTAATCATCACCGAAAACACCTCGCATGTCGCCAGGCGTCGATATCGCCACAATGTTCCGTGATACTGAATATTCGAGAAAGATATAGCAAAAACATGCTACAAGCTATTTATTAATATAGTTTATTCCACAGGTGGCTGACGCAAGCTTAATGTTAAAACAAGCAATAGCCCAGTTCGATAACATTATTTACCTCCCTTAAAGAGTAACTGCAGAGTTATCATTCTTGCAATGAGCGTACATTAGTCACTTCCGGGGAGCATTGTAACAATGGATTTAAATAAAGGAAGAAGCTATCCATCAAATTTAAACGTTAGCAATGCTAAAGTTCTCGACCTGAGGCGATTTTTAGGAGACCGTGGTTTACCTGTGTCAGGTTCTAAGAATGAACTAATTGAGCGAGTAAAAGGTGCACATAAAATAGGAAAAACACCGTTGCAAGTGTTGAGGAATCGCGACGAAAATTTCGCTGAAGAACGTAAGCTTGAACGGCTGGTGTCACCGTTAGGAGAAAAACTTCCAGATTTGTCGGAGCTCAAGTCCAAGTGGTCAGACAACATAACATCAATTCATGTGTTACAAACAATGACCTTTACAACCACCTTCTTCTAATTAACAGCAGGACGTTTGACAACTAGCCAATTGGTGCAAAAAGGCAGTTAAAAGCTAAAGTGTTTTATGCTGACAGACATTTACATTCAGTGAAATTCCACGAAATAGAAAGGACGTTGTCTCACTGTTATGTGAAAGCTATTGTGATGCCATCAATTCCAACTCAGAAAGAGAATAAAAAGGACTATGTTGTGTTTTCCAGTCTGTCAAAAATAACTGGTCAAGTTCATCCAGCTGGTTGTGATTGTGAGGCAGGGTAAGTAGTATTACATATGTAGTCATTTCAAATAAAATTTCTACAAATACTTTATTTATATCTATTAATATACATTTCTTAGGCTTTATTTTGTCAATCTGTGGCATGCTTGTTCTAATTTACAATTTTAAAATATGACGTACAACTAAATTTAAATGGTCATTGATTGATTTTAGTGTATAATACCATTTTGTAAACAACTTTTCTTGATAGCCAATCCAGTTAACCAATTCAATTATTTCCCTTCATTTCATTTGTCACAGCTTGTACGGTATACTGCATTATATATATATATATATATATATATATATATATATATATATATATATATATATATATATATATATATATATATATATATATATATATACACACCCATGTAGGTGTAATGTTTTATAAATAAAACAAAATTTATTACAAATAGAAACATGTGTCCGAGAGAAGGTTTTAATGGAACAATTACCATGTGCTATGAACATGGAGGACATTAATATCTTAGTTCATTGTAATTCAAAGGATTGCAAAATCTGTGAGTGTGTCATGCATATGTTGCTCTGTTTCCTTTAATCATTATCTGGGTTTTTTTTCCAGTGATGGAGAAGCCTGTAACCATGTAGCAGCCTTACTCTACGGACTAGTTGACATGACAGAGAAGAAGAAAGACGGACTTGATGCTTCAACCTCAAAAGATTGCCTCTGGAACAAGCCATGAGCCAGAAAGCTAAGTCCAAAACAAGCAAAAGACCTGATATTCAAGAAACAAAAATCCTGTGGATCCATCAAAGGAAAAAGCTTTCAAACATATGATGCACAAATACGGAACATACAAAATACACCGAAACCTGTAAATATCCAGACCTTAAGTGATAAACTTCAAAAGTGTAATCCACATGCAGGACATTGTTATTGGTATAGTACCCTGCAAGATTCTAAAGTTTTTTACTCGTTCAGTTGCCATTTCAACATAAATTCTAAGGTTGGCTATTCGCCGAGTCTCCTCCACTTCCCTACGTGTAAATCGTTTGTGTTTAAAAGGCGGTATTATCAACTGGAGTCCTCTTGGTGTTGGCATATCGGCAATTACAAATCCTTTGTCTGCCATAATGGCATCTCCACGTTCACAGAGGTCTAGAATTCCACATGATCGTGTAATTTGCTTGTCACTGATGCTTCCAGCCCAAAGCTCAGACTCAAAAGTTATTATCCCAGATGGACTTATTCCGAGCAAGTCTTTGTATGTCATGTGAGATTTGTAGTGTGAGTACATTAATGATTTGTTGATCAAAGACTGAGGATTTTCGGTAAAAGGTTCAGTGCACTCAATGATTACTCGGGTTTGGGGATATGTTGTTCTAAATTTATTAGGCATTGTTCTTTCAACCACTGACTTGGTTGGCCAGGTTAATAGAACTGACAACTTTACATGTAAGTAATCTATCCATTTATTTATGATAACTGAGCATGTTGACTTAGAGATGTGAAATCTGGCAGCGATATCTCCAACAAGAAGTCCCAGACGTAACCGCATCAAGACTAAAAAGAATTCATAAATGACTCGAAGTTGTCGTGGACGCCCTTTTTTCTGTCCAGAACCTGTTCTTGCTGTTTAAGATTCTGCATCATCCATTTCATCAAACAGTGCACAAAATGTACCAGCATTAGGGAGTCCAGTATAAAACATTACAGCTGAATCTTTGTCAATGTACCAGCATTAGGGAGTCCAGTATAAAACATTACAGCTGAATCTTTGTCAATGTACCAGCATTAGGCAGTCCAGTATAAAACATTACAGCATTAGGCAGTCCAGTATAATACATTACAGCATTAGGCAGTCCAGTATAAAACATTACAGCATTAGGCAGTCCAGTATAAAACATTACAGCATTAGGCAGTCCAGTATAAAACATTGCAGCATTAGGCAGTCCAGTATAAAACATTACAGCATTAGGCAGTCCGGTATAAAACATTACAGCATTAGGCAGTCCAGTATAATACATTACAGCATTAGGCAGTCCAGTATAAAACATTACAGCATTAGGCAGTCTAGTATAATACATTACAGCATTAGGCAGTCCTGTGTAAAACATTACAGCATTAGGCAGTCCAGTATAAAACATTACAGCATTAGGCAGTCCAGTATAAAACATTACAGCATTAGGCAGTCCAGTATAAAACATTACAGCATTAGGGAGTCCAGTATAATACATTACAGCATTAGGCAGTCCAGTATAAAACATTACAGCATTAGGCAGTCCAGTATAATACATTACAGCATTAGGCAGTCCAGTATAATACATTACAGCTGAATCTTTGTCAATGTACCAGCATTAGGGAGTCCAGTATAAAACATTACAGCATTAGGCAGTCCAGTATAATACATTACAGCTGAATCTTTGTCAGCAATGTCCTCAAAAGCAATATCTAGCAGTTTACATTGAATTCCAACATCAAACTTCTTGACCATATTTGAGTGCTGATCAATATTGTCAGTCTGAGTTAATGCTGACACAGTTTTCACTCTTGTTTGTGCTGCTGTGTCTCTTTTAATAACTTCCATGATTGTATTTCCTTCATTAACTAACTCTACTGTTTGCTCACATTTGTCTAACAATTTGGACAACTGGTTATAATTATATTCTCCACAATAGTCATGAAAATGCAGGGACACAAATCGGGTAGACTCATATCTAACTTTAAAGTCCTTGACTCAGTCGCATCACTCTCATCAATCTCCATTTTGATTTCATTTGGCTGTGCAATGTCATCCTTCAAAATAATACTTATAGTTTTTGTAGGGAAATACAGCTCAGTATGGTCTGGCTTGTCTGTTGACTCTGACATCTGTGAAAAGAATAAGAAAATACTTGTGAACAAATTTTATTGAAGAAATATATAGTATGCCAAATAATTGCAATTTTACTGCTTGACAATCCAATTGAAAAATCCTTGCCATCAGCTTAATTCATCAGTCATTTCATCCCCGCCCCCCCCCCTTCCCAAATTGTTGTCCAAAGATGGAGTAATATAAAATATTTAGCTACATTAAAATGAACTTATTCCTACAAAATGAAATTTTAACATTAATCAGATTTGCTCTTAGCGTTTTGACTCGAGTACGTTTCATTTTAGGCACGTTTCGACTTTTTATCGAGAATCAACCTAGTTTTGGACATCAGTATATAAGCACAAACACATATCTAAAAAACAGAAAATTTATCAAACTTACAGATGATGTTCCAAATAATTTTTTCTTTGAGTGAATCTGGAAGACTGAAGGGACGTTGTGTTGAGAAGTCATCCGTCCATTCACGAAATGTGTTGAACATAGGTGGGTATTGGCGTTGAAATGGAAGTCTTTCATCACTCTTTTTACACGTCTTATCCATGTTTTCCGTCGTGTTACATCTGAAGGAAATTTGTGTACAACAATGGATTGCCCATCAACTATTTTTCCGCGGAAATTTGAACAAACGGAGCAGTAATGTCTCCTTTTCTCGCTTGATCTTGGTACACTAGCCATTGTTGGAAATTGCTCCCCGGAAGTGGCGGTTTATACTTTTCTTATCGTCAGCAATGGTGAGCACGTCAAGGGACGTAATTTCAAGATGCACTTACCGAACTGGGTTATAGCGTGAAGAACAAAAATACCGAGTGACAAAAGTTACTCAGATCAATGCTATGACCCGCTTTGACACTGGACCATACCAATTCTAATATATATAAGGTTAGTAACTTCAAAGTACTTCGTTCCACACCTGACCCTCGATCTCAGGCTGTTCTTCCAGTTCATGAAGACACTCGGCCATAACCCATAGCTAATTTTAGTACTGATATATTTTTTAATTCATCAAGCCGTCGTTTACTCTTCTGCTTTTGACCAAACTCAAGTTACGGGCCTCAAAACATAAGAATAACTCGAATTTTTGCCTGGTTCGACAAAGTTACGCTCGTCTACGGATTGCAAGTACTCACAGGGATATGCGACTCTACAAAACATTCCTTCATCAATTTGAGAACAGAGGTAGATGCAAAGGTAAGTTTGTTTCTACTTACCATTCACTAGAATCAACTCTCGGAGTGCTATTCCATGGAAGAATTACATATTTCCAAAAGTTCACTCACTTCTGATTCCGTGCACTCCATTGTTCAAAATCTCATGACTGAAAAGCTCCATGGCGAAACACAAAAGTCAGCGGCGAAAGCTGATTGGCACAAAAAGTTACAACTTACATTTTTTGCCAATTAAATAAACAGAATTTACTGTACCCATTATTTAACTTATCTTT
Source organism: Margaritifera margaritifera (assembly GCA_029931535.1). Taxonomy (NCBI): domain Eukaryota; kingdom Metazoa; phylum Mollusca; class Bivalvia; order Unionida; family Margaritiferidae; genus Margaritifera; species Margaritifera margaritifera. Next base: position 2,085,945 of record JAQPZY010001481.1, read on the forward strand.
TTAAATCGAAATGGTATGTATTGCAATCATGTTCATTTTCTGTAGTAACTTATGAGTCAAGCAGCTTTTGCCGCTGACTCGTGTGTGTTTAGTAGACTTGCATATCTCTGTTAAGTACTAGGAATTGGTAAGCAAGAGTATCTTTGTTGGACCAGCAAAATATTCGCACAGTTCTTACGTTTCGGGACGTACAACTTCAGTTTGATTCAGCGCTGAAAAGTAAACGCTGGCTTGATGAATTGAAAAATATATCAGGAGTAAAATGAACTAATGATTGTGGCTGAGTGCCTTCGTGGACGGGAATAGTAGCCTGAGATCGAGGGTCATGCGTGGAACGGAGTGCTTTGAAGTTACTAACCTTGTCAAAGCGGGTCATAGCATTGATCTGAGGGAATTTTTTACTCTCGGTATGATTTCTTTCCCCTCAGGTTATTGCTTTTTTTCAACATTAGGATTGCGTCATCCACCTGTGATTGATTTCATCGTGTTGAGAATGATGTTCCCGTAGAATTAACATTGCTATAATAGTCCTTATACACACGGTATATCTTGTTCTGTTACAGTGCTATAATAGTCCTTATACACACGGTATATCTTGTTCTGTTACAGTGCTTATACACACGGTATATCTTGTTCTGTTACAGTGCTTATACACACGGTATATCTTGTTCTGTTACAGTGCTTATACACACGGTATATCTTGTTCTGTTACAGTGCTTATACACACGGTATATCTTGTTCTGTTACAGTGCTTATACACACGGTATATCTTGTTCTGTTACAGTGCTTATACACACGGTATATCTTGTTCTGTTACAGTCCTTATACACACGGTATATCTTGTTCTGTTACAGTCCTTATACACACGGTATATCTTGTTCTGTTACAGTCCTTATACACATGGTATATCTTGCTTACAGTGCTATCGAACTATTTTTAAACTTCTATACGACTTGAATGTCAAACGATAACACATTATATATTACTGCATAATAGAATTTCTACTACGGAAGCTTATTAAAGTGTCAGTAACATTACTACGATAATACATAAATGTGTACAGTACGCAACATCCATTATATTATTCTTACACGGAGCATTCATTATATGTATATTCCCTTTAGAGAGACCTTTGCCGACAACAAGGAAGAATTCCATTCTTATTACAAATACTGTGTGTATTGCATCCACATTTTTTTTTAAAGGGGGGGGGAGCTGTCTTAAGTTCTGTTTGGGAATGCAGCTTTATGCTCCTACATTTTTAGAATAACTATTTCGCATTGAATTTTACCCATCTTCCTAATAAAATAAATCTCTTTTTCGATTCATTTTCGTCTTTGAAAATAAATAAATAACTTCATTGTCTTTTTGTAATGATATTTCGTGACAGATTGTAGTGTAATCTATAGTTAACCTTTTTCGTATTTTCATAAAATATCTAGTCGAAAAAGATGTAGCATTTAAAAAATGAAGTATTTTTCTGTGTGTTTTATAACTCAAACATCTGAAGACAATAATAAAATAGATGATGATGATGATTTTCTTTTTCTAATATTTAAATTGATTGGCAGAATTGATTGGCAGAAGAATCTGGGCATATTGGTTGCATACATGTATCTTTACCATTAAATTTCGAAGGCATGCTGTACTGATTTTTATCTCTCTGAAGTGTGATCTTGATTCTCACTCTTGATATATATTATACACATAAGACTCTTCTTTAACAAGAGTCTCTTAAAATAGATATCAATATACTTGTCATAGAGCTTAGCTGCATGGGTCTATTTGATTCCTTTAGCCGTCACATCCTTAGATTAAATATTTCCCGACATTCAAAATATTATTTTCTGTTACCATGAACGTAGCCGAGGACAGGTAGTACTAGGAGTGTACTTCCGTCCTTTCGTTCGTCTATCATAAAAATGTGTATGCTGTACACTTACAGCTATTAAAGTGTTATGCTGAAATTTGGTAACTTTGACCCTCAGATATTCAATATACTGTGGATTCACTACTTTTGTGGGGTACCAATTTTCGTGGATTACGTTGTTTCTGCGAGCCACGAATTTAAAGGCCAACAAACAGTTATGCTTATGTAGAAACAATGGGAACTCTTCCGCAATCCACGAATTTAAGAACTGACGATAATGTCATTTATTTAAAAACCATGAAAATCAATAAATTCACGATATTTAATAGACATAGACAAATTGTATTTTTAGTCGGAGACAGGATATAAAAAAGAAACGACATGTAAAACTCTAGTTTAATGAACTATTTCCACCGACTTGTGATTTTTTGGAGATTTATACTATTTTTCAACCAAATGTTAATTGCGGGGTCATTCTTGTCCCCTGTTGTAGTCGTATACACACTCTGAATTTCTGTAAATTAATGTTAAGACAATAAGATAAAGGCATGTAATAAGATAATCAGTTCTTGATCTAATACTCAGTGCATGTACATTTGAAAGGTCAATAACCATGTTTTCAATTAGATAATCCAATTATCAAACAATTTATCAAGTTTAAAGTAAGTATCTAGCTGATACAGTTCACTCATCTTTGTAATCTTTGACAATGAAAACAGTGTGCAGTTAGGTCAAATATAAAGGAGGGGCAGGGTTGATGTAGCTTATATTTCCTTGTTGTTTTTTTTGTTGGGTTTTTTTTTTTTGTTGTTGTTTTTTTTTTTTTTTTTTTAATTAAAGCTAGAATCAATTTTTTCCTTTTTTTACGTGTACTGTGACTTTTCAGCATGTTTCCACCCATACAGAAGATGTATTAAAAAGACTACATTTAAACTAAATATCCTTCCCCCCCCCCCCAAGAGTTTACGATGTAGAAGACTTATAAAAGACTGTGATGCTAATTTGTTGATGGATTTGCCTACTGTTTGATTAATGTTGCTTTTATCTAAGCATTATTAAAGCATTATTACAAGCAATAGCTCTCTGAATATTAAGAGAATTGTTCTTACATATATTGAATCTAGCCCTATGATTTTGTGTTAAAATCTCTCAGAATTGCAGAAGCTTCCAGCACCTATACATCTTTCAGTTAGCTCTAGCAATAAATAAATTTCGTTCGTCAAACTCTAATACGATTATTTATTGGTATTAAATCAAACGATTGCTGGAGTTGCATTAAACTATTAATTATCTTTGCGAGTTTAAAAGGAATACTCGGTTACCTTATTTTGTACTTTCTACTGCCTCGTCAAAGTTTTGTCGCAGTTCTAATTTAATCGATACAAATAATTAAGCTGATCCACGGTCATTCCACTATGGGACAAAGTAAACAAATTACTGTGAGTTATAACCACCATATATTGTTTTATTCAATGATTGGGGGGAAAAGACTCTTATCAATTGCAAAAAGCTATTATAACCGTTCCACTAGAAGTTCCTAGAGTTAAGTTACACATTTTCAGATCTTTGATTAGTTTTTCAGTGGGCGAGAAGATTAACGATGATCAAGCGGTCAGTGTCCCGGAGAACTAAAACCTTTTAACAAAGGTCATTTACTGACATACTTTGATTTTTTTCTCTTTCTTTTCTATTATCTATTTTCATTCCCTCAGAACTTTCTCTGGGGAAAAACCGATTAAGGTCTGTGACCACTTTATGGATGAACAATAAAGGAAAAGATTTTTATACGCTGTGCATTATGGACAACTTGAGAAATAAGCAATCTCCAGACGGCAAGACAACATAGCCCTTATTTCGTTATATGAAGCCATCAACACTGAATTAATTCAATCACTTATCTTGTGTTATTAAAAAGTAAAAAGGAGTGTCCGCCAATGGTTACTTTTAACAGTATTAATCATTAATGTGTATAAGTCAAGCCGTTGTTTATTTTCTTTCTTAGAAGACAGGCATTTTATCAGACGTCTAAAGTGATTGAGTACTGTCAAATCTTGAAGACAACTTTAATTTTCCATTGATAATTTATAACTAATAGCACCTGCCTTATGACGAATGGGCTGTAAAAAAATTGAACTCCATCAAATTGGTAACATAACTGTCCAGAAGATATTTAGTGCTTTCCCCCCAAAAAATTGCTTTCACAAATTAGAGTGAGAATTGTGTGAATTCATAAGACATTATGTCATTCAGACCTGGCTAGAGTTACTATTTGTTTCTACAATCTTAACACGTATTAAATCATCTAATGGCTGCAAACTTTCAATAATCGCTCGTCCAACACTCTGTTAATACATTTATACCGATAAAAAGGAGGCTGTGTTTATTTTTTTTTTTTTTTTTTTTTTTTTTTTGCGTAGCTGACAGCTGAATGACTAGAAACGGAGAAAGTATATCTTTTGAATTTTCTAGTGCTGTTTGGCTAAAATTCCTCGAAAAGTATATGTCATTTGTCTTTTTTGACACCATTTTCACCTTACTTGGTCTATCTTGTATTTATATATTTGTTTATTTATTATGAAGAAAAAAGATTCCCACCGCTTTTTTTCTCAAGCGTTATCTACTTGTAACCCTAGACTTTCTCCTGGGTATTGTATGCATGTATTTGAATGTGTGCATGTATGTGTTTGTGTGTGTTTGAGACAGTTTTGTTGTGGTCCTTTGTCATTTAGTTTTTGTCTAACACGTTGTTTATCATTGTTTCTTTCAGCAATTTAGATACCTTTAACCTTTTCGCTGCTATTTATTTTTTTTTATATCTATTTATTCATTCATTTATTGACATGACCGAGCGTCTAGCATACTTACATCGTATTTATTTCTATTATGTTCATTTTTTTCTAATACACCACTGGACCAATTTTTGACCATTTTTCTCAAAGAGCATTCTGGAATAAAGACCTGTCAAGTTTATGCAAACGATGCAGATCTGCCATCTAATATGGCCGCCGTTACTAATAATTTAAAAGAAAAAAACAGAAAATATTTATTTAAAATGGCTACTTCTTAAAAACTGATCAGTAGCTTTTGACAGAAAACTTTCTGGAATTAAGGTCTTTCAAGTTTATACAAACGATGCCGATCCACCGTCAAAAATGACCTGCCTTACTTAAAATAGATTTTAAACATACTCATCTCAAAAACCCGCTAGACAAAATTTGACGAAATTATAAAGAAAACATTCTGGCATTAAGGACTTTAAAGCTTGTGCTTATACAAATTTTGCCATGTCGCACAGAAAGCATACTACTAGCCCAGATTACTTGGCCAATTGCTCTTGTCCAATTATATCTGGCTTACGTCGGCCAGGTAAGCAATATTAGGTCCACTTGTGACTCTTGCTGTTTTTTTGTTGGTTTTTTTCTTCCCCCTTTCTGTAATGTTGTTTAACTACATTTCATCCGTGTTTTTGGAAGATAGGATCTTTGTCTAAAGAACTGATGTTCAGAGAGAGTAGTAAGAGTATTAGGCCCATAGAACTAGTTCGATTCAATTTAATTCATTTCAGTTCATTTATTGTGGAAAGCAGCAAACAATGATACATGACAAAATACAAAGTTTGCATAAATTAAAACAGGTCAAAGACCATATGGAAAATAAAAGTGTCTCTCGTAAACTGAAATTAACGAGAAGTTCTACTTCTCTTTTAAATTATTTCGTTCATATATCTTTCTGAGGCGTTAAAAACGCAGGATCCCAAAAAATTAATTGTCTAAATGTGTCAGTATGTGTCTATTTGTATTTATCCTTTTTATGTTATATTTTTTCTCTTATTCTAAAATAAAGAAGTACAAAAAGTAATTGTATAAATCTCTGTTATTATTTTCTTTTAGTTATGATGCTTTTTCTGGGATCCCTTTATAAAATTTAGCGAATGAAAGGAAGCCCCAACGTTGAAATTGCTGCGATATGATTATAGCCAGGAGCAAGCCGTTCCTCCTACATAGGCCGTTCTACCGGAAGTTCGATGGTCTATAGACCCGCGCTCCTTACAGCTCATGCTTTTTGAGAATATATCGCTGCTGGAATGCTGTTTTGACCCCTGGACCATCTAAACCTTTAGTCCATGGTTCCCGTGCTTTAGTATACGAACAAGTTGCCTGTATCCTGCCTTACTTATCTGGTCACAGATTGAAATCCAATAAAAAAGAGGGATAAACAACCAGACTGCGTAATGTGGCTCGGATACGTTCCATTGTGACGTCATCGATATATTGTCACGTCTGCCGCGTGCTACCTTTTTACATCGTTAGCCCTGTGCTCCACTAACACAAGTAAATAATTCCTGAATTTTTCATCCTACGTATTTGCAAAATCTTCTCATTCTGCACTAAAGTCATTACAGAGAAAAGATCTCAGGAAATGCAATATAAATAAAGTGTGACGCAGTTATGAAAGCCTACACTATTTTTGTTTGTTTGTTTGTTTGGGGGGGGGGGCATTTGACCACCGCAAAAAAGCGTTGTTGCAGTGGTATTACCCAACCAGTTGGAGGAAACCCTCTGTGAAGATTATGCTACGGATCTTCCTCTACAAGAGATTATGCCAAGGTTCAGCTGACATTTATTATAGAAAATAGATGTAAAGTTACCACCAAAGAAGCTTCGTTTAAAATTATGACAAAATCTTTTCTACTTTAAGGAAAATATCGGACAAACGAGAAACACTTACCTTTCAATATTACCTTTGCCCTGCCATTAAAGTGCGTTTTCTTTAGTTCAGAAATAAAGTCGGCGAAAGGAATAAAAAAAAAGCATTGAATCTCGCGGCATGGATATCTCTCAATGCTAATAATATTTTATATATATAGCCCAAATGAGCTTCCTGACAAACCAAAATGCATGCTATTACAATGTATGATGCTGACGAAATGGAATTGAAAATCGTCCATTGTAGCGAAGGATCGCAATCTTTCATAAATGCACTGAGGACTGTTCCTCAATTTACCTGAGTTCTAAAAGTGTAGATAAAGCAGAGAACATTTAATAATAACAACAACAAAAACAGCAACAATAATAATAGAAGAAGAAGAAAAAGAAGAAGAAGAAGCAAAAATTGTTATAATTAACCCAGCGTAAAGTGTGATTGAAATTCACTCTGTACAGCAAAAATTGTGTAACTTATCACTTGTTTAAATGATAAAAGTATAAAAAAACAACTCCATCAAATAATCATGTTCCTTTAAAATATTTTCAGTTAACATTGTGTTAGATCTGTGCCTTGAAAACTATTAGGATCACACAAGGGGCTAAAAGATGGTTTGAAACAACCCCTCTTGAGTTGAGTAACCATAACACGCCATTTTGTCATCCGATTAAAGATATTGCGATTCTCAGTTAGATTTTCTTAGTTGACATAACACCAATGAACGACAGCAAAATACAGCCATAATAGAGTAGGTTCGGTACACAATAAGAATCGATTAATTTAGTAATCGATCAGAAACAACAATTCTGTTCATATGTGTAATAACCACGACCTTTATTCTTTCGACCGTTACAATTGTAGCGCATTGAAACTACCTTTGAACTTCCTTTTGTGGAATTTATCCTCTTTTAATATAAAGAAAGAAAATTGTTATTGCGTCCACAGGAGTTTTCACCTCGACACATGTCTTCCTGTAAGTACTAAAAAGAAATAATCCACACAACTTGATGTATGAATACTTAGCATGTACAAGGAAGGGTAAACAGACAAAATGAATTGCTTTTGTTGCATTACATTGACATCCGTCATATTCGGAACGAAAAATGTCAGACGTAGATTGGGAGAACAATTGATGAACATGTCCATGTACACATCTACTAACCCTGGATTAGGTACATAGACTATCTTAGAGAATAATAGGTGGATGTAATGATAACCTCCGACTGTTAGCCTGTCTTGATCTTCTTTAAAATCTATTAAGTCGTATATCATTCGATCCCATTGTATTTTATTCTACCTTGTCCTAATGAGACGGAATTATGAGATATACACAATAGATTAAGAAAAGATGAGCTCAGTTAGTCGTTATGAAGTACAGCTCTGACGTTATTATTAATATACATGGCATTCATTGATATCATATTTTACACTCCAGGTCATTGCGGGGTGTTAATCACATAAAATTGCATGGAAATGACGTAATAACAAGTAAAATACTAAATATGAAAGGTCCAAATAACTGGCAAATAACCGTTGAATTGATGTGTCCTTGGACTGTAATGAGTTGTCATGTCATCGTGGTCAGCTTAGCTTCATTCTTTTACACGATGTTTTGTTCTTATTGTTTTCTTTAAAGTATCCTTCGCCAGTTTTAAAAAGATTCTATGTTGCATTTGTTCAGGTAATTTTTAATCTTGGATCGTACTTAGCACGTGCTTAACGTGCTCGAATTTGGCACCTAATTGTCACGCGCGAGAACCAACTTTTGGATTGGATATACTTCACGACACGACAATTCGTGACATCTCTCGAAACATTTCAATATTTTATAAGGCATAAAAAAATTGGAACCATTACTCCTTTTCTAAAGAACACTGCAACATTATTCATGTGATTTCGTTTAAAATTCGTACTGTGATTGATTGAATCAGAACTGCAATTAAATAATTTATGTCATTCAACTTAATTAGTTCTGGTACTTTCAGTTTGACTTAGTATGATATTACTTTTTCTGTTTGCTTTTTAGACATGTATAAGGTATTTATGGACACCTACAAACGGGACCTTTCCTTTTATATCAGATGCGATTGTTTATTGCACTGACAATTTTGCAGAGGTTAATATGCGTGTAAATTCTGAGAATCATTGACATAGGTAAATGTTCTCCAAACTCTACGTCGTATAATTTTATGCAGTCCTTGCCTAATATTGATAGTTCATATTTTGATGTATTGCTACAAGCGCAGAAAAGTCTGTGATTTGAAATAAAATCACATAAAAATTATAGGTTCTTTTACATTGTATAACATGATATAAACTGAAATTGTATGTCAATGTGCACCTAAGCCATGTGCAATATTAACATAATAGCCGACGAAATTAAGAGCAAATTTAAATAAAGCGGATTAAAATAACTTCTACAGCATGAGTTTATTTCTTTATTTTTATATTGCGGATTTGATATGTATCTTACATTTACATGTAAGTGTTCCTTCCAATTATCTGTTTGATACAACTGTTTGTTACATTAAATTTGATACAATTCCATGTGATGAGATTTTGACGTGAAACACAACAGAATTTAATAATTGCAAACAGTAGTATGTACATTGGGAATGCACGTCCTCTAATATTATTTTATTTGGACGTCTGTATATGGAGGGATACAAGAACATTACAAAACAAAATGTAAACCATTTACTAGAGCAGCAAAGCTTAGGGGTGGTGGGATGGGTTTCTAAAATCAAAAGAAGAAATCACTAGCCCTCTCATATTTTTTGTGCATCACTATCTCGTAATGGAATACGAACACATTGAAAATCAAAATTAAATAATCACTAGATCAGTGTGACCATGACGCCAATTATCGAATACTAATTTGAAATTTATGGATATATTAAATGTTCGTGCTTTACAGGCAGGTCTGCTACTGAGTTAAATACTACTTCTCAATCCATGCATTAGTATTTAGATTGGTTCAGACTGTGTACAAAATACAGGGATTCAGTCTACTTTATGAACTATTCTTAAGACAGATGTATTAGTGACACGTCGCATTCCAGACATGTTATGCTCAATAATAGACCGCCATTTGAATCAATACGATATGACATTCAAGTTATGATTTTTCTTTTCGGGACTATATTGGAAATTACATGTAAATTTAAACGTACAAACAAAATTTAAGTTATTATTAATGTATTTATCAACTAAATATTATCTTATTTGTCGATAATGGTATATACTTAAAGCGTAGAATTGTGCCTCGCCTTTAGTGATAACCTATATTGTGCAGGTTTTGTGCCTATTGTCAAATAAGCAAAATGTTTATAACTCTGTCGTGCTTCTTTTGCCTTAGTTGAGAAGCATGAAAAGTACCTGTGATGTTAAAAGGCGAAAAAAATATTGAAACACATAAAGGCATTCAAGGTTTGAATATTTCACGAGGAAGATTCTGGATTATATAGTGATGTCACCAAGACTACTAAAAAAGAGCAATATCTGGTATATTACAGAAATCTCCAGCTCTAAATCAAAATTGGGATGCGCGTCACCAAGTTTCACCATCTGCTGGAGTTTGATCAAAGCACGTGGATGGCGCCGTACATACATCTGAATACAGACCTGCGGTTTGAGCAATGTCAGAGCTTGAAAAAGACTTCTTCAAGCTGACCAATAACTCTGTCTTTGGGAATATAACGGAAAACCAAAGGAAGCGCATTCGAGTGGATCTTGTGCAGCCTGAGGAGGTTAAGCTGCGCCGTCTGATTGCCGACCCAGAATTTAAGACGCGTAAGATCTTTAATGGCAACCTTCTGGTTGTTCATTCCACAAAAGCCATGCTAAAAGCTCAAGCGCCCAATCTATACCGGGGATGCAATCTTCGACCTGAGCGAGTGCCTTATGTTCACCTGCTGTACAAGAACACTGAGAGTCTGCTATTCAGCATCGTCTACCGCGATATGGCAGAAGATGCTTACCTCTACGACACGAGCGAAACTCTAAAGCACAACAAATAAAAGGTTGTAGGAATGTTGAAGAATGAGTGCTCGGGGAAAGCCAAAGGCTGAGTTTGTCGGCCTACGTCCTGAGACATACTCCATACCAACCATAGCGCAAAGACACGTAAGGTCAAAGGCATATCGAGGACAGTCGTAAGGGCTGACCTCAGGCATGCCTCCGAGAGAAAAAAGAGTTTCGACAATCCATGAGCGCCACACGCAGCGACCACCACAAAATGGGGATGTAGCGGATAAACTAGACAGACTTGCTCCGGGCTGAGGAGTGTTTGAACGAGCTCTTGGCCGGATAAGAATCCCCTTAGGTGGTGACTGAGTGCCTTCAGGCACAATATGTAGTCCTTCGCGAACGAAGCCTCTACGCAGAGAACCACTACCCGAAAGATGGTATATAGACAGCTGGCCTGTAATGTCGAACCTGTTAGCCAGGGTGAATACACTGAGCGACCATTTCTTCCAGTGCATATAGGTACCGCACCATGGTATTTGAGGGCAAATGTTGCTCTTTTAGATTGACCGGCCGCGTCACAGACGCCCCAAACGTAGCCCGCACTGCCATTTCACGAATGGCATCACCAAGTCTCTTACCTGTGAGCCGCGTTACTTCGCCGTTTAGGGCCTCCACAGCGGTCGGCAGCCGCCAAAACCGACTCAGTGCTACGCTCACTTGTTGTCTTGGTCTCAGAAAGCAACATCTCCTGGGCGCACTGGTGCCCAAAGAACCTCTCGGCTAGAGTACGATTAAAATGCTTTACAATGCCCTGCGGACGGTGGTTGACGACCTCGCCCCGCCTCACACGCACGCCGTACTTGGTCAAGAGTTGCAACACTACGCCCAGAAAATCCTGGTCGGGGTCAACATGTAGCAGCTTGGGTCACTTTAGCGACCCCCGCTTGTAGATACGTACCAAAGCGTCGTCGACGTCGGAAGCCTCCTTAGTGATCAAGGAGTCGGCCTCCCTGTAATGACTGGCGACGTCAACCATATACTTGTATGTGTGTGTCCCGGCCTTGTCGTAAGGCAGAACCAAGGGAAGACGGCCTGGTGCACCTCGTTAGGGGTTGAAAGATTAAAGTGCGGTCTGGGAATTTTGCGTGGTGCTGGCAGCATCTTGTGAGACTTTTGCTTGACCGCTGTTACACCCTTCTAGTAGCCTGGCAGGCAAAAGTATATCGCCGGAAGCTTCTTGGAGCGTGTATTTCCCATTAGCGATCCGCGCCTTGTGGCCGCCTATCGTCACTGTCTTTCGCCTGCAGCGTTGACAATATGCTAACATTTTTAAAAGATAAAGCGACCCTTTAGTAGCATGCTCAAGCGCGGGCAAAGAAATATTATCACTTACTTTTCAGCCACAAAGAAGCCAAATAAGCCGCGGCATCACTGGGCCTTTCCGATCGACCGCATCTGGGCACTGCGCATTGGTTCCTCTGGCTGTGGAAAGACGCAGCTGGTGCTGAACCACCTGAGGCGGTGGATGAAGTGGAGCAGGTTCTATGTGGTTGCGCTCAGCGGACGACCAGAAATGCTACAACATCATGTGGCAAATCAACAACGCCGCCATTTTCGAGCTGGTCAAGCTGCTGGCAGAGGCCACTGGAGAATAGCCGAGCGACGAAACACTCGTCGCCATTGAGGACCCCGTGACATTTATCTCCAACGTCGAAGAGTCCCCAGGTCCTGATGACCTACACCGGCCAAGAGAACGTCATCGGCTATGACGACGTGACGCTTGAAGAGCAAAAAAACCTACGCGTCTCTTTAGCCGCCGGCGGAACAAGAATACCGACATGTTGTACTTGGCTCAGTTTTACACCCATATATCAAAGGTAATTTGCGACAACGCGAATATGTTAGTTCTTGTCCGCAGGACTGACGTCCATGGCCTGCCGAGCGGGCACACCACATGGTGTGCCGCCGACATGGACTGGCACAAGTTGCGTCGTATCTTTGACAAAGCAACGTCCCAGTAAAATTTCAAACTGGCCTTGATAAGGCGTGGGTTCGGTCAAATTAAAGTCTCGCAATGTCTTTCAAATACTTTCAAAGACTATGTTACTTACCAAAATGTCAAGCGCGAAATACTGGAAAAGTACTTGGCCCACCGCAACGAGCTGCGTGATATACTAAACATCGTCAGCTCACACAGGATGATGTCACCTATGACTTCAAAAATAGCTTTTCATCTCTCGTAACTCAGATCTTCGGCTTCTGTCGGGATGTGCGCAAGGTCATCTTTGGCGCCAAGCACACCATTGCGTTGATCCGTCAAAAATACCGACGATGACGCCATCTTCCGCGATGCTGGCAAGGTCACACATTCAAAACTTGCCCTTTGGATGCCAGCTGTGATACTGTCTCTGGTGGCTGAGACCAACCTGGTCAACATCATGCAGGGAACATGAGCACCATAGCCTTCCACGCCATAACAGACCCAGCAAAGCGCGGTCAACGGCCAGTTCTCCTTCCAAATCAGCGCCGAGCAGAGTAGCACCGTGCCCCGGCACATCTTTGTTGTCTTCTGGGACACATTGTTGGATGGGGCGTTATCTTTCGACTGATGTTAATCTGAGACCCCTCTTTTTTTTGTATAGTGAAAACATGAACAATGCCTGTGAACATATTCGGACGCTCTAGTATTTCAAGCGCAGGCATCTCCCGTGCTGCTGCCGTGCCAACTGAAACAACAGGTGCGCTCGACCTCACCAACTACGCGAACAAGGTTTACCTTGCAGCTTTTAGCAACCGCGCTATTAACTCGAATGACCTGGTCGTGTTCTCCGATGCCGCTGGAAACTTTAAAAACTCGGGTGCAGACGTTTCTACGCTCCTTACCAAACCAGTCAACGCAGCAACCGACAACACTGCTGTCTTTGCCGCCAATGGCGGAGTGCCTATTAGCCGGTGTTAAGTTGTTGATATTGCCCAGATTTCTGTTCTTAACCTGGCTGATCCCACCCAGCCACGAAATGCCACCTCGAAAAGATATGTCGAACGCAACAAGGCACGCAGGGTTCTCAGGACAGGCTACCGCATGACAGGCATCCTGAACATGAGCTACAATAGTATCGTGTCTGTGGAAGACCCCGTCGACCACCAGAATGTTGTTACGAAGGCATATGTAGATAACAGGGTGGTCAAAAACAGCGTAGGGCACATCCCGCCTCTAAAGACAAACTTCCTCAAACAAGAGAAGCGGTTTTATTTCTTCAGCAAGTTGTGAGAATGATTTATCTCACTGTGCATGCAATGCATTTAAGGTACTAGAAGGTCTTGAATGGATTACTACTGGATCTACCAGCAACTTTTGGCTAAAGGTGCAATGTCCGGTTGCCGTAAGGATACGGAAAATCCATCTAAGTGGCAAGCGTCTATACCGTACTGAGCATATTACAAGCAGACGCCTAGAAGTTAGTAATCATGGAACCACATGGATTACCTTGTTGACATCACGAGTCACCATTGGCGGATAAATCCTTCGGGTATTTAAGCTTGCAGCAACTTCAACAGCCACTGCAAGCAGCTCATTTTAAATCTTTGCTGTGACTGGTGACGGTCCTAACCAAGGATTATCATACTTTCAGATATTCACATTGGACGATATTGCCTAATCATAAAGCCTTATTTTCGATTTGCCCTCAGTTGCGCTGACCGCAACTTGATCTTTCGTCCTTTTAAATTGTCCTTCGGACGGACAGCGCCGGTGCTAATTGGAGACAGACCCTTTTAGCTTAGTATCAACACAAATCATGCATGTAGACATCTATGGACGCTCTGCTTTTTCAAGCGCTGGTGTAACGTAGAATATTGAACCCCGTAGAAAACTTAACCGTGGGTCACTTTGCTACGGAGAATAAGGACCCCTTACTTGTAGAAAGATTACCTAACTTGTAGAATTTGGACGATTTGGGGTCATTTTCAACACTTAGTTCTTTGTTTTACTGCCTGAATGTTATTAATTTCCAGCGTATAACCAAACATAATCTCCCCATCAAAAATTAAGTTGCCAGACGTTTCTAGAATATATAATTGTCAAATATCATGTATATGTTGCTTGGAATACCTGTTGGCGAAAAGGAAGACAAATGCTCCATGTCACATTTAACTCATATTGAATTTCTTATAAAGCTTGTTTTTCTCATCAACATTCCATTCGTTACTGAAAGCAAGTTATAAATTATGAATCTGCTGATAAATTCGTAGATGACGACGATGATGATTTCAATATATTATCTAGTTATACAAATGTAATAGCTAGTATTCTTGATACTGATACATCGGTGTTAATAAATAGTCATTGCTGATGCACATTTCTCGTGTCATCTTTCACTTTAGGAAGTTGCAGTTCGGCGGCACCTTCTGAATCATTCCTGATTATTTGATAATATTACATGATACTTGTCCATAATCTTTAATTTTAAAAAGTAATTTCTAAATATCAACTTTTTTTAATCGATAAGCTTGGTTATTAATATAAAAAATATATATTTTGATATGGACAAGTATGCTCTGAATGATCAATATTAATACTATTTTAATATCACAATTAAAATGTATAAACACTAATGGATAATCATTACTGTCAATAAATGAATAGGTATCATTTACAAAAAATCAAGAATAGAGTCCCATTTTTTACTGACAATTAATTTTGACTTTGCCAAATGATCACTATTTTTTATAAGAATTATTGAACAAAAGATTTCAGAATATCTAGTTGCATTCAGCGTCTCCCCCCCCCCTCCATTTTTCGGAAAATTAATTTGAATTTAGTCCGTTTTATGGGAAATATATATTAAATTTGCTCTGAGTTTATTTCTCTTCTAGCCAATCCTCAACCACTCACAAAAAGCACTTGACTAGGTGCCCGCATTCAAAAGGTGGTATGAGCATATCAAAGAAACAATTTCTTTAAATGTTGGCATTGTTTGCCTTGTCTGCATGATGGCAATGTCAGGCTACCGTCCCATCCACCCCCACACCACATGCAAACAATTTTAACTCGGCTCTTTCATCATTTTGACAGATAAGTGAGCCAGATTTGTTGCACCACATTAGTATTCTATGAAGACATTTTAACTTGAACAAATGAAAATTTTAATAGTTGAATTTTTAATTGTTCAAAAATGTTCAAATGGATGAGTCTAAATCCAGAATTTAGCGGAATTCCCCCTCCCCTCTAAAATGAAACTAATTTAAAAAAATAACCCTACAAAGAGTGGGCGACGCTAACACTCCCCCTCCCGCTTGCTATGGCTATGATGATGATGAGAAATCGACAATGTACATCTTTTTCTTGGTGGAGTTTAGATGTCCCAAACTTTTTTTTTTTTAAATTTTTTAAATTTTTTGCTTTAATGGAAAAATCAAAGGCCACAACGTACTGTAAGTCTCACACAGGGTAAAAACGTTCTTATAAAACGTTCTTATATTTGGAACAAATTTATTTTTGGACTCAGCGTTATCATCTTTGATCGTCTACATTATGTTATATACCATCTCTTTTGATAACAGATCTTTGCAAACATAACAACACCAACAACTTTGATCTACCTCAGTATCCCTCTGTCGGTAAAAGCAACTGGGTGGCTTAGGCGAATGGGAACCAATCGGAACGTCACGCGACGGAAAGACGCGATGGCCTTTACGATATAATCGGATCGTCACTCGTAAATTTCCGGAAGAAACGAGCGGTCACGGAAAGACTCGAGCAATGTTCCGATTGGGCTTAGGTATAAAAACTGGGTAACTCATGGAACTGCCGCAATGCTTTGAAAGTTAAAGATGGATTCTACAGAGTTCAGTGACATACGGAACTTTGTCCTTAATAAAAAATACCCTACAGCTATACACACATCAAAAGACAAGAAGAGAAATTTCAGACTAAAATGCAGCAGATTTTATGTTCAGAATGATGTTCTCTTTTTTCGGGATAAATCTCGATCTCTGCAAGTTGTGAAGGCGACGGAAGCTGAGAAGATTATGAAGAGCGTTCATTGTGATGAGCTTGGAGGACATCTTGTAATCAACAAAACATGAGTACAGTGCAAACAATCGGCTGTATAAGCATGGCGTGGGAAGCAATTTCTACAGTATCTAATAGTAGATTGAAAGGAGGCAGCTGCTATCCCCCCCCCCTCCCTAATAAACTTGATCAAATATTATTTAGGATGACATTCAGTACACTTTTTAAACGCGGAGGAAGCGGAGGGAAAGCTTTTTACCGAAATTTAAGTGTAACTCCTATTTTTTTTTTTTTTTTTTTTTTTTTATTTGAAATTGTTTCGTTCGGCCATGTAATGTCAATTTGAAAAAAAATAAAATTATTACGTATTCAAATAAATGTATGGAGTTTTATGTATTCGAGATGGTCAGCAGAAGTTCTTTTTTCTGCGCTACTGTGTTCTTACGAGATTATACCATGATATACTTTAAAAGTACCATAAATATGCGCACGAAAAGCGTTCCAGAAATATGAGCAGTCAAATGTTAACCAAATTCTATTCGAATCGCAACATGATTAAAATTCACTTTGCTGCTATTTTACAAAGTTGGTATCAGACCTGGACTTTCTTAAAATGGATCATGATATCGAAGTTGTACTTGAGCACCCAGTTCTGCCGAAAAAAAACCCAACTAATTCTACATCTGTTAGGGTCCATATCCATTTTGGGGGCGAGGGAAGAGGGGGCAAGGAGGAGGTCATGGTTGTTCATGATTGTAGTTTCCTCCGGTCAATCCAGTTTTTGCAACCTAAAAGCACCATTTCAAAATGGCAATTGCACTCAAGCACATCAACTATATAGCATATTTAATCTGATCGTTTTAGAACGTTTTAAAACAGTTTTACAACTGACATTATGTTAATTTCCCCACAGCATAAATTAATTCTATTTTTACGTAGCTGCGTTTTTCCACATGTTTTCGTGTAGCAGCGCATTTGACATGCCCCATTATATATTACCCATGAAATCCGCTAAAAGTACACTTTAACATCCATCTGTCTTACCCATGAAATCAACTAAAAGTACCATTTAACATACGTCTCACCCATGAAATCCACTAAAAGTACTCTTTAACATCCGTCTTACCCATGAAATCCGCTAAAAGTACTCTTTATCATCCATCTGTCTTACCCATGAAATCAACTAAAAGTATCCTTTAACATCCGTCTTACCCATGAAATCCGCTAAAAGTACTCTTTAACATCCATCTGTCTTACCCATGAAATCAACTAAAAGTATCCTTTAACATCCGTCTTACCCATGAAATCCACTAAAAGTATCCTTTAACATCCATTTGTCACGAATTCCAATCCATTTAATATCTACACGGATATATGCATGACAAATATTCCAATAATGTGTCAAACCAAGCACCTCCAATTTTTATTTTTCGGATTTTTCTGCCACAAAAGCATGCCATGAAATAACAGAAAATGTATGTTTTAACCTAAATTAAAATTGAAGCTTGATTGACTTCGACTCCAAGTAGGGTTGCACAGAAAAGTAGTCTTAACCTAAATAAAAATTTCAGATTGTTTGACATCGACTCCAAGTAGGGTTGAATAGGGTAACTCAGGCATCATGACTTTGACTTACCTTGAAAAGGTGACGCAAGTCAGTGCTAAAATCTCTTCTTCTTCAGTTCTTTTCTTTTTCCTCGTGGTTAGCTTATTTTGGAGAATGAATAAGATTGTAAAAACGAATGTCCATCAGATTTTTCATACAGGACATACCACAAGTAAAGGTCATCGTTGCGGCATAATAGCATATTCCTCCATTGGGATTGAATACATTTCATACAAAGAATGTTCCTAGCGACATTATATGTATGTGGTATACTCTTCTGTATGTGTTCCCTTGCAACAGGGAGCCGCCGTAGCTCAGTTGGTAGAGCATCAGACTCATAATCCAAGGGTAACGGGTTCAATACCCGCCCAGGCCAGCCTGCGTCTGCTGCCTCAGTGTATCCTTGGGAAAGGCACTTAGCTCCCATTTCTTCTGCATGATATAGCCAATGATGTGTTTAAAGTGCCATTAAAACCAACAAAAACAAAATCGCTAGCAACACCAGATGCTTAACAGAACTGGTTAACGACGATTATCCTGAAACCAGTCTAGGAGTTGTTGGTCACGTTACTATGTCACGTCAGTAGTATCATGTGATTAAACATAAAGAATAAACATAGTCATGAAGAAGTCTTGATAAAGATATTAGATCCACCCCTGGAGTGTGTCAACAACTGTCAAGTACATATGTGATTGCCATGAGTGTGTCAAAACTACTGTCAAGTACATATGTGATTGCCATGAGTGTGTCAATACAACTGTCAAGTACATATGCCATGAAGTCAGAAAAACTAAGCTGTCCATTCTGCAACCATAACTTGGTATGTATTTCTTCATGAAGCCTTATTGATTTAATAGGACTTATGTGATATACTGCCTACATATCTTGATGTAATATTAAGAAACCCGCAATTGTCTTGTGACTTTTGTTTGCTTTCTCTGCCTATTCATATGAACGTTTTGCACAATAAAGAACTGAATTGTATTTAATTGAATTGTGAACATTACTGGTATTTAGAAAATTTTCAGATTTACAACCACTGACTCTCTTCTTAACCTTATGTAATTGCTATTGTTAGCTAAATGGGTCCATGTAGCTATTTGTTTTATTTTGTTGTAATTGCTCGATTACCAAAATATAAGCTCTAGGACAATGCATGTAAAACTGAATTGAGGTGGTAAATAACATTTGAGCATAAAAATAAAATATTTTAATGTTATATTTTCAAGCATTTTAGATTAAAATTTTAAGTTTGTTACAAAAGGGGTTTTATTCAAGGATGCATGTTGCTTAATAAGTTAAAGTCTTTGTGAAATAGAATTTGCAAAGTCTACATGACGTCAGGAAAAAACGACAACATTGGCAACATCGCCATTTTGAAGTCTAGTTAAATGGACACATTCAGGATGAAATATTGTAAAAACAGATACATCAAATCAGCCGATACATAATCATCGGGCTAAACATTGAAGAATTAGTTACTGTACACCTTTCATTATGACTACTAGCCTTTTAGAAAATCTTTATTTAAACACATACCTTGTTTGAAATGTTAGAATTTACATGGAAGACCTTGGGTTTTATTTACACTGAGTCGACCTAGACCGTTTATATAGCTTAATAATTTCCATATTATAAGCCATGAATTAGGAATGTAATTTGGATTCATACAGGAAAAAAGTCGTGTGTCTTTCTTCTGTGCATATGTGACACTGTGCATCGTAAACAAAAAGTAGGATAAATTTCCACGATTTGAGCCATTGTAAAACATTATAAACCTTAAAATGATGCCTAAAACATAGAGTTCATCTAAGCTAAGGTAAAAACAACAACTTCCACCAAAGTCTCACTCAAATCCGAATTTGTTCACATCGACCTGAGATAGAAACTAGTAGATACAGAAACACTGAAAAACAGATAGAAACTAGTAGATACAGAAACACTGAAAAACAGATAGAAACTAGTAGATACAGAAACACTGAAAAACAGATAGAAACTAGTAGATACAGAAACACTGAAAAACAGATAGAAACTAGTAGATACAGAAACACTGAAAAACAGATAGAAACTAGTAGATACAGAAACACTGAAAAACAGATAGAAACTAGTAGATACAGAAACACTGAAAAACAGATAGAAACTAGTAGATACAGAAACACTGAAAAACAGATAGAAACTAGTAGATACAGAAACACTGAAAAACAGATAGAAACTAGTAGATACAGAAACACTGAAAAACAGATAGAAACTAGTAGATACAGAAACACTGAAAAACAGAACAGCATGTTGCAAGAGATAGAGAATGAGCTTTCTTTTGTGACAAAATTATCCCATCTCAAAAAGTGAAGAAATGCCCGTATGATAAACTAGGAAATATATGTAACGATTCAGATGTTGGTCAGTAAGGTTTTTAAACAATGTCTTTTTGAATCTTTTATGTTTTAATTTTTATTTAATTTGTTTAAATATAAATTTAAAACTTTGTTTAATTTCTTATCTTTGTTTTTTTTTGCTTCTTAATTTTCTTTGCAATTTTTCTTTAAATTTTTTTGTTTTTTTTGGAGAGGGGGTAATTTTTTAATTTGTTTTAAATGCTTTGCGTTTAAAATTGAATTTTTCATTGCTTTTATTAAATTGTTTAATTTCTAAAATTTTGTTTAAATTTGCTTATATTTTTTAATATTATGTATTTATATATTTGTTTTAAATAATTTTTTGTAAAATTTTCTCAAATCTTTTTCAAACTTTTTAAAATTGATTTTTCGTAGTGTTTTTGTTGAAATTTTATATTTCTTTTTTATATTATAAATATTTTGTGTATAATTTTGTTTCAATTTATAAAATTTTTAAAAACAATTTAAATGTTTTAATGTTTTCTACTTTGTTTTTTCCAAATGTATTATTTATAAAAATATTTTCTTTATTTTTTGGGGGTTTCTTTTTTAATGTTGTAAATGTTTGAATTGTTAAAAATGTTTAACTTGTTTTTGTTTAAATGTATTCTTTTATTTGTGCTTTTAATATTGTTTATATTTTTTTTAAATCTTTTCTATTTTTTTAAACATTGTTTATTTTTTGCAAACATTTTGTCTTAAATATTTTGGGTTTTTTAAATTTGCATTTATTGTTGAAGTTTTGTTTCTTCTGTTTTTAATTTATATATATAAATATATATATATATATATATATATATATATATATATATATATATATATATATATATATATATATATATATATATATATATATATATATATATATATATATATATATATATATATATATTCTATTGAACAAAATTTGTAACGTTTTTTCAAAATTGTTCATTTAAGCTTTTCTAACTTTTATAAAACTTTTGGTGGGGTTGGAGTCATATTTGCTAATTTTTTTATTATTTAAATTTTGTTTTTGTTTTCCAATTTCTTTTTTTAAAAGCTTGTTTTTTTTGTAAAATATTAATTTTTTCTTTTTTTCTTTATTTTTCAATTTCTACATTTGTTTTTAAATACATTTAATACTTTTTTATGTTTTTGTTTTTTATAATTTTGTTTTTTGTTAAATTTTTATGTTTGAAGAATTTTCACATTTAAATTTTGTTTTGTTAATTTCAAACTTTTTTGACATTCTATACTTTTTAATTTTTTTAAATTGTTACATTTCTTTGTAGAATTGTAATTTGTAATTTTTTAAATATTTGTAAAAACAATTTTGCAATGTTTACATTTTTAATGTTCGTTACCTTTTTGTCCAGATATGTTACTTTCCGCTAAATTCCGTGTCATATTCGTAATTTTAGTATTATGCTTAGTCTGTCATTTTTCAAAAATATTTCGCGGAATTTTTGTATTAATTAGTATAGGCTATTTAAATAAAAATACTCGCGTTATATTTTGTCTTTTTTTTTAAAATTTCTTTTTGATATTTATTTATTTATTTATTTATTTTTACTCTCCGCTAAATTCTGTTTCAATTTTGGAATTTTAGTACGACTTTTAGTCTGGAATATATGCATTGAAGATATAATTTTAAAAATATTCCTCCCTTACCAATATAATCTCAGAATTGACGCTATGTTGGATTTTAAAAATTGCCTGGTGGTTTTAATGTTCAGTCAGTTGAAGATATAGTAGCCCTATATCATCAGCCCACAATGTTAAATTTCTATAGAACCCCATACCAGCCAACAATGCTAGATTCCCATAAAGACGCATCTCAATCCAGAATTTTAAATTCCAATAGATCACACAGTTAAAGTTCCTTTGTGGCCATAGCTCCATACTCCATGTTAAAATTCCCCTTGGGGCCATAGTGGCTTCCAATGTTAAATTCCCCTTATGGCCATAGTGTCCCCAATGTAAATCTTATGGATGTTTTTAACATTTAATTCCTCTTGTGCCCATCACCTCCCAACTGAAAATGATAGCGTAATGTTTAATTCTCATTATGCCCATATCATCCCAAATATTAATCAGTCCCATTTATTAAATTTTTATTTGCGGCCATCTACGCTCAGAGTTTACATACAAAAATGTATAGAAGCAGGTCAGTACGTATCTTTTGTCAGAGCTGCAAGTATCTCTGTTATATCATTGGATAACCGGGAAAGTAGATATAGTTTATTCAGAGTTTATTGAAATGAGAAACCGTGCGTACTGGACTTCTTCATCGTACCGGTAAGAAAAAGCTCTGATAATCTGTAGAGCTCTGCGTGTTCTATAAAGTTTACAAAATAACATTAAATACATTTTTTTAACAAATATTAAAAAAACCATAAGAACAATGTGAAGGTTGTTTTTTTTCCCCCGACTGTTTTAATTTATATGTAACTTATCTATGTAGTTCATAGTTCTTGTATTGTGTGATAAACATAACTCAACTCATCTGGACTGCCATCCTTGCTAAAACAAATTATCGGCTCACAGGAATTCTAAGGCCCATAAATGATTCCCCGGACGATGTAATGGCCATAATTGGATCGAGTTTTTTCTTCTTCGTACTTATTATTCTCACCATGCTCCGCAAAGCTCCCAGCGCATGATACCCGCACGTCATTGCTCACAATGATTGGCGATCTGATAGACGTTAATGCAATATTTCGGACCGGTAATTGGATATTTCTCTGAAGAATCGCTGCTACAAGGCGTATATTGGCAATGAGAAGACAGTTAAATACAAAGGGTGAAGTATAGATTTATATATCTCTCCTGGGTCACTGCATAGTGAAGTCAAGATTGATATTTGTTTAAGAAAAGGTATCACTCTGTACGGATATGAATAATTTAGCGAGTTTTTATGATGGATTATTCGCTAATCATATTTGAGATTTGCGTGTGATAAGGTATTGTTAATTTTCTGTTGAAGAGTGGTAATATCTGGTTTTCCTTTCATTTCAGGATAGGATTACTACTACATTTATTGATTGTATATGGCTGTTCCATCTTTTCTAGGATAGATATATGGTAATAATACAGGTCTTGATTGTAAAAGTAAAACGTTTTTGTTGATTCAGTTGTTGAGGCCAAGAGGTCCAGGGTTCGATTCTTAGAGCTGTCAGTTCTTACAATGAGTAATATTTGTAACAATACATTCATAGTCGTTCTTACAGGTTACTCCGTTTATTTGCAACTTCAAGAGCATATTTGTATCCCCACTAAACCTGACTTCAAGACTTCGAAACATTTTACAATAACGTTCAATAACAGAAGACTGTATTCTACATGCTTTATTTATTTATTTATTTACTTATTTATTTATTGATTTATTTATTTATTTATTTATTTATTTATTTATCACATAGTTGGTACACTTTCCGGTTTATTATTTTTCAAATGTCAACACGTTAACATATCATTTTCTGTGAATCTGATTGTTCCAAATCAGCCCATGAAATACTTATTCTCATTATTGATTGGCTGCGACCATGTGAGTTTTCCTTTCCCCGCCTTCCGTAATTTTTTTTTTTTTTTTTTTTGTTTTTTTTTCTTTCTTCTCACTATTACTATCAATAATATGGCGGCCGTCTTTCCAATCGGTAGCAGAATGGATATTAGGAAAATCACAAAAGCGCACAACAGTGGTTACGTATGTCGGAATATGGCCAATTTGCCCCACGTAGAATTCTCCGAATGCCAAACTAAAACTACAACACAAGTACACCAGATGGACTTTCACCTAGTTAAGCCAAAAATTTGGGAGAACCGAGAAAATCCATACCTCTGTCCAAACCGAAATATACTGAATCTATGTAGAGAAACTCCCGGCAGCCTATTGTAATGCAGACAGTTCCCTTTACATTGTTGCTGCCACGCGGCATGGATCTTGCACCCCACCCCCAGGACAAGCGTGGTTTAAATGTCAACCAGTAGGCTATAGGAATAAATAAACTCACCTCTCTTATGAAGAGAATGTCTACAAATACTGGTCTCTTAACTGGCAACAAGTTTTTATTCAACCACAGCATTCATCCAAATCAAATAATGCAAATATCCGGTCACAAAAGCATTCAGTCTGGGAATCTCTATAGAGCCATATGAATGTAAACCGGTAGTGGCATAACACATTTAGAAGGAGTACTATTTTTGGATCCAGTAATCATCTCTTCAAACAAATATCCAACAACCGGAATTATATTTCTTCTGCCATATCCAACACTGCATATGTGGTAAATGTTCATGGTGGAATCGAGACTCTTTTCGGTGGAAACGTTGCAAACAGTCTCATCAAAATCCATGTATATGGCGCCTCAATAACTTCAGCTGACCTGACCGAGTGAACTGTGTGACATCACACAGGAATTTCCACTGGAGATCCAATGGTGCAAAATGATGTTTTCCGTATCAAATGTTCTATTGAGGATATTTACTCCTTGAATAGTAATTTGTAAAGACAAAATCTACTTCATAATGTTATTGGTCATCGAATTGTGTAATATTGCTTAAACCCGCGTCTGGGACTATTTTTTCACGCCCAAGAATTGAAAGGTGCAGCGTCTGAGCTAGAATTAAATGAAATGACGAAAATGATTTGTTCTTCTTCCTATCTAGATTCTTTCCACTGAAAAATAAAATCTATGTGATAAACAAAATCTCAATTGAGCAATGATTTCATATTGAATGTATGAAACTCGTTGAATAATTTCCAATATTGCTCGCCAAGGCTCGCAAAAGCTGGATATTATTCAACTCGTTTCATAAATTCAATATTAAATCATTACCCGTTGTCTATGTATTTTCATATATTGACACAATCACTTTCTCCCATCATGCATATAGAGACAATGTACCGCATGCAACCAGGTGCCGCATGAATTTAAATATTTTTTGATTATATGCTCTACTTTTGATGAACATGAGCAGAAATTCTTTATAATAGGAATTACCTAGCACCAAGAGTTTAAATGTTAATGGATTATATGAATGGCCGTCGTCATTGGTTGAAATAAGTTATAAACTATCTTCTACATTTTGTGTTCCATTTTTTTAAATATGCTAACTAGTCATCATACGTTAACAATCTCTATTTTCTAAATCAACTGAAAGTTAGATAAGTTAGTGATGTAGTTAATGCTTTACTTAATTCAAGCTTTCGTGCCTACTCACAAAAACTATGCATGTTGTTTTTTTTTCTTTTTTTTTTTTTTTTTTTTTTGCTTTTTGGGTTAGAAAGTATTTTACTGTGCGTTAGATAATGCAGTCCCTCCATAAGTGAAATCAAGGACGTTTATCTCAAAGATAAGTTACATAATATTTATCACTGCATTATTGAGGTTGGTTTGTCCAAAACATATATTTTCGATATTAAATCGTTTCATTTCTTTTTGGAGGCGCGTGTTACCAACAATAACGCTCAGTGTGACGTAATTTTGCGACATCGTCACATGAGATTGCTGTCAAAGGGTCAAGCGAGACGCACGAGTGCTAGGTAAAAATGGTCAACAAAGTGCTTTCGGTGTAAAGAAGTCAAATTTGGTTAATGTTCAAGTAAGAATTGAAATGACCCGAAAAGAGGTACCTATTGCTAATAGATAAACACCTGTTCTGAGTTCTGCGTTTATTGCTAATAGATAAACACCTGTTCTGAGTTCTGCGTTTATTGCTAATAGATAAACACCTGTTCTGAGTTCTGCATTTATTGCTAATAGATAAACACCTGTTCTGAGTTCTGCATTTATTGCTAATAGATAAACACCTGTTCTGAGTTCTGCGTTTATTGCTAATAGATAAACACCTGTTCTGAGTTCTGCATTTATTGCTAATAGATAAACACCTGTTCTGAGTTCTGCATTTATTGCTAATAGATAAACACCTGTTCTGAGTTCTGCATTTATTGCTAATAGATAAACACCTGTTCTGAGTTCTGCATTTATTGCTAATAGATAAACACCTGTTCTGAGTTCTGCATTTATTGCTAATAGATAAACACCTGTTCTGAGTTCTGCATTTATTGCTAATAGATAAACACCTGTTCTGAGTTCTGCATTTATTTAATAATCCCCTAGCATATCAAGTCATTATTCTCATTCAACACCTAGGCAATGTCTAAGGCTTTCGAATGCACGCCAGAGACATTTCACTACACTATTTTGCAGTCTTGATAAATACAAACTCGTCATGTAATAAATAGTATCTTTCATTTGTGCTCATTCTATATGCCAAGGCTCGCAAACGATAGAAAATATCCAACCTGTTTCATAAACATAATTTGTAACGAGCACTCTTGCAATACCGTATATGGCTGACACAATGACTCATTTGAACTTGGAAGGGATTATTGTGTAATATTTCTATTGTAAACGCACCACACAATAGACTTTACTGTAGGCACTACTTATTAAGTACTGTAACGACCAGGAGGTTTGAATTCTTTGTATTTCTTTCTCAATGTACGTTATAGAGGTATTCTTGATTAATTGTTTGATTGTGGGGGTTCGGTGTTACGAAAATATCTCCCAAATCGAATGATTAGTCAATCAGTGAGTGTTAGTCGTCATACCATATCATTCTCACACTACTATCTATTAGTAATTGGCATACCATGATTCACAGCGTGCACCACTCATTTGTTTCAACATTCTGATGCTTAATAAAACACCACGTCTGACGAAAAAGGGATGATAAAAAGGTTAATAGAACCCATATCCAACCTGCCGTTAATTACAGCCCCAGGGACCATAAAACATCACCAAACATTTTGTTTTAAAAAATGACAATATCAAACAGAACAAAAAATGGCAAATATTTCCAAAAACTTTCCAATCACAAAAACAGGAGAAAAATTAAAATAAATTATGATAATGCAATCAGAATGCAAAGATAAAAAAATAATCTAAAGCTATAAAAACTCGGAATTTATCATCATACAACCAAAACTATTATCAGCATCTTCAGGTAACTTAATATTTATATATTTGTCATTTTGTATGATTTCAATGGCAGAAAGCAACTTAGGTCAATCTGTGATTAAAAATAAGATTTTAAATCTTTTATATTATAGTAGTTTAGTAATTGAGAAGTCCAGACCATAGTCAAATTAAAATAGTGCGATCTTTTTTCGTGTGGATAATCACTCATATTTTTATAAAACAAAAACACCATAAAATCCCAGGTTCACAGACTAATTTTTTTTATTGTGCTTGAGCATACCGTTAATAGACTAATATATAATGCAAGCAAACAAAATCAATAAATAACGCATGACTGTATGACCAGTTATATTAGGCATGTATTGCATCATACAATTTCTTAACCTTAGTATGCTTTTAATGTAACAATTTATAGCGCAAGGACCAACAGTGATTTATTATCATTGTATATCTTCTTTTTTTTTTTTTGGCAAAGAATTTGCCCGTGCACAACAAAGGAAAACAATACTCACACTGATAAATTATTTCCATCACTGTATTTATACGCTACTATATATCACAATTCTTAATATTATTATATCTTCTTTTTTTTTTTTTGGCAAAGAATTTGCCCGTGCACAACAAAGGAAAACAATACTCACACTGATAAATTATTTCCATCACTGTATTTATACGCTACTATATATCACAATTCTTAATATTATTATGACATAATTCTACTAACAATGAATGGGGTTGTTAAATAGCGGGGATACTACGACGCAAAATTTAAAAAAACAACATCGCACTGTGTCTGTTAGGATGTTGGTCTACAGACAATTTCAGTGTAATTAAGCAAGTTCCATAGTGCAAATGGTATGACAGTTGTATTTCAAATAGATAAGTTTGCAGTTCAGATCTTGCTCTTTGTGAATTTGTTCCATGTAATTGAGCACTCATGCACTCTCTAGTCGACTCATTCGTTCAAGTATGACAGCGGATTGGTTTCATGGGTCCAGAGTCAATAGATTATGAAATCAAAGCGGTGCCAAAGGTATGAGTTCACATTACTTGGGGTTAACGGCATGCAAAATTGTGGTACACATTTAATCGCTGGAGACCAAATGCAGCAGCTTGAATTACCTCCAAAGCTGCTAGCCTTTCAACATAGGGGCTACAATGGGGTTAAATTCAACCGTGTAATTGAAGTGATTCAGCAACATCACGGCTGATTTTACGTGAGAACCAAAGCGGCAAACCTCCAAATTCACCGTAAGAAAGTACGACGAATCCTGTCCCTGGAGGAGGTCAAGTATATCGAAACTCCAGAGTTGTCTTCCCCTAGGGGACTAGGGGATTGACAGACCATAGAGTGCAGATAGACTTTTGCAAAAAATTATGACAAAAGTTAAATATATTGATTTTATGCATATCTCAGCAATTAGTAGTGAAATATATATTGAAATCTTGCTAATTAAATAATTAATTTGTAAAAAATGAAAACTTCTGTCATCGATCAACCAATTGCAAGGCAAGTGAAACAAACTTAAAACTGCCTTTAATACGGATTCCAGCTACAAAAGAACTGAGATGTATGAATAAATAAAGATTAAACATGAGTATCTCTAAAACAAATTAGAGATTCATTTACGAGAAATTTAAATAAGTACAGATTTTACGGTGGGAACAATCAAGATTTGTATGAATTTTTCGTTGAGATTGAACCATATTTGAAGAAGATCATGATTAAAAATTTCTGCAATTTGGCTGTATGAAAGCTCAATTAGACTCAACGATCAGGTTTAGGAAACGGCCCACTCAAGGAGACTCTGTATTGTTTTACTATAGAATAAAGGCTCTAAAGTTGCTGAAATAAATTAAATGGATAATGCCACTGAACATTTATTTGACATTTTACATGCCAAATTTGGACAGGAAATAAGCGAAGGTACAACAAGGATGTTAGACAAGAATGAAAATTTGACATTGCATTACCAGAATCTCAGCGGAAATTCACATATAGATTTGTCTGAATGGGTTAAGAACATAAAAGCTTGAATAAATGGTAAAAGATGATGCAAGTTTATTTTATGCCATATAATTAGTGTAACTGTACCGGCTGAGAATTTAAAGTGCTGTAGTTATCCAGAGAATTTTTTCAGGTCACTCTCTAAGGCATCTGTCTCACTCTTTATCGTGAGCTCGATTGGGTGTACATAATTAGATATGGCAATTATATCAGTTATTGTTTGCTTTCGGAAACCTGCTTTTTTCATACTGTTTCTAGGTCTTGAATAGCAGTAGATAACTCTGTTAAGTCTTTCTTTCTTTCTTTTTCTGCAACTCTGACAGTGTACTAGTGTTAGCTGTTTTCTTGTTGTTCAGGTCTGTACTTTATATGCCAAAATCATTCATTAATTTGTTTCTTTGTTTTTTTCCTTGATGTTGTGTTTTATTTAATTATTCAATTCTCTCTGTAACTGTTGCTGATGCGATTGTTAACTGCCATAATTTTCCACAGATGATTTTGTTCTAAGCTCTGCCTGAACAGTTCCTGCAACTATAATCATTTTTCTGTTTCGATCATCAATCTGTTTTTGTAGCTGTCTGATTTTGTTAGCTCCTTCATTGCCACTCTCTTCAATAGCAGTTAATTTATTTTTAACTTGTTCATTCCATGACTTAATTTCTTTCAAATCGTTCTCCTTCAGAGTTGAACGTATTTAAGTATCAACTCGTTTTCTATTAGCTGCGCCAAATTATTTGTACAGGATATTCTAGATTGTTAAAACGGCTTTTGTTAAAATTTAAGTCACTATTAATTGTTTCTCCTTGTGTTACATCTGTCTTTTCGGTTTCTTTCTCAATGTTTTAAGGTAAGAACTCGCCATGATCTCTAAGAGATATTTTTTCAATCATTCTATATTTGATCGACACTGTTTACTTTCAATGGCAAACATACGTTACAGGCATACCGTGAAAATCGACCACCTTTCAAAAAATCGATCACTTTTCAATCTTCATATCTGATGCAGATATTCAATCTATTAATGATATGCCTTTGTAATTGTTTGTATTGTCCATTATTATTGTATGAAATAAAATCTCTGTGAAAAAGCATTCAAACGGGCAAAGACTTTAGCAAACACGAATAATAGCAATTAGATGAATATTTTGTGTTATCAATCGGACAAAGGACATTTTTTAAATTTGAGGCCTTAAAAAAACATGCAAACTGTGACGGATTCAGTATATGCCTGTATAAAATCTAGCTCCTTGCTAGGGAATCTTAACAATTTATTGTTGTTGTACGTGATATACGCTGTGTACTTGGAGCGATTTTGAATTTTCGAGTTGTGTTTTAAAGATTCAGTGTCAATAATTTCCTTCTTGTCAACTATTACAATCATTACATCTTTAACTTTGTCCATGTAGATCTCAAGGTTGTAATGTTCGATAGAAATTATAGCATACATTGTTTCATTCTTGTCAGTACTATAAGTGAATATGTTATTTCTGAGTTCATCAGAAACATTGTCATACTCAAGAACAAAATCTGTTCCTTGCAATGAAATGCTGAGTTTGCCGTTTCTGTTATCAATACGACTGATAAGATAGACTTCTTATACAAAGAAGAGACCGTCGGTTCTAGCATATCTCTTCTCTGTATAGAAACAATTAGCGCAGTCCAACGTAAACATCCAAGAGTCAAAACTTTTTCTTTTCAACTTGTATCAATTCAATTCCTGTAAGTTTCTCCAAGATCTCTCTCTCTCTCTCTCTCTCTCTCTCTCTCTCACACACACACACACACACACACACACACAAAGTTTTCACCTTGATCGTAGTTTGTTTCTATGTTCATTTGTATCCTGACAACGTTTTTAATCTCTTTATATCTCTTGTACTCGTTATGATGAAAAATAAACACAGATTGCTTTTCTTATGTCATCAATATTGTTTAACTTGGTGGTGGCAGATGTTACGATTTCATCATGTTTTTTCAGCAATACCTATCAGTGGTGTTCCTGGCATCAATAAAAATGGGGGGAACAACTACATCTGTAACTATTACCGATAAAGACAATCCAGATGCAGAAACACCTATATCAGCTGAAATATTTCCATACCTACCACTAACCAGTTAAAAACTGTGCATGTTATTTTACATTTGTTTCTTATATCTTTATAATATTCAGTATCCATGACCAGAAATTGTTTAATATCTTTAACGTTTTGCACATGCTATTGCGGTGCAGGTAGTGTAGACTTTGACTGTATAGCACTTGATTCTTTTTTTACTCATTTATCTAACAATAAAAGCTTCCGTATTTATTGAGTATCAATTTTGCCAGGTAAAAGTCCGTTTGCTATCAGATAGTCTATTGTGCACTGGCTAAAGGAAATGGAATGGTCAGCTTTACAACTTCTTCAATATCTATTGTTGATGGTGCACCAATTGTAAACCTCAGAAAGCTTTTTCAAAAGCATGCTGTAGGCAAAGTAAGAGCAGAGCTATTGAATGGTAAATTGTGTTGAAAATGTTTTTTTGTTGTAGTCAGGATTTGTGTTCTATTTATTATTCGAAAATATTAGCCAACGGGTGCGCAGACCTAATGTTTGATATTACATGTATTTGTACGGTGTTAACAATTTCGTTAGGTAAATGTCCATGTGCTGTCAGGTAGTCGATTGTGAACTGACTAAATTAAAATGAAATTACTAGTTATTCAGCTCCTTCAATCTCCATGTTTGATGGTGAACCGATTGACATCATAAAAGGTTTCTTTGAAAACCAGCCGTATCCAAATGTGAAGTGATGCATGGTCAACAGAGTTAATAAATGTTTTGGGGGTTTTTTTCGGGGCAGGGGGGTCTCAGCCAACATCGGATTATTTATTACCTGAAAAGGTTAGCCAACCGGCGCGCAGAATTAAATTCCTATTAATGTATATATGGAATCGAGTTATAAGACACAGACATGATTGGATTTTGTCCTCTCTCCGACATTTTGTCTTGCTCTTTGCTTGATTGTTCAACTGCATGTTGAAGACTCTGTTAAGAAACAAATGTTCTTTTTGACCAAATGAACAAGACACCGAAACAAAAGCTACACCACCACCTAATAAATAACATATTGTGCTGTTTGAACTTGTTTCATTTCTTTCACATAGTGGAATTTCAGCATCTTGTGGTTTTTTAGACTCCTGTTGTTCAGCCCTCAAACGTTCTGGTTTTGCTTTTTAATTCGTGTTAACATTTACCAATTTACCTATCAACTTGAAACTCTATGTGGATCTTTTGGGTTTTATGAAGTTATCTTTTCAGGTACTTTGCTAACCTTAGGTTTCATCTTGTTCTTTATCTTCTCTATCTTCAATTTATTTAACAAAGTGAATTTGTAAGATAGACAAACATAAATCTGAATATAAACAAAGGTTAATCTAAATATAACTTACAATCTTGCTTGCAAGTAGTGAAAAATAATTTGAAATCTAATTGAGTAAATAAAAGGATAGATTTCAATACATGTCCTATGTGTGGAGAAGTTAAAACATAAATTACTTTTATAAAACTAGCAGCTGTTGCAAACCTTGCCAAAAGGCGTCCTGCAAACAACAAAAAATGAAACAATGAGAATAGATATATGTACAGTGAATACGATAGACAAAGGTCAAAGGTACCACAATGATGAAAACAACAGGATATCGCACTTAACAAGAAGCATAATTCTACAAGCACTAAAATAAAATATTAAATCATATTCATAGTTTGAAAATATTTGATGTTCCATCAATCAACTTCTATTGTAGATGGCTAAACTGTACTAAACCTGAATGTATTAGTGAAAATGATTTTGACATAGAGACGTTATTTTATGTACCTACTTTGATTTGTTTGGCCGATGTCGACAATAAAAGATGTTTCCACTGGACAAATATGCTTGATAGCCAGTAAAAAGAGGTCTAAAATTGCGAAAATGACATCTAGGAAATATATAAAAGAGCACCATAAAAAGTTGAATCATTCAGTATGCCTAACTTCATCCTTGAAGACGTCTTGAACAGGTTTGTCTAATCTTTTTTCCATAATAAAAAGAGACTCCTGCAATGACAAATATTGTAACACATGTGATTAAAGGAAGAAATGCATCGACAAAAATGCGACTCGTACACATTTATTTATCAAGCATTTTTGTTCTACGTTTTCAAATTTCTTACTTTCTGAGTACCTTTAGAGATCTGTATGTTTGAAATTTATGAAACTTGCACTCATCGCAGATAGAGCAAACCAAGCTTAAATGAAAACAATCCAGTGAAATGCTAGATTATGTTTATCGTCATGTAGTCTTCATTTAGTTAATTTTGTAAACTGTAATAGCTGTCGATTTGAAGAAATGTAATAATTATTGATGTAACAGTGTAAACTCTGACATCTGGCAATGATTTGGAAATTTAACAGCTCTAGCATTTACAAAGATTTCATAGGTCTTTTTGGTTTGTTTCTTTCTCATTTTTTCCAGCTCTTTTGTGGTTAAGGGTTTACCAGTTGTCTCTTTGTACGCTTCATTTGCAATAGCAATGTTCAATTCATGTATGTACTCTTTGTATGCTTCATTTGCAATAGCAATGTTCAATTCATATATGTACTCTTTAGTTTCGGTAGGAATGGGCTTATTGCCATTTCTTTTTCGAGTCTTGACTTGAACATTTCTTCTCTATGTGGATATTTTGAAACGAAATAATTTGAAAATGCTGTTTGCGACGATGAAAATGACGATACAAGACTAACACAAGATCAAATACATGTTGATGATACTGTAAACTTTGATAGTAGATCTGATAATATAACAAGTAGAAGAGTGACGACACAGTACGATCAAAACGAATAAACTGAAGGACTTATTCAGAAATTCTTTTTATAATTCAAGTTCGGACTTTGTGAGAACATATGTAAGAGGTATGTATAGAGATACTAATGGTGAAATACACATCCAATCCAGAGGAAATAGGGCAATAAAGCTAATTTAAAGATTACACAAAATGGCAGAACAAAACTTTTAGCACCTAGTTGAGTAAAGAAATATGCCAGATGATACTATTTTATGAAAAAAATTAATAGCGAGGATTTAGCAAACAGGCAGACTGTTCCTAAATCTATCAGAATCAGTGATTTTTGTAATCTATTAAATAAATAACCTAGATATAGAGAAGAAATACAACCTAAATATCCATTAGGGTCTAGGATCGTAATAAAGCAACAAGTACAATATATTGGAGGTATAGCATTACTGGAAGAAATTATGACCAAGACGAACAAAATAACTAAAGGATTAAGAAAAGGCAACACTGATTTGAATTAATTATTTGGTGAATCAGACCAATTTTTTAGTAAGTTTTTTTCTGGTGAAAAAACTCGAGCTAAAGAAAAAATAGAGCTGCAAGATGTTGGTCGTACAAATCCATCGTTTAGAAATGATTTAAGACAAATGGAAACCGAAATAGATGTATTGTTTCATGAAATTCAAGGAATACAACATTCACCTACAGATCAAGAACACATTTTCTTAAGGGTGTTTAACAGACAAAAAGAAAGAGATATGAGAGGACATACAGCGATGTTGTAACTGCAGATTCAAAACTAGAACCTTTAAAAAAGGACTCGAACAGATAAAAAGACTTAAAGAAAAATCTAAGGAAGAAACCAATGATCAAGAACAAATATATTACAAAATGAACTAGCCAAAGTTAAAATTGCTGTAACTGGTGTGGAGGATGTGCTCCTAAGCAACCTCCTACTCCGAGCGAATCATTTGTTGAAAAAATTGAAAAGGGCTTTTTAATACTGGTAATGATTTGTTTAGTTTAGCCAAAAATGCAGCAGAATATTTCCTGGAATTATTGGTCGTGTGATAAGTTGTTGCTTAGTCGTGCTGAACAAATTGTTTCTTTCCTTACTGAAGATGTTATTTTACTTGTTTTAACATTTGTAGGTTTGTTATTTGCATTTTATGAAATTGCTATTTAATTTTGAATGCGTCGCCATCGGGTAAATGTCGTGTACATTTACACAACAGTTTTAGCATTTAGAAATAAACATGAAATTTGCAAACTAACTGAACTAATTCTGGTGCATTTTTATGTATCAAATGCACGAAGGGCTTGCCAAAACCAGATGTTAGCATCCACACTAACCAGTTTAGTTTATTCTGTCAAAATTACCTGCCAACTGTGAGCTGTATCTTTTGATAGGGTCATCATTGTCAAATATTAAAGTCTAGTTATCAAAAATGATTAATGGTTCGCATGCAAAAAAAACTGAGTTTGGGATAACAATATTTTATCTCATAAAGTACATTTGCGTATCTCGTAAAGTGCAATATAATGCATTAAATT
The DNA here is from genome assembly GCA_029931535.1 of Margaritifera margaritifera. NCBI lineage: Eukaryota > Metazoa > Mollusca > Bivalvia > Unionida > Margaritiferidae > Margaritifera > Margaritifera margaritifera. Next base: position 2,121,844 of record JAQPZY010001481.1, read on the forward strand.
GGGTTGTCGGACAAGAGTAAGGTGCTGTACTTGTAGTTTTAGACCAAAATATTTGAAATATTTTCCACATCAGGGTTGACTAAAGATTACATTCGTCAAGACTTGTGTTGAAAAAATGCAAATCTCATTAATTATTTTATTAATGTGGATGGAAAATGTTATGATTTTTACACTTTTAGAGCCACAGATAATATTAAATTTAATTATAGTTTTATAGTGTGATTGAAGCCATTCCAAATGAGTGGAAGAAAATATTCGAAATATTTTAGTAAACCCAAGTACCGTAATGAATCTTACGAAACCAAGCACATTCTTTTGTACGGTATTTCTGGAAAGTTATAAAACTATACCTGTCAAGATGCAAGAAAGATGGTCCACTTACTCAGAAGAACAGTATAAAGAAAATAAATGGAAAGAACAATATATGTTAGTAAAGAAACTTTATGTTAATACAAGCTGTCTAGCTTTTGAGTATAACCCGTATCATAGGGCGATTAATACCAATTTATTCATAAAGAAATGTGAAATAGTTCTCCATTACCACCACACATTCCGTGAAGTAAATCCTTAAACAGTTTTTCACCTTATTTTAGGTCTAGTTGTATAATTGAAAACTGTGGTAAGACATCACTTCACCTTTTGTAGGGTCACACTAAATATAAGTGTTTCTTTAACACCAAACAATATTTATTCTCTAGCTTTTGAATGACATCAATCAAGATTATTTTTATTAGCCTTTAAAATCGGTGTCTTTTACTCTTTAAAAAACGTATTTGTTTCTAAAAGTAAAAAATTTATAACAACTGTATCTTCGGCAATAAGCTACATTAGACTTTGTTTTAAAGAAAATTGACAATTTGATATTTCTTGTTGGATGATACAAAAATGTCAAACCTTTAAATAATATGGTCGTACCTATCACAATTATTTGAATAAGTTGTCAGTCTAACAAATGATGTATGGTAGGGTTGAAAAGGTTAATTGCGCTGTCAGCATGTGTGTTTGTGCGCGTGTATGTATCTGGATATGCATAGACTTACATTACAGTAGCGAGTGTTTTATTACTCTATTCATATCCAAAAATTATGTACTTTTCTTCAATAATATATTTGATTCCATAACAAACATTATGCCATTCCTATCTTTGATTAAACCATGTACTGTTTCAAATCGAGCTTTGTTTTCCATACATTCTATATCTGTTTTGTTGAATCGTTGAAGAGTGATCTATTAAAATTTACGCCATCTTCGAGTTTTACTGTAAATGTAGCCGTACATAAATGTTGTATGTTTATCTTTATCAAATACGTAATTAATGTTTTCTTCATGCGGACTGTTTTTGACCATCTTGCTATGAGGATTAATAATATGTATCTTGCTGTTGTCATCACTGACTGTAATTTGTAAATCTGCATCTTTTCTAAAACATTATAGAATATCTGTTTTGATGTTTGAAACCAACAAATCAACATGTGTATTCTCTTGCGTGTTATTGTGTATCACAACTAGCTGTGACTACACTTTTATCCCATCCAAACTAGTAAACAAATACACATTATCTGTTGATGCTGATATTGTTGTTTTATGTTAAACTCGTGATAAATTAGTTTCGCCTCTAGGAAAATTATCAAATCTATTACAATATAACTTTATTGCATTATTTATGTTGTGCAATTTGTTTATCATATTTTGCGCTCAACTCAATGCACAATGATGAAATTAATATGTGGTCCAGGAACATGAGCTATCTTTGTTTATCAAAAAGTATCAGTGATCTAGAGACTCGATGATATTTTGTTTTACAACGAAATGTGTGTGGTCCCGAAATGTTAGAATAGTTGAGTGATTGAGAGTGCTGGAATGTGAATATTTTGAAATATAACGATGTATTTGAATTGAAGCGTGGGCAAAAGGCAAGACGAAGAAGACTGTACTATTTTAATTTTACTATGGCCCAGCACGCCAATTACTAAACTACATAATAATTTCATATTTTGATAATAATATACTATATATAATAACTTCCTACCCTGACACAGACTGAAAATACATTTATTGTCATAGATAGATTACATTTCCATTTCTATTTTATTTTCACTTTCGTAATCTAATGATTTGATAAAATTTTAAACTCATCTTGTGATATTATGAAATTGTTCCATAAGATTTAACCAACTGATCTGTGTCAAATATATAATTTTCACCATTTGTATATTTAATTTGTTTCACCGCTACCCGTTGGCAAAACATTTGATTCCCTAAATTCGGTATAATGCTCATGAAATGTTAATGTTAAATATGTAAAGTTGTTAAAGTCCTGCAATTTTTTTAACATTCTCCATCAGAAAATTAAAGGGTCTGTAATTTTCTATTTCTGATCATAATATGGCAACTTCAGCCCATATTTTAATACTGTTCAAATTTGTAAATATTTTAATATCCATGGTGATATAAAGAATGTTGCTTTGTCATTTGAACATCATGAAATTGATGTTTACTGAATATATATTGCATTGTTTATTTGAACTTATTTTTTAATTTTAAAATAATGGATGATGATCAATACCTTATATATTTGTGTTATGATTCTAACAGCCCAGTTACGTCTACCAGCGCTAATTTAATGCGGCAACAAATTAAAAATGTTAACAGAACAATAAAGGTAAAAAAAGTAAAAGTATGGTTAGCGGGACAAATAGATACATTCTCCACAGACACACACACACACACACACACACACACACACACACACACACACACACACACACCAAGAAAACAACCACTTGAATAAAAACAGCAAAACGCGGTTTATGTTAAACATATTAAAGATCAGCTGGCTGATATCGTTAACGTAAAAATTATGAAAAGGAAACAATGTCTCTCGATATATTTTAGCAGTGGATATATTTCAGCACTGACTGATTTTTTTAATATGCCCCAAAAAGCAATTATTATTTTTTTAAATAATCACTAAGTTGCAAAAGCTTAAAAAAAATAATGACTAAGTTGCAAAACTTAACAAAAAAATAAGATTTAGAACAAGAATTCCACAAACAAATACAATTTGGTGACGGAAGGAGAATTTTATACAAAAAAAAGTCAAGAAACGTTGAAGGAAAATGGAACAGTATATTTTTCATGGTGAAAAATGTCTCAGCAGTTGAAAGATTTAACAAAAAACTTCCATTCCTTTCTTTCAAAATCATCTATTAAGTGATGAAATGTATGATAAAAGTATTTATTACTTTATGGCACACCAATCCACCAGCCTTTGATTCAGGTTTTCCTATTTACCTTTTATTCATTATCTGAGACACTATTCCAGATTTCCCAATATGTTCATGGTCTTACAATAACAGTTTCATTCGTTATTGAATAATATCTAAAATCTGTATTTAATGATATTTTAAATAAATTGTATTTTTCTTTATATTTAAACATATTAATTTATCATATTAATACAATGATTGTTTATATCAAACATTCTTTTATCATCACCTTATACTGCTATCTGTCAAGGTGATGGAATATAAGCTTCAGTTAGTAATATTCTAAACTGGAGATGCAGTGAAATTTATAAATAGGTTTAACAAGTTCTGGAGTGTGGTTGCCATTAATCTGCCAAAAAGACATTTCTGTTGCTAGCGATATGACCCAGTTACTTTTATTTTCCTAAAAGTACATATTACATTTTACCCAATATCTTAGTAAAACATTCTTTATTGACAAAAAATAATGCGTATTCTTGAAAACTATCATGTGCATTAATTGTAAAATATTTGTCGTCAGTGCAACATAGATTTAATTCATTCAAATCTGTATTTTCGGAAGATTTAAATCATCGAAAACTCTTGTTGCCATAGAGGGATATTTTATTATTATTATTATTATTATTATTTTGCTTGAAATCTTGGATCCATTTAGTTGTTATTTTTATTGGCATGCTGTTATTTGTGAATTGAAATGTTTTGGAAATATTTGCCATTTTCTGAGCCCTTATTGGGTTTTTATTTGGGGGGAGGGACATGTTTTATGTGTATGTGTGTGTGCCTGGAACTGTAGTTAGCCGCAGGTTGGATATTGGTTCTTTTCACTTTTTCGTCATCTTTTTAAATCAGATCTTTTTGTTTTTTACAACATCGATTTTAAAAAAGGAGTGGGGGGGGGGGATTGCTTGCTGGGAAATTGTAGTATGCCTTTGCTTACGGAAAGTGGAATCATTCAGTAGATATAAGTCCACTTATTACGATCCATTTCAGGACTTTTTCAAGAAGTTGTGTGGAACGTTGTGCCAAAGAAATCTATGTCAAAATGTCCATTAGATAAAATAAGCTATTTGGCATTAGTTGGTTTTCACAAAAACAGTTAGTTCTTTCCAGGAAACCTAGTAAGAATTTAGACTGATTTTTGTTAGTATAAAAACCCTGAGAATATATAGTCCTCTAGGCTTATGCTTTTATGGATCCGTCATGTCTCAGTGCGTGATAGTTCAGATCGCAGCTTAGTGTTTAGTGGTTCGATTTTGAGACCAGGCCGGGTCGGTTACCGTTTTACTTCCTTAGGCTAGACACTTTACTCGTATTGCCAAGCAAAACTAATCATAGCCTCTCGGTAAACACCATAAAACGAACTGAGTCCAACCAAGCCAAAATGTTGTTGTACGTCTCTGATACATACCAATCATACTCTGATGCTAAAGATCCGATGTGGCTTTTAGGCAACAACTAAGAAAAAAGAAACAAAAAACGCTTTAAACTGACCTAGCCCAACCAAACCAAAATATTGGTGTGCGTCTCTGATACACACAATAGGTAGTTCAGAGGTTAGCGTGACGGACGTCAACGTAGAAGTTCTATTTTGAGGCTCAGCCGGTTTGTGCCCTTAGGGAACATACTTTAATCTCATCGTCCAACAGAAATAACCAAAGTCTGTAGGCAAAATACATTGAAGCGAGCTATGACCAACCAAACCAAAATGTTGTTACGGCTTTCGGATGTACACCAATATAGGAACCTCAGTGGTTAGCGCTATCGACTCCGACGCAGGAGTACCGGGGTCGATTCCCAGGCCGGGCAGGGTCGGCTGCTGTGTTGTGTCCTTACGTAAGGCACTTTACTTTAATTGCCTAATAAAACTAACCAAAACTAACAAGACAGTGTCCATAACATTAACTTGTATTTAGATAGAATAAAACCCTCCAGTGATAGCGGCTGCTAAGGATACTGAATTAATAAACAGCAACCCGAGGTCAAGTCACTCAAGATTCACACCAATTTTTCGCTTGGTCCTGCTATGAATCGGGGCGGGGGGTAGGAGGAAGGACGGTCCAAATACCCCACCCATTTTCTCTGCGTTCGAATAACCATTGGAAAGGTTTTATTTAGAAAGGTCTAGGTTCAACGCTCTCAACCTCATGATTGGCATGCAGTGCATTTTGGTTTGGTTTGGCTCAGCCCGCTTTAAGGTGTTTTTTGCCCCGAAACTTTTGTTAGTTTTGTTGGGCAACGAGAGTTAAGTGTCTTGCGCAAGGACAAAATACGGCTGCATACCCAGCACTTTTCTTTGTAGAGCCCAGCTAGGCCAGCATACATGTACCTCAGAAAGGGTTGATATATTTACATTCTCTGGAGCCGCAAGAATTTTTTTTTCTAATTTGCAGGTGCACAAGGAAAGATATTTATTTCTATAAAACTTAAAGGTCAAAGAGCCACTTCGCACCATGCCGTAATTTTTAAACCATACCATAATTTCCCGCCCCACCATCCCTTATCAAAATAATATCAACATTATAATAATTTCTCACATTATGTAAAATAATTCATTGTTCTTTTTGGTGTTTTACAATTTATATTCTATTTTTAATGCTTTAATTATTTTATTTCTAAAACTGTTTTGGCTTAAATTATATATATATATATATATATATATATATATATATATATATATATATATATATATATATATATATATATATATATATATATATATAAGGAAATGAACTATGGCTAAAAAATACTCTATATAGCCCCATCCATCTACAAACATCATCTCTTACAAGCGCCATGCTTTAGAATGTTTTCTGTGGAAAGCCCTGTCAAGATGATGCAGTTCTGATTCGCTAGGGTTCAAAAACAAAATCTTCGAAATTTAAATTCTCAGCGCTTTTCCTCATACACTGGCTGAAGGATTGTCTTGAAACTTTGTAGGCCAAATAGGTTGTTGGTGTATATGTGCAAAAAATTTGTTTTCCCGCTGGCCCATTTTTGGGCAATTTGCTTCTAAAATTGTCAAAAATATTATATAGGGGAATTTACTTTGTCGTCGCTTCTACGCTAGTTAGAGGATGTAATTGAAATTTTCGAGGCTAGATGTGTGTCGTGCACTAGTTAGAGGATGTAATTGAAACTTTGGAGGGTAGATGTGTGTCGTGCACTAGTTAGAGGATGTAATTGACACTTTGGAGGGTAGATGTGTGTCGTACGCTAGTTAGAGGATGTAATTGAAACTTTGGAGGGTAGATGTGTGTCGTGCACTAGATAGAGGATGTAATTGACACTTTGGAGGGTAGATGTGTGTCGTACGCTAGTTAGAGGATGTAATTGACACTTTGGAGGGTAGATGTGTGTCATACTCTAGTTAGAGGATGTAATTGAAACTTTAGAGGGTAGATATGTGTCATGCGCTAGTTAGAAGATGTAATTGACACTTTGGAGGGTAGATGTGTGTCATGCGCTAGTTAGAGGATGTCATTGTAACTTTGGAGGGTAGATGTGTGTCATGCGCTAGTTAGAGGATGTAATTGAAACTTTGGAAGGTAGATGTGTGTCATGCGCTAGTTAGAGGATGTGTGTCGTACGCTAGTTAGAGGATGTAATTGAAACTTTGGAGGGTAGATGTGTGTCGTGCGCTAGTTAGAGGATGTAATTGAAACTTTGGAAGGTAGATGTGTGTCATGCGCTAGTTAGAGGATGTGTGTCGTACGCAAGTTAGAGGATGTCATTGAAACTTTGGAGGCTAGATGTGTGTCGTGCGCTAGTTAGAGGATGTCATTGAAACTTTGGAGGGTAGATGTGTGTCTTGCGCTAGATAGGGGATGTATTTTAAACTTTGGAGGTGTCACAGGATGAAGCCGGGTTGGGACTGGATTAGTGAAGACACCGAAAGCAACTGCGTTAATAAGATGTTTATTTATAAACGCAATTTAAAGATGAACAAATCTGACACCATTATAACAAAAAGATAAGGAAAATTATGAAGTTCCTAACATGGAACTATCAACAACAAGTAACTCAACGAGAAAAATCAAAGATGGGTTTAACAAATGGAATTTTAAACAAACGTGAATAGCATCCTATCACCAATCGACAAATAAGAGTATATGATTTACACCCCAATATAAACAAGGTCTTATTAAGTACCAAGGGTGACCAAAGCATGTGATTTATGCACTTATCAATAGAATACTCATTTATCCATCAATCTGTTAACTCGTCAATTTATCAATTTAACAAGCGATGTTGGAATATGAATTCATGAATCCGTCGTTCATATAACGATATTGAAATGGGGATGTATGAAATTATGAATATGTCGTTCATATAACGATATTGAAATGGGGATGTATGAAATTATGAATCTATCACACATATAGCGATATTGAAACAACAATCAAATGGAACACGCAATAAATATAACTATCGTGGCGTCCGTTTGACTACCAAGATGTATCTACGGTTCCACCCGCTCTAGTCCATGGTCAAGGAGCCACCACGCATGGTCCACCCCTCCCAGTCTGTTGAAGGGTCCCTCGAGAGCCTTCACATTAACACAGACCCGTTGATCGAGAAGCCTTGGTCCCTCGCATCGAGAAAACCAGTACACTCTTCCGAAACAACGTCACCAGACACAGCGTACACGTCACACGAAACCACACAGAGTTCTGTGACTTCACACACCACCAAACCATACACATGGAACAGCTAAAAGTATAACAACTAAACCGTGTAGTACATATGACACGGTTAGTACTTTTGTATTGATATATGTTGCGCATGCGCGCACATGAATTACGCCTCGTTACACATTACATTAATCATTCAATGCATGCCGCGTATAATTAAATAATACCCGTCTGTTCAGTTACAACAAATAGCTAACTTGAACCAGCCTATAGGATTTCTAATATCATGGCGTGGTATGACCTAGGTATTGACTCTCTGTAGAATTTAGAATAAATTCTAAAACATCTAATATTTGAAACAATTATGTCATATAAAACGAATAGTGATAAAGAATACAATCTTAAATTTCACATACCTCTACAGCTGAAGTTTTGCTCCTGTAAAGAGGTAAGCTTTCTGACAAGACTCATCGTAGTGTAATTTGTTTATAGAGAATTCGCTCTATATGTACTCTAGCTGTGACAGATATGCGCAGCAGCTAGGCACGTGAGTTTTCACTGCAGGCAATTTGTACGTGCAGCATGGGGTGAATCGCGCTCAGTATTTCAAAATAACTAGAGCCGAAAAAAATAAACAACCCCCGAGTAACGCTCTAGTCGGAAACGAAACCCGAATACATTTTTGATCACATATACATATTGATATAAACCATACAATTCCGTGACAGGAGGGTAGATGTGTATCTTGCGCTAGTTAGGGGATGTAATTGAAACTTTGGAGGGTAGATGTGTGTCGTGCGCTAGTTAGGGGATGTATTTGACACTTTGGAGGGTAGATGTGTGTCGTATGCTAATTAGGGGACGTAATTGACACTTTGGAGGGTAGATGTATGTCGTACGCTAGTTAGGGAACGTAATTGACATTTTGGAGGGTAGATGTGTATCGTGCGCTAAGTTAGGGGACGTAATTGATACTTTGGAGGGTAGATGTGTGTCGTACGCTAGTTAGGGGACGTAATTAACACTTTGGATGGTCGATGTGTGTCGTACGCTATTGACACTTTGGAGGGTAGATGTGTGTCGTAAGCTAGTGAGGGGACGTAATTGACACTTCGGAGGGTAGATGTGTGTCGTACGCTGGTTAGAGGACGTAATTGACACTTTGGAGGGTAGATGTATGACGTACGCTAGTTAGGGGACGTAATTGACATTTTGACGGGTAGATGTGTGTCGTACGCTGGTTAGATTACGTAATTGACACTTCGGAGGCTAGATGCGTGTCGTACGCTAGTTGGAGGACGTAATTTACACTTTGGAGGTTAGATGCGTGTCGTACGCTAGTTGGAGGATGTAATTGAGACTTTGGAGGCTAGATGCGTGTCGTACGCTAGTCAGAGGATGTAATTGACACTTTGGAGGCTGGATGCTAGAGGTGTGTCATGCACTTGTCAGAGGATGTGGTTGAAACATTGGAGGCTAGAGGTGTGCCATACACTGCTCAGAGGATGTGGTTGAAACTGTGGAGGCTAGACGTGTGTCATACACTGCTCCGAAGATGTAGTTGAAACTGTGGAGGCTAGATGTGTGTCATACACTACGCCGAGGATGGAATTGAAACTGTGGAGGCTAGATGTGTGTCATACACTGCTCCGAGGATGGAATTTAAACTATGGAGGCTAGATAGATGTGTGTCATACAATACTCCGAGGATGTAGTTGAAACTGTGGAGGCTAGATGTGTGTGATACACTAGTCCGAGGATGTAACTGAAACTTTGGAGGCTAGATGTTAGTCATCGCTTCTCTTCCCACAATGTTTGGAAGATTTTATTGGAACTTGGAACTGACATAAAATCTATTCTCTGTGGCAAAGTAGGGACGCCACTAAAGAACATTGCACCCCTCGCCGTGGTTGGGGCGCCACTAAAGAGCATTTCCCTCAGGCGCCTAGACCACTCGCGCCGCCACTGATTATATTATGTACACCCCTTGTTCAATATCCTCAAAAGAGCCATTATAGCTCAATTGATAAAGGGTTAGACTCGTAACGCAAGGGTTCGATACCCGCCCAGGTCAGCCTAAGTAGATTACCTCAACCTCAGTGTCTTTGGGAAACGCAATTGGTTCCCATTTCCTCGGCATGATATTGTAATGACCATGGCTAGAGTGACAACAATGACTCAGACAGTATTTTGAATCTTTGTTGCTGGTTTTCTTTTTTTTTTTTTTTTTTTTTTGTTTTGTTTTGTTGTTGTTGATTGTTTTTTTTTATTTTTGTTTTTTTTCTTTCTAATTTTGTTTTGATTAAATATAGTACATGTTAATTGAATGTGAGGTATAATGTCTCACTTGCAAAACAGCAATTATAATTATCTCTGATTTCTAACGACTGACAAACTGTAAGCCTATCACTACAAACGATCTTGATATGTGTAGCTTATTTCCGAGGTTGAAATTCATTCAGTAAAATGTCTTTTTCAAGTTTTCTGTAAAGTTTTCAGAGTGTAGTATTTTTGCTTATCTGCTACATATATGATATTTTATTGCTATTACTCCAAGTAATTTATGTAAAATTCAGCCATAGTCATAAAAAGAAGCTTCCATGTGTAGTCATGGAATCACGATGTCCGCCATTTTGAATTGGCATAATTGGTACGACTCTAGGTCTTAAAATAATGTAACAGAAAGAAAGCGAAACCAACTATGAAAGTAAAAACAACAAGCAATTTATTTCTAGACAATTAAAGTGAAAATTCAAAAAACATTTACAGTAACGTGAATTAAATCCAAATAATCCAATAATCCTAAGTGTCCTAATCACAAGTCCTAAATATAGAATGTTCCGAATGAATTCCAATAGCCTTGAATGTCCTGATGTGTCAATAGTCTTGAATGTTCTGATATGCCTGAATGATCTAATCCAGAATATCTTTGAATAAATTCACATAAATCCCAAAGTCAAGTATTAATCCAATATGAGAATAAGCACTTTGAGCAATTCCAATGAATATATCAAATAAATAATTCCTCTCTCTGATTTTGCTCTGAATTTTCACAACACAACTATAAACATCTGATTATTAAAATGATTCTTCACAGACTGACCACTTGTTAACAAGAATGAAATATTGTCCACTAATATATATATATATATATATATATATATATATATATATATATATATATATATATATATATATATATATAAAACATAAGTCATGTGACAGAATGTTCTAGAATATGAGTAACTCGAATGGAAATTTCCGCTGCGTACGTGGACTTTTCTCACGTCAAGACATGGAAAACAACAATCTAATTGTTAAATGCTATGTAAACAAGACTGATCTTGAACTCAAATGCAGTAAATATGTTGTGTACAAAATGACTAAAGTACAACTTACCTAATTGATACATATTATATATTCAATATACATAACAATGATATAGTTTCGTATTAGGAGACTCAACACTTTCAGTTTTTATATTATTATGTTCATTGATAGCTGGGCACTTATAAGTAAATAAATTCAAATTTGCATGTGGTAATAATATCATTGAAATACGGTTGTTTAAGTAGTAATAATATCATTGAAATACGGTTGTTTATGTAGTAATAATATCATTGAAATACGGTTGTTTATGTAGTAATAATATCATTGAAATACGGTTGTTTATGTAGTAATAATATCATTGAAATACGGTTGTGTAAGTAGTAATAATATCATTGAAATACGGTTGTTTATGTAGTAATAATATCATTGCAATACGGTTGTTTATGTAGTAATAATATCATTGCAATACGGTTGTTTAAGTAGTAATAATATCATTGAAATACGGTTGTTTAAGTAGTAATAATATCATTGAAATACGGTTGTTTATGTAGTAATAATATCATTGAAATACGGTTGTTTATGTAGTAATAATATCATTGAAATACGGTTGTTTATGTAGTAATAATATCATTGAAATACGGTTGTTTAAGTAGTAATAATATCATTGCAATACGGTTGTTTAAGTAGTAATAATATCATTGTAATACGGTTGTTTATGTAGTAATAATATCATTGAAATACGGTTGTTTATGTAGTAATAATATCATTGCAATACGGTTGTTTAAGTAGTAATAATATCATTGTAATACGGTTGTTTATGTGTGAACTAAGATACGACAGTAGTTGTCCTTTGCACCAATTGTAATACAGTCGTCTACACGAATCGATTCGATTATTGCAGACTTAAATTATCGTCATATACCTTAAGGTCACATCATTTTAGTTCATAAGATCTTCTTATTCTTTTTTTAAACAAGCCCTGCTATACTCGAATACTTATGGTTATGTACTGTATATATTTACAATTTCGACAATGTGTATCTTGCAAACTGCATTGTTTATAATGCAATACACGGCACACCACACAAGGCACTGATTGGTTACATGGTTTATCATACTTTCGGTGATTGGTTGAATTGTGGCATGTGGTGTCTAGGGGGAGGTGCGATGTCATTGTTGGCCAGACAACTGATAAGTACAGTCGGGGCAAGAATTCAAAATTACTGAGAAGCAAAGTGTCACGTTAGTACATCCTGAATGTAGAGAAATAACACACTTCAATGTCAAATAAACAGAAACCTAGATTTATTCCAAATTAGACTGTAACAGTTGTCACCCACCAGACATGACAGCTTCCTCTCCTCCTCCAATCCAGTATATTAGCATTCTAGAAAACGAGTTGTAGACAATAATTATAGCGTTTATTTTTTTTTTTTATATTTATTTATTTTCAATTCATAAAATATTGTTAAATTGTTCCTGACTCTCTGTTGATGATCTAACCCCTTCCCACCCCCGAAAGACACATACACTCACATTTTTGATACTTTCTTACACAATACTCTCCCTTTCTGTGGAAAAGTATAGGTAAGACCCTTAAGAACCGGTAGGAGTATTACAATATAGCCAATAATGGGATGAAAGTGCCATTAAAAACCCATCAACAAACCAATATCAATTAAGTTTCTTCAAGGTAACAAATTTCATTCATATGCTTCTGCTTACAGATAAACTGTAATAATGTCTAATAATGTTTGTTTACCAGGATAGACGTACTGGTTTGTTTATTTCTTTTTCGATTGCGCCTGGTGCAACCACGCGCGCAACCACAATTACATTCGGCTGAGGTCGGAAAAAAGTAGGTGAAATATTTCTTTTGCTTTTAGCACAAGAACTTTGCTGCAGTTCACTCCTCAATTGTGAAATTCACACAAATCTCATAACTTGTTACGATGTATTTAAAGGTAGGTGGTTTTCTATTGATTTTTCTGTGTCAAAATTCAATAAAAATACATAAACAGTCCATAATTTACTCTGATACTCCCTTTCGCTCTAGGGTAAATTATTAAATCCTTTATCTAAGTTAAAATTAAAAAACGATTTCATTTTTTGAGGATTTTCAAGAAATTCAGTGCTGATTTGTTAAAAATGTATCAAAATAGCTCGTCTTCTTGAAACTTAATTTTGGCTTTTAAAAATGGCATCTTTGGTGGTGGGGGGGGAGCTTAGAACAAACGGCATTGTTCTTTAATTGGTTTAAATAACTTTGCTTCGGGAGTGTTATGTCTTTTTATTGTTCAGTTTAATATTGAGAACCAATATTCTTTGTTTCTGGTTGATAATTTGCATGTAATTACATATTCTACACAATAGATGGGTTAAAAGGTCATCATTATTTGGATTGTCTGCTCTGATATTAGTATCATATTACCGATTTCAAATGACATTGCACGCTGACTGAGCTGTCCCACAAGAAAGGAGTTATTTATTACCAGCCTTGAATTGATTCCTTAATTAAAATAAACTAATAGAGAACTGATTTCGAATGGATTAATAGACTGAAATATTCCTATTTTATTTACGACTATAGTGATCAAGATCGGCTTTATCCCTAGCATGTATGCATGCAAGCATGTATGTATGTTTGTATGTATGTATGCATGCATGCATGCATGTATATATGTATGTATGTATGTGCAGTGAATTAATTGATGGACAGGTGAATGGAGTGACGGTATCTATCTATCCACAACACACACACACACACACACACACACACACACACATTTCATAATGAGATATTTAAATATATCAGTAGGAGAGAAATTATATCGCCACAGAGGCGACATCACTTTTGAAACTACTTTATATTTCCATTTAGGAAGTATATCTGCTCTTATGAATGCTATTCAGACCTGTATTTCTACATTTAAGCCTATTTCATTTTTTCTTCTTCTGTTCCTTCTCTCTCTCTCTCTCTCTCTCTCTCTCTCTCTCTCTCTCTCTCTCTCTCTCTCTCTCTCTCTCTCTCTCTCAAGATGAATAGATCTTAAAATATATCAAGATTATAGACCCTCTAGTATATATTTATGTAATAAATGAGAAGGTGCCATCAAGAAATGCCAAAAAATGAACACCAAACAACAAAAGGTAGGCTTCAGGAATCAACTTTTTTATAATTAGCTTTCCACATGAATCATCCAAATTGTCGGTGACTTGTTGCTATTCGATATTCTGTCTCACCCATACAGTATCGTATACCTGTGAGCCTCAACGACAAATGGTACACATTTTCAAGAAAACTATTGATTACATATAGTAATAAAATTGTTTAATTAGCGATTCTAACTGTCATCACAGTCATAATCATGTCTGAAAATGATGGAAAAATCAAATATTGATTAGTGTTGATTGAAAACCGAAATTAAGTGATAATCGAAATTTTATTCAGTGGATGATAAGTTGGAAGTCATGTATTAATCTTGTTATCATATATTTAACAAAAAATGACAATTGGAATCCTTTACAATAATGTATATATTTATATATATATATATATATATATATATATATATATATATATATATATATATATATATATATATATATATATGTATAGAGATATATGGTAATTACTTTTAATATATTGCAATGTCTGTATGTGACCCCATTATTCTACGATGACGTAAAATTCTCTAAAGGCGCGTTTTCTCGCGTGGCACCTCATTATTTAAACCGAGGCAACTGTTTTTCAATTAAATTCCAAGGCAAACAGAAACTTATTCCATAATTTCGGGGCAAATACTTTAAATGTTACAAAAGTAAGAGAAGGGGGATGCAGTGAATGAAAGCAACATTTGTAGAGAAGTAGTACCTGTGGAAACCCCCCTTAATAAAAAAAAAAAAAAAAAAAAAAAAAAAAAAATTAATTAAAAGGCGGTACTTAGATGTGCATTAAAACTTTAAAAGAAAGGAACCTCGAGAAACTATCGTATGCACTCGCATATAATCCGAAACCAACTGCAAACTGCATAGACCCAGATCTGCCGTTGCATAATGAGCCTGCAAATCTGGATATATACAGTTTGTTATGAGTAATCAGTAGATCAAATAACTTAAATCCTAATACGAGTCCATGTTGTTTGCAGTTGGACAAAAAAGACTTATAAGCGAGTACATACGGTAGGTGATATACAGGTAGGGGACATGGGAATTACTTGGAGCCTACATTGAGTTTATGGTATACACTCAAGTAAACTGGTTGGAGAATGTTTTTTTTTAAAAAAAACACAAGTGATAGCACACGGTCACAGTTTCTTATGTTATTCTTTTCAACCTTTGAATAGAAAATATACACTCGTATTCCGCGAAACTCCGTATCTCTCCTGCTCAAGACGTTATGACGTATCCCAGCTGTATCAGATCAGCAAAAGCACATTAATACATAAGTTTGATGATCATGGCGTTGCTTTTTGCCGCCAGATAAAAGTGATATCTTTGTGTTTATATAATTACACAGGCGCGACAACTCCATTTAAACTGCAGGAATGAACACGTTCAAGCTCGTAAATGAACCTTTCTGAATAGTTTTGTTCATAACGAACGTTAACCTGCATTTGACTTGTCGTGCGACCATCATCAATTATTCATAGGTGGAAACCGTATTCAACGACTGGTACACTTTCCACGAGTCTGGCATCGTAACTCGTCAGCTGCGTGATAGTATATCGTGAGACACGCGCAGAAACGTGGTTCTTGGATATATGCATAAATAATTTGTATATGTAATCTAACTCTAGGACGAGATACTTTATACTCATGTTCTGCTCCATGAACGCGAATTATAACGAGGTGCTTAGTGTATCTCTGTAGCTTGACACATTCAATACTTGTTTCATATAAATACTTCCCGACATTATTCGCTCTACCAGAGCGAAATATTAAAAACATACTCATTAACTACCTTTCTGAACGAAATCCAACCTCAACGGATTAGCTGTGCCGCCAGGGGTAACCTAAAACACAAAGTGTGCCTGCTTTGGTGATTTCCAATACCCATGGGTCAGGACACACAGTTTATTGCCGAACACATGCGCACGGAGACCTCAGTTATACATAGCGTTGATATCGTCATTAAGCCGATTGTTGGCAATAGCTGCTGGCAGAACGGGACAGGTTTTGTTCGTGACACAATTAATCTCAGTGTGAGTGAAGTGTAAGATCTCAATACCAGTCCGTCTACAGCTGTATAACGGAATTCGCTCTCTTTACAACAATATCACAAACAAAAAGAGCTTGTCAATCGGCGGAGACGGGGAGAATAAAATGTAAGGGAATCGGATATATTGTGTTATCTGCCAGAAGGTTGGATGAGCTTTTAATACAAAGTGGCAGAAAGAGTAAAGTTATGTGCAATTACTATGTTCCAACACAGCTGGGAAGATTTTATTCCTTTCTTTGCTTAGCTAGAGGATAATATGCCGATGTCAATAGGAGAAATACTACAGCGATACAGAGTTTGGATTTTCACCTACATTGGTAAGTAAAAGCATTTTTCAATTGTGACTAAGCAGGCCTCGATTTTAAGAAAAATATCCTTGCAGCCAGAAGGACTAGTAGAGTTATAAATTTACTAGTTCTGCTGAATCTTCACTAATCCTTCCCACAAAACAATGTCAGACACGTACCTAGATTAACAACACTTTTATTTCTTAAATATGACAGTGATTCATAATTCAGAAGAACAAATATTGCTTTAGAAACCACCAAGGTTACTTGTACATATACACTACAACTTAACAAGAAAAGCAATGATTCTCCGGAAATTGACTTTAATACATGACTCAATAAACATTTTTAGAGCCTCATCGTCGGGGAAAAAAAACAACAAATAACTTAATAAGAGAAAAAGACGAAGACCTCATTCACACTGGTCATTATGTATCATAACCCTACAGACCGAAAATGTAAGGCACAGATCTTTCCACAACAGATACGACCCTGTCAACAAATTATGTGCCTCCATGACGCTAATCCTTTAAAGACGGAATGGTTAAATCATAATAGGGATTCTGATGATCATGTGACTACAATGGTGGTTTGACAAGTTAATAAGTCCTGTTTACAGTCATTTAGTCGCAATTTCTGAGAAGATAAATCATCTTTCTATCGATTTCATGTGGGTAGGCATCATGTAAGGTTGTCTAAGTTTGCCAATAGTAAGCGTCTACCCAATACCAACACTGTGTGGTTTCGGTGAATTCCAACTTTTCAATAGACAATGCGCTCTAACCTCACACCTCAACATAAATGTTAAAATATCTAAAATGGGGTAGGAAAAGTCAGAGGAAACTCGAACTAACAGTCTTTAGCATCTCATTTTACCTTATAAATCTAACAAAACCTGTAAAGATTTATACAGCCTCGTTTTGAAATACGATTTGTAAAATTCTCATGTGTTCTAGGGTAGCATTGAATTTTAGGGATTTACACGATTACCTCTGAGAGAACCTGGACATCGGATTTTCAAAAATTATTTATGATAGTATCAATAAACGCTGACTGGTGACAACTGAAACATAACTAGCCATCGGACTATTAAAATTATGAAAACTACTAGTCCGACAAGAAATTTAGTGGACTCGGGCTAGCGGACTACCTCTAATTTCGAGCCCTGCTAAGGTATAGAGACAATAAAGTTGAACTCTCTTTACATCGTTGATTTAGTTTTATTAATAATTAATTCGGTTTTGCGGCTAGGTGTAACGCTCGTATATTGACTATCATGTAAAGTGTAGGGCTAAGATAATGACTATCATGCAAAGTGTAGGGCTTATATAATGACTATCATGCAAAGTGTAGGGCTTATATAATGACTATCATGCAAAGTGTAGGGCTTATATATTGACTATCATGCAAAGTGTAGGGCTTATATATTGACTATCATGCAAAGTGTAGGGCTTATATATTGACTATCATGCAAAGTGTAGGGCTTATATATTGACTATCATGCAAAGTGTAGGGCTAAGATAATGACTATCATGCAAAGTGTAGGGCTTATATATTGACTATCATGCAAAGTGTAAGGCTTATATATTGACTATCATGCAAAGTGTAGAGCTTATATATTGACTATCATGCAAAGTGTAGGGCTTATATATTGACTATCATGCAAAGTGTAGGGCTTATATAAGGACTATCATGCAAAGTGTAGGGCTTATATATTGACTATCATGCAAAGTGTAGGGCTTATATATTGACTATAATGCAAAGTGTAGGGCTTATATATTGACTATCATGCAAAGTGTAGGGCTTATATATTGACATCATTGCAAAGTGTAAGGCTTATATATTGACTATCATGCAAAGTGTAGGGCTTATATATTGACTATCATGCAAAGTGTAGGGCTTATATATTGAGTATCATGCAAAGTGTAGGGTTTATATATTGACTATCATGCAAAGTGTAGGGCTCAAATATTAACTATCATGCAAAGTGTAGGGCTTATATTTTGACTATCATGCAAAGTGTAGTGCTTAGATACTGACTATCATGCAAAGTGTAGGGCTTATATATTGACTATCATGCAAAGTGTAGGGCTTAGATACTGACTATCATGCAAAGTGTAGGGCTTATATATTGACTATCATGCAAAGTGTAGGGCTTATATATTGACTATCATGCAAAGTGTAGGGCTTATATATTGACTATCATGCAAAGTGTAGCGCTTAGATACTGACTATCATGCAAAGTGTAGGGCTCAAATATTGACTATCATCCAAAGTGTAAGGCTCATATATTGACTATCATGCAAAGTATATTAGCTATTAACATGAATTGTTGAAATTGAAATTCCTGTGATAGTAAACCAAAATTAAACAGGGAATGCAAACAGAAACGTATACTAAAGTTTTTAGCCGTACTGTACATACGAAATCTCTTTGTGTAAAGTCGTTTTCATTTGTATAATGAACTTGTCCATAGAGGAAAACTGCGCACAAAGGTTAAACGTTGAATCCCTTTAGTGTCCTGTGGAGACAAGTTTCACTTTAATATTTTTAGATTAAATTGTTTAAAATACATTTTCTCTTTCAATGATTATAACAGGTTTCGAAACTTTTGAAGCTATCGCTTTGTAAATAAGCAGTTTCCCAGTGGTATTGTATTGTGATGAAACACAATAGTATATACGGTTTACCAAAATAATTGCAAGGACTAGAACGAATTTGATATATTGAGGATTTTTTGTTCTCACTTTTTATTAATTATATTTTGGTATGAATACAAATACAGGTACAAAATGTTTAATTATAATTTTCTTAAGTATCTAAAAGTACACACTTTTAATAAAGAAAAGTTCTCCCTGTACAGAAAGCTACAAAAAAGAAAGAAAGTAATCATGATTTGTATGGGCTTGACGGTGTACTACGCAAAATTACGGACGATACACTTTGTTTTCATACACTAGGAAGATATTCCCAGCGAATCTTAATAATAAATTCACCTTCCAGAAAAGTTACATTATTTCCTATATACCTTAATTATTTGATGGGAACTATTTCGAATCCAATAGGGTCTTAATTACTGAAATAGAATCAGCCTTTACATTTCATTCCCTATCTTCTCCTATATAAAAGACTCATGGCTTAGAATCCGACAGTAAATGTGTAAAAGAATCCATGTTTCTCATCTTAATTGACGTAGCTACTTACGTGGAGTGAATACATAATAATTGGTTATATAGAAGATTACCACGATATCTTTTCAAATTTAATGTGTCATCATTTAATTGACACATTACTAAATCAAGATATTCATTCCTGTGGAGAATACGAAAATGAGACTCGAGCAAATACATACTAGGATAGTTGAACTTCATCAGTTGTTTATTAGTTGCAAGTATAATCCTTTTAGTTTTGATGCGAAGTTTAGAGGTTATATCAAGATTATCAATGTCATATATCAAAATTCTCATTCCTGAAAATCACTTTATTTAAAAAGTATTTGTGTTGATGACGTATTAAAAAGAGATTCATCTACTGATAATCTCGTATGAAATGAAGTTATCTATCTACCTATCTATCTATCGATCTTATATATAAATATATATATATATATATATATATATATATATATATATATATATATATATATATATATATATATATATATATATATATATAGATGTTTAGTTTAAACATATTGTATTGCCATAAATGTTAACAGATCGGGTCGGGCTAGAAGTTCTCACAACTTAGAATAAGCCCTTCCCCTACACTCGATAAGAAATTTACATGGATAGAGGCACTAAATTAATATGATTTCATACAATTACATGTAAACATACATGATTCAGGCAAACTAGGTATGAGAGAGAGAGAGAGACAGAGAGACAGACAGAGACAGACAGACAGAGACAGACAGACAATGAAACAGACAGACAGACAGAGAGGAGAATAAATTAATGATCGTGGCAGATATTCGACAAGAGTACATTCACCGAAATGAATACAGTAGCTAAAAATTAAGAACATCACATCTTTCTTTATTAAAATGGCAATAACTAATTGAGTAGAGAAATTAAAATTGTAATACTCCTTAATTATATAAAGCGTTTCGTGTCTTTAAATAAGCAGATATTAACGTTCACTGTAAAATCCGATGATTGGTATATTGTGATTGTAGTCGCTGGTATATAGAAATGATTTAGATTTTGAACCCATTTCCAACTGCGCTGTTCAATACAGTAGTTGCAAGTAAATATGTATTCCTGGTCAATAATTAGATCTGTGAACATTTTAGTGAATTTGCCAGGAACCGGATTTCTACTAACGCTCATCCTGCCAGAAATTGTTTCATTAGATTGCTCTATTGGTTGAATGTAAATCATCACAACATTATTTAACTTTTCGACTCCATTAAAAAAACGGATCTGATCGACCGATCACATCATTACAGACTTGGGATGCTGGTTGTTAGTTACATGAATGTTACTATCCACTAATTGATCATCCACACATTGCTTTGTCGTTCTGATATATTATAACACACTTGGTTACCAAGGATTTCACATTATTATTATTATTATTATTATTATTATTTGTGTGACCAATTGTATTCTTTGAAATTATTTCGAATTGGTCGGTTCATGCTCATGAACAAATTGCACACAATATCTATGTAATTCCTATACAATATACATATGTATATATGTATGTATGTATGTATGTATGTATGTATGTATGTATGTATGTATGTATGTATGTATGTATGTATGTATGTATGTATGTATGTATGTATGTATGTATGTATGTATGTATGTATGTATGTATGTATGTATGTATGTATGTATGTATGTATGTATGTATGTATGTATGTATGTATGTATGTATGTATGTATGTATGTATGTATGTATGTATGTATGTATAAGTCTCTTTCACATCTATTGACAAATGTTTTACAAATGACACATGCAAGTAGTCTGTCCGAATGCCAGTATTATTACAAGAGAACACTCCATTTTGTCTGTTTTTGAGGGGTGGCAACATCTCCTGGCATACATAACCTCTCTTTGGTAAGGACTGGTTAACTATTACATGTGTAACCCCATATGTGTGTCTATGGAGAGAGAGAGAGAGAGAGAGAGAGAGAGAGAGAGAGAGAGAGAGAGAGAGAGAGAGAGAGAGAGAGAGAGAGGGCGTCGTCTCCTGATGTGCGTGTAAAGCTTCTGAACACATTATTTTTATTTGATACATAGCGCTATGGTTCAGCTGAAATACTAGATTTAATACCGCGATTGATCTAGTTTTAAATCTCATAGAATTAATCCGTTTATTTTCATGGATATATATAAAACATAAAAAAATAATAATCGTTAAATAACCATCACATACCTACGATGTTTTACATGGAAGGGCACACGTGATAATTTGAAAACTGTTTGCTATAGTTATTAGACCACGACTCATCGATTTTACAAGACTCAGCTCCCTGTGTTTACCCCGATACAACAAAAATAATGGATCGATTTTGAACAAAACCGCTTAAAATAAAACCAATAAATCGTGTAAGTGGTAAACTGTTACCAGTATAATTTAAGGACAATGAATGATCTCCGTCTTGTTCCCTTGGTTGGATTACAAAAAATCATATAAATAGAGAGGAATGAAGTAGAGCAAATAATCCAAAGGATTACTTCCACTACAAAATTGCTTCCGCTTCCACTGCTGTGCAGTGCTTATAACTCCGTTACAAGAATGACATATTATACGTGTTGTGAGGTGGTTGGATGTAATTTAGTAACATTAATAGTATTAGTGGATGAAATAATTTCCAATATATTTATTTATTTATTTATTTATTTATTTATTTATTTATTTATTTATTTATTTATTTATTTATTTATTTATTTATTTATTTATTTATTTATTTATTTATTTATTTCAGTAACATGAACTTGTCGACTTAAAAAAAAACGGCATTAATGTCACAAGAACGTCTTAAATTAGCACATTAGGAAACATTGAAAACATTATATGAAACTAAATATGGGTTAATGACATTAGAGAAATACAGTCAGTATTGAGACGCATCATCACAATGCTTTTCTTAATAACTTATGCCCCATTTCCCCAAAACCCCAAACACAGGTAAGTGGATCAAATTGTAAGATCGTTACGCGCATCCATAAACAAATCCAACTTGTATCACAGATTTGAATATTTATATTTCACGGTTTAGGAGGAGCTAGGCAACATTGAGCAAGTAGATAATCCTGCTTTTATCCATGCACTCTCGCAAGGACCGGCAATTTCATATAATGCCCCACAGTTTCATTAAGAAAATGGGGACAAGCATTTTTCCATCAGATTAGTAATAAAAACATAACATGTTGAGGATTCGTTTAGGATGGGTCCTATTCACTTTGTTCTTTACTTGTTTTATCGACACTTTCATGTACAGCTTATTTTTAAATCTATAAAACAAATGCTTCAAATAATTAGTGAACAATATATATATATATATATATATATATATATATATATATATATATATATATATATATATATATATATATATAAAGCGTGATGGCTCATAATTAGGAATTACACTAAGGCCACTACTTCCTAATGCCACACATAACGACAACTGGCACTGACAAAATCTTCATTACACTAAAGTTGCAATACGCAACATATGAGGCAAAATATTAGAATCTCACTTTGCATGCGTGTACATCAGCCATGGACGATATAATGTTTTCCACAGTAATTACAATTTAACTCAGATTTACGGCAATATCACAATCAATACTCCAATGGAATACGAACAAGTAAAAACTTAAATACATAGATGTTGATATAATTGTAAAGAAAGGATATAAATTACGATAAATGGAACACAAATTAATCTGTAGTAAACTCATTACTTTACAATGATCGACCATTGGTATTTTTCTCTTCCTGACAAAAATTGAAAGAACAGAAGACACATCAAGAAAAGATGATTAGAAATAAACGAAGTTTTGATAATGCCGGATACAGTCTTCACGTGTAAGATAAAGAGGGAGAGAAAAATCAGTTCACTTGATATTATGTATCCGGTACAACTTTGGACCACTGTACAGCCTGCACAATGTCGTCAGTTATTTAGGACAGCCTGATTCTTTAATAGATCGACCAAGATACATCGGTAATGTGTATTCCAGTAATTATTGTTTTCCTTTTGTACATTTATACAATATGTTTGTAGATGACTAAATTAGAAGTCAACCTCACGATTTCACTTCAGTAACTTCATTTAGTAAAAATCAATTATTGGAAGCAGTCTTCCATTTTCTAGTTATAAAAATTATCACAATAATGTAAATTGATTATTTAAATATATGGTATTGGTATTAACTTCAGAATATTGTTACTGTCTTCTGTATGATTAAACTTTTTGATTAGTATAAAATGGTTAACTACTTATCAGCCCTAATTGCCAACCAAACCAAGTTAAACGAAGATTTGAAGAATATTGAACTATGGTGTAAAAATAACAAAATGTTTTTCAATGAGAATAGGACTAAGCAGCTCATAAACTGGCTTTTAACATTAACTATAAACATCTTGATTTAAATCTTAAGAATTCAACCATTGAAAATGTTTCAAATCATAAACTTCTTGGCATTCATGTTTGACAGCTTTCTTCGGTGGGATGTACGCGTTAACAACGTGTGCAAATTGCTTTCATCTACGATAGTACTGTTCGCTAAAATTAAGAAATACCTCCCTCCTCATGTCAGAATGCATACACCGTCTATACTCGCGTATAGTTCAAATGCAAACAATATAGACCCTAATCGGCCGTCGGATAATGCGCCGGCCGATCAGGGTCTATGTTGTTTGTTCTACTGATTAGTCCTTACAAATTGCATAGACCCAGATCTGCCGGCGCATTATGCGACGGCAGATATGGGTCTATGTAGTTTGCAGTTGGTGTCGAGTTATACGCGAGTACATACGGTATTCAACCACTGCAAGATGATTGTCTTGCTATATGGGGACACTGTTGAAAACAAGACTATGACATAATTGAAAACTTACAAAAAAAAAGAGCAGCACGTATACTTCTCGATACACCTTTTCATTCACATGAACCCCAGTTCAAAAATGAAGTTAGATGGAAATTGACAAAATAACTGATTATAATAAAGCTGTTTTAATACATCGAGTTCTAAATGGAACTGCACCATAATATGTAGAAGACATGATTATATGTAGAAGACATGATTATATGTAGAAGACATGATTAGTCAGATAAAATCTTGTTATGCATTACGCTATGTAAAAGTAGCAAATATCTTGCTATCAAAACCTTAAATAAAGCAGTTTAAAAAAAGATTTGAATTTTCAGGGTTTTTTTTTTTTTTTTTTTATAGAACAGATTGCCTTTTAATATAAAACAAGCAAATTCTCTCAGTGCATTTAAAAGTAAATACTCGGACTAAATGTTAAAGAAGAAATATGAATTCTGTTTCAGCTAGTGTGAAACAATGTGTGTATATATATATATATATATATATATATATATATATATATATATATATATATATATATATATAAGAAATAAGAATTCCGTTTCAGCTTGTGTGAAACAATGTATATATTGTACATAAGGCCTCAGTGTTGAATAGTTGTGTACTAATGGAGTTACCTTCTATAAGTAAAGCATTATTATTATGATTATTGTTTTTATTCAATCAATCGATCTATTTATCTATCTGTTTGTCCGTCTGTCAGGTGTCTTAAACTTATGTACATATATGCACATAAACATATAAATTACAAAGAGGGATTGAGACAGAAAGAGACATATAACGCGATGGCTGGATTGACGCACTCATCGCATTTTCTTAATACATACACACATTCATAAACTCGTACATACGCGCACGCCTGCACACATGTATCGCATATCTTAACAAAAATATGTTCCCTTCATATTCTGAGTGTCTCTGTCATCGTAGTATATTTTTGTAGTTGTTTCACTGTGGTTGTATATGGCTAACTTTTTTTTTTTTTTCTGGAACTTGTTCACACAGAACCGTTATTACCGTGGTTAAAACTTGGTCGGTCAAATTATTTAAACGTTTAAAAATTCAAATCTCAAGGCAACTGTATGGCATTCAAAGCAATTATCATAATAGTGATATTGCTTACTTGTGTTACTCACGACTTGAAAGTCTTTCACATACTTGTGAGGGGTTTTTTTTGTAAGGACTTGATCACTTAACTGGTATTGTTTGGCACATCGAATAACGGCGAAGGACCTGCTGTATATTTTAAGACAAATCCTTTGTTCATGTGGAGCTCAAAGACTGGAGCAAAAAGTACTAAAATGAACTAACAAATATGTTGCAGAACATTTAAAATTCATGTCCACACGTCGTTAGTTTCTAAAACTTCACTAAAAATTCACTAAGTCCAAAATATTTCAAATCTATTTTGAAATAAACCCTATAAATGTACAGTAAAGCACATGCACACATATCTTAACACCATAGCGGTAATGTATTGAAATCATAGTGGCAACGGATATTACGGGTGAGTAACCTCAACTTCACAACTATATGTTTAATGGGTCGAATGATGAATCACCAAGTCCGAGATAAACGCGCCTGCTTAAGTAATTAGCGTAGCATTTTTTTTTTAAAGCAGGGACTTGTATATACAGGGATTGGAAAAAAAACAACAATATTGACCGATAATTTTTCACATTTGGTTCTAATTTTTGTCTAAGCTTATTTGGAGCATAAAGGAATGCCCCATTGTCAATTACAAGCAAACTCGGGTCCCAACAATTTGTGATCACTGGATACATCTACTGATTTGACCGATTTGATCTATTACTTTCCTGGAAAGACTTTAACTGTAACTGTCTCTGACATCTTCCTTTGCATCAGATAGCTGAACCTAAATTGTATGGCAGTTATTACTTTAAAGTTCCTAATGTAATTTATACCTCGTGATATCGATAGTGTGATGAGTGTTAAGGTATAGGATTTGGCACCTATGATTGAATAAATTAAAGCACAACTATCTGTGTGTTTACATCAGCAATCGATTTCTTCAGCTTTCTCACCATCAAGTTAACAAACCCCGAGTCATGGAATAGTCTGCATCCATCAAGTCATTAAAACTGTCACCTCATGGCCTCGACGTTGAGGTGGCATATTATTATGTACGTAGTAAATTTTGTATAGAGATCAACGGGCTAATGTTTTGTTTTGCTACTTTCTCCATAAAATGAAACTAAGAAAATATTGCCTCCCAAACAATTTCTTTTGTTTCGTTTTATTTTTTCCCTTTATTTACTCAAATATCATACGACACATGTGTGTGTGTCTGTGTGTGTGTGTGTGTGTGTTGGAAGTCGGGATTTAGTCTAGAATAATGCTTATGGAGGAGAAACGTTGAAGCATAAGATATAAATCTGAAAGTAAAAGACAAAATATTTGATGAACTTTTGGATATTTCGTCGGTCAAAGTTTAAAAGTTCCAGTTTTTAGAAAAGAATGGAGTTTTAAACAAGCTATATCTTTTTTAATATTGTTTATGAAATATTTAACCATTAATAGGCTTTCATTTGCATTTTAGTCTGATCAGAGAGAAAACAGTCAGTTTCCTTAAACACACACACACACACACACACACACACACACACACACACACACACATATATATATATATATATATATATATATATATATATATATATATATATATATATATATTGAAATTTTAACCGTTTAGGAGATATGGCAAACTTTGTTGGGGAGTCTCTCTCTCTCTCTCTCTCTCTCTCTCTCTCTCTCTCTCTCTCTCTCTCTCGCGCGCGCGCGCGCCAGTGTACCATCATAGGTAAACAGTGTCATTCAAATGCTATAGAAATTTTGCGCACACTCTTGTTCAACTTTTCTTTGTGATTTTTTTTTTTTTTATTGCTTTATTAACCATATCCTGTTTGCCAAGGACTTATTTGGACACCTATTATTAGAATTATTTATAATAAACAAGTGACTGCAAACCAATTTTCAGACCCACACACCCTAAATCGATAGCACTGCGTTCTTCTCACACGAAAATTAAGGTATTGTAACCAGTCAAACCACATAAGACCGTGGCCTTGCTAAACTACAATTTTAGAGTCAGTCGAAGATATTGAACGAACAGAATTTTGTTTAAGAAGTAATCAATCCCATGTATTATACTCGAAATTGAAATTTTACTTATGGCAAAAGTCGGTGTGAATTATCCACCTGGTAGGCAATTCTGTCAGTTTTGATACTAGATTAGATATGTAAGTCATTTTTAGATCAGGTAATCGGGGAAGTTTCCTTAATTTATGTTTAGATCAGGTAATCGGGGAAGTTTCCTTAATTTATGTTTAGATCAGGTAATCGGGGAAGTTTCCTTAATTTATGTTTTGAAATTGCTCTGAAGTCTGTGGTTGACCTTTTTTTTTCTAAATGTTGCTGACAGTATGGTAGTTCCTGTTTTACCTTTTATTTCTAAACATTGCTGACAGTATGGTAGTTCCTGTAGAAAAGAAAGAAAGAAAGAAAGAAATGAGGATTTGTCATATATTTACTCTCATATACTAATCTGCGATTTAAATGCATTAATTTAATACCTTTTCCATTGCTCTGGTACTCGGTGGACAACATAGTGACAAAAATGGTATAATTTGTCTAGTTACTTCCACTCATAGTTTGTTGGTTCCACATAATGCTTGTTGGACTCCACGTTTTATTTAGTTCCACATAATACATATCTGATTTCACGTAAGCCATATTTTGGTTATCTTATGATGGTTCTTTATAGATAGACAATCGCCACTGGGTCACAGAACTATCACGTTATGCAATTATTTAACATTTCATGACGTTGGTACATACAGGTCATCAGTACAGTAACTTTATCTGGCTGCTTGTATGGCGTCTTGTTTCGTAGCTATTGGATCACAGTCGACCCGCTATCAGACGAGACGCGATGTAAGCGCCAAGATCAAGGTACTGTTTTGTTGATGTGTTTATTATATACATCCTAAACAAATTCCATTGATTAATATTATAAGAAAGGTAAACATTAAACGTTCGGAAAATTAGTTTTACTCCCCCCCCCCCCGTAAACTGTCGTCTTTTAATTGTCATTTAAAGCGCAATTTTGGACATGCTAAAGGGTGAAAGGGGCATATGGACAGACGAACAGTCGGAACATACACTCCGCCAATGATTAGTAATGTACGATGCATACTTAAGCAGAACTGCATGCTCTAACTAGGTACACTGGCTATAAGACGTCAGGTGACCCGTTCGAATCATAGCACCCTCGTGAACGTGCTATAAGGTTTCTGCAAAGACAGCCGGTGGCGATTTAACCAATCAGAACTCGAAGTCATATAATAAACATGTTAAACAAACAACTAATTTTTTTGCACACAAAATTCATTGTTATGTGTGTCATATTGCCAGGGCTTAAAACATGAACGCATTGTATTTTCCGTACATGGAACGAGGCTAAACAACTATGGCGTCTTTCAGAAAGTAGCATACAATGCATGGTGCTAGTGTGGCGAGTTTTCCGTAACCTAGGTTTCATGGCAATGTTTCTAGCTCTACTAGTCATAGACCAGAAGAGCTTATGGGATGGTCTGTTGTCTGTCGTCTCTCGTCCGTTCGTCCGTTAGCACAAGTTTGCTGTCGCTACTCCTCCTAAACTACTTGGCGGATTGCCATGAAACTTTACACACACATTCATCCCATGGTCTAGTTTGTCCTAAATGAAAATGGTGCCACTCGGATATCCAATATGGTCGCCATGGTCTCGAAATCTTGTTCTCGCTACTCCTGAATGGAAAGTCATATTGACATGGGATTTTCACCAGAAGACTTCTTATGATGTCTAGCTGGTCCTACATGAAATTGGTGCTGATCTGATGGCCAATACGGCTGCTAGAGCTGCCATCTTGAAAATCTCGTTATCACTACTCCTCTTGAACGAAATATAATATTGCCATGCGGTTTTCACCAGAAAGCTTCTAATGGTGTCTAGTTGGTCCTAAATGAAAATGGTGCCTGCTATGGCTACCGCAGTAGCCAGATTGAAATGCTTTTTATTGCCAATCTTCCGGCATGAAAAGTAATACTGGCATGCGGTTTTCACCAGACGACTTATTGTTTTATCACGTTGGTCCAAAATGAAAATGGTACGGATCTGATGTCCAATATGGCTGCAATAGTGACCATCTTATAAATATTGTTATTGCTAATTCGCCTGAATGAAAAGTAATATTGCCATGGGGTTTCAACTGAATGACTTCTTATGATGTATAGTTGGATTCTAAATGAAAATGGGGTCGATCTGATGTCCAATATGGCCACAACAGCGGCCATCTTGAAGATATTGTTATGACTACTACTCCTGAATGGATGGTCGTATCAGCATGAGGTTTTTACTAAACAGCTTATTATGATGTCTAGTTGGTCCTAATGGTGCCATTCAGACATTCAATATGCTTGCCACAGCGGCCATCTTGAAAATCTTGTTATCACTATTTCTTCTAAATGAATGGTCATATCAACATGGGATTTTCGCTGAAAAACTTCGTATGATGTCTAGTTGGTCGTAAATGAAAATGGTGCCGATCCGACATCTAATATGACTACCACAATGGCCATCTTGAAAATCTTGTTATCTTCTAGATGACTGGTCATATCGACATTGTGCTTTCACTAAAAGACTTCTTATGAGGTCTAGTTGGAACTAAATAGAAACGGTGCCAATCCGATATCGAATATGGCCAACATGGTATCCATCTTGAAAATCTTGTTATCGTTGCTCCTCCAAAACAGAAAGTCATATCAACATGGGGTTTCTACCAGAAGACTTATTATGATGCCTTGTTGGTCCTAAATGAAAATGGTGCCAAGTTGACATCCAATATGTTCACCACAGCAGCTAATTTGAAAATCTTGTTATCGCTGAAGAATATCAAAGATGGTTTCAACACTCCAAAGTTAAAAGGAAGAAATTATCTTGAATTCCTGGAAATTCGTTTCAGCCAGTAGAGCGCCAGTCCCTTCGAGGGACTCGTGTTCTTTGCTTAAAACACCGCATAACCACTAGTTTTGCCAAGCTATTTGCCCACTTAACCATTTTTTATTGATGTCGTTGATGACATGGCTTCAGTGCTAATTTTTGTGATGCCGTTAGGTTGGTGGATTCCCACCTCTCTTACCATTAATTCGGTTCATTTTAATTCAGTATATTGTTCAACAAATGAATGGGGAGTATGTAATGTAGGTTTCAGAAAAAGATCTAGACAATCACAAGGAAATGCGTGGCCACTATATAGATAATCAAGAGTGACTAGCAACGAGACAACAAAGATATTTATATTATTTATCAGTACTGACGGAGAGATCTGATTGTCTGATTGGACGTATAAGCAAAAGCTGATTGTCTGATTGGACGTATAGCAAAAGCTGATTGTCTGATTGGACGTATAGCAAAAGCTGATTGTCTGATTGGACGTATAGCAAAAGATTCATATATATAATTTAGTCCCTATGTATATGTTGTAAGATCTAGAATATGATCCATTAAAGCCATCCTTGGAATCATTTTCTATTTGTCTCCTGAAACCTTAAGGTAATAGCTTGTTTGTTTGTTGTTTTTCTTGGGGAGGGGGGTTGTATTTATTATTTATTTATTTTTCTTGAGGAGGGGGGTTGTATTTATTATTTATTTATTTTTCTTGAGGAGGGGGGGGGTTGTATTTATTATTTATTTATTTTTCTTGAGGAGCTGGGTTGTATTTATTATTTATTTATTTTTCTTGGGGAGGGGGGTTGTATTTATTATTTATTTATTTTTCTTGGGGAGGGGGGTTGTATTTATTATTTATTTATTTTTTACTCAGATTTCTCTTCAGACAACATGACGCAAAGAAGTGTTTTTCATCATCTGCAAGGTTCAGAGAGAACTGACAAAATAGTCGATTTTTGTTAAGTGTGATTATATCGTAAAATCTCAGTTGCTAGAGTGTGGCAAGTAAAACAAAAACTACATGGTGCTTTTTATTTCTATAATGAATGTTTCTCGTTTTAACTTTGAGCAAGTAGATTCACACTTTATGATATTATCTTACATCCTGGACTTCTTTGATTTTCATGTATATATATAAAAGGGGTAAAACAAAATGAGACAATATTTTATTAAACTTACGAACCCTTGTTTCGTAAAGATTGGTAATATTTTCTGAAATGATACTTTTAATGTCAACGATTATGACATGAGCGTCTACGCAATTCGCGTGTCTGATAGAGTAACACCAGGATAAGGAGTTGTAATGGACGTTGCTGAAGTGAAAAGACACAAGGTGTGCATTTTACTGTAACAAAATTGAAGACTACATATACTGATTTTTTCCGTATTTTACGGTACGATCGGTCGGATATTTCCGAAGTAC
This sequence comes from Margaritifera margaritifera, assembly GCA_029931535.1. Classification (NCBI taxonomy): domain Eukaryota; kingdom Metazoa; phylum Mollusca; class Bivalvia; order Unionida; family Margaritiferidae; genus Margaritifera; species Margaritifera margaritifera. The sequence continues at coordinate 2,154,091 of JAQPZY010001481.1, forward strand.
GGAGATTTGCAAGACCGGGTATTTCCAAAGAATGGAGATTTTCTAGACCTGGATATTTCCGAAGTAGGGAGATTTGCTAGACCTGGATATTTCCTCCTAAATATATATGTATGTATTTTGATTGAAACGTTTTATGAGATAATATTTATTGGCCAGAAATACAAAGAGTTTGGATTGTTACTTATAAAACGCTGCTTGTCAAACTACCGTTGATATCTGTAGAAAATAACAGCGTTTTAAATATTTGCACACCGTCCAAATTGTACTCAGGTTATATTTTTCAAATTAAACCATGATTGCACAGATTTGGGAATCTTCTGCTCTGCTAAATCTGTGGAAAAAGTGCGGATATTGTTCCAAAAGTATGAAGCCAGTCAAAAAAAATAATGAGTTTTTCTCAGAGAAAGTTGTAAATGTTTATCACGTTCAAATGCAATCGTCTTGTTGTACATGTAAAACGTAATGTCCGTAACAGCAGCAGTGACTGAGGCCCCTAACGTGGGTACAGTCGTCGATATATGTTTGCTTTTTTCTTTTTATTGCCCCGTTGATAATCCGTCGAAAATAGGTTATCATTAATTATTGGCACCCTACTGAGATTATGGAGATATCTTCCATCTAAATCTGTAACAAAATCGACCGGACTGAAACCCAGGATAGATGGCCCCCTTAGAATTAATGTTAATTAGATACAAATTCTATATGTGCAATGCCATGTTATATAGAGTCATCCAAATATACATGTACATAAAGATATGAAATATGTATTAAATAAAATATATAGGAAATCACATAATTCGGCCAATAACAGTATTCTTATATTTCAAAAAACAAGTTCATGCAAAAAATACAGAATAATACATGTTTAACCTAGTTATGATTATTTCTTTTCAAAAAAGAGAAATCAGTTTCAATCAGCATGGGTGTTCTGATTCTACTAATTAAACTATATATTTAACAGTTTTCTTCTTGTCTTAGTTGAAAGTTTTCTTCTTGTCTTAGTTGAAAGTTTTCTTCTTGTCTTAGTTGAAAAGTTTTCTTCTTCTCTTAGTTGAAAGTTTTCTTCTTGTCTTAGTTGAAAGTTTTCTTCTTGTCTTAATTGAAAGTTTTCTTCTTGTCTTAGTTGAAAGTTTTCTTCTTGTCTTAGTTGAAAAGCTTTTTCTATATAATTCGATATACGAGAAACATCTTGTGCTGTTTGAGGATCAAGTAGAGAAATTATTTTTTAAAATAGTGTCTTGTAATTTGAGCTCTGCAGGGTAGAATGGTGAATATTAATGCATTTATCACGGAGTTCCTTAGGGCACTCTAGTAGAAAGTGCATTCAGATACTACTAGTGATGGACACAAATTTCAGAATCGTTGTGACCTTGGAAATTCAGGATTTTTAACATTCCTTTTTCAAAATTCAAACAGTGAAAACTCAGTCGAAGTTTTGTTATAAATGATCGTTTGCATTTAGTTATATTAAAATGAAGATAATTGGCAATTTCAAACTTCTTATATACGGAGCACAATAAAGTGAACTTTTTATCATTTGCTTTACTCAATTTTTGAATGTTATCTGAGAATTATTTTAGTGTAAATATCTCTTAGTCTACCAATGAAAATATCAAGTGAAATATTGTCTGTGGAACTTAAGTTAACATGTTCTCACAAACTCTCCAAAGCTCCGAACAATGATCCACAGCCATATTTATAGTGTTCCAAGTCAACTTCCCACAATTTATTTGTGGAAAAATCTCTTGGAAAGATAGCTAAAACTGTATGTATTGAGTCTTTAGGTAATACTTTACACACACACAGACACACACAGACGCATATATATATATATATAATATATAAGTTCTTGGAACCCTACCTAACCTACCAGTACTGCTTTTTTTGTTGTTGTGTGCACCAAGTATGAATTTCATTGTCTTCAAGTTCAGTTTTTCATATACTTAGCATAGAAGAGATACATTTTAAAGTTGAAGAACCATATTTCACTGTCATATATCAGAATAATTTGAGAATCAATTAGTTTTACCTGGGTTCTCACTGGCAGGTATTAAAAGTGGTTCAGTTTATTACTTAAGACAGCAACAGCTTTATTTACTTTTAATGGAAGATTTTGTGCGAGTCAGGGTAATGGTAAGATATTGGTATGTTTCAACAATTGTCACCTGTTCATTTTTTTATAAAGAAAAAAGTAGAGGAGTCCGCTTTTCTTTTACTGAATATTATTTTGTAGTTTTATACAGGTTGATACTGAATATTATTTTGTAGTTTTATACAGGTTGATACTGAATATTATTTTGTAGTTTTATACAGGTTGATACTGAATATTATTTTGTAGTTTTATACAGGTTGATACTGAATATTATTTTGTAGTTTTATACAGCTTGATACTGAATATTATTTTGTAGTTTTATACAGGTTGATACTGAATATTATTTTGTAGTTTTATACAGGTTGATACTGAATATTATTTTGTAGTTTTATACAGGTTGATACTGAATATTATTTTGTAGTTTTATACAGGTTGATACTGAATATTATTTTGTAGTTTTATACAGGTTGATACTGAATATTATTTTGTAGTTTTATACAGCTTGATACTGAATATTATTTTGTAGTTTTATACAGGTTGATACTGAATATTATTTTGTAGTTTTATACAGGTTGATACTGAATATTATTTTGTAGTTTTATACAGGTTGATACTAAATATTATTTTGTAGTTTTATACAGGTTGATACTAAATTTCCATTTACTTCAATACGATTTGTAAGGCATATAAACAAGGCTGGAGATCATGTTAAGATATTAAGCACACTATTGATATGCACTTGAAAGAAACATTCGTCATCTTTTGTACCTTTAAATGTCTGGACCTCTCTGGAAACAAAAACTATCCGTATTCTGAATTATGTTCAGTCCCAGATGACAATAGCTTGAGAATGGAACTTTATTTTCTTCTCTTGTACTAATTCGGAATTTCCATTTTATGATATAGCACTAATACGTAAGTCAAATCAAAACAAGTAGTGGCCAAAATATCAACAACAACAAAATTGTGCAATTGATTTCGGTCAATTTATCTCCCTTTAACTTTGGAAATAAAAGGTGGAAACCCTGATTACTATATTGTAATATGAAAACCTCTATGTTCCGAGAAAATTTCGAAATAATATCTATGGCAAAAAATATTGTTCAGGAGTTTAAACCAAGTGATTTCAGTGTGTAAAATAAAACTGGTTTGTGCGGTTTCGATTTCTCGGATTTTTGCCACTGAGTGAGTGGCTGGGGTCAGGTCAGGTGTAGAAACGTTGGTCTTATCCCATTGATGGGCAAGGGTTAATCACTATAGACTGCATAATCAACAGTTACAAGTTATTAGTAAAAACGATTTAGATTAAACTGACATAATGACAGGTTTTGAAGAGTTTCTCTGAATTATTCACTCTAATCTTCCTTTATCGTCACAAGTCACGGGCGATAATCCGCTATGCCACTTTATCACCCGTAGCTGCCTGCGCTGAGATTTCCTCGTTTCTCATGAAAATGAATAAACCTGCTTAAGAAATCACTGCGAGCGCGTGTAAAATTGTCTCGCCATTGTGACCCAAATTGACCTTTTTACCCTGTTTGAATGAGCCAATCAAAGTCTCTTTTCCAACAGAACAGTCACGTATGAATCGATAAAACGGGCACGTTCACTGATGTGTAGGAGATTGTTGCATTGTGTTGTTGAAGACGTTTTTTGTTCATGCGCTCTCGTAAAAAAAAAAAGAGGAAATCTCAGCACAGGGGCAACCACGGGTGATAAAGGGGCGTATCGGAGTGTCGTCCGAGGCTTGCTTCGACGATCTGCCTAATACGTGTGGTTTGAGGTACATTTTTTGTTGACATTTTTACAGATTAATACAAAGGCTATTCAAATATATGTTCTTCTGAAATAATCATCAATAAAGGTTGCCAGTGCAAATTAAATGGATAAAGTACTAACTCAATCGGGTATAGTCCATTTTTGCTAAATAGTAATCTACATTGCCTTCTTCAAGATATTGGAATGTAGCGGAACAGAGAATATATCTGTGTAAATAAAACGTTAATAATATTGAAAGCTCAAGGGTAATTGAAACTTTATTGGCTGGAGACAAACATTAAGTGTTTACATTAAGTTTTTAGGCACTACACGACCCATACATGTCCTCTGACCGCTAAACCTTCCAAAATAACGGAACTCCTCTGATGTATTAGTATTGTCAAGTAAGAAATAAGCAGACCTAAATACGGTATCGTGTAGATTGTGTAGCTTTAGTGTGAAAAAGCACGAAACCAATGAAACGTTCTGTCAATAACATCCCATTGTTCACCTTCTATACATACATTTTCTTCATAGACTTTATCCAACAGCATAATAATTATGATAATAAATAGTTTGCGGGATGAAATTAAAACCATATTCAAATCCTCAAATAATGATTTTTACATAATTTTGAACAGATAAATACTTCTAAGTAAGGAACTATTTTTCTTTTGAAAGAATTTTTATCCTGATATGTATGGATTTCAAAATCGCTCTTAGAAGACTTTAATTCCTTTTTTGTAAAGAAAATAAACACTGTCGCCTATATTTTTATAAAAAGGGAAAAGGAAGACTAAAGATTTTCCAAGACTATTAAAACCTCGATGACGAGAATGAATATTTCATGCTCTAATTTCGCAATTTATACCCAACATTCTTGTCATTCTAAACTTACGTTTATTTCTTTCCCCTCAATAGAAGTGATAAGTTATGGTTAATAAACACAATTTTCCGTGAACAATTTGCTGTCCATGTACACAACACGTGGGATAGCTGATAACAATTCAAACTCTTCATTTGAATATATTTTCCAGCTAAATATTTCTTAGTACTGGAGCAGGAAACTAGTTCCCAAATGTCAATAAACACCCACCGTATATGCCATTTCATAACGCTACTCCAACTGACAACATTATAGATCCTGACATACCAGCTTATTACTATTATGCGACGGCAAACCCGGGTGTACGCTGTGTTCATTCAATCCAACGTAGGACAAACTGTGTACACCCTTATCTGCTGGCGTATTACTAGTGTCAGTTGGCACATCTGAGTCTACGCTGTTTTCATTCAATCCAACCTAGTATAGGCTAGTGTGCGACGGTAGATCTGTGTCTACGCTGTGTTCATTTAATCCAATGTAGAATAAACTGTGTAGACCTGATCTGCTAGCGTATTTCTAGTATTTAACGGTAGGTCTGTCTCTACGCTGTTTTCATTTAATTAAATGTAGGACTTACTGTGTAGACCAACATATGCAAACGTATTATGTGACACATAATCTGCGTTTACGTTTAAATTTGAGCTTGATCACGCATTATACTTGGATCAGGCGGTAGTGTTATACGTTACACGTCATTGATCACGCATTATACTTGGATCAGGCGGTAGTGTTATACGTTACACGTCATTGATCACGCATTATACTTGGATCAGGCGGTAGTGTTATACGTACACGTCATCTTTACAAGTGAAATTTTAATTACCTATCTTTTAATTTCTTGAACCGTTTCTCATTTCTTTGTTGCAAATTTATAATCGTTCGGAACTGTTTATTTACAGAACTTACTGGTTATTTAAGATCATGCGGATTACATTTGATTGATATTTCTTTAGCATCAGATTTTAATGTTTTTAATATAATGTCTCATACAAAAAGGCTTTACAATATACATTAAATAGCTTGATTAAAAGATTGCACAGTTTCCAGTTATTTAACCTCACCGTTACGATCTTCACAGATAAGTTCTTTAATGTATTACAGTTACTAATGTAATTATGGAAGACAAGATATTGTTACGATGAAACAGTAGACTCATACCCTGCTATGAAAGGCATTGTTACGTAAATTGTCCAAAGTTGATAATTATCTTTAAATGTTATTGTGTAATGTTGTTTTAGCATCTTTCTGCATCATTTCTTCAATAATAAGAACAGAATAGTTACAGATTAAACATTACATACATTCACGACCATGAAGCTCTGAAACACATATACTCTCTCTCTCTCTCTCTCTCTCTCTCTCTCTCTCTCTCTCTCTCTCTCTCTCTCTCTCTCTCTCTCCATCTGTCTATCTATCTATCTATCTATCTATCTATCTATCTATCTATCTATCTATCTATCTATCTATCTATCTATCTATAGATCGATCTATCTATCTATCGCACACAAAGTCCCTCTCTTAATGTTCTGTAATGCATTTTTTATGACTTTATGACGCTGATGTTATTTATATATCGCCTTTATTAAACGGAAGTTTTAAAATATGTAACCCCAGGAAACCTTTGTTACATTAGATAAGGACACGTTATAGTATGCGTATATTTGGATTTTCCTTCTATTCTGATACATCATCTTTATAAAATACGTACTCTGATTCAGTCTGTTGGAGTTCGTGTAAATAATGTGTGCCACAGGGATTTATTTGTTAATATTTCAATTTGAATACATAGCAACATGATAATTGTCTCAACTGTCAACGAATAATACAGGTCTTTTTGAGAAAATGACCTTGTCATAGAGCAACTCTTGATTTGATTTATTCATGTATCTGTATTTCAAGTAAAATATTAACAATAGAAAACCTGGAGAATTATTATACCATTATACCTGTTTCATAACGCCCACATCTTAAGGTGCAAAAGGAATTGAATAAAAGTTATTAGACATACAAAATCCCTGAGGGCAATTTTCCGTTATAGGGCTACTTATCGAACATTGACAAGTTGGGTTTTCTTAAATCCCATGAAATGAATTATTATTGAATGGTTATCGTTTATTGGGGCACACATGAATAGGCATTATGATCATTAATATGTTACTGACAACAGGAAACAAAAATTGTTCCATTTCAATTTAAAGTAACCATACATTTGACTTTGGAGTTATATAATACCCTACGCATTCGTCCTACAATGGATAATTTCACTACTGGTCTTGAATTGATTATATATGTCATTCAGGTGGAAGGAGATTTTACTAGTATGTACATCTTCATTGTGAATACTCCTTTTACGTCAATATTGACCAAGTCTCTATAATTGAAGAAAAAAACAACCTCAATCTACTTATTCTCTCCCATATGAAGTTTATTTAGTATATTTGGTCTATACAAACCATATGAAGTTTATTTAATATATTTGGTCTGTACAAACCATATGAAGTTTATTTAGTATATTTGGTCTGTGCAAACCATATGAAGTTTATTTAGTATATTTGGTCTGTACAAACCATATGAAGTTTATTTAGTATATTTGGTCTGTACAAACCATATGAAGTTTATTTTATCTGTACAAACCTGTTCATCTATCAAAAAATTTTACTCAGTATTTCGAGTAATATATGTTACTCCAGACTGGAAGATCTTACTCGAAATGTACAAATGAAAGAATTTTAATTGGTTGAAATATTTTCGAGAAAGATTTCGAGTCGAGTAAATCTCCTTCTATTCAGAGGAATTATGCTTGTGTTGCAGATATGTGCTAATAATAATACTGCAGCCACCTACGAGCTAACAATTCTTCCAGGCGTACCTCCATGGAGGAATTACATGTTTTCTGCAAGATTCACAGCATCTGAAATAGTTGAAGGCTTATTTGCTGCTCTAAACAATATCCTTACATTTTAATTAATCTTACCTCAGTAATGTCCACTAATGAATGGTGTATTTCACCATTTCGAAGTAATCAGTTTACCAACATAAAACACATTTATTTCCTGTCCTTATGGTCAGTTATCTTCTTCATCATAACACTAATTGCCTGACTTTATTTCAATCCATGGGCCCATTGGCCCTTGAAGCATTAAATCAAAGTAAAAAATATATCCACACACTTGGCAAGATGTACATGATGTACAACAGTAAGGATACAAATAGTTTTTTTGCATATGTATTAATGCAAAATACATATAGATTGATACATACAATGTAATATTTCATAAAAAAGCATACATTTCCCAAGTTTTATAGTATTTCTTCAAAGAAAAGTAATATAGACAAAATATAGTAGAGAGAGAGAGAGAGAGAGAGAGAGAGAGAGAGAGAGGAGGACTGCGTAAGTCAAACATATTTATATGCATAAAAAATGCATAAGCATTGCCAGGTTTTAAATAGCTCAATGGATTTATATATACTCGGTTGTCTTTCAAATGTAGACGGAATACTAAACTATATTCATCTTTTAAGGTGTTACAGAAATTACAGAATCTGTTCTTTAAACAGTAGGTCTAGGTATAATCCACCTGCCAGTTTTAATATGGACTCGATGTTACGAAACTCTTGGCCCTGTCAATGTGACTGGAAATTTTACCCACACCTACCACCGGTAAATATTGTTTACATTCAAACTCCGCAACAAGGTGGTAATACAGGGATGCCTTTGTAGAATAGGACAACCTGCCTCTCCAGGACGGAATAATAATGTCTTGAATTTGCTGTTTACATATTGATATAAAATCATTTTCATCTTCTATACCCTGATTACACAAACTTCAGAAATCCCAAATCATGTAATAAATTTCGTACAAGAGAGGCCCAATTCATTTTGCTTGGTTCATCTAATTTAAATTTTTCAACCAAAACTTTATCATTTTAAGTTGCTGGCAGAAATTAATGGCTGTCGGCCCAATTCTCCGTAAACAAAATCATTTTAACAGCTTTGTGTCGCCCCAAGAATTTGCTTGCCAAATTTTAAATTAATACGCTGATAGAAAACACAAGACTTCACGGTCATAATTCAAAATTGGAATGGCACGCTTATTAATTACATTACATTCATGTTTCGGTAATAAATCAGTGAAACATTTCAACTGCTTTTTTTTTTTAAATATTGTTTTCTGGTCTTGACCTGCTAAGACATTCTGTAATTCACTGAAGGAACCCCCAGAAGTGCGAATTGTACCAATGTTAGGGAATGTATCGAAAATGTCAAGAAGAACACCATTGTGGAAGAAAGAAATATTGTTTGGTAATTGACCATCTTTCCTAAATAACATAACTTGTGTTCTGCAGTATTGACTTAAATTTCCATCAAATTAAATGCATACACAACCAGTCTGAACAATCTTTTAATTCTGATTCTCAAGTGGAAAAGGTCCCCATATCATCGTCGTCGTCGTTGTCACCATCGTCGTCGTCGTCGTCATCATCATCATCATCATCATCATAAAGCATCAAGAATAATTTTACCATACACATGTCAACTCCTCCAGTACTCTTTGAGACAAATAATACTTTAAGATCGTTGATGTATATTTATATATATATATATATATATATATATATATATATATATATATATATATATATATATATATATATATATATATATATATATATAAAGAAAAAGGAAAGAGACTATCCACTTGCAGATCCCCTGTACTGCAAAAGACTGGTGCTGAAATATTATTAAGAAGCATAACAGATTTAGTTACTTTATACATAGACTGAATTATCATAAGAAATTTCCCTTTTAATCCTGTATCTTTTAAACTATGCCATAATTTTTTTTTAACAATATAATCAAACGTTTCGATAAAATCCACAAAAGCAAATATTAGTCTCTTGTCATCATTGGTATAATGAGTTAAAAGTACATATAATATTAAATAGTAGCAGTTGTTCCCATACTAGAACGAACTAGTAGTTTTCAGCCGAGGATGTTAACATGTTGTTAAATATTCTAGTAAATAATGGACCCAAAGTACTAAGTAGTGTGATACCCCGGCAATTGTCTATTTCTTCCATGCTACATTTTTATGAAGAGGCACTGTCAATACCTCTGACCAAGAACTATGGAAAAAAACAGCATCTAAAATAAAATGAAATAAAACTTACATGGATGGAGAAAGAGCTGATTTTGCCATATATAGAAGAAGAAAAAAGAATCCCCCAAAAATCATTTAGTGTTGAATTCAGTCCTGTTCTTTTCTCTGTCTTTAATTGACTAATGATTTTGCGAATTTCATCCGCGGTAATAGGTTTGTTTAATTCATCAACCATGAGTTGTAAATCAAGGTGGTCTTTTTCCTTTTCTCGACCTGACGGTACACGATTTCCAACATCTCAACCTGACGGTACACGATTTCCAACATCTCGACCTGACGGTACACCATTTCCAATATTAGTTTTAGTTTTAGTTGTTATACCAAAAATGCTTGCCAAACATTATTAGAAGCAAATTAAAAATGAATAATTTTCAGGATGCTGTTTTCAGTTGACCTTAAGTACCTAGTCTCGTTCTCCAATTATACTGATGGATTATAAGTCTGACAAGCATTCCTTTAATTCAACACCGTATCATGAATAAACACGTTATTGACGTACTCTGTACGCCATTCTAAAAGCACACTGAACAGCGCTAGCAGAACAGGGTCTGCATAAGTCTCTTTCCATTAGAAGTAAGGCGAACAGTTATATATCGGCGCTTTGTTCAGAGCAACTCGCCGTTTTATCAAACGATAAATACAACTGTAGTCTAGAAATAAGAATAATTATTTTTTTAATACATTTTTCCCCCTTTATTTTATGCATTTTTGCTGAAACTCATATTCCCTACACTTATTTAACAAAATTTGCCCACTGTATTGTTTTCTTTCTACAGTTGCTCAAATATGTAAATTGATTTTTCCATTTCTGAAGAAAACTTAACTGAGCAAACGTAACAGCGTAAAATAGATAATAAAACATTGATAATAGGACGGTACATCATAGAAAACAATTACTTTGATGGAGATTGTATCAGACACATTTTCAATTGTCTAGGCGCTTCTGTCTCACATTGTCTTTTATTATATAACGCTCATATTTATTAACGTCCTGATATTATATAAAAAACATTCGCGACACTGTGGTGTAACACTTGGCAAACGTCATATAGCAGTGTAAAGTAATACAAAATCCTTGACGTTACGTATGAAACAGAATCATAAACATGTGTCCATTTGATATAAAATTTATTAAATTCGTTGAGAAATAAAATAGGAAACTCGCGGCAAGCAGCTCTTGGCATATACTATTATTCAACTCGATTTTTGTATTTCTATCCTAGCGTGGATATCAGAATAACGTCACGCATAAAGCCCATTGGAGAAAAGCACAGGGTCTCTCATTCTCTTATTCATTAGTTCTTGATCATATTACCATTTTCCATCAATCCTGAACCTAATATACTTGTCCCATACCTTATAGGTTTATCTTTTGTTGCTTAGTGTAGCACATTTGGGTGTTAATTTCCCACAGTGAATTTATCTTTATTTGTAATCTAATTTTTGCCAGATTTAAAAAAATAGTGTCATATATTTGTTTGACATTACTGACATTGTTTGACATTACTGACAATTGTTACTATTATATTCAAGACTATATATGACAAATTTTTTTGTTTGTGGGTTTGGGTTTTTTATGGGGTTTTTGGGGGGGTTTTTTTGTTTGTTTTTTTGGTTTTTGAGGGACAAAGGAAGTGAGATCACTCTTAAGATTATTCAAGAACCAAAGGAAGTTGTGTCCCAGTTTAATATAAATATATAAATATCAAGACACTATCGCTCTTGAGACCAATAATGGTAACCAGTACTAATAGAAACCACCACAACCACTCTTCGAACTAAACGAACAGAAAAAAAAAGAAACAAGAAACATCGTATCCACGAAAGTCGTTTACGTTGAAAAAACAAGAAATTGAAATGTTCTCAACTACAACTCGTATGACTTTTCTCCAGATTACTCCGTTATCAAAGATGATGGCATTGACATTTCTCAATATTACTCCTTTATCAAAATTCATGGCATTGACTTAAAGTGAATTTTCTGCAGACGTCTTTTTTTTAAAAAGTCGTTTGAATAGCGGATGTATTAGGAGCTAGCTTTCGTCGACTGCCAGATTACAAGCATTAGAGCAATATTGATCAGCGTCATTACATGCGAATCCATTTTTGTATGGCACCTGCTTTTAGCTATTGCTATGTGGAGTTATATTACGTACAGGCGTTATTAACTTTACCCTGGAACGACAGAACAATGAATAATTGATATAATGAATCAATAAATAATAATATAATCATTTTTTTCCGTGTTTTGTTTTCTTATGACCCGTGTATAGACTCAGCCATGCAGAACCTTTTATCCATATATTCCTTTGGATCATGTCACAAGGGGGTCTTCTGTATTTTGTTGAGACGCAGTTAATGCCACTCGCATCAAGCATCAAAGTGTGTTCTGTTCAAGTAAGTTACAAGGCCTTGAAAATGTATTTATGACCTTACTGCACAGTAAAAATATATATCTCATTTGGTGAAGAAACGACAATATCAACTTATTAAATATGAATAGAAAACACTGTCTTGGAACAGTAAATTATTCCTTAAGGAAAGTGACAGGGGAGAACATGCGTCATCGCTAAATCACAAGGACTAGAAGTGATCTCAATTGCTATATCACAAGGACTAGAAGTGATCTCAATGGCTATATCACAAGGACTAGAAGTGATCTCAAATGGCAAATGCCACGATTAGCGACCTTTTCGCACTCCACACAGGACGAGGAAAACCTCTCGTAAGAATTAGTACCTGCACAGTACCCAGGGGTGGATTGATGGAGTGGAGGTGGGAGGAAAGCCGCAGCCCCCCCCCCTCCCCCGCAAAAAAAAAACAACAACAAAGAAACGGAACGTTTCCTATATTATGTTTTAATTTAGAGTTAGATGGTTAAAATTATGCCCTGTAAACGCTTAAAATGCAGGGGTTTCTTGGGGTTCACCCGTTGGCCTCCCACCCCTCGTCTACTTCTTTATGCTCCTCCTCCCCCCCCCAAGCGATACTAAACGATATTTCAGGATCCGCCGCTGGTACCCATGGGATAGCAAGCCATCACCACAAGAAAGATTGCTCTAAACTTTGAGGCCGTTATTGAGAACACTTCGACAAAGTTTAATTGGAAGGATCTGTAACGGCAAGGGACGCAAAACCTAACTTTCACCATCGGGAATCAAACCCAGTTCGCCCATCCCGCAGTCAGACACACATACCTCTAGACTAATAAGTTCAGACCTGCTAGGCTGGTTAGTAAGTTGTCTCATATTCATCGGTCGCTACACTCCTCCCCCTTTCTTTGACATTCGCTCTCTATTATCACCCAGATTCACCTCTCAGCCCTGTCAAAACCCATTCTTCATCGAGCCACCAGCTACTGAGAGTCGGACGAGCACCCGTATGTGACGCGAAGGGATACAAAGTCTATCTGTCCCAGCTGGAATCGGACCTGGTTCATCTGCCTCACATGCTACTAGACTACAACGTGGGGACCAGCTAGGCTGGTTAGTAAGTGTCCTCGTGTACCTCATAAACCTCGGCCGTTTCAGATCCATACGTTAACAGTCAAAATCTGCATTTCTCCATGAATAATCATGACCAAGTTTAAACAAGTGAATCTTACAACTTTAAGCAATCGTGTACGATAAGACATATTTACATTGTCTCATAAAAAGACATATATTTGATGTTATCAGCCTTAGAATCAAAATTATACCTTACACACCCATGTCCAAAGATCGGTAAGTGAATACCTTTGTATGTTTGTTTGGCATTGTATACATTTATTGATAATAGTTCATAAAACAAGTTCATTCTAGTTTATTTTACAACGAATTATGTCTCGCAAAAATAAATGAATGTTAATATCCACATAAGTACAAGGTCTAAGATAAACGCCAGGCGTGCCAAAGACCCCACTCCATCGACAATATTCTGAACGTTGACCGAAGCTAAACCATTTAAGTCTGTCTTTGCGAACGTGGTAAAATTAAAAGCTTGCCATTCTTCTACATACCAAACATATACAATTATTCCGCAAATTAAAAAAGTCACCTGACAATAAAACTCCTTAGCAATAAAGTCAATTTAAAAAAATAAAACCTGGCAAACTTCATTTTCAAATTGAATAGGTCGATTTTCAATGCAGATCATCGCAGGGTGATTGGCCTTAGTTAGACAATCCTTTTGATGCAACATAGATATTAATGACTAATGCGGTTTCTTCGTTCGCAACCGCAATCTAAACATCCTTGGCTTTTTCCGTTAAGTCGAGATAGAAATGTCGTAAGTAATTCGCCGCCATTGAGAACTATATTCTGAACTACTTTTGTTCACAAGGCACAATATAGCGGCGGAAGGAGACAAAGTCACAGTCGGAATATTGTCGGCATTTTCTGTCGTAACATATGTGGTGCACTCCGCCAGAGGCGAACCAAACACATCAAATTGATATGTATTCCTACAACTACTTATGAGGTTATTTTTCAACTTGACGGAAATGGCCGAGCGATGTTCCGATCGTCGCAACCGATGTGTACTCGAATGACGATCTGCCAGTTTTATTTCTTATGGGACCAAGGAGTCATGAGAAAGCAACACATTAGTGACCAACGCGGTTTCTTCTTTTTCAACCGATGTCGACCAAAGTGACGATTCTGCCAGTTTTCTTTCGTATTGGTCAAGGCGTCTTCAAAATGTAACATCCGACTGAACTATGAAATTAAAGACATATTGCGCCAAAAGACTTGGAAATCGTGTCGAGGTGTGCAAAAGATACTGTTCTAAGATTTATTCCCGATTAGAAACATGTTCGTTTTGGTCTTGATACAAATCCCCTCATCCTATGAACCTGAAAATAAGATGTATGTATGAAGCTAAGAAGTTTAGAAACTGTCTTGGAGAATATTGCGTGGGGGTGGGGTGGGGTATTTTTATTTGATCTTTAATGAGTTGCAAGAATACATCTAAGACTGTATTCGGAGAAACGAAGAAAAAAGTGTCACTCTATTGAATTAAATGTCGTTTCAAATGAGGAGATTCCGGCTAACCTTGCTTCATTGCCAGAAAAGATTTATACTTTTGAAGCATTGTTTCAATGGTAACTAAGTTTAGAGTTGCAAAATAATTGTAGAGCTCCAAAAATGATGATAAAATATGTATAAGATATAGCGAAAAACCCTCCCCCCCCCACACACACGTTTATGAAAAAACTCCATACTAACGCGTAGAAAACTATGGAAATAATGCATGATGGATACATAACTGCATAATCACTGTAGTTATGTCATACTATGAAAAAAATAATTGTTACAGTAATCTCTGATTGGCACAATGAGAGAAAACATCTGTACATTTATTGTCTCGCCTACAACGACGCACATATGGATAAATGATCCATGTGACCTTGACCTCTGACCCATTAACAGCTCCATTTCTTTGCTAATATGTGACATATTTGATAACAGTACATGTATCAAAGAAAATATAGCGCTGAACAATTTACCTCGAAAAACTAAACAACTATTCACCATGTGATCTTGAACTTTGACGCCTGATCATTGATCCCCAAGGATGCGCCACGTACAACGGTGAATCTGGTCAGAACTCTAATGTCTTTCCATTGACACATAATAAGGCTTCCCTACCCCCCCCCACCCCCCACCCCCATCAAAAGAGAAGACACTGACCACTGTAACCATGTTCAAGACCATGATCTTTTGACCTCAATACAGGTAACGATACTTGTATCCCATGGTAAATATCTTTAATTTGTCTGATGTCAATTCATCCATGGCAATAATAGATAATACTGCCAAACCCAAAACTTTAACCAGTGGCAACATACGTAAAATTTAAACAATTGCTATATATGACTTTGACCTTCAAACCAGGTCGTCATTCTCTATGGATATTCCTTTCCCCAGATGCATTTGTGAGCAAAGTTCGATGATGATCCCCCGATAAATGAATGAGATATTACCCATTGAAAAAACTGTAACCAAATTTGAACTCTGACGAAACGATAAACAGACGGATGGTGTGAACGCTATGTCTTGCCTTTTGTGACATTTTGTCGCAGGCTATAAAAAAATAAATAATAAAAATATGAATTTTGCACCCTTTTTAACGTATTTGAATGATTGAAAAAAAAGTAAACACACACGTCCGCGTACACACATGTACATACTGCACAGAGATGAAAACACAACTGGCACATACAAAGAGAAATAAACATCACGGTTGATTTTGTTGAAATGATTAGCAACAGAAATACTAAAACATGACATTCAAAAAAACATTTAATCTTTAAGAAATAACAAAGAAAGAAAGAAAGTACTCCTTCAATACATCATATTCAGTTGTTATAACGGTAAACTCGGTAAGACTTTCGGAAGAGGACTCTATCTCAACAGAAACTGTGTACAGTGTAAAGTGTAAACCTCGAGAATAATAGATTTAATCAAAATATTTAAATATTGTACAGTTTTATTTAACAATCTAACACATTTAAACCATCTTAGAGTGGACTTTTATTTAGTATGCTTTCAAGTCTGAATAATTTTTTTGTATCTGATGAATCCATGCTTTATTATCCGTATGAATCCATGCTTTATTATCCGTATGAATCCATGCTTTATTATCCGTATGAATCCATGCTTTATTATCCGTATGAATCCATGCTCTATTATCCGTATGAATCCATGCTTTATTATCCGTATGAATCCATGCTTTATTATCCGTATGAATCCATGCTTTATAAACCGTATGAATCCATGCTTTATTATCCGCATGAATCCATGCTCTATTATCCGTGTGAATCCATGCTTTATTATCCGTATGAATCCATGCTTTATTATCTGTATGAAGATCTATATGCATGTTAAGTTCCTACTTAGTTTCAAGCGGCTTCTAGCATCCTTGACATTCCAACTTCTGTATAACATGTTATTTTTTTAGATGGAGCACTAACTCCGCATCAGAAAGGAACGCTTTTCCACACAAATTAGTGACATGCAATGTGTCATTTCCATGCGAAGTTACACGACTCGGGTAGCTTTTAGCACGAAAAATGTCCGGCACTTTCAGGGTAAGATACTATGACCGCTGTAATAGTTGTATGCCCGAGGTCATGCCGACAACACGACATTGTCTTGAAGACTTCTTTTTATATCGCAAGGAAAATTATTGTGTTGAAAATGAAACGAATGATGTAATCATTGCATATTTCGTGGGACGATTCGTCATTGCACCTCAAAGCGAAGGCAATATTTTTTTATTATTCCGAATAATGGTGTAATTACCTGAGTGAATAAAAAACAGGATCCGAATGACTCTTTTCTGAGTGGTAAAACACCTTTCTGAACTAACAATAGTCCGAACAGTCGCATGGTAATATGACAGCAATGTGAGGGTAAAATAACGTAACGTCACCGGCACGTTAGGGTAATATGACGTGATCTTGACGTTATTATACATACATCTGAGTAGGAGGAAATAGGTAGTGGTGGGTGGGAGCTTGGTGAGGTAAAAAAATAACATGATCTTAAGTGTCACGTGTTAAATTTCAGCCAATGATGGGCTGAATTCTGAAACTGAGGTATTAAAACAAGTTTTGATAAAGCAGACATTCAAAGTTCCGGAAATGACACAATTTGCGAGACAAAAAGGACACAAACACTTTTAGATTGGATTCTTGTATCGGATAACTTGTATATACTTGACAGTCGTGTCCACAGAATGTATATCCGATCATGATAGTGTTTTCATCATCATCATAAGGTCCCATTTACACAATAACAATACTTACATAAACGAAAATATCTATACCAAAGAGCTAATTACGGTCAACTAAGACATTTGTTTCTTAATGAGGCATGGGATGAACTGTTGTATCTTAAAATTTGGATGACTTTGTGACTTTATTCACAGATAAGATCATTGTGTTTGTAACTGAGACTATTGCATCCAAAATTATATATTTAAACCATAATGATAAAATCGGATTTACTGCAGACATTATACAAATAATTAGAATCAGAGATCGACTCTTTAAAAAGTATATAATAAGTAATAAAGACTTGGATAAGATTAAATAGCATAGGCAACGTAATAAAGTTAATAATATCAAAAAGTATGCAAAAGAAAATTTCACAGTAATATTGATAACGCTCTTGATGAACTGAAAACAATGAATCATAAATTATATAGGAAATTCACGAAATTTGTAATCAGACAAACAGACACATTTTAATACAATTCCTCCTATAAATTATCAAAAGCACAGTGTCTAAGACCGATATTGAAAAATTTACAGTTTTGTTTTTTAAACTTCTTTTTATTTGTTTCTGCCTTAGATGATACTAATCATAAATTGCCACCATTTTCTGAAAGAAGTGATGATAAACTAGATATCATAGTTTTTAGTAGGCAAGAAATAATTGATCTTATCAATTCAATAGATTTTCAAAAGGCACCAGGCCATCACTTTATATATATAAAGCAAAATGCTTAAAAATATGGCAAATGAGATTTCATATCCATTATGATTTTCATTCAATGCATCTTTGGAAACGATTACAATCATCATGGAAGATGGCTAATTTGATACTATCTCCAAGAGGGGATATAAATCAGATCCGTCTAATTATCGCCCTATTTAGTGTTCTTGGTAAAGTATTTGAATGCATTTTTATCAAAAAACAACAACACGTTTATAACCATTTGCATTCCAATAATCTAATAAATAAGTATCAGTCTGGTTTTCTTCCCTGTCACTCTAGTTGCACTCTACAGACATTACGTTCTTCTATCAGAGTGACAGGTGTAAGGTGAAGTTGTTTGCATTTGTAACATGCACACTGGAGAGAATGTTGGCATACCGCTATGCTACTTTCATGTACTGTGACTGAAATTTCTTTACATGTGGTAATTATGGAAACTATGCACTATCTAAAGCAGACAGCTGATAAAATGGCTGATCCCATGTGCTCGAAAAATGAGCCTGAACTAGTCCAAAGTACACTAACTTTTGCAGTTATTAAAAAAGGCACATATTTCTTCGCAGCAGCAACAAAAATATTATAATACTCTTCAATGACAGTTTGCATGTCTTTTGATAGTATTTGGTTCAGCATCTACAACGCAGGGATACATGGTTACCATGGCTACCAGTTGTACGCATATTTAGATTATTGCATTTTCTCCCCAAATTCTCTCTCTCTCTCTCTCTCTCCACACACTGATCTACCATTTTTGGCTAGAAAGTCTTTACCGACCTTCGACAGCAGCTCGTGAAAACTTAGGATGATTTATTTGAACACATTGGGTTTCCGCGCAATAGACGTTGTGCTACATGAACCGATTTCTCAATTCAAATTGCTACCTACCAGGAGTAAGTCAACTTCAGCTGAAGCTGTATTTCAAAATATATAAATGCTAACATAAATACTAATAATGCTACTAATCACAGTTAGATTAAAAAAGGAAACAGGTGTTAATTACCGATCTTCGATTTAAGTGTTTACGTCCTTATGACTCTAAGACTTACAACACAAGATTTCTACTGTAATATGAGAACTTTAATGAGCATGATCATATAAATTTCAAAAATGCACTTAATTAGGGAAAGGATTGAATATATAATGGAGAAATACTGATTTTGACAGCGTTAGGAGTTTCCAATTTTAAAGTACAGATCCATCAAATAAAACACATATCGGAGTGTTCTCAGTCATGACTGCAAATTATGAAGTAATCTTTTATGGGTGTGATGACAGCTTACAATCCCTGAGTACGGTGCACTCGCTCTGACGATAGCTTACAATCCCGAGGTGCGGTGCACTCGCTTATTTTATAGGATGACTTTTCCTCTTGTGAATATGAAAAGTTTGTGAATTTAGGCAACTTCGACATCATGGGATGGAAAGTTATGGTCCTTACAACGTAGTAATGATGTAGATTCCAGCCCCACCAGCCCACCACCTACCAACCCGTTTCCCAACTGCAGAATGCTGAAGTAAAAATGATGCCGCAAAATACATTAGATCCAAGACTGGATTTGTCTTTCTCTTTCATTCAAAGATGTAATTTACTGTGAAAAAGGCATCCAAATGCATAGTTGTCTCTGAAAAAGACATTCCAAGACACAAATGACTGCGAAAATAACATTCAAATACGCAATTGATCGTGAAAAAGACATTCAGATACATAATTGACCGTAAAAAAGACTTTTCAATACATAAATGACTGTGAAAATGATATTGATCATATTGAAAATTTAAGTTGACCAAGTTATGAACAGGCGGATGAATCACAACACAGTAGCTTCTCTGAATCTGTCTGGTCAAAGATTTAGTAAGCTGTTCTTTAGAACATTAATTTTAGTGATGATGTTTCGGCCTGTAAATTGTTGCTGTAATATATACAGCATTTGTACGGAAAAGTGAGCTGTTTCTCTAGGGACATATATTATTTTTTAAAATATTTTTGAAAGTACAGATTATATGGATATTACATACTGGTTGTTACACACGGGACCATGTTTTGTGGCATTAGATACAAGTATATATGATATTGCTTTTTGTATCGATTTCTCTAGTCATGCTACTTTTTAAAAACATACACACTTGGTGATATGGACATTATGTTACAGAGAAACTTCAGTAGAGTTTATTTACATTCCATTCGATTTTGTCATGGACACGTCACGTAAACAACATACAGCTGTAGGTACAAACTATTCCCGTGTGATTTTAATGATCATGGATAATCAAAATGTATTAACCGTTTCCTGGGACAAAAAAAGAGTTTGCCAAATTATTGACAAACCATGTGTAGGGTTTATAATTATACTATTTTTCAAGTGATTTTCGCGCAACAAGATAAAGTACAACTGATCACATATCAGTACAATCTCTAAAAGAATGTAATAAATGTTAAAAGTCATTTTAAGCGGGAGCTTCTATCATTATTTCACTCTTATAATTTAGAGTAAGCAATTTTTCTACATTAATAATTCAGCTCATCTCTGACAAATTGTATTCAGGCAGTTTTTGATTCAACTGGATTTTCGTAGTTTTAATTCTCAAGACAGTATGTTTTTTTATGTCTCCGCTGGGGACGCCTTTACGGGGTTCCGTTAGCGCATATTAACACTGCATGGTGTATTCCTTGAAACTTCATTAGCCAAGTCATTCGTAATGTATGAAAATGGAACTCGTGTACCCTTTATTCATTTTTAAAACTTTTTTATTATTATTATTTTTTGTTTGTTTATTTGTTTTTGCACAAAATGTTTCTGTTGTTATTCAAACTGTTTGTTCAATTCAAAGAAAACATTTCTATTAACACTGGATGGTCAAATATGACCATAACATTTTACATTCAGTTTTATTCAAAATACAGAAAACAGATCCTTTAAATGATTTAAGGCAAGTAATTTAGCATTTTACTAAATATGTTTTTTTAAAATAATTTTAAATAAATGATATCTGAACAAAAACGAAATAAACTATAATAAAACTATAATAAAACAGTCACAGTAAACAAGTATGATTGTGGTCATTAAAGAAAGCAATACAATGACCACGACGAACCTTTGTAAATCAGTCGTAATCTTGTTTTTATTACAACTCCTTTTATATGTTGAAGCTTATACAAGTTTTGCAGTAAAATCAAAAGCACGAAAAACAAAATCACCGTATTGTGATACTAACAAGAATATCATACAAGCTTTTCGTATCAAGATCTTATGTTATACAAGGTTACAGACGGTACACAAGCTTTTCGTATCAAGATCTTATGTTATACAAGGTTACTTATGATACACAAGCTTTTCGTATCCAGATCTTATGTTATACAAGGTTACAGACGGTACACAAGCTTTTCGTATCAAGATTTTATGTTATACAAGGTTACTTATGGTACACAAGCTTTTCGTATCAAGGTCTTATGTTATTCAAGGTTACAGACGGTACACAAGCTTTTCGTATCAAGGTCTTATGTTATTCAAGGTTACAGACGGTACACAAGCTTTTCGTATCAAGGTCTTATGTTATTCAAGGTTACAGACGGTATAGAAGTTAATCGTATCAAAGATCTTAATACGGTCTATTTTTATTGCTATAATTATTATAACGGTAAGTCCACAGTCATCATGTGTTACGTTCTGACATGGTAAATCAATTTAGCGGAAATTTTTTAACTTTAGCAAATATGCAATGGCCATGTTTCTATTATAGAAACTGGCTGAAAGGTTGACATACGATCAGTTTGCCATGTTGAGCTGGGTTTTTTTTATATGAACATTACATGATTCTCCACAGTAATGTGCCGGGGTAATATATAGCCCGACTGGCCGACTGTAGTACAATGTGTATGCGCAATGTTCACCGGTGTATCGATATATTTAATGGATCTAATAAAAATACCACACGCTACCTCAGAAACGGAGAGTAATGACAGCACGCGTATCGATCCGGACTCGTGTCAAATTTCCTGGTCGAAGTCTATCGTCAATCAATGCAGGAATTTGCATCATTTTAGCAATAGCGACAAGGTTTGGTTATACACATATGATAGATTATACGATGACTTATTTATGAATATGCTCGAATTATAGATATATTGTGTTTGAAGATCCAGGCATGACATATATACAGGATTCTCTCCACAGGTAATAAATACTTTATGGAACAAACATATAACCCAACGCCTACTGTATTTCAACATTGGTGCAAATTACTTAACCGCCTCAGTACAATGTATCTCACAGTCAGGACTAAATTGGTATTCTTGTCAAACTAAAAGTCCAATTGGTAATAATTACATTTTACTACGGCAATTCAAATTCTATCGTTCAACGTAGCCTCGTTATGGTTAATTGTTCTTGTGACTTAGGGGTGCATGAGATTTTTTGTGGGGTGCATGAGATTTTTGTTAATTTTTAATTTTTATTTTCGGCCCCCATAACATGACACCCCCCCCCCACAACAAAAAAATAAATAAAATGAATACAAGATTGCTCTAATTTGTATTAAAAAAGGACTAATGATATTCCTTATAGTAGCTAAAAAGAAAGAAAAGATTATCTTTAGGTAAAAGAAAACAAAATATCCTGAGTCAAAAGAAAATCCTAGCTCATCCCTCCCTTCCCGAAAATTAAATGGTCGGTCCCTTATTTGCCAAATTCTCTAATTCTACATTCACAAGAACTTTTAAATGGTACTTTCACTTTTGCAGAAGAAGCAATAACAGTGAATCAAATAAAAACAAATCAAAACTAATCAAAACCAAACCAAACCAAATGGATATTGATCAAGATACTCAAATTGTATGTGTGGCCTTTCATTTAAAACCCCGTGTATATTTTACATGTCGACAAGCTAATACCAACGGGTTCATATTTACAAACACATAATGTGGGATTAGATCATCCTGTACCCAAAGATACCCTTTTTGTATATGGAACGAATACACGCGTCATCTTTCTCATCAAACCTGTCTCATTTAACTAGATGGTCCCTAATTGTTTCTTATTGTAATAAGAAACATGGACAGTAATTTTCGCTTCGATACAGTTAAAGCTTTGATTTAAGCGTAAGTGGTTTTTGTAGCGCATTCTAACGTCTTTGTTTGTGGACACATGATCCCGCCTGTTGTAGACATATATATTAATATCAGCCAGCTGTGGTTGCGATGGGATGGTCGTGTGGTGAGGAGTGATGTGATATGAAATAAGCAAGAAGAGATCAAGATAAGACGTCCCTTCGACAAAATTCATAAGTTCCGGTGTTTTTCAAAACCGATCACTTCTATTTAGGCATATTGGGATTGCGGACTACATGCAATATTTACTTACCTCCGAAACTGAAGAGCTTGACAACATGCAAGACTTCACATCTCCGATACTGACGATTGACAACGAATGTACTTCAATAAGCTTGGTAAATTTTACATTTTGCAAAAACACATAACACATTTTTTAAATTTTTACTTAGAATTTTCATTAGTTTAAATTACAATCAAGACATATATTACATTGACCATAGTAAGTCATGAAAATAAACAAAGTAATGGGGGTAAGTGTTTGGAACTGCATGTATTTTGTAACTCTTAATACACAGACGTGTCCTCTGAGATGGTCGGTGTGGGGATAATATCTAAAATTGGATAGTAAATCGCCAGATAGCAGAGGCGCTTACTTAGCGGCGATGGTGCAGAGTGGTCCCTTCGAGTGAAGTAGTGCAAGCCACTCAGCCGGAGCAATCACATTTGGCAGTGGATCGCCGAATAGAATAGTGCAGAATTAAGAATCTCGAACGGTTAAGGATTAGGGTCTTTCGTCCAGCAGAACAAGGGAGCTTAAAGTCCCGTTAAGAAAACAGAGAGATTCTGTTAACCAGTATCTTTCAAGAATACAGATTTTTATTGAAGATCCTACTTTTCTAATTACTTTGCCTCTGTTCGTCTCTCGGTCGGTCATGAAGGAGCGAAACCTAGACCACGACCCAGTTGACGACTCAGAACACCATCAGTCGACGACCCAGAACACGATCCAGTCGACGACTCAGAATACGATTCGGCGACTCACGGCACGATATAGTCGAAGGCAAGAGAGACACAACCAGAGATCTGGATAACGAACGACCCTGTCGGTGAACTGGCAGCGAGCTGAGGCCGGAAATACGACAAAACCCGCTGTCGTAAAGACCTGTCACTGTTACTTGGAGCGGCAGACCTTAGACGAGTAAGAGGGTTTTCACTCCAACATAAATACCTATCTAAAGAAACTGTGAAAGCGCGACTCATATTAGCGTGACTGAGTCATCGGCTACAATATCTTAAGTGTGCATACGTGGGAGGGATGATCTTGTTGTCCAAACACCACTGAATGCATCGGGACAATACTATTATATTTTAAAGGAATCGTAATTGAGAATATAATGCAGATCTGAAAATGTCGCCAGTATGCATACATATAATTCAAGAATATGGAGTGTATCTCGGGATACAGATAAATTTTACATGGAACAGCATAAAACCAGGTTCCGTTTCCACAAGACAAACTCAGACTCATGCTCAAAACCTAAAATTTTTGCTCAATTCCGAAATTGACTTAAGTTTCTTTTATATGACTTGCCCAACTCAGTTTGAGTAATTTCTAAGGTGAGACTTGGGTCAACTTTTAATTTTTTACCAGCGGCTATGAGATGTTGAGGTAGTCTTTCTTTTTGTCAAAGCCGAAAATCAACAAAAAATCTGACTCCAAAAATACAATTATATAATATTTTATTTGATAAAATGTGCATGAAAGAAACTACTTACATTTTGCAGCACTTAAATAAACAAAATTGAGTAGAATCATTATTTACCTTTTTTCAACAAAAAATAAATAAAAATAATGGTATCTATTGCAATCATTTTTATTTTATGTTGTAAGTTTTGAGCCAAACAGCTTCCGCAGCTGGCTTGTGTGCCGCAAAAGAGCTTGTCAGTCAGGAGGTTGTGAATGTATTCATGGAATTTCAAGCGAGTTAACCTTTGCAAACACATATGTCATTCTTCCCTGGAATAGGATTCCAAGAGTTGATTAGAGTGAATGGTAAATAGAAAATTACCTTTGTATCTACCTCTGTTCTCAGATTGACGAAGGAACGTTTAGTATAGTTGTAAATAAAAACTTACCTTTGCATCTGCCTCTGCTCTCAGATTGATGAAGGAATGTTTCGTATAGTAGCATATCCCTGTAAATACCGACAATCCGTAGGCGAGCGTAACTTTGTCTGACCAGGCAAAAATTCACGCAATTCTTGCGTTTTGGGGCCTGTAACTTTCGTTTGCTCCAACGCAGAAAAGTGTTACACTTGCCAGGGGTGGATCTGGAGGTGGTGAGTGGGATGGGTGGATGGACGGAGCGGGTGATACCCTCCCCCCGAAAAAAATGAGCGCGAATCAACTGGAACGTTTCCTAGAGTAAGTTTTCTTTACAGTTAGATGGTTAAAATTTTCCCATGGAAACGCTTCGAATGCAAGGGCTTCCCTGGACTTCTACCCCTGGGCCTCCATTAGGATTTCCATCCCACAGACTCCTTGACTACTTGTTTACGCCCACCCCACCCACCAACCTCAAGGATATTCCTGGATCCGCTCCTGGTCTGATAATTACAAATATGAATAATAATGCCTTGCCATAATACCACTATATCTATATCATGATATGCATTGACACTGATACTTTGTCGGGATATATAGATATGGAGACATGCAAATATTTGGGTCAATCTCAAATAAAAATATTGCGACATAAGAACTATTTTGCAAAGGATTTATGCGCCGATGGTAGCAAATAAGTTAACATTGCTGGACCACTTAAAATTGCAATATCAAAATTTAAATGTCGTATCACCGCACGAGAACATTTTTGGACCACTCTTATTTTTAAAAATAAAAACACCCCAAGGCACCTGGACCATAGTGATATTTCAGTGCTGGGCCACTTACCAATTTTTAAAATCAGAATTTAAAATCGCATATACACAAGAACATTTCTAGACCACTCATGTTTCTATAGAAAACACAAATAACCTTAGTGTCCATGGACCACATGCTAATCTCTTAAGTGTGCATTGAGTAGACTGCAAACAAAACCCAAAAAACTAATAGATACGACCCAACACAAAATCAGTAAAGATTTCGAAGTTTTGGGAGTGTTCCACTTTGTGCGAACCCTAACAGAAAATCAATTAATGATGCATCAGTACAGCATGTATTGTTGTATATTATAACTAAGCCCAATAATATACAGATTTATGGCGCAAGGACCAACAATCATTTATTACGACTGTACATCTTATTTTTGCAGTTTGTCTTCTCACAAAAATGAAAGGCAGTCAGTAATGAAAACTCTGTGCATGACTGTTTTTATGTACATCTCTAGGGAATTTTACAGTGTTATGAAACAAGTTCGATAGCGCAAACGGTATAATGAGTGTATATCAGATCGAAAAGTTTTCAGTTCGAATCTTGCTCTCAGAAGTTTTGTTTATATTGTTACGACTCTATGGTCTAAGAAAAATGTAACAGAAAGAAAGTGAAACCAACAAATCATGTAAAAAATCAACAAGCAATTTATTACTAGATAATTAAAATGAAAAATCAAAAAGTCACTTACAGTAATGTGTTTTGAAATCCTAATAATCCAATAAGAATGATTGTTCTAATCACAAGTCCTAAATATAGAATGTTCCGAATTCACGGCTGTGTCCTTGAATGTTATGATGTGCTAATGGTCTCCAAAGTCCTGATGTACTAGAAATCTTGATGTGCTGATGTCAAAATGAAGTATTCCAAAATCTCTGAATAAGTTCACTTAAATTCCAAAATCATCAATTAAAAATCCAAAATCCAAAAGTTTATGAGCACTGTTATAATCCAATGAATATTTAAAATAATTCCTCTCTTAGAATTTGGAATGAATTTTCACAACTGTAATAGCTCTTTACAAGACTGATGGTAATGTCAAAACTGAAAAAAATGTCCACCAAACATGGTATATATAAAGATTGGTCACATGACAGAATGTTCTAGAATATGAGTCATCTTAATGGAATTCTAACTGTAAACAAAATTCAACCTTGACCTTCAAATTGAGAAAACATATTGATCAAAACAACCTAATTCAAGGACACTAGTTAAACATGTTTTTCCTGATAACATTAAGATTTAAGCAAATATTAAAGTGAAGAAACATTTATAATTTCCTAAAATATTTATAATATTATATAAACATCATACATAACACCTCCCCTCATAAAGAAAAAGAAAGATTTATATAATAAAGCTTTCTTTTGAATATACATCTAATACTATAATAACCAAAATTACATAAGAATATGTTTTATGATACTGGACTTAATTACATCAAGCAATATTACATTTCTAGGCACGTGAGAGTGCATCTGCAATCACATTGTCTTTTCCTCTGATGTGTCTAATGTCAATGTTATATTCTTGCAATATCAAACTCCATCTCAACAATCTCCGATTTTTATCTTTCATTTTGTTGATGAAAGTAAGGGGATTGTGATCACTGTACACAATAATTGGAGAAAGAGATGAGGTGACATACACTTCCAAATGCTGTAAAGCCAATATCAAAGCCAAACATTCCTTCTCAATTGTGGAATAATTTTCCTGGTGCTTGTTTAGTTTTTTAGAAAAATAACACACAGGGTGATCCACACCACTTTTGTCTTCCTGAATCAATACTCCACCAACCCCTACATCACTTGCATCAACAGATAATTTAAATGATTGGCTAAAATTTGGTGCAGAAAGAACTGGTGCATTCTTAAGCATGGCCTTTAACTTGTCAAAAGATTCCCGACACTTGTTAGACCAATAAAATTTGGCTTTCTTACTCAATAAACTTGTCAAAGGTTCAGGAATTTTGGAAAAATTGGAACAAAATTTCCGATAATATCCAGCCATACCTAGAAATCGCATCAGTTGCTTTTTACAAATTGGAACTTGAAATTCAGAGATAGCTTTGACCTTAGCTTCTATAGGTTTAACTTGACCTTGTCCCACAATATGTCCTAAAAATGTGACACAAGCATGGCAAAACTCACTTTTGCTCAAATTCATTGTCAGATTCTCATCACTGAGTCGATCGAAGAATTTTCGAATGGTTTCCAAATGATCTTCCCAGGTGTTGTTGTAGATAATGACGTCATCGATATAAGCGTCACAATTATCAAGACCAAATGTTATCATGTTCATCAGACGTTGAAACGTTGCAGGCGAATTTTTCATTCCAAACGGCATGACTTTATATTGATAAAGTCCATCTGGAGTTACAAATGTTGAAATTTCTTTTGCCCTTTCCGTCAGTGGAATTTGCCAGAATCCTTTTAAAAGGTCAAACTTGGTGACATATTCCGCATTTCCAATTTTATCAATGCAATCGTCCATTCTTGGGATTGGAAATGAATCAGTTTTGGTGACACTGTTGACTTTTCTATAGTCAGTACACATACGGAATGTATTATCTGGCTTGGGAACAAGAATACATGGTGAACTCCAGTTACTTTTACTTGGTTCTATGAAATCATTCTCCAGTAAATACTGAATTTCTTTCTTCAGATAGTTCTGTTTGAGAGGATTCATCCTATAAGGATGCTGTTTCACAGGCGCAGAATCTACAATGTCAACGTCATGATAAATTTTACTTGTTCGTGTTGGAACATCAGGAAACAAGTGCTCATAGTCATGTAATAGCTGTTTTAGTTCATTTCTTTCCTGTTGTTGTAGATGTGAAAGTTTCTGGTCTAGGTTGTTCAATATTTCTGAATTCCGAAGATTGGTTATACCAGAGTCACTATAGTCTGATCGTATTCCATCGTTGATATCTTCACTGTGTGGGACAGGTACAACTAAATTAACAGAATAATTAGCTGAGCTATCTCTGTCAAAATATTCCTTTAACATATTTATATGACAAAGTTGTTTCTGTTTCCGTCTCCCAGGAGTGTTAATGATATAATTTAAGTCATTTACTTTCTTTTCAACGGTATAAGGACCATAAAATTTAGCCTGAAGAGGATTCTGAGGTATGGGAAAGAGAGCCAGAACTTTGTCACCCGGTTTAAAACTCCTTTCCTGTGAATTTCTGTCATACCTTAATTTCATTTTTGACTGAGTAGTGTGAAGATTAGTTCTTGCTACTTCACAGGTCTTTGACAACTTGTATTTGAAATCAGGAACAAAATCAAGAAGATTAATCTTTGAATCTTCATTTGAAAGAAGTTTCTCTTTCAATAATTTCAATGGTCCACGGACAGTATGACCAAAAACTAGTTCAAAGGGACTAAAACCCAACGACTCTTGAACTGATTCCCTAACAGCAAACAACAACAAATGAACACCCTCATCCCAATCCTTTTCTGTATCAAAGCAATATGATTGAATCATATTCTTCAAAGTTTGATGAAATCTTTCCAAAGCACCTTGACTTTCAGGGTGATAGGCAGAAGATTTAAACTGTTGGATGCCTAATTCATGCATAACTTGTTGGAAAATTCCAGACATAAAATTTGACCCTTGATCTGACTGGACAGATTTGGGAAGGCCAACAAGTGTAAAAAAACTTCACCAAAGCTTTCACAATAGTTTTAGTTTTTATATTTCTCAGAGGAATTGCCTCTGGAAATCTTGTAGATGCACACATGATGGTCAACAAGTATTGGTTGCCTGACTTGGTTTTAGGTAAAGGACCAACACAGTCTACCATTATTCTACTAAATGGTTCATCAAATGCAGGAATAGGTTGCAGATGAGCCTTAGGTATCTTCTGATTGGGTTTTCCTACCATTTGACAAGTGTGACAAGATCTGCAGTATTTAGAAACATCACTTTTGAGTTTCGGCCAATAAAAATGATTCAAGATCTTGTGCTAAGTCTTACGGACTCCTAAATGACCAGCCAAAGGAGTTTCATGGGCTAAATTAAGAATTTCCTGTCTATATGACTTAGGAACAACAATTTGATAGCTCACTGACCACTCGTCACCAGCGGGTACATCAGGTGGTCTCCATTTCCTCATAAGGACCCCATTTTTCACAAAGTAACACACTGGAACTTGTGTGGCTTCAGTTTCACTAATAGCCCTCTGAAACAAACAAGATATCTCGGGATCTTGCTCCTGTTCAACGACAAGAGATTGTCGTTTGTCACCCTGAGTAGGACAAAGAGAATGAGTTGCCAAAAGAGGATCACTGTGATCAATACCATTTGATTGATCAATACCTGAGGAAAAAGCGACCTCATCAAAAAACTGACCAATACATTTGTCAGCTAAAGGAATAATATCCTGATCAACATCACTCTCAAGAGCTCTTTTTGCCATAGCTCTAGTAACTGCACAAGCAGGGTACAAATCAGGGATTTCAGTTTCGACAGGATCAACTTTCTGATCCAAACAAGGCTTGTCAGTTACAAGTGGATTAACCACAACCTTATCTCCAGCTAGGTCATTGCCTAGTAATAAATGAACACCCTCTATGGGTAAAGAAGTCACTGCCCCAACAGTCACAGGTCCAGAAACTAAGTCTGATGCCAAATTTACACAATGAAGAGGAACATTTACAAAGCCGCACTCAACTCCCTGAACAAGAACACTTTCACTTGAAGAAGACTCCTCAGACAAAGGCAAAGTACCTGATAATAAAAGACTCTGAGAAGCTCCAGTGTCCCTTAATATTTTAATTGGGATAGGTTTGGCAGAATCACCAATAAGTGATATAGAACCTTCTGACATGAATGGTTCATAAGCCTCTAAAATAGAATCAGACTGGGGTTTGTTTGACCCAACAAATGTATTGCTTTCAATACAAGACCGTGACCTTGACCTCGTAGAAATAAGAGCATTTAGAAAAGCTCTGTCTTTTCTCTGTTGCTTATTTTTCAACTTGAAGCAATCAGAAATAACGTGCCCTTTCGTTTTACAATAAGTGCACGTAGGAAGAGATAAGGATTTCTGATCAGTCTTATCAGATGTTTGATTCCTAACAGTTGTGCTGTTGTGAACTTTGGAAGTACTCGAATGAGATTGAAATGGTTTTTTACCAGAAAACTGCTGAGAGAACGATTTATTACCAAATGAAATTTTGTGAGTCAAGGAATAATCATCAGCCATACGAGCAGCACTTTCCAAAGTTTCCACATTCTGCTCGTCAAGATAGGTTTTAACATCACTATGGATGCACCTCTTGAACTCTTCAATTAACTTTCTCATGCACTCTATCCCCTCCTGGATAGGTTTTGAAATGAAATTCTGAACATTAGATGCCATAGTAAATGCTTGTTGGTTTCACACAAAAAAAAATTCTCTATTAAAAAATCTTTGCCAAAGACAAAAACAAAAAAAAATTCCAAGACAAAATCAATATGAATTTCAAAGATAAATTTAATATCTCTAATATGCTTTAAAGAAATTCAATCCCAGATGACGAGCCCCCAATTTCTGTTACGACTCTATGGTCTAAGAAAAATGTAACAGAAAGAAAGTGAAACCAACAAATCATGTAAAAAATCAACAAGCAATTTATTACTAGATAATTAAAATGAAAAATCAAAAAGTCACTTACGGTAATGTGTTTTGAAATCCTAATAATCCAATAAGAATGATTGTTCTAATCACAAGTCCTAAATATAGAATGTTCCGAATTCACGGCTGTGTCCTTGAATGTTATGATGTGCTAATGGTCTCCAAAGTCCTGATGTACTAGAAATCTTGATGTGCTGATGTCAAAATGAAGTATTCCAAAATCTCTGAATAAGTTCACATAAATTCCAAAATCATCAATTAAAAATCCAAAATCCAAAAGTTTATGAGCACTGTTATAATCCAATGAATATTTAAAATAATTCCTCTCTTAGAATTTGGAATGAATTTTCACAACTGTAATAGCTCTTTACAAGACTGATGGTAATGTCAAAACTGAAAAAAATGTCCACCAAACATGGTATATATAACGATTAGTCACATGACAGAATGTTCTAGAATATGGGTCATCTTAATGGAATTCTAACTGTAAACAAAATTCAACCTTGACCTTCAAATTGAGAAAACATATTGATCAAAACAACCTAATTCAAGGACACTAGTTAAACATGTTTTTCCTGATAACATTAAGATTTAAGCAAATATTAAAGTGAAGAAACATTTATAATTTCCTAAAATATTTATAATATTATATAAACATCATACATAACAATATATTGTTGAGGACACCTGCTCTCTCTAATCGATTCATTCTCTCAAGCATGACAGTGCATTGGGTTGCTTAGGCCTGAGTAGTACGAATATGAAATAAAATCGGTGCCAAGGGTCTGAGTTGACATTGGCATGTGAAACTGTGCTGCAACTTAAATCTCTAGAGAACAGTTTAACATGCAGTGTAATTGAAGTGATTCAGCGGCATCACAACCAATTTGACGTAAGAAACCAAGGCAACAACCCTTCCAATTCACGGTCACCTGCACACAAACTCCAAAGATTGCTATCCCCAAGAATTGATAGATCACAGAATGCAGATCGGCGTTTGAAAACAATATTATCACAAAAGTTACATATAGTACATTTTTCACATATATAAACAATTAGTAATGATATATATATATTGCTATTAAAATAAATAAAATTCCGTAGTATATTAGAAAGCCAAAAAAGACTTCAACAATCGATGAACAAAACGGGCAAGAATAGCTCACTGAATGCACATTAAATGACTTTATTTGATAGGATGTACAAAGAAATATACACCATCTATACAAATCTGGACAAAATTTCAATTGCCTCAGTTGGCATCATAGCAACATCCTACACAATCAAAACTGAAAGAAATACATTTCGTCTGCTTTATCTAGGTTTTTTCGGCAATATTTTCGATTCAAGATGTTGCACTTTATCTAGTCTTTGTCGCATGTTATCGGTCTGTAAACTGAAGAGTTACTTACAGCTCTGAGTGTGTTGAATTGATCTATCTCGTTAGTATGTTTGCTTACAACATAAGTCAAATTCCACATTTCCCTCGTTGTATGATATCATCGTGGCCTTGTTTATGCATACTAACTGACTATTTTGGTAGTGAAAATTTAAACGCAAACGAGTGTTCTGACCAAATTGAAATACCCTGTTTGTCAAAATTTAAATAGTTAAAAATATACAGTTTTAAGCTTTTTTAGGATATTGGTATTAGATTTTATTTTCTTTTAAATAACACAACAGTATGTAAACATATATTTTGTATATATTTTTGTGTTTGTAATTGTTATTTTGTTTGTGTCTTATGCCTTGAAAAATGGATCTTTAGATCTCGAAAGCGCTTAGCCTGTTTCTCTTACTTGATGCATCGCGCTTTATCATGTTTGTTTCCTCTATAATTTTTCTTTGACACAAAACAATCTCTCAAAGATCTGGTGCCTTTGGAAAGATTGCTATTTGCTATATAATTTGTAACTTTTATGCCTTTTTTTTTCTTTTATTTTTCTGTTTTGTTGTTTCATGTGGCGTGATCCGCCTCCCGGTGCGATCTAACATTTTTCCTGTCCTTATCATATGTGTTTGTCCATTACGTGTTTCTTTATTCTTTTGTTATACTCCACTTAGTTTGTACACAATTTTTCACATTTGTGTCTGTTAAAAACAAACACCATGGAGATATCTTCAAAGTTTTGCGTAACGAAGCCATCAGTGGATCACCGATTCCACATAAATCAACCTTAATCAGTTCTGAGATACCGCGTAGCTTTGTTACTGAGTCCGTACCATGTGCTATTTATTTTCGTGAGCTTTGGTGATTTAATTTGAAATAAATGCGATAAATGGTGCCTGTTGTTTATAATATTAAGTGATCATGATATTTAAAACCCTTATGAAATACAAAGGCCAGTGTATCATTGTGTCTTAGTGTGAACTAGCAATGAGTCAGTATTTTTAAGCGTGGCCCTGACGCAAGCAGAGTACAAGCATTTGGCGTTTTAATCTGTATTCGAAAAACTATGGAAGGGATCGTGATACTTATATTCTTGATCATTCGCTACATGTTTGAATGCGCCGTTCTTGTTAGGTTATGGAGAGAAGTCGACTTTGTGCTTTGTCAATTATTGTGTGAGCTAGACCAGATTTGACTACCAAACTGAGGGACTAAAGCCACTATGGTTTTCAGTTAACATTATGCCAGCACTATTTGGAATCATGTGATGGTCATTCCAGATTCCCAGTGTTACGACTCTATGGTCTAAGAAAA
Source organism: Margaritifera margaritifera (assembly GCA_029931535.1). NCBI lineage: Eukaryota > Metazoa > Mollusca > Bivalvia > Unionida > Margaritiferidae > Margaritifera > Margaritifera margaritifera. Next base: position 2,188,780 of record JAQPZY010001481.1, read on the forward strand.
ATGTAACAGAAAGAAAGTGAAACCAACAAATCAAGTAAAAATCAACAAGCAATTTATTACTAGATAATTAAAATGAAAAATCAAAACGTCACTTACAATAATGTGTTTTGAAATCCTAATAATCCAATAAGAATGATTGTTCTAATCACAAGTCCTAAATATAGAATGTTCCGAATTCACGGCTGTGTCCTTGAATGTTATGATGTGCTAATGGTCTCCAAAGTTCTGATGTACTAGTAATCTTGATGTGCTGATGTCAAAATGAAGTATTCCAAAATATCTGAATATAAGTTCACATAAATTCCAAAATCATCAATTAAAAATCCAAAATCCAAAAGTTTATGAGCACTGTTATAATCCAATGTATATTTAAAATAATTCCTCTCTTAGAATTTGGAATGAATTTTCACAACTGTAATAGCTCTTTACAAGACTGATGGTAATGTCAAAACTGAATAAATGTCCACCAAACATGGCATATATAAAGATTGGTCACATGACAGAATGTTCTAGAATATGAGTCATCTTAATGTAATTTTACTTGTAAACAAAATTCAACCTTGACCTTCAAATTGAGAAAACATATTGATCAAAACAAGCTAATTCAAGGACACTAGTTAAACATGTTTTTCCTGATAAACATTAAGATTTAAGCAAATATTAAAGTGAAGAAACATTTATAATTTCCTAAAATATTTATAATATTATATAAACATCATACATAACAGCAGCCAAATACCAGTTTTCAAAATAGCCGCCATATTCCCCGCCCGACTGGACATCTCTCAGAAATTGGCCTCTAGCTTGGAATTGGTTTGTCCTAGGCATACGCAGTTAACTGAATGTTGTTCAGTATCAAATTCTAACACATGCTGATGTATAGCGTGTAGGGGGTTGTATCATAGGTTTAGATATAATTTAGGGAATATAACCGAAACTGCACTTTTCCAGTAAAATTCAGAGTAAAATATATATAACCATGTGATTACTTTTAATAATGAAAAGTATGAACATGACTTTGTAAAATACAAATGTTATTCTAGTCACCATCACTATCATACGAATCTTTTGCGTCCAACAGATGCGGCTTATCATCATCAGCAGCAGTCATATTTAAGCAGGTTAGCAGCTTGAAGGCTGCTGGGCATTTGAGATTGTTCGAAATGCATGTGCAGTCTGGCCGGCAAGCTCGAGCACACCTTCATGATATTAAATCAAGGATGAACTCTGAGACCAGAGATCCTGTGATCTATTGGATAACAAGACTTCCTTCTTCGTTTATTGTCCAGCCATGTCCTTCAGTGGGGTCAGGAATGTCAGAGAATTTCTCGAGCCTCCGCCTCTAGATGGCAGCCAGATAGTTTGCTCGAAGTATCTTGCACCAGAGTGTCTTCATTTGGTGGCAACGTCCCCTCTTCGACCACGTAACATTGGTACCGCAGCTCATTCACTTTGTTTGCCTTGGTGTTGCTGCAGTATATTTGACAAGTGAATTATTGGATGGTATTAAACACTTCTCTGGGAAGTTCCTAATTGGTACCTAGAGATGAAAATACTCTACAAAACCTCAGAACTCGAAGAAGACTTTTCAGGGTTTCCATCTTTCCTTGTACGGACAGTGCACTCACAGTATCACATCCAGTCCACGGATAAAGTCCCAACAACACAGTATACACATCAGCTTCTAGTGCTGCAACCAAATTTTTGACATCGACAAATCTGACACGAGTTATAGTGCCCCGTCTGATAAAAATTATACTACTGATATCCGTGCTTAGGCCCAGGCCTATGATGAAGACATCTGTATCATCTGCAACGCAGATCAGAGCTGGGTAGCTTTCTGCAGGATGCTTTGCATGCAGCAGTAGATGTGTATCAGCCTCTTCTTGTTTGGACTTGAGAACCTCAATCTCTTGGCAATCGTTGTGGGTAAGTTTGATGCATTGGTCCCCAAACATGACAAACATGGTTTTGTCCATAAGCTTTTCTCTCCTTCTCTTTTCTTTCCAGCTCTCTGCAAAACACGTTGTCAACTTGTTCTTGTTCTCTGTGCATGCCAGCAGATTTCAGCAATTTTTAGCTCCACTGGTCATGAACCAGAAGAGCTTATGGGATAGTCTTTTGTCCGTCGTCCGTCCGTTTGTCTACTCCTCCTAAAACTACTTGCTATGAAACTTTACACACACATTCATCCCTTAGTCAAGTTGGTCTTAAATGAAAATGGTGCCGCTCTAACATCCAGTATGACAGCGACAGTGCCCATCTTGAAAATCTTGTTATCGCTACTCTTCCAGAATGAATGGTTATATCAATATGGGATTTTCACTAAAAGACTTTTTATGATCTTAAGTTGGTCCTAAATGAAAATGGTACCGACCTGATGTCGAATATGTCCGCCACAGTGGCCATCTTGAAAATCTTTTTTTGTTATCGCTACTCCTTCTGAACGAAAAGTAATATTGCCATGAGATGGATATTCGCCAGAAGACTTCTTATTGATGTCTAGTGGGTCCTAAATGAAAAGAGTGTCGATCTAATGTCCAATATGGCCACAACATTTACCATCTTGATAACATTAGTATCACTACTCCTCCTGAATGGATGGTCGTATCAACATGGGGTTTTTATTAGCAACTTCTTGTGATGTCTAGTTGGTCCTAATGGTGCCATTCAGACATTCAATATGCCTGCCACGTTGGCCATCTTGAAAATCTTGTTATCACTATTTCTCCTGAATGAATGGTCATATCAGCATGGTGTTTTCACTGAAAGACTTCGTATCATGTCTAGTTGGTGTAAATGAAATTGGTGCAGATCCAAATTCCAATATGACTGCCACAATGGTTCTCTTGAAAATCTTGTTATCACAACGTCTGCTAGATGGCTGGTCATACCGAGATTATGTTTTCACCAAAAGACTTCTTATGATGTGTAGTTGGTACTAAATGGAAATGGTGCCAATCTGATATCGAATATGGTCGTCATGGCATCCATCTTGAAAATCCTGTAATCGTTATTCCACCAAAACCGAAAGTCGTGTAAACATGGGGTTTCCACCAGAAGACTTAGTATGGTGCTTTGTTGGTCCTAAATGAAAATGGTGCCAAGTTGACATGCAATATGTCCACAACAGCAGCTAATTTGAAAATCTTGTTATTGCTAAAGAATATTAAAGATGGTTTCAACACTCCAAAGTTAAAAGGAAGAAATGGTTTTATCTTGAATTCCTAGAATTCGTTTCAGCCAGTACAGCGTCAGTCCCTTGGAGGGACTCTTATTTATTTATGCCCAGGTCTTCTTTGGTTGAAAAGCATGCCTTCGTTTGAACCACGGCTTAAACGTTCCGCTGACTTGATTGAGTGGTCATGGTATACATCAAATACCACATCGATTCTGTCGCTTCCTTTGCCACTATGAAGTGTCTGCAAAAATGTGACCAGAGAGCTCATCGAATGTATGGTTCTCGCCATGGATGTTCTCAATAAGACCTATGGCATCAGTAAGTGAAGCAGATGAACGAGGGTTGTCCTCAGTAGGTGATACCCTGCTCTCCAGTTGATGCGCTACAATGGCTTTGTTGGTTATTATTTTATTGTTCCAATAGCATTCTCCAGCGCTCAAGATAAAGAACCAAGTGGGTGACAAAGAACGTTTCCAACTTTCTGTTCTCAGCAATGATAACCATATCCCCGAACACCCTTTGGTCAGCTTTCAAAATGTTCTCTTTGTTTGTCCACTTAAATGTTGTCTCTTTCATGACACTGAAAATTTTCAGTTTGAACTTCTTGATGGTGTCATAAAAACCTTCACCCTTTTGCAGCCGCTGCTCCTGGAAATTCTGGTAAGTTTCTTCTCGATTTTGTCGTGCTGTCAGTAGGTCAACACACACCTCAGATGGTGCAGCTGCCCCAGTGGAAATGTTCACAAGATCTGAAAGATCTTGATCAAACGGATTTGTCCAGTTGTTCTCCAGCAAATCAACCAATGAGGCAACGTTAGACTCGTCTCTCTTAATGCGGGACTTGTCAACGTCTGGATGACTGAGATCCGGACAAGGGACATAGATCGTTTCATGCAGTTGCCTCAGTGCTGTTGCTCGATGCTCAGATGTGAGATAATAGCGGGACACAGTACATGGTTTGCGGCTGAAGGCATGTGTTTCTCTGGCAGTTTGGGTTTCTTTATTTGCCGTTTCTTCAGTAATTTGGTCCACGGCAATTCGACAGAAAAGATTTGCATTCCTGAGCTGTACAGAGAATCCACCGCGTTGAAAATATTCATGCACGTCTGGACAGGTCTCCTTCAGCCGTGTCATCTGGGTGTATTAAATTGGAAGATACCATGCATAGTTGATTTTTTCCACTGCGAAGCACCAAGGGATCATGTCTCTAATGCAGTATAGATGAAGGTTCCGATCACCCTCTCTGTCGGAACGGAGTAGTCCAAGCAGTATGTCGACCATTTCAATATAAATCATTCAAAACGCTAAAAGTGGACCTCTCTTGTGCTGCAAAACAATTAGGTATACCATGAAAAAGTCTAGGATTTTCTTCCACGATTCGTTCTTCAATGCAGCATTGTGTGTTGCATGATATGTGTTATGGTGAAGCTCATGCACTGCGAGAATTGTGTCATTCAGCTTTGAAAGATCTTCAGTGAGGTTGGTCTCAAGCCAATCTTACGCCAACCTCATCGACGCTTCATACGTCAGCTTGTGAAGACGTACATCCCGGTTGTACTGTTTACCTTCCAAGACCTTACGGATTGACCCCTCGGCAATGACTCCAGACTCGACAACTAGGTTGCGAAGCCCTGCATCCACAAACATCTTGCCGATTGTTAACATAAAGCTGCAAATTGTGCGAAGCATTACCCATCATTAGCACAATGCTTTCCAACTTGTCTGGGTGTGTCCATGCTATTTATGTTACTTTCGCAAACAGAGCCTGGTCCAAGACAGCTGCAATATTCGGAAGACCTAGTGACAATTGAATGGCGATAGATTGACGTAAACGTTCCTGCACTGTTGACATTTCTGTTGCGGGAGCATTGACTGTTGGAAGGTAACCAACCGTGTCTGCTGATACTTCAATGTGATCTCTTGTCAGAATGTTAAAGCCTGTCCATGAGCTGATTTGCTGGTAGGCTGGACCATGCTCACGCACCATTACACAGCGTAGATTCCCCTGACGTCCACTCAAAAAGCTGCAGCTGCCATAGTTGCAGACAGGTCATCTGGTACGATTGGTGGCGGGCATTTCCTTTTCCCTACGCTGTAGACTTGTTGTTCAGATGGTGGTGCACAAGACAGCGATGCGGGTTGAACAATTATGCCATTGATACAATGTGAAGTTCCAGGTCCACTGAGTACCTCCTCTTGTCTATCAATATTGTCAAAAGCGAGGACAGTAGAGTTTTAGGATGTATGCTTGAAGGAAGAGGGACGTTGTCAGTGTCGATATTTTCCAGTTTTTCAATGCACAGTGCAGTGTCGATTTCATCCAACCTTGAATATGAACAGGAGTGCCCTAGTCGATTCATTGTTTTGATCAGTTCAACATTCCCTGTCATAGTTTTGAAAACTTAAGGAAGTAGGATTTGCTTTGGAGTTAACACTATGCCGACAGTCACAACATTGATAATGTCTTAGGCAATGGACCACGACAGATTGCTGATGCGAACTGAGGATTCTTGCTTATCACCAAATAAGACATTCAAACATTGCACGAGACAATCAGGTAAGGAATTATGTGTCGAGTTGAGTTATTTATGGTGCGGGGGCTAATACTCTTAGTGAATATCACTTTTTATTTGGTCACTGATTGACCATAGATTCGAATTGTTGTTGTTCGGCGAATGCCTCAAGTTATATAATCGGTACTGATTCAAGCGACAAGCTGTCTGGACGGACATACACTCAACGATCCGCCGTGAAAAAATTTCAAAGAATCTCCAACTCCACCTCAAGATTTCGACGTAAATTGTTTTGGATGAGTCTGTGGCCTCATCTATTCCATTTGTGTTTTTGAAGGACACTATTTGGGAAGTCAGAGAACTATCTGTGGATTTGTAAAAGCATCACTCCAAATATTTTCAAATAGCATCTTGAGAGCAGCCCTCTCCACTTCCACTTCGCCACAATCAGAATCGGCTTTTTCCGGCTTTGGTCATATATAATCGTCTCTGTAACACGTTCTGTGATAGTGTGCTTCTGCTGCAACAACATCTCTTGAGGTTACAGACAAAATTATATAATCTAAGCGTTGGGTTGAGATGTCATGAACTGTTTTGTCAGCTCTGTGTTCTACTGCTTGCTTCAAGGGTTCACGACTATTTGCTCCTTTGATATACTTAGTCTGCGCTGACAAAAGATGCATGTTTCGTTAGTCCCTCAATTTGGTAGTCAAATCCAATAGTTTGAGCCCTGGCCCATGGAATTAATAAAGAATTGGAACTTAAATGTGTTACTGCTATCTAGTTAATCTGGTGATATCGGGGTTCGAATTCCTGGTAAGAATAATATTACCACAGGCAGAATGTCGTCATTGTGACTAAAGATTGTTATCAACTTAAGTCTATGTGTTAGATATACAGCCTTATAATGTACCAACGGTTATGCATAAAAAGTCACATAGGATGTTGTGTATTTTATGTGGCTGTAGCAACCGAGTCACCATCTGTAGGGACTAAACTGTGGTTTACTTGATTCATATTACAGTCAAACGTTCATTACTCGATCTCCTTGGGAGACACATGTTTTCTCCAGACAAATGATATTAATGCGAAGAACATATTGCAGGTCCAGAGAACATTACATTGCACAGGTTAGTCGGATCACTGAAATGTCCAGATAATTTGTTTGCGGATAATAGACGCTTTACTGCATTCAGAATTAACAGCTGGTCTTGGGACTGTCTGAGACTCTGATGCTTGTGTGGTCTCCAAAGTAGATGAAAGCAGAATAAACCTAGAAACCACCAGTTATGAGGTGGAGTTCGACGCTTACATATGCCCATATCCCCTGGAACCTCACTAACTTAATAGTCATCAAAGTCAATGCCACACCACTCTGCCATCTGAGCTCTTTCACTGGGTATATTTATATAATAATCTATTTGTGTACAATAAAAGCTTTTAAAGATTAAATGAAGCCCCTTGCTCCAAAATTTCTACTATGCACGCTAGCCCACTCCACTTATTTCAATTGTTTTCTTTTAAAAAACTTTGAATATATATACGGGATTTCAATTTTGTCAGTGACCAATTATAAATTTATTATTTTTCACTCTAAAACACAATCGTAAAATGCTGTGTAAAAACCAGCAATTTAGAAGAAATAAAATATTAACAAAATATCTGTATACATTTTTTAAAGAATTTTGGTTCAACGAGTATATATTTTTGTTTAAACTGAATGACACAATAGCAACCACACTTTCTAACACAATGTCATTAATTATGGAATGAAAGGGTCATATGTAATCTAGTTTGTCTTTTGGTTTTTTGTTTGTTTGTTTGTTTGTTTTGTTTTGTTCTGTTTTTTGTTTTTTGTTGTTTTGTTTTGTTTTGTTTTTTTTACGGCACTTTCAATACATTATTGGCTATATCATGCCGAGAAAATAGAAACTAAGTACTTTCCCAATGACACACCGAGGCAGCTGACCAGGGCTGGCCTGGGCTGACTAGGGCTGACCAGGGCTGGCCTGGGCGGGTATCGAATTTGCGACTCTTGGATTACGAGTCCGACACTCTAACAACTCAGCTACCGCAGCTCCCCCATATTAGATCTAGAAGAGAAATAATGTATGTATGATCGAAGTATCCGCAGATCATGTAACTTGACCTGAGCATCCCTGGATTTTGTTATGGACTGTCACGTGACAAAGCAAAGGAAGACTCAAGATATGACACGTAAGAATAATTTGAATTACCCGCTATTGTGGATTTTGCGTTCAGTTCATTTAACACGTAATTATAGAAAGACCGAAAGAAAAAAAAACATGGCGGGGATAATGACAAAATCCAGGGACGCTCAAGTCGAGTCACATGACCAAAGCAATCAAAACTTTGAAATGAGCAAATGAACAGAAGTCGCATCTGACTGGTTGTATCTAATGAAACAGTCTTATGTAGCCACGAAATAAAAAAAATGGCCACAGGATGTATGGTTGTGTTATTCCACGTGAATTTAGAATTTTTCAGACATAGGATTTTATCCGGAAATATTCTATACATATCGCCGAAAGGACCCTTATGTGTTGCGGACAACTTTGTCTGCACAAGTTGCACTATTTAATGAATAGGTGAGATCATATCGCAAACCGTCCATCAGTATCGGTAAACGTTTGGGGGCTGATTTATCGGATTACACTTGCACCCTCTTGCCGCGTCAATTTGCTCGAAAAACACAATTGAAAAAAAAATACTTTTACTCCATGGGTTAGATGAACTCATTCATCAACGATATGCCTTATGGTTAGTAAAGTTAGGGCTGAAGCAATCCTTACAAGGACCAGATTCAAAATAGTTCTATATTTTTTAGATACAGATATAAGTATATCATGCGAGTGTGACACAGGCTTACAAAATGGAAACAACTGAATTAGAAATATAACATGATATTCCAGATTGCAAGAACCCCTTACTCCGATTGCCATATTGGCTTTGGGCATTTAATACAAGATATGGAACAGCACTCTTCGGTGAAAGTTGGATTGGACTTGCTGAAATATTCACAAGTCTGAGCTGTGAGTGTCCCACTTTTCTGTTAATCAAATGCGACTAGATTATCACGGGAAAATAATAAAATAGATAGCGCAAGACAATCCAATTTAGCACTTTAACAGATTCGCACTGATCTATTTTCTTGTATTATCTTTGCCCAAATCTAAATGGAGACCTCTCTCTCTCTCTCTCTCTCTCTCTCTCTCTCTCTCTCTCTCTCTCTCTCTCTCTCTCTCTCTCTCTCTCTCTCTTTGCATACCAAGCTCTATGTGCTTATTTAAATTATCAGTCAATCTAAGGAATACATTCATACAACTCTAGAAAATGGTCTTTCCTTTGCTTTTTATTGATCAGTAACAGAGGAAAGGGAAAATAATAAATTGTGTATAGAGGCCATTTGTCGATATAAAATAGTTTGACCTAAGGTAACCATCTGTATCAAGGACACTGATCTAACTATAGGGAATTGGGCAAATTGGACTGTGGCCGATCGTTCTTAAGAAATTAATTGGATTGACCACAACGCAGCTGTGTGCCACTGCCATATACTCATCGAGAAATATCTTTCTATTTAATCAGGAATAAAATATCAGACCTTTGTCCCGATTCGGACAATTTCAATTGAGATTATCAAAGATGTGTTTGCAAAACTATCTATTTGGAAGAAGGGGTGGCATTGTAGAAGCTGCAGACATTATTATTATTTATTATATATATATATATATATATATATATATATATATATATATATATATATATACATACATACATACATACATACATACATACATACATACATACATACATAAGCTGATTTTGCATTATGACCCCTGGGTCACTGTCTAGGGATGGTAGTGAGATTGAGTGCTGGAGGCGGGGTACGGAGTGGGGGGGGGGGGAGTTGGAGTTGGAATATACAATAAAAAGCGTTGGGTTTTGATATGGCAAGTCATTGCAGTTGCTCTGGTTAAGACTTGCAACAGTGATGTATATTGGTACATAGGAATTATGCTGACGAAACAAGCGAAACACCGGTAAATTGAAAAGATAATATTTGCAAGTTAAACTCGTTCTTTTCAACATTGGCAAGGATAGACTTTATGTTTATAATTAATTCTCATCGCAAAGAGCCTGAAGAAATTAAGCTTTGGTACTTTAATGAAAGTTGCAAGATTTTGATAAGTGATGAACATTTCGCGACACTTCGTAACACGTACCTATTGACTTTGAATGGCAGATACCTACTGACTTTGAATGGCAGATACCTATCGTACATCATGAATTTATACTTAACAATATATGTTGACTCCCAATTTCAGGGTCACTTATTTATTCTGTTTAGAAGTTCTAGATCTGTCTATTGAACCGGATGACTTCTGAATGTGCCAAGTTGTTGTGTCACCTCTGTTATAGACTAATGTAGATCAAAACAGGCGGAAGAAGCTTGTGACTATAGATACTGGGACAAGAGTGTTGTAATACATCATGTATGAATATTAAACAATTTATTCTTTAAAACTGTGTCTGAGACAACAGGCATGAGACATTAACGGTTATAGTTCTGGAGACGACATATATCCAGGAAATATAAGATAATATTAGTTTTCAATACTTCATACTACAGCAGTATTGTGTTTATGTAATTTTAATATAACTACCTTTGAGGCCCCTTCTCGTTATACAAGTTTGAGTTTCTGTGTTTCCAAATTGTGCATGTTTTACTAATTATCTTACCTGTATACTCACTCTCTCTCTCTCTCTCTCTCCATTGTCAGTATTCAGGTTCTTTGAAATTAATAATTGGAAATCGCTTGAGTGCCTTTAACACTGATAGTAAAATAGTAGTAAGTTTGGGGAAATTCTCCTTTTTTTTGCCTTTCGCAATATAAGAGAAATCTTCTCCAAAATACTAGTACTTGCTGACACAGAGAGAGAGAGAGAGAGAGAGAGAGAGAGAGAGAGAGAGAGAGAGAGAGAGAGAGAGAGACGAGAGTGGGATAATGTCTTTTCCAAATGTCAAGGCCGCCTTGACTGTGCGATTCTTTCTGGAGATGGTTACCATAATATGAGAATTATAATGACTTCATGGTCCATGTCTTTCATCTTAACTGAATTCAATACAAACTCAGTGATTACATGCCGTCAACCGTTCTAATTATCCTGCTTTACACATGCTTAGCTTGAACATGCCTGTCAAATTTTTACATGATATATTGATACTAGTATCACAACGAGCTCATATTACCCTTGGCGCGCATTTGCCAAAAAGTAACTCCTCTAAATACTTAATCAGAAACGATAATCAAACGCCGAAGTATTTGATAGTATCAATTCTTCTATCATATGATTACAAAATATTACGAGGTGCTATTGATATAAAGTATTGTAATAAATTTGGGTATGTTCCATTTGTACTTACGTCACCATTTATAGGTTCGTTAGCTTTTAGTGATTAGTGGTTTGATTATGGGAAGTCGGTGTTGGGACAATATTTCCCAGCCCGAGTAATTAGCCGATTTGTAGGAACAGACGTCATACTTACAGTTTTTAAGAGACTTTGCAGTGGCATGGAGTGGTTTCGTAGTTTGAGATGGGGTCAGACTAGCATAAATGGACATGCAGCCAAGTAGTTCCTATCTTAATTCAGAGGTGTTGATTGATTGTGCCTTTCGGTGGGAGATATTCGTGACAAGAACTACTGTTTTGTGCCATGGAATAATAGGGAAGAGGTCATCCCTTTGTTTGGAGATGCCTTTCATTGTAGCAGTTGGTGGAAGTGCACGTGCGAAATGTGGTTCAGGCTGTTGTTTTTATTGACCCAGGGATGGAATCGGAAAATAGTTCCCTGCATTGGGTGTTTTGAATTGCCTTATGTGCTTCATGCCACGGCATGCGTACAAGGAAAAGCCATGCAATTGTGAAGTTATAATTGTGACATTGTTTCTAGTCTTGGCGCGTTACGAGAACTTCCAGTTGACAAGGAATGTTGTCGGGAAGTCCTTGGAAATAGGGGAAAACAAGGGACTTCCAGTCCAATCTCACGCAGGTGTTTGATTCACTCGGTAGAGGAACCCCTGTGCGTGGTTACAGTATGTACCTCCCTCATTTATAATTGACATTTCGAATCCTTATGACTTACTTAAAGTGCTCCGACAAAGGCGGTGGCGTTGTATGGTCATTAAATTTGTGAAAAAAACACTTGGAAATAAACTACCATATATCAACAGGACACTAATATACTTTTTGCACATGCCAGTATCAAAAATCATATTTATGACTCCAGATATAAAAAAAAATTGTACCAGGAAGCTGGGTATTTGGCGAGCGGTTCATGGTGGCAACGCAATGCATCGTGGGTGAAATCAAGGAATGCATGTCTGGAGCAATTGCACCTTTAAAATGTCGCTCCAGTATGTTCAGAAATGGCTGGAAATGGTATTTAGTGGACGACAAAGTTACTACATTCTTCTTATGTATCTGGTCGTATATTTTAGTTTTGCATTTGCAATTAGTCAAACTGCCATCCAGGTGGCGTTGTTCAAAACACCGCACAACCAGTTTGACCCAGCTGCCAGCCTCGTTTTGAGTATTTGTCAGTGGCCATTTTATTTTCAGTCATTACGAAAATTGGATAAATTATCAATAAGAACGTTTGATATGCTCACTGAAGTTTGATACTGTTATAGTGCTGTATGCAAAGCACATGAAAAGCAATGTAAAAACAAATTCTTTCGGGAAACAGAGTGCCTTCGGGAGAACAGTTTGGCCAAACGTTTGACGTTTGACCAATAATCATAAGGCGCTTTTAAGACGTGTCTGTGTTATAATTCAAGTTCGACTGCAAACCACTTATAATATTTTTCTTTTATCTTTCAGTCGCCATCAAGTTTATACAAGTTATTCAAGGTAACTCTCTCTCTCTCTCTCTCTCTCTCTCTCTCTCTCTCTCTCTCTCTCTCTCTCTCTCTCTCTCTCTCTCTCTCTCTCTCTCTCTCTCATTTACTCTGGATGGTACCCGAGTCTTATAAAGTAACAAAATTAAAATTCAAAAACACGGGCAGAGCATTATTTTCTTTCATTCGTTAAGCAAAAATAATAAATACAAAATTTCCTTCCGTTTAGGCCAACACCACAAACCCTGATTTCAAATAAATAACAGCGGTTCTTGTATTATTTAAATAGCGCCTTTTCCCCAGCACGTTTCCGATACATGCAAGAGTCTTGCCAAACGACTGACTTCCAGAACGACTGACTTCTAGATAGAGAAGGTACACACAGAAAATAACATTAAGTTTGTGCGTAGTTTTAATTTTTTTTTTTAAATGAAGAAAAAGATTTATCGATTACAGTTTCCCAGAATCACAGTTAAAACAAACACTGGATTTGTAGTGCTCTTTATTTACAAAGATTCACAAAGGTGTTTTGAAATTGTTTTTAAACTGGTCCTATATAACTATAATAAATTCGATTTCTATTTAAGTTAGTCCTATCTAAAATAATAAACTCGATTTCTATTTAAACGAGTCCTATCTAAAATAATAAACTCGATTTCTATTTAAACGAGTCCTATCTAAAGTAATAAACTCGAAAAAACAAAGTCGGTCAGATAGATATCTGTACACATCTAACCAGCCGTATACAGATATTTTAAGACAATACAAGAGCAGTTGTATAATTAGGATTTCTAAAACTGAGCCCTGTTTTGTGATAGGAAACTGAGCCCTGTTTTGTGATAGGAAACTGAGCCCTGTTTCGTGATAGGAAACTGAGGCCTGTTTCGTGATAGGAAACAACGTTTTAAAGATTATAAATAGCTTTGTTTATCAATTTTGTTAACAGATATCAAGTTCTTTGACCTCTGTCAACGTGATTGCAAACAAAACATTTCTATTAATGGTTTAATATTGTACAAATAAGGTTAAATGGTTTGATAATTTTAGTTGTCAGTATAAGAAATCAAATCAATGTAGATGGCAGTGCGATTCTACCACAACACCAGACAAAATTTGTATATTTATATTTTTCCAGTGCATAGAATCTAGGGAGAGACAAATGTACAAACTGTAACGGGTGAAATTATTTGCGTTCGACTGCAAATGCCTTGTTGTTGAAGATATATTTGGACAGTTTGCTGGCATTTTCTTGGACTATAGTCATAAATTCTTCTTCGATATAATGTACTAAGTTTATGTTTTCTAACTCAGCAGTCTTTTACGTGTGTAATGTCCTCCCGCCTATCTCCTTGTAAAGGTTCAGTCGACTTTTGTTAATGGTGCAGTCCAGCATGCCATTAGTCATCGACATTCTAATCCTTCAATCCAATCCAAGTCTTCTTCTTCAGCTTTTTCTTCATATTCTTTAGGTGATGATGATGCTTATTATTACTAGTATGATTATTATTATTATTATTATTATTATTATTATTATTATTATTTACCCAGCATGTGGGGATTATAAATGGATCGGTGACGGCCAAACATTAAGCATATCCAGTCCCTACCAATATGGACCTTACGAAAACTGTATTTGGCGACTTGAGGCTCCCGAGGGGTACCAACTTAAGATAAATATTACATTTGAAGGGGAAACAAATTATGGAATATGCGGTGACTATATACGGGTAAGTAATGACTTAAGGCATTAAATAATTCAATGATTCAGCTTGTCTTAAAAGTATATACTTCCGAGATTCAGTATATGCATGCATCCATTTGTCTTAAATCCAAAGTCATGAACACTAGAATGTGTCAAATTTTAAAGAAAAGGCTGTGTTTTGTGAAACTTACTTTTATATACTGACTTATCTGTTTCAAAGATGCTATTTTCAGTTTTCCTGGTTGTATAGTTAATTTTCAAATCTCAAAATTGTATAATTCAGAGTCTTAAGTGAAAAATTTAGATCTGAACTAGATGAAAATAGAAGAAAAATATCATTTTGTGAGAATGTTTGTTTGAATTTGTACCAGTTATATATTTTCACGAAGTTGTCAGAATTTTTTTCTTAAAGTTCATACAGTTAACGAGAGACGAAATAAACTTACCATTTAAATTTGGGTACTCTGTCCCATTATACCTATATTGTTTGTATTTTTCAATATGTTATGTTCAGTGGCGTACTAAGGGTAAATGGCGCTCGGGGCCACGATGATAGCCCAAAGGGCCAGAATACGAGGCCCTAATTTTTATCAGCTGTTTTGGCGCCCCAAGACCTCTGGCGCCCGGGGCAACCGCCCCGTCCGCCCGGCCCCCTTGTTAGTACGCTACTGGTTATGTTTGTATGATGTTAAGCCACATGGTCCGTTTAATATGTTTATATAGATGGATGCATTTTTCTACCCGTCAACCCACCTACTTACGTATATATCACTCATTCAGAGTATATATCTTTCAGCACGTCTGAACATCGTCTTAAATTTTAGCGTGTCTACCCACCTATCGTGTTTCAGGTTCTAGCCGGAAGCCGAGATGGAGATGAGCTTCTGCCAAAGACGTGTGAAAACTACGATAACGAGATGATTGTTGCACCAGCCCGCTGGCTGTGGGTTCAGTTCAGGAGCGATGGTGTCAACTACACGAATGGCTTTAAAGGGGTTGTATTTAATACTTTTGTAGGTGAGATCACTTTTCTTTAGAGGGATTGTATTTAATACTTTTGTAGGTGAGATCACTTTTCTTTAGAGGGATTGTATTTAATACTTTTGTAGGTGAGATCACTTTTCTTTAGAGGGGTTGTATTTAATACTTTTTGTAGGTGAGTTCACTTTTCTTTAGAGGGGTTGTATTTAATACTTTTTGTAGGTGAGTTCACTTTTCTTTAGAGGGATTGTATTTAATACTTTTTGTAGGTGAGTTCACTTTTCTTTAGAGGGGTTATATTTAATACTTTTTGTAGGTGAGTTCACTTTTCTATAGAGGGGTTGTATTTAATACTTTTTGTAGGTGAGTTCACTTTTCTTCCTATAGCAAGATTCTTTAAAGTACATAGAATGAAGGTACTGCTATCATTTTCACATACCAGCCTGTTAAAATTACCGTGTGCAGTTACTATGGTTGACAAAATGAAAGTACACGCATGCATGCAAAACAAAAAAAAAATAAAAAAAAAAAAACGCCGTTTCTTTTAAGATTGTACTAAAAATCAGATAGGAAACATGTGGGCATGCTTCAATAATAATAATAATAATAACATATTTTTATTTTTGCTGTTTTGCTGCATTGATCAAATTTGGAATTCCCCTTTGTTTACTAATATGCATGCCTTTTTTTTGTAAATATACGGAAGCACCTCCTATGGACTCCTATTGATAAAAGAGTAGTTATCAAACCGTATAGTAACAGATTGGAGACACTCTACACATGCTGTTTAAAGGTAAAAGTTGTAAACCAGTCGGTCGTTAGTAAGGGAGTAGATGGCACATGAATTGTGATTGGTCGAATAGGAGATGCTTCGTAGCAGTATGGAAGTAATGACAGTGCGTGAACACCTTACGTACTACTGTGTACCCTACCATCGGATTTAGGGGCCCCGGGTGGCCGAGTGGTCTAAGGCGCTCGCCTTTACAGATCACTCACACATCTCACCTCTGTCTGCGTGAGTTCGAGTCTCTGCTCGACCAACGTGGGTATGTGAGAAAGTTTGTAACTTCCCTGGGTCGGTAGTTCTTCCCGGGTTCTTCCTCCACCAAAAAAACTGGTTGCCATGTTTAGCCTATCATGTGTTAAAAAATGGCGTTAAACCTCACAGAACCAAACCACTATCTGATTAAACTCTGCATATATTTAAAATGCGATAGAAGGATGTCTAAACTTCCACTTTCTTAAATATCAAAATTAAACATTCACACAAGCTACACATTTCGTATGGAACGTATTCCATGCTACTGCGTGAACAAAAAAATACCATCGAATTACTAGGTCATTATAATATTTCTGTTCGGGGACACTTTCCTTACTGCTGCATGAACATCCTAGAGTATCTGAACCATAGTGCTGCATACCCCAACCCTCCGCACCTCTGTATGGATGGGAATGTGAGAACACCTACTAATATTGTTATTGACACCTTACTACTACGATAATCCCAGTGTTAGTAACTGACTATAATACCTCACGCGACCACTCATTTACAAACGATAACAGCAACAAAAACCACAATCAACTTCCGAAAGTACTCATTAAAAAAAACCTTGACTCCTGTAAACACAAATTTAGAAGAAAAAAATACGTTCGACTCCCGGAAACACTCTGTACAGCTGCGTGAAAACAAAAACAAAACAAATAAAAAGCACCATCAAGTTACTAGACCATAGTGCTTTACACCACCCATGCTATTGTAGTATGATCACTGGACCACCTAATATCGTGCTACTGAAATCTTACTACTACCGTACATGGACATTAGCACTTTAACCACGTGCTATCTTGCTATTGAAATCTTACCACTTAAAAATAAATGGAGATGACAAAATTGTAAAATTGTTGTACTGAAAAATCTCCAAACGAATGGAACAAAGAAATATTAGATACATACTCTGTAGAGACTGCTCATTTAGGAAGCAGCTTGACTGGAAACTCGAAAGCAAATTTCTATGAAGAATTTGATGATTACATGTTTATTTGTTTATGTGGAAGAACAATTAAATACAGATATTTCTAAGAGCATGCTAAAACAAAAATACAACAAAATATGAAGGGAAAATCAAGGATACATTTATAACAGGATCAATAGCCGAAAATAGAGAGAAATACAAGCCGGATACGAGAAGCAAATGTGTCATAGTCTATGATCTGACTGATTTATGCAAATGACTGACTGATTAATTCAAATGCCAGTTCTCTCGTTTCTTACATGCTCCGTACTCTCATATTTTTGGATCATAGTTATATGTAAGAGCTGGATACTTTCCACACTATTGCGTGAAAACACATATAAAAAACAACAGAAAAAGACACCATTGACATCCCAGACCATAAAGATATTTCAGAGCTACACCACTTGTCAAAATAAATAATTCGACAGACGCATGTGTAAAAAACCACTTTCTCAAACACACGGGGGTTGAATATTTTTTCAAAATATACCAAATGTGAAATTACATAAAACGGCAATAATAGAATGAAAAAAAGCGTAAAACATTCAATAAAAAATACCGGTTTTTTCACTTTCCCCTACTCTGAAACCCCCCCCCCCCCCCCATGTTTCTGGACCATAGTAATATTTTAGAGCTGGACCAATTTTCGTATTACTGCGTGAAAACTAAAAGCACCCTCGTGTCCTGACCATAGCGATGTTTCAGGGCTCGACAATGTTTCCTGGACCATTGTGTTATTTCAGTGCTGGACCATATTCCATACTACTGAGTGAGAAAAAAAATAACAGAGTCCTTGGGTCATAGTGATAATTCGGAGCTGGACCATGTTACTGGACTATAGTGATATTTTAGAGCTACCCGTCCTATTGCGTGAAAACATGAAACACCATGAAATTTCTTGTCTGTGTGACTCCAATGAATGACCAACGGCAGTGCAGACATTGTGGTCTTGCTAGTATTTGAAAAATTAAAAATTGGATACAAATACACTTTGACGACTAGTGAAATGGAAAGGATATCATGACTCGTTTAACATTTGGGAACCAGCAGAAAATATTACGTTAAAATAAATGTCAGAAGCACAATACATAGATCGCAGTATCTAGGACGTTGTCAGCTTAAGATAATGCACTTCTAGAATGCGACAGATGCGAAGAAAAATAACCTCCAGTATATTCAGAAAAGAATGAGTATTCGAATTTGTATTGATCACAAATCCAGAATAAAAAAGAAAGTACGTTCTAAAACAACCAGAGTTAAACAATACAGACGTACCCCTGATAAACATGATAACGCGGCTACAGTGTAGGCAATATTCTGCCTTGGTAATTAAAGATATCACAGAGCTGATTTTTTACTACCTTTAAAAAATCTGAACAGCAAATACAGTGCTAAAGACTGCAAGATGGTTTACTAGATCTTGAATAACATAAAGGGTAACGCGATTACGGCCCCTAATGACATCCAGATGAAACTTGTACAGATAAAAGATACTCCTCTCTCTTCCTTTAATATGTTTTCCATTTTTATCCCAAACCGCTTTTAATAAAGGAAAGCACCCATTTAAAAAAAGCAAATGGTTTTCTCGTCCGTTGTGGCACCTGTTTTCGTGGATTATAGATAAGTTGGTTTAAAAGTCCCTGTCATGCCTAATGCCGAAAAATATATATATCCTCAAATTGTGCATAACAGTCAATGATACGGCTTATACAATTTTATTTTTGTTTTGTAACATTGCATAAATGATGTGTATATTGCCATTAAGTTTCATAAGAAACGTTTCGCTCATGTTTATGTTTAGCACTGACTTCCTGTCAAAATCTTGCCAGAATCGCCGCATAAAAGATAATTAATTTCTTTCTTAATCATTTTCTTCACAAAAATGCCGTGCAGACATTTTGTACATTACTAACAGCCGAATGTGGCTAAAGTGTATAGACAAGAATAATAATGTTCATAACTTCAGCGACCAAAGCTGTTTTGTGTATGTATCGTTCTTGGGAAAAGCTTACTTTATGTTATGTTATTAATAATTCGATAAAAGTATTTCTTATAATAATGATTGATCCTAAAATTTAATAATTTTATACGAATTGTATGAGAGAGAGAGAGAGAGAGAGAGAGAGAGAGAGAGAGA
Source organism: Margaritifera margaritifera (assembly GCA_029931535.1). Classification (NCBI taxonomy): domain Eukaryota; kingdom Metazoa; phylum Mollusca; class Bivalvia; order Unionida; family Margaritiferidae; genus Margaritifera; species Margaritifera margaritifera. The sequence continues at coordinate 2,208,232 of JAQPZY010001481.1, forward strand.
GAGAGAGAGAGAGAGAGAGAGTACATTAGTTGTCAAGCACACAGTGTGTGTGCACTTGTGCAATATATATAGCACTGTTTTGTTATTGCATCGACCGAGGATATCGGTTTTTATATATCTATTGTCAAGACGATGAGTGAACAGACACTGGTTTCTTATTTTATATCAAATGAGTCTCAAGAATGGATGGAATTTGTAAAAAATACACACAGTAAGACAGATTAATACAAATGTATTTGTTCCAGTGCGCACCCTACTCCCCCCCCCCCCCCATGATTATATCATTGACATCATCACTGTGACATAACCAAAAAGAACATACCATTATCTCAAAATAATTTTTTTTATAAATATAGGATATTGATCTCGTAAGCTCCTGTATTTTCAGTGGTCAATAAAATCATGAAACGGAGCTAGATTTTGTTTTTAGAGAAATGCGTGTCATACTTATGCATTTATTTCCCCCAGATTTTAAATTTTATAATAAATGACTTGGAAATTAAGGATGGTCCATTGTGAATTTGTCTTTGTAGCATGTAGTTGATATTCCCAAACCCCTGTACTTCAAATAACAAGGTCATATGGCATAGAATTTCAAATTGACATGGTAACATTTGTCTTCTTGTAAGCATGTGAACATAGAACTAAACCTTGAAAAGACGTACACCACTTTTTAATAATGTAAGATTAAACCATCAAACAAGGAAATCAGCAAAATTTCAAAAATGTCAAAAATGTTTTACATGTGCATCAATATGGATTCCAGACATAACAAGAATCTATATACACTAACTCGTGCGCGTATACGCCCTGAATCGGCGGGCACACACAATACACACAACACACAAACACACACATACGCACACACACATGCACACACACAAACACACAACGAGACCAGGGGCATCGGGACTATTTAAATGAGACTGTTTACTTAAGGATAAAGAGAATTTTTTACTAGAGCTGAGGCCGCCAATCAATCTATTCATTTATAATTTGATTTGAAAAAAATGGAGTAGCTATGGTCGACCATCTCGCCCCATTCTGGCGATCCACAGGCACATATGCAACACTCATGTACATCGTAAGCTTAAAGATAAAAGAAAACAGGTATATAACATTCAAAATCAGCAACTGAACACTGGCAAAAGATGCAAAGGATACGCTCCAATAGGCTCAAAAAGGCCCCGTCGCTCCAAATGTTTCTCGGTATTGCCACAGTTATAACTTCTCTCTCTCTCTCTCTCTCTCTCTCTCTCTCTCTCTCTCTCTCTCTCTCTCTCTCTCTCTCTCTCTCTCGCACACACACACAGATGAATGGTCACGAGCAAAAAGCTCGGTAATATTCTACTAATCAACTTCAGAAAACAGTGGAATGATAAACAAGAATGAATTAGCTACGACAAATGTAAGCAACCAGTTGAAACAGCAGTTTTTAAAAACAAATTGCTTTCAGGGTTATTTTTAAGCTAGTTCAAATCTTTGGATAGATAGCGTTTCAGTTATTCATCAAACTTTGTGACACAAGGAAGAAAGACAGATATAAAGAAACAGTCCAAGAGGAATAAGCACGAATCACTAAAGGGAAAAAATAATAAACCGAAACTTATTTATATAAATTAAAAGCCAAAACTTATGTTATGCATGTCGTTGCATTAAAAGTATAGTAAAATTCATAACTGTACCAATATAATCCCTTTCTTCAATAGATATTTCTTCGAGAACAATTGCAATCAATTTTATTTTTCCTTGTTATAGTCTGCTGGAGACCGAGATCTTGTCTTCAGTTGTCTCTGTTGCGGAGGATACTGTGAATTTGTATAGTAAAGTAATTCAGCAAATGGAAACAGATGAATAATGATGGAAACAAATATTGCATGTTAACTGGGTTAAGTGCTGATTTCAGTACTTTCATTGGTTGTATGAGCGTGATTCATATTATTATTTCATATTCTGATCATGTTTCTCATAGTTAAGACACCAATTAAAATAATAAATGCAATTTAAAATTATCAGAGTAAGGAAACAAATACACTGTATCATCCCTTTTCCTTCAGACACCGTTAGTAAAATAATAACATAGGTTGCTTCTTGTTATTGATATTGTGCGCCTCTGCGATATTTAGCTACCCTCATCCCAATATTCAGATTGATTATGATTTGCGCTTAAAAAATGCCCCAAAACGCGATCAGAACAAAAACAACAACAAAGAAACAAAAAATCAGTTTTGTTTGAAGAGAAGGAAAAAAAAAAAAAAAAAAAAAAAAAAAAACAGAACACGTATGAAATTTGCATATGTATTAGATGGTTAAAAAAAGAGTGTCTTCTGTCAAAAAATCAAACATGTTTTCGAATGCGCTGGTACTTTTTGAGGGCTTTGAAGATGCAGAAATATGGCAAAATTTGACGTTTTTGACTTACATACGCCCGTTTAGGAACAAAATTAACTGTTTATTTTAAAGTGTTTCATTATATCATATGTATGTATGTGTGTATGTTACAGTGGACATATAGTTAGTGTGGTATAACCATAACAAATGCTCATACAAACAATTAAATTTATCGCTAATTTGGGGTCCAAAAATCTCTTATCCAACACTGTCCTTTCATTCGGAGAATGTGTAGCGTCGATTCGTACAAATACTCGATTTGCCCTAGACAAACTATTTACCATGTTCAACTTTAATGCATCCATAAAATCTTCAATCATAATAGATTACCACCAAATTAACAAAAATCAGTTAATTTTTGAAGAATTTGTTCATCATCTGAATGAAGCGAAGACCAGTACACCTTTCACAGTATGTGGATGTACAGATTTGGAGGACTCAATTTACTATTTTAACAGACCTCTAGCTGATGTGCCAAAGGAGAAGAATAGCTAATTTGCATGCACTTTTTAAATAGTGTAACCGAATGGCCTTACTGGATAGGTTGTATGCAGTAGTACGGAAAGTAGTCCAACTCTGTAATATCACTATAGTTCAGGAACATGGTCCAGCTCTGAAATATCGCTATTGTCAAGGGACTGGAGGGTATTTTTATATTTATATTTTTATTATTATTATTTTTTCACGCAGTAGTGCTAAAAGTGGTCCAGCTGTAAAATATCACCGAGGTCCCGAAACATGGTCCAGCTCTGAAATATCACTATGATCCATTTAGTGGTTCAGTTCTGAAATCCTGCAGTGTCCCAGGGTATAAGGTTGTTGTTTGTTTTCACGGAGTAGAACGGAAAGTTGTCTAGCTCAGAAATATGAATGTGGTCGAGGGACTCGAGCGAGGTTTTTTTCACGCATTAGTACGGAAAGTGGTCCAGCTCTAAAATATCACTATGTTCCAGGAACAAGGGGAGGGGGGGGGGCGGGGCTTGCATTTTTTTTTATTCAATAGTCTACATCTTTGTTTGAAATAGAAAAAGAGAGACATGTTGGCATGTTAATTATACTTCAGTGTCGTGGTCCTAGTGACAGCAAAATGAATGGTATCACTATATTGAATACAAAAAAAATTTCAAAAAATATATGTGTTATCATATATATATATATATACATATATATATATATATATATATATATATATATATATATATATATATATATATATATATACATATTGCAATACACCATGCACATTATCAGAACACAAGAGCGAACTGACCAAGTGTTCATGTAGATAAACCATCAGACTAAACTTTGTACAGATAGTCATTTTTTTAAACAATGTCCGGTAAAATAAAGGATATTAGACCAATTGAAAATGAATTTGATATATTCTTAAATATTTATGAAATAGTTGAACCATCTTTCATTAAACTTGTCAAAATAACTGAAATAAAAGAGAAAGACGTGTTGGCATATTAATCATAGTTAAGTGTCGTGGACCTAATGACTGCAAAATGAAAGTATCACTATGTTGGAATACAGGATATTTCAAGATTGGTGTCATCATAAATAAATAAATAGACAGCACGGATAGAAATATATATGTAAAAAAATGCTTGGATTTTTCAGTAGACAATAAAACTAGCAGAACACAAAAAACAATGTCACATTGCCGGTGACTCAATGGATATAATGTCTAAAGAAAGCTTTCTTGTAAAATTCAAGAAACTGTCAACACCAATCCAACGCACCGTATGTTATTTACTTTAATTTTAAAAGTATAATCGTGCCAGAAGCAACGTGTACCGAAGGTACAATATGAAAATCAGAATTGACACAAATAGCAGAGCTGTGCTTCTGTAATAGACTACGCAGAACTCAATATATTAGCCTGAACATCAAAACAACCAAACACAATCCATCAGGGTTTTGTTGGTTATCAGAAAAATCCACAAGAGATACAAACCAATAGTTTACAAAGGAATAGATTCTCTTCAAAATTTTTTACTATGTGCTCAATTGCAAAGCGAGTGTTTATAGAGTTAAGACCGGACAAGGTACAATTTATGGTGTTGACATGGGAAGGTGAAAAACATTGCAACTCAAGAAATTCGTTCATCCGATAGAACATAAAGTTCGACGAAGCGCACTTACAAAAGACGCGTGACCATGTTCACTTAACAGGCAACAATAGAAGTCCAGCACATGACGTATGTAATTTGAATTACACTTAACCTACATATATATAATTGTTCATTCACAACTTGTCTCGCTATGACAGTCATCTGTTTATGAAGACGCCTATAAAAAAAACTTATCTTGCTATGACAGTCATCTGTTTATGAAGACGCCTAAAAAAAAACTTCTCTTGCTATGACAGTCATCTGTTTATGAAGACGCCTATAAAAAATCTTGTCTTGCTATGACAGTCATCTGTTTATGAAGACGCCTAAAAACACTTGTCTTGCTATGACAGTCATCTGTTTATGAAGACGCCTAAAAAAACTTGTCTTGCTATGACAGTCATCTGTTTATGAAGACGCCTATACAAAACATGGTCCTGATCAAGAGGTGAAAATCATTCGGAACAACGATGCAAAATATATTTCAATCTGTAGGATTTCATAGTTGATCGGCGCATGAAATAAGGAAAAGAAATAACAGTTAAAGAGACAATCAGGTCTTCTGAAAAATCTAATTAAATACAAGTTCAAAGAAGCACTGAACGAGTTTTTATATATGAAATCCAAATATGTAAAGGAAAGACATTTATCCATCTAAATACATGGAATGTTTTGAAGGGTTTAACGAAACAGTTATACCATCAGTCTTTACATTTGTCTTATTGCTTGACGATTCAGCTATAGCCAGTAACAATTACCAGTATGCCTTCAAATAGACTTGGAAATCTACATTATTATTACCTAAAGAAAGATGCATTGATAGAATGTAACAGTCTAGAGGAATTCTGGAATGTCTGTATGAAAAATTCCAAAGCAGACCCTGTTCATAATTACAATTGTCTCAAATTAGCACGTGATGCAAGTTTAAAAATATCAGGTGTTGAATTATAACTGTTGACAGATTGTGACATGTTTTTGATGACTGATAGTGGAATAAGAGGTGCACGTAGCATGAGTCCACATAGATATGCTGAAGAAAATCATAAATAATACATAGAGAAAGATGGCTAGATAAAACATGATGACGGGGACATACGGATATGGGCATAGTCATGCATTATGTACCTAGAGTACATGAATACATGATTCAAGACTTTGGTCAGTGTCTGTAAGATTTTAGACTTTTAAAAATAATTTTTGCCATATGATAATGAATATTTTCTCATGAGTTTCTTTCTGTTTCAGGTTCAGCTATATCAAATTACAAAAATCCAATTCAAGGTAAATAGTCTATCCCGATATTATAGTAACAAAGAAATGTATAGCGAAAACCAAATTGAGAAATACACACATATACGTATGTAAGTTTAGGTGTCATAAATACTGACGTATAAACCTCATGGCAACATTATCAAGCAGAAGGCAAACTTGATTATTATTATTTGTTTATCAGTTTTGCTACGGCCTGATAAATGTTTGAACACTGGGAAGGCAATTTTATTTCCATGTGGAAATCGGAGAAATGAAGCACTCAGAAGTTCAGCAAGCAAAACCTATGGAAAGTTGTAATTTTTAATCGCGAGAATTGTAAGTCGTTGAATAAAATATCTAAGATAAATCGTTAGCATTAAAGGGAAAATGGGGCGAACGATAGAGTTAATTTTATTTATTGCATCTGTTAAATTTGAGCTCAGTTAGCACTGAAGTTTAGGAGAAATAAGCCTTCTTTTCTCAATAGTTTTGACACAGGTATTTCGCCATTTTCGTAGAGGACGCAGCGTTTGCGACGTTTAACCGGCACATCCGGTTAATGCTATTATTAGTGCTATCAGGTCTTTTGAACTTGACCCGATCAGTGTGTGTATGTGTGTGTGTTTGTGTGTGTGTGTGTGTGTGTGTGTGAGAGAGAGAGAGACAGACAGACAGACAGAGTGAGAGACAAAGAGAATGAGTACACGTGTGTATACTAGTATTGCAATTACGAGTAAATGAGCTCGCTGCATTTCCAGTTTTGTATAAAAACAAATATGTAGAGAGTAAGCAACTTTTATCCCAACTTTCATATAATTCATAATGTCTCTAATCATTACAAAGTATAGTTGTCACGTGCTGTGAAGGACGTATGATTAGGCAAGTTAACCATGTCAAATGACACGTTCTATCCTTAATGAATCTGTTCGCCAGGTTTTAGAAATGAGATTCAACACCTTAGGTCGTAGGCATATAATTTAATGAAGAATAATATAGTAGTAATATGTCTGAAATCTGAGTTTCGCTTTAAAAAGGAAAATAAAATTATATTGAAACGTCGTATTGATTGAAAAGGAGGTCTACAACAATCAGGATTTTATTTTAGAAATTATATCGTTAATAAAGTATAGAATCAATGTAAACTTTTCCTTTTATGCATAATTATTATATACATATTTATGACAACTATTCCTGCTAGTTTTTAGAATGCTATGTTAATATATTTGTTGCCTTACATGTTTCCTTATTATCATCGTTTGATATATAACCAACATTACTCTTTGGTAGTGTATTCTATACCATTCATTTTTCCATTGCACTTTGACTCCATAATACCTACGGTACTATTGTATAGAGTCTGATTACGCAAAATTTAGAGCCATTATTCTTTCTGGGTGTTCTTTTACTTTAGAAGTCTATCACGTCACGTACTGCACGTGCCTCCCATGAGTTATCTTATAATGATACTGAAAATTTTATCACGTGATCTTTTTTTCTCACTTCTTTTTTTGAGTTAACTCAAAGCATACCTTTCCTTTTAACAGAATAGCTACAAGCGATTCCATTCATAAACTAGCAATATTGTTTGCAGCAACTGAAAAATGAATATACGTTCTCCCACTTACATCTTCACAATCGGTCTCTCAGCAGGCTTGGCCTTCAGATTAATATTCTTACCGCGAACATATGTGTACAATACATTTGTGTTTCTCCTCGAGATTTCAAGTACTTACAAATTTAAACATCAAGTCTTCATCAAACATTCTAGTTCATTCTATAAATTTATTTCACATGTGAAAGTTTCCCGGACTTCAATTCATAAACTTTTACTGCTAATCATGGCTTTCATATCGGCACGTACATGTACTGTTTTCCACATTTGGTCTTTGTTCTCTTTCTGGAGAACAAATCAATTCCTTTTTAAACTTCCGGTTTTATTATTTTGCAGCGTGCAAGTCGTATGAATATGCTTGCGCAAATAAAGAGTGCATGACAATGTCGTATCGCTGTGATGATTACAACGACTGCGGATGCAAAACAAAATGCGACGAGTGGCAGTGTGAGGGATTAACGTTAAGTGAGTAAAATGTACTTTTTATCTCAATGGCACTATTCCATTGTGTCCAGATACATTCGTTGGAGATAAGCAGCACTAACTAATTTAATCGCTAGACATAATTATATTGTAACTCTTTCCATGCATCGTTTTTATTTACCACATCAGGTCGTTCATTTGTCTACGTTTTCCTCATTTGGAAAATTGAAACATAATTTATGAATTATGGTATATTGTTTGGTGGGCTATGCTGTTTCAGCACCAGATGAAGAATGGTTCCTGCCCTTAGACTGCAGCTGCCTCCGACTAAGGGATGAAGGCATTAAGTCCATCACTGACCGAGCATGTCACCATACTAGGTACTAACAGAACTGGTACTTATATCGCGGTATGTAATGGGTTATAGCAAGCACATGTAACAACCTATTCGTATTCGTCTGGAGATTTCCCCAAATGTTTGCTTTTAAAAATAATCCGGTGAATGACCCCATCAAGATTCGCTCAGCAGTCCTTCAACTATACTCCATACACCAGACAAAAACTGACACTATTCATTCATAGGTGCCAGCATCAGAAGATGTGGCTAGTAATACAAGCTAGTATTAAACTGTATTGAAGTTATAACCACAGATATATTAACATAATACAAGAGCAGTATTTATGCATTGTCTATCGGATATCTTTAGTTCATGTTTAAAACCATTTAACAGTAAATTCTATATAAACCATTGATATTCACTTTTCTCAGAAAGAAATTTACAGCTGGTAAAAATGTAAACGGCCAAATCTTTCAATCTAAACTGATAGGAAAGCATTTTCATGAGAGTTTCCTTATTCGAATCATTATATTTTAACGAGGTGATTCTTCACAATTATTGCTTAAACAATAGCCGACAGATGTCTGCTCATTCAAATGGCATACACAACCAAGCACCAAACATGTGGTTGTTGATAAAAGATTCTCACCTGAATTTATAAATAATTCAATTTAAGTAGTTGCTGATCATCAAAGTCAATCTCACAGCTAAAAGGTTGTTGAAATTATGGGACAATGATTTATAAAAACATCAACAACAAAAAACGAAAGCTGCAACACACGCACGTGACTTGGCAGTGTTGTCAGAAAATCGTCACGCAATCAGCTGACCAGAGAATGTCATCCATTCGCTATAAAAAAATTATCCCTGGTGTTAAACCAATGCAATTAGCTCGAGTTTTAGGTGCTCACGAGTCGACCATCTAAGGATGGAAGAGGGAAGAAGCCAGACTAAGAGAAATGGTGATTAATATGCATGAAAGTGAGGGATTGAAGAGAAAGAAAGCCAGACTAGCGGGAGACCCACAACTTGATTCAACCTTGTATCAGTGGTTTGTTCACACTAGGGCTGAAGGAGTGCCTATATATGGACTTACTGTAATAAAAGCACAAGCGGAAAAATTTCACAATGACTGATACGGGAAAGATTCCAGTTTCAAAAGTAGCAATGGATGGCTATACCACTTTAAGAAGCGACATGGGATTAGCAAAGTGACTGTTTCACCATTAGCAACACGCTAGTAGTAGTAGTTGTTGTTGTTCTTGTTGTAGGGTTAACGGCACGTCAGCACAATGCTGGCTATATGGTACCAATTGAAAGTAAATTTCTAAAAATGTATATATAAAGAATTACAAAAATCATATTGGAAGATAAACCCTTTCCAGAAAAATCCCATAAACATTAAGTACTAAACGATAAAGTTAAAGAAGTTAAAATTCTCTGAAAGGGCTATCAAATAAAGTTGGGAATAAATGAATCAGAAGTTAGGTTTAAGAAAAGACAGATCATTGTTACGTGATAGACACACGTACCATCTAAATCAGATATGATCTATATTGACGCATTGTCTGCAGCTATTCCTGCAATGTATTCAATTGTACATGGTTCTATTTGTAGAACAATACAGTACAATGCATAACCTAGTATGCTGCATGCCACATAAACAGGTTAGAATATTGCGTGTCGAGTACATTTACTGGTAAGCTTTAACTCAGAAGACGATGCATTTGACAAAGTTACAATTAGGCTCAGTGGAAACTATCCATTAGGAAATTCCTATAAAAAAAAGTTTCTATAACACGACAGGTAAGGTCATATGACCCCTGTATACATAATAACATATTGCCACAGTACCTGTAGCTTCCACAGACTGTAATAGGCAAGTGTCAGTAAATGAAGTATATTCTGGTAGTTATAAGAAGTAACGTCAGTATGGAGAAAGAAATCCCAGTTCTATTTCAGGCGTCAACAACACGTCTGGCTCAGGATAGGTATGACTTTGTACAGTAAGACGAAATTCAAGCAATCTGTAGCTTTCAATTAAACAATCATTTTACTCATTTTCATTTTATTTCACAATAGTATAATTATGTTGCTACAGATCGCATCACTTTAATCAAACTACTCCATTTTAGGACATTTTAAAATATTCGTTTAGCCGTTGGTAACAATTTTGTGCTGACTGTGTATGTAGTTCATCCTACTTAGTTGTTATAAAACACAATATGTAAGATTAGTGTTATATATATATATATATATATATATATATATATATATATATATATATATATATATATATTGTGGAATAATGGGACATCAACCAGATAAATTACCTCGCTGATAAGAGTTGATATGATACATTATTTTCAGCTCAGGGTTACCTCTCTTGAAGTAGTCCATTGTCATCTGCTTCATCCTTTAATATCAGTTATACGATATTTGGGTATCATTTTTAACAAATACTGGCGCTCCCTACATAGCAACGATATGATGGAAATAAGATTTGACTAGAATTACAATGAACACGTTTATTTTCTTTCTGTTGCAGCAAATCTTGAGCACATAGCTGTTGGAATCTGTGTTGGATTCGCCACATTTGCTGCCATATTTGTCTTTGCATTTGCATATGAATCATATGTAAAACGAAAGTCACTTAGGGCCGATACCGAGGCTCAGGAGGAATTACAGAAAAAGAAGAAACGGAAGCGGCGAGACAAACAGGTTGCTCCTGATGTTTGAGCGTTTACAGAATGCTTAACATCTGATTATGTCACCAACTGCATGCTGCTCACGCTTGCCATTCATTTTCGCTCTGCTCAGATTTCATTATAAAGCTCATCCCTTTACAATCAGGATAGAATAATACAGGCTGTGTAGGAGTGAATTTACCATCTTACTGACAATTTAACAGGTGATCCAGTGCCATCATAACAAAACTTAATGGAACACAGATAGATGCAAACTTTTACAGACTGTCGACTTTAATTATTATTTCCTTGAATACTCACGAAATTTTAAACTTAAAAAACTATGTGTTTCTATGATTATGGTTGCATCATGATTCGATTTTTATTTTAACCCATTCTAGATCCTGAGACAACTAAACAAAGCACTTACTTGAAACCAATATGATTAACAATTGATACATGGCGATGAAAAATTAATAATGCATTATTGAAACTGGCTAATAGGTAAAATTTCACAATTACCTCCTATACAAAGTCACATTTTCCATTATACGAAGGAATTCGTAAGCACATTTTTCATGCCAGTCAGTGTTCATCAGGGTGAATGTTTTGAGTGCAGATTGCATCATAACGTTTGCGAATGGATAAATATTCCGGTGTGCACTAGAACAGTTTAATTTGTTGCTCGTCAAGTGATCATGAATTGTTTGGTGGGTTATCGCCCTTCCAAAGCAGCGTACACTTGGAGAGGAAGATAAGAAGTCTTCTAGAAAATATGATGGATAGGGGCCAATATAATCAAAAAGATCGAACTCATTCTCCATGGGAAGGTGTCTAATATTTCCAGTATTCCTACGATGACTCAGCCTGTGTCAGAAGATCTTTGGAATTCCAATGGTTATCTAGTTAAAGATGCACCTATTTTTGAGCGTGTTTGATGATTTATGGCTGCCAGTTTATTAGCTCACTCGGCTGTAAGGTCAAGAGAGTGTATGGTATGGCACTGCTTCTGTTGTTATATGTTGCCATTCGTGCGTTCGTCAGCAATTTTTTGCTACCACTCTGGGGACCCTATTTCTGAGCCGATTTTGAACAATTTGAAATATGGGCTTATATCATTAAGATCTCGGACGAGCTCGATAATAAACGAGATCCACGCATAGTAATGTGATGATCTTGCATCTGATTGGCTGTCTTTTTAGGACTGGAGACCACATATTTTATTCGATTTTGATCAAACATGGAATATGGGCTTATATCATCAATATCTCAGACGAGTTCGATGATTTGCGAGGTTCACGCATATTAATGAGGGGATTCTGCCTGCATCTGACTGGCTGAGTTTATTACCACTTAAATTATATTTCTGATCCAAATTTGATCAAACTTGGAATATAGATTTTATTTCATCAAGATCTCGGATGAGTAAGATAATGAGCGAGATCCACACATAATAATGAGGCGATCATGCATCTAAATGGGTGAGCTTGTTACCACTCTGGAAGTCATATTTCTAATCTGATTTTGATCAGACTTGGAGTATTGGCTTATATCACAGAGCTCTTACACGAGCTTGATATTATATTCATATTAATGAGCTGATCTTGCATATAATTGGTTGAGATTGTGACCACTCTAAACACCATATATCTGAATCTATCTCGATCAAACTTGTAATGTGGGCTTATATCATCAAGATTTCGGATAAGTTCAGTAATAAACGAGATTCACAAATACTTACCACCTCGGAAGTCATATTTCTGGTCTGATTTTAATCAAACTTGGAATATATACTTATATCATCAAGGTCTCGCACGAGTTCGACGATGATTGCGATATATGCATACGAATGAGGTAATCTTGCATTTAATTGGCTGAGTTTATTATCATTTTTAGACCATATTTCTAATCCGATTCTATCAAACTTGGAACATAGACTTATATCATAAAAATCTCAGATGAGTTAGACAATTATGCTTTTATCATCGGAAATAATTGTTTCAGTCTGTAGTCAAATAGGTAAAATCATCATGATGCAAAGTTTGGGAGATAGTTTACATGTGGTTGTGTTCTTCAGTACAACATAAGGTTGCTTTATGAAATGGTGAACTGTTAAATTATGTAAAACAAGCGAGTGATATCAGGTTTACTTGGCCTCTTTTTGTTTCTAGCTTTTTGTATCCCTTTTGGAATTACTGAGTTCAGTTGCATGTTCCGTGGTACAATGAGCAGTTCCTTACTGGGTGCTTCACCCAATTTTTGATACTTACCTAATCGATTTTCGACAGGCTCAGAGCAAGGACTAAATGCTCAATGAACATATGTTCTAGATCGCAGACATAAGTGTTAACCTGGCAAGATTAACGTTATTTCATGATCATATGTATACGCTGTCAACGTTGTTCACATTTTATGTAATAAACGTTTGAATGGAATTGAATTGAAATGGAGGTTTTTACCCGTATAGTATATAAGGAACACGTGATTAGTGAGTGCGGGCGAGAAACATATCCTATGAAAAATTATCATTGTTAGATACATTTAGAAGTAGTTTCTTATCAGTGTGAAAATGCTGCAAATTTACTTGCGATGCTCTAGATTTATTCTGACATGATTCAACTGACACCCTTTTATTTGCTACACAGTAATGATTGCTCATCCATATGTACATTCACTGAGAGAGAGAGAGAGAGAGAGAGAGAGAGAGAGAGAGAGAGAGAGAGAGAGAGAGAGAGAGAGAGAGAGAGTTGAATCTGAGAATATGTTCTAATGGTGCAGATATATTTCTCTTTGGGGAAAAATCAGTTCTTGATATGGTAATGATGCAGGGTTGATACTGCGGCGCTTTTCATTTTTCCATTAATAATAGATTTACATACTCGTAATCAATTTCTGATGAAAGATATTATTTATGGAAATGCATGCGCAGTTGAATGATTCATCAATCTTGTAATTTCTTATCAGTCTGTGTGATCATAATGAATGTTCAACTTGTTTGGTGCCTGCGAGATATTAACAAACGGTTATGTGTATTTTGTGTCACAGTTTTTAATGTCTGAAGTATATTGTATTGTATATGATGACATGACATGTTTTCTATAAGTCGTGCTAATTATTCCTAGGGAAAGAATAATCAAGCTTCATGCGATTTTAGTTTTTATGGTAAAATGGAACGTACATTATTAAATGAATAAAATGGTAGTAAGTTCGTGGAATAAGCGTAATAAACACATTTTATGCGTTTCTTGGCAACTAAAAAAACAAACAAGAATTCTATTAAAACATATCATAAACAATTTACCAGGGTTACTTTGTAAGGTTGTGAAACTTGCATAAGTAATAAAACATAATTGGCGAGTAGTGACATATTCGAGCTGTTCCAATCATTCAGACAGCAACGTCAATAGGAACTTCAACATGAGCATGATTTTTTAACAACTTTTGAAGGAGTTTGGTCATTTTGCTAGTGTCTGCTGTAAGCACTTCTTGCTAATAAAATTGTCAGCAACATAAAAAGGAAATAAATGAATTGGATGTAAAGATAATGACCGTAATAGTTTCTTTGATCAATTACTTATGCGCAATGTACCGTATTTACCTTCTGATCGCGCCCACTTAATTACAAGCGGCATGCATAAACTCGGATCTTATATCACATACTGCTGTTCTTTGTTCTTTTAATTTCAAGTGAACATAGTGGATCCTTATCAGCAGGCGCAATTAGATGTTTGTTATACATAAATATATACGGTATATCTGCATACATGTAATACAAAGTATCTAATGGCGTGTGTAAAATATTACAAGAACTCAACTAATCCAATATTATTAGCAACTGTGCCTTGGTTTTTTCACGATATGCAAGTGGTGACTGGAAATTTCAAGGACTTATGACTTATTTGTCGCTCCTAATGACGTCAAACTATGGGGAAATCGTCACTTCTTGTCAATGACTCTTGGAATTCTTTTTCTTTCTTTTTTTACTGTTTGGCTATTGTTTTACTATTCTGAGACAGAACTTTATTTTATCCACACAATTGACGTGAGAAAAAGTAGGACGTCTCCCAGCAAAAGTTACGACAAAAGCTTTCAAGAGCACCCATCTTCACTTCTTGACACCTATCGTTCTAACCCAGCATTCGTCTGTCTTCATATTCCCTTTTATGTCAGCTGCTTAGCCGACTTTCCTCTGTATACAGCTATATTAAACCTAGCTTTTGCTCTCCACTGTATACAGCTATGTTAAAGCTGGCTTTTGTTTTCCACAGAATACAGCTATGTTAAAGCTGGCTTTTGTTTTCCACAGAATACAGCTATGTTAAATCTAGCTTTTGCGCTCCGTTCTAGAGGCCAGGGTAGCTGACAAAGAAAGGTAACATGGCAAGACAATACGCTGGATTTAAACGATAGCTGTCGAAAAGTGAAGGTGAATGCTTACTGATCGTCTATATAATATTTTCTACCTTAAATGGAGATAAGCCCTTAAAAGCTTCTGCCATTATTTTTCTGCTGGCAGATGCCCTACTTTTCCGCACATCATCTTTGTGCATGATGCTCAGTCTCGAAATAGGACACTAATAGTCAATAATAAAAAGTATTAGTCTAGAAGAGAGTAAACTTGGTTTATGTCGACGGAAGTTTGTATCTTCCAAGAAGAAAGAAATGAAATACTTTATGAAACATTTACGTTTAGATACCATCTACACATCTGTTCAACTCAGTTTCGAGAACTCACATGCCGATATATTCCATAAAACCTCAAAAAGTATTTTCTCTTAATTAAGTATTAGTATTGGTCTCAGACGAAAAGGTATCTAGTAAGTCACGTGCACACACACATTCAAGCACACACCCATACACAAAGACACACACACACACACACACACACACACATATATATATATATATATATATATATATATATATATATATATATATATATATATATATATATATATAAAATTAACTTCTTGTACATTTTGTTGCGCGATGTACAGGTACTTCACTACTAGAAAAATTAAATTTAAATTATCTAAAGTATTCTCAGTTTATACGGGAAATGAAAAGAATAACTCATCTAACTATCGCCACATGTCTGTTCTATCTATACTTTCAAAAATTATTGAAAAACATGTCAGCAAGGATCTATTCAGATATCTTAAGAAGTACCAACTCCTCCATAAATCGCAATCAGGTTTCCAACAAAAACATTTTTGTCAAACTGCATTGACAATACTTATAGACCAATGGCTTCTAGCGACTGAATCCGGCGAACTTAGTAACGCAATCGTCACTTATTTTTTTAAAAAAGATTCGATTTGGTCGACTATTCGGTGCTCATTAAAAACTATCAGCCCACAAGTTTATCATCTCATCTTTGTGTCTAACTATTTCACTCTATATCAATTAGACCAGAAATGAATTTAGAAAGAGTGACTTACTATTCTTTCTGTTTCTCATCCGCCTTAATTTCTTTCACAATTGATTTGTCTTCAAGAGGGACTCACATTAATATAGGTTATGCGTCAAAACGTGTCAAAATATATCATGAGTACCTACTAATTTAACGCTATTTTCCCAAGCAGTATTTCATGTAATGCCATTGGCACTAGAAACATATCTTTCCCTCGTATCATTTCCCATCAATGTTTGCACGAATCAAATTTGTATGTTTCAGAATATGTACATGCATTGTGGCTGAATCAATGTATGACAAAGCATTGGGGACAAAAATAGATTGTTTTTAATATAAGACAATCATCTCCTTGCATTTTATATTTTAATATTCGACATGCATATATTTCTCCACAACGACTTTCCAATCGAGTGTTTGCATTAATCAGTGTTCTTAATCATTCCTCTTTTACGTTTCATAATTGTATGTACATTACGTGGTGTGTTAGGATATGATGTGCATCAAAACGTTTTGTTCATGAATATCAATCTGAAACGGTAAGCAAAATATTTTCCTTCTTGTAATGCAAGAGTAACCAGATAGGTAGGGACTCTTCAGTACCATCTGACATTGTCTGTATCTTGTAATGCAAGAGTAATCAGATAGGTAGGGACTCTCCAGTACCCTCTGACATTGTCTGTATCTTGTAATGCAAGAGTAATCAGATAGGTAGGGACTCTCCAGTACCCTCTGACATTGTCTGTATCTTGTAATGCAAGAGTAATCAGATAGGTAGGGACTCTCCAGTACCCTCTGACATTGTCTGTATCTTGTAAAAATTTCGTCTCTTT
This sequence comes from Margaritifera margaritifera, assembly GCA_029931535.1. Lineage (NCBI taxonomy): Eukaryota > Metazoa > Mollusca > Bivalvia > Unionida > Margaritiferidae > Margaritifera > Margaritifera margaritifera. Next base: position 2,225,297 of record JAQPZY010001481.1, read on the forward strand.
TAAAGAAATGTGTAGTTCATAAAAGGAAACTAATGTGCTTATCAGAGAGGTCACATTGCAATTGTAAATAAAAGTATTAGCAGCTTGTTAGATTTGTATGACGATTGATATATGTTGTGAATGAAATGTTTGAAAATCGAAGTTAAATAACCTGAATATTTATGTTGTTTTATTTTTTAAATGAAATCACGATTGGATATATATTATCACATGCAAGATATTTTAACTTTTATGATCCAAGTTAAGGTTCCATTGTAACTCTTCTTCTAAAATTATTTATCATGATAAACTTTGTTAAGTAATTACACAAATAAAAGTATCATTTTACCGAGATGCTCGTCGTTTTTTTTTTTTTTTTTTTTTTTTTTTTTGCCTTATTTTTCAAACCGCACAATCATTTAATACACTTTACTGAAATAATGATAATAAGCATGAAATACTGATAATAAGCATGAAATACTAATAATAAGCATGAAATACTGATAATAAGCATGAAATACTGATAATAAGCATGAAATACTGATAGTAAGCATGAAATACTGATAATAAGCATGAAATACTGATAATAAGCATGAAATACTAATAGTAAGCATGAAATACTGATAATAAGCATGAAATACTAAAAATAAGCATGAAATACTGATAATAAGCAGCTAAATCAAAATCAAAAACAACACTAATAATAATAATAATAGGACTTGAACTTGGGACTGGGGGAGGGGTAAACTGCACTTTTGCTATATCATGCCGAGAAAATGGAAGCTAAGTGCCTTTCTTAAGGACATACTGAGGCAGCCGACCTGAGCTGGCCTGGATGGGTATCGAACCCACGAACCTTGGATTACAAGTCTGACACTCAACCAACTGAGCTACAGCGGCTAGAAAAAGAAGAATAAAAGAATACACACAATGAGACCCCCAAAACAAGGTGTCAGTTTAGTGATTATTCATTGGAGACAAAATTCAATTTTCACAATCTTGCCGCGCGGGAAGTTCCCTCTCACACAATAGCGGAAACACGTTCTACACTTACATAGTTCGCAAACTTACAAGCAAAATCAATATATCTTCCATTTGTGCATAAATATAAAGTATATTTAGGATAGTTAGCTAATGTTAAGCACTTTTCATTATCTTTTTATACGGGTATTAAGAACGAAGGTCTGATAATACCAGAATATATAAAAATCGGCAGTTTAATATTTACAGAACTATATGCGGTGAAAAGAGAGCGGATAAGAAGTGAAATGTAAACAAAGAAATAAGTCATTTGATATTATGTATTTCACGAACTTTTTGGAATTTTCGTCACTATGAACAATACCGACCACAGCTGTACTCTCTGTAGATCGAAAGGTTGATAACCATCGGGTTACATATATGCGTGTAATATGATTCTCTGTCATGGTACTGTATTGACTGGAGGAAGACCAATATGGCAGCCTCCTTACACTGCATCGGGATGTTTGCTACATGCGGTGTGCGTAAGGCCCCACGTCTGTTTACAATTTAACGCTCGTTGCATCTTGTTTAGTCTTCGTCTCAATGCCGTGATCTATTGCACATAAAATGCAATATCAAATTGCCTATTTCAGATCTTATAAATACCTTTTTCGCAAAACAGAGTGTACCAGCACATTTCATTGACAGTTTTTTTAAGTGAATAATGTAACATTTCCACTTATTACTTACTATAGAGGATATTTGGCTATACCACACCCACCCACCCTATGAAGCCTATTCGCATTACCAATAGCCTTCAGTTTGATCATCCATCTCAAGTCAGGATAATTGATAATACAATAGGTATATAAAGGAAAAACTGACATACGACCGACAAACATTCCTAAAAAGACAAACAAAAAATTTAAAACGAATAAATGAATTAAAGAACACGCAACCGAATATAATATAAAGGCAGAAAGGAACGAACGTACGAAGAAACCAATCAACCCACACACCTACCTACTGGCGTAACTACCTACATACCAATATACCTACCTACCTAACTATACTCATGCGTGATATTTGTCAGTAAAAACTACTGTAAATATAGAAATATATTATTTCCCATGGGTAACGAATAACCAAGAAATTAAATCCACTACTAAAAATAACATTGTGGATTGGGTGTTAAGGTAAACAGTGTGACCCACGATATTTTATTCCTAAGAAATGGTAAGTTTATTCCCAAACCACGAAGTTTTATCTCCACGAATATTTCTAATTTTACAGTATGTATGTCTGACTAACTGACTGACTTTCTCTATTTCCTCTTTAAAAGAGATTACATTCAATTATTTTCGACATTACATAATAGCAATAGAAGATTAAAGTGACATTAATGAATAGACAGCACACTAAAGATGTTAATATATTTATATAAGTACAATGATTGTCATTAGACCTCCGCATTAGATTATATTTCCTGCCTCAGTATCATTAATATCATATCCAGTATGGAAAGCACTGGAAATGCAAGAATACATGTCTCATCTTCAAAACAAGGCTTTTTTTCAGAACATCCAACATTTTAGATATATGTGGCACACCATATAATTCATATATGCAGTATAACATATAATTGATTTGAAATAGAATCATTATAAACTAGTAACGTACGTAAAACCTGAAGTTATTACATACATTTAACTAGCATCTTTGAAATGAATTACCGCGTCAGCTCTTCCCGCAACACGTGAGTCTAACAGTTATATATAGTTATAGTTAAATATATATATATATATATATATATATATATATATATATATATATATATATATATATATATATAGTTATATATATATACAGTTATATAGTTTTATATATATATATATATATATATATATATATATATATATATATATATATAGTTATATATATATATGGCAGATAAAATGAAATTGGTCCATTAAATTCTAATCTACAAGGATGTTGCCAGATATGTTCAAGTTCATTTATCTCCTCTATATCAATTCTAATCCTTCTGCCGCCAAACACGTGATTTTTTGCCATGTGAGGTCATCCATAAAGGCAAAGTTTTTCAGTCTCTTCACGGCTATTATTTCCCTTCGAAAACACCATAGGGCGTCACGGTGCAACTCACTTTCGGATAGTTCAATTAATAAAGATGGCAGACGAAGATCAAGGAAATGTGACAGTGGAGGATATAAACAGGTATACTGTGAAATAGCTGAAAAAATTTCTTAAAGAACACGGCCAAAATGTGTCAGGCCGTGCACTTGAGTTGAGAGAACGTGAGGAGTGCTGCATCTTGAAATACCACCAGAAACTACTTGAAAGAATGCCAATCGACGAGAACAAGAGATGCGTGAGATAGGACTATACACAACACCGCTCGGCGAAACGTTACCGAAGCCAGACACTATGTATGGATGGAGTGACGTCGTGACCACGATTCCTTAATTTTAGAAAAGGAAACTGTATAATTGTCTTAAATACAACCAGTGATTTACTATCCAGACAACCAGAGATCTACAATCCAACAACCAAGGAGCTACTATTCAACAACCAACTAACTATTATCCAGCAACCAGGGATCTACTTTCAACAACCAGTTATCTACTATCCAACAACCAGTGACTTATTATCCACCAACCAAGGATCTACTATCTACCACCCAGTTAAATATATATATATATATATATATATATATATATACCTTCTAAATAAAACTAACGTCACTAACACCACATACCGCATTAAGTAAAACACATCTAGTCCCTTCTATAAGACCCTTAGTTACCTCCCTTTATAATATACTTGGTCTACCCTCCTTCAGTGTCACCACTACAACCCTATAGAGTAAACCTTACTCAATAGATTACAGACCATATACTCCCTTCTAAATTAAACAACCATAATCCTAAACCTTATAAGCCCTCTTATAAATAAAGTTAAAATCTCTATCCCCTTCTATAATATACTCACCCAACACATAAATGCCTTTTGTAAAAACAAAACCATCATCCTCATAATCCTTATATATCAACACCCACTCATCTACAGACCCCACACCTTTAGATGTAAAAGAAGCAGTATAAAATACAATTTAAATCCCTTATCAACAAAACTAACTTTATTATCTCCCTTACTACCCTATAATCTCTAATATAAAGTAAAAAGCTCTACAGTCATCTATACAGTCCCAACCCTCACATACTATTAAACAAAACTAACATCCCATCCACGGCTGTCTATTTGTTCTATTGAGTTTGCAAAAATCTGCATTCTAAATATATGTTACACTAGCTGGCAAAAACTTGTGCTGGATGTTAAATGTCACAATTCTGCTGGCGTACTGTGAGGTCAAAGCTTCATTCATCACATTTGATACAAACATATATATATATATATATATATATATATATATATATATATATATATATATATATATATATATATATATATATATATATATATAACACATCTTAGAGTGATAAATACACGGACCGACTTTGTTTACCCCCCAAGATCAATATACTTGTGACAGGTGAAAATTGTTTTCAATCTAGACACAGAGTGTTTAGCAGAAAATGTAATGTGCTGAAATTAATTTTGGTTTACTGTTGTTTAAAACCACTAAACTAAAGCATGTGTGTATCTGTGCAGCCAAAGGCTGTGTACTTTTTTACATCGTACGCGGCGTCAAAATTTTACCCTGGCGCTATATTCAGTCACTTGTAAATTTAAAAGCAAAGAGTGGTGTTAACAAAATTGCTACTTTTTATAAGCAAGAGCAGCACAGAGTTGTTTTCGTAAACTCCTGTTTTTGGGCCAGCATTGAAGCAAACTAACTTATTTTGGAATCACGATAAAAAGGTCATGTACTGTAACATTGTTTCTTGCCATGCTAAAGATTTTTAACATTTATCAGTTTCCCTTTTTAATAAAACAGCAAACATAGGATATAAATTGTTCTCGTAACACATGTAAACTTATGCAAGTTTCAAAAACTTAAGTCACATAGCTTTCTGGGTCACGTAGACATTTCCAACTAGGCAAATTTTTGAGACGTATCTTAAAACAGGGAACATATAAAATTATGATTTAAATCTAAATCATTCTATAGGAAGATCAAGGGTGTATGTCTGTCTGTCAATATTACAATGCATACCCTACATTCTGTCAACTAAAGGTAGTGTACTTTATTTAACATCGTACGCGGAGTTAATAAAAAGATAAATATAGACCATAAAAGTAAACCGAAGAGGGTTCATGATTTATGAGAGAAAGGGTCATTATTATTATTATTATGAATTGTTTTCATGATGTGTGAGGGGAGTGAACGATCTGACTACCGACATGGGTGGGTGTCAGAGAGAGAGAGAGAGAGAGAGAGAGAGAGAGAGAGAGAGAGAGAGAGAGAGAGAGAGAGAGAGAGAGAGAGTCAGTATTATTATTAATATGACCATGAGAGCAGCAATAATTAGTGACAGTATTTTCAAACTAACACATTTGGAAGGTTTCACGATTTATGAGAGTGAAAGAAAGCGAGTCATTATGATTATTCATGATATGCGAGAGATGCGTGGGTAATTGAAAGTCATACAATACCTTACAGCGGAACAATGGAACTAACAGGCGGCTCTGTGTGTATGTGTGTGTGTGTGTGAGAGAGAGAGAGAGAGAGAGAGAGAGATAGAGAGAGAGAATATCTCTTTATTCTACTTGAAACATATCAAAACACAGATAAACTTACTTTTATTGTATATTTCCTTCATGAAATATTAAGATTACATGCCCAAAATTTTATAGGAAAAATCCACCTTTTTTAGAGTACAAGCGCACAAGATTTAATACAACCCAAGCGTAGATGTAAGGATATCCCAAAATCCGGTACTTTACTGACAGTTGGACGACTGCGGGTCATGTTTTTTCATTAATCCCACAAAAGTCCATTTTTCTTTCATAATTATATCCCATACTAAATAATGAAATGGTTTTATTACGTTTCGCTTTAATCTGTATAAAGTAGTTGTAAATGCGCTCACGCAGGTCCAATGGTAGATTCTGAATGGGGTTCTTGTAAAGTTCATTCACAGGAATGTCTTTCTTTTTTTACGGAATAGTGATACGTTTGCCAAACGGAATAATCATATCGTTGAAAATCAGTCAACTCACCACACACGACACGTCGTGCAGAAGTCTCTTCTCGAGACGATACTTCTTTTAAAAAATGTTTTTTTGGTATTACTGGAAGTCATGAACTTATTTTCCTGGACTTCGTCCCGTGGAATTCTGTGTAACACACAAACCTTGTAGCTAGATGTCGCGACATCCAAAGTCTTTGTTATGGATATGGCCCAGGAGGTTAACTACGAATCCTCTCCACTTCTAAAGTATCCGACATGAGGATCATATTTTGGATCTACCAAAGGAAGGATGTCAAATTACATTCAAAGACTCCGTGGTGTTTTTCGACTCAAGACTCGCAATTTCCATTGATCACAAATTGTAAGATTGGTTGTGCGTTATTTTTTTTTTTTGTAAAGCGAGGTGTGGCAAATAATGCCTATGATCTGGCTTTTTACGAGTGCAGTGCAGACAGACTATAGTGAATTTGCAATAATGTTAAGAACTCGCGTACTGTCACATTTTTCTCGCCACGCTAAATACTGAACTGTAACATTGGTTCGAGTTTTGAAACTGACAAATGTTTTTTCTCACATAAACATTCTGACATACACAAAGTGTGAAAATGCTACCGTATCGGTATAGCATGGCATTTTGACATACACAAAGTATGAAATCGCTACTGTATTGAGTGACGGTCGAAAGGACGGAACTCTAGCCTTTTGACGAGTGTTTTGAGAGAGAGAGAGAGAGAGAGAGAGAGAGAGAGAGAGAGAGAGAGAGAATATTTTCTTCTTAGCTTTAAAAACAAAATATATTCCCTTTGGATGAAATTACAATGAAGTTTCCAAAAACAGTACAAAAGTCCATTTTTTTTCGTTACTGTTTTTGTGGCGGAGTAAGCAACACGGGTACTCAAGAGTCTTAGAGGTTCCATTTTTGTCAAGCAGGCAGAATGTTTGCATTCATCATAAATCTAAGATATGTTATAGCTAGTTTTATTTTTTAAACGGACCTACTTCAGTTTAGGTAAGGTGTGGAGTGAAATCACTACTGTACCCGACTACCACGGAATTTCACCTCCATCATAAAGATTTTAAAAATGTATTCACCAATATCTTATCATAATGTCAGTAGCATGATATACACACGGGCACGTCGTAGGTTTATCGTTTGTGGTGAAGTCAGGCAGATTTTATCAGTCTTTTGTTACAAACAGATATATTTCTCTACATTTAGAAATCTGTTCATGGAAAGAAAAGAGAAGGGATACATTACTGTTGACATAAAAGTACATAGGGGAGTCATATGCAAACAGAACGCCACCTATCGTAAAAAAAATGCATATTACCTTAGTTATTTTCTTAACATTAGGGTACAATTGTAAAAGTGTGAAAACGAATAATTTTGTGTCGAATTTTTGTATATTACGATTGCGTATTCTACATTTATTCCATAACATCTACTGAAATAGAGAGAAATTTACGGGTACAAATTCCAGATAACTATAGTTTCTTCATTGTTTGACTATTTACGGGTCATTTTCCAGACATAGTAAGTTAGATATATTGGCAGCATGGTTAATGGTCAAAGTATTGAGTGTGTAGGTAGAGAAAAAATATAAAGAAGAAGGGATATGCAAAACGTCTAGTCCTCAGAATCGATATGGAAAAATCCTAATTTCAAGAAGTAGGTAATGTATGAGAATTCTGGACCACTAGTTAATTTAAAATCAGTTTCTCCACTCAAGCAATTTACTTTGCTTTACACCATTATTAATCGAACAAGAGTGATTTGTGTTCGATCACACGTTTGACAAATTCGGTTTTGCCTGAACCAATGGGTCCAACAAGCAACATAGTAAAGAGGTGGCAAAGATACAGGGGAGCCCAACTTTGACGAGCGACCATGTTGCCAAGCACTTTGAGAACGGAGGATGTAGCCATAATTCTCGAGGTGTTTAGAATTCTTACATTTCATCAATGACACAAGACATTTTATACATTTAAAAAATTTTCATAGGGTAACAGCAACAACAACAACAAAAACTTCACATTTCAAAAACACAAAGGGCGTGTTTTTCTTTTCTTTCATCAGTCACACACAATGTATTTGGCATAATCAGCAACATCTAGTGTCCAAGCATCGAATCCAAGACTTTTCCAGTCACGCACATCTTTTCCAGGCATAAATCTGTTGTGGTACCCAACATGCTATACACAATTCTTGGTAAGTATGAAGAGTAGACAAAGTACTATGAAGGTCTTCTTCACACGGAGGTACGCAACTCGCATTCACCCCTATTTTCTCAACACTTTTAACACATGTTTTTCATGCACAGATAAAGTTTTGGGGCTCATAAAATATGCCACAAAGAATCTGCGGGTAAACGAAATACTTCAGAATTTTCTATCTGTAAAAATGCTTATCACACACAAGCAAGGGAGGAATGCTAACACACACAATACCTGCATTCATACTTATATACTATCACACAGGAGGGGTCAGGGGTTTAATTTTAAGTTTTTTGTGGAAGACATTGGCATACACAAACATAAAGCATATATTAGTAAGGAGGGGGTAGTATCTCTGTTTCTAAGAGAACTGGGTGGTCCTACAAAGGACCGTTGAGCTTTGAAGAAAACAAAGTTATGGATTTGACACCATCAATGGCAAAAGCCTAACACCATTTCAATCACCAAGACCCACTCTTGCTTGGGTAGTAGTGGTAGTGGTCGCCAGGGTTGCTGACATTTGTATAGTGGTGGGTTTAGGGTTATGTCTCTTTCTCTTATGTTTCTCCCAAAAAGTTTTATGCATTCTTTTCAAGTGTTTTAACTCTGTCAGAAGGTCTTGTAACATCATAACAGTTTTGTTTTTACTCTCTTCCTTCTGTTCAATATTCAAAGTTTTTCTCTTTTCCTGCTGCAGAACAGATATCTGTTCTTCTTTTCTTTGGCATTGCAAAAAAAAAGTCTCTAACTCTTCCTTCCGTTTCTTTATGAAATCATTAGACAGTAATGATGGAGAAGGAGGTGAAAAGGGTACTGCCAACAAAAGTTCTTGCGATGAAGATAAGTAATCGCACAAATTGACGTCATCCACCTCTGAAAGAATAGTCACTACAACACCATTAGTCATGCTATCACTCCAAATATAAAATGTATTTACGGCAGGAGCACCCCAACACAAAGTCTTCATTTTCGCCATGTTATACTATACTCAAATTCTACAGTTAACAACTCTGTCCAACTCTGATGTAATTAGAGCCAGAGTTATGTTAGTAAATATTATTACACAACTCAATCTGCATATGAGTGCACTGGATAAATTTTCAAAGGCTTTTAAAGTTATGTTTAGTGACTCGGACATTGCAAAACATTTTCAGTGTGGCAGATCAAAATGAACTTTTCGTTAAAGAAATAGCGGCCAATACTACATTAAAATTAGCTGAAAGAATGTGAAATCACCCATCAACTGTTTCTATAGATGGAAGCAATGATCAAGGAAACGTCAAGATCTTTCTTCTTGTTATCAGAACTGTTTATCCAGTATCAACGCAGTCACACTAGATCCAGCCAGTGATGAAAACAATCCAACAATTTTCTTGAGCGTTTAACTTCTTTTTCAAGGTCAGAATGTCATTTTCCTGAAATATGTCGGCATATATTGAACATTCCTGTAGACTTTATTGAAAATTCACAATTGCAGATGTTACAGAAAGCATTTGTGTCCGCATTTTTTCCTGGTTTTATTAATTCATACTCGTCAGTGTATTCTCTACGAAAACATTGTGAGCATTTTTTCACATAGATTTTGAATCACTTTTATCGATATCCAATTGTCTTTTAGAAGCCATGATTTTATGTCCAGAATAGAAAAAGAAAAGCTTGAAAACACAGAATGTAGACTAGTAGATTAGAACTGCCTCGGAACACACACGTGATTGCAATGGCTATTTAAACCCAGCGCACATGTGCAGGGTTGATAAATTCCTGTTCAACAATTGCTTGTAGCATATTTTATCACATGCAGATTTTCAACGCTAAATGCGTATTTGCGGGACGTTAAGGCAAATTTCAGCATTTTGCAGGACGAATACGCAAAATGTGGGACGGTAGGCATGTCTGCTCAAATACATACCTATTCATACAGTCTGTGTTCAGAAGTAACTGCAGTTAAAAAATACCTAATTTATAACCTTTCACCTCCAACTCTGGACTTCAAAATGGAGATTATTAAAGTCATCAGATGTTGCTGATGTGCACTTAAATACCAAAGATGGCTGAGACACAGCTGTATTATTGCATTCACAAGCTAACTTCAGTTGAAAATCTTAATTATGACCTTTGACCTTGAACTCAAAGTCATGAAGGGCTGGTAATCTAACTCATCTGGACATTTCAGAAATAAACTCATAAGCCATGTTTGACAGAAACCCTTTCCTATTTGCTCATTACAAGCTATTCCGTTTACAAAGAATTTTAATTCCAAAAAACCAGTCATTACATTTGACCAAGAATTCATGGTGGGAAAATGCTGCTATTCAAACCCATTCGAGATGTGGCTGGATGCAAATATGTACCAACTCAGTCAAAATTGAAGCTAAATGTAGTGCAAGAAAAATCTACATTGCAAACTGTGACCTCTGAACTTGAACCAAAGGTCATAGATGACTGGTTTTATTGAACTTGTTTTATACATACAACATGCCAGGTTTAATGACAACGAATGACCAGGTAGTATTCAAGTTATTGTGTTCCCAAGTGTTCATTGATAAACAACAGACAGAGAGGGGCATGGATGATGGATGATGCACAGCATTGTGATCGCTTAAGCTTGGTTCATCTTAAGACCACAAGAGCTAAAATGAAACAAGCAAAACAAAACAAACTAAATATCTTTGAAAAAGGTAAGTTAAACATGAGAAACAACTTTATTGATCAATTTCTGCATGAGACACATCTATATAGTGCTTGGACGTGTTCTGAAGAAATGGGAATAAGTGCAATCACTATAGGCCTCTCATGGCTTGGACTGATCTCCACCTCCATAATACACATAAGGTCAATCAACTTCTGTTGACACTGTTGTAATCCCTGAAATGGTAAACCTGTATATGGTAAGCACTTTTTAATCTATCATATTTATCCGTGTATAAAACAGCCCCCATTACAAAAAGCACTGTCCTACAGCAGATGTCTCATAACATACCCGGCAGTTCATGATCTTTATTGTTTGCATAAAATGATAGATTGACCCTGCTGGTACATTTAGCAATGACAGATCTAGATCATTACAATTTACAGATGGGCGTGCATAATACACAATCAAATATGGTATGTACATGAGAAGAAAACAAGAAAACTTCTTTCTAAAACACTCCAACTTTTTTCACATTAATACATCTTTATAATAATTTTTTCTTCATCAAAACTAACATTTCTTTTACCATGATATGTTATGGGGTGATATCACAGGTATGTCTTATTCCTCAGGAAATATATCATGCTGGAGTAAAGTCGAATAATAAATGAATATTCAATTTCGTGACAGACATACTGCCACAATACTGGGCTCACACAGCTTTTTAAGTAAAAAATTCAAGAACTTTTCAAGCACTCTCAAAGTGCTTGTAATAATTTTCAAGGCCTATATTCATGACAAATCAAGAAAGGACATGAAGTTTTTTCTTTTTGTTTACAACAACCTTTAAATTGACAAATATTTGGTTTGGGTATTCAGTGTTTAAAGACCTCAAAACAGACAGGTTATACTGTGCCGAGGTAAGAAGAGTAAAGTGCCTTGCTTAGGGACACACCATGTCAGTCAACTCAGGCTGATCTAATGGCAGGATTTCAACCTATGCGTGTTGCTGTACCAAAAAATACCAAAACGACCAAACCCTTCTGGTTTTGAGTCTGACATGCTAACCACTGCTCCAATGTTGTTCTACTACCAATTCTGGATCCAGCATGTACCTATTTTGCTCTAATTAATGCATATTTAAGTTAAAAATGCAAGTCTCTGTCACAATTAATTCTAAAGATCAACATGACTGCTGATGTTTAGGAAAATTAAACAAGTAACATTTGTCCTTCTTCTAAAAATGTAAGTACTTTCAAGAAATTTTAAGCAAATATGTTAATTTTCAAGCACTTTCAAGGCCTTTATTTTGCCATCTTAAAATTCAAGCACTTTCAGGTTTTCATGGACCTGTATGAATCCAGCTGATAGCTGACAAGTACAATGGTCCCTCACAATAAATCCCCTCAGTATAACACTGCCCAACAAATAATGTGGATTCATTGCTACTTGAATTATTTCACTTAATTTTAGTTCATGGCTAATTAGAACCAATTGTGATTTTACATCATTAAATACCATAGTTTGTGTTTGTATGCACTAATATCTCACAGCTTTGTTGGAATATCCCTCAGTATAAGGCACCCTCACTTATAATATGTCACTTTTATGAGTCCCATGAACAGAGTTATAAAAAGGGATCACAGTATTCCTGGACAATATGAGCCTTTTGGATCACAACTTGACATTTGGTCTTTTGATGCAATGTCAACATTACTTTTGCATATACTTTTTGATTTCCTTGACAGAAAAATAAATTCCTCAAAATGACATCAATAATAATAATAATAAAGACATTAAGCAACAATCTCAATTTCCACTGAACAAAATTGTAAAATGGTGCATTGATAAATTTCAGTAGCTTGATAAACTACATTTTCCCAAATTAAAACTTAAAAAGAACAGGTGAAAAATAAAGATTTATTTTTGGAATATATTTGTAACCTTTGTTTCAAAACTTTCTTAGGACAATTTATGCTTACAGATGTAAATATATATAAAAAAAGATTTATGAGGCATTTTCATTTGTTATATCAAACAAATGCTGACTTTTTATGTTTATTACAAATAAAGTGAAAAAGATTCTTTTGTTAAGAAATTAGAAACACTACTAATGGATATAAAGTGAAACCCCGCTATAACACGCTACGCTATAGCACAAATTTGGATATAGCACGATCGTTATGTGGCTCCCGAAATTTTGCAATAATTTCACCTATTTTGTTGAAGCACTGTAAAACTTTAGTGCCAAAATAAACAAGAGTTTGATTTAATAATTTGGAAAGATATGTGTTGTATTCTTTAAGAAAAAAAATAGTCTTGCTTATTTTTTTAAAAGACATTACCTTCTTAACAAGCTGATAATTGTTAATCTGATTATTATTGAACCATCAACAATAAAGTCATTAGGTCTTCTTTGCGTTTGTGTTCAATGCATCCTGTGAACAACTGTTGCTCAATCCTGGGTAAACAATAACCAACATATGTTTGCTCAGTCATTTGGCATACTCAACCAAGCACCAAACAATGCAGGTCTTAAAAGTTTCTCACCTGAATTTATAAATCAATTAATTTACCCACCTATTTAAGGGACACTATAGACCACCAATGCCTGCTCAATCAACTGTCATACACACCTGTTGACAGAAGCTCCAAATCACTCATATACACAACCCACTGTAATTGTAAAGTTACCTCTGCTTTAGTGTAAAGTCATAGTTATAACTAACATTTCAATTAATATTGGTTTTATTTTATATATTTTTTTTCCTCTGTCTTTTAGAGAATGACTCAACTGTTTTTATTGTGATCACTCTTTACCCATGAAATTCAATGGTTTACTCAAATACTGGGTCCAGGCAATTATACACAACTGTTCACCTGTTAATCAAAAGTACATTACAAGGTCAATACCTCTGACCTAGATACAAGTCAGTGGTCTGGGTATAAATACATAAAACACTAAGCTCTGTATAAGCTTTTTTATTAACATTGTATGCATTTTCAGTTAAAGTATTTTTCAAGCCTAAATACAAGTTTTGTTTTTTTTTAAAACTGGCAATGTCTGATAAAAGCATTTTATTGTCTGTAAAAAAAAATCAGACCCTTTGGACAGCAAATATAAATGTTTCAGGGTTTAGTAAGTTAGTGTGAGTGTATCAGCAAGAAATTAAATATTTGGATTCAAACGGAATCTAGCAGAAAAAATTATATAAATTATGCTTCTTTGTGTATATTTTCGATGGAATTATTATTATGGATACAATGAGATCAGCTGGTGAGTACACTTAAGTTGCCAGTTTTTTTATACACATATATGTATGTATCAATGAATGGTTCTCTGCAACAACAACAAAAAAATTAAATATGTAATAACTGTTTGAAGTATTTCTCATTTCAAATGCATTAAGTTGGTAACTGCATCCCCCTACCCCCCAGCATGGTTGGGTACATATCACAATAGCCCTTTGTGGACCCTGACCATTGTGTTATAGCGGGGTTTCACTCTGTGTGTGTGTATATACATGTTTATATATATATATATATATATATATATATATATATATATATATATATATAAAATGGCAAGCCTGTAATATAAAATGCATGGACAGTACAAAAAGTAACCAAAATTAAATTTAAAACATTTCCTAAAAATCAACTTTACCTCAACTAATATATCTCTGACAGTTGGGTCAAATATTGCTCGTTTTCTCATCTCCTGAAAAATAAAGTTTACCCTGAAAGTTTGCCACTAATATGCTTTACAAGATGTGATGTGTGACAACGTCAAATTGGAAGAACATCTTTGCAAGTTTTCTAACTTCCACTCGCTCTTTTGATAGCTCCTCCTTTCAGTCTTTTGCTACCTCTCTTCTTGGAAAAGAACCAAATATGGGACAAAAACATTAAACTGCACTGCAAGTGATTTAACAATTTGGGTCACAAAGTAAACATACAACATTTTCACTCTGAGCCTATGCATCACATTTAATCTAAGTATCAACTTTAACCAACCTAATTTTTTATATGCATTCCTAATTCATATCATGTTCTGGCTCCAGTTTCACTAATATTCTCAAAATTCTCCTCAAATTGAGATTTTACATTATCTTGCTTATGACATGTCAGACAATATCAATAGTTTTATCAGAGGTTGAGATAGTGGCAGGGATGTACATTTACTTTTCAATTTTAAAAGTTAACAGATCAAAACCTTTTTGATCTTGAAAAATTAATTAAGGAATTTCTCAAATTTTGAGGAAATCCTAAAAATGTCCTCAGAGATAAGGTGAGATTCTTTTACGAAATTTTAAAGATTTTATTTTATTAAAGTTTTAATCCCTGATGCCTGCTGAATGTTCTGTGAAAAAGAAATCATTGTTACCAACCAAACAGTAAGAAAGATATTAAAAAATCTCAATTTGAGGAAGAAAGGTTGAGATGTGAAAATGGGGCCAGAAAACATAAGCTGTTGGGATATTGTGATGTATAGTACTCCAGAGATGGACTGTGTGACTTGTACTCATAAAATAGATGAGGTTGCTGTAAAAATTGTAGATTAGCTGACATTCTCATGCATGGGAAACTTGTATGTTTCTCCTCAGATGGAAATTTTACATTATTTTGCTTTTGATTCTTCAGACAATATCAAATATTTTTGTCAGAGGTAGAGATAGTGGAAAGGATGCCACATCATTTGAAAGTTTTCTGATGTAAAACATGGAAACATCTTGTTTTGACAAAAAGAGTTGAGAAATTGCTCAAATCTGAGGAAATCCTCAAAATTTCTTCAGTGATAAGGTAAGGCTTCTTTATGGAAAATTAAAGATTTTATGACTGTATCTTAATCCCTGACGCCTGCTGAATATTCTGTGAAAACATCATTGTTACCAACCAAGCAATAACTAAGATATTCAAAAATCTCAATTTGAGGACAAAATTTTGAGATGTTCGAGTGACACTGGGGCCTGGTACAGAATAAATTGGCCAGCCGTAGACTGAAATGCTAGGAACAAAATATTTGAAGCAAAAGAAGATACCAAATCATTTCTAGAAGAACATAATACATGCATTTGTATCACACATTTTATTCAGAAAGCTCTATTCACCATTCACAAACAGCAAATGTACCATATATACTAACTTATAAGTTGCAATTTTTTCTCCTTATCTGAATCATGCAGATAAGGGTCAACTTATATGCCAGACATTTACCAAAAATGTAACAAAACCTGACAGTATTGTACAATGATGGAGTTAGTGAAAATGAAAGTGTTTCAGAACTATATCTGCTATTTTTTGCCAACTCAATGTCAAATCATTACAACAAAAATCTTGACTTATAAGGCAGTATTTGACCAACAGATGGAGAATTTATAAAGGAAATACTAGTACAGCCACCCATTTTATGAGGGAAATACTAGTAAAGCTACCCTTTGCTTTGCAATTTTCATGGCAAAATTAGCTCTGTCTTATTGTTATAGCTGGATCATATAAAAAAATCACCATATTTGCACAAGGGGCCGAGAATTTTGAAAATGACCCAGCCATAGAGTTAAGCAATAAAGAATGCTTTCCAATTCCTACAATCAAAGCTTTTCCCAGTAAACCAAAACCCTCAACTCTGAGTAACGAAACAAATTACGATTCCAAATTTCAATTTTACACCTAGCCCCCTCAAAAAAACTTAAACTCACTTCAAACTTGGAAATGTATTTTATCTGCTAAATTCCTGATACAAGCTGGAACAGATTAATTACGGTCAGCAAGTACTGTAGTAGGTTTATCTGTGAGACAAAGACATAGAAATTGTCCCAAGGGCACACAAGGCTCAAACAATACTTGACTTGCATGCTGACACAGATCAGGGCTGACGATAGGCTAATATGAAGTCTTTGCACCATAAAAGAGAGCCAGTTTTTAAGTAGAACTATTAATAACTCAATGCTTGTAGGTAAGTCATTTAAGAAAGATTATGTTTATCTGCTTATTATCTAATTGTGATTGATACTATTCATTTGAATGCATGATTAATAGAACATCTAAACAGTTAAATAATGTAAACAAACAGAGGAGTCGGCAGGAAAGACAAATCATTATGTTCTTGCACAGTGCAACATCACACAGATCTGATCTTCATCCAAGTCACGTGATTTGAAATTCCTACCAACAAACACGGCATCACACTTGCAGCCTCTGGACTAGGGTATAATTTCTGCATTCAAGGCTAGATATTGGAAATGTCTGCTGCGTTTTCTTGTGGCTAAGATTAATTGTGTGGACAATGTTAGTGGACTTTGTAAACAAATCACTCTGTTGGATGCTATCCACTAGATTTCAAAAGCCAAGTCTGAGACAACACCTGTTACAATCAAGAAGTGCTTTGAAGTTGCTGGCTTCCCTATTAATGCAGACAATGATAATGTCATTGCGATGATGCTGAGTACGATATTCCCTTGTCCTGACTGGCTCATGAATTACGACTTGACACTGATCCTGAGTGTCTTAATAAATTTGACAATGATGTTCCTGTTGAGGATAATTCCGATGAATGGGAGAGTGAACATGTGTACTGTTGTAGTTTCGTGAAAGCAATCAGGCCAATTATGAAAGCAATGAATATGATGATGAAAATGTATGTTCAGTGCTACCAGGCAGTGATATGACATACCCTGAAGTTTTAGATCTTATACAGATGTTTAAAAACTTCAAGATTGCTAAGGATGAGCACTATTTGGCTATGGCACAAGAAATAGATTCATTGACACAAGCGACATTAGTCCATGTCTTCCTCAAACCAGGCTCTTGAATTGTAAACATTACGAATTAAACATTACGAATTATATTGAGTATTTAAACATTATGGAGTATCATTCATAATTCTAATGGATTTATAGTAAAGTTATAAAAGTATCTCATTCCTCAGATGTTTCTTGTGATGAGAACTGTATTTCTTGTGGAACAACTGTATTTATTCATGAGACAGGATGTGATTTTTGGAAGGAATGTATGTTGTTCAGCTAATTTTTCATTAAATATTGTTAAACATACTAAGAGCTTTCTTAATTTTGTGCACTCTTACACACAC
Organism: Margaritifera margaritifera; assembly: GCA_029931535.1. Lineage (NCBI taxonomy): Eukaryota > Metazoa > Mollusca > Bivalvia > Unionida > Margaritiferidae > Margaritifera > Margaritifera margaritifera. The sequence goes on from JAQPZY010001481.1 coordinate 2,243,349, forward strand.
ATACACTGATTTTCCCTCATAATTACATTTTCTCTCTCTCTCTCTCTTGTTACATAAGCACTTAGAAAAAGACATTTTTTCACATCTGCGAAACCCTCTGTAAATCGAAAACCTCTCAAAACTGAAGAAAAAAAAAAAAGGGGTTCCCAGGGTTTCCGGTTTCGAGAGGTTTCTATATATGTGTGTGTGTGTGTGTGTGTATATATATATATATATATATATATATATATATATATATATATATATATATATATATATATATATATATATATATATATATATATATATATATATAGACACACACATAGAGCAAACATGGTAAAAATTGATTTCACAAGCTCAAAGAATTACAGAATTATCACAAATGCTGATTTCATGCTACTATATTCAATGTAATATCTTCATTGTGTGCTTAAAAACTACTACTTTGGTAAACTTCCTGATGTTAAAGCTCATCATAATAAGCACACAAGAACAATATCATAAACAATGTCCACAACACCTGTTTTTACATACTACAAGAGTAAGCTCCCTTGTCTATATTGGGTGCTCTCCACTTTGACATTTGTCCACGGGCTGGTGGACCGGCTGCTAAATCAACCTCTAATATGTATGTATAGGATTTATTGGCATGTCAGCACAATTCTGGCTATATAGTGCCGATTTAAAGTTAAGTTTAAAAAATGTCAAGATAAAAAATTGCAAAAACATTTAGGAAGATAAACCCTTCAAAATAAATGTAAACATATAGTCCTATAAAAGATGAAGATGTGAAAAATCTTTAAATGGTATTTAAAATAAAAGATAATGGTAAAAAGGAGAACAAAAACCCTTAAAAACAAATAGGGATTTACAAAAGTTCGATTCGGTGCGTCGTTTAGTTTGGTTTTTTGGGTTTAATGCTATTTTTCAGCACATTATAGGTTATACATGGTGGCCAGTATATTTGGTGGACGAAGAATATCGATGGATGGATGTCACTGAAAATGCCAAAGTATTCTCAGACTTGATGTGTGATACAAAAATATGGATTGAACATGTGTATCAAACACCAAAATAACCATGTAAGATTTAATATGTAATAAAAATGCAACCAGCATTGACCCAAATCTGCTGTCATATAATTTGCTGTGAGTTCAGAGTCTGTGCTGCTCTTTCTAATTATTTTTTTTCAAAAAACAGCATAAACCCCGATCTGCTTTTTGGATTCTAATGTACATTATACATGTGTATATACATGGTACATTAAACAACTTAATGATCCACATACCATTTTGTCCTGACAGGAGAAACCAATTAACTGCGTCAGCACCTGCAATAAATACAGTTTACAGATTTCTCATCAAATAAGTAAGGACTTCAAATTGCAAAATCTTGGTATCCAGAGACCTAGATCTACAGAGTTAACAAAATATGAATTGAGTGTTTGTAAAACACATATCCCCACACTCCCCCACTTTGTCCTACCCATCCCCAAAATCTCAGCCTCTAGGTGGTAAGAATAGACTCTGGGGCCAAATTTAAATGCATATCTAAATTTACCATATACCATATTCTGCCTAATTAACACACACCATTTTTTCCCAGAAAAGAAAGTGCCTACCTTAGATTTCCATATATCCAGTAGGTATTTGATCCAGAAAACAAAATTTTCACGAAAGTTGATTATCAAGTTCAACACTTATTATATACATTATATGACTTAACATGTGCTATGCTTGGTTCCCAGAAGTTGGGTGATGTTTCTGTCTTTGTCTCAACTGGACCACAACAGGCGAGAGCTGTAAGCACCTACAAATTCACTCAAAGAGAACACTGTAATTTTAGCTACTTGGGTTTTTAATTGACATGCTTGGTGCTAGTTAATCAGAACATGGTTTTGACCCATGGGCTAGGTTTTGGGGGTGGGGGGTGGGGGTGGGGTGGGGGTGGACCCTGTGGCTAATGCCAGTTGTATGTATAAATCTGTCTCATGCCCAGTAAGTGTATACATAACACAATTCAAGTATCAATATGAAGAGTCTTGTGAGAGCTGAGAACGTATTAGCACAGAGAGTAAATTACTTTTCAATCCAATAACAAAAATACATCTTACAAATGTATCACATTCACTCATGCAGAACATTTGGTCAACTGTACACAGTAAAGACCCCGATCTGCCATAACATACAGTTGAATCTCTTTTAAGCAGCCAGTGACAGCATGGATAACTTTGGTGGTTAAGGAAGGTTGTTTTTGAGGAGTGGTAAAATACCATCTAAACTTGCTTACAAGTCAAGTCCAACTGCAAACAACACAGACTCTGATCTGCCACTGCATAATGCACTGGCATTGTTTGTTCTACTGATTACTCCTAACATACTGCATAGACCCATATCTGCTGGTGCATTATGCGATGGCAGATCTGGGTCTGTGCAGTTTGCAGTTTGATTCGACTTATAAGCGAGTACATGTATGTAAGGTACAGGTCTTATCAAAGAGTTTTCATGAACTTCTAAAAATGTTCAAAGAGTATTTTTTTTATAATGACTGAACTTTCTCTACTTTGCTGATCATTCCAGAAATAAATACCAGTATAGAACACATAACACATAACTGCATCACTACAGCAATGGGAGCTAACTACCTGTGTCATGTGTCTTGCGATCCACACAATGTTATTCCATTTTACATACCATCACTGACCTAAATATCCAGACACAAAAATTATTACATTCTCTGTTAGGACAATTCGTGTACTAATAAAGAATTATAATTTTTCCTGAATATTTTGTCTGGAAAATTATTATCTTTATTGTCAGGATTAGGTATCAATGCATCTGGCAAGTTCAATACTGGTTGGATGTGTTCAAGATAAGTAAATCAGATTGCATTATATCCTTGCCTGCCAATAAAGAACATTTTTATGATAATGTTTCAGTCTTTCCTTTTACAAATTCTTGTTGCATTTCTGGTGTTTGCTTTTTTTGTTTGTAAAACTATGATAATCTTTTATTATGTTGTTGGTGATAAGACTTGCTAGAAACTTGTCAACAAACATGACCCAGTTCCAATATCAATATTGTTTCATTATGTAAAGATTATCCTTGACATGAGAATCTATCACCAAAATATTAGACATCTATTCATATTATCATACCTCTGAAAATATGAAATATAATCCATGTTTTACTTCAAAAAGAGTACTGTGAATGGCACACCCCATGTTTAATATCCTCTCTGTTGATAACGGAAACTTCTGTAGAGAAACCATTGGTCTTCTTTCAGTCAAAGTGACCTTGACCATTGACCTTTTGACCCAAAAATCAATAGGCTTCTTCCTTACCCTAAGCGCAAGCCATCCACAAAGTTTGGGCTAGATCTGTGATGTAAAACTAATGTTATTGTGCAGAAACCATATTTCTTGTTTCAGTCAGTGACCTTGACCTTTGACATTTTTACCCCAACTTCAGAAGACATCATGGACTACCTCTGGTCCCTTTATAACTTATAACACCTAAAAGAAACATCCTGAATTTGGCCTTAAACTCCCAAAATTACAATGATAAGGTAATTAATTAATCGCTTGCTGTGTACACATGATAGCTGTTCTTTAACAATTCCATTTCTATGAATCTGCCATGCACCATCACACCGGTCATTCTACTGGTGGAACATTTCCGGTCCCCAAGCAGACTGGTTCCAGCTGGTTTCTCTAATGTGTTGATAGAACACATAAAAATACCATGTTTGTTTTTTTTTTATTGTTTAATTTTTTTAAAAAATTCTTTTGATTTTCAAAAGTGGTAGATTTCAGCTATAAAACGGTATTTGTAGTAGACAGCCTTTAAAACAGTATTTTTGGCCTACTGCGGGTAGAATCATATTTTTATGCAAATCACTGAGACTGCTTCAGGAATTTAACTGCAGAATACAATTTTCTGTACTGCTATTATAAGTGTTAAGACCAAACAGACTACATCCTAAATGAAGTTATCAAGGGGAAATATGCAACTGAATAAAACTGAGACTTGTGAAACTCGCATGTCATAGATGTTGACTGCTTTATCACAAATAAATTTAAACCCAATTCAGTTAACTGGAAAAGGGAAAATAATGATAATATCTTGCATACATGTTTAAACATTTTATATCACACAAGTTTACCCACTTTAATGAGAATAGGAATTGATCTACATGACTGCTTTGTCTACCTTTGTACATTTCTAAAAGTAAAAAAAAAATCCTGCAATCACATGTTGGCTTGATAAAATACTGGTGAACATCGATTTTAGTTTTTTAAAGTGATTCATTAATTAAATCTGCTAACTATCATAAGATGGATAGTTGATTTTTCCTTCATCATCACATTTAACAAGCTGACAGCTTACTTTGTTTAGGGTACTGCTAGATCAAGAGTTGTTGAGGGTGTCAGCTGTTTTTTTTTACTGCTACACCTTCAGTTATTCCATGTGATAATTAGGGTAATCAAAGTGGTTTCACGGCCTGGTGGTTGACTACTCAATTGCCAGCTTTTCAGTACAGATAAAACATTCCTCAGTTTATGTTTCAACTTGGTTTACGTTTCAACTTGAATTTTTTTATTTTTCATCCGCTTTAAAAAACTTGCTTGGTGTCCGGAAATTTTGTGGACTATTTATAATTATTTCAAATTTTGAAAATATGGTGTCTGGAAACTTGGCGGGTCCGATTATTTATTAATTATTTTTGGAAAATATGTAAATAACAAACATTTTGAATTTAAAAAATGATGTATTTTATTCCGTTTAAACTTTCTGGAGTCCCCCAGATAAATTCATGATGTTTTTGGCAAAATTCAAGGAGTTTTCAAGGCTACCCTCAAATTCAAGGATTTTTAAAAGTTGTACAAACCACTGAAATAAAGAGATGGGAACTTCAAACCCTGGCTGGATATGAAAGATTTTTGCTTAAGGGAGGAGACTGTTAAGGGAGGTTGCACTGTAATTCTCAAGCAGATCAGGGACTATGCTGGTTCATCTACTGATGCTGAGTGTATTATCATTCTCAACACATCAGGTTTTTCTCCAAGCATAATAACACCTAGCCTAGGACACCCAGTCTGCTTTGGTTTTCATTGCTATGAAATAGAAAGTCAAACCAGGACCTCAGGAAAAACGAAGTGAAATGAAAATGAGGTGTCACAAATTCTGGGCCATGCTAGGCAGCACTGTAAGTGTTGATTAAGGTTAAATGAATTTAACAATGCAAGCCAATTCACACCCTTAAGCCATAGGACTCATATATCAGTTATTTACATGTGTCAATTTACTTGTATTTTCTTTGAGTTCATACAGACTGATTAACACAGTATAGGACTCATATATCAGTTATTTACATGTGTCAATTTACTTGTATTTTCTTTGAGTTCATACAGACTGATTAACACAGTATAGGACTCATATATCAGTTATTTACATGTGTCAATTTACTTGTATTTTCTTTGAGTTCATACAGACTGATTAACACAGCATAGGACTCATATATCAGTTATTTACATGTGTCAATTTACTTGTATTTTCTTTGAGTTCATACAGACTGATTAACACAGCATAGGACTCATATATCAGTTATTTACATGTGTCAATTTACTTGTATTTTCTTTGAGTTCATACAGACTGATTAACACAGCATAGGACTCATATATCAGTTATTTACATGTGTCAATTTACTTGTATTTTCTTTGAGTTCATACAGACTGATTAACACAGCATAGGACTCATATATCAGTTATTTACATGTGTCAATTTACTTGTATTTTCTTTGAGTTCATACAGACTGATTAACACAGCATAGGACTCATATATCAGTTATTTACATGTGTCAATTTACTTGTATTTTCTTTGAGTTCATACAGACTGATTAACACAGCATAGGACTAAGATATCGGTTACTTACATGTGTCTGGCAAACTGTCCTATGGTGATGCATTAGGAACATCACAATGTTAGTAGCAACATCACAAGAAACAGTCGTTATTTGGATTTCTAATGGGTTCCCTGTACAGGTTTCTACTTTTATTCACATTGTTAAATATTACATGCTTTAAAATTCATGACTTTATCATAAAACATTTTTATGCCATTCACTTATCACAACTAGACCTTGGTGATACATGCTCTCAGCATATAATGCCACAGAGGGTGTACAGATACCCACCTTTGCATGAAATGTACGTATATCCCTATAATCATGTCTGAGGTGGATTCTGACAACTGTAGAAACCCCCAAGATGTTCCAGATTGGTGCATTATGTGATGGAGGAAGTGGTTCAGTTGGGTACATGTTATATGTAAATATGGTATCCATGGGTCGAACATGTTCAAGGGATATGAACCCTTCCAAAATTTACCCTACGCCCTGCCCACACTCATTTATAAAAGAAAATCTTTTCTAACCCATCAAAAAAGGTAAAATGTTACAGTTATTAAATTAACAAAATGTACAAAAGGCAACTTTTAAATTTAAAACTTTAGCCAACTGTTGACAAAGATGATGACACTTGAAAAGTGACTACTATGTCTCACTTTTCCACTATCATGGGCTCAACAAATATTATATAACATTCAAATATCATTACAAAAGATTAAATATATTATATAAGAGATCAAAAGGGACTATGCAATGTCCTTCATTACACCCAGTATACTGTATGCAATATCTTTATAAATGGAGTTCAATACATTTGTTTAAAAATTAAATATCTGACAAAACAATTACTTTCATGTGTTGAATAACAAAGCTAATTTTCTTTGAAAACACAAGTCTTCATTATGTGAGTACCTAATGTTGTGCCTAAATGACAGACTACATGAGTACCTAATGTTGTGCCTAAATGACAGACTACATGAGAACCTAATGTTGTGCCTAAATGACAGACTACATGAGTACCTAATGTTGTGCCTAAATGACAGACTACAGGAGTACCTAATGTTGTGCCTAGATGACAGACTACATGAGAACCTAATGTTGTGCCTAAATGATAGACTACATGAGTACCTAATGTTGTGCCTAGATGACAGACTACATGAGAACCTAATGTTGTGCCTAAATGACAGACTACATGAGAACCTAATGTTGTGCCTAGATGACAGACTACATGAGAACCTAATGTTGTGCCTAAATGACAGACTACATGAGTACCTAATGTTGTGCCTAAATGACAGACTACATGAGAACCTAATGTTGTGCCTAGATGACAGACTACACATCATCAAAAGATTGATTTCCTACAGGTATAGAAATAACCTGCAAACCTATGTATCTAAATTAAATGATTCAAAGCCGATAGCAACATCTTTCCTTGGTCTACTCGTGAAGCTTAACAGGTGAGGAAGGTAGCATCAAATACTGTGTTTGGACAAAATTTCTAGATTGTTAAATATTTGTTAATTTGTTTTTATAAATTTTTAGATTAATGTGATAAATCTTCACAATTTTAAATTTATTGATTATTTTATTCCATTTATGCAACTTTGAAGGTTAAATTTCTGCAATTTATGACCAGGTCATAAAACCACAAAAAAAACAAACCATAGGTTAATTTCCTATATATAATAGTGATCATTGTTAAACAACAGTATGCTCAAACACAGTGAAATAGACCTGCTGGATAACATCACTGCCATAAACATATCCACATTTCTGCAGAAACTGTGCAATTTGCATTTTTCAATAAAATCACAATGTAACACTTTTAAACACGATAAAAAAATTTGGAAATATGTATTTATGTTTTTTTGGGTGGGTGGAAGGGGGGACTCATTCTAATGATGTAATACTTACCTGTCGGTATTCCATAGCTTGTTTTTCTGGGATGAAATTACCCTCGTCCATATAACAAGAATTCATCCTCACATGGATGAACCTCCATAGAGTTCTAGAATGAATCTAGATCATAACACAGACCCAGTCTGCTGCCCAAGTCCCTGGCACATGTGCCATAGTCCTCATCTTTTTCAGGACCAGACTACTCATGGGACATCAGAGAAAGGTTTGGGAGGAGGGAATCTGGCTATTAATACGCGTTTCCATATTTGTCAGAGTTTATTACCCTCAGTCCTTAATTTCATTGTGAAAAATTTAAGCTCACTTCAAGTTTTTCCAGGCTTATGTTGTCAGCGATCTCAGCAATGCCCTGTTAAAGCCCCACCCCCACCCCACCCCATGGTGTGTGGGTGATCTGTATATCTATTGTTTTATTTAGTCACTGGGGTAGGTATTGCTCCCTTCATTGCCGAACCGGAGACCTGTTCTTATCAGACGTTCCTTTAGTTAGTGAACATCCTTTTATGCTCCCCTTTTTTGTAGTACACTGAGTTGGCTTGCATAAGGGGGTCGCCCACCAGCTTCTAAGTAATTAATTAATTATTCTTCTTGCAGGTGTTTTAATTAGTATTGCTGTGTCATTAGGTCTTCCTGACTGGGATTAGCACTACTACACTTGTCCTTTCCTTTCATACTGCCATGGACTTCAGGGTCCTGGCATCAAGATAGGGTTGATGTTGCTAGTCAAAACCCGACATCACATCCCCTACATTGTGGAGCCTAAGAGGAGGGAGAGAGGCAGGCCCCTTTCCCCTGCATTAAGATTCTATTTGGCCACTTCTAAAAAGAAAAGAAATGGTGGGAAACATCATTTCCTCCCCTTAAAGGGCTCTACTGACATTTCAGTATCCACTATTTCTAAGTGGATTGTCAAAATAATCAAGAGAACTTATCAGCCCCTGACTGACAGGATCTTTCATAAGGATTAAAGCCCATGAGGTCTGAGCCATTGCTACCTCATAGGCCTATCTCATTCATCATTGGAGGATGTTAAAGGCCACATTTGGGTGATCATACATGACCTCATCCTTGTACCTTCATTCCCTAATGCATCAGAGCAAAGGCATATATTCTTTAGGGCCCATAGTTGTGGCAAAAAACGTAGCTGAAGTTGCAAGATTCTAATTAACAGCAGTGGACATTCCAGTGAGTATTCCATTTCTTGAGGCCGTCAGCCTCCCAATGTACTGGCACAGGGTTGCATCTAGGATGTGCGTTCGTGAAAATTCCCCCCAAATTTAAGATTTCCTGCACAATTTTCAATTCTATATGGGCACAGTCATGCAAAAAATAAGAATTGTGTGCTTTTTTTCATGAAGAATGCACTATTTTTTTTAAATGTAATATCAAAATCATGGAGATGTTGTCCTTGTCAATTTGTGAATTACGTCACATATTTCATGCATGTCACATGCTCAATTCTGATTGGTTATTAAGAAAGGTCAGGAGAGCACGTTTGATGCTGAGGCTAGCTTGGCAGGACAATACGTTAAATGGCAAAATTAAAACTTGGATACTTTTTTATTATTTTAGCAGTAATACTTGTAAGAACAGTCAGAGTGCAGATGTTTATGTCAACAGACACAGTGATAGTGAACAAACAAATCCTCAGGCTAATCATGTATCAGACGATGCTAGTGATGATGTGCCTAAAGATGTCGGCACTGAAGCTGAGTCCATCCAACAGCAAGAAAAAAAATACTCTTTCAAATCAGACTGGAAAAAAAATCGACCATGGCTGGAAACAAATGAAAAAAATTAGATGCTCTGCAGTTGATGTGTAAAAACTGGCAAAGAAAATTCCTTAACACTTGGAAATACTAATTTCAGGACATCAACCCTTGACAGACACATTGAATTTCCAACTCACAAACAGGCAATTCAGAATTTGAAACGAAGTGAAAATCTTAAAACTATATGCATGACAGCTATCAGCAAGAAATCTGAATCAATTACTAGTGCTATGTCAGTTGCCTATTACTTGGTGAAGGAGTATATTGCTTCTCTAACACTGGACACACTGCTGAATTTTGTTGTCTTTCTGGGTGTTGATGTTGGCAACATGAGAGTAAAAGGAAACACAACATATTCATCAAGGGCTTCTGCAGAGGAATTTCAGATAAGTTCTTTTATTTTATTTACATGGTTTCTACAGAAATTTAGATGGAAAAATTGTATATACAGTCAAACCTGTCCTAATGGTCACCTTTACTCAGTGGTCACCTGTTCACAATGCCCATTCTAATTTCCCCCTGCAAATGTCCTAAATAAATGTCCTGTATGTAACGGTCACCTACCTTCCGCAGTCAGCGGCCTGTTTTATAACCAACAATGGTTTCTCTCCGCCTTAAGCAGTCACCGGAGCGTATCTACAGTGACCGCTCAGTCTATGCAAACTAAATTTTTGCCTCAAAAGGATGGCATTGTTTAGATAAAGGAATATCATGTGAATCAATGTGCAAACATTTCTTACCTCACTCGTACTCAAGTCATGTTGACAATGTAACTCAGAGGTGTCAATAGGTCAAACTCAAAAGCGAGGCAGTTTTTATCATTAGGGTACAGGGTCGAAGCAATTAGTTTGCTGGATGGTGGAAAAAGTAGTTGTGTTATCACAGCAGAAATGGAAGTCACCTTTTGTGCCAGTGTGCCAGGTATAGTTCAATATCTTCATGTATTTGCCTGTGTAAATTAAAGCTATCTCTAAAGAAAAAAGTTAATCTTTGTGAAGAGATATGAGTTACAGTACAGCTCACGTGATTTTTCGGAACCCCACGTATCGCGGTGGGGTACTTAATCCCCTCCACTCTAGCTCCACGATAGCACTCCGCGGTGGAGGCATAAATTGGCATAAATACCTACAAATCACCACCGCGTTTTGGCAGGCACACCGATGTAAACTCCACCGTGGAGGGACTAGTCGACATTACTGATTGATATCTGAACAGCCAATGAATGAAGACCACCTATGTAAAGGCGGAGACGTCAAGAGTGATTTACAACCGGATACCATTTGAAGAATCAGTCGTCTTTATTTCGATCATATTTGGACAATAAAAAAATAATTTCAAAAGTCTTGTATATTCAGTACACATTACTGTTTATAAAAGGCTGATCGACTTCTTTTGCAATAAGTTTATGATTTTAATTTATTTCAAAGAAATATGAACAAACTTATGCACTGACTTGACGAGAAGCACACATGGCTGAGCTTCTCAAGCAGAATAAATTTATCATTTTGTTCCAAAGGAAAGTAATTCTCTGAGATATGGACAATTAAAATCCAAATTGACATCCGCTTCTGCTTACCCCCCCCCCCCACAACAACAAACCTAAAACACTGAATTTACACTGAAATGCAAACTGCGTGCTTAGCCTTTAAGCAATAATAGCTGAATATTATGACTCCATGTGTACTGTAAGGGACTGACCATTTAATATATGGGGTTTATATGATGTTGTTTTTTTTCGACCGGGATATTTTTTGTTCTTTCATCACAATATTTATTTATTTTAAGTGAAATATGGAACGGATTGACGTCTACTACAAAAATCAGAGAAAGATAATTGTTTTCATGCATTTACCCCCCCCCCCCCCTTGGAAAATTCAATTGTCTCTCCCTAATAAAGACTTGACTTCAGCGGATGTTCTACAGAAATCAAGGCAGTGATCATTGTGAACACTTGTAAAATATTAACAAGGATTTGCATCAAAGGATGATGTAAGTTTCAGCTTGGGAACAGTGTGTTTTTATCACATGAAGCCATCTGACTTGGCGCATTGTACTTTACAGCCGCAATTATGGTCCCGCCATTAACAACGGAAGTTTGATAATTGTTAGTAATTAATCTGAACTCGCTTATTACCGAAATGAAAAATAATATGGAAAATTCTAAAATCTGAGATGTTCAGAGATTTTAATTTCCAATGAGTTTAGAGCATTTTGCATGGATGTATTGTCTCCACGTGTATCGTATTATATGCTCATTTTTCTATGGCAAAAATATAAAAATAAAATATACTCTTTTAATTATTTTTACGCAGATATTAAAGAATGCAGTTTCCTGTTTGTGACTGTTAGAGCCTTTGGTTATTGAGCGTGTTTCTGTGCCTCGTCCAGTCCTGATTTTAAAAAATAATAAATATATCCCGTTTACTTCGGCCCCCCCCCCCCCGAAAATTCCTGCGGATGCCCATGAACACACACACGACTTTAGAGCACGTGCTCGGGAGTTCCTGTGCAGTGGTGGGAAAATTTCTTTCTTTTTTGCTCCATAACGCTATAATGTCTAGCAAGTTATTACTTTTTTTTACCACTACTGAACGTTTCCAGATTTCAGTTTGTGTACGTTGAGATTTATAATTAGTCAGATTTTAACATTTTAATTCTGACGATTGACTAAAAATGTCGACATGTCAAGCAGCGAAAAAGAAAAATTTTGGTTAACATTAATAAGCATTTTAGCATTATTTTTTAAACTCGCATTAGTGAAAAACTCTTCAAAACATAAGCAGAATCGCGAAAAACTTTAATGGCAGGAACATCTTTTTGGCTTAGTGTGAATGAGGTGGCGGCTAATTGAAGAAAGCTAGCCAATCATGGAATACTTAAACATTTACTGAAGCATGTACAAAAAAAAAAAAAAAAGGTTTTTAATAGTAATAGATTACAATAACTTGCGCAGTAGTGCTTTGGATTCCATATTTTATGAGAGAGTGAGAGAGGCGGGAAGGGGTCTTTTATTGATCATTTTTCTGTATTTTGCATAGTATGCGATAGGAAACAAACAGAAAAGAAAAAGTTAAACATTAATTTCATCTGATGCGCAAGTTTGTCAAATCAATGGCAAAGAAAGCAAACCCGCAGAAGCGCTGCTGTTGTACTTTTAGGTTAACAGTTAGCACATAAAATTAACACATCAATCAGCAGTGCTGATGGCTTCTCTTGTGCTAGGTTACTTGCACGTGTCAACTACATGTATCTAGGATGACCTTTTGCGGCCATTTGTGATTTAAAAAAAACCCCGCTACTTTGGTAATTAATGCAAATTAGTACAGTTTAAAATAAAATAACGATGTGAAATCTTAATAATGCTTTATTTAAGCGATTGGATGTCAGAAAAAATCGTACAATATGTGAATGAGTACTCATGCATGGAGTAACCATCGGAACTTGTGCGATTTTGTTTCACTTCAGTCAGGTATGACTGCAGCTTTGTTATTACTTTGTTCGATGTTTATCGTTCTTTTCATTGCAGGTAGTACAATATCACTGACTTTCATATGATCATTAAAATTTTGTATTGCGTTTACTGAAAAAGAAATAAGGATATGAATGCATGTTTAGATTCCGATAACACAGTATTGAAGAATTTTTTTTTAGATTCATTGCGCAAAATGTAGTATTAATGGTATTAATACAGTTTGCGAGGCATTGTCATTACGTTATCATCATCTAAAATATGATTTGGCACTATGTATCATACATTATCTTCGTTAGAACAAGGAAATATTTATAATTAACTGAATTACGTTTTTTTCAGTATCAAAAAGTTAGCAAATTGCTCCCCAGAGAGATAACGAGGTAGATAAATCGGTGCCCCCCCTCCCATTTCTCTCTCAACCTCTGCTTGCATGGGTGATAAACAGTAAACCATGCCCATATTATCGAGACCACGTCCACTCCGCGGTGGTGATCGGATGTGTGCAGGGCTATTCTCCGCGACAACTCCGTCAGGACGCGTGGAGTGATGGTGGAGGTTTTTTTCTTAATCCTCTCCACTCATTCTCCACCCACACCGCGATGCGTGGGGTTCCGAAAAATCACATGAGCTGTACTGTACATATCTTTTCATTAAGGTCAGGGGTCATTCAATATTTAAAACTTGTCTGTAAAGGCAGGCGAAATTTCAGTTCACAGGTCACAAAGACTAGCCATATATGGTTTCTTTTGATTTTCTATTCATCACAGGCTTCTCACATAAGCCAATTTTCTTTTGAACTTGGCAAGTTGAGCAACCAGCATCCAGATATTATTTTTAAAGCATGAACAGCTGTTTCCAAGTGAAACTTGTACAATTTGGCTGACTAAAGAGTCAGTCCTCTGTTTTACAGTCATATGTAAGCTGTCAATCAGTAATGAAATTATTGTTTTGTCATGGTGCACAAAACAAGCTAGGATCGGTGATTATTTTAAGTCAGTGATGATTTAATTTATAAGATTGGATTAAAGTGAGCAGAATACAATAATCTTGTGTAGAACATAAATTTGGGAGAGAACAAAATATATGCATATTTTATGATTTTGTTGAATAGTGCACATAAAACAATCTTGATATCGTAATAATAATAATAATAATAATAACAACAATAATGATATTCAGTGCATGGTATTTGTTCAAAAACCCAATTTTAAAAGGTGAACCTGTGTACAGAGGTCGCCTGTGTACAAAGGCCAGTTTTACCTTTTCCCATGGGTGGCCGCTGTTGACAGGTTTGATTGTGTGTGTGTGTATATATATATATAAACTATTAATATATATATATATGTATATATATATATATATATATATATATATATATATATATATATATATATATATATATATATATATATATATATATATATATATATATATATATATATATATATATATATATATATAAACTATTAAGCAACCAAAACATGGTCTGCTAGGTACCGATCAGTGCAGATCTTGAGGGATCCCTTTGTTACTAAAAACAGCACCAATCATCGTGATTGGCCAATGAAAGTGCATTCGATTGCATGTCATCATAACTTCATGTGTAATGTTTAATGGTGGATAATGCTCTTGTTTTTAATCAATCTGGATTATTGGTAACTTTTTTTTGGTCATGAAATTCTTTCCAGTCTAGACAGATCGTATTTCAATATATCACTATAACAGGTTTTGTATGTTTGAAATGATGATACAGTTCGCTGTTGTTTGAATAATTTCCTGAGCATGTATGGAGTTGTTGTAAGCATCATGATACAGTACAGTAGTGAGATGAACCCCACTGCTTGAAACTTATATATTGCTTTAGCAAATAAGTGTTCTTATTATTTGCTATGATGATCATTGCAGCAAATGACACTGACCCTGATCTGCTTGTATCACAACTGTGCAGATATTAATAGCCTTGATGCACAATTTAACGCTAGTGAAGGCACATATTTCACAGAGCGAGTTGCAAACCTGGAATTGCAAATGATGTCCAAAAAAATATGAGAACAATGGCGCATGCACCAGGCACTTGGGCAGCAGAGTAGGTCTGTGTTATGTTCAGGATTCTTTCCAGAACTCTCAATGGAGGTTCATCTGTGGAAGGATGAATTCTTATTATATGGATGACGGTAGTTCCTTCCCAGAATAACAAGCTATGCAATACCAAGAGGTAACGTATTACTGATATTTAAATAAACAGATTGACTATTTAATTCAACTTTCTGCAGTAATTTCAAAATATGTCAGCAAGGCACAAATGTTTATGTTACTGTGTGGAGTGTAGCTCACCCTATTCGACAGGTCTACCAAGAGTGAGGATGTTCCATCATTCAGTTTACAGGATAGACTCCACTGGTCTTCCCTTTGGCTCAGTTTGCTGGCCAAGGTGGATATATAGGCCTGCAATTAGATTAGACATTTGTTGCAATTATCCAAACCACATTTATCTGAATTACTGGATTATTTGAAACACGGTTATGTCCCCTGCATGTGCAGATTTTAAGTTTTGGTCTCCCTACCATAATTCAACCGTTCTAGTGGTTTCTAGACAGTTTAACAACTGCCTGAAAACAATCATTATCTACCTTAAACAACTTATTTTTTAATATATTATCCAAGAAAAGTTTTTGATTTATTACCGATTTGATCGTTTAGTAGACATATATCCAATGTATGAGATGTTATCATTGCTATATCGTAAGCTGACTGGTTATTTGTTATAACATATTAGTTCTTGACTTTGTTTTGCAGGGATGGGTCTAATAAAAGAAAGAAGAACCAGTCAGTGTACAATGACAAGTAAGAAATAAAAAATGCTGACATCTGAAACATCAGATTTTCATCTGCTAAATTATCAAATCAGTTATGAATCAGACAGAATAAGGCATGATTTGATGAGAAATCTTCCTTGATAAAGCTCATTGTTTGAGTGAGTCCAATTTGAAGTGTATCACCTATGTGTAGCTCTTTTGTCTCATTGTTTTACATCAGCTGGGTGTTTCCGATCAGTAAGTGATAAAGCCACACATACTGCATTATCCAGACAATAAAACAAAAATACTACTATAATGCAATCTTTTCTGTATAGTTTTGTTTCAATATAAAAAATGCATGAAACTGAAATAACAGTTGTGATTTATATGTAAAAAACCCCACCCTAATAATAAGGGAGCAAGAGAAAAATGTTTTCCACTAGAGCTGATCTTGAGACATCTGTTACAATACCCAATCTCTTTTACCACTGCACTAACAATAACATGAACAATCGTGTGTGGTATCCAGAAAATGCAAGCATTTTAAGTTTGAAACCGTAAGTTTATTTCTGGTTCAATAGTAGCTTTTCTGTGTAGAGCACTGCAGAGTACCTCAGTAATATATTGCTCAATTTTACATTGCTCAATTTTACAGAGTTTTATTTAGAGATTATTTGGAGACAAAATTGCAGAGATCCTTCCTTGCACTCAAAGATATATCACACTTTTGAGCTGGCAAAACCCAGTATAAGAACACAAAATTGAATATAATTAATTTCTGATGCTTAATTTAAGTTAAAATCTAAACTACAATGTCACATTTTTGCAACTTTTAGAAACTTCTGAGAAAATTTATGCAAAATATACCAAAAGAATTTTTTTTTGCTTGTATTGATTTTTTTTTTTTAAAACTGACTACTCTGGCGATGAATGTACATTAAAAGTGGTCTAGTCCTTTTCATCTGCAAATATACTGTAGTACAAATTTATTTTTGATGGGCTCAATTTTGTGGTTTTGTAAAAAAAAAGGACATTTTCGTGGGTACTTAAATTCATGGTTTTGTCTGTCAAAGTTTGCATATAGTAAGTATTTTATTTCGTGGTTTAACCTCTACAAATACCCAAAATAAAGAATACAAAAGAATAAAACTATGCCGATGCAAACGGCAGTCACTTGAATGTTTAAAACAATACTACCACATATATGAGCACAAATCAAAGACCTGACAAGTTCAATACTTACACCATGTTTTCGTCCAAGTGGATAACATCAATGGAAGCCAATGCAGCCAACAACACTAAAACAATACTACCACCTCTATGAACACAAATAAAACACCTGTCAAGATCAATCACCTACACTGCATTTTTTGTGTGAGTGTTCAACATCAAAGGAAGCCAACACAGCCAACAACACTAAGCAAATCGGTTATTAAAGTACATCTGTATGACCCTTACTAAAACCACTGTCCATAAAGTGAACAAAACACATGACTGACTGCCCCTTGCTCAATGCAATTATCAGGCAGTGGCAATATTTTATGTGTTTAGAGCCCACCAAAGTGCGAAGATGCTAACTAAATTCAAAGACTGAGGAATCACTCATTTATTTCTGTATGCCTTATGTAAAGACCAACTTCAACCACTAGACTTAACAATAAATAAAGAGTATAAAGAAGAATTAAAATCACACTTCCACAACTGATATGCTAAACAGGTCATGCAGGCATTCACAGAAAAGGAAAATTTTACTGGTGACGATCAGTGCACTGTATTAGTGAACCTTGCAACCTGATTAATCAAGCCAATTCACGCTGAATTAATAATTGCAGCTCATGCAACAATGAGTGAAACATGTAATTATCAGTGGTTTTGAGAAAGCTGGACTGGTTTAATTCTGCAATTTGAGGATGATTTACTTGACAAGCATTTGTGTGTACCATGAGATTTGACTGACACGATGTCTATACAGAGGCTTTGTCCAAAAATCAGTGAAGTGTGAGCTTTAATGCTCTGTAATTAGTTTACATACATAGTGTTTCATTAATAATAATGCTTCAAGCAATAGTTGTAGTATTTTACAGCTTGTTGTTCATTTGGATTAAAAATGCATGGATAAAATGAAATGTGCTTTCAGAAGGATTTAAATTTTTCAACAACAGTTGTACTCGAATGAAGAATTGATTTGAATAAGTATTAAATTTAATTTTCATATATTTGTATTTTATATTCTTTCTTTAATTTTCAGTATTACTATTCTTTCTTTAATTTTCAGTATTACTAGTGTTTGAATACCTTATGCTTTTCCTTGTTCTCTCTATCCTTATTTATCTCACATAGTGATTGAATGCAATGAGTAGAAATTACAGCTATCATATACCTTATCAATATGTGTACATTGAAACGATAAAAAATGCGTTATAATTCTTTTCTCAAAGGGTTAATATAAAACAACAAGTGTAAAAGCTAATATTTATTACCAAATTACAGTACTGACGTTGATTTATAAAATACTAGTAGCTTTGTTAATCTCTATTAACGAAACACAGTACAAATATGGGCAGGGGGTCATCATCATAAGTGGCTAATTTTCGTTGGGTATTTAAATTTGTTGTTCGGGGCAACAACGAAAACCACGAGAATTGGTCCCCCACAGTATTCAGTCATTTGTTCATATTAGGTAATAACTGTTTAATCAATCAGCTGACAAACTGTCAAGCAAATGCTAGAAAGGATCAATCATAGCATGTATGTATGTATGTATTTATCTACTAGCGTTTTACAGCATCTGAGCACAATAGTGGCTATATGGTGCCAACTAAAGGTAAAGTTTGGAAACTGTAAAAACAGACTGCACAAACATTTTGGAAGATAAACCCTTCCAAGTAAACATAAGAAGTAAAGATGTTAAAATTCTATAATATGTACATAAAATGAAAGATAAAGGTAACGAATATAAAATCCCTAAAACATACAGTCAAATCTTGTTATATAAACCACATTTCCTCAAATGTCCAAGATTTTCTCAGGTGGTACATCACCATACAGTTTCTTCATGCAGTTCACATAAAATTAGTTCTGTCTTACAGGATGGAAGTTGACACACTTGACAAGAATGTGCTTGACTGTCAGTAGATACTGGCATGGTATGTACTCTGGTCGAGGTTCACCCTTAAGATGGTATGCATGAGTCAGGTATGTATGTCCTTTACACAATCAGTACAGTATCACCTCATGTTTGTGATTTGTCCTATACGAGGGATGCCTTTCTCTAATAGTGGGTGTGATTTTCTGAAGTTTGTTTGTGGACGTTTCATTCCACATAGTTTGCCAAGAATGAAGAACATACTGATTTATATAATATTTGAAGTCAGTATATGGAATCTTCTATTCAGGAATGGGTGACAGCAGGGCAGCTGTACTGTTGGCTGCCTAGTCACATTGGTATAAAAGTTAATGAAAGGGCAGAGAACATAGCCAAAGTTCTGACAGCCATCCCCTCTAAAAAAGAGGTAAAGAAATTGTATGATAGTGTTATATCCTTTGCCCTTATTACATCTTTTCTCTGTGCATAATCTACCATTAGTTTGTTTTCAAAAATCACTAATATACAGTATAATTAAACAAAGGCAAGACAGCAAGAGGTATCTACATGTATACACACACACACAATGTATACATGTATACATACACACACACAATGTATACATGTATACATACACACACACAATGTATACATGTATACATACACACACAGACAATCATGCTATATCACAGGATGAACAAACTCAGTGATGGGACAAGTCATTTCTACACTGCTCTTGTCCCATGGGATGAGCAGACTCAATATTTTTCTCACCCTGTAATGCATTAAAATAATAAACATATATACTCTGCCACTGTTACGGATTTTCTCTATTCAATCATGATTAATCATTCTATACACTTTTATCCTTTCTCTGAGAATTTTTTAAAATCAGTAATTGGCACAAAAACTTGGGGGTACACATGTATATCAATTTTTGAAAAATTATATGGAAAAATGCAGGGATACAAAATATAGGGATTTAATACGGACTTGAATAAAATACAGGGATGGCCGGAAGGTCTGATATAAATGTAGTGACTACTCTCATATAATCTAATTCCCCCATTTGCAAGTCAAGGAAAAAGTGAACAGTTGTATCATTAAGTTTTTAGGTTACTTTTACAGCATACTAGATTTTTAACAGTGCATATTAATGTTAATTTTTGCTTACTTACTTGCTTACCTTATACATGTATTTGTATAAAGAAATACATCTGGTTACAAAGAAGATGAAAACACGTTGTGAATAGGACGTCTTTTTGCCAATTAACAAATAACAAGGCAAGGCTATGATGTTATAGTTGACTAGTTTAGGAGTTTTTTTCTATGTTGTTGTTGATTTATTACATCAATAGACAGCTAGGTCTTGTACGACTGATATACTCTTTACTGGCAATGTTCACTGTGCATGCCAGCATGACCAACACCAATAGAACCTGAGTGTAATCAATGATTAGATGTGTCACCTTTACTTTTACTGGTTTCAAGTAGCCATTGTAAACATTATCATGCAGAATAGAAAATAAATTCAGAGGAAAGTCATCTTGACTCCTTTTCTAACTAAATATGTTTTTGCAAAGTTTTATCTTTACATTGAACTTTTAATCATTTTAAAATTTAAAATGTTACCTTTTAATCGGCATTATATAGCCAATATTGTGCTGAAATACTGTGAAACCACCTACCTACCTACAAACCCACCACCCACTTACCTACCTACTGTGACAGGGCATAAAAGACATATAAAACAATTGAAGAACATTCTTTTCTAATTATATCAAAGTAGAGGTACTATAAAAAGCTGATAAAACCACAGATTAATGTTGTTTTTGTATTATTTGTTACAATCATTGTTCTTAAAATTGGTCTGACAAACTATTTTCCTTGTCCACCCCTAGAAACCAGAGTTTACTGGGTGAAAGTCATAGACTTTGAATTACCTTGGAGTGACAACAAGCAGTACCAACATAGTTCATGCATCAATAATTACCTTGGTTAGCTACTACAGGTAAGGCCTCACATGAAAAGCATGCAGCATGCAATCCACTCATCTAATTGCTATACTCTTTCACATGTACCATACACAGTTAACCTGTTAAGGGCAACTATCACAATATACAATGTACACTGTTGCAGCTTGAGTGCGGGATCATGAGTTTCCTACAAACTGATTGTCCTATGTCCCCCAAATCTTGACCTTGTGCACACACACACACACTCACACACGAGCACGCTTTTTCGTCAGGAAAAAATCTAAAAGTATGCAGACAACTTTTCTTTAGTGGATGTCCATCTATGTCAATGTTCTTGCTAGCAATGGCCAAAGTGGCTAAAGGTGATAAAAACTGTAAGATAGCAATGAATATACATTTTAAAAACAATGTCTCTGGCAATGAAAACATTCATACTTTATGGTAGTCGGCCGAGTTGGAATGTTAAATCTTTGATGGTCACTAGTGTAATGTATTTTCAAGGTTAAAGTAACACCTATGGCAAGGAAGATTTAATTTATTTTGAGGTAGAATTAATCACAAAAGAGACTAAATTTATGCAAATACACAATTTGTCATTTAATTCATGATTTATTAATCTGAAAAGGAAAGTAATTAAGAAGACTTGAGTGTTTATTATAATAAATGCTGGTAGTAATGAATGAACACTAATGTTAAATGAGCAAGATCTGGAATAAAAAATTCCATGGTGCTGTTCATTTCTGGTTAACCAGATATTCAAACATGTTAATGTTTTCACGAGTTACATGAGCACATGACAAAACGTTTATTTAAATAATGTAAGTGTACAAGGAAAATATATGATAGTACTGTGCAGACAACAAAGTTAAGGTGGCAAAACTGTTGAAGCATATAAGATTATCTCATTTTTTAGCACTACTAAAGTTTGTGCAAATGATATCCAAGTCTGAAGCTCAGTGAATTGTCATGTGAGTGTCTCAAAAATGTACGTAAAAGTACCAATTTAATTTCATGCATCAATGATTTCAATACCGTTTGTATCAACATACAAGGCAACACCACTCATTCGATACATGCTGAAGAAGAGTGGTCTGTGTACATTTAATCCACCATATTGGTCCTGGAGTTATGGAAGAGTCCATTTTTGATGCAGGACTGAGCACTGTGGGTGCCATCGCATACCACAGGTAAACAAACATCATCTGCTTATTAGACAAATCATCATAAACAGACATTAAGTACAAATTTAAAATCATTCAAAGACAGCAAGTTGATTCAGACAATGTTTGTTTACCTGTGGCATGCAACAGCTCCCATAACCAATATGGTAGAAACAGAGATGCACATCATCATCAAGTTTCATGATTCTAACATGAACAGTGCCTGAGAAATGAACATCAAACACAAAATTTAAGCCAAGTCAGTGAAGCATAAAATATGGGCCTTAACGACCTACTACTGAAGTAAGGAGTAGTGCTCATCAAGATGCATCCCCAAATTTCATGACTCCTAATGGGATAGTATATCCACTGCTTACCAAAATCTTATGTAGTGATGTGCAAATAAATTAACTTAAACCAGTAAAATGTGAAATATAGATCACAATGACCTTTTTGGTGCAGGTGCAGTACTAAGAGAGATGCATACAATCATCTAGTTTAATGATTAAAGCATAAACAGTAAAAACATTGAATGGAAGCAATTTCAGCAAAATGTGAATATGGGTCACAGTGACCTACTTTTAAGATATGGGTGTAGTACTCATGAAGATGCATCCTCTCACCAAGTTTCATGATTCTAGACATAACAGTATTATACAGCAGATTAAAAAAATCAATGTTTTCACGAGAAAAATGAAAAGACTTAACATTAGTCAGTAAAATGTGTAATGTAGGTAACAATGACCTTCTTTCTTGTTGTAAGAGTGTGTTGCTAATGGAGATGCACACAATCATCAAGTTTAATGATTCTGGCATGAACAGTGCTTGAGATGAACCCAAGTCAATGAGGCATGAAATATGGGTCACAGTAACCTACTTTTGTGACGAGGGTGTGGTACTCAGGAAGATACATCCCCGCACCAAGTTTAATGAATCTTGGTTTAACAGCATGTATACAGGGTGCTAAAAACCTGAACTAAATGCAGAAAATGTACAACTAATGTACATGCATGCACAAAGTCAGCCCCCTCTGCCAACTTCCCAGGGGGTAGGTGCTGTGAAACCCACTCCAAACTGTTTCCTAGGAACTAGGAAGAAAGAATGGTTGACATTCGAGAGGGCACACATATGTAAATGCTTTGATCTATGCAGATAACAACACTGAGGACAATACAATAGTCAACCTCTACTTCACAGCTAAAAATTATTTCTCATTTTTCTATTCCCATATAATTTATGCATCCCTAAGAAAGCAAATTTTTCAGTAAATTATATTTCTTCTAGAATAGTTACCCAATCACATGAACATTAGGGAATATAAGCCTGCTACCTCCCAAATCCAGCCCAACTAAAAAGATGAAAATCATCTTTTCTGTCTATATCATGTAGACAAAGGGCAGTAACTCTTGCACATTACCTCCCCTTGCTGCCACCAGTTGTTGTTGCCAATTTTACCCTCAGTGATATACCAATCAGGATGCTCACATGGTGTGGTGGCTGGGAGGGTTTTAAAGTAATGTGATCGGGTAAGTATTCTCATAGAAACATAATTTACTGAAAAATTTGCTTTCTCCAAATACGTTCCCTGATCACATTAACATTAGGAGAATATGTAATAGGAGGAGGGAATGTTGAGTATCCTACCACTACCTCAGGCATCCTTCTAGAGAAGAAAGGCTGGATTCCCAATATAAACAATAATCCTCTCCTACTTGAAAGCAACACAGCTAATGGGCATGTGATCTGTGAGAACTACATCCAGTTAAGAAGATGATTATTTAATTCTTCTTACCGACAAATGTTTCCCTGGCAAATCCAGCAAAAGCTATGAGGCTGTGTTAGTTTTAAGTAGGTCTGCGGTCATCTGGGTAGCCACCACTGGACCCACCAGATTAAAAGTTTGTCTCTGTGAAGCTAAATCCCAGAGATAAAAACTTGAGAAGGTTGATTCCACATGCCAGCCAACAGCTTCTATTATGTCTCAGATCAAAACGTTACATTCGAAACGTGAGGCTCACAGCGATTGCTCTAATTTTATGAGCTGAAATCCTCATTAGGCGACTCTGACCTTTTTAGACTTCAGAGTGCGCCAAGCACACAACCCACTTCAGCAATGAAGATAGGGCTTGAGCTGAAAATCCTCTTTCCCAGCCTTCACCAGAAGGAAGTAATTTTCATGTGCCACAACCTTTCTCTGTGTTCTTCAAGTAGTGCTTGAGAGCGCAGACAGGATGTTGCATGGCCGCTTCTCTCAACATGTCTATCAAAGAGAGGGAGTGTGTGACAACTCTCTGATTGCCCACTGATGATAATCTATTCTTGGCTACAAAGCCTGATTGTGTTATGAGGACCACAAAACCATCCGATCTGAACTGAAGATAGTTCGGGTCAACTGAATGGGCTCACCCTGCATGCCTAATCTACAGCTATCAGAAAACATGTTTTGTATGATAGCAGTTTCAGTGAGGTTCTGGGTAAAGGTTTGAATTTATCTGCATTGAGACATGCCAAAACCCAGGACAGATTCCATACTGGAAACAGGGTGAAAGATTTTGGTTGATTCAATTCAAAATTGGCCAATAGATCTGATAGATCTTTATCATGAGCTATATCCCCTCTGCCATGATCCCTGAATGTGTCAGATATCATGAAGTGGTAGCCTTTGATGGTAACTGGAGCCAATTTTTTCTCCTTGTTGAGCCAGAGAACAAAATAGGCCAGTTGAGAGATCGAGGCACTCAAAGGGATGATGTTGTTGACCCAGCACCAGTCCCTGAAAACACTCCACTTTTCCCCACAAAACTTTAAAAATGGAGGGCCTACTTGCTCACAAGATTCTCTCCACAATCGAAATTTTAAATTGTTTTTTTCACAAGGCTCTCCTGACAGGAGCCAGGCCAATTGATAGAGGTACCATTCCGTATGAATGACTTGACCTTTCTTGAGAGAGAGTCAGCCAGGACAATTGAGTCTGCCAGGAATGTATCTGATTTGTACATTGATATTGAGTTGGAAGCACCAACGCAGAAACTGCCAAACCAGAATGCACAGGTCTGGTGATTTGGTGCCCCTCTGCTTGAGGAGGTAGGTCACTACCACTGAGTTGTCCAACATAATCAGGACTGTTTTCCTGCAGAGGCAGTCCTTCCAGAACTGAAAGGCGTTGATGACAGCCTTCATTTCTAGAAGGTTGATGTGGAGAGGAGTTTCTCCTGGCACCCACTTGTCACTGACTGTATCAAATCCCAGCAACAGGTGGGCTCCCTAACCATATGTAACAGCATCCATACATACTGTTGTTTCCGGTTGGGGCTTCTCCAGAGGGATTCCTGTTGTGACCCAACAGTGGTTGTGCCACTGACCCAGGAATGATCATACCTCGTTTGTGATCCTGACTTTTTGATTGAGTGGACTGGAAAAAGGGTGCCAATGAACCAGCAAGGTCATCTGTAAAAGGAGCATAAAAAGACGGACCAATGTGACCAAATCTGCTGCCGCATGGAATAATCCGGAGCAAGAACTCTCTTGCTGAAATCCAAGTCCTGTTGGAAATGGACTCTACGAGTTCAACAATCCTTGTTACACGAACCTGGGGAAGTCATACAAACATTGCGATTGGTGATAAACTCCATACCCAGATGGACAAAACACTGGGATGGATGGAGCATGGACTTTTCCTAGTTCACTAGAAAACCAAGATGATTCATAAGGGATAGGAGATCGTTTCTGCTCTTGACAAGAATAGAACTTACCATATGCATCTGGAGGATGTTGTCCAAATACGCCACTGTCGCTGTAGATGAAGTTGACCAGAACCAGGTGATGATGCAATCCATAATTTTGGTAAAGGCCCAGGAGCTGTTTAGACCAAACGGAAGAACCCAAACTGGTAAACATTCTCGTGGTACGCAAAACAAAGAAATTTCTGTAACACCGGGTGGATAGGGACGTGAAAGTATGCATCGATCAGATCAAGACTGGTTCATTCTGATGAAGAGTCATATCAATCTTGTCATCTCCATCTTGAATTTTGGCAGAAGTATGTATTGACTGAGGCAACTCAGGTCAATGATCGGCCTCAACTTGCCATTGGTCTTTTGCATAAGAAACAGCCTGGAATAAAAACCCCCGAGATTGTGGTTTTCAAACAATCTCCACCACCCATTTGTCAATTAGTGACCAAATCTCTTGCTGTAGAATTCCGTCCTTCTCCCGATCTGATGGTATGTCTGCCAGAGGGGGAGAGGAAGAAAGAGGAGGGAGTTGGATAAACAAAATCGGAAGCCCCTCTGAAATTATTTGGATCACCCACTCGTTTTATGGAAATATGGTAATCCAACGAGATTGGAAGTGCAGAAGTCTGGCACCCACCAGTGAGCTGTCTGTGGACAGTGGGGGTGGCAAATCATGTGTGGTGGTTAGGAGGTTTGGTGGAGGTGAAACCTTGTTTCTTGCTGCCTCTGTAAGATTGCCTCTTAAACCAGTTGGGCAGTTGCCACCTGGTATTAGGTTGGGATCTGAACTTATTATGCAATGTAAAAGATTCCTCTTCTTTTGGTCTCCGATTGTCCCTCTGTTGAGGCAGGGCAGGACTGGCTTTAAAAGACTGTGAAGGCTTAGCAGTGAGTTGGAGGGGCATTTCCGGAGCTGCCTGCCTCCTAATTTCTTCTATTTCGTCTCCATAGAGTAATGGCAATCCAAACAGTGGTGTCCGTAATGCCTGCGTATGATGTGGCTTGAGCAAAGTGGAATGCAAACATGTGTCACCTCGTATCAGGTCTAGATTCACACAGGCAGTCAGCGCATTTGCCATTGAATGGTGAGCTGCCCAGTTAATGACCTGAGCAATTTGGGCTGTGGACTCACAGGCATGCTTGTTGCCAGATTTTTCAGCAAGCCAGAAAATCACCAATGAGGCCAAGTCCAACATCAAAGATGTGGCAATGATATTCCTGACCAGCTTTGATGTGGCATGAAATATATTTCTGTCCACTTTGTAAAAAGCAGGGCAGACATGTTGACAGCTGCTAAATTTTTGTCTAATGACAGGAGTTCAGTGTGGAAGGAATCCAAGTGTGTTTTGTACCAGCATGATGAAAATATCGCTGGTACTTGGCTTTCTAAAGAGAAAGCCTTACAATGTCATGAATCACAGATTCTTTTGGACAGATGCTCAATGATCTCTCTGATCTTAGCTGACTGTGGAAGCAGACAGAAGGACAGAGTCTCTTCTGTTTCATCTATGTCTACCAAAGCCATGACCTTATAGTCATGCATGGCAGTAGGGGGTGGAGGGCATTCTGAAGGCAACTTCACCTGGTATATTTCTTCTACCACAGCCCTGAAAGCTGAACTCTGTCTGTTCCATGGTCGGGTCTGATTTAGGCTGCTGGTCAGGATTACTCTTACACTCACTGTGTGTAGTATCCTGGTCAGGGTATGCTTCCTTCTCTGGATAAAACATTACCGGTGGCAGAGAGGATGCAATTCTGTCATCTCTGTACAAGTCACGGTACCTTGCCTGTGGGTAAACCATTAACATAAAGTTAGCCGGATCCCTAGAACAAATTTGTTGTACCAGTACGGCAGCTGGTTCACCTGTAGAATGGTAGTACAGCTGCCGACCGTGCAGAAGGTAGTAGATGGCTCCAGTACCGGCCATGCTGTGGGCATGGTGGAACAGACAGATCTAACAGTAAGATCCCCATAACTGTAGGTATGTGTAGACATAGTCCTGGCGAGACGGATGGATCTATCAGAAAGATCCCAATAATTGTATGTAGGTGTGACCGACTCAACCGATTTACGGTCACCAGGTAGGTGATATGGATAGCCAGACAGCTGGACGGGCTGGAGAGCGAAAGACAATGATACTGTATTATGTGATGGATCCATTGGATCCATAAAAAAACATGCACCCGGATTTACAGGCCCGAAGACTATGCTCAGACATGTGGAGGGACTTATGCCCAATGGGCTGCATAAACAGGGAGGACACTCCCCCATGGTGTCAGAAATATCTATGGATGTAAGAGAGGGACCAAGGGGCGAAAAATTGCCCAGAATTAAGTAATTGCATCGTCGCTTACTGTAGCAGTTCACGCATCTGTAACTTGAATGATGGTGTAAAGTGCTGTTATGATAACAGAATCTCAGCACTTTGTTCCTCCACTTCTGCAGATGTGATAGTGGCCAATGGTTGTGTACGTCTGACTTTAGGTGGGAGGGGGACCCCAACAATGTCCCCCACTAGGCTCATAAGAGATTCTGTCTTAGGATGGATGCTCAATATGTCTGTAGTCTCATTGTAAGATTTTCCTCTTTTCCTTGTTTTTGACAGACATCCTCAATACAGTGGACCATATATCCTCAGACCATAAAGCACAAACACTGCATGGCAGCGACAATGTGCATTTGGTACATGCAAGGCACGACTCATGCGTGTCTTCATGTGCCTTGAACTTCTTACATTTTGAACACCTTGTCGTCATGTTTCACTGAAATGACAGAAACAATGACAAATGTATAAATTAACAGCACAGCATGTTAATAAGTCGCTAAAACAACACCTGTTACTAACCGAGTGTCAGTTAGTGCAAAAAACATTAATCACAACATGCATCAGTGATAGTGTTGGAGTATATGGTCCGAATAAGAAGGTCAGAGAATGTGACAAATTCATGAAAATATTGTTCAAAATAAAAAATAATGTATACCACCTGTAGTAGAATTGTAACTACACAATACAAATCCAAATTCCTGGGTGGATGGCTGAAAATCACGTAGATATTGGGATGATTTTTGGGAGGTAAATCGTACAATGTTGTCTGGTGGTGGCAAGGGGAGGTAATGGGCAAGAGTTACTGCTCTTGGTCTATAATGATCTAGACAGAAAAGATGATTTTCGCTTTTTTTGTAGGGCTGGATTTGGGAGGTAGCAGGTTTATATTCCCCTAGCATTAATGTAATCAGGGAACGTATTTGAAGGAGAAATAATCAAATAAAAAGTGCACAAAATACATGGCTGACTATGCTAACAGGTTCAAGTCCAAATTGTTAAATTATCTTACATCCAATTTTTTTAACTCTTCACTATGAAACAAAAATTATTTCCTAATAAAATGGTAATACTTTCAAAAGAAGAACTAAACTGATTAAGCATTGCTACATTAATGAGTAGGCATTTTCATCCTTTTTTCTGGCAGATTATCCAATTCAGCTGAAATGTAATACAGAGATGGTGCAGTAGTGCAACACCATAGTCATGGAATGCTAAGTCATGTTTAAAAAAAAACAATATATAAGAATGAGCAACGAAAGTATTAATTTTCAATATTATAATACATGCAATAAATGACAACAACTATGTCTATATATTAATGATGAAATAAATCAATTCTATGTAGGAAACATTTAATATCTCAGGATAACTGTCTATTGCTTACAATGTCTTCCTGAAAATGTGCCTCTAAAATGAAGAAGAAAAAAAAAGACATTAGGGTCTATACAATTCTTATAAAATTTGACATTTTATACTAAAAGATAAAATTACCTGCATAGTTTTAGACCTCAAAAGTTTCACAACTGATGTCAATACAAACTTTACCTTGACTTTGAACTGACTCTTTGAGAATGTTTGGGATCCCATACACTTGACAACCTCTAGCAGGTAAGTGAAAGGTCTCTCTGGGCTTTTTTCAATGAATCCTGGAAAAAATAGATTATTGTAAAAATTCCCTTTCATTAACTTTTTATACCCATGCTTTCAAAGAAGCATAAGGATATTATGATATAGTTCATTTCGACATACAGTTGTACGTACATGTGTAATGTCTGCTAACTACACCTACACTGTTAGAGCTAAATGGATGAAATTTGGGTCAACGATAGTCCTATGGATATACACTGTACCAACACTTCTGAAATTTTTATCTCATCCCTGAAGGTAGGGCTAGGCGGGTAGGAGTGATTTTAAATATATTTTAATTAA
This sequence comes from Margaritifera margaritifera, assembly GCA_029931535.1. Lineage (NCBI taxonomy): Eukaryota > Metazoa > Mollusca > Bivalvia > Unionida > Margaritiferidae > Margaritifera > Margaritifera margaritifera. Next base: position 2,273,408 of record JAQPZY010001481.1, read on the forward strand.
TTCCCGAGTTTGTTTGTCTCACATATCTATGAATTGGCATGTTACAATGATCCAAATGTCAACACGTCAGACTGAGCCCCTGGGTCATGCCCTACCTCCCAGTAACTGAGCCCCTGGGTCATAATATAGAGACTATTTAGATTCCCACCCTATAACCACAGTGTTTTCTCCAGTCTGTCCCCTTGCACCCTTCAGTACAATAAAATTCAAAAGGGAACATGTCAATTTTAGCACATCATCATAAATGGCACACAAAAAACTCATTATTGTTTGCAAGTTTGTGCTCTGTGCCCTGTGTATTAGGCAAGTCCACTAAGTCATCAAGATGCTTGATTTTATGACTTGGTCCATGCTGCAAGCCTCTTGATCATTAAAATTACCACATGCATTGATAGAGCTTTATGAGAGCACATCATGAAGAATTAATAACATCTTTTTATTCTACCTGACTATTTACGTTAATGAAGGTGATAATGAATAAGTGTCTTATACAAATCCATGTACTATATACCAGGGTTTATCCAAACATTTGTAGACACTGCCTATATACAAAAAAACTCCCTTTTGTTAAGCCTGCATTTTATTTAGGTAGAAAGTAAAAAACTTTAACACTGAGCTTAATCTAAAAAACTTGAAACATTAACCTTAATCAAGGGTGTGGATGGATGTAAGGACATTATGGACATGCCCACGGATGCCAAAATGATCGCTTTTTCTAGCTTCCACCATGGCAGGCTGGACAAAAAACTGTACTGTGATGAGTAACAAAAACTTTGCCATAACTCCTGTCGCCCATTTCCTAACAAATGTGTAATTTTGTGAAAATTATCTGTCTGGCTTTATAAATATAATACTTTTTTTTAGGTAACATAGTGTGAACCAGTGCAACTTAAAACAAAATGTTTCTATTTAGTATCTGTTCACTGGTTAGTATATGTATAAGTGAAATGAGGACGATACCGGCAAAACTGCAGTACTGCATTACCGGATGACACACTTGAATTGTAACTTCATTCTGCTTGAAAATAACATAATTTGATCTGATGGAAAGCATTCTAATAAAACTATAAGGGGGACATATGGATTCAACCCGTGCAAAAACATGACATCAGAATGAAAATGGCACAACTATCAACAAAGAGTTTTGAGATAACTTTGGGAAAGTGACAACTGAAACAAAGAAGATGCTTGAAAGGGTTTCAACAAAGTGTAATCTAGTATATTACAGTATCTCACTGTACAAGTGGTGGCACATGCAAATGAGGATGGCTGTCACTTGTTGATAATGAATTATTATTATGCAATGCAAAGAAAAGTCACAGGCAAAAATGACATATCGTTAGTGAAGATGAAGACAGATGAGGACCTTCACATTACAAAACATGTAAATTGTCAAGATTTGGATTCTGAATATAGAATTTTTATGGAATCCTGACCAAAGAACTAAAATGTAGTTGTAAAAATGATCTTGCGACTATATGACAGCTTGGTCTTGTAACATCATGTCATGTGACACATGATATTAAAAGCTGTGCCACGTTTCCTTACTAGACAGTGAAGAAATTAAAGAAATTAGTATGGTTAATAAACAAGATGCAATAAATGTATTAAATTTTACAGATACATGTTCAGAAATGATATGTTTAGAATATGCTGGGGTTCCATCTATGTACCTTGGTCTAGTGTTCATTTTAGGCTGCGGCATTGCATCATTGATCCTTATTTTTTCATCTTTGGTGCAAGAAAGTTCCCTCTATGGCCCCATAGTGTGCATAAAAAAGACCCCAAAAATAAAGATAAAAGATTGTTACTGTTGATTTTGGATTGAACTGAGTTCACCCCAAGCTGGCTTACTTAATAGAGTGCACTTATTACCATCGAATGATATGATGATCTATTTCACTGGATGACAGAACTATCTTACTGATTTTGACTAGCTTAAGGCACCAATCAAAAGTACATGGTTGATAATCAAAGACAGTAAATGTATAAAGATGAAATCATCAGCAAAAACAAAGCTGCATTTATTTCCAAAGAATCATACCGATTGGAAAAGAACTGAAAAGAATTGAATTTTCTTCAATAAAAAAGAAACAGATAAGGATATTTAAAACCTGTTACTTCTAAATAACCACATATTTTGTCCTAATATGTGCCATTGGGCCCCATTTTTCCATTTCCGGAGTGAACACTGTCTGTTTTATTTATACATGTAGTATCAATCCCTGAATTTAGAGACCGCAGGAAACGAAAGAATTGAAATTAATGATGATGACAGAGGAGCATGACCTCATCACCTGATACCAGTACCAGGAGTGACAATTCGGCCATCAAACAAGGAAATGGAATAATCACACTGCTAATGATCCCCCCCCCCTCAAAGGTCGACAGCAGATCTGGGTCTACACTTGCTTCTACACCAGGAAGCTACAGTAGTTCAGTTGGTAGAGCATCGAACTCATAATTCAAAGGTCATAGGTTTGATACCTGTCCAGGTCAGCCCATGTCAAGTGCCTCAGTGAGTCCTTAGAAAAGGATCTTAGCTCCCATTTCCTCAGCATGATATAACCAATAATGTTAAAAGTGCCATTCAACCCCCCACCCCCCACTGACATATTACTGGACAGAAGATCTGGGTCTGCACTTGCTTCTGCACTATCTGCAGCTGGATGAGTATTATACATGGATAAATACAGTAACTTACCTGAATTAAAGACAACTCTATCCAAGTCTAAGTTAGAATCAAATTCAAACAGATTTGGTTGCTCTCCTTTAACTCCCTTGATAGGATTCGAAATCGAGTCTTCAGGAATCATTAATGGAGGTTTCAATGATTTTGCCTCTAATTCTCGCTCAGCTTGCATCTCCACTCGACAAGCTTTGGGCATGGGAGTGCTCGTGGAAGGTGGATTCTGAAAATCATCATCTGCCTCACATTTAATGTCATCTAATTTTGAAATCTTCGATGGAGTGAAGAACTGATGCAGTGTAGTAGCACTTCTCTTCTTTGCTGGTTTAGTCTGATTCATATCTGTGTCTGATGAACTTTTAGCTGGATTAACCCCCAAATTTCCCAAGCTACTGAACATTGCATTTGAAGTTTTATTATCAAGTACAACCCTGGAGCTTAGGTAATGCACTGGAAAAGTTGCCATATTTGCTGTAGAACTATTAATTTCACTTTTTACTTCAGCTACATCTACTTTAACTGATGTCCTTGTATTCATTTCTGGATTTCCAATGGAAACGTTTTTGCCCATTGCATTTCTGGAATATGAACCTGAAGAATAGTTTAAGTCTGTATCCATTTCATTCAAATCAAAGTCGTCATCAAAGTCCAAGTCATTCTCAACTTCCTCAGTCTTACTGGAGTTACCTCCCCTTTGATAACTATTGCTACCTGCACCAGGACCACTGTTATTTCCTGTCCTTGTAGATGACCTTGAATTCACTCTATTGACATTTTCACTGAATGATGTATTTCTTGGTCCATTTATTCTGGAATTGTTTAAATTATTTTCCCTAACATTGGTAGGTTTGCTTCCCTTGTATGAATCATCAACTGTGTTAGGTGTAAAGAGACTGGTTTTAGGATGGTTCGTAATGCCTACATATGGCTGATTCATTACAGTGGGTTCCATTCTGGTTCCAACAGGTTTGATGGCTCCTCTTTCCTGTTGAGGTGGTGTTGGGTCGTCATCAAATCTCTCCATGTCAAAGTCATCCATTAGAGCATCATAGTTGAATTCATCATCCCACTACAAGTAAAAGGAGAGTTCATTTGTGGATTTTCAATTAGTATTACCTACAATAACAGTTTGTAACATTGACTAAAACACTCTGTAACAGTGAGAGGTTTTGTTAATATTTACTGATATAGTACACTAATGATATAATTCATGTACATGCACAAAATCTTGCACAATGCAATTATCCATTCTATTCTAATGGACAGTACTAATTGCCAGCTGGTTAACATTAACTGTAATAATTCATCAGATTTTAACTGAAAATTCATTATGAGCCAGAATTTGTGTCCATTTTGGAAGAACTCTACTGGCTCGCTACAAGTTATCATAATGTACCAGTTATTGTGATTCTCTGCACATGTCAACTTTGCATGCAAATTTTTTCTGGAGTGAGCATCTGCTACAAGTAGATTGTCAGTGGTCACATCTTTGCAACTATAATATAAAGTCTCCCCATCTCACCTTAAAAGTGTTAATAAACCTGGGTGGACTGACATACTTATTTGATGATGACCCACACTCTAACCTCAATGCAAAATTCGAATTAGGGAAACTAAACACAAACAGCAGACTACTAATCCATACTATTTTGTCTCCTTTGCACCAAGGATAGTGCAAATTGTGAGCTACAATAATGCAATTCAATCTTCCAGTTGATGTGTGCTCATGGCTGATATATAGTAATCCTGAAATTTATGTTTATTTTGTCATCATTTTCATGCTGCAGATTTAAATAAATAGAGGATATCTATGTTTTTTGAGTAGATACAAGGATATATTTCACTCATGAAGTGGAAACAGTTTGTATTGTCACTCATGGCTTCACCACTCGTGACAATACAAAAGGTTTCCTTTTCACAAGTGAAATATTTCCAAATATCTACTTAAAAAAACGTAGATTTTCTTTATATTAGGTATTTTTCAAGGCACAAACCGTAAATCTGCATGGATTTTTTCTCCATTCTATGTCAATGTGATTAACGGATGCATTACTACATGGTTAAAAAGAAGTTTCTAAATTTACAAGAATTTTAGGACAGTGATCTTTTACAAATGTAGCGTATACAAATAATGCTTCAAATTGTGTATTTTGTCAAACTAATGACTGTTTTCAAACGAAAATGAAGACATTGTTGTTAACACATTTCTTGCGCAGATTAATACAGTGAGCATTATTGGGGTGGGGTACTGTAGAAACATCACAGATAGGTCACATCCGACATATTTAAGAGCAAAATATTTTTAAACAAAAGATTTTAATGATTGTGAGTTTACTTGTATGGATATGGCTTCTTTATTTTGTTCATTTCTGCATTCAAACATGAATTTTTGGCCTTGGCAAGTTTGAAGTCTAGTTCAGTAATAGATACTGCACCGAAATTTCAATTGTCACTTAATTTCGGTTTACAATCAACACTCATCAATGCCCTATTTCTCCGTCATTTTCAGACATGATTATGATTCTGCTGAGAGTTTGAATTGCTACTTAAATAATTTTATTACTATATTTAACCAAGCGTTTTTCCTAAGATTGTGTCTGCTGTAGAACGTAAAAGGCACACGATACTGTATAGGTGACAGTAAATCGAATAGCAACAGTTCATATAAGTTCAGGCATTAATTATTTGCAGGATTTATGTGGAAAACTATTTTTAAAAATGTAATACTTGAAGTCTACTTTTAGTTGCTTGGAGTTCATTTATAGGCATTTTTGATGGTGCCTCCTTTTTGACTAAATAAATGTATACTAGATGGTATACAGTCTTGACATAATTCAAGATCTGTTCATCCTGATGGAACGAGAGAGAGAGAGAAATCAGAAGAAGAAACATGAAATAGGCCTAAATATGGCAATACAGATCTGAATAACATACAAAAGGGCAGATATATTTCCTAAATGGGAAAAGAAAGTAGTTTCAAAAGTGATATCGCCACTGTGGCAATAAAAATGGTATTGCCACTGTGGTGGTATCATTTTTCTCCCACTGATAAATTTCAATATCTCGTTATATAATAAAAGTTCTTTACTGAAATAGATAACAAACTCACAAATCATAATTTTCCCAAAAGCCAGAGTTAATTTTAATTCACTATTACTGGTACAGTGACTTCATTTCCAGTATGGAAAAGAAGGTCAATCTCTACTGCCAAATTTTCGTGAAGAAAGCAAACCAAGAAAGAGACTTAACAAATTGGGTTTAAACCAAACTTTTCTCCTGGTCATAAAGATATCTCTTTCCATAATATATATTGTGTGGTTTGTGATTCATCTTTAAAAGTCACCATACCGGGTAGCCAGCCAGTATATTTACTAACATATTATGTACATAGAAATGACAAAGAAAGCTATACATTAATAACAGAATACAAGGAATGGATCTTCCTTGCCAATCAGAAAGACAATAAGATGCTCAAATTTCATGTCAGTAGCAATTGGAAAATAAATAATTATATGTTGTGATTTCACCAATCCAAACTGTTATACAATATTTTTTGCCAGAATTTAAAAAAAAATTATTTCTCTTAATAGAGGTGTCTCACAATATAAAACAGTGATCAACCAATATCCTGTACTCTCTTGTCCCTTTCTTTCAAATCTAGCTACCTAACAAACTATACATGTGTAAGAAAACTTCCATTACCCTAAATACAAAATTATTAAGCTCATTTGTAAATCCCATCAACTTATCTTGGCATCTCTTTAAGACATAAATGCCTGAGAAGTTTTTGTCTAGTAAGATTATCAAGAAAATATGTGACGTATTTCATTACCTAACAAAAGATAAAGCAACACATTTAAAGAAAGCAGAACAAAAAAGTTTGAGAAAGGATTCATTCTACAAACTATTCTTCCACCTCAGCCAGCTGTATGACCTATAAAATACTGCAAAAAATGAAACCTATTAAATTTTAAATGCAGCATACCTGATCATCCAAATTTTCCCTTACTTGAACTCTTGTTTCTTTTTTCACTGGAAAACAAATTTAAAAAGGGTTCTACAAAGCATGTCTCACCTGAATAAAGAAAGTTCTGTATAATTCTATAATATTTAAAAAACAAAAACTCAACCTGTCATCACTGATGATATTAATGCTAACAGAGTAAGCAATCCCATGTCTGCCTTCCTTGTACAGAAATGACCAAACTTATCTAACTACAAATGCTAGTACAGTCCTACCTATTTATGTTGACATCCTCGGCACGAGGCAATTTTGTTGACATAAGCGAATGTCTAGATAAAATGCTGGAAGAGGGGTGCGTGGGGTGAAAAAAATAAATTTCTCTTTGACTCGCATACAACACAAGGGAAACTCATCTGTAAGGGATGACCTGTCATCAGTGAGTAGGATTTACACTTTTGAGAAAATAAACAATGGAAATTTCGAGTAAATGAAGAAAAAACCAGTGTGAAATACACCTGTATATTGACAACTTAAATTGTTGTTACCTTTGTGTAATAAAATCCATAATGCCTTAAGTACATGTATATGAAAAATCCATGAATTCAATTATAGGTCACATGTTAAAAATTCATGTATCAGTCACATCCTGTTAGAAAACACATGTATAAAAAAATTGTAGTCCTCGTTTGATCTATAATTTTTTATCCCATTGTCAACCAACACGTATGATTAAACAATTCACCATGATATTCATTTATTGTGCAAGTAGCACGTGGCTGTATAGTTGTTATTTACATGTATGCTACATGTACTTAAATTGGCCTAGATTTTGGTCTGTAATCATCTTAGTGAGGCTACCAAGGGATGAGGCTATTCATATGGAAAAATGAAAACCTGTCAACAAGTTATAAATTCTCTCTGATCGCAAAACATTCAATGCATACATGCCATTATACGACGTGTCACATGAAAAACACAATTTTGGACTCCCAAACCCCCCGACATGGTCGTGTTCAGCAATCTTAGCTAAACAAATTTCCCACATAAAACCCCCCAAAAAAACATATTCTTGACACCATGATATATGCCCGTATATATGTTATGTATAAACAGTAAACAGTCTGGCTCAGAGCTCATGTAAAACTATTCTCTGGGCAGTTTATACAGCTGTTTTAGAGGCAATTAAAAGATAAGGCAGTCAGAGATAAACAGACACCTTTCAAAGATTTGCTGAATTGGTCCACAATAGCTAGGGTGATGTGTCGTGTCAAATCCTTTGAGCACTGCTGAGAGACAGCCCATTAGGCTAATTTGTATAGGTAAAGTACACTAAATGGAACAACCCAATTTGTCTTAAGTACATCAAAGAGATGCGTGTTGAAGAACAAATGTTATCACACATCACTGACAGCAATGAATGAGAAATTTTAAGCCATCTTTCTTAAAGTTTGTGATCAGCAGCAACGTTTCTTTGAAGTCAAATTTTTACTCCATATATAAAATTCAAAACATGATTATTTCGGTAGGTTGAACAACAGCACCATTCAATCTCTAATGGAGTGTTGCACCTATTCCTAGAATCCCAAGGTCAGGGGACACTGTTTCCCTCACCATCCAGATTTGGGGGACACACAACATTTTAAAGGGACAAAGGAAAACATCCGCAAAGTAAAAGTGTAGGCATATTTGTGGACACAAATTAAAAACTTGCATTACCGTCAAACCAACTACTGAACTATTGAAAGCAGCAAAGACTGCATGTAATTAAAACTTCATTCCACTGTCCAATGGATTGTAAAGACAGTAACTTGGTGTATTTTTGTATTTACTGTCTGTGAGGTTGTGACCATGTGTGTGGTGATGTAATTTGACAATGCAAAGTCTACCATTTTTTTGTTTGTAAGTATATTAAATGCTTCAGAGAAAACAGATGGTATTTTCTTTTATTCAGATTTGAATTTCCAGTCATTTTGCTATAGACTGATTTGAAAAGATAGCTTATTCTCATTTGGATGACGTTGGTTTTGGGGGGTCATGCGCACTGACCCCCCTTGGGACCTCAAAACATACTTTCTGAGTCTCAAAACCCCCTCAACACTGTCTGGGAATATTGCAAGTATGTCAATGACATTTTCTGAAAAAAGTCTTAATTAAGCACAAGTAGAATTTGCATTTGATGCTGCCTTTGGTAGCCATCATAAGTATAAATAAAGTTACTTTTCTTCTTGCAGAAAAGGAAACTTTCATGGCACAATAAACTTGTTTCAATCACCGATAACTTTGGAAAATGCAACAATCGATAAGATTCCATTGCTTTTATTCAAGTTTGATGATGACTTCCTGTGATGCAGGGTGCATTATTTTTTATTGAAGACTGTAGCCGGCTTGCTTTGATGAAGGATGCATGCGTTAAAGCAGTTGCAGTGAAAGGCCCACTTTGGAGAACCAAACAAATGCCTGTTTCTTAATCCAATGGCAACATTAAAGCCTGGTGGCAACATCAAATAATTGTAGAGCAAAGTATGGGTTGGAACAGGCAGTTTGTCAACATATATGATCAGAAAACAAAGGATTTGTTCAAGCTGGGACCTAGGACTTCTGTTGACATATACATTTTTCTCTCGATGTTGACATAAGCATGACAAATTTGGTAGTTACAATAGACCAGGAGACTGGGACTTTGCTTTTTTGTCGACATAGGCTGTTGGTCGATATAAGTGAGTAGGACAGTATCATATTTTCACTTCGCTCTTGCAGGAATGACAAAATTTGAACAACTATAAATACTAGCTTTTAGGAATACCACATGATAAAAAAAGTTTATATGTGTTTTAAAAAAATCATTTTCAATTTAATCAGCTGTGTGTTAAAGAAAAATTGCTAATATTGTCATTTTAAAAGTGTAAGAACTTTACATAACTCTATAACTCTGGAAAAACCAGTAAGCAGTTATCACTTTTTCTGATGCTGACTAACCAGTCTTTATTTTCAGATATATACATATATCACTGCATTCACACTTTTCATTCTATATTAACTTTGCTGTTGTGCTGTTGCAAGTAAAGTAAGTTAAAACCCATTGACTTGCATGATTTTGTCCAAGTTTTCCAATGATTTTATAAAAATGTCATACATCATACCTTCTTTACTGTTCATATCCTTTTTAATAATTAAAAGCTTCATCAAGTTCTCAAAGCTGTGTCAATCACATATAGAACTGTAATATGTATGTATTATACAGCAGTAAACTCAAATCTGTATTGATTTCAGATCAACATACATGTAAACGCATACCATTTCTTCTGTTTACATTCTGTACTGAGACAGTATTTCTTGATTCCAGATGGGAGTCCAATAAACAGTCAACAGACTTCACGATAGAGCCCTGTCCCCCTCCTCTAGTGGACAAAGACTGCTTGCTAGGTTTGATTTCCCCTCCTTCAAACTCCTGTCTGTGTGTCTTTCCAGCATTTGCTGCTCCTGCCGTCCTATATAAAAATAATTTGAAAACTGAGTAAAACAAGAAATTGGAAAATTATTGAATTTTCATTTTCATTATTTTCCCATTCTGGAACATCTGCATGTTGTACATGTTGTGAAGTTTCAACAATAATTCTGTGGATTTATAAACAGCTGGCAGGTGGAAGGATCATCCTCCAATTTGTCTACGACTTGCAGTGTTTTTTGCAAATGCCTTATGAAAATATAACATGACTGCTCTTTCTTACCTCTTAACACGACTTGATGAAACTACTGAATAATGAAACAATACACAATTTTAAAGACATTTACAGGGTATACAAGTAGAATCGCTTCTAAAAAAATTTCTTTGCCTAACTGTGTCTGTGCCACATAGTGACTCCTGTCCATAGAGGTAGCCATGGAGGCTAAGTGAAACTGGTTCTTATGACCAAGTGACTCCAGTATTGTATGATTTAACTTTTGCATACAGGTGACTCCAGTATTGTATGATTTAACTTTTGCATACAGGTGACTCCAGTATTGTATGATTTTAACTTTTGTATACAGGTGACTCCAGTATTGTATGATTTAACTTTTGCATACAGGTGACTCCAGTATTGTATGATTTAACTTTTGTATACAGGTGACTCCAGTATTGTATGATTTTAACTTTTGCATACAGGTGACTCCAGTATTGTATGATTTAACTTTTGCATACAGGTGACTCCAGTATTGTATGATTTAACTTTTGTATACAGGTGACTCCAGTATTGTATGATTTATATTTTGCATACAGGTGACTCCAGTATTGTATGATTTAACTTTTGAATACAGATGACTCCTACATGGCTATTCATACTTTTGTGCTCATGACACAACAGTTCTGCTATGCTGGTAGGCAAAAGGATTTGTCAAAATTAAGATTTCAATTTATACCAGAATTTTCAACTAGATGACTAAGACAATATTTTTATCAGTTAAAGCATGCATTTAATTTACTTTTATTTGAAAATGAAAGTGTAATCATCTCTATATTTAAGAGTATTTCCAAGGTCTATTCTAGAATTGAAGATTTGGGGGGGGGGGAGAGAGGCATCCCTCCATTTGAAAAAAGGTGGAATTTTTTTAATATGGGATGGATTTAATGAAGAAATAAAGGTTTGACTTGAAAACATAGTGCATGATTTTCGTGCACTCGGTTGATTTTTTGGTGTGATTTTTAGAAATTAGCATGACTAAAGCAAACTGCTTCTGCAGGTTTGACAATATACTCCAAGTTGTGTACATCTCAAACACGGTGCATCCTTTCATTGGGAAATGATGTTAGACACAGATGTGTAAAATTCGTTCATGGACTGGACTTACAAAAAAATACTGGAAAATTCCTATGTATTGCATGCTTCCACAGATGGCACAAAAAAATACTGGAAAATTCCTATGAATTACAAGCATTCACAGATGACACAAAAAAACACTGGAAATTCCTATTGTTACGGAATTATGTATATGGAATCTATAATGTGCTTAAACCTCTGGCCTATGACTCTACTTTAAAATTGTGTCAAATAGTGAGTCGTATTTAAGCTGGGTTTAGTTGTACTATTAATCAAAATAACAACATGTTTACTGACCTTTTGTTCAAAGTCATAGTTGTTTACTGTATCTGGGGTGCATTTTCATTCATAGATGCATTTAGTATTGCATTCTGGGTCATAATATGACACGTTTCCTGTTATGAAATGTGCCATTTGCACGTTGCATAAAAGACCTAGAAATACAAATTAATTCCATTCCAATTTAGATCTTGAGTTGAAAAGAACTGTTATTTTATGATCATCTTTTTGGAATCATCAGATTGTTTGAAATAATAGCTGAGCTGGAATCCTGCAATGATGTAATGCCATGCTGTATAGATGATTTGAAAGGAATTATTTATTGGACCATTCAACAGAGCTACCTGGATCATATTATCGTTGGAACATCATGACAGTCCAGACTCATTCATTCGGAACATTCGTTCATTACGAAGACACATTCATTCGGAACATTCGTTCATTACGAAGATTCATTTGGAACATTTTATAGTTTCTATATATACAGGACTTGTGATTAGGACACTAATAATTGTTGGATTATTTGGATTTTAATACACGAAACTGTAAGTGTATTTTGATTTTCACATTAATTATTTAAAATAAATTGTTTGTTGATTTTTACAAACATTGTTGGTTTCACTTTCTTTTTGTTATGTTTGTTCGAGCCATAGGGTCATAACACTATGTATTGCATGCTTTCACAGATGGAACAAAAAATATACTTGCTATAAAAAATTACAATGAGCTCTCTGGAACATAATTTGGAATTGTGCACAAATTCATGTAAGATATTGATTACAAGAAGCTTCCTAATTTTATATATTTTTGCTTAGCTTTTAAAAATATTTTAAGATATTAAAAGAGGAAGAGCAGATTTCAAGAATTTCAGTCTTTCCAGCAAGCATTTGTAAAAAAAAGTAGAGATAAAGTTGGGCTACTGGTTTTTTGAAGAAAAAAAAAGTAGGGGAAAATATGGATATTTTTTTTACAAAAAAACTGTGTCAAATTTATGTAAATTACTGAAACAATAAAATCTTTACTTTATTAATCTTTGTAAACTTGAAAAATAGCATGCTCTTACTCACATACTAGCTGCCTCTTTAGTCCAGGTTGCCTGTATGTTCATAAGCTGTGTGTGCCCATTTTGGTCATAACACCATGCATTTTGGCCACATGACTTTAAATGAGCACAGCAGAATATACTTTGTAATTTATTGTAACTGATAGGATTACCTATATTTACATTATTATAATTACAAATAGGTAAAAATATTTAATCAACTGCCAATAGAACAAGCAAATTTTTTTTTTTTAGTTTCCAAAATTTAACTAAAAAGAGTCCAAAAGAGTTATATTCAGTTCTGAATTGTCCCCTTAAACATATAGTTGTAAAGTTGCGGTTACTAAACGGTAATATAAGTGACCCCTACGGTTTGAATAGATGACCACTATGGTGTGAAGACATCTGTGCACATTTACTGGGGTTGTTTCAAAAAATCTTTAAGTTATTGACTTGTCAATTTTTTGTAGTTTAAGAAAAAAAAAAAAATTGCTTGTTCTAGTGGCAGTTGATTAAATATTTGTACCTATTCATAATTACAATAATATAATCTAGGTACTCCTATCAGTTTTAATTAATTACAATACAGTTTCTGCTGTGCTCATCTGAAGTCATATGGCCCAAATACATGGTGCAATCACAAAAATGAGCATACAAACCTTAAACAACCTGATGCACATCACAGAAACCATACCTGAATTCACTCTGCTATGGCCATTCATGCAGTGTGTAATTGATTTTCAACATAAAATTGAAAAAAAGCAGGGAGAGTAGGGCCATTTTGGAAAAGTAGGGAAAATAGGGAGTCTGACAAAAAAGTAGGAAGAAGTAGGAAAAGTAGGAAAAACTAGGGATGATGGAAGGACTGAAGTTCAAACCATATACCCAATTTTTGAAAAACAAGTGTTATTTCTACTTTTAAAAAGTCAGTTCAAACATTATTTAAGAAGTCAATTCAGAGATTATTTTGGAATAAAAATGTAAGATTATTTGGCAGAATACTGAAGATGGATTAAAGTCAAAGTACAGCTTTGGGTTTTTCTTAGAGCAGTGAATGTTGTTTTATTGTACATGTATTGCTTGGGCATTGTACAAATGAAGAATGCTGTGATTGCCAAATTTTTTCAATGTTCCTTCTAGCCAATCTCCAAACTTTTGCATAACTCTCACATGTTGACCTTATATTGCTGTGTCAAATGTTACCTTTGTTGAATATGTCCCATGTAACACTTACATGGCCTGTTCTAGAGTACTGACAGGTGTGTTGGCCTCTATCTGAGTGTCAACCTCCCCTCCCAGCACCCTGATATTGTATTCTCTCAGCATGAGCACTCCATGTCGACACAGCACATCTCCCTCAACAATTACCTATAATTCAACAGTATGTATAAAATGCAATTTTTTCTATAATGGACAGTACAGGAATAGGGCAATTCTCTCCTTTATAAACAAGTGTCTTATCTGATGAGGTCTCTCATTTGCACTCTGAAAATATACCTGTACTTTCACCCATACACTGTTGTCCATGACAATAACCCATAACTTTTAACATCAAGATTGACTGGCATAAAGACATTTTCTGTAGAATGAATCAAGTAAAGTTTCAAAAACAAAAACTATGTTGCAACAAATGTATGATAAAAAAATATGTCTAATGAGTAGGTTCTAAGTCTATTTTTGTGACAATTTTAATGGGCATTTAGGACAAATGAAGTGTCCTTAGTTAGACAGGACATCCTTTAGATAACAGAACAGTATTTAAAGATTTATTTGAGATTCACAAAAATGTCATTTATGCAAAGGTGTAATTTATATAGCAATATTCTTGAAAGAATCACAACAACTTTGAACTGCAATGAACCACTATCACAAATATCCCCCCTCCCCACTTTTCAGTGCATTCCCCCCCTTTCCCCTCACCCTAAACTCTCTGTCCCCACCATCCCAGAAAGTAATCCAGGGGTCTTAATGCAAAATCCATCACATACATAATGTGTCTTCCTGCTATGGCTACATTATATCAAGTTTAGTCAGAAATTCAAAATGACATTGTAATTTAAATTTTTTTTCATATTTGACCTCTGACACCCTCGCAAGAAACCCAGGAACAATATAATAGCAAAGTTTCATGAATTTCCACCAAGTGGTTTAGGAGATGTGGTAATGGACAAATAGATGGAAAGACAGACAAATGGAACAACAAACAGAGTGTAACACAATACCCTGATGCTTTTCAAACAAGTGTGAAGATAAAGAGTTATTCACATGCAACACCTAAGCTTCACAGGCCTTACTACAGCTCACAGGCCAAACTACAGCTCTAACTCAAAAAGTGAAAGCTGGATATTCTTAAGGTGTTCTAATTTGAATATGCAGTACAATACCTTTCTACTATTCCGATCTGCACAAGTGTTTAGCTGAGTGAACACTATAACATCAAAACTGTTGAGGGCAGAAAGCATACAGACAGTACCAATACATATAAATAAGCAGATATAGTGAACAAGAATTTTGGCAAATGTTTTATCCCCCTAAACTGTGTGATGAACTGCCCCCACTGTTTGCAACATTTTGAAACTTTAACATAATTTTTTAATGCTAATGATACTGATGCAGCTATCATTGCCAATGCTGTCATTGTTTCTGGAAAATTAATAGCTATATGTTTCACCTTCTGCTGAATGCAGGATGTAAAATTAAATCTTCTACAATACATAAAGGTCTTTGTCAGGCTGATGCTGGATGAAGTACAACAAAGCAAGCCCATCCAAACCGTATAAATTAAAGACTTTGATGAAACTGATGCCAATACTCAACATTATTATACATACTCTGATTGTGTCCCATAGATTTAACATAGAAGATAACTGAACAGTATTTTCCCATATACATTGTTGGCAAGTGGAATATGTCATCAAAAAGGATGCACAATATGAAATTATAACATCATCCAACTCTACATTATGACATAATCCAACTCTACATTATGACATCATTTATCTTGCCAGATATATTCATTTGTGTCATGAATCAAATTATTATTGAAAATGAGTACAGATTAAGAAGAGCATATTTAGTTAAATATATGTATTTTTCTTTATAATAATGTTTCGATATATGATAACTGCTGCTGAATATAAATATGAGTATACAATAAAAAGTTTATTACATTTACATTGTCTGATATATTGTCTGATATATGGGGTGGACTCACTGTTTTGGTGTAGCAGGCTTGCTGTCAGTGCCAAAAAAAACTCATCCACCTCAGATATGAGACAGTTCACATACAAAAACCTATAAGTATCACACAATCTGTTCCAAAGACTAGATTTTATCATAACCAAACCTTTGTTCCTGGCCTGATATCTCCACTCAGCTGCTTCAGAGGCTGATATTCCATTCCCTGCACAGTCTGTGAGCCATCTGTCAACATTAGCTTCAACATCTGGCTTGGCTTTGGTTCCCACTATGAGAAAATAATTTAATGTTTTCAACAGGTAAAGGAACGCTTTAGCGATATATATTTCTTAGTCTCTTTTTTGTGTTTCATACTTTTTTTCTAGAGCGTATACTTGACTACATAAAAGATTAGAAAATGCCAAATGACATTCATTACTATAAGACATTTTTTTTTTAAAGCAAAAAATGTGTTCCCCACCACCACCACAACCACCATGACAATTATTATCATTCTGTGACATTGGTACTTTACAGAAGGAAAGGAAAAATCTAGCAAGATGAATAAAATGGAATTTGGTTAGGTAGAAAGTCCCTGAGCTTCAAGGTCCAGATTTTAGTCTTTCTCTTATACAATAAAAAGTTCTGTAAATTTAAGTAGCATACAGAAAACTTTATCTTTGCAAATATTTGTGTAAGTCTGACATTTATCCAAAAGAGGGAACAAGAGGTTGAAATCTTAGACCAACAAGCAAAAAAATAAGTAGATTTGTGTTTGTAAAACACTGCATAAGTCCAAGTCCAAAAAGTTTACAAATCTTTAAACAATGGAATAACTACTAAAATGGTCTAGAAATCTAATTAGGCCATCTACTGTACATATTAATACAAATAAGCCTACCAAATTTAATCATTTATTTCAAGTCCAAAAAGTTCAAATCTGTAAAAAAGAGAAATAAATGCAATAATAGCCTGAGAATCTAGTCAGATCATATTACAAACATGCATACCAAATTTTATTTAAGTAATTTTTTCTAACATGTGCTAACAAGGTTTTTTCCCAAAAAAGTGAAAATAAAATGTGTATAAATTTGAAATGTAAGACTACAGCAACTAGAACCTAATGAGGTCTCTGAACCCACTCAAGGTATGTAAATAACAAATTTGGTATCATTTGGCTCAATTTTTTTTAGCTATCTTGCTTACAATAAAGTGTGACAGATGGATTGACAGACGATGTGCACATGGTTGCTGGCTGGTTATTTTTTAATGGCATGCTGAGAAAATGGTAGTTAAGTGCCTTCCAAAAGGACAAACCGAGCAAGCCGTCCTAACATCAGCATCAAGATTTAAGCTTCATAAATGAAATCGATGAAGTAAAAAGGGTAACAATTCATAATCTAATTACTGGCTTTTGTGTTGGTTCATCGGCCGAGACTAGAGAATTTGTATTGAATGTTCCTTTCACATCCTGAAGCTGGGAATAGAAAGACTTGCTGACATCCACGATGGAATCAATCTAAAACAATGAATGAGATACACCTGTACAAGAAAATGAATGAAGAAATGATGTTAAAAAAATGATCAAATTGACAGGCTGACAAATAATAATCAGTTTTTCAAAGTTAACAGAAAAGTGCTTGATCATTTTCAAATTTGCCCACATATTGACATAATTTTCTACTATTCCCTTTCCAAACAATTTCTTGCTGGAGTGATGAAAGATTGCGAGTAAAACTTTTTTCTCTGCATGAAACATAACTGCAACAAATACCATTTTTTCCAATGTGAATATTCATTCTGCTATTAGGTCTTTATTCTTTTATTTGTTTTTGTCTACATTGGTAATTATTGCAAAGACACTCCCTACCCACCCACACCCCGACAAAACTGCACTGTAAACACTGTAGAATCAGTCATAAAATCTAATTTAAATAAGTTTCTTTGTAGGGGGTAAAACTAATTTTAATTTTGTAATACATACCTCCTACTACTGCATTGCATTGCTTTTCCGGAATGTTAAGTCCCCAGTCCATACTAAAAATTCCCTCCCTCCTACAGTTAATAATTGGAGGCCCAGAATTGAAAAAAAAACAGGATTCCAGTCTCATTCCTTAGTCATAGCCAACATACGGAATATCTTCCTCATGTGACTTGGACAGGGACCACAGGGCATCAGAGCAGGGAGGGAGGAGGGAATCATTGCAATAGCAGGTAAGTATTGCACAATTAAAATTAGTTTTACCCACCATCCCAAAAAACCAGCGTTTTATTAGCAGTAATACAATACCTACTACTATTGTTTTGCTGAATTTACCAGTTAGGAGGGAGACGGATGGCTCTCGAAAACATAAACTGGTATAAGAAAAATTCACTTACCCTTACTGTAGGAGTGTTCCTACTGAAGGCTAATAGATGGCTTGGCCACATGTTGCATTATCACAATTGGACCCAATGACTAAATGCCTTTGCTCTGGTGTGCCAAACACGAAAGGTACAAGGATGAAAAGGTAGGGTGAGATTACCAGTAGGCAGCTCACATGACATCATCCAAATAGGAGTGATTCAAGTAGGACCAAGATGCAACAACCCTAACCTGATGGGCTTTAATTCTCATGAAAGAAAGGTCCTTCTCAGTGAGAGACTGTTAAGCTTTTTTGACAGTGAGGACATTCCACCTGGCAATGGTGGCTGCCAAAATATCAGAGTAACCCTTGAGAGGGAGAAAGAGATGATTCTGAACATTATGAGATGATTCTGAACTTTCCTTCTCCTTTTAGATGAAGCCAAATAAGACCTTAAAGCCCTAACTGGGCAAAGGAGCCTGTTTAGATCATCCCAAGCAGATACGACTGAAACTGGGAATCTCAACAGGAACAGGGGCTACTGAAGGTAGCCGATTCTTAGCCAGAAACCTTGGTTGGCAAAGAATAGAAAATGAATCATAGTTAACATTGAACCATAAACAACCCTTTTCCACAGACAAGGCATAGAATTTACCTTTTTTCCTCACTTATGCTAAGGACAGCATGAAAACTGTCTTAAGTGTAAGGTTCTCAAAGGAAGCTTCACTCAAAGGTTCATAAGTGGATTTTGATAATGCCCAAAGAACACATAAAAGGTTCCATCTTGGCATTAATGAACATGATACCAGTCTCGAGCTCAAAATATGTGATGAAATCATAAAGATTAGGATCCGAACCAACGGCGGAACACCTAGGGAACTTAAATCTAAGAAATGGGTGCCCTATTGCCCTTAATGGTAGATACAGAACATTCTCTTTCCTCAAAAAGGAAGAGAAGAATGTCTGCAACTGCAGTTAACGAGGGGCAGCTAGGATCAATGCATTTCCTACTGCACCAATTACAGAAGATTCTCCACTTTGCATAATAAACTTCAGAAGTGGATTGACTCCTTGGCTGGTTAATCAGTTGGCACCCTTGCTCGAAAACTTGTCTTGGCGCATTGATCCTTTCAGATGAGCCAAGTGTGAAGGTGGAGAATCTGAGGACTGTTGTGCTTGAGGGATTCATTGTGCTGCGACATCAAGTCCCCCCTTGAAGGTAATCTCCTAGGCTCATCTATCAACAGGTCAAGTAGTTCATTAAATCACAACTGTTGTGGCCACAGTGGGGCTATCAGGATGAGTGGTGACACGGAGACACTGACTTGGTGGAGAACCTGTGGAATTATTTTGAAGGGTGCGAAGACCTAAGCTTACAGATGATCCCATTTCAGACTGTGGGTGTCCACTGCCCAGGTCCTCTGATCTGGTACTGGAGAGACATAAAGCGGGAGTTTGTTGTTAAATCTCATAGCAAACAAGTCCACTACTGGCCTTACCCACAGAAAGGAGTAGGGTTTGGGACTAGGAATTGGGACTCCGGTCAGGAACCAATCTGGATCTAGCCACCAAGTCAGGCGGTGATGAAATTGGAATCTGAACCCAATAGCGGGTCCTTGTGCAGTTTCCAGTTTGCCAGAAAGCAAAGTTTTTTTAGCATATTATGTTTCTCCAATAATACTTACCCATCACATTATCATTAGGATTACTCTCTGCTACCTCTGAATCCAGCCCTCCCTAAAAGACAAAAAAAATAAAATCTCTTCATCTATATAACATACAGACAAATGGAAGCAACTATTAAAGGTTAACTTCTCTTTATTTCCACTAGGTGGCCACTGGTACCCCTGATGTAACCGTTGCAATGAAGAGTGAGAGGGAATTTCAGTAATGTGATTGGGCAAGTATTATTGGAGAAACATAATTTACTAAAAAACTTTGCTTTCTCTGTCAAATACATTACCCAATCACATTAATATTAGGAGAAAATAGGTAAGAGGAAGAGGAAATGCTGAGTATGCAACCTCTACCTGTGCCAACCTGTACGAGCATGATTGCTCTACTGATAGGATAACTTCTCCTAACATTAGTTTAGCACAACCAAAGACAATGTGTTTATACATATGCGATGAAGATTCCTGTGGGATCCCGCACCTGATTATTGTCTTACTTTCAAAAGTTTCCTGGGCAAATACAGCAAAAGTGGCAATGTCAACCCTGGGTCTGAGGATGTGCTTTTCTGGTAACTGTCTGGGCAGCTGCCAGCAGCCCAACAAGATTCAGCTCTCTCCTTTGTGAGGCAATGTCATGCAAATAGAAGCTAGAGAAAGTAGACAGGGCATGCCAGCCAACTGGCTAATATGTCTCAAATTGAGACATTACGTTTGAAGGCCACGCTCATGGAAATTGCTCGTATTTCGTGAGCTGAAATCTTTATTAGTCATACCTGATCCTGTGAGAATTCAGAATATGCTGATTTAATAACTCCCTTTAGGCAAGAGGCCAGCACTTTTGGGGTTATGTCTTGCTTTCCTGCCTTAAGCAGTAGGAATAGTCTTTTACAGCTGCTCCAGATATTCAACTCAAATAACATCTTAGGGCACTTATGTGATCCTGCAGCTTCACTTCTCTCATTGGGTCAATTGAGGAGAGAGAATAGTTATTTGTTCATTGCCTAGTGACGGCAAGCTGTTCTTGGGGATGAAATCAGGTTGCGACATTAGAATGACTGAACCGTTGAAAAGAAACTGCGTGTAGTTCAGATCTATGGACAGCTCATGTAGCTCACTCACCCTGCATGCTGAAGCTAGCACTATTAGGAAGCAAGTCTTGTATGATAGCTGCTTCAATGAGGTGGAAAGTCAGGGGCTCTAACTTAGATGAGTTAATACATGTCATGACCCAGTTATGGTTCCATTTTGGGAACAATGTGAGCGAGCATGGTTTGTATAAGTCAAAATTGGACAGCAAATCGGAAAGGTCCTTGTTACAGCCAATATCATCTCTTCCATGATGTCTGAATGTGTCTGAGATCATGGAATGGTATCCCTTGATTATAATAGGGGTTAACTTCTTGTCCCCAATGCAAAACAGAATGACGTTTGCCAGTTGGGGAATCAAGACTAAGAGTGGTGTGATGTCATTAATATGACACAAGTCACTGAAAACTTGCCATTTCTCCTCGTATGCTTTCAAAGTGGGGGCCCTTCAAGCTGTTGTAATCCTCTCCACAAGTGAAGCACCAAACTCTTTTTCTTGCAGGGCATCCCTGACAAGAGCCAGGCATGAAAGAGGAGTTCTCCGGACATGGATGGAATAGTGTCAATCTCGGCTGCTTGAGCAGCGTGAGAGTCACAATGATTTTTCTGGATACGTCTGTTGCTAGATCAAGCAGATCTATTCTGTAGTCTGTGCCCCTCATTTTCTGAATTATCTTCGGCATCAGAACTGATGTAGGGAAGGTGTGTGCCCACATTCCCTCCCAGCTGATTGAAAGGGCATCAACAGCAGACGCTTCAGGGTCTAGATATGGGTAGATGAAGGTGGGCAGTTTGTCATTCCACCTTGTCGCAAACAGGGCCCCACATGGCTCAGACACAATGGAAGATTGACAGATTGAGAGACCACTCCATATGAAGCTGTTGGTCTCTCCTTGATAATGAATCAGCCAGGGCATTGAGCCTGCCCTGTATGTGTTGAACTTGAATATTTATCTGATACTGAGAACACAGATGAAGGTATTCCGTCACTATGAGGCAAAGGTATGGTGAATTTGTCCCCCCTTGTTTGAAAGGTACATCGCTATGAACGAACTGTCTGACATAACCAGGACAGTCTTTCTTTGGATGCATTCTACCCAAGCATGATAGGCATTGAGAATGGCCTTCATTTCCAAGAGCTTATTCTTGCAGCATCCACTTGCCACTGACGTCAAAGAGTCCGGTAGCAAGAGTGCTATCCAACCTGAAAAACTGGCATTGAACTGAATGTTATTTCTGTTTGTGGGATTTCTCAAGGTAGTCCTGACACCAGCTACTCCCTGTCTCGCCACTGGAGAAGGGAGTGTTTGATCTTGATCCAGATTGTAATATGGTGATCTAAATGAGATTGATGCCATTGTGCCATCTTTAGAGGGTGCATGTAAAAGTGGTCGAGATGTAACAGATCCAACACAGCATTGAAGAGACCAAGGAGGTGATGAAACCCCATCTCCGAAATAAACGTATTGGTCGATGCCTTCTCCAATGCATGAATGATACTTTTGATGCATTTGTGAGGAAGACGCACCAAGTTGATGTGTATTATGAATTCCATACCTAGATGGAAAAAATGTTGACAAGGGATAAGATACAACTTCTCTACACTGATTATCCACTCTAAACTGTGACTGAGGGAAAGAAGGCCGTTCATGTCATGAATCAAAACCAAATCAACCAAACGTATTTGCAGTATGTCATCAAGGTATGCCACCGTCACTGTGGAGAAGAACATCGTGAATAGGGATATGATGCAGTCCAATGTCTTGGTAAAGGCCCAAGGGCTAAGATTGAGGCTGAATGGAAGGGTGCGGAATTGGTAAACTACCCCATGGTATGCGAAGCTAAGGTATTTGCATAATGCTGTATGAATCGGTATACTGAAGTATGCATAGGAAAGACCGAGAATGATAACATATTTGTCGCATCGTACTGAAAGTCAGATGGAGCTTGCCTTCTCCATTTTGAATTTCAGGGCAGAAATAAATTGATTGAGCATGCTTAAGTCTATCACAGATCTCAATTTGTCATTGGATTTCATAACCAGAAAGATCCTGGAGTAGAAACCCTGGGTATGCAGTATTCAGACTATCTCCACTGCCTATTTCATGAGAAAAAGCTCTTTTCTTTCTGTAGAATGTCCACCTTCATGGAATCGCTTGGGAGATCCATCATGAAGGGGGATGAAGAAAAGTGGAGGGGACCAGATGAATGAGATCTGAAGACCCTCCAAAACAACTTGGATCACCCAATTTTTTCCGGGAATTGATTGATCCAAGTCTAGCGAAAAAGAAGGAGTCTGGCATAAACAGGTGGGTAACCAGTCGGCGGGAGGAACGGCAAGTCATTGTCAGTTGGTGGGAGGCCTGCCAATGCTGAGAACCACCCCTGCAATCTTTCTGGTGTTGCCTGTCCCTTCTCTGATACATTCCCTGAGAGGGTCATACAGAGATAGAGGCTTGTACTGATAACTGAAGATGCAACTCTTGTGCCACTTGCTTTCTAACCTCCTCAATTTGACCCCCAAACAGAAGGGGAAAACCAACATGGAGGGAGCACATGGTCACTGCCTGATGTGGTTTCTGAGAAGAAGAATGCTGGAATGCATCACTCATAATCAAATCCATATTACAAGATGCTGTAAGAGTATTTGCCATTGTGTGGTGAGCCACCATATTGACTACCTTGGCAATATAGCCTACTGAATCCCAGGCATAGTCACTTCCAGCCTTTTCGGCAAGAAGAAGGATTGCCATAAACACCAATGTCAAGTAGGGAGGAAGTCAACACAAAATTCCTGATTAACTCTGACATGGCATTGAACATTTGTTTGTCTACCTGTTATGTATGATGTTTATATAATATTATAAATATTTTAGGAAATTATAAATGTTTCTTCACTTTAATATTTGCTTAAATCTTTTTGTTTATCAGGAAAAACATGTTTAACTAGTGTCCTTGAATTAGGTTGTTTTGATCAATATGTTTTCTCAATTTGAAGGTCAAGGTTGAAATTTTGTTTACAAGTAAAATTCCATTAAGATGACACACATTCTAGAACATTCTGTCATGTGACCAATCTTTATATATATCATGTTCCAAAATTCTAAGAGAGGAATTATTTTAAATATTCATTGGATTATAACAGTGCTCATAAACTTTTTGGATTTTGGATTTTTAATTGATGATTTTGGAATTTAAGTGAACTTATTCAGATATTTTG
Organism: Margaritifera margaritifera; assembly: GCA_029931535.1. Taxonomy (NCBI): domain Eukaryota; kingdom Metazoa; phylum Mollusca; class Bivalvia; order Unionida; family Margaritiferidae; genus Margaritifera; species Margaritifera margaritifera. The sequence goes on from JAQPZY010001481.1 coordinate 2,297,679, forward strand.
GAATACTTCATTTTGACATCAGCACATCAAGTTTACTAGTACATCAGGACTTTGGACACCATTAGCACATCATAACATTCAAGGACACAGCCGTGAATTCGGAACATTCTATATTTAGGACTTGTGATTAGAACAATCATTCTTATTGGATTATTAGGATTTCAAAACACATTACTGTAAGTGACTTTTTGATTTTTTCATTTTAATTATCTAGTAATAAATTGCTTGTTGATTTTTACTTGATTTGTTGGTTTCACTTTCTTTCTGTTACATTTTTCTTAGACCATAGAGTCGTAACAGAAATTGGGGGTTCGTCCGGGATTGAATTTCTTTAAAGCATATTAGAGATATTAAATTTATCTTTGAAATTCATATTGATTTTGTCTCTGAATTTTTTTTGTCTTTGGCAAAGATTTTTAAATAGAGAAATTTTTTTGTGTGAAACCAACAAGCATTTACAATGGCATCTAATGTTCAGAATTTCATTTCAAAACCTACCCAGGAGGGGTTAGAGTGCATGAGAAAGGATGAGTTGCTCGAGCTTGCCAGAAAATACAGTCTATCTGAGGCAAAAGTATCATTGACAAAACAGGAGATAAAGATTATTTTGATTCAGTATTTAGTAGGAAAGGGAATTTTTGATAGCAGTGCTTTAAGTTTGAAGAGAAAGCCTGTATCTGGTTCTGACAGGAAATTAAGGGAATTAGAGTTAAAGAACCAGATGGATTTAGAATTGGCAAAGCTTCAGATTCAGAGAGAGAGAGAAAAAGAAGAGAGGCAGATGGAGAGAGAAAAAGAAGAGAGGCAGATGGAGAGAGAGAAAGAAGAGAGGCAGATACAGATGGAGAGAGAAAAAGAAGAGAGGCAGATGGAGAGAGAGAAAGAAGAGAGGCAAATGCAGATGGAGAGAGAGAGAGAGAGAAAGAAGATAGACAAATACATATGCAGATGCAGATGCAAAGAGAAGAAAGGGAAATGCAATTTAAGTTAAGAGAATTAGAACTGGCAAACAGAGCACACTCCACTCCTTTAAACACAAGTCCAGGTTTTGATGTTACTAGATATATTAGGTTAGTACCCCCTTTTCAGGAAAAAGAAGTAGATAAATACTTTCTTCATTTCGAGAAAATAGCTGAAAACTTGAAATGGCCCAGAGAGCATTGGACTTTGTTATTACAAAGTGTACTTATTGGCAAAGCTCGTGAAGTCTACATTTCACTGTCAGTACAACAAAGCACTGATTATGATGTGGTTAAGGAGTACATCTTGAAAGCTTATGAGTTGGTACCAGAGGCATATCGACAAAGGTTTAGGAATTGTAGAAAAGAAACTGGACAAACTCATGTCGAATTTGCAAGGGATAAAGAACAACTAGGTGGTGCTCAGCCAAGAAAGTTGATCAAGCTTATGATAACCTCCGACAGCTCGTATTAATTGAAGAGTTCAAGAGGTGCATCCATAGTGATGTTAAAACCGATCTTGACGAGCAGAATGTGGAAACTTTGGAAAATGCTGCTCGTATGGCTGATGATTATTCCTTGACTCACAAAATTTCATTTGGTAATAAATCGTCCTCTCAGCAGTTTTCTGGTAAAAAACCATTTCAATCTCATTCGAGTACTTCCAAATTTCACAACAGCACAACTGTTAGGAATCAAACATCTGATAAGACTGATCAGAAATCCTTATCTCTTCCTACGTGCACTTATTGTAAAAAGAAAGGGCACGTTATTTCTGATTGCTTCAAGTTGAAAAATAAGCAACAGAGTAAAGACAGAGCTTTTCCAAATGCTCTTATTTCTACGAGGTCAAGGTCACGGTCTTGTATTGAAAGCAATACATTTGTTGGGTCAAACAAACCCCAGTCTGATTCTATTTTGGAGGCTTATGAACAATTCATGTCAGAAGGTTCTATATCACTTATTGGTGATTCTGCCAAACCTATCCCAATTAAAATATTAAGGGACACTGGAGCTTCTCAGAGACTTTTATTATCAGGTACTTTGCCTTTGTCTGAGGAGTCTTCTTCAAGTGAAAGTGTTCTTGTTCAGGGAGTAGAGTGCGGCTTTGTAAATGTTCCTCTTCATTGTGTAAATTTGGCATCAGACTTAGTTTCTGGACCTGTGACTGTTGGGGCAGTGACTTCTTTACCCATAGAGGGTGTTCATTTATTACTAGGCAATGACCTAGCTGGAGATAAGGTTGTGGTTAATCCACTTGTAACTGACAAGCCTTGTTTAGATCAGAAAGTTGATCCTGTCGAAACTGAAATCCCTGATTTGTACCCTGCTTGTGCAGTTACTAGAGCTATGGCAAAAAGAGCTCTTGAGATTGATGTTGATCAGGATATTATTCCTTTAGCTGACACATGTATTGGTCAGTCTTTTGATGAGGTCACTTTTTCCTCAGGTATTGATCAATCAAACGGTATTGATCACAGTGATCCTCTTTTGGCAACTCATTCTCTTTGTTCTAATCAGGATGACAAACGACAATCACTTGTCGTTGAACAGGAGCAAGATCCCGAGATATCTTGTTTGTTTCAGAGGGCTATTAGTGAAACTGAAGCCACACAAGTTCCAGTGTGTTACTTTGTGAAAAATGGGGTCCTTATGAGGAAATGGAGACCACCTGATGTACCCGCTGGTGACGAGTGGTCAGTGAGCTATCAAATTGTTGTTCCTAAGTCATATAGACAGGAAATTCTTAATTTAGCCCATGAAACTCCTTTGGCTGGTCATTTAGGAGTCCGTAAGACTTATCACAAGATCTTGAATCATTTTTATTGGCCGAAACTCAAAAGTGATGTTTCTAAATACTGCAGATCTTGTCACACTTGTCAAATGGTAGGAAAACCCAATCAGAAGATACCTAAGGCTCATCTGCAACCTATTCCTGCATTTGATGAACCATTTAGTAGAATAATAGTAGACTGTGTTGGTCCTTTACCTAAAACCAAGTCAGGCAACCAATACTTGTTGACCATCATGTGTACATCTACAAGATTTCCAGAAGCAATTCCTCTGAGAAATATAAAAACCAAAACTATTGTGAAAGCTTTGGTGAAGTTTTTTACACTTGTTGGCCTTCCCAAATCTGTCCAGTCAGATCAAGGGTCAAATTTTATGTCTGGAATTTTCCAACAAGTTATGCATGAATTAGGCATCCAACAGTTTAAATCTTCTGCCTATCACCCTGAAAGTCAAGGTGCTTTGGAAAGATTTCATCAAACTTTGAAGAATATGATTCGATCATATTGCTTTGATACAGAAAAGGATTGGGATGAGGGTGTTCATTTGTTGTTGTTTGCTGTTAGGGAATCAGTTCAAGAGTTGTTGGGTTTTAGTCCCTTTGAACTAGTTTTTGGTCATACTGTCCGTGGACCATTGAAATTATTGAAAGAGAAACTTCTTTCAAATGAAGATTCAAAGATTAATCTTCTGGATTATGTCTCTGATTTCAAATACAAGTTGTCAAAGGCCTGTGAAGTAGCAAGAACTAATCTTCACACTACCCAGTCAAAAATGAAATTAAGGTATGACAGAAATTCACAGGAAAGGAGTTTTAAACCTGGTGACAAAGTTCTGGCTCTCTTTCCCATACCTCAGAATCCTCTTCAGGCTAAATTTTATGGTCCTTATACCGTTGAAAAGAAAGTAATTGACTTAAATTATATCATTAACACTCCTGGGAGACGGAAACAGAAACAACTTTGTCATATAAATATGTTAAAGGAATATTTTGACAGAGATAGCCCAGCTAATTATTCTGTTAATTTAGTTGTACCTGTCCCACACAGTGAAGATATCAACGATGGAATACGATCAGACTATAGTGACTCTGGTATAACCAATCTTCGGAATTCAGAAATATTGAACAACCTAGACCAGAAACTTTCACATCTACAACAACAGGAAAGAAATGAACTAAAACAGCTATTACATGACTATGAGCACTTGTTTCCTGATGTTCCAACACGAACAAGTAACATTTATCATGACGTTGACATTGTAGATTCTGCGCCTGTGAAACAGCATCCTTATAGGATGAATCCTCTCAAACAGAACTATCTGAAGAAAGAAATTCAGTATCTACTGGAGAATGATTTCATAGCACCAAGTAAAAGTAACTGGAGTTCACCATGTATTCTTGTTCTCAAGCCAGATAATACATTCCGTATGTGTACTGACTATAGAAAAGTCAACAGTGTCAGTCTCATTCCTTAGTCATAGCCAACATACGGAATATCTTCCTCATGTGACTTGGACAGGGACCACAGGGCATCAGAGCAGGGAGGGAGGAGGGAATCATTGCAATAGCAGGTAAGTATTGCACAATTAAAATTAGTTTTACCCACCATCCCAAAAAACCAGCGTTTTATTAGCAGTAATACAATACCTACTACTATTGTTTTGCTGAATTTACCAGTTAGGAGGGAGACGGATGGCTCTCGAAAACATAAACTGGTATAAGAAAAATTCACTTACCCTTACTGTAGGAGTGTTCCTACTGAAGGCTAATAGATGGCTTGGCCACATGTTGCATTATCACAATTGGACCCAATGACTAAATGCCTTTGCTCTGGTGTGCCAAACACGAAAGGTACAAGGATGAAAAGGTAGGGTGAGATTACCAGTAGGCAGCTCACATGACATCATCCAAATAGGAGTGATTCAAGTAGGACCAAGATGCAACAACCCTAACCTGATGGGCTTTAATTCTCATGAAAGAAAGGTCCTTCTCAGTGAGAGACTGTTAAGCTTTTTTGACAGTGAGGACATTCCACCTGGCAATGGTGGCTGCCAAAATATCAGAGTAACCCTTGAGAGGGAGAAAGAGATGATTCTGAACATTATGAGATGATTCTGAACTTTCCTTCTCCTTTTAGATGAAGCCAAATAAGACCTTAAAGCCCTAACTGGGCAAAGGAGCCTGTTTAGATCATCCCAAGCAGATACGACTGAAACTGGGAATCTCAACAGGAACAGGGGCTACTGAAGGTAGCCGATTCTTAGCCAGAAACCTTGGTTGGCAAAGAATAGAAAATGAATCATAGTTAACATTGAACCATAAACAACCCTTTTCCACAGACAAGGCATAGAATTTACCTTTTTTCCTCACTTATGCTAAGGACAGCATGAAAACTGTCTTAAGTGTAAGGTTCTCAAAGGAAGCTTCACTCAAAGGTTCATAAGTGGATTTTGATAATGCCCAAAGAACACATAAAAGGTTCCATCTTGGCATTAATGAACATGATACCAGTCTCGAGCTCAAAATATGTGATGAAATCATAAAGATTAGGATCCGAACCAACGGCGGAACACCTAGGGAACTTAAATCTAAGAAATGGGTGCCCTATTGCCCTTAATGGTAGATACAGAACATTCTCTTTCCTCAAAAAGGAAGAGAAGAATGTCTGCAACTGCAGTTAACGAGGGGCAGCTAGGATCAATGCATTTCCTACTGCACCAATTACAGAAGATTCTCCACTTTGCATAATAAACTTCAGAAGTGGATTGACTCCTTGGCTGGTTAATCAGTTGGCACCCTTGCTCGAAAACTTGTCTTGGCGCATTGATCCTTTCAGTTGAGCCAAGTGTGAAGGTGGAGAATCTGAGGACTGTTGTGCTTGAGGGATTCATTGTGCTGCGACATCAAGTCCCCCCTTAAAGGTAATCTCCTAGGCTCATCTATCAACAGGTCAAGTAGTTCATTAAATCACAACTGTTGTGGCCACAGTGGGGCTATCAGGATGAGTGGTGACACGGAGATACTGACTTGGTGGAGAACCTGTGGAATTATTTTGAAGGGTGCGAAGACCTAAGCTTACAGATGATCCCATTTCAGACTGTGGGTGTCCACTGCCCAGGTCCTCTGATCTGGTACTGGAGAGACATAAAGCGGGAGTTTGTTGTTAAATCTCATAGCAAACAAGTCCACTACTGGCCTTACCCACAGAAAGGAGTAGGGTTTGGGACTAGGAATTGGGACTCCGGTCAGGAACCAATCTGGATCTAGCCACCAAGTCAGGCGGTGATGAAATTGGAATCTGAACCCAATAGCGGGTCCTTGTGCAGTTTCCAGTTTGCCAGAAAGCAAAGTTTTTTTAGCATATTATGTTTCTCCAATAATACTTACCCATCACATTATCATTAGGATTACTCTCTGCTACCTCTGAATCCAGCCCTCCCTAAAAGACAAAAAAAAAAAATCTCTTCATCTATATAACATACAGACAAATGGAAGCAACTATTAAAGGTTAACTTCTCTTTATTTCCACTAGGTGGCCACTGGTACCCCTGATGTAACCGTTGCAATGAAGAGTGAGAGGGAATTTCAGTAATGTGATTGGGCAAGTATTATTGGAGAAACATAATTTACTAAAAAACTTTGCTTTCTCTGTCAAATACATTACCCAATCACATTAATATTAGGAGAAAATAGGTAAGAGGAAGAGGAAATGCTGAGTATGCAACCTCTACCTGTGCCAACCTGTACGAGCATGATTGCTCTACTGATAGGATAACTTCTCCTAACATTAGTTTAGCACAACCAAAGACAATGTGTTTATACATATGCGATGAAGATTCCTGTGGGATCCCGCACCTGATTATTGTCTTACTTTCAAAAGTTTCCTGGGCAAATACAGCAAAAGTGGCAATGTCAACCCTGGGTCTGAGGATGTGCTTTTCTGGTAACTGTCTGGGCAGCTACCAGCAGCCCAACAAGATTCAGCTCTCTCCTTTGTGAGGCAATGTCATGCAAATAGAAGCTAGAGAAAGTAGACAGGGCATGCCAGCCAACTGGCTAATATGTCTCAAATTGAGACATTACGTTTGACGGCCACGCTCATGGAAATTGCTCGTATTTCGTGAGCTGAAATCTTTATTAGTCATACCTGATCCTGTGAGAATTCAGAATATGCTGATTTAATAACTCCCTTTAGGCAAGAGGCCAGCACTTTTGGGGTTATGTCTTGCTTTCCTGCCTTAAGCAGTAGGAATAGTCTTTTACAGCTGCTCCAGATATTCAACTCAAATAACATCTTAGGGCACTTATGTGATCCTGCAGCTTCACTTCTCTCATTGGGTCAATTGAGGAGAGAGAATAGTTATTTGTTCATTGCCTAGTGACGGCAAGCTGTTCTTGGGGATGAAATCAGGTTGCGACATTAGAATGACTGAACCGTTGAAAAGAAACTGCGTGTAGTTCAGATCTATGGACAGCTCATGTAGCTCACTCACCCTGCATGCTGAAGCTAGCACTATTAGGAAGCAAGTCTTGTATGATAGCTGCTTCAATGAGGTGGAAAGTCAGGGGCTCTAACTTAGATGAGTTAATACATGTCATGACCCAGTTATGGTTCCATTTTGGGAACAATGTGAGCGAGCATGGTTTGTATAAGTCAAAATTAGACAGCAAATCGGAAAGGTCCTTGTTACAGCCAATATCATCTCTTCCATGATGTCTGAATGTGTCTGAGATCATGGAATGGTATCCCTTGATTATAATAGGGGTTAACTTCTTGTCCCCAATGCAAAACAGAATGACGTTTGCCAGTTGGGGAATCAAGACTAAGAGTGGTGTGATGTCATTAATATGACACAAGTCACTGAAAACTTGCCATTTCTCCTCGTATGCTTTCAAAGTGGGGGCCCTTCAAGCTGTTGTAATCCTCTCCACAAGTGAAGCACCAAACTCTTTTTCTTGCAGGGCATCCCTGACAAGAGCCAGGCATGAAAGAGGAGTTCTCCGGACATGGATGGAATAGTGTCAATCTCGGCTGCTTGAGCAGCGTGAGAGTCACAATGATTTTTCTGGATACGTCTGTTGCTAGATCAAGCAGATCTATTCTGTAGTCTGTGCCCCTCATTTTCTGAATTATCTTCGGCATCAGAACTGATGTAGGGAAGGTGTGTGCCCACATTCCCTCCCAGCTGATTGAAAGGGCATCAACAGCAGACGCTTCAGGGTCTAGATATGGGTAGATGAAGGTGGGCAGTTTGTCATTCCACCTTGTCGCAAACAGGGCCCCACATGGCTCAGACACAATGGAAGATTGACAGATTGAGAGACCACTCCATATGAAGCTGTTGGTCTCTCCTTGATAATGAATCAGCCAGGGCATTGAGCCTGCCCTGTATGTGTTGAACTTGAATATTTATCTGATACTGAGAACACAGATGAAGGTATTCCGTCACTATGAGGCAAAGGTATGGTGAATTTGTCCCCCCTTGTTTGAAAGGTACATCGCTATGAACGAACTGTCTGACATAACCAGGACAGTCTTTCTTTGGATGCATTCTACCCAAGCATGATAGGCATTGAGAATGGCCTTCATTTCCAAGAGCTTATTCTTGCAGCATCCACTTGCCACTGACGTCAAAGAGTCCGGTAGCAAGAGTGCTATCCAACCTGAAAAACTGGCATTGAACTGAATGTTATTTCTGTTTGTGGGATTTCTCAAGGTAGTCCTGACACCAGCTACTCCCTGTCTCGCCACTGGAGAAGGGAGTGTTTGATCTTGATCCAGATTGTAATATGGTGATCTAAATGAGATTGATGCCATTGTGCCATCTTTAGAGGGTGCATGTAAAAGTGGTCGAGATGTAACAGATCCAACACAGCATTGAAGAGACCAAGGAGGTGATGAAACCCCATCTCCGAAATAAACGTATTGGTCGATGCCTTCTCCAATGCATGAATGATACTTTTGATGCATTTGTGAGGAAGACGCACCAAGTTGATGTGTATTATGAATTCCATACCTAGATGGAAAAAATGTTGACAAGGGATAAGATACAACTTCTCTACACTGATTATCCACTCTAAACTGTGACTGAGGGAAAGAAGGCCGTTCATGTCATGAATCAAAACCAAATCAACCAAACGTATTTGCAGTATGTCATCAAGGTATGCCACCGTCACTGTGGAGAAGAACATCGTGAATAGGGATATGATGCAGTCCAATGTCTTGGTAAAGGCCCAAGGGCTAAGATTGAGGCTGAATGGAAGGGTGCGGAATTGGTAAACTACCCCATGGTATGCGAAGCTAAGGTATTTGCATAATGCTGTATGAATCGGTATACTGAAGTATGCATAGGAAAGACCGAGAATGATAACATATTTGTCGCATCGTACTGAAAGTCAGATGGAGCTTGCCTTCTCCATTTTGAATTTCAGGGCAGAAATAAATTGATTGAGCATGCTTAAGTCTATCACAGATCTCAATTTGTCATTGGATTTCATAACCAGAAAGATCCTGGAGTAGAAACCCTGGGTATGCAGTATTCAGACTATCTCCACTGCCTATTTCATGAGAAAAAGCTCTTTTCTTTCTGTAGAATGTCCACCTTCATGGAATCGCTTGGGAGATCCATCATGAAGGGGGATGAAGAAAAGTGGAGGGGACCAGATGAATGAGATCTGAAGACCCTCCAAAACAACTTGGATCACCCAATTTTTTCCGGGAATTGATTGATCCAAGTCTAGCGAAAAAGAAGGAGTCTGGCATAAACAGGTGGGTAACCAGTCGGCGGGAGGAACGGCAAGTCATTGTCAGTTGGTGGGAGGCCTGCCAATGCTGAGAACCACCCCTGCAATCTTTCTGGTGTTGCCTGTCCCTTCTCTGATACATTCCCTGAGAGGGTCATACAGAGATAGAGGCTTGTACTGATAACTGAAGATGCAACTCTTGTGCCACTTGCTTTCTAACCTCCTCAATTTGACCCCCAAACAGAAGGGGAAAACCAACATGGAGGGAGCACATGGTCACTGCCTGATGTGGTTTCTGAGAAGAAGAATGCTGGAATGCATCACTCATAATCAAATCCATATTACGAGATGCTGTAAGAGTATTTGCCATTGTGTGGTGAGCCACCATATTGACTACCTTGGCAATATAGCCTACTGAATCCCAGGCATAGTCACTTCCAGCCTTTTCGGCAAGAAGAAGGATTGCCATAAACACCAATGTCAAGTAGGGAGGAAGTCAACACAAAATTCCTGATCAACTCTGACATGGCATTGAACATTTGTTTGTCTACCTGTTATGTATGATGTTTATATAATATTATAAATATTTTAGGAAATTATAAATGTTTCTTCACTTTAATATTTGCTTAAATCTTTTTGTTTATCAGGAAAAACATGTTTAACTAGTGTCCTTGAATTAGGTTGTTTTGATCAATATGTTTTCTCAATTTGAAGGTCAAGGTTGAAATTTTGTTTACAAGTAAAATTCCATTAAGATGACACACATTCTAGAACATTCTGTCATGTGACCAATCTTTATATATACCATGTTCCAAAATTCTAAGAGAGGAATTATTTTAAATATTCACTAGATTATAACAGTGCTCATAAACTTTTTGGATTTTGGATTTTTAATTGATGATTTTGGAATTTAAGTGAACTTATTCAGATATTTTGGAATACTTCATTTTGACATCAGCACATCAAGTTTACTAGTACATCAGGACTTTGGAGACCATTAACACATCATAACATTCAAGGACACAGCCGTGAATTCGGAACATTCTATATTTAGGACTTGTGATTAGAACAATCATTCTTATTGGATTATTAGGATTTCAAAACACATTACTGTAAGTGACTTTTTGATTTTTTCATTTTAATTATCTAGTAATAAATTGCTTGTTGATTTTTACTTGATTTGTTGGTTTCACTTTCTTTCTGTTACATTTTTCTTAGACCATAGAGTCGTAACAGAAATTGGGGGTTCGTCCGGGATTGAATTTCTTTAAAGCATATTAGAGATATTAAATTTATCTTTGAAATTCATATTGATTTTGTCTCTGAATTTTTTTTGTCTTTGGCAAAGATTTTTAAATAGAGAAATTTTTTTGTGTGAAACCAACAAGCATTTACAATGGCATCTAATGTTCAGAATTTCATTTCAAAACCTACCCAGGAGGGGTTAGAGTGCATGAGAAAGGATGAGTTGCTCGAGCTTGCCAGAAAATACAGTCTATCTGAGGCAAAAGTATCATTGACAAAACAGGAGATAAAGATTATTTTGATTCAGTATTTAGTAGGAAAGGGAATTTTTGATAGCAGTGCTTTAAGTTTGAAGAGAAAGCCTGTATCTGGTTCTGACAGGAAATTAAGGGAATTAGAGTTAAAGAACCAGATGGATTTAGAATTGGCAAAGCTTCAGATTCAGAGAGAGAGAGAAAAAGAAGAGAGGCAGATGGAGAGAGAAAAAGAAGAGAGGCAGATGGAGAGAGAGAAAGAAGAGAGGCAGATACAGATGGAGAGAGAAAAAGAAGAGAGGCAGATGGAGAGAGAGAAAGAAGAGAGGCAAATGCAGATGGAGAGAGAGAGAGAGAAAGAAGATAGACAAATACATATGCAGATGCAGATGCAAAGAGAAGAAAGGGAAATGCAATTTAAGTTAGGAGAATTAGAACTGGCAAACAGAGCACACTCCACTCCTTTAAACACAAGTCCAGGTTTTGATGTTACTAGATATATTAGGTTAGTACCCCCTTTTCAGGAAAAAGAAGTAGATAAATACTTTCTTCATTTCGAGAAAATAGCTGAAAACTTGAAATGGCCCAGAGAGCATTGGACTTTGTTATTACAAAGTGTACTTATTGGCAAAGCTCGTGAAGTCTACATTTCACTGTCAGTACAACAAAGCACTGATTATGATGTGGTTAAGGAGTACATCTTGAAAGCTTATGAGTTGGTACCAGAGGCATATCGACAAAGGTTTAGGAATTGTAGAAAAGAAACTGGACAAACTCATGTCGAATTTGCAAGGGATAAAGAACAACTAGGTGGTGCTCAGCCAAGAAAGTTGATCAAGCTTATGATAACCTCCGACAGCTCGTATTAATTGAAGAGTTCAAGAGGTGCATCCATAGTGATGTTAAAACCTATCTTGACGAGCAGAATGTGGAAACTTTGGAAAATGCTGCTCGTATGGCTGATGATTATTCCTTGACTCACAAAATTTCATTTGGTAATAAATCGTCCTCTCAGCAGTTTTCTGGTAAAAAACCATTTCAATCTCATTCGAGTACTTCCAAATTTCACAACAGCACAACTGTTAGGAATCAAACATCTGATAAGACTGATCAGAAATCCTTATCTCTTCCTACGTGCACTTATTGTAAAAAGAAAGGGCACGTTATTTCTGATTGCTTCAAGTTGAAAAATAAGCAACAGAGTAAAGACAGAGCTTTTCCAAATGCTCTTATTTCTACGAGGTCAAGGTCACGGTCTTGTATTGAAAGCAATACATTTGTTGGGTCAAACAAACCCCAGTCTGATTCTATTTTGGAGGCTTATGAACAATTCATGTCAGAAGGTTCTATATCACTTATTGGTGATTCTGCCAAACCTATCCCAATTAAAATATTAAGGGACACTGGAGCTTCTCAGAGTCTTTTATTATCAGGTACTTTGCCTTTGTCTGAGGAGACTTCTTCAAGTGAAAGTGTTCTTGTTCAGGGAGTAGAGTGCGGCTTTGTAAATGTTCCTCTTCATTGTGTAAATTTGGCATCAGGCTTAGTTTCTGGACCTGTGACTGTTGGGGCAGTGACTTCTTTACCCATAGAGGGTGTTCATTTATTACTAGGCAATGACCTAGCTGGAGATAAGGTTGTGGTTAATCCACTTGTAACTGACAAGCCTTGTTTAGATCAGAAAGTTGATCCTGTCGAAACTGAAATCCCTGATTTGTACCCTGCTTGTGCAGTTACTAGAGCTATGGCAAAAAGAGCTCTTGAGATTGATGTTGATCAGGATATTATTCCTTTAGCTGACACATGTATTGGTCAGTCTTTTGATGAGGTCACTTTTTCCTCAGGTATTGATCAATCAAACGGTATTGATCACAGTGATCCTCTTTTGGCAACTCATTCTCTTTGTTCTAATCAGGATGACAAACGACAATCACTTGTCGTTGAACAGGAGCAAGATCCCGAGATATCTTGTTTGTTTCAGAGGGCTATTAGTGAAACTGAAGCCACACAAGTTCCAGTGTGTTACTTTGTGAAAAATGGGGTCCTTATGAGGAAATGGAGACCACCTGATGTACCCGCTGGTGACGAGTGGTCAGTGAGCTATCAAATTGTTGTTCCTAAGTCATATAGACAGGAAATTCTTAATTTAGCCCATGAAACTCCTTTGGCTGGTCATTTAGGAGTCCGTAAGACTTATCACAAGATCTTGAATCATTTTTATTGGCCGAAACTCAAAAGTGATGTTTCTAAATACTGCAGATCTTGTCACACTTGTCAAATGGTAGGAAAACCCAATCAGAAGATACCTAAGGCTCATCTGCAACCTATTCCTGCATTTGATGAACCATTTAGTAGAATAATAGTAGACTGTGTTAGTCCTTTACCTAAAACCAAGTCTGGCAACCAATACTTGTTGACCATCATGTGTACATCTACAAGATTTCCAGAAGCAATTCCTCTGAGAAATATAAAAACCAAAACTATTGTGAAAGCTTTGGTGAAGTTTTTTACACTTGTTGGCCTTCCCAAATCTGTCCAGTCAGATCAAGGGTCAAATTTTATGTCTGGAATTTTCCAACAAGTTATGCATGAATTAGGCATCCAACAGTTTAAATCTTCTGCCTATCACCCTGAAAGTCAAGGTGCTTTGGAAAGATTTCATCAAACTTTGAAGAATATGATTCGATCATATTGCTTTGATACAGAAAAGGATTGGGATGAGGGTGTTCATTTGTTGTTGTTTGCTGTTAGGGAATCAGTTCAAGAGTTGTTGGGTTTTAGTCCCTTTGAACTAGTTTTTGGTCATACTGTCCGTGGACCATTGAAATTATTGAAAGAGAAACTTCTTTCAAATGAAGATTCAAAGATTAATCTTCTGGATTATGTCTCTGATTTCAAATACAAGTTGTCAAAGGCCTGTGAAGTAGCAAGAACTAATCTTCACACTACCCAGTCAAAAATGAAATTAAGGTATGACAGAAATTCACAGGAAAGGAGTTTTAAACCTGGTGACAAAGTTCTGGCTCTCTTTCCCATACCTCAGAATCCTCTTCAGGCTAAATTTTATGGTCCTTATACCATTGAAAAGAAAGTAAATGACTTAAATTATATCATTAACACTCCTGGGAGACGGAAACAGAAACAACTTTGTCATATAAATATGTTAAAGGAATATTTTGACAGAGATAGCCCAGCTAATTATTCAGTTAATTTAGTTGTACCTGTCCCACACAGTGAAGATATCAACGATGGAATACGATCAGACTATAGTGACTCTGGTATAACCAATCTTCGGAATTCAGAAATATTGAACAACCTAGACCAGAAACTTTCACATCTACAACAACAGGAAAGAAATGAACTAAAACAGCTATTACATGACTATGAGCACTTGTTTCCTGATGTTCCAACACGAACAAGTAACATTTATCATGACGTTGACATTGTAGATTCTGCGCCTGTGAAACAGCATCCTTATAGGATGAATCCTCTCAAACAGAACTATCTGAAGAAAGAAATTCAGTATCTACTGGAGAATGATTTCATAGCACCAAGTAAAAGTAACTGGAGTTCACCATGTATTCTTGTTCCCAAGCCAGATAATACATTCCGTATGTGTACTGACTATAGAAAAGTCAACAGTGTCACCAAAACTGATTCATTTCCAATCCGAAGAATGGACGATTGCATTGATAAAATTGGAAATGCGGAATATGTCACCAAGTTTGACCTTTTAAAAGGATTCTGGCAAATTCCACTGACGGAAAGGGCAAAAGAAATTTCAACATTTGTAACTCCAGATGGACTATATCAATATAAAGTCATGCCGTTTGGAATGAAAAATTCGCCTGCAACGTTTCAACGTCTGATGAACATGATAACATTTGGTCTTGATAATTGTGACGCTTATATCGATGACGTCATTATCTACAACAACACCTGGGAAGATCATTTGGAAACCATTCGAAAATTCTTCGCTCGACTCAGTGATGCGAATCTGACAATTAATTTGAGCAAAAGTGAGTTTTGCCATGCTTGTGTCACATTTTTAGGACATATTGTGGGACAAGGTCAAGTTAAACCTATAGAAGCTAAGGTCAAAGCTATCTCTGAATTTCAAGTTCCAATTTGTAAAAAGCAACTGATGCGATTTCTAGGTATGGCTGGATATTATCGGAAATTTTGTTCCAATTTTTCCAAAATTGCTGAACCTTTGACAAGTTTATTGAGTAAGAAAGCCAAATTTTATTGGTCTAACAAGTGTCAGGAATCTTTTGACAAGTTAAAGGCCATGCTTAAGAATGCACCAGTTCTTTCTGCACCAAATTTTAGCCAATCATTTAAATTATCTGTTGATGCAAGTGATGTAGGGGTTGGTGGAGTATTGATTCAGGAAGACAAAAGTGGTGTGGATCACCCTGTGTGTTATTTTTCTAAAAAACTAAACAAGCACCAGAAAAATTATTACACAATTGAGAAGGAATGTTTGGCTTTGATATTGGCTTTACAGCATTTTGAAGTGTATGTTACCTCAGCTCTTTCTCCAATTATTGTGTACAGTGATCACAATCCCCTTACTTTCATCAACAAAATGAAAGATAAAAATCGGAGATTGTTGAGATGGAGTTTGATATTGCAAGAATATAACATTGACATCAAACACATCAGGGGAAAAGACAATGTGATTGCAGATGCACTCTCACGTGCCTAGAAATGTAATATTGCTTGATGTAATTAAGTCCAGTATCATAAAACATGTTCTTATGTAATTTTGGTTATTGTAGTATTAGATGTATATTCAAAAGAAAGCTTTATTATATAAATCTTTCTTTTTCTTTATGAGGGGAGGTGTTATGTATGATGTTTATATAATATTATAAATATTTTAGGAAATTATAAATGTTTCTTCACTTTAATATTTGCTTAAATCTTTATGTTTATCAGGAAAAACATGTTTAGCTAGTGTCCTTGAATTAGGTTGTTTTGATCAATATGTTTTCTCAATTTGAAGGTCAAGGTTGAAATTTTGTTTACATGTAAAATGCCATTAAGATGACACACATTCTAGAACATTCTGTCATGTGACCAATCTTTATATATACCATGTTTGGTGGACATTTTTTCAGTTTTGACATTACCATCAGTCTTGTAAAGAGCTATTACAGTTGTGAAAATTCATTCCAAATTCTAAGAGAGGAATTATTTTAAATATTCATTGGATTATAACAGTGCTCATAAACTTTTTGGATTTTGGATTTTTAATTGATGATTTTGGAATTTAAGTGAACTTATTCAGATATTTTGGAATACTTCATTTTGACATCAGCACATCAAGTTTACTATTACATCAGGACTTTGGAGACCATTAGCACATCATAACATTCAAGGACACAGCCGTGAATTCGGAAATTCTATATTTAGGACTTGTGATTAGAACAATCATTCTTATTGGATTATTAGGATTTCAAAACACATTACTGTAAGTGACTTTTTGATTTTTTCATTTTAATTATCTAGTAATAAATTGCTTGTTGATTTTTACTTGATTTGTTGGTTTCACTTTCTTTCTGTTACATTTTTCTTAGACCATAGAGTCGTAACACTACCACATAACATAGTGGAGCAGACACGTTAAAGGTGGAAATGTCTTTGTCTAGGCTAGGTATATCTGGCTAATACGCATCAGAAGTGACTTGTACCAATGAGGCAACAAAGTTTAGGGCAACTAATTCACTGAAAAGAAGGCTCTGGAGTTACTGGGGTCACAAATTTTATCTGAGAAACACCCAATAATTTCCACAATCTTTGACGACTGTGGCAAGATTCTGAATAACGGGTTATCATCATCAGTGTCTATGTCCGCAGAGGCCTTGACTTTATAAGTAGGATTGATTACAGGTGGGGGACGGCGTTCCAAAGATGGCAAAGTCCTAAAAATTTCTTCAATTGCCGCCTTGAAGCTAAATTCCGTCCATTCCTTGGTCAGATCAGAATGTTCAGGCATGTCCATTTCAACTCCTCGTCGATGGGGGAATTGTCCTCCTCCTGTACATTCTGAATTCAGGGATATAACATACTACAGGGCAATGATGACATATCATCAGCATGTGTAATCATTCTCCATGTTGGATATGGCATCAGTGGCAGTTGCATCATGTCCAGCACTGAATGTGGTGTGGCTGTAGAATGCTGGTCCAGCACAGCCAGTTTTGGCTGGGTCAGACAGCTCCAAATGTAATGCCGGTTCGCAATGCAACACAGAGACGGTTGGTCTGGATGGTCTGCTGGGCATAAGAGGCTGTTGCTGTCGATGCTGTCAAGAAATGTGGCTGGCCAGCTTGCCAGACCAAGAGGACAGAAGCATGACTGCTAAAGCTGTACATGGATTTTTCCGGGTGGCTAGACCAGTTGATCAGCAGCTTTGATGCCATACAGCGAACAATAAATGACTTGCAGGCAAGTCCAGTCGGTGAAGACAATGGTAATCCTGCACACCCAGCTTCAATATTTCCAAATCCATGCATGGGTAGGGAAAGGGACTTATGCTCAGTGGGAAACCAATTTATATTTTTGTCAAATTTTCTCATCAACATCTTTGACAATAATGCCTATTGTAAATTACAAATCAATCGTGATTCCAATACTGGATTGGAATTGCTTGTCATGGCATCAATTGATTCTGCAGCCGCAGTCACTATCAGAGCTGTTTTTGGTATATTTGCTGAGGGTGGAGGTGGCATTTTGACATCCCACATAAACTCGTTAAAGATTCTGAAGTGGGGTGAAGACTTAAAATTTCATGCTCCAACGATTTTTAGTGTGCTCGTTTTTCATGAACCTGAGAGTTCTCCACCTGGTTGTGTGCATGATCACTATAAACAAAGCAGGACTCTGTTAACCATGCTAAACTTCTGGAATCAGAGCTACAGCTGACAAATTAAAGATTCCAAAATCCACTGTGAATACAATGAATGAAATTGACTGCTCTGCAGATCTGAACTTGAATGGACATCTGCCTATTAGTGGATGTCCCATTTCACATGGCAGAGATATTGATGACAAGAGAACTCAGTGGGTGTTCACTCAGCATGATTTACAAATTCTAGTTGGTGTAGAGGGAATCTATATATATGCCAAGGAGCTAGTCTCTATAGAAATTCCGGACAGCAAATTTGATGCCTCTCAGTCTTGGGAGGTTTCATGAAAAGACACAGAAGCAGGACCTCTCTTTGCCCAGCATTTACCCAAGGATTTGGAAGAAAAGATAGCTTCATTTCACAAGTATGTGATGCACAGATGCAAGGAGGACGTGTCTGATGATAATGTTAACAAAGTAGGAACAAAAAGTGTTCTGAGTCATACAACTAGCTCGAAGAAGAGACATATTTCTGTTTTAGCTGCTTCAAGTTCTGGCGATGTAAGAGAAATCTTGATCTTAAGACACCAAGAGGGTGGATAACTGCAGTTCAAGAGAAAGGGTGGATGGATGAAACACTAATGCTGCAATGGATTAAAGAAATGTATCTGCCAATCACCAAGAGAAAGCGATCACCATTAGTGATGGACACATTCCGGGCTCACATCAATAATGATGTGAAGAAACAGTTACAGCATGGAGATGTTGTGCAAACAATAAGACCTGGAGGCTGCAAGTCCAAGTTGCAACCTCTTGATGTGAGCATAATTAAACCAATGAAGAGCTACGTCCACTGCAGTTGGACGGAATACATCAGAGATGCTATGAATACATTAAATTCATCTGATGAAAGTGGCAACGGACAGATCAAGACAGCCAGCAAACAGACTGTATTAGATTGGATTGTAAATGCTATGGACACACGGAAGGACAGGCACACAATGATTATGAAATCTTTCAAGGTGTGTGGCATCAGTGTTAATCTGAGTGGAAGTGAAAATGGACTAATCAGAAATAAGCAACAGTTACCCGATATGGATTATGATGATAACAGTGATACAGAATTTGAGGGCTTTTCACCTGAGGACCTAAAAGAAGCTATGAACAAGCTGCCTGAAACTGAATAAATAAATGTATTTCAATATATTACAGCATTAAATTATATTTCTTTTCAGTCTTTGATACTTTTATTTTATTACACCTCTTGAATACAGAGTTAAACCAAGAATCAAATAAGTAACAAGTAAAATTCTGGTCTTTTACTTAAAAGTTTGATGGATTCTTGGCCTGAAAACTCTGGATTTATTAGTTTTGGCAGGGTAAAAATATACAACATGATATAACACATCTACTGAAATCTCCCCAACATTGTTGTGCATTAAATTATCAGCAAACACACTGAGACTTTTACTTGAAAATGACACAGCAGAACTTAGATTGTGTCTGAAAACATAATTTCTAGAAAATATTATAGTCAAGCAACATCTGAAAATTACAAGGCATTTAAATTTTATTTTGAGCCAAAAATGATGGTTTCCAAAACATGCCGAAAATACAGTACATATATTTGGTCAACAAGTCTCATAATGAAACAATGTAATATGGCGTGACTAACACAAATTTATAAAACTGCATTCACAAACATTTGCAATACAAGAATTAAAATCAATAGGACATTGGCACTATTTATACCTGTAGAGCAAATGTTCCCTTCAGGTGAAACTTTGCAATTTCATTAAGCCCCTCTGGCAGACAGGATGTTTGGAGTTCATGTAGATCGGACAGCAGCCATTGTTCGTACACCAGACCATTCAGCTGCTGCTGGGGTAGGTGGCCTTCCTGCAATTTAAAAACTAAAGCAACTCTGATGGCTAACCACTGCAAATCCATACTCTCTGCACCACTTCCAACAAACCAATCAACCATTGGACAGTTGATTCCAAAGTCATAGTCCAACATTCATTACATATTCAGTGTAAACTCTCAAAACAAAAAAACCCTTAGAACAAAACTGAAATTTTAGCTTAGATAGCACAGCACCTCAACACAAGTTCAGAGATTTGGGTGGAGATATTTTGATGGAAACAAACCCAGAAATGGGTAATTTTACCAAATCTGCATTTCATTTGTGCTTTATTTGCATTCATTCTGCATTGCATGTGTGTTCCATTTGCATTGTATTTGTGTTCCATTTGCATTCCATTCAAGTTTGTATTTGTGTTCCATTTGCATTCCATTCAAGTTTGCATTTCAGTTATCATCTCATCACTGTTCATTTACAGTCTCAAAAATGCATTATGATTTTGCACTTATGGCTTCCATTCATTTTCATTCATTTGGAATGCATTTACCAAAGTCAGGATTTCTGTTTTGATAGTATTAAATGGAAAAAACTATTGCTTTCATATCATATTAAAAGTATGCTTTAATAAAATATAAAATACATCAAATTCAAAAGGCAGCACTGAATTTACAATAGGTAAAAATATAACCACAACTGCAATAAATGTAAAAATATAGCTGTAGTATGTTTGTGAGCAAATTGTATTATTTCATTCAAACAAAGTTGTACACATACAACTACCAGTGATAATGACATCCATGGTTCATACAGCCTTGATGAATTTTTATTCAAGGAGTTTTCATGGACTTCTAATAGTTTTTATGGACTTCTAAAAGTTTTCATGGACTTATAAAAGATTTTATGGAGTATATTTTTTCTTATGGAAACTGAACATTATCTCCACACGTTTATGTATTGTTATCACTGCATAAATAGGTTTTTATGGGTATGGATATGTTATCACTGCATAAATAGGTTTTTATGGATATGGATATGTTATCACTGCATAACTAGGTTTTTATGGGTATGGATATGTTATCACTGCATAAATAGGTTTTTATGGGTATGGATATGTTATCACTGCATAAATAGGTTTTTATGGGTATGGATATGTTATCACTGCATAAATAGGTTTTTATGGGTATGGATATGTTATCACTGCATAAATAGGTTTTTATGGGTATGGATATGTTATCACTGCATAAATAGGTTTTTATGGGTATGGATATGTTATCACTGCATAAACAGGTTTTTATGGGTATAGATATGTTATCACTGCATAAATAGGTTTTTATGGGTATGGATATGTTATCACTGCATAAATAGGTTTTTATGGATATGGATATGTTATCACCACATAAATAGGTTTTTATGGATATGGATATGTTATCACCACATAAATAGGTTTTTATGGATATGGATATGTTATCACTACATAAATAGGTTTTTATGGGTATGGATATGTTATCACTGCATAAACAGGTTTTTATGGATATGGATATGTTATCACCACATAAATAGGTTTTTATGGATATGTTATCACTGCATAAATAGGTTTTTATGGATATGGATATGTTATCACTGCATAAAAGGTTCAACAGCAGAAGAAAAACATAACTGTGCCATTACAGCACATGGATGCTTCTCCATCTGGCAACTACTGGTGTTCTGTGTCTTTGGATTCAACCAATTTCAACCCATTTTATTTATTGATTCATTATTTTTGTAAATAAAACAAATACTGAATTAAAAAAGTTATATATTTTATTCATATTACCCACCCGCTGATAATTACCCGGGTAATAAAATTAGCTTTATGGTAACTGTTTAATTCATGTAAAAAAAAAAACACAACTAAGTTCAGATTGACGATTATATCTGCCGACATCAGGAGCGACAATATCTGCTGGCCTATAAATCGATACTTTTTTTTTATCATGAAGTCAATATGTAAACAAAATGGGTTTTTTTCTTTAAAATTGGAAAAATAATCTGTAAAAAAATTTATTATCATTTTGGGGAAGAGATCGCGTATGAAAAAATATAGGAGCCAAGACTGTGAAGGATTTTAACTATTTACAACGACCTCTCCATTCCCAACAAATATGATTACCCTTCATCATAAAGTGCATGTAGTTAAGCGGCATATCGTTTGATCTTTGCTCATGCTAGTTGTCAGTCTGAATTGCTCTGACACTTCTGTCAGCGAGATTAAAGAACGTGTCACTGGTTGAGAAACTTACACACGTAAGCACCTGGCATTTCCTATCATTAGTTAATCATTACGCAGTACCGTATTCAGAGAGGATAGCGCAGCAATTTAAAATCAATTACTTCAGGTTTGTACACATTTACTGTAATACAATTTAGGATCGACGGGTACCCGGTAGATGTTTACTAAAATTTGGACAGCTTTAACTGTGCTGCTTTGCAGTCATCATTTTTCACACAAATTTGAGAGTTTTCTCAACAGCGTATGGGATTGTCGGTCTTTTTTGCATAGCACAGCAACCCTCAGCAACAATTAAATGATCTGGGGTAAATTCGTGACGGATAAAGGCTGATATCGGCTAGCTAGTATTTCCATTTTGAGTGAAAGGATTTTGCTTTCCAGCAGTCTTACACAGAAATTGCTTTTAATGTACCATTTGATTGCACTATTTTAAACAATGGGAACTGCTTCTCCCATTCAGGTCTCTAAGTTCTCATGTTTGTAGTTATGCCACAATTTTTATTAATGTCCTTCACTGTAATTGAGACAGAGTGAGCATTAAATATACATTCTGAGTTTGAGTTCTCTTTGTGTCTTCACGTGTGCTCCCACTTTCATCTATTTTTTGTATTTTATTAACATTAGTGTCATTTTCATCGCAAGTCCGTTTCCCGAAAAATGAAAAACAGATTTTGCTTTAATCATTTTTACAAGACAAAGTACTTTTCTGCACTATTGTAATAAGTGTCTGCTGATACTGTAGTGTCCTAGTCTAAATCATACATAGTCAAGTAACAGTTGTTGTTGTTGTTATTATTATTATTATTGCATATTAATGATTGGACAGTATTATCCACCTGAAACTCGGAGAAAGCTTTGATTACTTTCATGATTTATATACATGTCATCACAAATTTAAACACCATTAAAACAATAAAGGGCATCATTTATTTGCTGAACAATCACAGGTGCTTACATACACATTGAACAGAATATGTTTCTTTGAAGTCATCACATCAGAGAAGGATTTACTGTTAATTAGTCACACTGGATTCATGCCTGTTTACCTAAGACTAGCCATTAGCTATTCTGCAGATCAGCCATGGCTGACCAAACATAAAAAGTGAAGCGTCACAGATGGAAAATGAGGCACATCACAGGGATGCGTTACATGGAGAAATGGTTGGTCCTTTGAGAATTACACATGTATTTGACCCAGAAGCTCAGGTCCTTGAGAGCCCTGAGGTAGATTTTCAAATCCAGTCATGAAATACATTTACATTTCATTTATCATTCATTGTTGTGAGTTTTGAATTTGAGTTCTCCGCTTTGTTCATATTGCATTCATGATTTCATTTCCTTTCATTCTGCATTTCATTTCCATTCATTCTGCATTTTGTTTGCATTCCATTTTCATTTCACTATTAAAATTACCCATTTCAAGGTCTGTATCTACACAAATTGCTCTGAGTAAAGAAGATTTTCAGAGTGAGCTGTACAACTGCACACAACTAAGTTCAACTAATTTTCAGTAAAAAAAAATATCATGTACATGTACTGCTATTGTTGACTAGGGCTGGGACAATATATGTGTATGAAGCGATATGATACATATCGCGATACAGGTGTTTCAATACTATATGTATCACGATATTATTTCCTATATTTCAAA
Organism: Margaritifera margaritifera; assembly: GCA_029931535.1. Taxonomy (NCBI): domain Eukaryota; kingdom Metazoa; phylum Mollusca; class Bivalvia; order Unionida; family Margaritiferidae; genus Margaritifera; species Margaritifera margaritifera. Next base: position 2,321,316 of record JAQPZY010001481.1, read on the forward strand.
GCAAGTGTTTGGTCATACAAGCATTTGTACTCTTCATGGTGTTTTTTAAAAATCTTTGCCATTATTTTAAAATTTGAACATCAACGAATAAAGAATAAATACATAAAGTTTTTTATTAAAAAAAAGAAAATAAAGTAATTTAAAGAAAAGACTTCTTCTTCTAAGCCATAAGCAATTAACTAAAGGGGTTAAGACTCATTACTATATTCCAATATCTTTGTGAAACATCTCGTAAGTAAAAATGTAAAAAAAAAAAAACATAAATAAATGCTAATGCGAAATACCCTAGTGAAATAAAATGGAATTCAATCACTGATTACTGACTAGAAAATGTTGAACACATAACTATTACATCAAAAATATCATCAAATTTAACTAGCAATGAATCAATGGAGGGGGAAAAAAATAAGAACTACAAGTGTTTAATGAGGAGTAAGAATGTGATTATCAGCTTAACATTTAACTAGTTCAGACCACTTAGACAAGTCACAACTACATACCCCTAAACTCATAAGTAGTGCTTACAGAAGTGCATTAAACTATTGACAGAGGCCTCATTTCAGAAGTAATTGCCTCAGCTCATTGGGAGTTAGCTGAATATTTACTTTCTCTTAAATATTTCAGCAATATTAGGCTGACCATATCCAACCACTTTTCTAACTTGTTCAGATTTAATTTCACTTTGTATTTTAGCTTTTGAATTGGAAATAGTAGGGTGATGTCGAGTAAGATGGGTTCGCATGTTTGTTGTATTCCCAGCAGATTAAGGACTACATACTTTACATATTATTTTCGTTTTTACTGTATTTCGGACTGCATTATGCACATATACTGGGTGTCTGAAATGGTCCCACATGGAAGATTTTGACCCTGTTGGACTGCAAATATCAACAATCCCTCCTTCCTCACCCATGTTTATTCGTGTGCGAATTGTTGCTTTTGCAAGGTGTTTACTGATTGGTCAATAAACACCTGCAAAACATCAACTCTCCAATCATTTTTCGTCTTACTTTATGCTTTGAATACTCTTTACAACCGAGACTAACTCTGGGATTAGACTAAACTTCCTACCAAACACCTGGTTTTTGACAGATACTAGTCTGTATGCATCGATATGTGAATCGGCATATTTTAAATTGTGATACATCGATGCAGCAATGAATCATCCCAGCACTATTGTTGACTTGGAGAACATGCATTTAATAAGTTCAGAAGTGTGATCTGAGATTGATGCTGCAACGGCAAACATCATGTTAAAATAAAATGTTTGAAAAGTACAATTACACCTTAATAACCTCCAGTACAGTTGCAGAAACTGCAGTTCCAAACCCCATGAAGCACAATGGCTTCTTGCTAGATCTCCCAACTTGACATTATATTTGTTTTTTGTTTAATTTTACGTGGCAACAGCAATCATCTCTCCTGCCATGAGACTCTATTCAACACAACATGATGTCCAATACACATGACTGTTGCCTTTCCTGCCTTTTTCCCTAAGATTCTGAAAATTCCTTTTTATACTTCTGTGCTGATTGTTTCAACATTTGAAGAGGCTTTATTTACACTTTTACCTTTAACGTGTTTCCGTTTGTTGGTCACTATTTCTAGAAAATTCTATGAGAAACAACTTAATCATGCAGGCATTTTGAATGAAAAATATGGGTAGTTCAATGCATATGAGATACTCCTGTAATGTTAGTCTAGTTATCAGACCAATTTCACTAAATCTAATATGAAACCCATATCCAGATCAAACAGAGAAGCCAGTATCCAGATTTGATCACAACAATAATATTTTCATGATTTTTGCTATTATTCCATAAGTTTGTAATTTAAGGGTTATTTCAGTAAGACTGATGGTCAAATTGTAAGGGTTGGTAGGTATGACACTATGCCACTATGCTGAAATCCCTCCAAGTCAAAAGTTGTAGGAGCACAGTGATTTGTCAATATGCATTATCTTCAGACGATGATCATAAGACAAACCAAGTTTCAAAGCGATTCATAAAAACTGCAAGACTAGTTGCATTCACATGATTCTCTTGCACACTGCACTCAATTGCAAGACAAAAAGGGAAATAAGTCAAACAAAAGTTGTCGGAGCAAAGTGATTTGTTGCAATGCGCATCTTCTGATGATGACCAGATGTACCAAGTTTCATTGAAATCCATAAAAAATGCAAGACAAAAAGGGCAATAATTGTAACAAAACTTGCAGAAGCACAGTGATTTGGTAATATGCATATCTTCAAATAATGTCCATAACATGTACCAAGTTTCTTGACCTTTGACCTTTTGACTCCGAAAATTGATAGGCTACTTTCTTACCACAAGTGCAAGCTATTCACAAAGTCTGGCAAAGGTACGTACTGTAGCATTAATATTATCACAAAATATAGAAAAGTTAACAGACAGATGCCCACTAAAAGCAGATGGACATAGCAATTTGATAATATGTGTATCTTCCAGTGATGACCATAATATTTACCAAGTTTCATGGCAATCCATTAAAGACTGCAGGACTAGTTGCATTCACAAGAATTTGTGAAGGATGGAAGGAAGACCAGACATACAAACATAAGGAATTCTATATAACGCCAAACAAAAAATGTGTTTCCGGTCGGCTGACCATCCCTGTTTCTCGTTGCCAATCCTAGCACTTTTTCCCCACCCCACCCCACAATTTTTTTTTTTAAATAAAAAAAAATCACATTGCCCAAATTGATTTGTGCATCTAATTGAGCTTGTTTTGCCCAGTACTTTGAAGCGCTTGAAATATTATTTGATTTATATATAATGTAAAAAAAAAAAAAAAAAAAAAAAGCTGCCAATTCTAATTTTAAAAAAAGTGAAATAGGAAACACACATATTTTTTTTTTTTTGCCTAACACTGCCTCTACAGGAAATTACAATAGTACTAATTAGCTTACTGTATGATGAAGTTAGACCAATTAGTGTTTCTCAGACCATTTTAGGTTAGCATCATACCATACTGTTTTATTTCTGCACCAAGCCATTTTTTACATCCCCTCCAGGTCCTTTTTTCAATTGCAAAATGCCCCTTTTCATGTCACGCTAACAAAAATTGTAGTTTTTAATAAGTGCTTTATTTAATTTCTATGATCATAACTGCCAATACATCTGTACCCAAAGTTTAGGCTATTCATTGTGTTCACTGATTAACACCATGCAGTGATGCATAAACAGTGATAAAGGAGGTCATTGTTTATTTGAACTTCTCGAGGCAATGTGTCAACTCACAGTGCCCACTATTGTTTCCTGTGAACATAAAAAAAATTATGTACTCGATTAATTTCAATATTTGTTATGATCATGAGCAGCAATATACCCATAACAAAAGCTTAGACTACATATTGTGTATCAGGTCAATGCTAATTAACACCACATGATGCTACACAAAGAAGGTCTTTGTATACGGGAACTGAACTGCTCGCAGCAGTGTGTACACTCACAAGATAATGTTTTTACACACAACTGAGTAGATATGATTAAAGAGATTATCTTTTCTAATATGAATTGTCTTTGCAGCAAATGGCTGGGTATGATCAATTTTGTTATTTTATATGACATGCTAATTTTTTCCACTTTAATATCCAAGAAGTTGCAATAATTAAAGTGGGATAGTATTGTGTTGAACCTGAGCCTATTAGAACGACCGTGTTGTTTCAAAATGTTTGTGACTGGTTTCAATTGTTGCCAGTTAATAATTTAACAACATTCATGTAATTTATTGCTCCAAACTAAAGCTAAAACTCAAATAGGAAATCTATATTGCCATTTTAGCAGTAGATTACATTCTTGAAAGGATGAAATCAAAGGGTACACTAAATGCTACTGACTGGTTATAGCATTCTTTTTTAAAGGTACATCTAATGAACAAGAAAACAGAGATCCTGCCCTTCAGTAATTCAGATCCTAGTTCATCTAAGGAATTTAAAAGAAAGAAAAATATAAGTCAAGTAAAATTAAGAAATTTCTTATATGTCACCTATAGTCACTAAAATTAATGATTATTAGTACTATTGGTAGGATTTTAAATTTGTGCCTGTACCTAACCATGCATTCAATTTCCTTTCAAAGCATTACTGCCACATGTATCTTCTACATAGGAAAGATGAAGAAAAAAAAAAGAAAATCAATACTGAGTAAAACCATATCAAGGATTTTACTCCTGCAACTTTTTGGTGGAATACAAGTTCATAAGTCAACTCGAGTACATTGTTCTCCAAAGGGCACTTTGTTTCATCATGAATTGTTGTTGTTGTACTTTTTATTCTTTTGAGTTTAAAGTGCCCTTTTGGGAGGAAAATTACAATGCAGTTTTTTTATCCTGGGGGAAACACTATACTAGTTAAGTGCAAATTATTTGTTTACAATGATGAAAGAGTTAGACTTAGTAAGAAAACTTATGGAGTATACTCCCAGAATTTTATAGTAAACTCCAAAGAATTGCTCAAACTGGTGAAAAGGCAGAAAGTGGACGGTATTTCTGAGGTCTCTTCCAAAAGCATGCTTGCCAAACAAGAGCAAAACTAATAACTGACTAATGAGAGTTTTGGCACCAATCCTTAAAGGGGAGACAAATCCCATCTGACTTGTGTCTTGGGAAGCAAATGGTTTTTTAGCACTTTTGTTGCTAAAACAAACCAAAAGATGTGCTGAACATCTTTCTTAGCTTAGAAGGGCTCGATTTGTGAGGTATTCGATGTTCTCCTAAAGTTATTATGATCATGTAATGTATCTTAAAAAATTTGTTCATGGAACACAAATGCCCCACGACAGTTAGATAATGTCAAATTAAGACATAAAAAGACAATCCTTCATATGCCTCTTACACGACAGCATATAAATACCTGATTTTCTTCCTGGATCCACTCAATGCAGGCCTGAAGCCAGTCTTCTGGCACAAATATACATTGAGATTTCAACCATGATTGAGCTGAAGCTAAAATGTTCATTCTAAAGACCTCCTACATGACAAATGCAATGCTGCAAAGAAAGGAAAAATACATGAATAAACTGAAAGATCTTGTATAATTTTTCTATGGTAATATTTATCCTAATGACATGTGATGAGGAATGAAAGTTGCATTTTATCCACGAGTTGCTCTTATATTTACATAGTACACTCTAAGCAAGAGAAAATAGTTTGATTAAGAAACCTCAATTTAATTGGGTGCTATTATTTTCTCATTTCTTTTTTTGGTCTATCCAAGTAAGAAAAGGAGCAATTTTTTTCTTCCAATTTTACCTGTTGTTTTGAAAACATGTAAATAAAAAGCATTGGATTATTCTTTCAACAATAAACAACTTGTTTGCAACTGGAATGTATCACATGATAAATTAGGTGGTGATATTTTACCTCTTTGACATTGATTCAATGAAGAAATTAAACAATGACAAACACACTGATATATTGTTCCTAATGGAAAGGAATATATATTATCTTATTTATTCTGTCATGAATATTTGAAAACACATCAGTCTTGACTCTTGAAGAATTTGTCCTTTGTAATTCACTTAATCAGGATTCAGACCGTGAAAGGTCATTCTCTACGATAAACAGAATCAAGAGTGTGTTAAGGAACAGGCCGACACAGAGGGTGCTGAATTTCCTTATGACAATTAGTGCAGAAGGACTTTGCCTAAAAGACTTTAATGTGTCAATCAAAATACATATATACGGGGAAGTAAAGAAACAAAGGATATAATTTATTTACATTCAGAGACAAATGAGTTTGACATTAAATCATGTTATAACTTAGGGAATTAAATACTGTGTAAATATATGTATAAATATATGCACTTCTTTTATATTTCAATGATATCAATTTTTTCGCGTTTATGATGATAGCAAGTGTTTTTTTTAAAACATTTTATGTTGCTAATGCGCACATACCCTGATACTATCAAAAATGTATGGGGAGATCACTGGTTTTGATATACAGTAATGGGTAAAATGATAACTGGTCTGTAGTTACTTTCATCAAGAGGATTGTTCTTTTTTAAAATGGGAACTACTTGTGCTTCAAACAATCAGGAAAAATATTAAACTGCAGTGGTTTGTTAATTAAATCTGTAACATGGCCAACAAGGATTGGTGTCCCAGCTTTCAACAATTTAGCAGGAATTTGATTCCCCCACCCCACAGTAGCTTTTTTCAAATTCATACTTTGTATCATTTTATACACTTTATCACGGTTAACCTGCCTAAATGCATAGGCCAAGACTATTCACACGGCCACCATGTACCTCAAATGGGAAAGAATATTTGCACAGCAGCCTTGTGCCATATCTGGAAAGACTTTAATTCACACCTTTAAGGTCCAGGAAAATAAAATTTATATCAGTCTGGAAGAATGTTGTAATAACAACTTTGTTGCACACAAGCCTAGTGTCTTTTTTGACATTATGTACATTATAATGTCATAATCTCATTGATGTCAGCACTTTCTAAAGGGATGCAATCAAAATATATCTGCTTGAGGTAAACAAACTGCTAGGGGACATAGTTTTGCCGGTTTTTTCCCCCCCGACTTATACAAGCAAATTCTCTTTGCAGGTGCAGTCTGGGCAGGTCGAGACTAAAATCTAGGGACATATCACCCTAATTCCAATCATCTCAACAAATGACGTTGAATCAGAATCTCGTAGATTCAAGATCATTTGCAATATTTCGGACTCGTCATAAAGCATTCATTGGTCGCCATGCAGACAGTCTTTGCTGCAGTATGTACGCAACTGCAGTGTGAACAGTACCTAGATTTACCGGAACAAACCAAAACAAATAGAATTACCAGAACAAAAATGAAATTACTGGAACAAAGCAACATTTTGCATTTTTCCACACAAGATATCTCTTAAACATAAGCATTGCTGATAGTTTTAAATTGAAAGACCACAATACACACATTTAAATAGAGAAAATAGACCTCATGGTTCATGCAATGAATACTTGATCGTTGCATAGAATCACCGAAAAGAACTCCAAACCCGTAAAGGTAGTAGTGTTATCCATGCAGAAGTACCGGTAATTAAGAAACTCAATACTAATAAACATTTTTAATATTTATACCATTACATTTGCTCTATTTAATATATTTACAATAAAAATACAGAAATTTCATTGAAATGACATTGGGATCATACATGATCATACCCTTGTAACGCTTTGTTTTATGTAAATAATACTTGTTAGCATCATTGTAGCGAACATTTAAATGACATCAATGAACACATGTACTGGGGTTGCTAAAAATAAAAATAAAAATTACAAACTTAAGATTACTTTAGGAAGCTGAAGTCTTGCTATTTTTTATCAGCTACACATGTTCTTTCATTATATATATATAAAGTAACACTGGTTTCTTACGCTAAAGATAATATGCAATAATATTGCTGCACAAATCAATATGCAATGTGGAAAAATGCTACAGAAGAAAGGATCTTTGAATATTTTATTACCTGATTTTTTTTCCCCGATACATATCCAGTAAAATAAATATTGTAATAATATAGTTGATGAGAATGAACCAATTAAGAAATCATCTTTATATTATTTATTAGCATTAAGAATTATTTACACAATATTCATCCTGAGCTTTGGTTTTAACAGATTCTCTTATTTTTATAAGCATGAATTTTAACTTGGTCGCATGTGTAACATTGACACCTCATGTTTTCTTTTCTTAACTCAATAAACAAACTTTGTGGTTTACTTCCTACTGTCTTTTAGAAACAAAAGGTGTGTACGCTCAACTGTTACTAATCTGACATGGTGTACTGTTCAAATAACACATCCCACCAACAGGCTAATTGTGGGGTCATCTTGTGGAACTGACCTTCTATAATACTTTTTTGAAGCTACAATCGTTCAGTCAGATTGTTATTTAATGATAAACATGGCAAAATATCTTTGTTGTAAATGCCACAACGAGTGTCAAAATGACAAATTCAATGATCAGCATGTGAAAGCTGGATACATCGAAAATGTGTGCCTATGATTAATGTTGAGTAGAAGTCATGGGCAAGGATTTCTCTATGATTTTTCTGCCACAACTGCGCTTTGAAAGGGCACCAATACGGTGCTAGCGATGCATAGCTGAGGTACATGTAAAGTTAGTTAGTCCGTGGAAATATATATTAACTGAAAATATTGTTAGTCCGTGGAAATATATATTAACTGAAAATATTGTTAGTCCGTGGAAATATATATTAACTGAAAATATTGAATCATTTATTGAATATTTAGAAGATGTTCATTTTACTGTAATATTTTACCAACATTTCTGTAAATTGCTTGAACACAATAGTCCGTAAAAACTTTGCTTGTTTTGAATTCTCCATCCCAATTTCTGCTGCAATGTGTGGAACTTCCATCACTGATGTCAGCATGTTTGAATGTCCATGATGAATTGCAAACCCTTTCAGTTTCTGTATGCATTCCTGTATTTCATGTAAATTGCACACTGTAAGTTCAAGTGTGGAAACAGAACTCTCCTCCTCCCCCTCATGATCAGATTCGTCACCAAGCAGTTCATCTGCTGGTCTGTCAGAGTCAATCATATCACTGTCACATGTGTCACAGTTTTGCTCAATATTTAGCAATTCCTTTAATTCAAATCCAAACATTTCCCTGGGCATCTGCTTGTCATTTAATGTCTTATAAAACCAATCTGAGACTTTAAATACACCCCCATCAAATCAATGAAACTCAATTCAACTGTGTACGTGCACTCATTTATACAACTCTCTCTCTCTCAAATGAGAACAGCAGAAATTATACATTCTAATTCATTTTAACTGATAGGAATACCTAGATTACTGTATTGCAATTACAAATAGGTAAAAATATTGAATCAACTGCCACTTAAAGAAACAATTTATATTTTTAAGTTTTTAAAACATCAGAAAATGACTAAGTCTAAAACGTTTCAAAACAATTTTGACACAACCCCCCCAAAATGTACAGTGAGTGCACATGTACAAGTGTGTTCATACCATTCAAACCATAGTGGTCACAGGATGTTGCAAATGAGCAACCTCAACTTTACAGCTACATGTTTACGGGGTTAATTCAAAAGAAGATCTGGATCTTTTGGACTTTTGAAAACTAAAAAAACATGAAATTGCTTATTCTAGTGGCAGTTGATGGACTATTTATACATCTGGGGTCTCGCTACCAGGTGAAGTAGGTGACTAAGTCGCCTAAAAAATGTAAACTTCACCTTCTTCTGTTACTGAATGACAGTAGTTTCTAGCTTTTGAAATGCTCCCTCAACCCAGCCAAGTAGTTCAGTGTTGTAGCCACAGGCAAATGTATTGCAAATAGCCATAGCTGGTGTTAATATCGATTGCATCTGCAAAAAATTCATAGGCACGTGTTTTAATAGCTGATTGACCATTAACCCCTTTCCCCCACAAGTTATTGCTTGTTATCACTGCCCGATTTCTGCATGTTATAATTTGATGATGAAAACATACCAAATTGTTTTGAAACTTAAAATATCAATAGGCAAACATCAATTTGTGTTTCACGAAAAAAATCAATGAAAGCACTTTCTCTATATTTTTGAAGATTTTGAATGTTGTGTTTGCATTATTTTCTTCATAAAATCAGTTTGAAACAGTAGGTGAAGCTGTCATGGGGTAATAATGGCGGACATCATGGTGTCTATGAAGTACCTCTTCTGTCGGTTTTTGTAATTCACTGGGCACACAAATCAAGGAAAATATACAATTCTTAGAAAGCAAAGCCTAAATATTACATAATAGAAGATTTAGCCAAAAAATATTTAAAAAAATGTCAGAAACATATGGAACAATGCTATGTTGTGGAATTTGGGAAGCGCTGTAAGGTCAAGGTTGTTTTCTTACATAACTCTTTTAATTGACAATACGAAAATAGCAGCAATGCAACAAATATTTAACCAATGCACAATGTTACGACGAGTATGTAGACAAATATTAAAAGCATAGATTTGCAATTTTATCTATGAATTGTTGTACAGAAACTAGAAAGTGCAAGTGGTCATATTAAGAAAATCCCTATTTCTATAAATAGATGCACCCACATGGCGCCATTTTGTTCTTGGCAGTGTGTTTATTTAGTTGGAAAGAAGGATCAAGTTCATTCATATATTGACTTTGATGCTTCAGTTCATTGTCGATGAACAGTTAAGGTAATATTTTATTAGCAACAATGAAATTAAATGTCAAAGTTTTAATGTTATTAAATGGTCGGTACCTTATTTAAGGTTTATGTGCCATTCTTGGTCTCTACACCATGTATTTTAGCTATATGACAAAACATGAGCACATTACAAACTATATATTGTAATTAATTCCAACTGACAGGAATACCTAGATTATATAATTGTAATTAAAAATAGGTATAAATAGGTAATCAACTGCAACTAGAACAAGTAATTTAATTTTTCTCTTTTCAAAACATCACTAAAAGATTCATATTTAATTTTGAATTGAATTCCTAAACATGTACGGTAATTGTAAAGTTCTGGTTACTCATCCGTAACACCAGTGACCACTGTGGTTTGAATGGATGAACACTATGATGTGAAGACACCTGTTCAAGTGCTCTCATGTGCATGTTGTTGGGGTTGTTTCAAAGTAGCTCAGAAACATTTTCAACTGCCATTTTCTAGTGAAGTTTTAGAAACTAACAAAAAAACTTAACTTCTTCTTTATATGGCAGTTGATTAAATATTTTCACCTATTTGTAATTACAACAGTGTAATCGAGGTACTCCTATCAGTAGAAATTAATTACAATGTAGAGTTTCTGCTGTGCTATTTTAACTCATATGGCCAAAATACATTGAATAATATCTCTGCAATTCAAACATACACACTTTCAAGTATGAATACACTGCATATGAATATGATACATTCATACACTTACAAAATGTGTTTATGATATACAAACAACACAGAGAATTCTCAACTTGAAGATAAAGTATTGCTTACAACCAATGTTAAATGCAAATATGCATAATGAGAAATAGAACAATTTAAATAAGAGAACCAAAGCACACACATGCAAACATTATATATATATATATATATAATATATATATATATATATATATATACATACATACAGAGAGAGAGAGACCATTTCTTGCATTCCTCCCACTTCTCCCTGTTCAGCTTTCACTTCTCACCATTGTCCAAAAGGAAAAGTCACTTCTCCCTAAAATTCAAGTCTAGCTTGACCCCTGTACATATTTGTAACTACAACAATGTAATCTAGGTACTACTGTCAGTTAAAATTAATGACAATGTAAAGTTTCTGCTGTGCTCATTGTAAATAATATGGAAGCCATATGGCCAAAATAGATGGTGTAATGACCAAGAAGGGCACTTCATCCTTAATCTTGTTATCAGTAGAAATGGCGGCTAAAAAAATTATTAACCGACAGCTTACCTATGATTGTGAAACACAGGACTGACTTTTTGTTAGACCAGCCGGTATAATTAGGGGTGGAAACTCGTTTTCACACTTCGAATAATTGATGGCTTAAGCAGTTGCTCAAACTCACCAAGATCAAAAGGCAGTCGGCTTTTGTGAGAGACCTTTGATGAATGGGGAATGAAAAGAAGTTTCCTGCGGTATTGTTAGTAACATGTAATCCGTAATGACCTACATGCACATTCAAATGTAAACGATTCATCAGACAGACACACGCATACGAATGAGAATCAATTCACAGACACTGACGACACACCAGTTGAAACATCTTGCGATGAAAGTTCTCCAACTGACAATAGCAACACATGTATGGGAAAATCAAATGGCACCTTTCTTGATACTTTCATAGTATTTCAGTTACTCAGAACATGTGAACATCCTTTACCTAATGTACCCACTGGTATTAAAGAATCGTGTATTTTTTTATTATAAAATGAAGAAAATGTTTCAAAGAAATTGAATAAAATGACAGGTAATTTCTGTGACGTCTGTGGGACTTCACCCACTACACACTATTACTCCCAAACGGAAAACTTAAAAAGATCTTATTAAAAAGCGGGGTTGATAGCACAATTATAAAAAAAGAACACGTTCCATTACCAGTACAGTCGACTGACGATAACCTTGTTATTATACAACATTATTACCTGTATACATCTTAAATTGCTGGCCCAAACTACAAAAAACATATTACATGGTTATCATCAGACGGTCGCCTTGCTCTGAGTACATTGGAAGGTTTCAGGGATTGGCACCGCATGGTAATACAAAACATAACAATGAAGAATATCACCTGCAAATGTCATGGATGAAATGTCAAAAGCTAATTAAATCACATAAACCAAATACAGTTTTCACTAAACTGCAGAAAACAAATGACATTTTGACAGCACCAAGAAATGTGCTGCAAGTTAATGATAAAAAATACAGAATAAAAAAAAAGGAGTCACATTTTGACTGTAATATGAAAAATATTGCCGTCCATTTATCAGTAACTGAAAACATGGTAAGCCAGAATCAGACCTTGATAAAAACAGTAATTAGAACATCTGGCAGAACACCCAGTCTAGTCTTATATAATAAGGAACAGCTGACCGATATAAAGCTCTTGTGTTGCACAGGACAGACATTTTTGGGAGTTGATAAAACATTTAATCTGTGTGATAAGCATTTGACAGTTACCTCATACAAACAAATGACAGTTGAAAGAGCAGAAACAAATGACAGTTGAAAGAGCAGAAACTGGTGAACCACCTTTATTTATAGGACCCATTTCCATTCATGATAATAGTGACTTCGAGACTTTTTCTGTTTTTCCTGCATCTAAAAATTAAATTGATTGGGATGAACACTACATGTAATAATTTAGTAATTGGTACCGACAATGTAAAAGCTATGGTAAAAGCCATTAAGTTAGCATTTTCTGATGCAACACGTTTTATGTTTTCAGCATCTGCACCAAAATGCAAAACAAAAACTGATGGACAATGCTGTAGACAAAAAGAATGTAACCTCGTACTGAATATGATATTTGGCGATAATGGACTAATTAATGCACACAACTGCGTATGTTTTGATGTTATGTCTGAAGACATCAAGAGTACCATTGCACAAGTATCTGAGAAATTTCTGTGTTACTCTGATCACATTTTAAAAGACCAATTCAAGAAACTGTCAACAAACCAGCACGTCAGAAGAATCATACCATCATGGACAAACAATAACTGTGAATCAGTAAACCATATTCTTAAGCAAATCAGTCAATGGAAGTCTAGAACATTACTTGACCTAATAAGTGGTATACATGTAGAAGAAATGATCAATGCACAATTCATAGGTTTATACTGAACTCTCATATGCCTGGGAGAATATAGACTTGCAGAAAGTCACAGACATTTTTTTGTATCAAAAACAGTCTGGGCTTCCAAAACAACTGAAGAAAGAGAAAAACTTTACCCTAAATTTATAAAATTTGTGAAGAAGGACCCAAAATGAATCATATTGGCAGACAGGACTACCACTGTTGCTGCACCAAGAATAAAAGGGAGAAAACCATGTCAAACGAAAAGAAAGATTAATGAATGGACAAGGACAGCTAAATGACAAAAGCAGACATTCAAAGACAATGACGATAAGGAATTTTCTCATTAACTTATGGATTTCTCTGGAATTGCATGCATGCAAGAGACATGAAAACATGTGAGGCTCACTTAAAAGGGTAGAATCTGGTATGCTTCATGCAAATATAAACACACACACACACTTTGTGCATGTTTACACAAAGGAACATTCGGAATACGTCCAGACTGATAAATGATCTAGTTACTGGGTAATTAAGTAATTCAGTTGAAGTTTGGTATTAGATTGAATACAAATATTAATCACATCATGAATAAAATCTAAGACTATTCACATGGCCACCGTGTGCCCACAACTGAAAAGACTATCCACACAGCAACTGGTCAATGCATTAGGGATGAGTCATAAATATTCCAAATGGTGTAAAACTCAGCTAAACATAACATATACCCATAAATACCATTACAAACCTGGTAGCTGATTTACCAGACTACAAAACACCATAAAGAAGGAAATTGTTCCATACTGTCTATTTTGTATGGCGGCTGTGTACTAAATTTTACAAAGACTATTCATACGTCTTCCGTTTGCCAACAATATTCGCACTGCGAATGGTGTCTGTCTCAGTTTGGATTATAATAATTATGATATATTGTGCAAACAATTCGAGGCTAGTCCATGGATTAGTAGTTTTCCCCAAGACAACAAATTTTGATATTTCAATTTTACTTTAACAGTTAAGAATTTTGTTTTCAATAGACAGCCATAGCATAAGTAAAGAAATATAATTTTCCAGCGTATTACTCACTGTAGTCAAGTGGAAATATGTCAACCTGTCTTGCAAAAGATCCAGGATCAAATCCCACTCTATGCATTTTTGCTTATTTTTAGTGTTTGCCTTGTTGTCTTGAATTAAGAAAGAATTATGTTACTCAGATTTAGTGCAAATGTACATTTTAAGTGTATGCTTTGCTACCTTGAATTAAGAATTATGCTACTCAGATTTACTGTGTGAATGCACACAAAACACCGCAGAACATAAACGGTAAACAGCTGACATTACCTAAGAATTCTGCTACTTTTTAACTCTTAATACCCTTTAGCTAGCCAACTCGACTGAGCATAAAATAAAAAGAAAATTTTTGTTCTCAGGGAATAATGGATAAAAAGTTCATCGACTGGGTGACAATACTGGAGTTTTTCACCCACGAGATTCACTCAATATTTATTCAAAAATTTTTATTCCTACCATAGGTAAAGGAGTATCGTCGACCCTCCTAACTTCTTGCCTGTCTTTGAATCATGTGCAATGTTTCTCGGTACCTCACGCGCTTGTTTTGAGATCCTGGCGTCATCAACTGGGTCACTAGCATTCGTTGACAATGACAGTAAGTGCTGATTAAGAAATATTCGATTAAATGAAATTTAAATGTGTACTACAATTCAAATTGAAAAAAACAATGAAAATGGCAAATTTTACTAATGACATATTTGTCTTAAGTTTGTGGCCCTGGCACAAGTGTTAGCTGTTCAAGCCAGGGCCGCTGTTCACATTGGTTTTCTTTACCGTTTTATTAGTTGGAAATCCATGACAAAGATTTCTCAGACGACAAAGGCAATGCAAAAGCTTCATATCTATAATATGCACTTCTTATATCATGTTAAAAAAAATAAATCAAATGGAAGAGTTGGCAGGATGAAAATTCTTTATTGGATTATTGTAATGTAGTGGGGAAAAAATCTTTGTTGTGACATAGCCTGAAGAAAAAAATCTTTTAAAAGTTCAGCGTATCTTTAAATAGGATAATTATATCGAAATAGCTTGAAAAAAACAATTAAAAAATGCATCCAATTTTTTCAAATTTTGTTGTTGTTACATTTGGCATCATTTTTGTATTATTTCAGTCAATATGTGTATGAAAGCTATGAAATATATTACAAATGCAATTAATGAAAATACAGAGACATACAAAAGGATCAATTTCCACACTTGGCCTAATTGTCACATTCCAATCTTATGTCACATGGCCTTTATATCAGAAGCAAGAACCATGGATGAACTTCCGGAAATAGACAAATTTTTACACGCTCAGAAAAACGGTAGCTTGCAAAGGATTTAGAGAGTTTATAAACATTTTTCAACAATGAATAAATGAAGCAGATATAGTTGAACACATTCTATGGTGATTTTAATAGTTTCTCACAATATTATAATGCAAGCGTTAAAATTCACTATGGCGGGTTGAGGATATAGCACTGAACAAGTTTTAACAACAATGACTTGCAAATATGGAATTAAAGGTAATCAACTGGAAAAATGAGTATATTTCGCAATCAGGTACGCGGCAGCCGTATGAATAGCTTTATGTAAATTATGCATAAATTATACACATGGCATCCATGCAAACAGTCTTTTCAGATGAGGTACACGGTGGCCGTGTGAATGGTCTATCCCAGTTAAGGTGCACAGTGGCCGTGCAAATAGCCTCAGCCAAGTATCTATGTAAATATTGATATTGTCCAACCTCCCGATTTCGTCCGTCCTTCAATCGAAAAAAGCGCGTTAGATCGCGAGAAACATGGCGCAGGATTGAAGGAGGCCACCGACATCGGGTGGGTGGGCGATAATGTAAGTGCACAAACTGCATATAGAAGGAACGGAGAAAATTTTTTTTATAAATTTTAAAACTTATAATATCCATGCCTTGGCTTAACTGGCACATTCCGGTCATATGCCAAGTGACTTTTATCAGTGTCACGAACCATGGATGACCTTCCGGAAAAAAGGAAACTTACACACGTTCGGAAATACGGTAATTCTGAACTAATGTACATGAATGCCAAAGAATTTTTAATGATGATTAAATGAAGTAGATACAGTTGAACACTTTCTATGGTTATTTGAAGAGATTCTCACAATATTATAAGGAACGCGTTAAAATTAACGTTAAGGTCACGATATATGGGTGTTCGAGGATACTGCAATGCCCTCTTTTCGAGTTATTTGTGCAGGTTAGTCAAAACTTGCGACAACAAACGGAACAAAAATAAACTTAGTAAGATGAATTTTAAAAATACTGATGTAAGTCAACTTCGTGAAAACCTACAGAATATTGATTTTAGCTTTCTCAATTGTGGAGCTGCAAAAATAACAAGATACAACTCTTGCCGCCGTAAATGCGACGAAATCATCAATGTTACGTGGAAGATTATAGTGAATGCAATAATTTTAAAAGTGTTTGAATAATATGGATTTAGGTGCACCATAACTAGATAATCTACTTCAGAGCAGTCATGGAAGAGAAAATTTGCTAATCTGTATCAGGAATTTTAAAACAAACAAACAAACAAACAAACAAACAAACTAAATAAAACAAGAAATAATTTATCTTACAATATAAATCTCTTATATTCTACAATAATAAACATAACATAGAATCAATTGTTGTGATGGACGAAACAAGAACAAAACAAAAACGAAACAAGAACAAAACAAAAACGTAATTGCTATAAAGAATCTACATGATGTTTGCTGCAGATATTTACATAAACGATACATAAATAATAAATAAAACGAGCCAGGTTCAGTGGGGTTGAACGTTGCTACGTTTTAAGATGTATCCTGAAAAAATCCTCGTAAGGCGGAAATGTCTGGAACTCCAATAAGCTATTAGGCCATTCCGCATTACGAGTACTTTATCGAATGCCAGTTAACATAAATACTTTAAATTTCAAGAAAATGTTTTTAAAAAAAACATACAGAAAAAAATGGTAAAGTCAAACCCAAAAAGTGCCACCATCCCAAGGAAGACACATCCGTCGAACCAAAAGTAAATATGCACCAGGAGAAAAAATACAAAAGATAAAAATGTTGTCAAACTCCCAAAAAGGCATACAAAAAAAAGATATAGACAAAACAGTTTAAAATCCCTAAAATACAAGATAACAATATTTCTTCAAAAATTTTGCTCTTTTAAAAAGTACAAGACCTTCTGAGGTGAAAAATCCTCAAGGGACGCATCCCACGACAAACAGATTGCCTCTGTATGCCTTGTTGAATAGAACAAATTTGGGTATCATACGTTATATAGGATGAACTAGCATCTTGTTCACTAGCAGCTAAATTTGGCTCAAAATCATCTGCTAGCCACGTTATAGAGAAGGATATACGAGAGAGAGAGAGAGAGAGAGAGAGAGAAAGTTAATACAACAAGCCATTATGTTGCAAGTCTATTAGCTTATTAGAGTTACAGCATATATATTTCCGTGAACATACTGCCTGATAACATTTAGAGTGTAGAAAGAGTGAGCTCTGTGATAATTTGATCTCTCTCTCTCTCTCTCTCTCACACACACACACACACACACACACACACACACACACACACACACACACACATACACACACGTGGTGTATGCAGCTGAAATGCTGTACCAGATAGGAAGATGTCGCCTAAGTTGAGATCATTTCAGACATATATGTATGTAGAGCATGGTATAATGTCTGTAAATTAGGTCATCATCTGGTACTGTGATGACATGGCTTCGATGCGAGGATTATTTTTGCTGCGGGGTTTTGCTCTACACAGTTCCAATTTTCATACTCTGGAAAACTGGACGTCCAAACTCATGGCGGCTTTCACATCGTCTGCCCCTCAGAGAAACCTTGATAACGGGGTTCAGCCAAATATCGCTTGGAGCTAAATCAGGTTTTTTTTTTTTATTATTTTTTTTTTTTAGGATATGGCAAAGTGTCGATTGTGCTCCTTTAGGAAGTCTGTCACGACGGAGGATATATGCGCCGCGCGTTGTTACGGAGTAGATGTAAAGCTCAGGCACCAGTGCGCGGACGCGTGGTTCAGTAGTGTTCCACAACTTTTGGAAAAACTTTGGAGGAATAAAAATCTCCAGGAACACTAGCAACACTGACACAGGCACCTGGACAACCGGGCCTTTTGAGTCGAAAAATAATGCGTATAAAAGTCTCTTGACAGTCCGACTATATCGAGTGATTTGTGGTCTCTGCTCGTTTTCTCCAATCCAAACAGCACATCAAGATTACTAGTACATCAGGACTTTGGAGACCATTGGTACATAATAACATTCAAGGACACAGCCGTGAATTCGGAACATTCTATATTTAGGACTTGTGATTAGAACAATCATTCTTATTGGATTATTAGGATTTCAAAACACATTACTGTAAGTGACTTTTTGATTTTTTCATTTTAATTATCTAGTAATAAATTGCTTGTTGATTTTTTACTTGATTTGTTGGTTTCACTTTCTTTCTGTTACATTTTTCTTAGACAATAGAGTCGTAACAGAAATTGGGGGCTCGTCGTTCCGGGATCTGAATTTCTTTAAAGCATATTAGAGATATTAAAGTTATCTTTGAAATTCATATTGATTTTGTCTCTGAATTTTTTTTTTGTTTTGTCTTTGGCAAAGATTTTTAATAGAGAAATTTTTTGTGTGTGAAACCAACAAGCATTTACAATGGCATCTAATGTTCAGAATTTCATTTCAAAACCTACCCAGAAGGGGTTAGAATGCATGAGAAAGGATGAGTTGCTCGAGCTTGCCAGAAAATACAGTCTATCTGAGGCAAAAGTACCATTGACAAAACGGGAGATAAAGATTATTTTGATTCAGTATTTAGTAGGAAAGGGAATTTTTGAAAAAATAGTGCTTTAAGTTTGAAGAGAAAGCCTGTATCTGGTTCTGACAGGAAATTAAGGGAATTAGAGTTAAAGAACCAGATGGATTTAGAATTGGCAAAGCTTCAGATTCAGAGAGAGAGAGAGAGAAAGAAGAGAGGCAGATACAGATGGAGAGAGAGAAAGAAGAGAGGCAGATACAGATGGAGAGAGAGAAAGAAGAGAAGCAGATACAAATGCAGAAAGAAGAGAGGCAGATGGAGAGAGAAAAAGAAGAGAGGCAGTTGGAGAGAGAGAAAGAAGAGAGACAAATGCGGATACAGATGGAGAGAGAGAGAAAGAAGAGAGGCAGATACAGATGCAAAGAGAAGAAAGGGAAATGCAATTTAAGTTAAGAGAATTAGAACTGGCAAACAGAGCACACTCCACTCCTTTAAACACAAGTTCAGGTTTTGATGTTACTAGATATATTAGGTTAGTACCCCCTTTTCAGGAAAAAGAAGTAGATAAATACTTTCTTCATTTCGAGAAAATAGCTGAAAACTTGAAATGGCCCAGAGAGCATTGGACTTTGTTATTACAAAGTGTACTTATTGGCAAAGCTCGTGAAGTCTACACTTCACTGTCAGTACAACAAAGCACTGATTATGATGTGGTTAAGGAGTACATCTTGAAAGCTTATGAGTTGGTACCAGAGGCATATCGACAAAGGTTTAGGAATTGTAGAAAAGAAACTGGACAAACTCATGTCGAATTTGCAAGGGATAAAGAACAACTATTTGATAGGTGGTGCTCAGCCAAGAAAGTTGATCAAGCTTACGATAACCTCCGACAGCTCGTATTAATTGAAGAGTTCAAGAGGTGCATCCATAGTGATGTTAAAACCTATCTTGACGAGCAGAATGTGGAAACTTTGGAAAATGCTGCTCGTATGGCTGATGATTATTCCTTGACTCACAAAATTTCATTTGGCAATAAGTCGTCCTCTCAGCAGTTTTCTGGTAAAAAAACCATTTCAATCTCATTCGAGTACTTCCAAATTTCACAACAGCACAACTGTTAGGAATCAAACATCTGATAAGACTGATCAGAAATCCTTATCTCTTCCTACGTGCACTTATTGTAAAACGAAAGGGCACGTTATTTCTGATTGCTTCAAGTTGAAAAATAAGCAACAGAGTAAAGACAGAGCTTTTCCAAATGCTCTTATTTCTACGAGGTCAAGGTCACGGTCTTGTATTGAAAGCAATACATTTGTTGGGTCAAACAAACCCCAGTCTGATTCTATTTTGGAGGCTTATGAACCATTCATGTCAGAAGGTTCTATATCACTTATTGGTGATTCTGCCAAACCTATCCCAATTAAAATATTAAGGGACACTGGAGCTTCTCAGAGTCTTTTATTATCAGGTACTTTGCCTTTGTCTGAGGAGTCTTCTTCAAGTGAAAGTGTTCTTGTTCAGGGAGTTGAGTGCGGCTTTGCAAATGTTCCTCTTCATTGTGTAAATTTGGCATCAGACTTAGTTTCTGGACCTGTGACTGTTGGGGCAGTGACTTCTTTACCCATAGAGGGTGTTCATTTATTACTAGGCAATGACCTAGCTGGAGATAAGGTTGTGGTTAATCCACTTGTAACTGACAAGCCTTGTTTAGATCAGAAAGTTGATCCTGTCGAAACTGAAATCCCTGATTTGTACCCTGCTTGTGCAGTTACTAGAGCTATGGCAAAAGAGCTCTTGAGATTGATGTTGATCAGGATATTATTCCTTTAGCTGACACATGTATTGGTCAGTCTTTTGATGAGGTCACTTTTTCCTCAGGTATTGATCAATCAAATGGTATTGATCACAGTGATCCTCTTTTGGCAACTCATTCTCTTTGTTCTAATCAGGATGACAAACGACAATCACTTGTCGTTGAACAGGAGCAAGATCCCGAGATATCTTGTTTGTTTCAGAGGGCTTTTAGTGAAACTGAAGCCACACAAGTTCCAGTGTATTACTTTGTGAAAAATGGGGTCCTTATGAGGAAATGGAGACCACCTGTTGTACCCGCTGGTGACGAGTGGTCAGTGAGCTATCAAATTGTTGTTCCTAAGTCATATCGACAGGAAATTCTTAATTTAGCCCATGAAACTCCTTTGGCTGGTCATTTAGGAGTCCGTAAGACTTATCACAAGATCTTGAATCATTTTTATTGGCCGAAACTCAAAAGTGATGTTTCTAAATACTGCAGATCTTGTCACACTTGTCAAATGGTAGGAAAACCCAATCAGAAGATACCTAAGGCTCATCTGCAACCTATTCCTGCATTTGATGAACCATTTAGTAGAATAATGGTAGACTGTGTTGGTCCTTTACCTAAAACCAAGTCAGGCAACCAATACTTGTTGACCATCATGTGTGCATCTACAAGATTTCCAGAAGCAATTCCTCTGAGAAATATAAAAACTAAAACTATTGTGAAAGCTTTGGTGAAGTTTTTTACACTTGTTGGCCTTCCCAAATCTGTCCAGTCGGATCAAGGGTCAAATTTTATGTCTGGAATTTTCCAACAAGTTATGCATGAATTAGGCATCCAACAGTTTAAATCTTCTGCCTATCACCCTGAAAGTCAAGGTGCTTTGGAAAGATTTCATCAAACTTTGAAGAATATGATTCGATCATATTGCTTTGATACAGAAAAGGATTGGGATGAGGGTGTTCATTTGTTGTTGTTTGCTGTTAGGGAATCAGTTCAAGAGTCGTTGGGTTTTAGTCCCTTTGAACTAGTTTTTGGTCATACTGTCCGTGGACCATTGAAATTATTGAAAGAGAAACTTCTTTCAAATGAAGATTCAAAGATTAATCTTCTGGATTATGTCTCTGATTTCAAATACAAGTTGTCAAAGGCCTGTGAAGTAGCAAGAACTAATCTTCACACTACCCAGTCAAAAATGAAATTAAGGTATGACAGAAATTCACAGGAAAGGAGTTTTAAACCTGGTGACAAAGTTCTGGCTCTCTTTCCCATACCTCAGAATCCTCTTCAGGCTAAATTTTATGGTCCTTATACCGTTGAAAAGAAAGTAAATGACTTAAATTATATCATTAACACTCCTGGGAGACGGAAACAGAAACAACTTTGTCATATAAATATGTTAAAGGAATATTTTGACAGAGATAGCTCAGCTAATTATTCAGTTAATTTAGTTGTACCTGTCCCACACAGTGAAGATATCAACGATGGAGTACGATCAGACTATAGTGACTCTGGTATAACCAATCTTCGGAATTCAGAAATATTGAACAACCTAGACCAGAAACTTTCACATCTACAACAACAGGAAAGAAATGAACTAAAACAGCTATTACATGACTATGAGCACTTGTTTCCTGATGTTCCAACACGAACAAGTAAAATTTATCATGACGTTGACATTGTAGATTCTGCGCCTGTGAAACAGCATCCTTATAGGATGAATCCTCTCAAACAGAACTATCTGAAGAAAGAAATTCAGTATCTACTGGTAAATGATTTCATAGAACCAAGTAAAAGTAACTGGAGTTCACCATGTATTCTTGTTCCCAAGCCAGATAATACATTCCGTATGTGTACTGACTATAGAAAAGTCAACAGTGTCACCAAAACTGATTCATTTCCAATCCCAAGAATGGACGATTGCATTGATAAAATTGGAAATGCGGAATATGTCACCAAGTTTGACCTTTTAAAAGGATTCTGGCAAATTCCACTGACGGAAAGGGCAAAAGAAATTTCAACATTTGTAACTCCAGATGGACTATATCAACATAAAGTCATGCCGTTTGGAATGAAAAATTCGCCTGCAACGTTTCAACGTCTGATGAACATGATAACATTTGGTCTTGATAATTGTGACGCTTATATCGATGACGTCATTATCTACAACAACACCTGGGAAGATCATTTGGAAACCATTCGAAAATTCTTTGATCGACTCAGCGATGCGAATCTGACAATTAATTTGAGCAAAAGTGAGTTTTGCCATGCTTGTGTCACATTTTTAGGACATATTGTGGGACAAGGTCAAGTTAAACCTATAGAAGCTAAGGTCAAAGCTATCTCTGAATTTCAAGTTCCAATTTGTAAAAAGCAACTGATGCGATTTCTAGGTATGGCTGGATATTATCGGAAATTTTGTTCCAATTTTTCCAAAATTGCTGAACCTTTGACAAGTTTATTGAGTAAGAAAACCAAATTTCATTGGTCTGACAAGTGTCAGGAATCTTTTGACAAGTTAAAGGCCATGCTTAAGAATGCACCAGTTCTTTCTGCACCAAATTTTAGCCAATCATTTAAATTATCTGTTGATGCAAGTGATGTATGGGTTGGTGGAGTATTGATTCAGGAAGACAAAAGTGGTGTGGATCACCCTGTGTGTTATTTTTCTAAAAAACTAAACAAGCACCAGAAAAATTATTCCACAATTGAGAAGGAATGTTTGGCTTTGATATTGGCTTTACAGCATTTTGAAGTGTATGTTACCTCAACTCTTTCTCCAATTATTGTGTACAGTGATCACAATCCCCTTACTTTCATCAACAAAATGAAAGATAAAAATCGGAGATTGTTGAGATGGAGTTTGATATTGCAGGAATATAACATTGACATCAAACACATCAGGGGAAAAGACAATGTGATTGCAGATGCACTCTAAAGTGCCTAGAAATGTAATATTGCTTGATGTAATTAAGTCCAGTATCATAAAACATGTTCTTATGTAATTTTGGTTATTGTAGTATTAGATGTATATTCAAAAGAAAGCTTTATTATATAAATCTTTCTTTTTCTTTATGAGGGGAGGTGTTATGTATGATGTTTATATAATATTATAAATATTTTAGGAAATTATAAACGTTTCTTCACTTTAATATTTGCTTAAATCTTAATGTTATCAGGAAAAACATGTTTAACTAGTGTCCTTGAATTAGGTTGTTTTGATCAATATAATGTTTTCTCAATTTGAAGGTCAAGGTTGATTTTTGTTTACAAGTAAAATTCCATTAAGATGACACACATTCTAGAACATTCTGTCATGTGACCAATCTTTATATATACCATGTTTGGTGGACATTTTTTCAGTTTTGACATTACCATCAGTCTTGTAAAGAGCTATTACAGTTGTGAAAATTCATTCCAAATTCTAAGAGAGGAATTATTTTAAATATTCATTGGATTATAACAGTGCTCATAAACTTTTGGATTTTGGATTTTCAATTGATGATTTTGGAATTTATGTGAACTTATTCAGAGATTTTGGAATACTTCATTTTGACATCAGCACATCAAGATTACTAGTACATCAGGACTTTGGAGACCATTGGCACATAATAACATTCAAGGACACAGCCGTGAATTCGGAACATTCTACATTTAGGACTTGTGATTAGAACAATCATTCTTATTGGATTATTAGGATTTCAAAACACATTACTGTAAGTGACTTTTTGATTTTTTCATTTTAATTATCTAGTAATAAATTGCTTGTTGATTTTTTACTTGATTTGTTGGTTTCACTTTCTTTCTGTTACATTTTTCTTAGACCATAGAGTCGTAACAATATATATATATATATATATATATATATATATATATATATATATATATATATATATATACACACACACACATTTGCAGGTTTCTGTCGTGCTGCACTTGGAGCTGCATATCATATTATAGAATGTTATTTTGTCTATCGATCGGCGTTAATTTATTGATAGGTTCAAAGAAGCAAAAAAGTTAAAACAAAATATTTGGACCTTTTCTAATACCCTCATATATTTGCATGACTAAAACGAAGAAGAGACTGTTTCGCTGTTCTGTTTTTATTTTTTATTTTTTATTGTTTGTCTATTATTTACATTTTAATTTGGGCTGGGTGTTGTGGGTGGTGGCGACCGTACTATCGAGCTAATCTTGTAAGTTCATTTGTATTTTCCATGTAATGAAACATCTCTAAGACGCATACCATAAGGCAAGTGGTACATATTCATCCAGAACAACCTGTGTTCAGAAGCAAAATATTAATATAAATTTAACTTATAGTTGCTATTCCGTATTGTATCCCCGTCGCCTACGAAGTTATTAGGAACTGTAGCATTTTGCCCGTTCGTTCCTCTGTGTGTTAGTGTGTTTGTTACCGCAGCAATACATTGAGCTCCATTCGACCTACAGTCATGAAAACTGGTATGTAGATACATCTCAAACAGAGTAACTAAGCAATACCAAAAGTATGTCCAAGAGACTTACATTATTTTGCTTTAATGAATTCACGGTTTCAGCTATTTTTCCGTTACTACCTGGGTATCTTGGAGTGTATTTCGCAAATGAATATTTTAATGTGGATTCTTCTAAAAATTGTAACTCATCCATACCAGATTTAGGTCATTGTGACCCAATTTGTACGATAACTGACTTTTTTTGATTTTAGCTATCCGTTCTTGACAGTATCTTGGACCCTAAATCACCTACACTCATGAAATCGGGTATATAAATGCACATGAAAGGCTAATTCAACCGTACCAAAACTAGGTTACTGTTTCTTAATTTCCACGTTGGAGTGACTTTTGTATTCACATATATCAATTCATTACACTCTAACTATCTTGTGCCTTATTTCACGTGCACTCAAACAAATAAGTTTGTTGATACCTCTCAAGGAGAGCAACTCAGACATACCAAAAATAGGTCACTGTGACATAATCATCATGATTGAGTGACATTTGTATTCTCATCCATTGGCTTGTTACATCCTTTGTATATTTAGCCCTATTACATGTACACTGACGAAACTGTATGATGATGTATTCTAATGAGTAGTATTTTCTCCACATGCTGGATCATTCATTGGCTTAGACGCACTAGCAGTGGGAAATGCGTTTGAATCCTGTCTAGGCTAGGTTGGAGAGAGAGAGAGAGAGAGAGAGAGAGAGAGAGAGAGAGAGAGAGAGAGAGAGAGAGAGAGAGAGAGAGAGAGAGCATAATAACAGCGATACAGCAATAAACGGCAAAGATACATTTATGTTCTTATACATATTTTATTCAGCCTAATAAATAATTGTTTGTTGGTTCCTTATTGTCCTATGGCTTCAAACAGAGTCAAATAAGCTTTCAAGTAATTTTCTGGGCAAAGCTAGGTTCAACAGGTTTGGTACACAACGTCTGGCCCTCTCGGGTGACTTCTGTCTTGGATACGTTGACGTGCTGGAACTCGAAAGGGTTTTTGATCAATAGTTCCATAGAAGATAGCATTGCTGACGATGCTAATAAACGTTGAACTTGGCGCATGTGTTTCTTTTTTTTTCTTCCCCCTGTAATAGCCAGGATCATTTTTCTCCAGTTGTTTTTGGACTTGTTCGTTGAGTATTTCTACGACGAAAGTAATTTGATCTTCGGTAATGTTTAAGACTTGAGTGGGATGAATCATTTCTATCAAAGTCACTCAATTCCCATTGAACTTTGTGGTCTAATTGTATGGATTAAAGTAATTTGTCCGCGAAACAACATAATTTGTTGTTGGGAAACACATCCATAGAACTGTCACATGGTAATGTCAAATAAAATTGATTTTTCATAGTTCGATGGTTCTTGGCCCTCAGGAGTCACTCGATGCCAAAGGAGAATGATTTTAGGAGGGTTCTCTATAGAATTATTGTGACTTGAAGAGTTGTGACTGGCGTTGGCGAGGTTACCGTTGTTACTGTAGGTATATTTCAATGATGGATTGGGAAGAAGATAGCCAATACAACTGCAGAGTAAAAAAGTCCACAGTTGTTTATCTCCTTCTTACAAACTCAATGACACAGTACACCACAAAGATTTGTCAGAAAAAAGAACGATTTGATTTTTAGGTACACGTTTTTGACACCACACCCACTATGGTTGTTGTTTTTGTAGTTCTTGGAGGGATGAACTCAAAGAAGGGATGCCGTGTTTAACGGCACACTTGTGAATTCAGATTCTTTTAATAGCCAACAAGTTCTGAAGTCGTGAAGCTGCAATCCAAGAATCGAAACTGAGGGGGGTGCAAGGATATCCTTTCCAACTGACTTTCTTTGATACGACGTTTTCCCACTTTACGTGTTATTCGATTGAGAATGTTTTCAATATCGTACGCGTCCTTTCAACACTTCTCCGTCCATATCTTCCAATGTTATAGACAGGTGGGTCACGTTCACGCACTTGCCCTGTGACACGAAACAATTCTGTCGTCCAGGTCGGTAAATAGTCTTGAAAAGTGCGTTTTGTTTTTCCAATACGAATCCAATCTCAGGTGTTTAACACTCCTTTCTTTGTCTGGTCTTCAACGTTCCAAACAATCGACTTAAACACAGTCATTTCGTTCCAATGTGTCAATTCTTCTGGAGTACATCCGAAGCTACAATGGTACGATTGATTGTAAGCTTTGGCCGGATGTGGTAACACGTCGACGTATTTGAGAGTATGTTGATGTGTAAAATATTTCAACATACGTTCTTTCAAGGTTCTTTGAAAACGTTCCACGACACTGGCTTTAGTTTCAGGAGTTTCAGTGGTGAAATAATGAGTGTGTCTTTTTTATTCGTTTTGAAAATCTTGGTTAAGAAATTCGGTGTCCTTGTTTGTATGCCATCTCTAAGGTTGTCGACCACTTTGTTTCAAGACAAATGTTAAAGCTCGCACTAATTCTGAACTTGTTTTAGAGGTCAAATGAACTACCCAAGCCGATGCTGATTGTACGAAGTTAAATGAGAGACATCTACTCAATCGGCTTGCCATTGATGATCGATTCCTGCTCTTTTAGACTGACTACTTGAAAAGTTTCGTCAAATGAGCTTGTGTCGCATGTGGGTCGATTGTTCTTGTAACCATTGTCGTACATCTTGTAGACGTAGACTTTTGAGCTTTGTTTTGGCTGTACGATACAATTTTTGAATTCCTCCGTAACCAGCTGCATGAGCAGGATTGTTGTAAATGCTGGCTAAAAGTGTATCCATATTGTTGATGCTTAGGAAGGTAACCAAGTAGCGACGTTTTTTTCTTCGTGTGGAATGTTTTTCGATTGCAGTGCTTTACGTGTCAGACGGAGCAAAGGATGCCTGAACATGGGTGATTGGTTCTTATTTGATTTCCTTCTTCACTTCTTTCTTTTTCTCTTCTGCTGGCGAGGAAATTGACATTAACTTTCTGATCCAGCCAATTCTTGATGTAGGTGTCAACTTCTGTATTTTAACAGATGGGCTTTAAAACACTTCTTCGAAGTATTCTTCTTTCTCTTTCTCATTCATCCCCGTGGCCGTGTCTGTCATCATCTTTGAAGATGCTGCTGTCTTTTGTTTTTCTTCGCTTTTCCTGACATTCTTGAAATATCTCAAAGTAGGTTTAGCCGTCTCGTCTAAAGCTTTCTGGCGAAACAGTTGAAGACGTTGCAATTATTGTTCATACCGTTGCGATTTTTCCGTTTCTGAAAAATCTGTTCGATCCATCAACGATTGTAACTATTGTTGTAAGGGTGAAGTCTCTATTAGATTAGGATAATCTTAATAAATGCCTTGGCAAGTGATTTGATGTGACGCTGAAAGACATAAACGACATCAAACGGCTAAAGAACCAAGAAGAAGAAGGGATGCGGTAGATTGACAGATCAGGACTTCCCGGAAAATTGAATGATGGATGTACCAGAACGGACTACTGCCTAGACTGGTCTGGCAATTAATGCTATACGAGATAGCAACGACAACTGCGGAGAGCTTAGATAGGACAATCAGCAAGTATCTGCGCAGATGGCTTAGAGTCCGACCATCATTCACGGAGTTGGACTCAACACCAGGTCTGGAATGGTACAGCTACCATTGATTCAATGGTGGAAGAGCTCAAGGTGGCCAAAGCGAGGGTACTTATGATGTTAAAGCACTCGCAGAACAAGACGATCGCTGCTGCAGATATTAAGGTCAGGCTGGTAGAAAGTGGTCAGTTACCCGTGCAGTTGAATCAGCAGAACGTGGACTCCAGGACGAGGACATTGTGAACAACCTACTTGAAACAAGGCTTGGGAGCAGGTCACACCCAGCGCTAGAAGGAAGCTGACCCAGCTACGAGAAGGTTAATGATCCAGGACGAGCTACGGAAAGTGGAGGAAGAGAGTTGACGATCAAAAATGGTCCAACTGGGAAGCCAAGGGGCATGGACCAGGTGAGCTAACGTGGTCCGATATCTGGAATTACAAGCCTCTCTGAATCCAGTTTGTAGTATTAATGCAGCCGTTAATCACATTGGCACGGAATGGAGACAAAATCAATGCAAATCGACAGTTTTTGCCTTAAAATATATATAATGAAAAGAAATGTTTTAGTAGATAGAAGGAAATATTTCACGCGAAAAATGTAGATATACTCTCTCTCTCGTTACTTTCATCTGTTTTTATATGTATTTATAGAATTTTAACATCGTCATGTTTTATACTTTATCTTGTACTTAATTTTACATTTTTTGGAAGGGTTTAACTTCTTAACTTCATGTGCAATTCATTTTTACATTTTTCGAACTTTACTTCTTGTTGAGATACATATATACATACATGCATACATACATACATACATACATACATACATACATACATACATACATACATACATACATACATACATACATACATACATACATACATACATACATACGATTTGTCTTGGTTATTGGTTTATCATAAGCGTTATATTTTTGCCACAATTTCCAGAAAGTTTTTGAGGGAAAATTCCTCGGATCGAAAGAAGAGAGATAGTAAGAGTATGTTGTCCTTCTCTTCGTCACAATGAGATTCGAAATAGATGTTACCTTTCAAGGGCGCTAGAGGTGACCCGGTTCTAAATCTAACAAAAGGGTAAGAACTCTGAATTTGAAGATGTAGTTTTTCTTTATTAAATCAACCAACACCTTATCGATAAAATTACACACATGGAATTATAACATTCTATATATGAAATTACACATAAAATGAATATATTTTATTCTAAACTTAATCAAGGCTTACCAGTTTCATAGTTTTCTAGATTTTCTGTATTTAAAAATATCATACAGAAGTATGCAAATGAACAAATATCCAATAAGCCACAAATAGCCAAAATATACTTGAAATTTAGTAAGTACCCAATTATTTCTGATTAATACTGACATAGTTTTCCATGAATTCATGTAAATACAAAATTTCGAATGCAGACCATAAATGCCGTATGTCAAGGTTCTGTAATAAAGTATGAAGAATTTCTGAGAAAAAAAATTGTCATAGAGTTGGCAGCAAAATCTTTCACAGCAACAAATCCAATATTAACATTTCAAGTAATATATACATTTCTAATAAAGTTGAACAACCCATAACACTATATTTCACAATTTCACACTATAAGAATAAAAAAGAGAATAATAGTTTCATAAAGAGATAATTGAAACAAGTACAAGCACTGCAATACTTTTAAACACCATATTATTGTGCAAATACAACATATCAGGAAAAGAATTTAAAATCTACAAAGTGGCTAAACTTTAGAATTTATAAAGAATAAAGTAATTTCTTACTTGTAAAGAAGAAGACATGAAGTCGGAAGATAAAATCAGAAGTCATTTTGACTGTTCAGTCATGCGTCAGAACTGTGAGCAAAACTATGTACATTTCCTGGTTTTTCATGAATAATCTTTCAACAGATTCCGTGGAAAGAAAGTTTAAGTGATCCAGGACGAGCTATGGAAGTAAAGTTGATCAAGAATGTTGATATGCGCAGTCAATGCGTAAAGGTGGCTTTGCATGGGTACAAATGTGCACGAGCAGGTATGTACAGGTTACAGATATGCATATTTCAATGTATCCTTTAATATGAGGGACCTAATCTACCCTCTTATGTAAGAAATCAAATATACATTGAAATATGTGCTGGAATTATTGGTATTAGCGACACTAGCAAGTACAGTATATAAGTATTTGTCAACTCCGTTTCACGTAGTAAAAATACATGTACGTGTTTTGACCTATTTTTCAACAGATGATTTGTCTGCATTTTTGGGAAATATGGCTACACGCGTCAATAAATAATACTGCAGAATTAGGTTGTATAATTTGTTTGCAAGATAGAGGTTAGTAATGATCACGTGACATGATATTTTCATGATGGAGCCACGACCAACTAGAATGTCCAATAAATCACAGAAAGAGAGAAAGAAGGAGAGAAGGAAGTGACGAGCGGATGGGCTTGCATCTGAGGGTGATGATGTTATTCTGTCCTCTTCACAAACTTCTATGAGGAATTTGTGAGAAGTCAACTTGAGACCTCAGAACAAAGGGAACAAACCAAAATGGATATGATCAATTCAAAGCTTGACATACTTACTCAGACGTTGGAAAAAAAATGTCCTCTAAAGATTATATCGACTGCAAAATCAGTCTGCTTGTCACCAAGGAAATATTAACTGCATCGCTCCAAAAGATAAAGAAGCAAATACAGGATGATCTGGGGGAAAAGATGTTAATAATCAAAGAAGAAATATACAGCTTGAGAGACGAAATCGTCGCTACACAAATCAAGAATAAGAACTTGAGTAGTAGAAATGAAGTCCTGGAGAAAGAGAAGAGTCGCAAACCGCCTACATTACTGGACTTCAGACTGTTAAAAAGAAGCAGAAGGACAATTTGAATCAGTTAGAACAATACACCCGAAAGGATTCCATCCAAATCTATGATATGGATGACCGAGACAAAATTGAATCTACAGACCAGTATGTTAAAAAAGTGGTAAATCTACTGAATATTAAACGGGGGATGGCCATACAAGAGAGTGATATCAGCATAGCCCATCGACTTGGCAGACTTGACAATGATGCCAATAGACCCGTGATTTGTAAATTCATTTAAAGGATGAAGAAGCCTGATGTTCTGAGGAAAAGGAAATGTTGAAGGGATCACGGATAGTCATAAGAGAAGATCTCACAAAGCAAACCACAAACTTTCTTGATAAATTAAAAAAATTAGATTGTATTGAAGAAGCGTGGCTATTTGATTGTAACTTTTTTTGCAAAACTCACGGATAGTCGAAAACGCAGAATTAGAGAACACCACAATTTGTCTAAACTTTTGATCTGAACTGAATAAGCTTGTCAACTTTGGACCGGTCAGAGTTTAAGATCGTTTGATTTGAATTGTACTTTATTTTATGATATTTTTTTAAGCTATCAAAATCTGGATAGCCAATAAAAATGCTTTATTTGTAACTCCTTTCTTTTGTTTGGAATTAAGTACATTGGAAGGGGAATAGCCTTTAGTTGCTGTCGTGATAAGGGACTTTACAAAGCTGGTTACGTTATAATTAGCATCAATCTGGATGTTAAATTGTTGGTATAAATATCTTTTTTTTTTTTTTGTTAAATTCCTGTAGAGATACACACTAGAGTGGTGAAGGGGCCTTCCGGAATGATAGTGCTCGAAAAAAAAT
Source organism: Margaritifera margaritifera (assembly GCA_029931535.1). Lineage (NCBI taxonomy): Eukaryota > Metazoa > Mollusca > Bivalvia > Unionida > Margaritiferidae > Margaritifera > Margaritifera margaritifera. The sequence goes on from JAQPZY010001481.1 coordinate 2,354,037, forward strand.
CCCAAGTCGATTTATATCTCTTATTGTTCCATAATAAACCTGTAACAAGAAATGTCGACATTCTTTGCCCGAGTAAGCGTGTCTCGTTACGTCGAGTGCATGCAGAGTGTACCCTGATAGAATAATCTTACACCTGTCGATTGACAATTTCATCCCAGACAGTGCTAAATAAGTGATCTTCCCTTTTTGATACTAGCGCAAAAATATAGCTGAAATTATTTTAATTGCCTGCATCAGAAACATAGGGTTGAGCTGTGAGGTGTTGACTTGAAATGGCATTCAGAGGGAGACATAAAACAGAATAATGTAGACATATACAGTACTAACGGCATGGTCATTGTTGAAATCAGTACTAACGGCATGGTCATTGTTGAAATCTTTGTGGTTAAGTTTTGTTTTAAAGTAGTTTGCAAGTCAGACGGAGGTTGGTGTTATCATTGCACGGATCACAAGAGGCACCAGGTTCGTCTGTTTCTTTATTAAACTAGCATTACTAAGTCATCTTCTTCATTTATGCTCATGCATGGGGGGGGGGGGCGAATCCACTCTCCCCATATATTTTTATCACGTGTGCATAAATGTTAGCCCATATAATAAAAACAATGGCAATATTAGCGGAATAAACATAGGTAATATAACCTTTGTTCTTTCTCAGTATCCAGACGATATGTCACTTACTCTTGATGGTTCTGAGAAATCTCTTATGACTACTTTACATCTTTGATATCAAAATTTCAAATTTTCTGGTCTTAGTATAAATATTGAAAAAACAAAGGTGGTTTGGATTGGAAGCAGAACAGATAGCAACAAAAATACTGTCTAGAATATAAACGTAATTGGAGTTGTACTGAGTTTGTTGTCTTAGGTATAAAGTTTTCAACTAACTTGGAAAATATTACAACTCTTAATTATTCATCTAAAATTTGTGAAATTAAGAACCTGCTAATTCAGTGGAATTAAAGGTTTTTAATTCCATTTGGAAGGATAACTATGATCAAAAGTTTAGCTATCTTGAAAATTAATCATCTTTTATTGCCATTACCAAATCCATCCAAACAGGTTCTTAGTCAACTAAATACACTATTTGACAAGTTTGTATGGTATAGGTCAAGGGACAAAATCAAAAGAAATATTGCCGTGGAAGATTATCATGAGGTGGGGGGGATTAAATATGATTGATATATTTATGTTTTTGAATGCATTGAAAATTACATGGCTAAGAAGAATATTGTCCAATGAATCTAAATGGAAAAGTCAGCTAAAATTTCAGTATCAAATATTGATAATTTCTATGTATTTGAAACAGATTTTCTTAACTCAGTGAAAAGGGATCCTAATCCTTTTTGGTTAGACGTCTTTGAGGCATATTTAGAGCAAACTACATCATTCAGAATGGTCACAGCTGAAGATTTTTTTTAGAATCACAAATATGGTTTAATTCTTGTATTTCAATAGATGAAAAAGTGTTTTACAAAACATGGTTCATTAGATTTGTGAATGATTTTATCAAGAGGATGGTTCCTGGATAAGTTTTTATAGTTTTAAAAAAAGATTTTCTCTTACATTAATTTCATTGATTTTCAATCCATACCTGCAGCTATAAAGCCATATACAAATAAATTTAGTATCAATTACGATTCAAATCTTCAACAGCCTTTTATAAATATTGCTGTGTATACCATTATAACAAAAAAATGATGTAGAGGTATATATCAAAAACTGATTGGAAACAATGAAGTACCATCTTCTCGAAGAAAATGGAATTTTGAATTTGGCAATTTAGAAAATGACGACTGGCAGAAATTTTTCTTATTGCCATATAAAACTTCAAAATGTCCAAATCTTAGCTGGTTGCAGCTGAAAATATTACATATAATTTTGCCTGCGAACGCATTTCTCAAAAGAATCAGAATTATCCCAAACGAGATCTGCTCTTTTTGTATGTTACATGCAGAGACATTTTCTCATATCTTTTGTGATTATCACGTAACTAATATTTTTATAAATTATATTTTACAATGAATAAATGGTAAATGTAGTCATACAAATAATTTAGAATTCACAAACATAAATAGTATCTTTGAAATTAAAGACAAAACTCAGGCTGAAGATATAATCAATCCGATATATCTATATGCAAAACAATATATTTATACATGCAGATTTAATAGATACAGGCTAAGTTTGTCTCAGTTCAAAAAGATTGTTGCTCTTAACTTTAATGTAGAAAAATATAACGCTTATAGAAACTGTAAATGGGAAAAGTTTGACTATAGATGAATATTGTACAAACAGTTAATAAAGTCATAAACGATGTTATTGGAAACGTGTGTGTATGCGTATACATATGTATATATCTGTGTGTATATGGGGGTAATGTGTATATGTGAATGCGCATATATGTATGTATGTGTATGTGTTTGTTTTTGTGAATGAGTATGCCTATATATGCTTCTTCTCGCATTTGTTCTGCAAAAATGCTAATATTTTCCATGTATATTGATATGTTAGCTTTAAAATATATATGTAAACATTTTTCTTTTACTATTCTCCATTTTTTTTTTCTCTCTCTCTCTCTTTTCCCAGCTTCTTTCCTTTCATCTTAAGGTGACAAAAATAATTGTCTAAAATTACATACATTTTTGTCTTATGGTTGAAATATTGTACCAATATATACGTATTACATGTATGTATCATCTATCTTTATCTCAATAAAACCTTTCAAAAAAAGTCCGAAGATCGCAGATGCAGTTTTTTTACGACTATCTTCTGATCGTTGTTTATATAGAGTCCGTGGTCCGCAATCCGCCTACCCTGGCCCCAAAATGGACATGAATGAGGGCGAATAACACAAAACTTCGCCACGGAGTTGAGAGACCGTTACACAGCACATACTCTTTCAAAAAAGGCTAACAGGTAGGGCGAAAGAGTACATCAACTGACTGGAAAGTTCACGGTTTCTTCAGCGTTAATACGTGCTGTTGCTTAACTAACTGATGTAAAGTATGCAAGGAATCGGATCTCCATGATTTTATTTCTACAGGAAGAAAATGGTACCGTAGTGGTCAGCAGAAACCTGCAATGATCCCTAGGAAGAAACACCCTTCGCACCAAATGTAAATATACACCAGGAAACAAAATTGTCCTATAAAGATAATGTTACAAAATCTCGGAAAAATGCATACAAAACAAAGATAAAGACAAAAAAGTGGGGAAAACCCTTAAAATGCAAGGTCAAAATCTTTCTTTATAAATCTTGCTCAAAAACAAAGTTCAGTACCTTCTCAGGTTGACCATCATCAAGGGGCGCATCCCACGACAAACAGGTTGCCTCGAGAGTAACTTCTAACAACATGCAGGAGGGCGCATCGGGCCTTTTATAGATCCAGATTCTGCCCAGGGAACATCAATAAAAAGAATAGAAATTTTTTTTTCTCAGTCTCTATACAATGGTAGTTTGTGTGATGATTTTGTCTCCGTATGCATGGTTGAAAAGAGCAAATTTTGGTATCCTACCTACATAGGACGAACTAGCAGCTTGCTCACTATGAGCTAAATTTAGCTATCATCTGATATAGACCTCATTGAGAAGGGTACGAGAGAGAGAGAGACAGACAGACAGACAGGCAGAGACTTAATACAACAGGCCGTCATGTCGCTAGCCTAATAGCTTATTGGAGTATTTTTTATTGGAGTATTTACATATTTACGTCAGTATAATGCCTGCTAGCATGTAGAGTGCAGACAGTTAGAGCTCTATGTGATAATTTTCCTCAAATTCTCTCTCTCCCTCTCTCTCTCGCACACACACACACACACACACACACACACACACACACACACACACACACAGAGAGTATATGTACAGATGAAATTCTGCACAAGATCGTAGAAGGTTGCCTAAGGCGAGATCGTTTCATGTGAAGATGTACGTAATATATTCTGAAGATAAGACTGCATCGTCGTGTCATACTGTCCGTAAATTAGGTCATCAGCTGGTACCGGGATAAGATGGCTTCAAATCGAGCACTACTTTCAGTTGTGGGAGTTTTGTTCATCACAGCCCCAATTCTTTATATTCAGGGATCAGGTGAGTACTACTACAGATATTCATGTGTGCGTTACCAAAAAAAGTCAACGTTCACTACTTTAACAGATCGCAATTCTTACAGCTTGAATTTAACTTAATATGCATGCACTTTGTACAACGATCACATTCATCCTGATCAACAATACAAATAGCACCTCTTTCCCCCAAAATTAGATAATATCACCGAAACTAATCTCAGATTATCAACATTTACATCTCAGTCAACTAACCTCAGGCAATCAGCATTTACATCTCAGTCAACTAACCTCAGACAATCAACATTTACATCTCAGTCAACTAACCTCAGACAATCAACATTTACATCTCAGTCAAGTAATCACAGATAATCAACATTTACAGAAACAAAAAACTATCCATTCTGACATTTATTCTTAAATTTACAGTGGTTACCTTTTAATTATAGAGTAAAGTAATATAAAGCAATTGTGACATATAAATCGTTTCATACCGTGGTTCCACATTATATCAACGATCTTCTAACTCCAGCCCCCAATATCCATTTACACAATCTACGGTTCATTTTGTACTCTAATCTGAATTTACCTAAATTCAAAATGACTCTGTACAAAACATTTCTAACGTATTCCGCAGCAATGTTGTGGAATATAATTCCCTATGATATTAAACAAATACCAACACTCTTATTTTAAGAGCGCGCTTCACAAATTTCTTTTTTCTGATTATGCCATCGCTCAAACAAATTGAGATATCTAACTTGGATACCTCCACTACCTTCCCGTCTCCCAGACCTACATGTATATCTTATGTATGTTTTAATTTAATATGTGTATGTATATTTTTTGAGTACATGTGAATGTGTCAGACACTATAGTAAGAGTTTTATTTGTACATATATACGTTGCATTTAAAGTTTTAATATTCTCTTTTTGAGGACTAAATGTAAGATTGGTTGATTGAATCAGAACCAAATGTGTCATCCTCAGAAAATAAAGTCATTATAACTAATCTCAGATAATCAACATTTACATCTCATTCATCTAATGTCACATAGTCAACATTTACATCTCATTCAACTAGTCTCATCTTTTTTCTTAATATTAATATACCTTTCTTAGATAATTGTTTTGAATAACTGTTACCTAAATTAACACAGGAGTCTCAATATCCTTCGCCTCCTACTACAATGACCATATGGTGCTGCAGAAGGCCCCAAAAAGGAATATTATTTGGGGCTACGCCTCTACCGTTGACTCCATGGTAACCGTGACTCTTTCCGGTCATCCGCCAGTGACGACACACGTGGTGGATGGCCCGATGGCGGGGAAAGCTACCTGGAAGGTCCAGCTATCGTCAGTGTCTGATCCGGGACCGTATGAAATATCCGTGGAATCCGATGACGGAAAGACAAAAATCGTGGACGTTCTGTTTGGAGACGTCTGGCTTTGTTCGAGTCAGAGTAATATGCAGTTTACGCTTCCGCAGGTGACAACACAGAAAATCCAGTGAAGACTTAACTCATAGTTATTTATGAACTAGTGCATGTAGTGTCGTAATTAAAGACTGAAAGAAAGAACGAAAGAAATGCATAGAAAAGAAAATGTAGAAGAGTAAGGGTTAAGATAAATGAGAAATATATTTCTATGACTAAAATGAAGAAGACACTGATACTCCGTTCGAGTATTTTAACTTGCTGTGTTTTTTATTTTGTTTTTGTTAGTTTTTAATTTGTTAAATTTTATTTGTATGTGTTTTGTTATTATTTTATTTATTAATGTTTTAATTTGTTATATTTTTTTAGGGGTGGGGGGAAAGTGATTTTTGAGCTAATCTTGTCATATCATTTGTGTTTTCTAGATAATTAAATATCTCTGATACTCATGTCTTAAGACACGAGGTATATATTCATCAAGTACAACCAGTGTTCAGAAGAGAAACATTAATATAAATGTAACTTAAAATAAATACTTCATGCATCCATAAGTATTGATAATAATAGATCGCCTGTCTATGTTTATTTTTATCCCCTTTGCCAACGAAGCTATTAGGAAATATAGTGTTTTGCCCGTTCGTTCCTTTGTGTGCTCGTGTGTCTGTTCTTTCGTTACCCCTGAAATCCCCTGACCCGTATTTCACATACACTTATGAAAACTGGTGTGTTCCTGCGTCTGAAAAAAAGTAACTAAGCAATATCAAAAGTATGTCAATGAGTCTTAATTTTATCGCTTGAATTACTTTAATTCTTTGAAGCTATTATATCATTACTACCTCCGTATCTTGGACCGTATTTCGCACGTGAATATTTTAATATAAATTCTTCTTAAAAATAGTAACGTACCCATACCAGATTTCGGTCACTATGATCCAGTTTGTACGCTTGAGTGACTTTTGTTTTCTACCTATCAGTTCGTTACAATATCATAGACCCTAAATACATAAACTCATGAAAACTGATATCTGAATGCACACCAAACAGTAACTTAACCGTACTAAAACAAGGTTGACTGGTTCCTAATTGTGACGCTTCAGTAACTTATGCATTTTTAGCTATCAGTTCGTTACACCCTCAATATCTGGTGCCTTATTTCACGTACACTCATGAAAATAGGTATGTCGATGTCTCTCAAGGAGAGCAATTCAGTGATGTCAAAAATATGTCACTGAGACGCAATTATCACGATTGAGTGACGTTTGAATTTTGAACCATTTGTTTGTTGCATCCTTTGTGTCTTTATAACCCTGTTAAATGTAAACTGTATGTTGATACATTCTAATGAGTAGTATACTATAGTGATTTTTCTGCTTACAACCGTTGACTATCATCTAGTGGATAATGCGTTCGAATCCTGTTGAGGCTAGTCTGGCGTATCTCTCTGCAAGGTACTTAATTACCATTGCCTTGGTATCATTCCTCCGTACCAGTTTATATATTGTCTGGTACTCCAAATACGCCCCTGCTGGAGAGGAGATTCGTGTTTACAAGTAGACACCCTGTTTTACATCCAGATTTAAGATTTTATATAAACAAAGAACTGTCATTTTTTTAAATACAATGACAGAAACTTTGAATTATCGATGGTGTCTTCTAAGCAACTAACCGGAAGTCAAAATTATTAACATAATAACAGAAGCTCCATAAAACAAAAGGAGACCGGGTTTTGACACATATTTGTATCACTCGAATAGGAAAATGTCGATGACACCAACAATACTTACGTAAAAAAATCTAACTTATTTGTCAGCAATTATTAATTGTAAACCGAGGAGATGGACTAATTATTATCATTTTGAACCAAACATAGTAATATTGGTGGGTACTGAGTTTAATATGTTCTCCATGACTTTGCGACTTTGCAGCTTGCAACGCCAAGACCAAAATTTGGAAATATATCAATGCCTCATAAAAAATACATAGAGAAAGGCCGAACGAATTTGGTTTATTGTAATTGTTTTTGGGGATTTTTTTTCGTACATGAGTTTTGAGAACCTGGTTTGACGATGAGACGAGATAATCGTTAATTTGTGGCTTTAATTCTAGCCGCTGAACGCCAGTCAAGAGATGGTGGACTCGTTGAATTATCCTAACATACGGGCGTTCACGGTGGACCTGAAAACATCAGATAATGAGGAATATGACCTTCTGGGTGTCCTTGAGCATTGGTCCGTACCAAGCAATGGTTAGTTTACACTTTTAGTGTACATATATATATATATATATATATATATATATATATATATATATATATATATATATATATATATATATATATATATAAAGAAAGAAAGAAAGAAAGAAAGAAAGAAAGAAAAGGAAAACTATATAAGGTTCATCAATCTAATTAAATTACACAATTCTGAAACAGAAAGAAGAAATGTTTCCAGCATAAAAAGTAAAGAAGAAAAAGGCTTAAAACATCCATACGAATGTCCTACGTAACTGTGGATCAGAAAGATGAATTTGCATGTAAGTCCGGACCGCAATGGAAATACGTAATTATCAAAATATACTCATAACTCTAATTAGAATTCTCCAGTTTCCTTTACGTGGACATTTGATGTATGCCATAAAATATGACACCTATAGCCAATTCACATCTAAAACTAGACGAATTGGGTGTAGTCTGATGCATTGTGTTAACATTTCTTTTTCAAAACAAATTTAGGCTAGCCTAATATTTTATATGTACTTCAGTATGCATCTTTCTAATTAAGTCAACTTTCATCTAGTTGTGTGTCATAAAGCATTTTACGTTTTTCTCTCAGTATTTACCCTCTGATGTACTTGCGATAATATTACATGTAGCCTGAGAACCTGAGGTTACTTATCTTTCATTTGAAGGAGAATCACACAATCGTACACCAGGAGTGTAAAGTAAATGGTTTGGTCAGTATGCAGGTCCCTATCTCATTTCTTTTATTAAATCATGTGTCTAATATTATTCAGCGACGGTTGGATACGCACCGTGGCAGTATTTCTCGGCGGTATGCTGGTTGTACGGAAAGTATCTGTATCAGCACCTGCAGTATCCCATTGGTCTGATATCTTCCACCTGGGGAGGCACACAGATCGAGGCTTGGTCGTCTATAGATGCTATAGCCCAGTGCGGTGGGGATAATGTAAAGGAAAAGACCAGGTAATAAATAAGTTGACTTCTCCTCCTCCCCCTACAACTACTGTTCATGTATTTGTACTGCTTTTGTTTTTATTGTTGTTGTTATCGTTATTATTATTACACAGGTCTACAATTCAGAGATAAAATGTGCCATTTATTAGGGATTTTGATGTGCTGAATTCAAATATGACAATTAAAACAACTGATTGGATACTGTTTCCAAGATATTTAAGTTTTTACATTTTACGTCAATGTATATTGTGTACATAGTAGACTTTTAATCATAAATTGTAAACCTAGGTCTTTTCATGTGTTTATGGTTGCTTTACATGATAATATTTCACCTGTCCTGTTTATGTAACACTTTAAAATACAGCATAAGAGTTATATAAATAAAAAATATATTGAAACAAAAGTAAATAAAACTGTATATATAAGTACATAGTTTAGTCCTTATTCAGTGTCTACTCGGCGCTTCTTGGCTTGTCTCTTGTATTCATTAAATGGAGCATCTCTTGTCACTGTCCAGCAATAGTCTGCAAGCATTGATGGGCTCCATTTGCCCTGATAGCGTTTCTCCATTGTTGCAATGTCCTGGTGAAATCGCTCGCCGTGCTAGTCGCTCACTGCTCCGCAGTTCGGTGGAAAAAAATCTAGATGAGAGTGCAAAAAATGTATCTTTAGTGACATGTTGCAACCAAGGCTTTTGTATGCCTTGAGGAGGTTTTCCACCAACTCCCTGTAGTTGTCAGCCTTGTTGTTTCCGAGAAAATATTTTGCCACTAACTGGAAGGCTTTCCATATCGTCTTTTCCTTGCCACGCAGTGCACGGGGAAATGCATCATCTCGAAGAAGTTCACGAATCTGAGGACCAACAAAGACACCTTCCTTTATCTTAGCTTCACTTAACCTTGGAAATTTTCCACGGAGGTACTTGAAAGCTGCTTGTGTTTTGTCCATGGCCTTGACAAAGTTCTTCATCAGACCCAGCTTCATGTGCAAGGGTGGTAACAAAATCTTCCTTGATTCAACACGTGGTGGATGCTGAACACTTTTCATCCCAGGCTCCAATGACTGTCGGAGTGGCCAATCTCTCTTGATGTAGTGGGAATCTCTCGCACGACTATCCCATTCGCAGAGAAAACAGCAGTACTTTGTGTATCCAGTCTGCAGACCAAGAAAGAGAGCAAGAACCTTGAAATCGCCACAAAGATACCACTGATGTTGGTCATAGTTTATGCACCTCAAAAGTTGTTTCATGTTTTCATAGGTTTCCTTCTGGAATTGATGGCAAAACACTGCCATTATGCAGCAAAACAGCTTTAAGACTCCTCTTCGATGAATCAATGAACAGTATCCACTCATCTGGATCATGAACGATGTTGAGGGCTGCCATCACACCATCGATGCTACAAGATCACTTTCCATGAAGAAGAATGGGACAAGATCCTTTTGACGGTCACGGAACATGGAAACCCTAACATCACCTGCCAGGAGATTCCACTGCTGTAGTCTGTAGCCCATCAGCTCTGCCTTACTCTTGAGTAGTTCCAAATCCCTGACAAGGTCATTCAGTTCACCTGGTGTTATGAGGTGTGGTTCAGAGGAGGAGGATGGGACAAAATATGGGTCATGTGACATTGATGGTTCAGGACCAGAAGTTTCATCCTCTTCCTCTTCCTCGTCTGACTCAAGTGAGAATGATTCTGGTGCATCAGGAACCGGCAGTCCTTTTCCGTGGGGTACTGGGCGTATAGCTGATGGAATGTTTGGATAATGCACAGTCCACTTTTTCTTCTTTGACATCCCTTTCCCAACTGGAGGCACCATGCAGAAGTAACAATTGCTGATCATCTGTTGGCTCTCTCCAAATCATTGACACTGCAAAAGGCATTAGATTTCCTTTTCCTGTTCAACCACCGACGAAGATTTGTTGTACAAGTGTTGCAGCATATGTGTGGGGCCCAACTCTTGTCCTGATCTCCAATTTTGCAGCCAAAATAAAGGTGATAGGCTTTCTTAACCATAGTGGTTATTCTGCGCTTTTGTGATGCAAAGTCACTTCACCACAAACATAGCAGAAGTTATCTGCATTGTTTACACAAGTACGAGGCATCTCTGCTCACTTTGGCTACACAGAAATGGTGTCCCTTTGCAAAATCAAACACTGACAAATAAGAGAGCACGACACTGTATGATTTGTAGAGCTGATATAGGGCAATTTCTTCAGCAGAGTGATGTAAGCTTAGTTATGAATGCATCATTCATGACTTATAGGAATAACATGATGCAATTCATATCATGTACGACGCAATACCAGCTTCAGATAGCACATCATTCATTGTTTTGCCTAAAAAGCAAGTACTGTCCAAACCCGGTCATAGATTTATTCATAGATCCAGTCAAAGATGTATTTTAGTCATTTCTGGTTTAAATAAGATCCCTTCCCTTTATAACTCACTTATCGTACGCCATTCCTAAGTCAATGGTCGTATATACTGACCCAGTATCATATCTTTAAAACTAGAGCCAATCAACAATTTTAAGCATCATTTTCGTTCTCAGTGACCCAGAATTAGTAAAGTTTGACAACATTTATTGCGGAAGCATTTTGACTGTATAATAATTATTACTGGTCTGATAATGATGGCAATAACAGCAACAAGACTAACAACGACAAATACTTGAGTAAAATCTATAATTGACCGTCAAGCTTTGATACCATGACGAGTGTAAATTTATCGTAGTAAGATCTACCATGTGCTTCCAAGTGTACATACGTCATTCCCTTAAACTCGACACTTGACATGCATAGTCATGTAGATACATCTTCCATTTGCTTACGTTTTCATTCGTTGCATACAGATGCACTCTACATACACCTAAATTCGCAAAGTAGATTGGTTTCATTTGACGCTTACAGCGTACTGCGATTTACTGCGAACAAGCAATGCCTGACATAATTACAATATCACAACACTGGCAGACAACTGACACTCGTACATACGGCTTATAAAAGCTATAGTCTGTTAGAAAATGTACCCATGACTGACTTCCAATATGTAAATCGACACTCTCATTACGGCAGAATTAGAAGAGTGGACATGATAGTAATTAGAAAAAAATCGTATCATTCTCAAATTAATCGTGCACACATCACAGACAGCAATTACAGTGAGTCCTTTTAAAGCCCGGCAATCGGATTGAGATATTGTTTAAAAGGGATTATATCGGGCATACACTGAGCGTATCAATCTCTGTCAACATTCAACTTCTCCATACTTTGATTACATCATACACTGTTTATTTGCAGTTAATCGCCGTAAGCTGTAACAGTACATCAACACAATAAAAGTTATATTGAACAGAGGCAATAGGAGTAAAGTGCCTTCCACGGTGACACACCACAATGGCCGACCCGGTCTGGCGTGCGTTTTGACGCATGTGATTAGAAATATGGTTGAGCCTTGATCATCATTCGGATGTTGTTTCTGACTTTGATTCAGTTGAAGTCTAAACATGAATCTGTTTCTTTGAATCATAGCCAAAGGTTACCGACACGCCTGCACAACAAATTAAAACTGAATCAATTTTCTGGTCACAGCGCCGAAACGCATCCCTGACCTCGGCAATATTCGAATCTGCACCCTTATGGTCGCGAGTCTGTCACGCTAACCACTGAGATACCACGACTCGAGTTTTCATTCTAAATGTCTTGCCATCGCGTCGTATCTTGAGGATCCTTTCTTTAACAAAGATTTGGGAATTACTTGTATTTCTAGAATCATAATACAAGACAAAAACCACGTTACGAGATTACCTCTGTGCGTGTGCGTGTGTGTGTGTGCGTGTGTGTGTGCGTGTGTGTGTGTGTTTGTGTGTGTGAGAGAGAGAGAGAGTGAGAGAGAGTGAGAGAGAGTTTAAGGTCATCTGGATTAGATATGACGTATAAATTACGCTACTGCTGTCGTAACTAAAATAATACTACATTTTGCAGAACTTGTAGTATTTTTCGTGTATGAAACAATATTATTTGGTAGGATCCCGGATCCGGACATGAGTGAAATAGATGCTAAAGTTGGTACCAACCAGCTCTGGAATGCAATGATCCATCCGTTCCTAAACTTGAACATTTATGGCGCTATTTGGTATCAAGGTAGTTTTTTTGTTTTTATTATTTACTATTTTCATATAATTTATTCAGGATTATATATTCAAGTCATCTTTTGGAAGCTTGCTTTTATCTATAATCGTATGTACTGCAGGATTTAATTGATTTTCGAGTGAATGAATAAGTAAATGAATATACAGATGAAAGAATAAATGAATTAAAGGATTACTTTTTAAAGTTGATAACATTCATCATAGGAAATATTTACATAAGTCAAACACTGTGAGTTAGATTTAAGCAACCGAACCATGAATCAGAACTAAAATACAAGATTTTGTCGTACTTTTATTCTTGATGATGAATTTTCACAATTATTTAGGAATTTTGAAGGACATTAAATCAAAAAGACTATATGAAAATGTTGTTTAATTTGAATATAAGACATCTTTTACCAAAATATAACATTGCTGTTCATACTGCAGAAAATAAAACCGCAGCTTCAAACATTCAAACTATTTTCAACACTTCAGAGTACTTCCAACAAATTTCACTAGTGTTTAAGTCTCTTTTCAGGTGAGTCAAATGCTGGCAATCCTGACAAGTATAAATGCCAGTTTCCTGCCATGATTAATGACTGGAGAGCTAAGTTCCACATGGGAACCATGGGTGAGGTCGACCCTAAGCTCCCTTTTGGTTTTGTCCAGGTAAGTGGTAAATTTGTCTCAGTATTGCCACCATAATCTTCACACAGATCTTGAACGATATATATATATATATATATATATATATATATATATATATATATATATATATATATATATATATATATATATATATATATATATATATATATCCCCCGTATTTTCGTAGCCATTAGAATTTGATGACATTCTGTAGTTCTGAGAAGGCTAGTCAGCAGATAGCTTGTGTATCAAGTGTGACTACCGACTAGGACTAACACAGTCTCGTTCAACAAGAGTTTTGAGCGGCTTCGTTAGAAATCCGCCAAACAAGGATCTGGTAAAATAAAAAATAGACCGGTTCAAACACACTCTAGATTGCCTTCGTCATTAGCGACCAATATTTGAAGAATCGTACAAAGTATCATACCATCTATCGATTCGTCACGAAATTAGGTCATTATGTCCAGAATAATGTTACCGTCAGGCCCAATCTCTTCATGCATCCGTTAGATCCTATGACATCAATATTCAATATACACAATATACTTATTAGGATATAAGCTTTGAAATCAACACTTTTCGTGTAAAAAAAAATTGCAGATATATTTCAGCGGCACTGTTTAGCACGAAATGAAAGTTGCATCCAAACTGGTAGAAAAAATGGCTAGATTACATCCTTACAAATGTATATCGTTTATACAGTGAAAACAACGTATGTGTCTGAGTCCCAAACCAGATAGCTCTGATAAACCGAAGCTACTTAGGCATCTCGGATAGCCACTGCTTGACTGTTAGTTCTTCAAAGGGCAATCTTGTGCTGGTTGTTGAAAATCGCACTCTTTACAGCGATACACTGCGGTAGGGAAAAAGTTACCGACTTCTCACTCGGGTTTTATTATGTGTCTTCAGCCCCAATCATATTATTCTGCTTTATCTATCTATCTATCTATCTATCTATCTATCTATCTATCTATCTATCTATCTATCTATCTATCTACGTCGACCAAAAGACCTGCTTGAAATATGAAGCTATAAAAAGCTGATAAAATGTCCTGATAACTTTTTATATGCCCGCCGTAAGGTGTTGTGCATCACATCATGATATGATTTGTCCGTCTGTCTGTCTCTCCGTATCTTAGCTACAGTTCGATAATAACTTTAATGGTAGATCACAAATCTCAGCTTAAATTTTGTGAATGGCTCGCACTTGATGCACTAAAGAAAAACTCACTGATTTGCGGGTCAAAATTTCAAAGGTTAAAGTGACTGTGACTGAAAGAAAGATAATAGTTTCTGCATAATAACTATAGTTCAAGACGACGTACTTCAAGCAAACTCTGTGGATGTCTTACATTTGATGCCAAAAAGACACCTCTTGATCTTGGGGTCAAATTCTAAGATGAAGGTCATACTTACTGTAAGAACAAAAGATGTTTCCACAGAACTTAAGTTCTAGACCACTTACCTCGAATAAACCATGTGAACGACTTGCACTTGGGGTTAGAAAGAGTTATTGTTCTTCGGAAGTTGGGGTTAAATTGTTAGTTCAAGCGCAAGGTTACTGTGACTCAAAGAAGAAAAATGGTTTCTGCACAATATCTTAAGTTTTTCACCTTACTTCTGTACCTAAACTCACCCAGGGTGTCATGACCGTACGTTGTGCCAAATGGCATATTGGTATCAGATTTTGCACGATTCCTCCAAACATTTAATTGACTATCGTGAGATCTCAGCTAAATGAGCTAAATGAGGATTTGGTAAAATGTTTTGTTGGTCTTTGTTACCGATAGACTGCACATGGAAAAGCTGTTTCGATGGAACACAACAAAGACATCTTTAATATTTCTCAAATTTGTCATGACATACTTTCTACAATTATGAAGCCAAACTTTAATTGAAAACCTAATATAATTGAAAATTGAATTGTCAACAGATGCCATTGCGGGAGACAACACCTTTCCCCCAAGACATTAAAGAAAAGCGAGAGCGCCAGTTTTGGAGCAGGTAGACATGAGACTGTCTTAATCTGCCTGTGAAATTGTTTTGGTTTAGAGTGGTGTTTTACGTCACAGCAACACAAGTAGGTTATTTAGTGTCGAGGCAATTGGAGAAAAGTGTATAGTCCAAAGTAGCACCACAGTAGTAACATATGCACAAAGAAGTAACTAGTTTATGTTTTATTGAGAAACTTGTACTTTGTTGTTAAATTAATATGCTATTTTACATGTATTCATTCTAGTTTTAATTTGTGTATTTTGTGCCCTTAGGGTCCAGTAGGAAATAAACTGAATTGAATCATCAGTTCATAAACCAATGTAATCAATTTCGAATATTTGAAAGGTCGCGCTCTCGCTATACACAGTAAACTAATTTTTCTATTAGTATGGCTCAGAGAGACCAGGGCAGGTAATTATGTGTAAAGCGTCCTTCCCCAACAAAGACTCATAAGCTCAAGATGTAAATGGTACGTGTAGATACATTTAGAGTTTTCGTCCATCGCTCGAAATGATAAGATAATCTGAGATGTCATGCTGAGCTTCTCTTGAAGTGAGTGTGGCATTTTCAAATAGGTACGTGGAGCGCTGAGATCAGACAACTGAACGTCAGAGAGTCAAGTAGGGCTGTCTCAGGATGTCAGTCTCAGAGTTCCATAAAGATGAATATTCTACTGTCCTCGTTAAGCATTTGAGATGCATTGGCATATAATATTTTTCTTTGACAAGCAACTTTCCAAAGAAATGTCGCGTTCTTTCCGCAAGGCTTTCCTAACAAAGGCCTTTCGCAACAATTTGTCTGTCCAGACAAGGATGAGAAATATTCGTCCTTGGTCGTGAGAAGTTCGAAATGGCCGCCATTTTCTTGGGTAAATCGGTCGCCAAAATGAGAGAATCCATGACCCGTTGTTGTCCAATCTCAGAGAGGCAGTCAGAACAAATTCACAAATTTTATTTGAAGTTTGTTCAATCCCCACCTCCTCGTCTTCCTTACTGTTGATTGGAAGTAGAGTCCTTTAGGAGTTTCAATGACTCCCAAGCGTCCCATGTGTCGCAGACACAGATTGAATGTTTTGTTATTCGTCAGTTGCTATTAAGTATGTCTATTGTGGATCATGTAATTCTGAGATATAAAGAGGATTTTGCACCGTTCAGTCATTCAGTCTCTTTAAAGTGGATAAAGTGATTGAAATACTGAGTCAAATATTCTCGATGGTAAAGGATATATATTCGGTGCAGAAAAACTAATTTGAAAATAATACACCAGCTGGTGAACTAAAGATACAACATGTACATTGTTATGTGGAAACAAAATCGCACCATCACCCCACCACCCTCTGCTTCCATACTGTTGATGGGACAGCACATCCCTTTAGGAATTTCAATGACTCTCAAGCGTTCCAAGTGTCTCAGACACAGCTTTAATGAGTTGTTATTTTGTCATTTGCTATTTACATATATCTATTACAGAACATGTAATTCTGAGAGATAAAGAGGATTTTGCATCCCTCATTCATTCCGTCTCTTTAAAGTGTGTATAGGGTGATTGAAATACTGAGTCAAATGCTCTCGACGGTAAACGATATACATTCAGTGCAGAAAAACTAATCTGAAAATATTTCACCAAATAGTAACCTAAAGATACTGTAGATACATTCTTATGTGGCAACAAAATCCTCACAACCACCCAACCACCCTCGACTTCCTTACTGTTGATGGTACATGTACAATTCAATTTCTGCATAGAATCTTCTGAGGAATAGAGACAAGTATAAAATGTTCCCACTCTGTGCATCGTCCAATCTGGTTAAAATCGAGATATAGTTATAATGAGGAGATCTGACAGGCACCGATAAAGGTTCATGTTTTGCCGACCTTTTGAAATTACCGGTTCACTAACTTTTAGTAATCTATTGCGTTGCACTTCGAGTGAAGGATATTATTGTTCAGAGTGAAGTTTTTCACTTGCATACATTTGGATGCTGTAATTTGATTGGTGAATTGATGGTCAACATAACATGACCTAGCATCGGTGTCCGTGAGATCTCGATTTTAATCAGATTTTGAAGTATCTGTAGCCATGTTAAAAATAAAAAAATATCGTCCTGTCAGGTGTGAATGCTGATGGCAAGAGGTTTATCAGTTGCTCCAGAATGGATATTTTTTAATCCAGTTTCTGGTGATTGGGAGGGGGGGGGGGGTGTCAAGCCCATACTTTGTTCTCTTAGACCTGCCTCGCGGCAGGATCTTACACCAATATTTATTCTAATTCTCCTCGAGAATCAAACTATAATGTGCATGCGTAATGAAACCACGAATAAACAAGCAAATATCATGCGCACCGTTATTACCTCTTCGCTAGCCATGAATCGTCAATCTACATCATTACACGTTGATTTGGAACCAAGTGGATCGACGACTCATGGCTGGCGAAGATGCATGATCACATGTAAACAAGAAATAATATGGTGTTTATGTTTGTTTTGTAGCTACCCCTAACAGAGATGACCCCGCTATAACTACAGGTTTCCCTGACCTCCGTTGGGCTCAGACTGCTGACTATGGTTATGTTCCGAATCCCATAATGCCGAAAGTCTTCATGGTAATGACAATGGATCTTCCTGATTTTGATTCACCCTATGGAGGGTTCGTATACTTAAGACTTGCGATGAATGCGTCTTCTTTTTTAATAATAATAATAATAATAATAATAATAATAATAATTACAACAACTACTACTAGTAGTATCATCTATAAAATCATCGTTGATTGGACGTGTTTCATGTATAAAAACAGAAATTCAACTTCAAATCCAGATTTATTTTGCCAACTTGGTTCTACCACTGTAAAATTACGTTTCCTTTTCAACAGGAAAGACTTGCGCCAGTTTTTAAGGGACCAATCATTTTAATTTTAAGTGGAGGGGAGGGGGAGGGGGAGGGGTGGGGTCTGATATTTTTGTCAACAAAGAGTTTCGACTCTTAAATAGCTTGAAAAAGAAAACTCTTGCTTTGATTTAAAGCAGCAACAACAAAAAAAACTAATATATCCATTATATTAGTTGAAAAAGATACATTATCTTGAGGTAACATATATATATATCCCGCTACCCCCTCCCGAAAATTAAATGGTCAATAGTAATGAGTAGAAGAGACCAATGCTCGCGACTACAATTTCCTTTTTTTTTTAAATAGGGAAGGGAAGAAACTCTTGTCTGATTGTTTTTGGTAAGTTGGTACACATTCGCAGGTGCCTTGGGAAACAACTACTTGATGCAAATGTCTTTTATCAAACGAGCAATAGTCTTAGACTGTTTTTATACTGAACAATTTCCAATGGGTAAACTTTGAAGGTAGACGCATTTCGAGTCACATGTAAAATTTCAGTATTTGAGTGAAAATAAATTGACATATTTGGACCTTAAAAAAGATCTGGTCAAAACAGATCACACGGAGGGAAAGGTGGTAGACTTGTTCTTAAACTAAGGAGATTATGTATGACTAATGACTATTCCTATGTGGCACATACGGGACCTGGTCGACTCGGAGTTTGAGGTAATGTATGTGTGTGGGGGGGGGGGGGGAGGGGGACGGTTTCATATCCATACTTTCCCGCGCGTGAACCCATGTTAATATAAAAATATGTACACAGTATGTGCAAATAAATCTAAATACCAGACCATATCAACACTAGTTACACGAGCAACGCAATCTTGTGTTGTCCGCTAGCTGACGTATAGTTTGTAACTTGGTGATAACGATAAGAGCTTGAGATTTATGCAAGTAAATAAGCCACTAGTGTATCTTACATTATCTGGAACTTGAACTGCTGGATTTCCTTTTGTAGTGAATGGTCGTTTATGCATTTTTATTTTGGTTTGAGACTATAACTTTAGGATAAGATTATTAAATTTTTTTGGTTTTGAGACTATAACTTTAGGATAAGATTATTAAATCTTTTTGTTTTGAGACTATAACTTTACGATAAGATTATTAAATTTTTTTTGGTTTTGAGACTATAACTTTAGGATAAGATTATTACATTTATTTGGTTTTGAGACTATAACTTTAGGATAAGATTATTAAATCTTTTTGGTTTTGAGACTATAACTTTAGGATAAAAGATTATTACATTTATTTGGTTTTGAGACTATAACTTTAGGATAAGATTATTACATTTATTTGGTTTTGAGACTATAACTTTAGGATAAGATTATTAAATCTTTTTGGTTTTGAGACTATAACTTTAGGATAAGATTATTACATTTATTTGGTTTTGAGACTATAACTTTAGGATAAGATTATTACATTTATTTGGTTTTGAGACTATAACTTTAGGATAAGATTATTACATTTATTTGGTTTTGAGACTATAACTTTAGGATAAGATTATTAAATCTTTTTGGTTTTGAGACTATAACTTTAGGATAAGATTATTACATTTATTTGGTTTTGAGACTATAACTTTAGGATAAAAGATTATTACATTTATTTGGTTTTGAGACTATAACTTTAGGATAAGATTATTACATTTATTTGGTTTTGAGACTATAACTTTAGGATAAAAGATTATTACATTTATTTGGTTTTGAGACTATAACTTTAGGATAAGATTATTACATTTATTTGGTTTTGAGACTATAACTTTAGGATAAGATTATTAAATCTTTTTGTTTTGAGACTATAACTTTACGATAAGATTAATAAATTTTTTTTGGTTTTGAGACTATAACTTTAGGATAAGATTATTAAATCTTTTTGTTTTGAGACTATAACTTTACGATAAGATTATTACATTTATTTGGTTTTGAGACTATAACTTTAGGATAAAAGATTATTACATATAAAACTCCAGTTAAATATGAATAAAAAATGAGACTTTTCGCATTCTTATCTCATCCTTTAAAAACACAAAGACACAAGTTTTCATTCATGCAGCATTTCGTTTCCAAACTATTAAGCAGGTGATGTTCATGGAATTGAAACTCAGCGTAACCACATGGGTCTGTCGAGACTAACATGCAACAGTGTTTAAGATGTCCTACGCATGCGCAATTCACAATATATCTTGTTTGTTTTGTTCGTTACAAGGGTTAATAATCAAGGATCTTAATATAACCTAAGAGGGTGCTACATGTACATTTATATACCAAAATATGGGGTAAAGGAATAAACAACTTGAAATTAATTTATATTAACCGCATGTGCATTGTTTCCCGAAAATATTGTGATTTTTCTTGTATTTCCAGATTTTGGCGGAAATGGCTTACTTAGAGATTTTTTAAAAGAATATGATCGCATTTAAATAAAATAATGTATCTGGTGTTCTTTTAGATGCGCTTTTAGTTCAAATTTTGACTCGTTGTAACATATACTTTCACACGCGTACTCTCTCTCTCTCTCTCTCTCTCTCTCTCTCTCTCTCTCTCTCTCTCTCTCTCTCTACATGTCCGTATGCACTTCTTGCAGAAATTTATCTGGATATAGAATAAATTGAAAAGAAAGCAAAATGTAATTATCACAAAGACTTATTATTGAAACACTTTCATGCTCTAAATAGACTATTGAATGCTCCTAAATGTTTGTATTAACCGTCTATTTTTCCGATGAAAGTTTGATTTTTATGGAAAATTGTGCTGTTTTGGAGTGAAAAATACAAGGAGCTGCAGGGAGAATAGGTACCTAAAACTGGCCAGACATCGTCGAGTAGTGATTGTGTAATACCTGCCAAAATAATCTGGTTAGATTTCGGAAATCAGTGTCATCTATTTACCCTAGCCGAAGCACACACAGAGATGTAACTTAGTGGGTGAGACTGATGATTAATATTATAAATTTGATTCCTTTGTATCCTGTTCCTCAACTTTTGTGTATTGCATATGATCAGAAGGTGAACCAGTTTAATCACGTGCATCTATATTAAAATGGCGACGTCCATGTGATGCGCACTCTTACCGGAGACAAAAAACGGGATCAGCAAACCTCATAAGTTCCAGTGTTTTTCAAAACCGATCACTTCTAGTTAGACCTTATGGGATTGCTGACTACATGCAAGATTTACTTAACTCCGAAATTGAAGTGTTTTGCAAAAACACATATTAACACGCTTTTTACGAAGAATTTTAATTAATTTATATTACAGTAAAGACATGTATTATATTGACCTTAGCAAATCATGAAGATAAACAAAGGCCCAGTGTTTGGAACTATTTTGTTACTCTTAACATTCAGATGTGTCCTCAAAACTGATCGCCATAGGGATAATATTTAAAATTGGATAGTAAATCGCCAGATAGCAGAATAGCTTACTTAGCGTCGATGGTGCAGAGTGCGCGATCAGTATATGGCTTTGCGCAAAGTGCAAACCATTAAAGCTTTAAAACCCTAAAACAGTTTTATTAGCCTGGCCGATATGACGTAAGGGCTTTGTTTCAACTCCTCTGTCTGTGTGTTTGAAAAAAAAATGAGAGCCGTTTTTGAAGGAATAGTTCAATGAAATTTAGTACGACAATTATTGAGGATGAGGCAAATAAAAACTTATTAAAGTATTGTCATGATAAATATTACTAATACTATATGTACGACATATGTTATTAACTCCGGTCACCTGGCCCGCTTCGGTTTTCATCGCTATTCAATGGACAGTCCTTGACTAGTATCCAATTGGCAAGACGATGGACTTGACTCTGGAGAGAAAATCAATAAGTTACCACTGTATTGCATGAAGTACAGTATATAAGTATTTAAAGCGATTGAAGCTTAAGAGCCGTTGGGCTTTTAATCTTCAGATGTCTCTTAAGTTAGGGATGCAGTTGCTATTCATTTGAAGGACTGATTAATCGATGATCAAATTATAAAACTTTCTCAATCGGAGTGTCTTTAGTTACCTCTTGCAATAAATAATTCCTTCAATCCACTGACTATATCCACATATGTATTACGCAGAATGTATTGAACTATATTAAGGTCTTCTCACAACGATACTTCAACTCCAAAAATTTTCATGTTCACTGACAACTGTAAACTTTTTCAACGCTTCTGATTTTTCAGACTATTGTTAATTTGCCACATCCACTTTGATATCAATTATATTTTAATTCATTGCCATTTTATTACCTTTTTTAAAAAGAAAAATACGACATTGACTTGAAGACGTAGCTGTAATGTTGAGTTTTGTAGCAAAATAAGAGCCATATTATTCATTGAAAGAGAGTCTAAGCTTTCCTAGCGCCAACGCGAAATTGCGTAGAGCATGACAACTTCCATTACCACTGTTTACATTTTTCACTTCGTACCAACTGCTTCAAGTATAATTCCAACACTTATATAAGTTATCCTTAAATCCCATGCATTGCTGAACTTGGAAACTCCCGCAGTCTACAAATCAGCTGCTGATCCAGCTAAGGCATCTCGAGATTCGACGTTTAGACATCTCGCATCACCTACAGGCGTTTCGGTTTCATAATTTGGCTACGGACGTATTCTGACTCTTCTACCTGTGAACCTCTATTGCATGAGCCTGGCATCTATTTATGCACCATCATAATAATTCTTTCTATTTCATCCAGTTGAAATACGAAATTGTGTTGGTTGGGCTTCCAGAATTAATACACAACGTGTACGTAAACCTCAGTGCCAACTTAGTTTGCTTACATACATTTAGAAGCATTTCCAGATTTGGATTTGTCAAAAATACGGAATAACGGAATAAGTCATCCCAGGTATAATTTGTGTGCGTGAAGAATATTTGATAATACAGGAAGTTGCTTTGTCATCGCGTTCATTTTCGCCAGATGAGTTCTCGTCGCATCCGTGTTTTATCGTGTCTTGTATCAACATTACAAACATAACCATTTAGAAAGAGTTTTGACTCGACTCTGAAGGGCCAAACTATCTCAGACACAAACCTAATGTGCTGTTATTTTTTCATTTACTATATATGTATATTTGTTGTGGATCAGGGGACATCCAAGAGATAAGGAGGATGTTGGATACCGCCTATTGTTGTCGGCACTTCCGGTCGCCTACAATATTAGTGCTGGGAGATATCAGGGACCATTTCCATCTGCGTTCTCCGTAGACACTGCTTACAATGTACTGGCGATGGAGTATGACAACAGTTCTTCGGTAATTGATGTCAGATCTAAGGACGGATTCGAGGTATTGCATAACTTGAATTTCCGGTTTTTGAGTCCTCTTCACATCGACTATCAGACTTTTGACCTGTTATTTCATGAATCTGTCATAAGCTCTGTTTAAACAGAAGCGGTTCCCAGCATTCTATTGAGCTTTCTTGTGTATGTCACGTACTGTAATAAGCCTGAAGACCACGTAACGGACTTCGTATCTTGTCCATTGAAGTGTATACGATTCTAACAAAGTTATGTCAAAGTGGCCTTTAGCTAACACCACGAACCCAATACAGCCAGAAAGTCAAAGGGGTCCCTATTTGCATCATCACTGGATGCGTCCACTTTATATTAATCTCAGAACGCATAACACTTTTAATAAATAAAAAGGTTTACACTGCACATGTACATGTTCACCAAAACCAGCGCTTCAGAAATGTTTAGTCAAGTCCATGCAATCATTAAAACTGTGAAAGACATGCAATAGAACTTACATTGACTTTGATGCTGCAGATGGTGCCAGTGTAAACGTTTTGAACATCAGCAAATCATTCTGACACAGTTTCCCAGTCTGGAAATCTTTAAAACACGATCTAAAACTATAAGAGTCATGGGTAAGTACCATTTCTCAACTATATATACTTTCAAGGTTCAAGATCATGTATACTAGAATATAATTAGTGGACAACGACACTATGATTAGAATTTTCTTTTGTAAGTGTGCTGCTCTATGAATAATCAATCTGAATGCAACCCCGAGAACTCCAAATGGGCAGCAGTACGTATAGTCCTACACAATGACCATTCAGTGACACTCTCCCTCAAGGCACAATGCTCTGGCATGTACATTGTCGGTCTTCGGTACGCCTGGCGTGAATCTCCGTATGGCTTCAAGATATGTGCGGTATATAGCATCGAAAACAACTTGCCAGCTCCACCCAACATAACTATTGGTTTGATTGGTTGAGACTTAATGTACAATTAAGAAGCAATTTGTTTGTATAAATTTCAAACACTGCTTCTTGTGTTGCATTAACGGATGTGTACATTAAATGTTAATCTTCAAAAAAGACATAACAATCGGTCACATGTGTAAACTATGCAAATAAATATTAACTTACACAGTTTGCAGAAAATTGTACGAACATGTAATAAAAAAATCCAACCTTGAAGGTCACTTTCGCTATCTATCTACGTTTCCTTTCTTGCCTTTTATATTACTTCCTTCTTTCTTTCAGCTTTTCTGTCGTCTTCGCCGTTAGAACGAGGCGACTGTGGCCAGCGCAACTCTTGTAATGAATGATTAATGTACAGAATAATGTTCATAATTACTGTATACCGCTATACGATTGACATATGATTGTAGTCCACAATTCAAATGAATTCTACTTTACTACTTTTTATACAAGAAAGACACGGCAAGATTTTAGAACTAGTATTTAGTCCACTGGGGCATTCATCAGGACATCCGCCCTGTCCACGACTCCACATCGTCACTTCTCAAGCGCTTTTTTCCACTTTAATTCCTCCGACAACATCATCTTTCACTCGCTCTTCCTCTCTCTCTCTCCACTAGGTGAAACCAAGTTTACAGACTTGACGCCTCCAAAACCCGTGCGAACAGATACCGAAAGCGAGAGTGAAGCAGATAACGCAATTACCAAACAAGAAACCAAACGCTACTAGCGAGAAACCGGCTAAATCCGACCCACAAAAAGAGCAACAGGCCGATGGCCCCAGTAGTAAAGCATGTTCGAAACCAAACAAAGAGCGAATTAAGAAATCTGCTAGACTTCCGAATGGATCTGACGATCCTATCAGGCTCTTCAATAAGTTTGGAAGTGTAGAAAGTATTGACACGAGGGAACCCTCTGATACTGTGAAAGGGAAACCTCGTAAAAATCCCGTCCTTCCACTGCTTACATAAATATGTCACCATAACACAATGAAATTGCCGAGGGTTAAAGGCAAATATTGATGAAATAAGTCTTCTACTTAAATAGCATGACACAATAGCTGTCTACCTTCAGGAGACCTTTCTAAAAAGAAAACGACAGAGTAATCTACAACAATTTTTCAAGAACTACTGCTTAGGCCGCTTGAGGAGTAACCATCTTTATAAATAACAAAACTCCTCACAGCCAGATTAATCTCAATACTACTTTACAGGCTATAGTCGTTCGTGTGTCCCTACATAAAACTCTTACACTTTGCTAAATTTATCTCCCTCCAATCAATCAGTCTGATCGTGACCATCTTATTGAAACAGTTATCAATAACTTTTGTTTCTTCTTGGATACTTTAACGCCCATCATACACTTGGGCGATGCGAAGATGTAAACGAGAAAGCAAAGAGAATAAAAGACTTTGTTTTGAAACACAATATTTGCCTTTTTAGTAAGAAGTCGTGCACCTACCTACATCCTGCCACCGGAACCTACTCATCCTTAGATCTGACGAGCTGCGATCCATACTTGACTTTTCTTGGAAACTTGGTGACGGACTCTGTGGTTGTGACCACTTTCCAGCATACTTAAGAAGCAATACCCCCAAACCTCATGTGCTAGGTCAGAGATGGAAACTGACCAAGGCCAATCAGAAAACATTTCAGTCGACGAATTAAATTTGATAGTTGATCGCTTGGAAAATAAAGTGGATCTGATACTCTTATTTACAAACATGCGCCAGGATGTTGCTGGGGATACAATTCCAAAAATGTCCTCGATTTCTAAACGTGCCAACAAACGATGGTTTGGAACAGATAATGGCCTTTACAATTTAAATGCAAATCCAACAGCTGAAAATCTGAATAAATACCCCGTATATATTGAGTTCAAGCTCGTTGTACAATGAGAGAGAGAGAGAGAGAGAGAGAGAGAGAGAGAGAGAGAGAGAGAGAGAGAGGAAAACATGAAACTCTTTTGTCTCTATATTAAACTCGCGCTCTTCTGTTAAATCAATAAGAAGTATATTACAGAAAACCATTGGCAAAAAAAAACACCTATATCAAACACCTGAAGAAATATAATGAACTGTTCACGACACTACTTGAAATTTTAAATACATTGGTTAAAACATCCTCCTAAAATTCATCACAAGCGAGCTATTCTGAAGACATCCGCCGTGTCAAAAACCTGTAAGACAAGGTTTTTTTAAATGTCACTTCTGCTAATGCTCAAGATTACAATAAACCATTCACTCTTAGAGAAATAGAAGACTCTTCAGCAGGACCAGATGATATCGACTACAACTTCCGAAACGCATACCTGATACAGCTCTCAATACACTACTTAACATTTTAAATAAAATCTGTAAAACTGGCTACTTCCCGCCGTCATGGCGAGAAGCAACAGGGATGCCAGTACCTAAACCTGGAAAGGAAAATATCGACAATTGCAACTATCTTTCTATAACACTAACAAGCTGTATTTGCAAAGTCATGGAACGAATGATAAATGACAGACTCATCTGGTATCTTGAGTCCAAGAAACTACTGTCAGACCTTCCTTATTGATTCAGACGCCAGAGAAGAACAATTGACTATCTAGTCAGACTTGAAACATTTATCAGACAAGCTTTCATAAAGAAAGAACATATAATATGCATCTATTTTTACTTGTAGAAAGCTTATGACCCCACATGAAAATATGGCATAAAGAATGATCTATTCAACTAGATCTAAGGGACCGCCAAGTTATTGTGATATCCAGTGTTTTGAAAGATAAAAGCTTCAGAGTTAAGGCGGATACCACCATTTCTGAAAGCTATTCTCTTGATATGAGTGTACCTCATGGCAGCATATAATCATTCACCCTATTCAACATCAAAATTAACAACATAGTGAAATGCCTTAATCCACCTACTGACTGATCATTATCGATGACTTTTTTTCTCTGCGATAGATCATAGAGTATACATACTATATATTCTTAAATATAGAATTCTGAAATGGTCAGAAAAAGGGTTCAACTTTTCGAAATAAAAGACTGCTTGTATGCACTTCTGTCAATTGCATAGAATTCATGATGACCTAAATCTCTATTTTTCATAGCTATCTTCTTCCTAATATGGAGGAGACACATTGTTTTGGGCTTTTTTTGACCGTAAAGTAACTTTCCTTCCACATAATAGATACCGTAGAGACACATTTTTTAAAAAAACCTGGATTAAATACGAGTCGTGTGAACTACAAATTGGGAAGCAGAGCAGCAGGTCTTACTCTCTTGATACAGGAATTTAGCACGACCTAAACTTTACTGTGGCTCGATTGTGTACGGATCAGTTTGTAATTTTTTCCTGCAGATGTTTGATCCGATACACAATCAGGAAATTAGACTTTGTATGGGAACATTTAGAACTTCTCCTTCAGAATGCCTCGATGTTGAGGGAAACGAACCATCACTTTATCTCAGACGAACGAAATTTGCTCATCAGTATACTACCAAACTATCCTCTAATCCATCTACTCCCGCAAATGCTGTCGCCTTTAGGCTCAAATACCAAACCTTCTACACTCAGAAACTAAATTTAATTCCACCTTTTTTGCATACCAATTCGTCTTCATCTAGAGGCATCAAAAATCAATGTTGCCAATACTGCAAAATTGTATGTTCCTGAACTGCCCCCTTGGTTATCAAATCCCCCAAAATGATATTTGATCTTTTGCTGATTCAAAACGTCCTAAACCATTCCTCTCATTTTTCAGAATAAATTCAATGAAGTAATAGCATAGCTAAACGTCCTCGTATACAGACGGTTCGAAAGACGAAGACAAGGTTGCAGCTGCCGTTGCAATACCCAACGGCCCTATCTCGAGTCGGTTACCGGATAAAGCCTCCATTTTTACAGCAGAAATTACATACTGATACTTTTGAACTACACTGAAACCTCTCATAAACAAAATTTCATCATTTTTCGGATTCCCTTTCCAAACTGAAAGCCTTGCGAAACCCTAAATTTGACAACCCGTTAATATCCTAAATCTTAGAGAAATACGATTTGCTCATAAAATCGCTAAAAAGTATTATTTACTGCTGGCTGCCTTGTCACAATGGTGCTAAGGGTAAAAAAGGGCAGATAAAGCAGCCAAAGCTTTCTGAATGGAAGGTTCGATATAGTGACTTCAGATATTATATAACCGGCATGTTCTATATACTTGGTAAATATGTGGAATGAAAACTCCAGAAAGAAGCTTTGAAATATCAAATCCATCATCAGAGGATGACATTCCTCATATTGAACAAATCGCAGAGATGTGTTGGTATTGTTCCGCTTGCTTGCACACAGATACCTGACTCATGCATACCCTTATAAGGGTGAAAATCTGCCACTATCACGAAAGAGATGTAGAGAGGAGGAGAGTTGGAAGATTTCCAAACCCCATCAGCTAAAACACTCACGACCGAAGGTCTTGGAGTAACGTTGACAGCGATAACGATTAGATAAGAAATGAAAACTTGGGTCGAAAGGATGATGTCCACGCCCACTCCATCAGAACTAGAAAAAATATAAGTCAAGAACAAATTGAAAAAAAGAACCGATCACACCCGTAGGACATCGTCGTTCACTTCTTTGCTCGTCAGACACGTAAAGCAAAATAATTACGACAAGCCAAGAGCATCGAAAATTGGTTGACTTATTAGGAATGGACACACTTCTCGCTAGCATTTTCTAATTTCCTGCACACGCTGCTGGCTACGGAGGAATTCAAAACTTGTATGGTCTTGCAAAAGCCACAACGCACGACGACAGTTGCACAAACAATTGACGTACACGTTACGCAAACTTCTTCGATACAAATTTCCAAGAAATCAGACGGGGTTGCAGGGATGGATCATCAATGGAAATCAGATCTGGCTGATCAATCTCACTGTGCTTCGTATAATCGATATTACAAGTATTTGTTTTGTGTTATGGGTGTATTTTCAAAATATGCTTGGGTTGTACTTGTGACTTTCAAAACGGGTTTCGACTTAGAGTGAGTTCTGAAAATGGTTATGAAACAACATGATCAACATGCCCTGCAATGCCAAATAGACAAAGGCACTAAATTTCTCAATCGACATTTTAAAGAGGAATTAAAGAAACGATGCCCTCCTTTTTTACACAACCGAAAATCCTCAATTCAAAGCTAGTGTCTTTGAACGTTTTCAAAGAACATTAAAAGAACGTATGTGGAGATATTTTACACATCATCACACGCTCAAATATACCGACGTGGTACTACATCTTGTGAAAGCCTACAATCAATCGTACCTTCACAGCATTGCATGTGCACCAGAACAAGTCACAAACAAAACGAAGTGGAAGCGTTTGAGTCATTGTTTGGCACACCTGATAAAACCGAGAAAAAGAACCACCAATTAGATCACAAAAGCAGCAGTCATCGTCATTGCTCAATTCTACTGTCGAGAACGAGAGTGGGTTCTCATCGGAAAAAGGAAACGCATTTTTCACAAAGGATATTTATCCAACTGGACGACAGAATCGTTTCCAGTGACCAAAAAAGTCCGTAGAAGTGACATGAGTTGGAAGATATGAAAGGAGGAGTTTTAAAAGGAACGTTTACTTGCCCAAGTAACAACAAATGACTAAGAAAACGACGACGTCTACCAAATCTAGTAATTGGATTTAATTTTTTTTTCCATTATTAATTTTATAAACTTTAATCTATGTACTAACAAAATATATACTTTCATTTTGATATCCTGTATTTAATTTCCAACTGACATAATATCATATGAACTCTTGGTACGAGGTTAAGTTATTAGGTGCAGACCAGTGAGTCCCCTTGTTTGATAGCAAGAGGCTCAAAACAATGCCACAGAACCCCTATTTTTCAAGGTCGGAACCATAAATAGGGTTGGGGGTAGTGTGTGTATCCATATAGGGGTGGAGGTAGTGTGTATCCATGACAACTATATGCATTTCTGCATCCGTTTCAGTGTCGTTAGTTGATTTATGAGAAATTACAACACAGTGGTGGGTCATTTTTGGAGTAATTTAGAGCAGACAAAAGTGAAAATGTAAATAATTATGGAAAACAAGCCTCATGAAACTTTACATTTGCCCAGTAGTTACTACTATCTGGATCAATTGTCACTTGTTTTACCTCAATGTTAGATTGCAGTTTAAGTTTTTATAGACCCTCTGTTGACCATTATTTGTCATCACCAATATCATTTTGAATAGTTACATTTGTATTAGAGCACAGTAAACAACTTCCTGAGATGTATGAAATTGACCATAGGTGCAAAGTTTCTTTTTGGTCACCATATTATCCGCCTTGTTTTTTTTATATAGTTACATTGTCTACCTGAATGTAACAGCACTGAGTTGCAAGAGAGAATGGTGATTTTCCCCAACTCCTGTATTCATTGCATTATTGTACATATCATCACATTGAATGTCAATAACGTTTACCCTGTAACCTGATTTGATGAAAACTGGGGTTTTATGTAATTTGATACATCTTATTTCATAATGCCCATAGGTGCATATTTCATGCATGAACATCTGAATAGCAGACACACAGGAAATTAAGAAAAACATTAGACAAACTATTAAAATCACTACATTTATTCAGCTATCTACAGCTATAATGTATGAACATGGTAAACATATTTTGAAATGCAACATTCATTCTTATCATCTGTCGGTATTACATAAGCGTTGATTATTATTTTTTAGTGTGCTTAGAATACCGCGCAAATTAGTATCGTGCATCATTCATTTTTCATTTCTCCCGTAACCTGGCTGGTCGTAGAGGCGCCACTGATGACTTTGCGACAATCTCTCTCCATTTTGCTCTGTTCTCCACTGCTCTTTAGGACTTTGCAAAGTCCATGCCTGTCCACTCTTTGATATTATCTTCCCATCTCTTCTTCTGTCTGCTTCGTTTTCTCTTTCTTCTCACTGTGCTCTGTAAGATTGTCTTTGACAGGCCAGATGAGCGTGAGATGCGACCATACCATCTTAATTTGCGTTTCTTTACGGTGGTGAGCAGATCTTCATTTGGTCTAATTGCACCTTGGATTCTAATGCACACCTCCACATTAGAGACGTGGTCTAAGTATGAGATTTTCAGGATCCTTCGATAACATCTCATCTCTAAGGCATGAATACTTCTCTCTAGTTCTGCAGTCAGGGTCCATGTTTAACATGCATACAGGAATATGGACATGATGAGGGAGCGCATAAGCTTGATCTTGGACCCAAGCGTGATGTTACTGTCCTTCCAAATAGGCTTCAGCCTATGCAGTGCATTTGTTGTTTGCGCAATCCTGGAGAGAACCTCAAGTTTTCGACCTTCATCAGATGCGATAGCCCCTAGGTACTTGAATCTTGTCACTGTGTTCAGCTTCTGTATATTCACTCGTATTTCCTCTTGGATACCACTCGAGTTGTTTGTCATTAGCTTGGTCTTTTCAGGGCTGATTTCCATCCCATTCCTTAGTGATGCTTGATTGAGACGGTTCACTAATGTTTCCAGTCCTTGTTCATCTCCTCCTAAGCCATCGAAATCATCAGCAAAGCGCAGGTTGGTGATTGTTCTGCCTCACACACTGACACTGCCCTCATGGTCTTCCAAGGCATCGGACATGATCCTTTCCAGGTAGATGTTGAAGAGAGTTGGTGAGAGAAGGCATCCCTGTCTGACTCCGACTGTGGTTCTGAACCAATCTCCTATGTTGCCATGGACGAGAACTGCGCTAGTGGCCTTGTCATACGGGTTTTCGATGGTGCTGATTAGTTTTACGTTTATGTTGTATATCCGCATGGTGGCCCACAAGGCTGCATGCTATACCTTGTCGAAAGCCTTCTTGAAGTCAACGAAGACATGATAGAGGTCATGTTCATGCTGTGGGTACTTTTCACAGAGGATTCCAAGATTGAAGATCTGTTCTATAGTGCTACGTCCTGCTCTGAAACATGCCTGTTCTTCAGCAATGATGTGCTCTGCTTGTGGTTTCAGTCTGTTGAGGATGATCTTAAGCATAACCTTGCTTGGGTGACTGATGAGACTGATTGTTCGGTAGTTCTGGCACAGCTGCAGATTCCCTGTCTTAGGAAGGGTGATGATCAGAGACTGGGTCCATGTGATGGGCCATTCTCCTGTTTGCCAGATTTTGTTGCAGATTGTTGTGAGGACATCTATCATGGAGGTTCATCCTGCTTGAACAAGTTCTGCTTGTATATTGTCTATCCCAGCTGACTTCCCTTTCTCTAGTACCTTTACTGCAGCCTCTACTTCTTCCCTGAGGATCGGGTGGTCAAATTCTGTTGTGGTCAGTGGGAAGTTTAGTACAGCTTGGTCTCCAGAAGTCTTCTGGTTGTAAAGCTCTGAACAGTATTCCGTCCATCTGTTAAGAATCTCTTGATCTTCTGTGAGAATCTTACCAGCCTTGTCCTGGATCGTGGTAGATCTCCCGTGTTTCTCTGTTGTCAGGTCTTTCACCAACTGGTATGCCTTTTTACTGTTATTCTGGTTCAGAATTTTCTCGACTTCCTTACATTCGTCCTCTAACCAGCTTTCCTTCGCTCTCTTTAAGCTATTCTCAATCCTGTTGTTAATCTCCTTGTATTTTTCTGCTTCTTCAAGGTCTCCTCGCATCCTCCTAAGTTTTCTCCTCTCATCACAGAGATCGAGAATATCTGCTGTGACCCAGAGCTTCTTTATCATACGATGCTTACAAAGAATCTCGTTGGCTGTGCCTATTATTGCCGTGTTTAAGGTGGTTATCAAGGAGTCTATCCTGTGGTTTCGTTATCATTATGGCTATATCTTTTTTTTTTTTTTTAGCTGGACAACGTTGTTTAAGTCGATGACATTGACAACCCCGTAAATATGTTCACCAATGAATTTGTTGTATGGTATTGTATAATATATGGTATTCTGGTTCATTTTTACACTAATTAGAGAATGAATGCATTGAACATGAAGAGCAGGAACTGCCCTAATCCTCCTTCATTATTGTTTCACATGTGAACCTGCTTCATTAGTGAGTTGAGCGGACCTATTAAAGTGTTGATTTTTAACAAATTGTTCATTGTCATTTTTATTTTTATTTATTAGGTTTCGATTTTGTCTCTCTCTCTCTCTCTCTCTCTCTCTCACACACACACACACACACACACACACACACACACACACACACACACACACACACACACACACACACACAAACTCCATAATGACCCATTCTTTATAGATGATAATATTAAATTCCCATAGGGGGTCATACCGTCTCATAGGCCATATTATTATTCGTAATGTCAAAATTCCCATAGGTCCTCGCTCTGTCACATCCATCTAGGAAACATGTTCAAGTTACGTTTTAGTACGTGTTTTTAAGATGGCAGCATTTTGTAAAATTACATATTTTTAGACCGTTTGATGGAGTGCAATGACACAAATAGTAAAAATGCCTTTTCCATATTAATATTACATTTGAAGAACATTTAAAAGAGGATAAAAGGTATTCAGTTGAAAGTTTACGAACAATGAAGCATTCTGAGAGCAGCAGTGCCTGCATTTCCCAGAGGACTCCATACTACCCCCATACACCTCACCTCGAGGAAACAAGTTTAACTTACGTTTTAGTACGTGTTTTGATGATGGCAGCAGTTTGTAAAATGACATAGGTTTAGACTGTTTGATAGAGGGCAATGACACATATCCTAGATATTGCATTTTCAAATCATTAATGTTACATTTGAAGAACATTTACAAGAGCATAAAAGGTATCCAGTGGAAAGCTTACGAACAAGGAAACAGACTGAAAGCAGCAGTGCCTCAAGAGGATATCGAGTGGCCATACAAAATCAAGCTGGGCTCGTTCTATAGGTTTTAGAGCTAAAATAAATATCCAAACATTCGAATTAGAATACTTTTTTGAGATTATTAAAAATAGAAAATTGGTATTTGAATATTCATTTCTTTACCCGTTTACACAACGAGTTTGGTGGCATTTTATGAAAGAAGGTGAAATATAACTATGCAACGTTGAATTAGTTTACAAGGGAACAATTAAAACATGCTAAATGACATGATATTCAAACTCCGACTCACAATAATCATCATGTTGAAATTCTGAATAGTTACATTGTTCCCATCATCGCCATTTCAATTAAGTATACTTTTGAAAAGATCATTTGTGAGTTAGAACATGGTACAGAATTGGGGTCATATCAAAGTCAACAAGGCCTTTACGTATCAATCACCTCAAGCTGTGAAAAATGTATGAACTGTTATCGGGCATTTGTTCTGTCAGGAGCAGTTGTAGCCAATCCTAGCCAATCCCGCAAACCAATACCAATTCTCACCCCCCCCCCACTCCACCCCCACCCCCATCATCTTACCTCAGAAAGTTAACTCCAATATATTTCCACATTGGATTTCCACATTGGATCTTTTATTAAAGATTTTAAGTCATTGCCCAGTTATGGAATTACCAATATGCCTTAAATCAAACATTATCCTTTCATTTATTTTCTTACAAGTCAGTAATGCAGATGTCAGCTTCATATCAATAAGATGTATATGTGCCAGTTGACATGACCTTGGATAAGAATCATTTAAGCTGTAGGGGTCGAGAGTTTGCTGTTACAATAAGGCTACTCTCTAGTTTTGCTATACATTAGTGCATAGCTATAGTTATCAGCGTGTGTTGTGCAGGTATTATTTCACTTTTTCTTTCCTATGCCTTTTTAAAAAAAAGAACTAACTGTTCATTGGGAATCCCTCTTTTCCCATGAAACCGAATGTCTACTCCCAAACTTGGTTGAGGCAAAGAACTAGTTCCCAGGAGCATGACCCTGGTACGGGCTACATTATACTGTTTACAGAAGCCCAAAGGCCATTTCACACCTATTCCAATGCACATCTTACGTACAAGATGAGGTAAATACCCGTTTATGGGCTTGAGTTAAAACAATTACTTATCAGATCTGAACATGAGTTTCTTATGGCTTGGCAGAAATTACCAATGTCCGATTTCGGCATTTTATAGTCGATCAAAAAGTCAGTCATGTCGGACATGTCAGGCATATATTTTGATTGTGACAAAATCACTTCCCAGAGAAATTGTTTAGATAGCCCCTGCATTTAACTGAACTGGTAATCGAGTTTCTGCACTTTGCCATCCTTCTTAAGCTCTAAATGAATGTTTATGTCTAAACTGAGTTTGAAGATCAACAGGCAAAATAACACCTACATTATTTTGATGCTTTGTTTATATCCTCAACAAATGTGCGAAAGACATTAGTACAATGTCATTTGATTAGAAGCTGATGACTGAGTTTACAGTGTTTTCATTGCGGGCTGACTGGGAGGGGTGTGTGTGTGAATACATACCAAAGTAGACAAAGAAAAGTGGATGGATTTGATACCTTCATTAACATCGACGAATATTCGAATCCTATTCAAATACTTTCAACGAATATTGGAATAGGACAATTTGGTATTATTTCAGCTCTAATAGATTTCACTTATTTTATGTGTCTAATGCTTCCAACCTGACAATCACGTAATCTAAAGAATATGGGAAAAATAAATAACACCCATAATACAAATGGGTGGACATACCTTAGCCTTCAACTGGTGTAGCTGCTTGACGGTAAGTTTTTTGAAAAAAAAACGATCACTTGTTAATCACATCAAGGCATTGCTCAAGAGACTTTTACACCGGTGAGCTTCTCAAAGGGAGATAAACCGCCATTTCTTATAGCGGAAACGGGCCAAAGCCGACAAGTTCATAGTATTCATTAACGTGAACCTTTTCCACCAACCCGCATGCTACGTATCAAAGTAGCCATTACCTACACTACCAGCAAACGTGCGATTTTATCAAAGCGAAGTGTGTTATTTTTAAAAGCCCGTTTTGCAAGCGATGCGGAATTAAATTGTCCTGTTTTCCAACGACCGTTAAAAACCGTCTTCCCGGAAAGATGGCAAATAATGCAGAAAAATGCGTATATGTAGTCGGGGAACAGCTTTGCTCCTATGTGAACGCGAAGACAGGATATGGATGGACAACCATCTATTTGGCAGTCGTGTCAATCCGAATTTGATTTCTATTACCACACTTCTTTCTACAACCGATTATTACGGCGGTGTGTGCATGAACGGAAACATTCGATTGTTTTAAAATTGTACATGTCATTCTAATACTGACCATTTTATTTTCGCGGGGGGGGGGGGGAGTTGAAATCTATTTGGAGAAAACTTTCTGCACTCAAATAGCTTCAAAAAAAGTTTCTTGCTCTGCTTTATAGAAAAAGAGCTTATGATATTCATTACATTTGTTGAAAAAAAAATTATTTTGAGGTCAAACAAAAAAATAATGTACCGGCTCGAAAAAGATTCCCCCCCCCCCCCCCCTTGAGAAATTTAATTGGTCTGTCCCTCACTTTTCAACAAACACAGACTAGTTTTATGTGCTCTCTATCTCTATCTCTCTATCTCTATCTCTCTCTCGCTCTCTCTCCGCTGAAAGATTGCAATATGCCAGACAAGGTCTACTTAGGTGAATAAAATGTACATGTACACCAGTCATTATAGAGATAAGACCATACATCTACATATGTCCTTAAATAGGTCATCATCTTGTACGAAATGGCTTCCAGGCGAGGACTATTTTCTACAGCGGGGATTTTGTTTTACATAGCCCCATTCCTGTGGATTCGGGAATCAAGTAAGTCCCCTATTCAGGTATTCACATCGAGTTTAATTTTTAATTTGGGCCAAAGAATTTGAAAGCGACTTTTCTAATACTCACAGAAATATACATTTTAATATTTGACTAAGCGACTCCATTAATCATAGGCAATATAAACGCCAACACGCCAATTTACGACAGTTATCTTCTATTTTTTAATTCCATTTAAATAACTGAATTGACACAACGTATGTCAAAGTTCCTTGGAAATCGAGTCAAAACAGCATGTAACACGCCGTCACTTTTTGGAAGGACCATATTCTCCTTACAAAGATACACATCATCTGTACCCCCACCCTCTGCAGGTGGCGTTTAAAGCCATGCAACAAACCTTACTAATTCATCTGTAAAGTATCAGCATAGAAAGTTTTATGAATTCGAGGCCAGATGTTCATGTCAAGGCTACTTTTGAAGTCACTCTCTCCTGAGTATTTTGTATCGTTCAGTACGGTGAATGTCATTACGTTCCTAATCACTCACGCGTGAACAAACCGGCGAAAAGGTCAGCGGGGCATATTCAGCTGTATAAAGCCCACCCATAATTAACATGATGGTTGGCAAAACTAAGTGTAGAGCACGTGTTTACACTGTCCCAGTATCACTTCCAGACGAGTTAGGCACAACATAAAACTCGTTCTGCCTAAAAACCTAGATTCAATCGACAATGAAAACATCTGAACATAGTGCATATTTACAACCTGGGGGAAGCGAGTCTTATTTTCAAAACCTCCACTTTATTGAGTGTATTCAGTACTATTACTCGTCCGCAACAATGGGATTTTCCCAAAAACTAAATGAGCTGAACTGAACTATCCGACTCATTTTGGTGGTAAGACAATTGCTTTATGTTGCTACGAGTTACAAGGAACATACTTGTCATTTTAGTTGAAAGGTGTTGTGTTGTTTTATGATGGAATGCAGCTTAAGAAGCTAGAGTCAAAGCTTTACTGAAACATATTTAGTTTATAATCTATTTTATCTGAAATTGAGGTTACATAATATTAGTTATTGATTGTGCAGCTGCAAAGCTCCTTTGTAACACATTCTATCCCCAATATCGTCACGACACGGTACAAAATTAGTAACAAAGAAACAGCAGTTTGCTGCTTAGAACATTTTCGTTCCACTCTAAATATCAAAATTTTCAACCTTTATGGAAGCGTTTTCGATTTGAATTCATGCAGGTGGAACCATTGCCTTCGCTTCGTATTACAATGACCACATGGTGCTGCAGAGGGCCCCAAAAAGCAACATTGTTTGGGGATATGCTACTACCGTAGGCTCCATGGTAACCGTGACCCTTTCCGGTAACCCGCCAGTGACGACGCACGTGGTTGAGGGCCCAATGGCTGGAAAAGCCACGTGGAAGGTCCAGCTATCGCCAGTGTCTGATCCGGGACCATATGAAATATCTGTGGAATCTGACGACGGGAACATCAAGATCGTAGATGTTTTGTTTGGAGACGTCTGGCTTTGTTCGGGTCAAAGCAATATGCAATTCACACTTCCACAGGTGGGATTTGTCAAACTTTTCTATCGGGTATCCGACCCCTACAATCATCTGGGAAATTTTCTTTAAATTAGATAAGAACACTCTTTCTTAACTGAATTTCGAGGGTGATCCCCCCCCCCCCCCCCAAAGGTAAGATATAAATTTATTAGGCATGTGGGTTGCGGTCAATACGAGTTCCTTCTGTATACAGAGATCATTCTTGATAGCCCCTTCTAGTTAAACCATTGTTTCGTATTGTGAATACTGAAGTTATGGAGGCCAATAATGTTATTTGTACAGACACAGTTTGAGAAGCTAATTATACTGGACTACGCATGATGTACCATATCTTGCCTGTCATCGAAACATGAAGTTAAAACTATAATTATTGTAAGTGAGTATAATTCATTTTGGAAGTTCTAGACCACTCAGATTGACATCTCGTATACTACAACACTAAAATCAATGTTAAAAATCACTAGAACAGTCATATTTTGTGCATAACTAGCTCATAGGGATACGATAACATTTCAAATCAAAATTCAAACATTTTTGCTAATTAGTGACATGGTTATGAAAATGGGTAATATCGTTTGATATAACAACATTTTTAAAAAAATCCAGTGACTAGTTTAAACAGAAGTGAAATCCTACTATAAGTACCAAGGTAGTGAAGAACAATATTCCAAAGGCTGATAAACAAGCGATAAAAGTATGACAAGAAATTGTGGATGTTAGCAAAGAAGACAAAGTTAGTAAAGATTATGTAGAAAAGAAAGATTATGATGATGATAATCCTACTGTTAGCTATGCTAATGGAATCGCTATTTGGGTGTTCAAATGAATCATGACAATTTAGAAATACCAAACAAGAACATTGACTATGAAATAAACAATCATTTGTATTGAGACTGATGGTTGCAAGAGCTTATGTGGTTTACTTTTGAAAGTATCGGTAAAGATATGCTTCTGGCACACGTGCGTAGCAATGCCTTGTGTCTGAGGCACAATTAGGAAACTCTGGTTCTGCTAAATGCTTTGTTTACACCTCTAATCAAAAATTCAAATAACAAGTCCACTAATACCAGAATAAACAACATAGCATGTTACGGCAAGAAAGAAACAATCTGACCTGTACTCTTAAACAACCAACTTATCAGATTACTAATAACATCGAGTAAAGCTTGTACCGCTTTTTTGCCTAAGTCAAGAAATAATTGACAATATTTAGTAAGCTCTTTTTAATTTTGTCAGCAAACGACTCATCTTTGCCTTCTGGTGGAGCACTACCCCATTTGTTTCTCCTCCACCACCAGTTGCATGACCTCTAATAGTTTAAACAATAGAAATGCAGTGATATAGCAACAATTGTCACAGCTTTCTCTTTGAATAATAGTTTATCTTTCTCTGACAGTAAGTTTACTTCTCATTGTTTTCCATATTAAACTGGTAAATAGTTTCAAATTTTTGTTTAAAAATAATTAGTGGTTATTAGTTTCTTACTTAATTTTTCTTCAAGTCTTTTTTTCTGTTCGTCATAATATTCATTAGGCGTTAGCTTTAACTGCTTCTTCGTATCCTCTTATCTCTCTTCCTTTTTGTGGGGTAAATAATCGTTGGACAATTTCTTTTTCTTCTTTATCCAACTTTAACACGGAAAGACACCTTACTAAAAATTTATTCAAATTTATTCATAAATTCATTTAAGTCATGATTCCATTCTTTTAATCCCAAACTTAATTCGTTCGCATCAGTAAAATGCCTTCAATCAATGGTATGCCTCCAGCATCTTGCATTGGCTCTCTTTGTGCAACAGCAGGTTCTATTGGGTATTTAGGTTTTGTCTCTGCTTTTTGGACTTTTTCTTTCATCCCAGACGAGTCGTCCTGAAAGAACCATATTATCTGATGCTGTGCTTTGCACGGGCTCTGCCGTTAGACTTTGTCTAGCCTCCCACTAAATAATATGTTCAAAATATTCTCAATGATGAAGTTTGCCATTTTGAATGATTATACGTTTCTACTGAGCTCTTTCGTCTCTTTCCTTGATGACACTCTATCATTTTTATTCTTTAATCGCTGATTATGGTGTCTCTATGATTTGACCAGTGCAATCATTTCCTTTGTTGTTCAGGAACAGGTAGATCAAACGATGAACATAGAACATAGAACGGAATTTTCAATATGAAGTTCAACATCACTAGCACCATCTGGATTTATAAAATTGAACCATCTCCTATAAAAATCATTTTATCTAATACTTACAAAGTCGAATCTCATTTTAAGCTTTGTTCAGTACAGATAAAGTCTTAACTCTTGTGCGAATTAATCTAAAATTTTCATCAATGCAGTATCATTGTCTTGTATAATTTTTTTCTTTTACTCTTTCTTTTAGTTATATCATGTTTTCTGTAGTAAGCATTTTGACAAGGTTTGCAGTAGCTGCTAGTTTTATACAATTCAGTGTAGCCTTTATTTTCTTTACATCTTTAACATGTCTTGAATTGTACCCAACTGGATTTCAAATTATTGTTTCACTACTCAGAAAAGAAACCATGAAAGATAACATACAACTAACCCTTTTAACAGCTCGAAATCATGTGAAGCTAATGTACATATCTCTTTGCAAATAAACGGGAAATATCAATGAAAAAAGGAAGAAGAATTTAAGGGTAAAACTCATCAGAGAAGTTCACTCAGTAGGCAACTTGGAAACTTTAACAGGAATTTAAACAAACGCCAAAGCTGGACGTTCGAAAACAGAACTACATGAGTCTACAAAATAAGAAGATGAAAGAACAAATACACGTAGGTATCTTGTTCATTTGGTCCAAAATAAAATATATTCTTCACAGAGCCTTCAACATCCAGTTGCAAAAGATGTTGAAGTTAACAATGAACAATCAATAAAATCATAGCAACATAGTAAAGCTATGTCCATATAGTGCTCTGTTCGTGTGTGCAGGTATGTAGCACAGACACTCTGTGTTCGGCACATTCTTACAACCGTATCCCTTAAATGCTTTAGATTTTTCAAATATTAAATAGTGTGTGGAATCCCAAGGGCATACCTCGTCGATCGCGATGCAAGTACGGTTTTTATAATTCGATAACTATTATAGTTTTGAGCTACAGACAAATGTCGAGTGATGCAAAAAAGTACTATTAACTCCGTTTACCATGCAGCACTAAACTCTGCTGTTACTGTTGTCTACAACAGGCTTTGGAAGATGATGTTTAAAATGTAAATTGGTCCACCATCCAACATGGATACTGGAGAAATTAAGAAACTAATTATTCCATTTTAACTTAGTCAGTTTACAGTTTACTGTTTGACTTCACATCCATCTTTAAAGAGCTAAATTCTTAAAAACTGACCTAAAAAGGTTGGATGAAACTTAGGTTTCTAAAAATGCAATGCTTTAATATTTTTGGACAATAAATCGCATGTCTTTTATCTGCAGACAAACATGATCAACACAAGTTACCATGCAATATTAAACTCTGCTGTTGCAGTTACATACAGCATGCTTTTAAAAAGCCTATTAAGGTTAACAATAGGTCCACCATCAAACAGAAATATTGAATATTTTTTCAAACCAATTATTCCAGTTTCTTTAAACCAGTTCATAAATGACCACTTCATAGCATATGAGCTTTTACCTGACACACTTCTTACTCAGAAAATGAGTACTTCTGTGCCAAGGAAGTACATTTCTGTTCTTAGACGCAAGCCAAACAAAAATTTTAAAAAACATATATACAACAGTACAACCCACCAAAACATATACAGAGTAGGAAGCATCAGTTACCACTCGCGAAGATTAGAGGCAAAGTGTTACTTCAATGTCAACGCTGTCTCTTTCCTATATATAAATAGCACGGTTGTGGGAGAATAAAATACCAAGTGCACCCCCTTGACATCCTAAACTGCCTATATATACCTCCTTTTGTCACGTATGGAGTATGCACGGTACACATGCGGAACACGACAAGATAGGATATTAAATCGCCTGAGGCAAAGAGCTTCAGGTTGCAGACAATTAACGAGGTAAAGAAAACAAATTTGTCAGAGAGACTGAACCACTATAGAAGCTTTAGAAAAAAATACAAAGTAGCATACAAAACTTTGAATTGGATGGAGGCTGGCATGGCAACAGTTTTAAATGGTATGTTTATAATAGCAGTTGGATTGGGCGTTGCAGGAAAAGCTACTGATGTATTTCGTTTTTGCTTTAGCAGTGTTGGTGCAATATTGCGTGGATTTGTTTCAAGCGCTTTCAAGGAGAAATTGATCTACATCAAAGTTTTAAAACATGATGAAATACCAACATTTGCTTTTAGTAAGCTAAACAGCAGCGACGACATGATAAGCGAAGCAATAAGTGACAATGGAATCAACCGTTAGGATTTGTTTAAATCATCAACTAGTACAGCAGATACAACGAGTAAAAACAATGCAATCAGTACCAAAAATGAGCAATGCAAAAATCTAAGATACAGAGAAATTGAGAAGGAAACTTTTAAGAGGAAGGATAAAGATTGCAGAAAAAAGAGATTTTGAAAATGTTAACTGCAAACATGAAATCTATGATCGTTACAATACAAGAGGTACCAAGCTCTGACACTCTGTGTCCAACATAAAGATATCACCGCAGTCGAGGCCTTATGAAGGAACAACACTTTCTGATGTCCTTCAGACACAGGGTTCCGCCGCAGAGTTAGGAGACAATTTAAACAGAAACATGTCAACTCTTAGCTGCTGAAATTTCTCTTTTACGAATTGAAAGTTATATTACAATATATGGGTTCCCTGAGAAAGAAGTCTATATCAAAATTCAGTTGATAACAGAAGTGGTAATCTATCGAAATCGTTACAGAGAATACATATTGTTGTTAATAAGATATTTGTAAAGAGCTCAAACTCAATATATCTTTTTACACCAATGAAAAGAATGAAATTAAGCAGTTTTTAAGTATCTGATTGTTCTTACAACCTCAAGATGTACTTGAAAAGGGTCCAAGAGGGGATGACTTGTAATAACGACAACGAAGACAATATAAATGTTCAATAGTCTACGTTTTAACGTTTTATTATAGATCCGATGAACGGAGCAATTGTAGATACTTTCAAATATTACGAACGAAATAAACTGTGAACGAGGTTTGAATATATGTTGATTACATATTCATGAGGTAATACATTTATGCTGTCAAGCAAAACACACTTGTCGTCATACATACACAATGCTACTTTATTCATTTGATGTTATACATCTCATCATATTATGATTTGAGTAATTTTATTTCCAGGCAATTTTCAGTTAAAAAAAGTGAGCAATTTTTTACACATTTTGAATTTAAATCCTTTTATCACACATTCTTTTATTCCTTTCCAAACTTTCTTGCCATCTTAATCAGTCCTGAATCAATAAAGTTTTGACATTACCCTATGGAACTGTCTAATAGGAACACTATTTAACTGATCCATGATAATTCCAAGAACTTTCTGTTGTATTTTTGGCAGTCACTAGTGTAAACAAACTGATGTCACTTTTAAAGTTTTCCGTCTCATCATGGATACAAAACGAATCTATCAACCATGAGTAGTCTCATTTTATCACCGTATTTGTTTTTCAACTTGTGGTTTTAGAAAATCACACATAACAACAATATTGATACTGTAAAGACCGTAAATTGGTTTTGTTTAATTAATTTTCTTGTTTTTCATACTAACCAAGGCCAAATCATCGTCAGTAATTGTTCTCCTTGCAAATTAAATATCTTTCAGGCATTTCAAAACAAAAATTTACACATGCACATATTTGAACTGTTGTTATTTCACTGAGATTTTCCATTTGTTTCCCAAAAACAGCTTTGTTCATCAACTTGAAAAGAAAGTCTTTCTCAAAATCAATGTTAGCAATTTGCCCTAAGTTTGTATTCAGTTCAGTGTATGTTGATCATGCAGAATAACTCTGTGTATTTCTTTTCAGTTTTAAATTCAATTGTACGTATAGCTTTAAGTTTCTGTAGCGAGTAGCGTATTTCACATTACTTTTCAATGTACATCAGTGTTCTGGTATAGTTGGTTTTGCACCCTTGTAATCTTTTATCAGCTTATTCTGTGAGGGAGATAAATAATTTAAACCCGAAATTAATTTCTCTGGAGCT
This sequence comes from Margaritifera margaritifera, assembly GCA_029931535.1. NCBI lineage: Eukaryota > Metazoa > Mollusca > Bivalvia > Unionida > Margaritiferidae > Margaritifera > Margaritifera margaritifera. The sequence continues at coordinate 2,399,018 of JAQPZY010001481.1, forward strand.
GTTGGGTAGTCCTTCCAGTGGTTATGTAGATCTAACGGAATCTCCAAATCCACTTTTAAAATGCAACCAATATCCTTGTTGTCTGATATTTCAAACAAATATTCTACTTTCGGGCCCTGCACTGGCTGCGACATCCATCTCATTTGTTCATCAGTTGCCAATCTAAAGTTTTCGCCAGCATATTTTTATTGACTCGTGGCCCATCAGTAAAGATTTATGGCAACTACGAAAATAATGAATAACCTAAACCATGTCATTTCGTACTCACCATCATATTTTATCTTTCCATCTTTGTCCAAGCAGTGTCCATGATTGGCTTCAGCGAATCTATGCAGTATCGTACTAAGTTCACCTCATATTTCAATTTCAATCATTAAGTTCAACACCCAATATCTTTAAATATGCATCATGTGCGAATCCAGGAGCATTGTAATAATGAGCAGAGTCTTGTTTGTAATTTGTCATAGAGACATTACAAATTCAATAAAATTCGAACATAGCATCAAAGTATATTTTGTCAAATAATAGCTATGTAGATCTCTACGTGTTTTCTGGTTCAAATATTCCATGAGATCCTGTACATACTGGTAATTGGCATTTGGTATGTTTGAAGCATTAAAACTTGTATATAGCTTTATAATAATCCTAAAGCTGTTACGTTAAACCTTTCAAAATTGTCAATATATTAATATGGGCAAATGTATTTCCTCAAACATTTAGAAGGCATATTTGTAAACTGTTTCAGTGTTGTCTTTTTTTTTTTTAAATTAGTTATCACTTAACATTTTGGTTAGCTGTTCTGTAGACAGCCCCACGAATCTAACGATATCTATAAAGTAGATTGTTCTTTAACCTTTCATTACTTTATCTTCTTTAATGAACATATCAACTATGAAATCATATTTGAATGAAATATATTTTCGTCTTTGTTTGATATGAGTTTTACCTCTTTATCTGGATGCTTTTTAGCCGATGTCTAGGTGTGAACAGATGACTCTCATAACAAAACAAGTTATGAATGAATAATAGTATGGATTTTGTATATTTCAAATTCAAATTACATTTATTATGTACAAGACCTCTATAGATGCCTGTAAATTAGTATGGTCACAAACTTTAAGTTCTTGTTCTTTCAGTACACACTGCCTGACACTATGTGTCCATACTTTACTTTGCACCTTTGGTGTAATTTCCTTATCGCAGAACATGTATTTGCTGGGTTAGAGTCTTTCGTTTTCTTCTGTGAACACCATAAGTTTTGCATTTTGCGGTCTTAATTCTACATACACTTGTGTTGCAATTTTGCCCAACGGATCGAAAAATACTTTAATGCATAGGTACCCTATGGTTCATATGTCTTGTGGATTGATTTGAGGTAAATACACAGCCCGGATGGAATATGTTCGGATACTTGATTTTCCAGGACATGCAAGATTGTATCTCCGGTGTACCTTGCTTCTGGCATGATCAACAATTACAAGTTTGTTCCTCTGGGAAATGATCCTTTTTAAATCAAAAAAATTAGCATGCGAAAGTTTTAACTGGTCTTAATAGTATTAAAACTTTTACAATCGAGTATCTTATCTATCAAATTATCTACATTCAGTGGTGTACTGGCCATTGGGCATACCGGGACAAATCCCGGTGGGCCGCCGCATCAGTGGGCCGGTGGGCCGTCAATAAAATCCGTTTTTACCGGTGTTTTACTGGTGTGAGCAAAACCCCGGCCTGTCCAGCAGACCGCCGCATCGGTGGGCCGGTGGGCCGTCAAAAAAAAAAGTTTTTACCGGTGTTTTACTGGTGTGAGCAAAACCCCGGGCCTGTCCCGGCAGATAAGTCCAGGGCCGAGTTGCTTACCCAGTACACCCCTGTCTACATTGTAACACGGTACTTTGTCTCTGATAATTGTTTCGTTGTATTGAAGAAATTCAAGCATTTATTTTTCAGATATGTTTCTGTCCGTGATGTACGTTTGTCTACGATGATACTAATCTTGAAATATTTATTCCAACACAGTCATACCGTCCATCAATTTTGAAATATAATTCACATGTCAATATGTCTTTGTCTCTAAATTTCAGCTTTTATAACCGGTTTGATGTAAAATGATTCAACTATTTTATAAACATTTGCAGATATATCAAAGTAATTTTCAATTTTCCTAATGTCCCCTTTGTCTACCGGATAGATATCAAGGCAATGAATGTATCTATCTAAATTGTATTTTGATGGTCTATCTATGCGATCACTTTGTATATTTCACACAGACTCCACAACATAAAAAAATATTTATCGGCATTATTCTTTATTTTTATACAAGCATTTTCTTTTTAACCAATTGAGCCAAATCTGTATATGAGTTTAGTTTGAGCAGTTGATAAGTATCTGTGTGCACAGTTAAATATTCAATCCTGTCAAACATCCATCTCATATCTTTTAATATTTCCTGTGCAGATTTGGTATGTCAAAATGTCAAATAAATGTTCAATAACATCAGCCATTTCACCTCTGTCCAATATAATTAGAGGCCATGTTCTGTGGTAAAAATGTATGTACTCAACTTTTCTCCGATTTGAGTTGTGCTCTTGCTCCTCACTGATCAGTCCTTTACACGCTCTGCTTTCGGCCATTTTGCGAGTCTAATCCTTAAGTCTAGTTACACTTTCACTGAACCAAATTGTCGAATTTTTCAAATGATAATCCTCTTCCAATATCAGCTTAATGTCATTCAAAATTTCTTGCAAATCTTGATTGTTGCCACAATAACACTATACTAAATGACATTCCTTTTAAATTAATCTCTATTCATTTTTCCTTTTTAATTCTGTATCAGTTATGTGTATTCATACCTTTAAATTCTGTTCCTGTTTAAAGCCGTATTAAAAAGGTTGTAATGTGCTTTTTACTCATTTGAGTATATCAAGTATCGAAGAGTTCATTTTGATTTATTTAACTAGACATATTTAAATATACATCTGTAACTATTTTGTATGTGCATGTGTGTGATCTTTGACATGTACCCTTTGAACTGTATCTCACAGCTTTTGCTAAATGCCCTCCTCGTTGTCTAAAGAGTCTACCTCTGGGAGTAGGTATATCTGAAGTGCACTACTTACCCCCACCCTATCCGGGGTTAGCGGACACCTTTTGCAGCAGATCTTTCTTTAACACCCCGCAATGTTTGATCGGAATTGTGCTCCGTTAATTATAATATCTCACGAGCCCTTTTTCTATTTTATTATGCTATTGTTTCTCGCGGGGTCTTTGAGCGTAGGTCCCACATGAGACCAGCATATCCCTGGAATCATTCTGATTTCCTTGGGAGCTTCATACATTCACGATACAACTTTATCACATGTCTCTTTGTTCACATGCTTTATATATAATGCACACGTTTTGAACCCTCTCCGAATTGCTAAGTTTATATTTATTTTTATATTCCTGAGTGTAATTTGGTCTGCTTTATATTATGTACTCCTCTTTAGACAAAGAGATGGTTCTCATTTATATATAAAACAATTCACATCTGGCAGAAACCGAACCACAGACCTTTCGATCAGAAATTAAGCACGATATGTATAGACCAAGTAGCCCCATTTACTAAAGCTGTAAAAATAAATTATGGAGCTTTACCTGTATACTAGCATTAGACCGTTGATTGTATGTTTGCTGCGCTTAGCTCAAGGCAAAGCAGATTTGCTAGCTGTCTTTATAGCCTGACTGGTCTCGTACATTTTTAATTTATGAAATAATGCTCCAAAGTTTGATTGGTCCAGTAATTTGTAATTTGTGAAAAGTACTCTCAAGTCTCACTATTCTAGTGAGTTTTCAGTTTTCCTCTTAATGTTCCCATATTCCTATGAGAGGTGTTTCTGCAGAAAAATATCAATGGTCTTGCAATTTTTTTATTTTTATTGTGTTGTTCTCGTATCCCACTGTACGAGATAGTAATTCACAAAACAATGTGTGGTTAGGACGCCCAAAATGTATTAGACCTAACTCATAACGCAATATGGAAGAAAAACATTATATCCGCTGCTATATTCTAGGTGCTGAACGCCGGTCAAGAGATGGCGGACTCGTACAATTACCCAGACATCCGAGTGTTCACGGTGGACTTGAAGACGTCAGACAACGAGGAATATGACCTTCTGAGTGTTCTTGAGCATTGGTCCGTACCCAGTAATGGTTGGTGTCTTGGTTTCTTAACTGATTCCAGTTTTTGAGAAGAAAAAACATTCCAATAATGGGAAATCAGAATTGCATTTACAAATTTGTGCGACGTGTTGATCAGATTAGATTATATCTGAAAGTTTACTATTTACAATAACTGCAACTATGACATCTTGAAAAGCATTGGTCTGGACGGAGTAAACTACTGCCTTAAACACACATGGTACAGGTCAGGTGTTCAAAGTTGCATCATTTTCTATATATTCTTTATTTGTTTAAGTTTATAATATATCTTATATAGTTTATACGATATGTCATAAAGTTTATAGGATATCTTATATAGTTTATACGATATGTCATAAAGTTTATAGGATATCTTATATAGTTTATACGATATGTCATAAAGTTTATAGGATATCTTATATAGTTTATACGATATGTCATAAAGTTTATAGGATATCTTATATAGTTTATACGATATGTCATAAAGTTTATAGGATATCTTATATAGTTTATACGATATGTCATAAAGTTTATAGGATATCTTATATAGTTTATACGATATATCATAAAGTTTATAAGATATCTTATATAGTTTATACGATATGTCATAAAGTTTATAGGATATCTTATATAGTTTATACGATATGTCATAAAGTTTATAGGATATCTTATATAGTTTATACGATATGTCATAAAGTTTATAGGATATCTTATATAGTTTATACGATATATCATACAGTTATCTTTATGTACAATTTTATATAACATGTCTTATAAAATTTATAAGATATCTTATATAATCTATAAGATTTAGTATAAAGTCTATGAGATAACTTATAAAATGTGCGAGATATCTGAATAAACTCCGTTTATAAGATATGGTATTTATAAAATGTATGAGATATCTTATATAGTTTATGTTATATATGGTTTCTCGAATAAGTAATAAGTACCAGTTTGGTTTGCGGTATGTCCTTTTTACTTAAAAACATTTCTTGGCACTATGTATGCTGTGTTCTAAATACTTAAGTCGTTTGTCCTCAAATTCATTTTGTACAGAGACAGTGGGCTACGCGCCGTGGCAATATTTCTCGGCGGTGTGCTGGCTGTACGGAAAGTATCTGTATCAGCACCTGAAGTATCCCATCGGTCTGATATCCTCTACCTGGGGAGGTACACCCATCGAGGCCTGGTCCTCAAAAGATGCTATGGCCCAGTGCGGTGGGAAACGCATACAGCAGAAGTTCAGGTGAGGAATTTTATATTTGATTTTGTTATGATGACGATGTCGAGGAAGAATACAGCAATGATGACGGCGAAGAAAAAAGAAGAAAGAGAAAAATAACAAACAAATACATAAGACAATGACAATGCTTTGGGACTTGTTTAACGCAGTGTTCACACTCGCTTTCTACCTCTGCATTTCCGGGTTCGATCCCATAAGCCGGCACGAGTTTAAGACGGTTGTCTCCTCCGATTTCTCTGAGAGGCACTTGACGTTTGCAGCTGCTGTGAATAGCATTAATGTTGTCTTACCTAGCTTATTAACCCATGTATAACGCCCGTCTCACTGCGAATAGCATAGACAAACTGACTCAGATTTACCGTTCCATAAAGCGTTGCTAGATCCGAGTCTACACATTTCTACTTGTGTTTCCGAGATAACAGCGCAGATCCATATCTGCTGACGTACTATGGGACGGCAGATCTGGTTCTAAGCTGTTCGAAGTGGGATACGGGCTGTAAACGTACTCATAAGGTTTTGTACATTACATGTTAAGTAAGTAAAGTGTAAACTTTAATATCATTGTTTTGAATAGGATTCAAGACCCTGCTCTGATGAAGATAGATGTAGATGTGAGCACCAATGAGTTGTGGAACGCCATGATCCATCCGCTACTCAACTTGACTATTTATGGTGCTATTTGGTATCAAGGTATTAAACCGTGAAGGTATTTTTGTAACTACTTCAGCTTCTGATAAGTCAAATCGTAATGGCTGGTACAACATTGAACAGTATTCATAAAACATATATCAAAGTATTATTTTAAAAAGCTGGACATAGTTCTGATGGATATGGTTGTGTGACGACATAATCTTTGTCTTAATCGATTACATAGTAATGCTGCATTTTCTTCATTCGTGTAAAATTGTTCGTTTGTCAAATGTTTAAATCATCGTGCACTTGGACGATCATTCTACAGTCATGATTACTTAATTTAAGAAAGAAAAAATTGATGAAGAAATGAATGGACAAGCTAATAAAATTCAACTAAAAATATAAAACCTCAAAAATAATTTGTTAAATATATATATTTATATTTTTTTTATTTTTCTTAATATCAAATTGAGTCAATAGAAGTGGTGGTCGAACAAAACGATATAACGCAGTAAAGAATTTTCGGATGCTGAATTACAAAAACATTAGCATCTTGATCAAACTTAATTCATCTTCTCCTTCAGCTTATCATATTCTGGACCTCTGTATGATTCTCACTGAATAATTACTACCGATTTGGATTGACCCCCCTTTGCAGCGTCGACAAAAAGAAAACAGTACCCTCTAACACAAGCGACAATTCGCTAATAGGCTATTGTCTGTTCAGAACTTAATACAAGAAATGAACTGCTTTGATAGTGTTCCCCTCCTGCAGGAACGGTTTGTGTTCGGTTCCTGCTCATTTGAATTATAATTGCAGTATGTTTCCGTGTGTTGATCATTTAGCAGCAACGGCCAATATACATACATCCTGATCTTTATATGGGCAGAAATCATAACAGTGATCAGGCCTGATTTTTAAAAAGTATCCTCTCTATGAAACATGCTATAAACGCTCAGCACGTTAAAATCAAGACGGCTAGGCTCGCCTTGAGTTGTAAATTTGAGATCAATCATCGCAGCCGCTGCTACGCTCAATCGAAATCAATAGTTTTCGTATAGACATTTTGAATAAGAGAGAGACAGTGCTTCTGGCACGCATCATGCAACCTTATTTATAAGTTATTAACAGTTTGTATATAATCTGATCTCCAAAGGTGAAGCAAATGCCGGTGAACCAGACAAATATAAATGCTACTTTCCCGCCATGATTGATGACTGGAGAGCTAAGTTCCACGACGGAACCATGAGCCAGACTGATCCACAATTTCCTTTTGGTTTTGTCCAAGTAAGTTATAGAATTAATATTAATATCTACTTTCAAATTCTTTTCAGGTCAAGGGATGGCGTTCCTTCTACATGATTTTAAACCAAAATTATAATTCAATCATTGGTCAGAAGCTCATATATCCAAGACACGAGTTCTAGTATCAGAATTCACCTCGACCTATATGCAGTTAGTTCATGCTTTTAAAGATTGATCAGATAGATGGGAAATTTTAATTTTCATGTTACCTGTTTGTGAAAAGAAAAGAAACCAACTCAAAGATAGTGCAGTATGTAATAGAGCGAATCACACCGTGCTAACTATTTATTCAAAACTAGCACAAAAGCACGAAGTAACTTTCGCTTTCGAAATCGTAACTCAAGCCTTCGTAACAGTAAGTATAATTATAACTGATGTGATGTAAAATTTAAAGGCTATTTTTGCCCTCTCTATATATTAAATTATGCACACGAGACATTTGATTGAGTATTTCTGGCTTCGTATGAGATGCTAAGTCAGGAGTACCACATATAAAGTCGAACATTAGTCCAAATTAGTTGGTTCGAGTCAATCACTTTAGATGGAGAAAATAAAATCAGATTGGCAAATGGAAAAACCAGTTTATTAAATATTATTTGTGGATGAGAGGCGCAGTAAACTGAAACTGAAAAATGCCATACATTCTAATCCCACTATAAGTTGACCATCAACCACATTACCTACTGTCTTGAGGTTTGAACCACATTACCTACTGTCTTGAGGTTTGAATTCATCTCAGACTTCATCCAGTTTTTATTCAATTTAGAGTTCCCTCTTCAGTATAAAGAGATATTTCACATTTTTTGTAGCTTGCCCCATGGAGAAATGATCCCACCATAACCACAGGCTTCCCCGACCTCCGCTGGGCTCAGACTGTAGACTTTGGTTACGTCCCAAATCGACGGATGCCAAATGTCTTTATGGCCGTCGCGATAGACCTGCCTGATTTTGATTCACCTTATGGAGGGTTTGTATATAGAATAAATCGTGTTTACTTTATTTTCTCAGTGGATTTTAGATTATTTTTAATATTATAATAGTTAAACTAACTGTACGAGTATTTGAATAAGCCAATGGGAGCCTCAGATCGTTCATCTAGCAAATATTGGCCTTGAAGTCAAAACGGTTTAGCAACATACCAGATACTTTATGTTTAAAACTTTGATGCCATGACTATCCGCATCCGAATTTCTTTTTTTTTCAAAATTTATCAAACGGCTTCGGGGATGAAGTCACTTGATACATGTAAAATCTTTAGTAGTTTTGGAATATTTCTTACAGATCAATTTGGGTTTGTTTTTTTTTTTTTGTTTTGTTTTGTTCTGTTTTGTTTTGTTTTGTTTTTTGTTTATTTGGCGGGGGGGGGGGTCAAATCTGAAAATTCTTGGTTTTATGATCATTTATTACGACTTTGGTCTGATTTCATCTAGATACTGTAGAATATGTCTTTGCAAGCTTCTCCATTGTTAGTAATCGCGGTCATATTTGATGATTGGTTCGCATTAGTTCCTATAAATTTGAAAGCACTTATTCATAGAAAGCATCTCATAAAATTGGATCAAAATCGGTCAAGTGTTTCTTTTTTCAATTTTTTTTTAATTTTATTTTTTTCAATAACAGTGGCCACATTTGAGAAGGATCCAATTTCATCTGGGAAAACTTGAATGGTCTTTAAGGGAAAAATTAAGCCTTTAAGTTTATTATCACTATGTTAATCCTTATTTATTTCTAAGACATTTTACCAATTAGCAAAGTTTTGCTAATCAGATAATCAAGATAGACACCGAAATTTAATCATTAAAGGGCCGCGCCATATTAGCTCGTTCTGGGTACTTAGAGGAGAGCTGAATAAAAAGCCTTTCACTTCCGCTGATTTAACATCGACACATCTAGCCATGATGAGGTTGGAGATTTACAGTGTTTCATAAGAGTCTACAGTCCTCAGTTTGCATCTATATCTTTGTACCTACAAATATTTAACCGATGTAGAATTACTAAGATAGATATTAGTTAAAACAAAATATGTATACGGAATTCTGTATTTCTGTTAGTGGTAATGGGACTTTTATTAGTGGTAATGGAACTTTTATTAGTGGTAATGGGACTTTTATTAGTGGTAATGGGACTTTTATTAGTGGTAAATGGGTCTGTCACATAGGTTCCAATTTCCTGTACAAAATCAAGAGAGAACGATCAACATTCCTCCATCAAGACGATGTAAATGTTGGCTGCAGATAAAATTGAAACTGGGAAATAAATTATATATATATATATATATATATATATATATATATATATATATATATATATATATATATATATATATAGAAAGAGAGAGAGAGAGAGAGAGAGAGAGAGAGAGAGCGATGCTGATGCTTCATTATCGTTGATTCAATTTGTTTTATTAGTTAGTCTGATTAGAGTTTAGTAAAAAGCTATACTGAATCGCATTTCACAAATCCAGTCAGCATATGCATCAAGGAAAGAACGTGTAATTTTGTCTCGACATATGCCATTAACGGCAGTTGATAAGCTTTATTTGTCAATGATTATATCGTAGACATTATGGATTATTTTGCATAACACTTGTGAACAAAAACTGTTCATTCTTTACTCGTGATTTATTAAATACCGCGTATACGATCATTTACAACTGAAACAGCGAGTTTATTTACTCGCAATTATATTAATATTAGTGTCCTCTGTCTCTCTCTGTTTCTCTCTCTCTCTCATACACACAGAGATATATACACATATAAAATGTAAGGAGAGTTCAACACAACTGGCAACGCTAACGAGGAAACAATTGGAAGTGCCGGTTACGTATAACAGATACAGCACCATCTACGACACAATGGCGGAACTCCTGTGTAGGAAAAATTGAAGAATTAGAGGCCGATTTCGCTTGAACTGGTGGAACTACGTTGCTCACATTTAACATATTTAATAAACAAAATAAACTCTATCATTTGTATGTATATTATACCTTAACACAGATTTTCCCTTTCAGCTAAGATGCTGTCACATTTGGTTTGATTAGGTCAAACACTGCCAGAAGCCCTTCAGGGTTTTTCTATTTTTGGCCATGGTCATAGGGCCATATTTGACATCATATTGACACTATTTCTACAAGCGTTAAAGGTCTTGGTGGCAAATATGTCAGAATCTGTGCATGTAATACCCTTGATTTATCTGTCTTTAAATCCTCATAACTAAGTATCTACATTTAACACGCCAATTTCTGTATTGGCGATATTTGTATCCAGTTTAATTGGTAAAGCAAAAGACTGCACATAGGGCCTTAAGTTTTGACAATTTTCTTAAAAGTACAACTGCAAAAAGATCTTTATAATATTCATAAAATAATAACTCTCAATTCCACCATTACCAAAAAAGGCAAGACATATGTAGATTAAGATACATCATCTTCTATACATCAGGATACATCCCAGATATAAACAAGATGTTGCTAACCGACTCGTGCTTTCGTCACTTCCGATTGCATATAATATGAGTGCTGGAAAGTATCAGGGACCATTTCCGACTGCTTTCAACATTGACACTAGTAATGATATGCTGGCAATTGAGTATGACACGCGGTCTTCGGTTCTTGATGTCAGATCCATGGATGGTTTTGAGGTAATGTATCGACTGTCTTGAAGTCATCCTCTGCGTTCTAAATTTCATTGATTTTAGATTTAGCGAAAAAATTGCTTATCAATAGAAGATCCAATACGAGCTCCCTTCAACTAACCAAAACGTGCCCAGTATAGGACCAAGAATTGAGATCGGAATCTTGTTCAATATAATCGTCTCAAAAGTTGTAAGTCAAGGGATCAACCACGGTTTGCCAGTTCAAACGTTTGTCATCACGCTAGGGAAGAGTTTGAATACAACGATGAGGTCTTTTGGTTACAAAAATCCTTTCCGAGTGTTCCGACAAAAGGTTTCACTTAGCATACTGTGTATTCTTACGCAGTCTCTCAATCTATAACAAAATCAACCAATTATTTACAAAGTACATACAACATGAGTTTCCTAGTATTTTTATTTTAGTTGTTATTAATATCTGGAATAAATGTACAACTATATAAATAATGCTGTGTTCAGGCTCAAGCAAAGAAGCATAGTCTAGAGAGTTCACTTATTACGGCCCAGCAAAAGCATAGGTAAAGCCAATACAATGATAAACAGCCATGCAAAATTCTGATGTTTAAAATCAGTTGACGTCGTAAAGTCACATGCATCAAAACAGCTGGAATTTACCAGATTATTCAATAACAGTGGTCACACAATCCGATCCTAGATATACAAAATATATTGAGGCGTGAACTATTCGAGATACATTTACTGACGATCAACAACAAGAAATACAAATTCTTATATAATGATTCTGTTAAAGGCTGTCCTATAATAAATACTAGGATCTAACACAACATTTAATTCACTCTGTCTAGTAATTGATCAGAATAATTCATTTCCCGTGAATCTCATAAATTCCCAGCTATTTTTGTCTTTGGTAATTGTTTCCAACACTACATCAACTATCTGTAGTACTAAAATGTTCCTAGCTCATAGATGTAGTGCATACACTCCGTTTGTCCTTTGTACCCATACTTAGAAATCACTTTTATAAGAAGATAAGCGACTTTTTTCAATTTTTCAAGAAATAGACAATGTTTTAATATTATTGTTTTTTATTATGACATCGTGTGTACTCTTAAAAACTATTTCAATCTATTCAGTTCAATAATCATGACTACAGTTGTTTATGTATGCATTGGACGAGAAATATATCTTTTTGAACCATTCTGAAGCACTCTCAAATTAAGTCAACAGATGGATTATCAAACTCCAGGCATCGAAGATATCGGGTGATAACAAGTACTTTTTGTGTGAACATTATCGTTGATTACAATATGAAAATAAAAAGACAATAAACAGTGATTGTAAAATAATCTTACAATACAGCATTTGGAATATTCTATAGGTATGCTGCTCCAAGAATAATCAATCCCTATGTAACCCAGACGATTCCAAATGGAATTCGGTGCCTATCGTCAAACATGATGACTATACAGTAACAATGTCCTACAAGACGCAATGCCCCAGCATGTACATCGTCGGCCTTCGGTACGCCTGGCGGGAATCTCCGTGCGACTTGAAGAACTGTGCGGTCTATAGCAAGGAAAACAGCCTGCCTGCTCCGCCTTACATCATTATCGAGCTGATTGGTTGAAGTTATCAACGGCAAATTAGCACCAACTAAAAAAACTCTATACATTTTGGACTGAATTTCTGTCACAAGATAGTGTGCATAAGTATGTGCATTGTTCGTTTGTGTTTGAAACAATGTCATCGCAAAATTCAGATGTAAATCAAATCGCATTGATAATAAAGTCTTACACAAAATTATGATGTACATCAAATCGCATCGATAATAAAGTCTTACACAAAATTAAGATGTAAATCAAATCGCATCGATAATAAAGTCTTACACAAAATTAAGATGTAAATCAAATCGCATCGATAATAAAGTCTTACACAAAATTAAGATGTAAAACAAATCGCATCGATAATAAAGTCTTACACAAAATTAATGTAGTACTACTCGTGATCTGGATTTTTGTCACGATATGTAAAACTGGTTCTGATAAATTTATTCTCTCTCTCTCTGTGTGTGTGTGTGTGTGTGTGTGTGTGTGTGTGTGTGTGTAAACGGTGACAGAGAGTTCCTGGGTTTGATGCACCTAGTCTCTTTGGGCAGATATTCTATTTAGTTTTTGATAGAAATTGGTATGGGGGTCAGTAGAAGACGCATGGGTTCTCGATAATTTTGCAAAATGGGTTTTAAGAATGGTTGCTATGGATGTTGAATGTTGTATAAGGTAACCAGGTCTATGTATAATGTGGGAGTGTTTATATATGTATTAAATATTTCTTCCTCGTTTTTCTACCCAACAGCAATGAATCCAAATGACGCGTCACGTGATCATGTGACTTAGTGCTCGATTACTCCTGTACTTTAGTTTTTAAAGAATTGATTGTAACAACCTTTTCATAAAGCGCAAAGAAATTTAAAAAGCCCTTGAACTTAAAATTGATTCAATTGGTTTAAATTTTGCCACGTAGTTCGGAGTATGTATTGATAACGAAGATCCCCACCCCACACCACCCAGTTTCTATGTACCTGTCAAATACAAGTTTACGCATGTCGGACTGTTTAAAAACAAAAATCCTTTCTACCCACCTTTTTCGGACAATTATAGTCATTTTTTTTTTCTTTCAATGACTAAAAATTACTCACTTTAATCTTCCATGTGAAACAGTTATATGATGCACTTCACTCATTGACTAAAATCACTATCTGATTTTATTGCTCATCAAAAATGGACAAAAATAAATTGTATTTCAAGTAGCATGTACACTTATTACTTGTTCGAGAATTACACCTGTGATTAGTTTCGAGAAGTTTTGTATTTAAACATAACAAGAAGATTCTATCCCTAATGAAAAATGTATGTTTGACTACTTTAAAAATACTGATGCAGTTTCCATAACACTCGATAAATTTAAAGGAGACATAAGTACATAAGTCATTATTCTTAAAGGCTTATTTTCCACAAGCAAATCCTAAACCTATCTTTAAATAGCATTAAATAAAATAAAATTAAATTTAGTTCATTGCCAATTTATCAGAAATTAAAATGAGTCATAAAAGATGAAGTGTGCCTAAATAGTCAAACAAAATATCTCGTTTACAATATGTTCAAGATAACTCATGCAAATTCTTGTCTCATAAAAAGATAAAGGAATAATCCGTATTTGATGCATTTTCTTTCACAGAATTTCCACAAAGTATATACGACATGGTATGGTTCGACAAATCTGGTGCGATGCGAATGCTATCCAGGTGTTTCAGAAGGGGTGTGTGTCATGAATCCAAAATTATCACGCAGTGTTTCTAACCAGCCAAATTGTCGAGATATCAGAATGTTTTATCCTTAATTGCATTATGGACCTTGTTAATGTAAATTGAATCTTTCACCACCAGAAACACGAAGTCTAGCAAACAAGTTATTATATTTCATTTAGAATGTTTATGGTTGACTGGTCTTTCTCCTTCGATAACTTCATACCAACTGATGTGCTATACTTTGATTTTCCATTTACCTTTACTCCTTTTCCGCATAAGAGACTTATTGATAATTTAAGATAAGTAGGAATCTGGTGGAACTGATGTCTTCTTATTGTCATCGGAGAGCTACACTATAATGGATTCACAACATGGGGGATTATTACCAGTGGTATGCCTCAAGGAACCATTCTTTGCCCTATATTTTTTTCTACTTTCTGTCAGTAACATTCCATATATTGTATACTTAATTGCAAACTCCATATCACTTCAGGGACAAAATAGGCAAGGCGAACTGTATAACGGGATTTATTTCTAGATGCATAGAAGTTTATCGACCGAAGCCAGGAAATAATAGCCGTTGTTTGCAGTTTAATAGGTCTACATATATTATAGCATGGTTCTCTAGTTTGGAGTCCCATATGAAAAAAGACATACAGAAACTCGAGAATACTCAAGAAAGATACTTGAACTACGCAGTTAGAAACAAGATGTTTAAACCACTTAAGTATATTAACAATAAAACAAATACATCGACCTTGGATATGATAGAAGATATCAATGTCCCTTGGACGAGGGGAAATAATTCAACCAAGCATACCATTATTTCTGAAGATAAAGTAGTTGGAGGGTAGATCCATATAAATGAATTTAATTTTAGTCGAGAGGGTATTCAATGTCAAGCTGCCCTCGATTTATTAAGTTTTACTTATTTAATGTGTCTAGTGCTACCAACCTGACAAAGACGGTCTCTAAAGAATATGGGAAAAATAAATAACAACCCAGTTTACAAATGGATGGGTAATATACATTAACCTTGAACTGGTGTAGCTGCTTCACAGTTAAAAAAAATTTTAATTGAAAAACCTATTACTTGTTAATCGCATCAAGGCACAAGGCATTGCGCAAGAACCTTTCATACTGTTGAGCCTATCCAAGGGAGATAATCCGCCATTATTTCCGAAGGAGACAGGGTAAAGCCTACAAGTTCAGGTGACAATTAACGTGAACCTTTTTCAGCAACCGACATACTATGTATCACAGTAGTCCGTGCATACACTACCGACAAACGTGCGATTTTATCGAAGCGAAGTGTTCGATTCTTCACAGCCCGTTATGCAAGCGGTGCGGAATTAAATTATCCTGTTCGCTAACAACCGTAAAAAAAGAATCGTCTTCGTAGAAAGACGGCAATAATGCTGAAAAATCCGTACATGTGGTCAGCCTACAGCGATGCTCTTATGTGAACGTGTAGGTAGGCGCTGGATGGACATCTATCTTTTTGGCAGACGTGTCACTCCGAATTTGTCCCTCTTTCTCTCTCTCTCTCTTTCTCTCTCGCTGTCTCTCTCTCTCTCTCTCTCTCTCTCTCTCTCTCTCTCTCTCTCTCTCTCTCCGCTAAAAGGTTGCAATATGTCAGACAAGGTCTTCTTAGGTGAATAAGATATACATGTATACCAGTCATTATAGAGATAAGACCATGCATCTAGCCAACGTGTTCTTGAATTAGATCATCGGCTTGTACCGGGGCAAAATGGCTTTCAGGCGAGGACTATTTTCTACAGCGGGGATTTTGTTTTACATAGCCCCATTGCTGTCGATTCGGGAATCAAGTAAGTGTCCTTTTTAATATCCACATACATAAGACTATCAAAGTATTTACATAGAGTTTCATTTTTAATTTAGGCCAAAGAATTTGACAAGGACTTTTTCAATACTCACAGAAATATGCATTTTAATAGTTGTCAAAGCAATTCCATGAATCATAGGCAATATACACGCCAATTTACGACCGTTTTCTTCTATTTCATTAAGTTAATGTCCAAATTCTTTCAATTAATTAAATGTACTCAATATATGTCCAAATTCCTAGAAAAGGGAGTCAAAAAAACATGTAACACGATTTGGAGGACCCTTCTCCTCTCAAACATGCAAATCATCTGTAAACCCACCCTCTGAAGGTGGCATTTGAAGCCATCCAGTAGCCCTTACTAATTTCTCTGCCTCTAACGATGGTTGCTTTTTCTTGCCAGTTTCTCCAAACAGGTCACTATCTCTCCGTTTCAACTATTTACCTCAACCTGATCTTTTTGTTTGCCCTCTTGTCCTTCTACCATCCGGTTTGAAATTAATAAAACTTTTTTAAGTAAATGGCTTGAACTCTTACTGAAAACTTAGTCGCTTGAAAGTGTTGTTCCACCTAAACAAAAACTTCCGAAATTCGCAAGAATATTTATTGGGAGCAAATTAGTCTTGCTTCAAAGTTAATGCAGTTATCATCAATCTCTACTAAGATACATGTTTTTGATCTCAAAGTTTTGAGTAAAGTCTAGTCTCAGCAAAGAAAGTTTTATGAATTCGAGGCCAGATGTTCAGGTCAAGGCTATTTCTCTTAAGTCGTTTGTATCGTTCAGCCATTTCCAGTGTTGCACTCCTATTTATGCATGGGCAAAGGTATTTTGGTCAGCGGAGATTGCCCAAAATCATATACCTCAATTCAATGTAATCTTTGCCAATCGATTACATGTAAGATACCGGCACAACATTAAAGCTGCATTTACTCACAGAAGCTTGTAAACTGCGATAAAGGCATAACATGATTTTGTTCTCGACCTTATGACGAATAATTAAAACTATTTTTAACAAAAATATGCAACACCCAATAGAAAAAGAAACCAATACAACGGTACCCCTACCCATCGTGCAGACGAGATGACATGTAAATATGTAAATAAGGTACGATGAATTCCATTACGTTTCTTGCCACTCAAGCGTGCACAAATCGGCGAAAAGGTCAGCGGGCATATGCACCTGTATAAAACCCAGCCATAATGAACATGAGGATTGGCAAACTAAGTGCACAGCACGTGTTTACACTGTCCCGGTGTCATTTCCATACGATTTATGCACAACATAAAACTTGTTCTACCTAAAAACTTACATTCAATCGACAATGAGAACATCTGAACATAGTGCATATTTACAACTTTGGGGAAAGCGAGTCTTGTTTTCCAAACCTCCGCTTTACTGAGTGTATTCAGTACTATTGGTCGTCCGCAACGAAGGGGTTTTCCCAAAAACTAAACGAGCTGAACTGAACTATCTGATGCATTTTGGTGGTAAGACAATGCTTTATGTAGTTATGAGTTACAAGGAACATGCTTTTGTTTTCAGTTGAAATTTGTTTTCGAGATAAAAAGCAGCTTTAAGAAGCTAGAGTCAAAGATTTACTGATACATATTTAGTTTACAATCTATTTGTATCTGAAACTGAGTTTACATAATATTCGTTCTCGATTGTGCAGCTACAAAGCTGCTTTGTAACATTTGATATCCCCAATAACGTCACGTCACATTCAAAAATTAGTAACAAAGAAACAGCAGTTTGCTGCTTAAAACAGTCTGTTCTATTTCAAAATATCAAACTTTCGACCTTGATGGAGAAGTTTTCGATTTGAATTCTTGCAGGTGGAGCCATTTCCTTCGCTTCATACTACAATGACCACATGGTGCTGCAGAGGGCCCCAAAAAGCAACATTGTTTGGGGATATGCTACTACCGTAGGCTCCATGGTAACCGTGACCCTTTCCGGTAACCCGCCAGTGACGACACACGTGGTTGAGGGCCCAATGGCTGGAAAAGCCACGTGGAAGGTCCAGCTATCTCCAGTGTCTGATAAGGGACCATATGAAATATCTGTGGAATCCGACAACGGAAACACCAAGATCGTAGATGTTTTGTTTGGAGACGTCTGGCTTTGCTCGGGTCAGAGCAATATGCAGTTTACACTTCCACAGGTAGGATTGGTCCATTTTTTAAATAAAAGCATTCGGTTATTTCAACCCTACATTCATCTGGGAAATGTTCTCTATATTAGAAAAGAACAATCATTCTTAACTAAAATCTAGAGTTAACCCCCTCCCCAGGTCAGACATAAATTTATTAAGTATGTAGCTTGCTGTCAATACGAGTTCCTTCTGTATACCCAGTTCATTCTAGACAGCTCCTTCTAGCTAAGCCAGTGTTTCTTATTGTGAATACTGAAGTTATGGACGCCAATGAAGTTAAATGTAAAATAAATATTGAGAAACTAATTTATACTAGACTACTCACGGTGCTCCATATCATGAAATTAAAACCATAATTATTGTAAGTAAGTATAATTCATTTTTGAAATTCAGGACCACACATATTTGTGTGTATGATCATCTCGTATACTAGAATACTAAAATCAAATTACAAATCACTGGACCGTTCATCTTTGTGCGCATAACCATCTCGTCGACACGATAACATTAAAAATCAAAATTTAAAAATCACTAGACCAGTCAGACTTAAACATATTATTTCGCAAATTAAAAATTGTTTAACAATTTGTGTGTATGTGTGTGTGTGTGTGGGGGGGGATTAGTTCACAAGTGAAACACTATTAGACCAATCAAACACAACTGGTGGACCTAACACACAAAATTATATTTTTCTTTATACATCAAATAATGGCACAAAGCTACATTGTGATAATTCAACAATGTAATTTGAAATCAGCTATATAGGTATCAACAGATAATGGCTATTTGTTTGCAAGTTTGGACGAGATAAAAGTGTGGTAAGTGCAAGCTGTGTCGAAGAATAGAATTCATGAGATTACAAATGCTGTCTTGTTGATTTCAAACATGAAAAAGAATATACTCCAATGTTTCAGGAAAGATTCAGATTTACAGATTACTTTTAGTGATGATAACATTAGAAGAAGCAGATCTGCCCTGGAATCAAGATGGCTAAACCAGTGCAGTATGAATAATAAAAGAAATTACGTATTTGCAATCATAGGGACATATAACCTTCTCTCAGATTTCGTACAAAGACGGTATATCAACCATGACATAGGCTCCTGCGCTTTGCGCAACAAGACCTGAACAAAATGCATTTTTTCCAGGAGAAAATGTTTACCATATACAGTTTCAACGCATCCATTAAACCTTCAATCACAAAGAACGAACATACATTTTTAAAAAATCAAAATCAATTGATACGGAAAAGGCTTTTACACCTTATGGACAAAGTAAAATCCAGTACACCCCTTCGCAGTCTGCAGATCTTGCAGATGTAATTGCACCTATAGAACACGCTACCTTCAGCACGATTTTCACGGAACATTCATTTCACACCTACCTGTAATTGAGATTAAACTCCAAGAATAAATGGTAAAATCAATATTATAGATACAGATATAGCTACAATACTACTTCTGTGGACACAGTGTAAATACTGGAAGATTCCAGTCCCAGTGTAATGGATCTAGTCATAAAGTAATTTACTCTACTCCTAAAGTAAGAGGATCTAATCATAAACTAGTGGGCACTGCTTAAACGAAATAGTACAGAACATTTCCTTTTGTCTTGTCATCCAATATACATATAATACAATAAATTGGTAACTTCACTTTAACATGGCAATTGGATTTAACGAGATACAAATTTACTAAACTAAAATTCAATTCTTCACATACAAACGATTAAACATTTTTGATAAGCATACCGTCAACTCTGGCAGTGATGACATTATGAACAGATACAGAGCACAGTGTGACATTATATTTTGGCAGAATCACTTGAACTGGGTAGTGTGGATATATATCAACAGATGTGGAATCTATGTAATGCATTTGATAGATATAAGTTCCAGAGTTAGTAAAATTTGTTTACCTGCGAAAGCTGCTATCTGAATATGCAATACAGTGACCTGAAGTTCAAACATTCAAACCAAATAACAATAACATTGACCAAACAAAATTTAATATGATCTGCAACGATTTTAAAATACCATCACAGCATGACTGGAGGCACCTAAAGGGAAAAAGCAAATCCTTGATTAATAATGGACCAGAAGAACATAAGACTGCTCAGGAAGGTTGTGGGGAGCCTACACCTGGTGTTGTGTTACCTTCTTACGAACGATATGGTGACTACGAATTAGGTACTGTTGAATATTGGAGAACATTGTCAGCTTATGAAATTAATTATATGGCAGACACAGAGATATGCCAAAAGGTTGCACTTACTTATTTCTGCCAGATTTCAACAGACTCACAGAAAAAGGAATAGCTCAGTGGAATAAAGGTATCAGGAGTTATGTCATATATATATATATATATATATATATATATATATATATATATATATATATATATATATATATATATATATATATATATATATATTGGGATCACACGTTCAGAACAGAACAGATACTTGTCACTAATACTGAATGAGCACGGTAGTGACGCAGACAAAAACATTATGTCAAGACTTAACAAGTAAATATCAAAATTAAAAGTGAAATTAGACCATGCTGTTGGTGATGACGGTATCTGTTTTCTAACTAGTGACATGGTTATAAAAACAGATAATATCCTTCGGTACAATTACAATTAAAAGAAATCAAGTGACTAGTTTAAACTGGAGTTAAACCTTACTGTCAGTACAAACGTAGTGGCCAATATTATTCTAAAGGCATTGTGAAGGACAGCAAATAAAATAAGTGAATAAAGATTAGGTAAAAAAAGGAAAGATTATGATGATGATAGTCCTATTTTTAGCCATGCTAATGCAATTCTCTATTTGGGTGTTCAAATGATACATGACAAATTAGAAAAAAGGCTAAAAGGAATAGTAACCATGAACATCGATTCTAATGGTTGCAAGATTTGCTGTGGTTGACTTTTTAGAGTACAGGCGAAGCTATGTCTCTGGCACGCGTGCGGAGCAAGGCCTTGTGTCTGATGCACAATTAGAAAACTCTAAATCTGCTAGATGCTTTGTTTACACCTCCCATTAAAAATGCAAATAGCAAGCCCACTAATTCCAGAACAAGAAACATAGCATGTTCATCCAAAACAATCTGGCCAGCACTCATAAGCAAGCTTATCATATCAATAATAAAATCGGCAAGAGTTAATACCGCTCTTTTGGATTAGTCGAACAAATAATTGGCAATATTTAGTAAGCCCTTTTTAATTTGTCAACCAACAACTCATCTTTGCTTCCCGGTGGAGCACTACCCCACTTGTTCCTCCTCCACCGCCAGTTACATGATTGCTAATAGTGTAAACAATAGACAGAGGAATCGTTGATAGCGTAATATTTATTGCAGTGGATATAGCAACAACTGTCACATCTTTCTTGTGAGTAATAGTTTATCTTTCTCCGATAGGAAGTTTCCTTCTTATTGTCTCTTGATTTTTGGCCATGTTAAATTTGTAAATATTTTTACATTTTTGGATCTTTCCAAATAAATTTTTTTGTTGTCTTATTTCATTTTGCAATATATTTTATCACGATTATTAGATTCTCCCATCACTTTCTTTAAGTCTTTTTAACTGCTTGTTATAATATTCGAGTTCTGTTTAAACGAGTCTACTTCTATAATGTAGCTTTAACAGCTGTATCGTCTTCTCTCTTCCATTTGTGGGGTAAATAATCATTGAACCAGTTTCTTTTTCTATCGCCTGCTTTCACACGGAAAGAAACCTTACTGAATGTTTCGTCTTTTTATTGATTAATTCATTCAAATCACTATTTCATTCTTTTGGTTCCATATTTGATTCCCACGCATCAGTAAAATGTATTCCTTCAAAAGCATACCTCCAGTATATTGGATTGGCTGGTTGTGTGCAAAACCAGGTTCTAGTGGGTATCTAAGTTGTGTCTCTGCCTTTAGACTTCGTCTTTCATCGTAGATGAGTCGTCCTGAAATAACAACGTTCTCCGACGCTGTGCTTTGCTCTGCCGTGAGACTTTGTCTAGTCTCTGACGTTTTTCTAGTATCCCTAAGTGTATTTAATCTATCTTTAAATTCATATACCATGACGACAGCAGGAGCAGTTTTTCTATTTGCTACATCCTCAGCAATAATTCTTTCATAAAACTGTATCCTCTGGCTTTTGTCTCTATTGTTCTAGGCTCTAGTAGTTTTCAAACACCATTTTGGATCAGCTTCATATCACCAACATTACCGGACATATGTGTAGATTGGATGTACATGTCACCATTACTATATATCTGCACATGGCTTGCATATTTCCTTACAAACTCCAAGCCTACTTTATAACCAGAATTTATAAACTGTACCTCCAATTTAATTTCGTTTTGTTCTTGTCCAAACTGTATGCATTTTTTATTTATCAAAACAACTTGCAAGATTTCCAGTATCATCAAATTGTATTTGATCTTGTGTGTATTTAATACTTCATCATCTTCATATGCAGGATTTAAATTTCTTTGATTTCTTTGATTTCATAATCTTCGGTACCTTTTGGCAATTTCGGTTAATTAAAAGCAAAGATTGCACCTTCGGTGCACATTGCCTTCTGCACACTAGCAAAGCATGATTGTGCTTTCAGTACACATTGTCTCTGATACGATATTTAGCGTTCATAAATGGACAAGAGTTAACTCAAACAAGAATTATGAATTCTGGATTTTTATTTTTATAGTAACTAATTGTGCCGACGACACACGTGCAGGCATGATTGTGCCCACGGCATAAGTGCTAAGCACGATCGATTATCTACAGAATATTAAGAATCCAAAAGGAATTTTAATCTAGCTATTGCAACTGAAACTTAAAAAGAGATATCAGGTAAAATTTTAACTGAATATAGTTGGAAGAAATGAACGAGAAACATATTAAGACATATGAAATATTCGTCAATGCTACAGCTGCTAAACTTTCCTACCCATCGTCTAATGTTGTGGTCTACAGTGTGACATCACTGATTAGCCGATTTCATCCAATTGACAACTTATTTTACAGAAAGAATTGAAACACGTTTATATGACATCAAATGAAATTAGATACTTCACTGGACTTTTTCAGTTAAATTAGACTTACCTCTGTCTGTACTGAGTGCAAGTTAGATAACTTTTAAACATATAGGTTTCAAAAAGGCATGAAGAAATGCTTGATATACAACGTGTACTGGTCCCTTTGCTGTTAATGGATTTGTACCTTAAACAACTATTGTATCAACTGTTGCTATTACAGGAGTAACTGCTTATCGTTGTCTGAAAGTGTGTCAGAGGTACAATCGTGTCAGAGTCCGAGTGGATCGCAGGGAAAACATACAAGACAATACTGTTAACAATATCCTGAATGACGACGTTTGCCATCTTGAATACTTAAACTATTCTATTGTGCTCTTCTGTCTCTTTCCTTGATGGCACTTTATCACTTTTAATCTTTTATCGCCGATATTCATGTCTCTGGTATTTGACCAAAGAAATCATCTTTGTTGTTCAGAATTAGGTAGATCAAATGATGAACATAAAATGCAATTTTCTATATGAAGTTCATCATCACTAACACCGTCAGGCTTTGTAAAATTGAACCGTCTCCAGTAAAACTCCGTTGATGGAATTCCTTACCAAATCGTATCTGATTTTAATCTTTGTTCAGTGCAGATACAATCTTAACTCTTGTTGTTTGAATTATCGAAAGTATTCTTCATTGTGGTATCTTTGTCTCGTGTACTATTTTTTGTACTCTTTGTTTTAGTTAGGCCATATTTTAGATTGTTTTCTGCAGCATGCATTTTGCCGAGGTTTGCATTAACTGAGAGTTTTATAAACGTCAGTATTGGCTTTGCTTTCTTTACACTTTGAAGATGTCTTCATATTCATTTGTTCTACTTACCCAAATGGATTTCAAGTTGTTTTTCACTACTCAAAGTAACGTTGAAAGATGACGTACAACTAACCGTTGTAACATTTGAAATTTGCTTCAGCTATTGTACATATATCCTTGAAAAACAAATGTAAAATAGCCAGACCAAAAAGGAAGAAGAATTTAAGATTAACAAAAACAAAGTTCACTTTTTAAAAAAAAAAAAATTTAAAAAACATTTAGAGTTTAACTTTGTAGGCAACTTGGAAAATTTCACAGGAATTTAAACAAACGCGAAAGCTGGACGTTTGAAGAAAGGACTACAAAAGTCCACAAAATAACAAAATGAACGAACAAATACTCGTTTACAAAGTTCAAACAAATATTTTATACATGGTGGCGTAGCTGTTTTAGGTATCTTGTTCATTTGATCCAAAATAAATAAAACATTCTTCACAGAGTCTTCAACGTTCAGTTGTAAAAGGTGTTGAAGTTAACAATGAAGAATCAATGAAATCATAACAACATTGTAAAACCATGTACCGTGCTCTGAACGCGTGCTGCATAGCCTAGACACTCTGTGTCCGGCACATTCTCACAACCATATCCAGGAAATGCTTTTTCAGATATTAAATAGCACGTGGAATCCCAAGAGCATATCTCGTCGAACGTGATGTAAGCATAGCTTTTATCGTTAGATAAATAGTATAGTTTTGAGCTAGATACAAATGTTGAATGATACAAAAAATTAATATTAACTATGTTTACCACGCAGCACTAAACTCTGCTGTTACTGTTGCCTGCAACAGGCTTTGGAAGATGATGTTTAAGATCTCAATTGGTCCACCATCAACCATGGATATTAGAGAAATTGCAAAACTAATTATTTCATTTTCACTTAGTTCACAATTGGCTACTTGACTTCACATGGATCTTTAAGGGACAAACTTCTTAACTCTGTACAAAAAGGTAAGAATGCTGAGTGCTTTAGCATTTTTTGATAATAATTAATTCTGTATCAGTTATGTCTATTCGTTCTTTTTAATTCTTTTCCTGTTTAAAGCCGTATTAAAAAGGTTGTAATGTGCTTGTTACTCATTTTAGTATATCAAGTATCGAAGAGTTCATTTTTATTTATTCAACTAGGAATATTTCAATATTCTAAAGATTCTTCCCCTGGGAGTAGGTATATCTGAAGTGCACTACTTACCACCCCACCCCATCCGGGGTTAGTGGACACCTTTTGCATCAGATCTTTCTTTTACACCCCGCAATGTTTGATCGGAATTGTGCTCCGTTAATTACGATATCTCACGAGCATTTTTTCTATTTTATTTTTCTATTGTTTCTCGCGAGGTCTTTGAGAGTAGATTCCACATGAGACCCTGGAATCATTCTGATTTCCTTGGGAACTTCATGCATTCACGATACAACTTTATCACATGTCTCTTTGTTCACATGCTTTATATATAATCCACACGTTTTGAACCCTCTCCGAATGGCTAAGTTTATATTTATTTTTATATTGCTGAGTGCAATTTGGTCTGTTTTATATTATGTACGCCTCTATAGACAAAGAGATGGTTCTCATTTATATATAAAATGAAAATAACATCTGGCAGAAACCGAACCACAGACCTTTCGATCCGAAATCCAGTGCGATACGTGTAGACCAAGTAGCCCCATTTACTAACACTGTAAAAAATAAATTATCGAGCTTTACCTGTATACTAGCAGAAGACCTTTGATTACATGTTTGCTGCGCTCCGCTATAGGGCAGAGCAAATTCACTCGTTGTCCTTATAGTCTGACTGGTCGAGTACTTTTTAATTTATAAAATACTACACCCAAGTTTGACTGGTACAGTAATTTGTAATTTGTGAAAAATACTCTCAAGTGTCACTATTCTAGTGGGTTTTCAATTTGCTTTTAATGTTCTCATATTTCTATGAGTGATGTTTCTGCAGATAAATATCAATGGTCTAGCAAATTTTTTATTTGTATGGTATTGTTCTCGTATCCCACTGAACGAGGTAGTAATTCACAAAACAATGTGTGGTTAGAACGCCCAAAATGTATTCGACCTAACTCATAACGCAATATCGAAGAAAAACAATATGTCTACTGCTATATTCTAGGTGCTGAACGCCGGCCAAGAGATGGCAGACTCGTACAATTACCCAGACATCCGAGTGTTCACGGTGGACCTGAAGACGTCAGACAACGAGGAATATGACCTTCTGAGTGTTCTTGAGCATTGGTACGTACCCAGTAATGGTTGGTGTCTTGGTTTCTTAACTGATTCCAGTTTTTGAAGAAAAAAACAAAATTTCAATAATGGGAAATCAGAATTGCATTTAGAAAGTCGTGCGACGTGTTGATCAGATTAGATTATATCTGAAAGTTTATTATTTACAATAACTGCAACTATGACACCTTGAAAAGCATTGGTCTGAAGGGCGAAAAATACTGCCTTAAACACACATGGTACAGGTTAGATGTACAAAGTTGCTTTTTTCCTATATATTCTTCTTCTTCTGTTTAAGATTATAATATATCTTATATAGCTTATGCGATATGTCATAAAGTTTCTAAGATATATTATACAGTTTATGCGATATGTCATAAAGTTTCTAAGATATCTTATATAGCTTATGCGATATGTCATAAAGTTTCTAAGATATCTTATATAGCTTATGCGATATGTCATAAAGTTTCTAAGATATCTTATATAGCTTATGCGATATGTCATAAAGTTTCTAAGATATCTTATACAGTTTATGCGATATGTCATAAAGTTTCTAAGATATCTTATTTATTTTTTGCGATATGTCATAAAGTTTCTAAGATATCTTATATAGTTTATGCGATATGTCATAAAGTTTCTAAGATATCTTATATCGTTTATGCGATATATCATAAAGTTTCTAAGATATCTTATATCGTTTATGCGATATATCATAAAGTTTCTAAGATATCTTATATCGTTTATGCAAAATATCATAAAGTTTCTAAAATATCCTATATCATTTATGCGACATGTCATAGAGTTTCTAAGATATTTTATATAGTTTATGCGATATATCATAAAGATTCTAAGATATCTTATATCGTTTATGCGATATATCATAAAGTTTCTAAGATATCTTATATTGTGTATGCGATATATCATAAAGTTTCTAAAATATCTTATATCGTTCATGCGATATATCATAAAGTTTCTAAAATATCCTATATCGTTTAAGCGATATATCATAAAGTTTCTAAAATATCTTACATCTTTTATGGGATATATCATAAAGTTTCTAAGATATCTTATATAGTTTATACGATATATCCTAAAGTTTCTAAGATATCTTATAAATTTTATAAGTGATCTTATAAAATAACATTGTCAATTATATAAGATAACTTGCATTTTTATAAAATATCTTCTATATTTAATCAGATATATTATAAGTTGTATAGGATATCTCATAAAGTTTGTAAGATATCTTATAAGCTTTATAATATATCTTATAAAGTTTATGTGATATCTTTATGTACAATTTTATATAACATATCTTATAAAATTTATAAGATATTTTATATAATCTATAAGATATATTATAAAGTCTATGAGATAACTTATAAAATATACGAGATATCTGAATAAACTCCGTTTATAAGATATCTTATTTAAAAAATGTATGAGATATCCTATAAAGTTTATAAGGTATCTTATATAGTTTGTGATATATATGGTTTCTTGAATAAATACCACTTTGGTTTGCCGTATGTTATTCTTACTTCAAACATTTCTTGGCACTATGTATGTTGTATTCTAAATACTTAAGTCGTTTGTCCTCAAATTCATTTTGTACAGAGACAGTGGGCTACGCGCCGTGGCAATATTTCTCGGCGGTGTGCTGGCTGTACGGAAAGTATCTGTATCAGCACCTGAAGTATCCCATCGGTCTGATATCCTCCACCTGGGGAGGTACACCCATCGAGGCCTGGTCCTCAAAAGATGTTATGGCCCAGTGCGGTGGGAAAGGCATACAGCAGAAGTTCAGGTGAGGAATTTTATACTTGATTTTGTTATGATGACGATGTCGAGGTAGAATACAGCACTGATGACGGCGAAGAAAAGAAGAATAAGAGAAAAAGAACAAACAAATACATAAAACAATGACAATGCTTTGAGACTTGTTTAGCGCAGTGTTCACGCTCGCTTCCCACCTCTGCCTTTCCGGTTTTGATCCCATGAGCTGGCACGAGTTTAAGACGGTTGTCTCCTCCGATTTCTCTAAGAGGCACTTGACGTCCCCAGCTGCTGTGAAGAGTATTAATGTTGTCTTACCTAGCTTATTAACCCATGTATAACGCCCGTCTCACTGCGAATAGTATTAATGTTGTCTTACCTAGCTTATTAACCCATGTATAACGCCCGTCTCACTGCGAATAGTATTAATGTTGTCTTACCTAGCTTATTAACCCATGTATAACGCCCGTCTCACTGCGAATAGTATTAATGTTGTCTTACCGAGCTTATTAACCCATGTATAACGCCCGTCTCACTGCGAATAGCATAGACAAACTGACTCAGATTTACCGTTCCATAAAGCGTTGCTAGATCCGAGTTCTACATATTTCTACTTGTGTTTCCGAGATAACAGCGCAGATCCATATCTGCTGACGTACTATGGGACGGCAGATCTGGGTCTAAGCTGTTCGAAGTGGGATACCGGCTGTAAACGTACTCATAAGGTTTTGTACATTACATGTTAAGTAAGTAAAGTGTAAACTTTAATATCATTGTTTTGAATAGGATTCAAGACCCTGCTCTGATGAAGATAGATGTAGATGTGAGCACCAATGAGTTGTGGAACGCCATGATCCATCCGCTACTCAACTTGACTATTTATGGTGCTATTTGGTATCAAGGTATTAAACCGTGAAGGTATTTTTGTAACTACTTCAGCTTCTGATAAGTCAAATCGTAATGGCTGGTACAACATTGAACAGTATTCATAAAACATACATCAAAGCATTATTTTAAAAAGCTGGACATAGTTCTGATGGATATGGTTGTGTGACGACATAATCTTTCTCTTAATCGATTACATAGTAATGCTGCATTTTCTTCATTCGTGTAAAATTGTTCGTTTATCAAATTTTCAAATAATCGTACACTTGGACCATCATTCTACGGTCATGGTTACTTATTTTAAGAAAGAAAGAAATGATGAAGAAATGAATGGACAAGCTAATGAAATTCGACTACAAGCATAAAAATTCAAAATTATATATATATATATATATATATATATATATATATATATATATATATATATATATATATATATATATATTCTTAATATCAAATTGAGTCAATAGGAGTGGTGGTCGAATAAACCGATATAATGCAGTAAAGAACTTTCGGATGCTGAATTACAAAATCATTAGCATCTTGATCAAATTTCTTTCATATGTCTTCTCCTTCAGCTTATCATATTCTGGACCTCTGTATGATTTTCACTGAATAATTGCTATCGATTTGGATTGACCCCCTTTACAGCGTCGACAAAAAGTACCCTCTAAAACAAGACACAATTCGCTAATAGGCTATAGTCTGTTCCGAAACTTACTGCAAGAAATGAACTACTTTGATAGTGTTCCCCTCCTGCAGGGACGGTTTGTGTTCTGTTCCAGCTCATTTGAATTATAATTGCAATATGTTTTCTTTATATGGGCAGAAATCATAGCAGTGATCAGGCCTGATTTTTAAAAAGTATCCTCTCTATGAAACATGCTATAAACGTTCAGCACGTTAAAATCAACACGGCTAGGGTCGCCTTGAGTTGTAAATTTGAGATTAATCGATCGCAGCCGCTGCTACGCTTGATTGAAATCAATAGTTTTCGTGTATACATTAGGAATAAGAAAGAGACAGTGCCTCTGGCATGCATTATACAACCTTATTTTAAAGTTATTATTCGTTCGTATATAATCTGATCTCCAAAGGTGAATCAAATGCCGGTGAACCAGACAAATATAAATGCTACTTTCCCGCCATGATTGATGACTGGAGAGCTAAGTTCCACGACGGAACCATGAGTCAGACTGATCCACAATTTCCTTTTGGTTTTGTTCAAGTAAGTTATAGTATCAATATCCACTTTCAAATTCTTTTCAGATCAAGGGATGGAACTCGCCGTTTCTCCATTATTTTAAACCAAAATTATGGTTCAAACATTGGTCAGAAGCTCGATAATCCAAGACACGAGTTCTAGTATAAGAATTCACCTCGACCTATATGCAGTTAGTTCATGCTTTTAAAGTTTGATCAGAAATTTTAATTTTGATGTTACCTGTTTGGGAAAAGAAATGAAACCAAATCAAAGATAGTGCAGTATGTCATAGAGTGATTTACACTGTACACTGTGCTAACTATTTATTCGAAACTAGCACAAAAGCACGAAGTAACATTTGCTTTCGAAATAGTAACTCAAGTCTTTGTAACAGTAAGTATAGTTAGAACTGATGTGTTGTAAATCGACAAGCTATTATATATTAAAGTATGCACACGAGACATTTGATTGAGTATTTCTGGCTCTGTATGAGATGCTATGTCAGGACTTCCACATATAAAGTCGAACATTAGTCCAAATTAGTTGGTTCGAGTCAATCGCTTTGGCTGGAGAAAAGAAAATCAGTTTGGCGAATGGAAAAACCAGTTTATTAAATATTATTTGAGGATGCGAGTGGCAGTGAACTGAAGCTGTAAATGCCATACATTCTAATCCCACTATAAGTTGACCATCAACCACATTACCTACTGTCTTGAGGTTTGAATTCATCTCAGACTTCAACCAGTTTTTATTCAATTTAGAGTTCCCTCTTCAGTAGAAAGAGATATCTCACATTTTTTGTAGCTTGCCCCATACAGAAATGATCCCACCATAACCACAGGCTTCCCCGACCTCCGCTGGGCTCAAACTGTAGACTTTGGTTACGTCCCGAATCCCCAGATGCCAAATGTCTTTATGGCCGTCGCCATGGACCTGCCTGATTTTGATTCACCTTATGGAGGGTTTGTATATAGAATAAATCGTGTTTACTTTAAATTCTGATTGGATTTTAGATTATTTTTAATATTATAATGGCTAAACTAACTGTATGAGTTTTTGAATAAGCCAATGGGAGCCTCAGATCGTTCATCTAGCAAATATTGGCCTTGAAGCCAACATGATTTAGCAACTTTTATGTTTTAAAACTTTGATGCCAAGCCGATTCACATCAAAAGTTTTGTTCAACATTGGTCAAACAGCTTTTGTGATGAAGGTTGCATGATCTTAAGAAATTTTTGGAATATTTATCGCAGATCAATGTTGTTTGGTTCAAATATGAGAGTCCTTGGTCTTATGATCATTTATTCCGACTTTGGTCTGATTTCATCCAGAGACTGTCGAATATGTCTTTGCAAGCTTCTCCATTGTTAGTAATAGCTGTCATATTTGATGATTGGTTCGCTTTAGTTCATATACATTTGAAAGGACTTATTCACAGAAAACCTCTCATAAAATTGGAGCAAAATCGGTCAAGTATTTCTTTTTTCCAATTTTTTTTTTCAATAACAGTGGCCATAATTGAGAGGGATCCAGTTTTATCTGGGAAAACTTGAATGGTCTTTAAGGGAAAACTTCAGCCTTTAAGTTTATTATCACTATGTTAATCCTTATTTAATTCTAAGACAATTTACCAATTAGCAAAGTTTTGCTAATCAGATAATCAAGATAGACACCGAAATTTAATCATTAAAGGGCCGCGCCATATTAGCTCGTTCTGGGTACTTAGAGGAGAGCTGAATAAAAAGCCTTTCACTTCCGCTGACTTAACATCGACACATCTAGCCATGATGAGGTTGGAGATTTACAGTGTTTCATAAGAGTCTACAGTCCTCAGTTTGCATCTATATCTTTGTACCTCCAAATATTTTACCAATGTAGAATTACTAAGATAGATATTAGTTAAAACAAAATATGTACAAGGAATTCTGTATTTCTGTTAGTGGTACTAGTGGAACTACGGTGCTCACATTTAACAGATTTAATAAGCAAATAAATTCTATCATTTGTATGTATATTATACCTTAGCACAGATTTTCCCTTTCAGCTAGGATGCTGTCACATTTGGTTTGATTAGGTCAAACACTGCCAGAAGCCCTTCAGGGTTTCTCTATATTTAGTAATAGTGGATATATTTGACATCATATTGACACTATTTTGTACAAGTTTTAAAGATCTTGGTGGCAAATATATAAGAATCTGTTTATGTAATACCATTGATTATTCTGTCTTTAAATCCCCATAACTAATTATCTACATTTACCACGACTATTCCAGCATCGGCGATATTTGTATCCAATTTTATTTCAAAACCAAAATACTGTACACAAGATCTTTAGTTTTCGCAAAACTTTTTTTGAAAGTACAACTAAAAAAATATCTTTATAATATTCAGAAAATAATAACTCTCAATTCCAATATTACCAAAATAGGCGAGACATGTGTAGATTAAGATACATCATCTTCTATACATCAGGGTACATCCCAGATATAAACAAGATGTTGCTAACCGACTCGTGCTTTCGTCACTTCCGATTGCATATAATATGAGTGCTGGAAAATATCAGGGACCATTTCCGACTGCTTTCTACATTGACACTGGCTATGACACGCTGGCAATTGAGTATGACACGAGGTCTTCGGTTCTTGATGTCAGATCCATGGATGGCTTTGAGGTATTGTATTGATTGTCTTGAAGTCATCCTCTGCGTTCTAAATTTCATTGATTTTAGATTTAGCGAAAAAATTGCTTACCAATATGAGATCCAATATGAGTTCCCTTCAACTATCCAAAATGTTTCCAGTGGAGGACCAAGAATTGAGATCGGAATTTTGTTCAATAAAGTCGATTCATAAGATATATATCAAGGGCTAGAATATAGGGATCAACCACGGTTTGTCAGTTCAAACGTTTGTCGGCACGCTAGGGAATCCAGAGGTGAGATCTTTTGGTGACAAAATTCCTTTCCGAGTGTTCCAACAAAGGTTTCACTTTGCACACTCTGCAAGATGGTTGTTCTTCCACAATCTCGCCGTCTATAACAAAATCAACCAATTATTTACAAAGTACGTACAACATGAATTTCCTAATATATTTGCTTTAAATATTTGGAATAAATGCACCATTATATAAATAATGCTGTGTTCGGGCTCATGCAAAGAAGCATAGTCTACACTTATTACCGCCCTGCACAAGTATAGGTAAAGCCAATACAATGATAAACAGCCATGCAAAATTCTGATGCTTAAAACCAGTTGACGTCGTAAAGTCACATGCATCAAAACAGCTGGAATTTACCAGATTATTCAATAACAGTTGTCACACAATCCGATCCTAGATAGACAAAATATATCCAGGCGAGAACTATTAGAGATACATTTACTGACGATCAACAACAAGAAATACAAATTCTTGTATAATGATTCTGTTCAAGGCTGTCTTTTAATAAATGCTAGGATCTAACACAACATTTAATTCACTCTGTCTAGTAATCGCTCAGAATAATTCATTTCCCGTGAATCTCATAAATTCCCAGCTATTTTTGTCTTTGGTAATTGTTTCCAACACCTTATAACTCAATGCTACATCAACTATTTGTAGTAATCAAATGTTCCTAGTCCATAGATGTAGTGCATACATACTGTTGATCCTTTGTACGCATACTTAGAAATCACTTTTAATAGAAGATAAGCGACTTTTTCAATTTTTAAACAAACAGACAATTTTTTAATATTATTAACTTTTTATCATGCTATCGAGCGTACACTTAAAAAATATTTCAATCTATTCAGTTTAATACTCATGACTACAGTTGTTTATTTATGCATTGGACAAAAAATTAATCTTTTGGAACCATTCTGAAGCACTCTCAAATTAAATCAACAGATGGATTATCAAACACAAGGCATCTAGGATATCGGGTGATAACAAGTAATTTTTTGTGTGAACATTATCATTGATTACAATATGAAAATTAAAAGACAAACAGTAATTGTAGAATAATCTTAAAATACAGCATTTGGAATATTCCATAGGTATGCTGCTCCAAGAATAATCAATCCCTATGTAACCCAGACGATTCCAAATGGAATTCGGTGTCTATCGTCAAACATGACGACTATACAGTAACAATGTCCTACAAGATGCAATGCCCCAGCATGTACATCGTCGGTCTTCGGTACGCCTGGCGGGAATCTCCGTGCGACTTCAAGAACTGTGCGGTCTACAGCAAGGAAAACAGTCTGCCTGCTCCGCCTTACATCATTATTGGTCTGATTGGTTAAAGGCATTAACGGAAAATTAGCACCAACTGTAAGATTCTATACATTTTTGGACTGAATTTCTGTCACAAGATAGTATGCATAAGTATGTGTATAGTTCGTTTACGTTTAACACAATGTCACAGTAAAATTCAGATGTAAATATGCCCAGATCGCATTGATAATAAAGTCGTACACAAAATTAAAATAGTACTACTCGTGATCTGGATTGTTGTCACGATATGTAAAACTGATTCTGATAAATGTATTCTCTCTCTCTCTCTCTCTCTCTCTCTCTCTCTCTCTCTCTCTCTCTCTCAACGGTGACAGAGAGTTCTTGGGTTTGATGCACCTGGTCTCTTTGGGCAGATATTCTATTAAGTCTTTGATGGAAATTGGTATGGGTACCAGAAGAAGACGCATGGGTTCTCGATAATTTTGCGAATGAGTTTTAAGAGTGGTTGATATGGATTTTGAATGCTGTATAAGGTAACCACGTCTATGTAGAAATAATATCTCTTGCAAACAAATAACGCCACAGCGCCATTGCGCTGGTTGGCAAAAGCACCTTAAACAAAATTGTTCGATCTACATTAGTGAATTTTCAAATTGGAAGCTTTCATGATGCTTTTAACAGATAAAGGAAAATGGGAGTGCTTATATGTATTAAACATTTCTTCCTTGTTGTTCTATCCACCAGCAATGCATCCAAATGACCCGTCACGTGATCATGTGACTTAGTACTCGATTACTCCTGTACTTTAGTTTTTAAAGAATTGATTGTAACAAACTTTCCATAAAAAAACAAAGAAATTTTAGAACCCCTTGAGTTTAAAATTAATTCAATTGGTTTAACTTTTGCGACGACTTCGGAGTATGTATTGATAACGAAGATCCCCACCCCACACCACCCAGTTTCTATGTACCTGTCAAATACAAGCTTACAATTTTGATTGTGATGTTTAATTTTTACCTTATCGGGCATGGTAAAGTATATTAAGGGAGGCAACAGCTTGAATTGAAAACATTCCTTGCATGTCGAATTTTTTAAAAACAAAAATCCTTTTTACCCGCCTTTTTCTGAAACATTATAGTCATTTTTTTTCTTTCAATGACTAAAGCTACTCTTTTTAATCTTCCGTGTGAAACAGTTATGTGGGACACTTCGTTCATCGACTAAAACCACTATCTGATTTTATTGCTCATCGATAATAGACATAAATAAATGTTATTTCAAGTTAATATGTACGCTTATTATTTCTTTCGAGAATTACACCTGTGATTAGTTTCGAGAAGTTTTGTATTTAAACATAACAAGAAGATTCTATCCCTAATGAATAATGTCTGGTTGACTACTTTAAAAATACTTATTCAGGTTCCATAACACTCGATAAATTTAAAGGAGACATAAGTACATAAGTCATTATTATTGAAGGCTTATTTTCCACAAGCAAATCCTAAACCTATGTTTAAATACCATTAAATAAAATTAAATTAAATTAAGTTCATTGCTAATTAATCAGAAATTAAAATGAGTCATAAAAGATGAAGTGTGCCTAAATAGTCAAACAATTGATCTTGTTTACAATATGTTCAAGATAACTCATGTAAATTCTTGTCTCATAAAAAGATAAAGGAATAATCCGTATTTGATGCATTTTCGTTCACAGAATTTCCACAAAGCATATACGACATGGTATGATTTCACAAATCTGGTGCGATGTGAATGCTATCCCGGTGTTTCAGAAGGAGTATGTGTCGTGAATCCAAAATTATCACGCAGTGTTTCTAACCAGCCAAAATGTCGAGATATCAGAACGTTTTATCCTTAATTGCATTATGGATCTTGTTAATGTAAATTTAATCTTTTATCACCGGAAACACGAAGTCTAGCAAACAAGTTATTATATTTCATTTAGAATGTTTATGGTTGACTGGTCTTTCTCCTTCGATAACTTCATACCAACTGATGCGCTATACTTTGATTTCCCATTTACCTTTACTCCTTTTCCGCATAAGAGACTTATTGATAAGTTAAGATAAGTAGGAATCTGGTGGAACTGATGTCTTATTATTGTCGTCGGAGAGCCACACTATAATGGATTCACAACATGGGTCATTATTGCCAGTGGTATGCCTCAAGGAACCATTATTGTTTTCCTATATTGTTTTCTACGTTCTGTCAGTAACATTAAATATACTGTACACTCAATTACAAACACCAGATCACTTCAGGGACAAAATAGGCAAGGCTAACTACAGAATGAGATTTATTTCTAGATGCATAGAAGTTTCTCGACCGAAGTTAGGGAATAATAATCGTTTTTTTTGCAGTTTAATAGGTCTACATATATTATAGCATGGTTCTCTAGTTTGGAGTCCCAAATGGAAAAAGACATACAAAAACTTGAGAATACTCAAGAAAGGTACTTGAACTACGAAGTTAGAAACAAGACGTTTAAATCATTTAAGTATATTAACAATAAAACAAATACATCGACCTTGGATATGATAGAAGAGATCAATGTCCCTTGGACGAGGGGAAATAATTCAACCAAGCATACCATTATTTCTGAAGATAAAATAGTTGGAGGGTAGAGACATATAAATGAATTTAATTTTAGTCGAGAGGCTATACAATGTCAAGCTGCCCTCGATTTATTAGGTTTTAGTTATTTTATGTGTCTAGTGCTACCAACCTGACAAACACGTTCTCTAAAGAATATGGGAAAAATAAATAACAACCCAGTTTACAAATGGGTGGATATGCATTAACCTTCAACTGGTGTAGCTGCTTGACGGTTAATGTTTTTTTTTTTTTTTTTTTTTTTTTTTTTTTTTTTTTTTTTTTTTTTAAATTGAAAAACTATCACTTTTTAATCGCACCAAGGCACAAGCTTTCACACCGTTGAGCTTCTCCAAGGGAGATAATCCGCCATTGTTTCCGGAGGGGACAGGGCAAAGCCTACAAGTTCAGGTGACAATTAATGTGAACCTTTTTCAGCAACCGGCATACTATATATCACAGCAGTCCGTGCCTACACTACCGACAAACGTGCGATTTTATCGAAGCGAAGTGTTCGATTCTTCACAGCCCGTTATGCAAGCGGTGCGGAATTAAATTGTCCTGTTCACTAACAACCGTAAAAAAAATCGTCTTCGTAGAAAGACGACAATAATGCTGAAAAATCCGTACATGTGGCAAGCCTACAGCTTTGCTCTTATGTGAACGTGTAGGTAGGCGCTGGATGGACATCTATCTTTTTGGCATTCGTGTCACTCCGAATTTGTTTTTTTATTACTACACTTCATTCTACAACCGATTATTATGGTTGCATGAACGGAAACATTCGATTGTCCAAATGATTTTGCATATCATTTTAATCATTTACTAGAACTTTTGATCATTTTCAGTTAACTCAAAAAAATATTTTCTGTGCCTCCCCCCCCCCCCTCTCTCTCTCTCTCTCTCTCTCTCTCTCTCCGCTAAATGGTTGCAATATGTCAGACAAGGTCTTCTTAGGTGAATAAGATATACATGTATACCAGTCATTATAGAGATAAGACCATGCATCTAGCCAACGTGTTCTTGAATTAGATCATCGGCTTGTACCGGGACAAAATGGCTTTCAGGCGAGGACTATTTTCTACAGCTGGGATTTTGTTCTACATAGCCCCATTGCTGTCGATTCGGGAATCAAGTAAGTGTCCTTTTTAATATCCACATACATAAGACTATCAAAGTATTTACATCTAGTTTCATTTTTAATTTAGGCCAAAGAATTTGACAAGGACTTTTTCAATACTCACAGAAATATGCATTTTAATAGTTAACAAAGCAATTCCATGAATCATAGGCAATATACACGCCAATTTACGTGCGTTTTCTTCTATTTCATTAAAGTTAATGTCCAAATTCTTTCAATTAATTAAATTTACTCAATATATGCCTAAATTCCTTGAAAAGGCAGGCAAAACAACATGTAACACTTTTCATTTGTTTTTTTGGGGGGAGGACCCTTCTCCTCAGAAACATGAAATCATCTGTAAACCCACCCTCTGAAGGTGGCGTTTGAACCAATCCAATAACCCTTACTAATTTCTCTGCCCCTAACGATGGTTGCTTTTTCTTGCCAGTTTCTCCAAACAGGTCACTATCTCTCCGTTTCAACTGTTTATCTCAACCTGATATTTTTGTTTGCCCTCTTGTCCTTCTACCATCCGGTTTGAAATTAATAAAACTTTTTAAGTAAAAGGCTTGAACTCTTACTGAAAGCTTAGTCGCTTGAAAGTGTTGTTCCACCCAAACAAAAGCTTCCGAAATTCGCAAGAATATTTATTGGGAGCAAATTAGTCTTTGCTACAATGTTAATGCAGTTATCATCAATCGCTACTAAGATACGTGTTTTTTATCTCAAAGTTTTGAGCAAAGTCAAGTCTCAGCATAGAAAGTTTTATGAATTTGAGGCCAGATGTTCATCTCAAGGCTACTTTTGAAGTCACTCTCTCCTAAGTATTTTGTATCGTTCAGCCATTTCCAATGTTGCACTCCTATTATGCATGGGCAAAGGTATTTTGGTGAGTGGAGATTTTCCAAGATCATATACCTCCATTCAATGTAATCTTTGCCAATCGATTACATGTAAGATACCGGCACAACTTTAAGCTGCATTTCCTCACAAAAGCTTGTCAACTGAGATAAAGGCATAACATGATTTGTTCTCTACCTTATGACGAATAATTAAAACTATTTTTGAAAAAAAAATCGCCACAGTCAACAGAAAAGGAAGTGAATACAATGGTACCCGTACCCATCGGGCAGTCTCGACAATATGTAAATAAGTAAATAAGGCACGGTGAATGCCATCACGTTTCTTGTCACTCACGCGTGAAATAACCAGCAAAAAGGTCAGGGGGCATATTCAGCTGTATGAAACCCACCCATAATGAACATGAGGGTTGGCAAAACTAACTGTAGAGCACGTCTTTGCGCTGTCCCGGTGTCATTTCCATAC
The DNA here is from genome assembly GCA_029931535.1 of Margaritifera margaritifera. Lineage (NCBI taxonomy): Eukaryota > Metazoa > Mollusca > Bivalvia > Unionida > Margaritiferidae > Margaritifera > Margaritifera margaritifera. The sequence continues at coordinate 2,438,561 of JAQPZY010001481.1, forward strand.
GATTATACACAACATAAAACTTGTTCTACCTAAAAACTTAGATTCAATCGACAATGAAAAGGTCTGAACATAGTGCATATTTACAACCTTGGGGGAACCGAGTCTTGTTTTCCAAACCTCCGCTTTATTGAGTGTATTCAATACTATTGCTGGTCCGCAACGAAGGGGTTTTCCCAAAAACTAAACGAGCTGAACTGAACTATCTGATGCATTTTGGTGGTAAGACAATCGTTTTATGTAGTTACGAGTTACAAGTAACATGCTTGTGCTTTTAGCTGAAATTTGTTTTCGAGATAAAAAGCAGCTTTAAGACGCTAGAGTCAAAGATTTACTGAAACATATTTAGCTTATAATCTATTTTATCTGAAACTGAGTTTACATAATATTCGTTCTCGATTGTGCAGCTATAAAGCTGCTTTGTAACATTTGATATCCCCAATATCGTCATGTCACATTCAAAAATTAGTAACAAAGAAACAGTAATTTGCTGCTTAAAACATTCTGTTCTATTTCAAAATATCAAACTTTCGACCTTGATGGAGAAGTTTTCGATTTGAATTCATGCAGATGGAGCCATTTCCTTCGCTTCATACTACAATGACCACATGGTGCTGCAGAGGGCCCCAAAAAGCAACGTTGTTTGGGGATATGCTACTACCGTAGGCTCCATGGTAACCGTGACCCTTTCCGGTAACCCGCCAGTGACGACGCACGTGGTTGAGGGCCCAATGGCTGGAAAAGCCACGTGGAAGGTCCAGCTATCTCCAGTGTCTGATAAGGGACCATATGAAATATCTGTGGAATCCGACGACGGAAACACCAAGATCATAGATGTTTTGTTTGGAGACGTCTGGCTTTGCTCGGGTCAGAGCAATATGCAGTTTACACTTCCACAGGTAGGATTTGTCCATCTTTTTAATACAATCATTTGGTAATTTCACCCCTACATTCATCTGGGAAAGTGTATCTTATTGTGAATTCTGAAGTTATGGACGCCAATGAAGTTAAATGTAAAATAAAAAATGAGAAACTAATTTATACTAGACTACTCACCGTGCACCACATCATGCCTGTCATCGAAACAAGAAATTTAAACATTAATTATTGTAAGTAAGTAGAATTCATTTTCGAAGTTCTGGACCACACAGAACGGATACGATAAAATTAAAAATCACATGACCTGTCAGACTGAAATGTATTATTTCGCAAATTAAAAATTACTTGACAAGTTAGTGTGTATGTGTGTGTGTGTGTGTGGGGGGGGGTTAGTTCATAAGTGAAATACTACTAGACCAATCAAAGACAATTGGTGGACCTAACACACAAAATGATATGTTTTCTGTACACATTAAATAATGGCACAAAGCTACATTGTGATAATTCAACAATTTAATTTGAAATCAACTATGTAGGTATCAACAGATAATGCCTATTTGTTTGCAAGTTTGGACGAGATAAAAGTGCGGTCAGTACTAGCTGTGTCGAAGAATAACATTAATGAGATTAAAAATGCTGTTTTGTTGATTTCAAACATGAAAAAGGATATACTCCAATATTTCAGGAAAGATTCAGATTTACGGATTACTTTCAGTGATGATAACATTAAAAGAAGCAGACTCAACCTTTGGAATCAAGATGGCTAAAACAGTGCAGTATGAAGAATACAAAAATTACGTATTTTCAATCAGAGGGACATATAAACTTCTCTCAGATTTCGTACAAAGACAGTATATCAACCATGACATAGGCTCCTGCGCTTCGCGCAACGAGACCTGAAAAAATGCAGTTTTTCCTGGACAGAATGTTTACTATATACAGTTTCAACGCATCCATTAAACCTTCAATCACAAAGAATTAACATACATTTTTAAAAAATCAAAATCAATTGATACGGAAAAGGCTTTTACACCTTATGGACGAAGCAAAATCCAGTACACCCTTTCTCAGTCATTAGATCTTGCAGATGTAATTGCACCTATAGAACACGCTACCTTCAGCACGATTTTCACGGAACATTCATTTGACATCTACTTGTAACTGAGATTAAACTCCAAGAATAAATGGTAAAATCAATATTATTGATACAGATATAGTTACAATACTACTTTTGTAGACACAATGTGAACACTGGAGGATTCCAGTCCCAGTGTAATGGAATCTAGACATAAAGTAATTTACTCTACTCCTAAAGTAAGAGGATCTAATCATAAAGTAATGGGCACTGCTTCAAATGTGGGGGACTTGAGATTTAAAGCAACAAACTAGTACAGAACATTTTCCTTTGTTTTGTCATCCAATATACATGTAATATAATAAATTGGTAACTTCACCTTAACATGGCAATTGGATTTAACGAGATACAAATTTACTAAACTGAAATTCAATCCTTCACATACAAACGATTAAACATTTTTGATAAGCATACTGTAAACTCTGTCAGTGATGACATTATGAACAGACACAAAGCACAGTGTGACATCATATTTTGGCAGAATCACTTGAACTGGGTAGTGTGGATGTATATCAACAGCTGTGGAATCTTGGTAATGCATTTGATAGATAAAGCTCCAGAGTTAGTCAGATTTGTTTGCTGTTTCGACATTTATTTCCACCTGCGAAAGCTGCTATCTGAATATGCAATACATTGACCTGAAGACCAAACATTCAAATGAAATAACAATAACATTGACCAAACAAAATTTAATCTGATCTGCAACAATTTTAAAATTCCATCACAGCATAACTGGAGACACCTAATGGGAAAAAGCAAATCCTTGATTAATAATGGACCAGAAGAACATAAAACTGTTCAGGAAGGTTCTGGGGAGCCTACACCTGCTGTTGTGTTAACTGCCTACGAACGTCATATTTACTACGGATCAGGTACTGTTGAATATTGGAGAACATTGTCTGCTTATAAAATTAATTATATGGCAGACACAAAGATATGTCAAAAGGTTGTACTTACTTATTTCTGCCAGATAACAACAGACTCACAGAAAAAGGAATAGCTCAGTTGAATAAATGTATCAGGAGTTATGTCATATATATATATATATATATATATATATATATATATATATATATATATATATATATATATATATATATATATATATATATATATATATATATATTGGGATCACACGTTCAGAACAGAACAGATACTTGTCTCTAATACTTAATGAGCACGGTAGTGACGCAGACAAAAACATGATGTCAAGACTTAAGAAGTATATATCAAAAATCAAAAGTGAAATTAGACTATGTTGTTGGTGATGACGGTATCTGTTTTCTAACTAGTGACATGGTTATAAAAACAGATAATATCGTTCGGTACAACAACAATGAGAAGAACTCCAGTGACTAGTTTAAACTGGGGTTAAACCCTACCGTCAATACTAACGTCGTGACGAATATTATTCCAAAGGCATTGTGAAGGACAGCGAAGAAGACAAAGTAAATAAAGATTAGGTAAAAAAAAAAAAAGATTATGATGATGATAGTCCTATTGTTAGCTGTGCTAATGCAATTCGCTATTTGGGTGTTCAAATGATACATGACAAGTTAGAAAAAGGCTAAAAAGAATAGTGACCATGAACATCGATTCTAATGGTTGCAAGAGCTGCAAGAGCTGCTGTGGTTGACTTTTTAAAGTACCGGCGAAGTCATGTCTCTGGCACACGTGCGGAGCAAGGCCTTGTGTCTGAAGCCCAATTAGAAAACTCTAATTCTGCCAAATGGTTTGTTTACACCTGTCATTAAAAATGCAAATAACAAGCCCACTAATTCCAGAACAAGAAACATAGCATTTTCATCCGAAACAATCTGGCCATCACTCCAAAGCAATTAATTTATCACATCACTAACAGCACCGGGTAAAGCTAATACCGCTCTTTTGGCTTAGTCTAGCAAATAATTGGCAATATTTAGTAAGCCTTTTTTAATTTGTCAACAAACAACTCATCTTTGCCTCCTGGTGAAGCACTACCCCACTTGTTCCTCCTCCATCGCTAGTCAAAAATCTCTAATAGTGTAATACTTATTGGAGTGGATATAGCAACAATTTTCACATCTTTCTTGTGAATAATAGTTTGCCTTTCTCCGATAGGAAGTTTACTTCTTACTGTGTCTTGATTTCTTTCCATGTTAAATTTGTAAATATTTTTACATTTTTCGATCTTTCCAAATAATTTTTGTCTCATGATTTTAACTTTATCTAATTCATTTTGCAATATATTTTATCACCACTATTAGATTCTTCCATCATTTTCTTCAAGTCGTTTCATCTGTTTGTTATACTATTCGAGTTCTGTTTTAAAAGCGTCAATTTCTATAATGTAGCTTTAACAGTTATATCGTCTTATCTCTCTTCCTTTTGTGGGGTAAATAATCATTGAACCAATTTCTTTTTTGATAGCCTGCTTTACCACGCAAAGACACCTTACTGAAAGTTTCGTCTAATTTATTGATTAATTCATTCAAATCACTATTTCATTCTTTTAGTTCCATATTTTATTCCCACGCATCAGTAAAATGTCTTCCATCTAAGGCATACCTCCAGTATATTGTATTGGCTGCTTTTGTGCAATTGCAGGTTCTAGTGGGTATTTAGGTTGTGTCTCTGCCTTTAGACTTCGTCTTTCATCGTAGATGAGTCGTCCTGAAATAACAACGTTCTCCGACGCTGTGCTTTGCTCTGCCTTGAGACTTTGTCTAGTCTATGACGTTTCTCTTGTATCCCTAAGTGTATTTAATCTATCTTGAAATTCATATACCATGATCGCTGTAGGAGCAGTTTGTTTGTTTGCTAAATTCTCAGCATTTAATTCTTTCATAAAACTGTATCCTCTGGCTTTTGTCTCTATTGTTCTAGGCTCTAGAAGTTTTCAAACACTCTTTTGGATGAGCTTCATATCACCAACATTACCGGACATGCCTGTGCATTTTATGTACATATCACCATTACTATATATATATATATATATATATATATATATATATATATATATATATATATATATATATATATGCACATGGCTTGCATATTTCCTTACAAACTCCAAGCCTACTGTATAACCAGAATGAATGAACTTGTACAAACTGTATAAATGTTACTTTATCAAAACAACCTACAAGATTTGCAGTATATGTGTGTGTGTAAATACTTCATCATCTTCATATGCAGGATTTAAATTTCTTTGATTTCTTTGATTTCATAATCTTTGGCACCTTTTGCCAATTTAGGTTAATTAAAAGCGAAGATTGCACCTTCTGTGCACATTGCCTTCTGCACACTTGCAAAGCATGATTGTGCTTTCAGTACACATTGTCTCTGATATGATATTTAGCGTTCATAAATCGACAAGACTTAACTCAAACAAGAATTATGAATTCTGGATTTTGTTTTTAAAAGTAACAAATTGTGCCTACGGCACACGTGCAGGCATGATTGTGCCCACGGCATACGTGCTGAACACGATCGATTATCTACAGAATATGAAGAATCCAAACAGGAATTGAACATATCTATTTCAGCTGAAACTTAAAATAAGATAACAGGTAAAATTTTAACTGAATATAGTTGGAAGAAATGAACGAGAAACATATTAAGACATATGAAATATTCGTCAATACTATAGCTGCTAAACTTTCCTACCCATCGTCTAATGTTGTGGTCTACAGTGTGACATCACTGATTAGCCGATTTCATCCAATCGACAACTTATTTTACAGAATGAACTTAAACATGCTTACATGACATCAAATGAAATTAAATACTTCACTGGACTTTTACAGTTAAATTAGACTTACCTCTGTCTGTACTGAGTGCAAGTTAGATAACTTTTAAACATATAGGTTTCAAAAAGGCATGGAGAAATGCTAGATATACAACGTGTACTGGTCCCTTTGCTGTTAATGGATTTGTACCTTAAACAACTATTGTATCAACTGTTGCTATTACAGGAGTAACTGCTTATCGTTGTCTGAACGTGTGTCAGAGGTACAATCGTGTCAGAGGCCGAGTAGATCGCATGGAAGACATAGAAGACACTACTGTAAAAAAATATCTTCAATGACGACGTTTGCCATCTTGAATACTTAAACTTTTCTATTCTGCTCTTCTGTCACTTTCATTGATGGCACTTTATCACTTTTAATCTTTTATCGCCGATTATCATGTCTCTAGCATTTCAGCAAAGAAATCATCTTTGTTGCTCAGAATTAGGTAGATCAAATGATGAACATAAAATGCAATTTTCAATATGCAGTTCATCATCACTAACACCTTCAGGTTTTGTAAAATTGAACCGTCTCCGAAAAAAATGCATTGATGAAATGTCTATCTTATCTGATTTTAATCTTTGTTCAGTGCAGATATAGTCTTAACTCTTGCTGTTTGAATTATCGAAAGTATGTGGTATCTTTGTCTCGTATACTATTTTTTTTTACTCTTTGTTTTAGTTAGGTCATATTTTATATTGTTTTCTGCAACATACATTTTGCCAAGGTTTGCATTAACTGCTAGTTTTATAAAATTCAGTGTTGGCTTTGTTTTATTTACATTTTGAACATGTCTTCATATCCGTTTGTTCTACTTACCTAAGTTGATTTCAAGTTGTTTTTCAATACTTAAAGTAACGTTGAAAGATAACGTACAACTAACCGTTGTAACATTTGAAATCTGCTTGAGCTATTGTACATATATCCTTGAAAAACAAATGGAAAATATCCAGGCCAAAAAGGTAGAAGAATTTAAGATTAACATAAAACAAAGTTGACTTTTAAAAAAAAAAAAAACATTGAGAGTTAAACTTTGTAGACAACTTGGAAAATTTCACAGGAATTTAAACAAACGCGAAAGCTGGACGTTTGAAGAAGGAATTACAAGAGTCCACAAAATAACACGATGAACGAACAAATGCTCGTTTACAAAGCTCAAACAAATATTTTATACATGGTGGCGTAGCTGTTTTAGGTATCTTGTTCATTTGATCCAAAATAAATAAACATTCTTCACAGAGTCTTCAACATTCAGCTGTAAAAGACGTTGAAGTTAACAATGAACGATCAATGAAATCATAACAACATTGTAAAACTATGTACCGTGCTCTGAACGCGTGCTGCATAGCCAAAACACTCTGTGTCCGGCACATTCTCACAACCATATCCAGGAAATGCTTTTTGAGATATTTAATAGCACGTGGAATGCCAAGAGCATACCTCATCGAACGTGGTGTACGCATGGCTTTTATCGTTAGATAAATAGTATAGTTTTGAGCTAGATACAAATGTTGAATGATACAAAAAATAATATTGACTATGTTTACCACGCAGCACTAAACTCTGCTGTTACTGTTGCCTGCAACAGGCTTTGGAAGATGATGGTTAAGATCTCAATTGGTCCACCATCATCCACTGATATTGGAGAAATTGCAAAACTAATTATTCCATTTTCACTTAGTTCACAATTGGCTTCTTGACTTCACATGGATCTTTAAGGGACAAAATTCTTAACACTGTACAAAAAGGTAAAAATGCTGAGTGTTTTGACATTTTTAGATAATAAATAGCACCTCGTTTATCTGCAGACAAATTTCGACTGAAACAAAGACATGATCAACACAATTTACCATGCAATATTAAACTCTGCTCTTAAAGTTACATACAGAATGCCCTTAAAAACCTAATGAAGTTTAGAATAGGTCAACCATCAAACGGGAATATTGAAAAACTTCTCAACCAATTATTCCAGTTTCTTTTAACAAGTTTATAAATGACTACCTCATAGCACGTGGACTTTTACTTGACACAGTTGTTATTCAAGAAATGATTAGATCTCTGCCAAGGAACTACATTTCTGTTTTTAAAAGCAAGCAAAACATATGTATGTTGGTATCATCAGGTACAACTCGAGAAGATTATAGTCAAAATATCACTTCAAAGTCAAGGCTATCTCTTTCCTATAGATAAATAGCACAGTTATGGGAGAAATAAATACCGTATGCACACTCTTTATATCCTAATATGCCGATAGATCATGCCTTTGGGAATATGCCGATAGATCATGCCTTTGGGAATATGCCGATAGATCATGCCTTTGGGAATATGCCGATAGATCATGCCTTTGGGAATATGCCGATAGATCATGCCTTTGGGAATATGCCGATAGATCATGCCTTTGGGAATATGCCGATAGATCATGCCTTTGGGAATATGCCGATAGATCATGCCTTTGGGAATATGCCGATAGATCATGCCTTTGGGAATATGCCGATAGATCATGCCTTTGGGAATATGCCGATAGATCATGCCTTTGGGAATATGCCGATAGATCATGCCTTTGGGAATATGCCGATAGATCATGCCTTTGGGAATATGCCGATAGATCATGCCTTTGGGAATATGCCGATAGATCATGCCTTTGGGAATATGCCGATAGATCATGCCTTTGGGAATATGCCGATAGATCATGCCTTTGGGAATATGCCGATAGATCATGCCTTTGGGAATATGCCGATAGATCATGCCTTTGGGAATATGCCGATAGATCATGCCTTTGGGAATATGCCGATAGATCATGCCTTTGGGACACGTGTAGAGTATGCAGGATACACGTACGGAACACGATACGTTTATGATATTAGTTCGCCTGAGTCAAAGAGCTTTGCGAGGTTCAGGTTGTAAACATATAAGGAGGTGAGAAATGATTTAGTTAGAGAGATCGAAACACTATAGAGCTTTTAGAAGAAGAATAAAAAAGAAATACAAAGTAGCGTACAAAGGTTTGAATTGGGTGGAGGCTGGCATGGCAACAGTTTCAAGTGGTATGTTTGTAATAGCAACTGGATTATGTGATGCATGAAAAGCTACCAGTATAGTTCTTTTGGCTTTACTATGATTGCTTCGATATTGTGTGGATTTGTTACAAATTCTGATCTACAGCGAAGTTTTAAAATATGATGAAATACTTGCATCTGCTATTAGTGAGCTAAACAGCATTGACGACATGACAAGTGAAGCAATAAGTAACAACGAAATCAACTGTGAGGAGTTTATTTTGATCATCAATGACTACAATAGATACAAGGAGAAAAACAATGTAATCAGGAAAACATGAGCAATACAAAAATCAAAGATAGAGAGGAATTGAAAAGAAACATTTTAGGAGGGAGAAACAATGCAGAAAAAGAGATTTTGGAAATGTTATCTGCAAACATGAAATCTATAATCCTTACAACGAAGGAGATGCCAAGCACGGATACTCTGTGCCCAGCATAAAGTAGTCACCGCAGTCGAGGTGCTATAAACGAAAAACACTTTTTGATGTCTTTCGGACACAGGGCTCTGCCACTGAGCGTGGATACAAGTTAAGCAAACAATATTCAACTCTTAGCTGTTTAAATTTCTCCTATACGAATTTAACATTATATTACAATCAATGGGCTCCCCGAGAAAGAAGTCTATCTCGACAATCCAGTTTAATAATAGAAGCGGTAATCTATAGATATCGCTACAGAGAATATATATTTTTTTAAAACAATATTTCTAAGGAGCTCAAACACAATATACGCCAAATTACAAGAATGAAATTAAGCATTTTTAACATCTGATTGTTCTTACAACCTCGAGATGTACATGAAAAGTGTCAAAGAGGGGATGACTACTAAAAACGACAACGAAGAAACTATACTTATTCAATAGTCTAAAACACAACTCAACGGTAAAAATCACTCTGAGTAACAATTACTCACTATCTGTCGCCTAAAGAGGAATTGTTAGGTTTCACTAGCTTATAATTGTATCAGCATCTACTGGATCTTATACTGTTTGCGGATTTTTGAAACCCATAAAATTTATACATTTGCCTTGATCAAAATCAATAACATGAAACCTATTTCAATGGTAATTATTCTACTTTCTTGGAGTCTCTATCTGTTGAGAATGTTTTTCGTGGAGACTTTGTTTCTTACCTTGTTAAAGGTCAATATAATCAGTTACAAAGGGGTATAGTAACTAGATTAAACTTTAGAATCACAGATGAAGAAGGAAAAGTCATAGATTTTCATGATATGCCAGCAACATATGTTTTACATGTAAAGTAAACAACTCAATGACTTTGCTTTGAACCCGGGCGGAACATGGCCCAACCTTTCCTGCTATATAATGTATCACTACCCTAACTGGACCAATCAGCTGTTATTGCCTCCTATTGTAGTACCTAAACAAAATCATTACTATTTTCGTCTCATTTTTCATGGAGATTTGCTAATCAGTGAGGAAATATCCTTGAATTAAACAGAAATTAGTATCTAAACAGAAAATAAAGTATTTCTTCCGTTCTACCTCTTGGCTTTTGCGTAGGATGACAAAGCAAACATGTGTGATTCGGCAAGTTCCAGAAAGATAACTTGCACTAAAATATCCAATCATTTCATTTAAATAAAAATATTTTTAGAAAATGTAACATAAGCTATGTTGATCTTCTATATGTGTCTGGGTTAGCCCCTAAGTAAGATAGTTTTGGTACATCTGATGATTACTAATGCACTGAATGTCATCAAACATGTATGAAAATGAAGATATATATATATATATATATATATATATATATATATATATATATATATATATATATATATATATATATATATTAGAGTAATACCTACGAATATCAGAGCCCATGGTATAGTATAATATCTGTAAGAGATTCTAGTGACTTGGGTTTTAATATGTAAGAAATAACTGCTGAGAAAGATGTAAAACCCGGACAAACCGTTAGCAGTAACCTAAACTTAATAACAACTATATTACTAATGTAGCTGACCCAGTGCATAAATATGATGCAGCTACTAGCGATTTTATACATAAACGAGTTGATAATCAAATACGTAAGACTTTGAAGGACAACAAATTTCAAGACATACAAACATGGACGGAAAAGGTTGACAATAAACTAACAGCTATTGAATAGTGTGTAGTGAAAGGCCTAACAAAATCTCAGAACTACAAAATAAAATTTACGACAACAGAAAAAAATTTATATGCACAGGAATTGTCTTTATAATATCTATTGCTATACAAACCCCACAAACCGTAAAGGAAAGAGCAGATGAAATATATGACAATTCAACACAGGATAAACAGTAAAAAAGACTCTTTAGAAAGCGACATGGAGATAATTATTGAAACTTATCTGGTAGTCTGCGGCACTTTACAATCTCCACTGGCACAATACAAAAATACAATCTTGACTAATACAATTACAAAAAGATTTCAATGATGAGATTAAACAAGACCATCAAGAAATTGAAAAGCTACTTAACGATTGTTCTACAAAGATTACCGACTTGAAAAACTAGAGTAACAATAATACCTTGTCACAGTTGCAAAAAGAAAAATGCTTTACCAGATTGAATCAAAATGGTACAGGACGTCAAAAGCAATAAATGTGAACTGCAGCATGATTAGATATCTGAAAACAACTTACGATTTATATATTACAGATTTGAACGAGAAGATGAAAACTATAAAATAAGTTACCGTTCAAGTGATTTACCATAAGTTACATACTGAGGTTGAACGATCAAAAGCAGATACAAAAGAATATGTTGATCGAGCATTGCTTAATAATATTGGTGTGGAACAAGAAAGTATTGCTGAAATAAAGAAAAAGAAGAAACGTAAGAAGAAAAGAATATTTAACTAATTTAAAACACTACTTTACAGCTGAAATTGATGCAGTTTAAACTGAAATAGATAAAAATGACTCTTGCATTAAGTAGTAGCATTAATATAAAAACATAAATAAACGAAACCAAAACATAAGCACATTCAAAACTGAATCGAACAGGGAAATTGACATAAAGAGTCTGGTATTATATGTTAGAATCGATGAATTAAAACATAAAATCGAAAAATACAAAGCTGAGCCTGAAGAGGATATGAAATTTCAAATATAAAGAGAAGCTACAGTCTCGTTTCTGGAGCTAATGTTGATTGCCAAAGAATTAACTTTTTACAGTTACGCATTTAACTGTGCTCCATCAACTTTTGCTGAAAACTAGTTCCAAATTTAGGTGATTTGAAGCAATATGTCATTGAAATAAAAACAAATCATACATATACACAATTTTTCTACTTGTATATTGCAACTGTAAGATGTGTTCAGCACTTACACTCATTTTTATATTGTATCGTGTTGCTTACACATTAGACTTAAATAAAGATGAGTCTAATCTTTAAAGTGTAAAAGAAACACAAGCATACTATCTGGAAGAGAACAATTATTTTACATTTGGATTGAAAACCAAAGAAAGAAACATCCTGCTAGGATGTAAAATTAAAGGTGGAAACACTGTCAAAATTGGTTACAGTTAAATACAACAACGGAAGTAGCAGCAACAATGATTGGAAGAGCAACAGTTAACGGTCTAGCAGTTGGAGGAAGCAAGCATTCTGTTCTGATTATTTTATCCAGATGGATCTAAAAAAGGACTGCACATAATATACGGATAGAAGAATGACAGATAAAAACTACTGAGTTCAATCAAATTAGATCAAAGACTACTTAAACTAAAGATTTAGAGAAAAAGTTTTGGTGACTCGGTATTTAAACAAACTATATGATGCTTAGATCTATATGCATCTACCCATTGTGCCCAGGCACCGATGCATATACTTATAGTACAGTAGGCACTGATGTCTCTACCCAAGCAGAAAATAAGGTAAAGCTTGAAAAACCAAAACAACCTAAACTTAATGATCTATATCGATCTTCTCATGAATAGGTAAAATACGAGGATATCTTCATTGCGCTTGTGATGGGTGTGAGTGTGCGTATTGCTTACAAGTTTTTGTAGTTAATGTTAATAAATAGCAAGGATATCATTTGCAGAAGGGATAGAGTTTCTTGTGCTCTTTTAGCAATAATGCATGTCATCCTATATGTATAAGTCCTAACAAACAGGAAAAAATACCAACTGGAGTTCTTTACCTTAATCCGACATATCACTGTAAAACATATATTTTAAGGAATATTACACCTGAACAAACTTTACAGATAGCAATCCCAAGGCAATGTCCAAAAAACACTTTTATTGTTCCAGGTATCTTCAGTTCAGTGTATGCTGATCATGCAAATTAACTCTCTGTAATTTTTTTCAGTTTTAAACCTAATTGTATGTAAAGCTTTAAGTTTCTGTAGTGAATCGCATATTTCACTTTACTTTTCAATGTACATCATAGTTCTAGTATAGTTGCTTTTGCACCCTTGTAATCCTTTATCAGCTTATTCTGTCAAGGAGATAAATAATTTCAATCCAGAATTAATTTCTCGGGAGCTATTGGGTAGTCCTTCCAGTGGTCATGTAAGTGTGAGTTAATCTCCAAATCCATATTTAAAACGCAACCAGTATCCTAGTGGTCTGATATTTCAAACAAATATTCTCCTTTCGGGTCCTGCACTGGCTGCGACATCCATCTCATTTGTTCATCAGTTGCCAATCTAAAGTTTTTGCCAGCATGTTTTCATTGGCTCGTGGCCCATCAGTAAAGATTGATGGCAACTACAAACATAATGAATAACCTTAAACATAGCAGTTCGTACTCACCATCAAATTTTATCTTACCATCTTTGTCCAAGTAGTGTCCATGATATACTTCAGTGTATCAATGCGGTATGGTGCTAATTTCACCTCATATTCAAATTTCAGTCATGAGGAACATTTCATATTCTGTTGAAAGTTCAAGTTCTACATCCGATATCTTTAAACTTGCAACATGTGCGAATCCAGGAGCATTGTAATAATGAGCAGAATATTGTTTGCAAATTTTCATAGAGACATTACAAATTCCTCAAAAAATGTAAAATAGCATCAAAGTATATATTGTCACATAATAGTCATGTTGATCTCCAAGTGTTTTTCGGTTCATATATTCCATGACATCCTGTACATACTGGTAATTGTCATTTGATATGTTTGAATAATTCAAACTTGTATAGAACTTTTGTAATGGCTGTTTCAAAAGTGTCAATATATTCATATCGGTAAATTTATTTCTTCAAATATTTAGAATGCGTGTTTGCTGTAAATTATTCATCACTTAACATTTTAGCTAGCTGTTCTATAGACTTCCCACGAATCTAAAGCTATCTAAAAACCTGATGGTCCTTTTAACTTTTATTTCTTTTTCTTTTTCTATGACCCTATCGATTATGAAATCCTATTTGAATGAAATATATTTCTCGTAGTTGTTTTGTATGATCTATACCTCTTCATCTGGATAATTTTTAACCAATGTCTTGGTGAACAGATGGCTGTCATAACAAGACAAGTTATGAATGAATAATGGTATGAATTTTGGATATTTAAATTCAGATTACATTAATTATGTGCAGGACCTCCACACATGCCTATAAATAGTCATAGTTGCAATCTTTGTTTTCAATTATTGTTCTACTGGTACTCGCTGCCGGACACTATGTGTCCGTGCTTTGCACCTTTGGTGCGATTTCACTATCACAAAACATGTATTTGCTGAGCTAAAGTCTTTCATATTCCTCTGTGAACACCATAGGTTTTGCATTTTTGGTCTAAATGCTTCACACAAATGTTTTGCAATTTTGTGCAACGCATCTAAAAATACTTTAATGCAATATATTCCCCTGTAAATCCTTGTTTCATGTGTGTTGTGGATTAATTTGAAGTAAATATAAAACCAGATTGAATATGCTAGATAGTATGATTTTTCAGGACATGCAAGATCGTATATCCAGTGCACACTGCATCTGGCATTATTACTGATTGCAAATGTGTACCTATGATACAATGCTACTTTCAAAGTCACAATAAGTAGCATACAAAACTTTCAATTGTTGTTGATAGTATTTTAATTTTCAACTGAGCCTTGTTCTAATATTTTGTCTATCAAATTTTCTACATTGTAGTACGTTCTTTTGTCTCTTATAATTGTTTTGGTGTATTGAAGAAATTCAAGCGTTTCCTTTTTCAGATATGTTTCTGTCCGTGGTGTCTTTTTGTCTGCGATGATAATAACCTTGAAAACTTATTTTATTTGAACATAGAGATACCTCCCATCTTTGTGTGCATTAGGACCGCCATTTTAAAATATAATTATCATGTCAATATGTCGTTGTCTCTTTATTTCAGTTTTTATAAACGGTTTCATGTAAGATTGTTCAGCTAGTTTATAACATTTACATATATATCAAACTCATTTTCAATTTTCCTAATGTTCTCTTTGTCTACCTGATATATCTCGTTTACACAGGCTCTTTAAACTAGTTATACTTTTACTGAACCAAATTATCGATTTTTTCAAATGATCTTGTTATAATTTCAGTTTAATGTCTTGATTGATGCTACCGTAAAATATATACTCATTGACGTTTCCTTTAAACGAATCTCTAAGTCTTTTTCCTTTTTAATTCTGTTTCAATTATACATATTCATACTTTTTAATTATTTTCCTGTTGAAAGCCGTATCTTTTAATCGTTTTTGTATATCTATCATGGAAGTGTTCATTTTGATTTATCGACTATATATATATATATATATATATATATATATATATATATATATATATATATATATATATATATATATATATATATGATAAATGCCCTCCTTATTGTCTAAAGATTCTGACCCAGGGCTAGGTATATCTGCAGTGAACTACTTACCGCCCCACCCCACCTGGACTGAGCGGACACCTTTTACAACTGATCTGTTTTTACAATCAGCAATGTCTGATCAGAATGTTCTCCGTTAATTATGAATTCTCTCTAGAACCTTTTATGTTTTTGTTGCTAACGTAGACCAGCATCTTACTGGAATCATGATGATTTCCAGGCGCTTAATGCGTTCATATGGCAGCTTTAACTCTTGTGTATCAGCTGATCTTTTTTTTTTATTTTTTATTTTATACTATTGTGTCACGCGGCTCTCATGCATGAATCTCACATATAACCAGCATCTTCTTGGAATCATTCTGATCTCCTAAGGGCTTCATGCATTCACATCGCAACTTTGTCACATGTTTCTTTGTTTACATGCTTTATATACAGTATAGTGCGCACATTTGAATCCTTTCCGAACTGCGAAGCTTATATTTGTTGTTAATGCTGAGTGTACTTGATCTGCTTTATATTATGTAAGCTTCTATAGACAAAGAGGTAGTTCTCATTTTTACAATAAAGATTTTTGCATCTGGCAAATCGAACCATAGACCTTTCGATATGTAATCCAACGCGATACACCTAAACCAAACGGCATCATTTACTAACACTGTAAAAATAAATATTGAAGCTTTTTACCAGTATTCTTGCAGCCGACATGTGATTACATGTTTGCTGCGCTCCGCTCAAGGCAAAGCAGATTCGCTAGCTGTCTTCATATCCCGACTAGTATTGTAACTTTCTAATTTGTAAAATAATTCCCGCAAGTTTGAATGGTTCAGTAATTTTTAATTTGTGAAAAAAATAATCGCACGTTTCACTATTCCAGTAATTTCCAATTTTTATTTTAATGTTCTCATATCTCTGTGCGAGATTGTATTCTTCTCGTATCCCTCTATACGAGATGGGAATTCACAAAACTATGGGTGGCTAGAACGCCCAAAATGTATTTTACCTACTTGATAACGCAATTTCGAAGCAAAACATTATGTCCACTGATAACAAACTCGTACCAATCATCCAGTGAACATTGAGAACAATGATTGGTTCATCCGAATACCGTCATATTCTAAGCCATTCTCTTTACAACAAATCAGAATAGTGTCTATCGCAGAATTGCAGATATGGATATAAACAAAGGGATAAATAATTCCCCCCCCCCCCCGCCTGCCTGCCTGCCTGCCTGCCTGCCTCCCCCCCCCCCTCTCTCTCTCTCTCTCTCTCTCTCTCTCTCTCTCAGCCAAATTATCATCTCAGAAAGACCATATATTAGCAAGTAGCTACATTCTAGGCGCTGTACGCCGGTCAAGAGATGGTGCTCTCGTACCATTACCCAGACATCCGGGTGTTCACGGTGGACCTGAAGACGTCAGACAACGAGGAATATGACCTTCTGAGTGTTCTTGAGCATTGGTCCGTACCCAGTAATGGTTGGTGTTCCGTGTTCCTCAATTGATTTCAGTTTTTGAAAATATTCATAAACACTCCAATAATGGGAAATCAGAATTGCATTTAGAAATTTGTGCGACATGTTGAGCCGTTTAGGTTATATCTGCAAAAATATTATTTAATTGAAATATATATATATATATATATATATATATATATATATATATATATATATATATATATATATATATATATATATATATATATATATATATATATATATATATATATATATTACAAAAACTGTGACTATGAAATATCGAAAAGCATTGTTCTGAATGGAGTAAAATACTGCCTTAAACACACAGCTTATAGGTTAGGTGTACAAAGTTGCTACTTTCCTATATCTTTTTCTTCTTTTGTTTAAGTTTACATCTTATAAAGTTTAAAAGATATATTATATAGTTTATGATATATCTAGTTTCTCGAATAAGTACCAATTTGGCTTGCCATATGCTTTGTTACTTCAAACCCTTCTGGGCACTATGTAAGTTGTGTGCTAAATACTGAAGTCATTTATCCCAAAATCCATCATGTACAGAGACGGTGGGCTACGCTCCTTGGCAATATTTCTCGGCGGTGTGCTGGCTGTACGGGAAGTATCTGTATCATTACCTGCAGTATCCCATCGGTCTCATATCCTCCACCTGGGGAGGCACACCCATCGAGGCTTGGTCCTCAAAAGATGTTATGGCCAAATGCGGTGGGAATGACATACAGCAGAAGGTCAGGTGAGACATTTCAAATTTCTATATTGCTATGATGATCAGGGCGAGAAAAAATACAGCAATGATGACGACGAAGGAAAGATAATTGTATATGAAACTAATGAAGGACTCAGCGCTAAAGCAAAGTTTTGAAAAGTGAAATGAAATAGAAAATAACATTAAGTGTTTCAGACACTTATTCTCCAAGATGCACTTAAAAGAACTTGTATACGTATTTATATACCGCTAGTTACATCCATGGAACATGTGTAGCGCACTTTTCACACTCGCTTCCAACCTCTGCCATTTCGGATTAAATCTCATGATCCAGCACGAGTTGAAGTCGGTTTTCTCCTCCGGTTTCTGACGTCCCGAGCTGCTGTGAAGTATTAATGTTGTTTTACCTAGTGTATAACCCATATATAAATGCCGCCTGACTGCGAATAGCATAGACGAACTGATTCAGATCTGCCGTTCCATAATGTGCTGCAAGATCCGGGTTTACACTTTTCTGCTTGTGTTTCCGAGAGAACAGCGCAGATCCATATCTGCAGACGTACTATGGGACGGCAGATCTGGGTCTAAGCTGTTCGCAGTGGGATACGGGTAGTAAACGGATTCATAAGGTTTTATACAGTAGATAATAAGTAAATAAAATTTAAACTTCAATATCATTGTTTTTAATAGGATTCAAGACCCTGGTCTGAGGAAGATGAATGTAGATGTGAACACCAATGAGTTGTGGAACGCCATGATCCATCCGCTACTCAACTTGACTATTTATGGTGCTATTTGGTATCAAGGTATTAAACCGTGAAGGTACTTTTGTAACTACTTCAGCTTCTGATAAGTCAGATCGTAATGGTTTTACAACACTATACAGTATTCACAAAACGTGCAGAAAGAAAGCTGAACGTGATTCTGATTGACATCCTTGTCTGACGACAAAATCTTTGTCTTAATCGGTTTTATGGCAATGCTGCATTTTCTTCATTCGTGTACAAATAATTTCTCGTTTATCCAATGTTTAAATACTCGTACATTGGGACAATTAATCTACATTCATTATTGCGTAATTTGAGGATGACGGAATGGACGAATGAATGAATGGCCAAGCTAATGAAATACAAACTAAAGCATAAAAATTCAAAATGTATATTTTAAATATATATCTTTTTTTTTTTCTTAATATCAAATTGAGAGAATAGGAGCGGTAGTCTCACAAAACGATATGATGAAGGAAAGAACTTTAGGATGCTGAATTACAGAATCATTAGCATCTTGATCAAACTTCATTCATATGTTTTCTCCTCCAGATTGTCATATTCTGGACCTCTGTATGATTTTCACAGAATAATTACTACCGATTGATCTCCTCTGCAGCGTCGACAAAAAAGTATCCTCCAACAGAAGCGACAGTGCGCTAATAGGCTATAGTCTGTTCCGAAACTTACTGAAAGAAATGAACTACTTTGATAGTGTTCCCCTCCTGCAGGGACGGTTTGTGTTCTGTTCCTGTTCATTTTAATTAACATTGCAGTACGTTCCCTTGTGGTGGTCATTTAGCAGCAACGGTCAATATACATACATTCTGATCTTTATATGGGCACAAATCACTAGTTGTGATCAGGCCTGATTTTCAAATATTCTCCTCTCTATGAAACACGCTATATACGCTAAGCACGTTATAATAAACACGACTAGGGTCGCCTTGGGTTGCTCAATCTCAGCTGCTGCTACGCTCAATCGAAATCAATAGTTTTCGTGTAGACATTTGGAATAGCAAGAAGACAGTGCTTATGGCATGCATTCTACAATCTTTCTTTAAAGCTATTAATCGTTCGTATATAATTTGATCTCCAAAGGTGAATCAAATGCCGGTGAGCCAGACAAATATAAATGCTACTTTCCCGCAATGATTGATGACTGGAGAGCTAAGTTCCACGACGGAACCATGAGCCAGACTGATCCACAATTTCCTTTTGGTTTTGTCCAAGTAAGTTATAGTATCAATATCCACTTTCGAATTCTTTTCAGATCAAGGGATGGAACTCGCCTTTTCTCCATGAGTTTAAACCAAAATTACGATTCAATCATTGGTCAGGAGGTACGAGTTCTAGTATAAGAATTCACCTCGATCTATATACGGTTAGTTCATGCTTTTAAAGTTTGATCACTTTTTATTCAAAACTAGCACAAAAGTACGAAGTAATTTTTGCTTTCGAAATAGTAACTCAAACCTTCGTAATAGTAAGCTCAGTTAGAACTGATGTGTTGTAAATCGACAAGCTATTTTTTGCGCTCTCTATATATTAAATTATGCACACGAGACATTTGATTGAGTAATTCTGTCTCTGTATGAGATGCTAAGTCAGGAGTTCCATATATAAAGTCGAACATTCGTCCAAAAATTATTTGGTTCGTATCAATCGCTATAGATGAAGAAAAAAATCAGTTTGGCAAGTGGAAAAAACACTATTATAAAATATTTGTATTTATGATAGGGGCAGTAAACTTCAGAACTGAAAATGCCATACTTTCTAATCCCACTATAAGTTGACCATCAACCACATTAAGTACTGTCTTGAAACTTGAATTTATCTCAGACTCAAACCAGATTTAACTCAGTTTAGAGCTCCCTTTTGGGTAGAAAGAGATATTTCACATTTCTTTGTAGCTTGCTCCATGGAGAGATGATCCCACCATAACCACAGGCTTCCCCGACCTCCGCTGGGCTCAGACTGCAGACTTTGGTTACGTCCCGAATCCCCAGATGCCAAATGTCTTTATGGCCGTCGCCATGGACCTGCCTGATTTTGATTCACCTTATGGAGGGTTTGTATATAGAATAAATCGTGTTTACTGTATTTTCTCATTGGATTTTAGATTATTTTTAATATTATAATGGTTAAACTAACTGTATGAGTATTTGAATAGGCCAATGGGAGCTTCAGATCGTTCATCTAGCAAATAGTGGCCTTGAAGCCAAAACGATTTAGAAACTTTTGTGTTAAAAACTTTAATGCCAAGGCGATTCGCATCAAACGTTTTGTTCAACATTGGTCAAACAGCTTTTGTGATTAAGATTGCAAGATCTGTAGTTGTTTGGTTCAAACCTGAAAGTCCTTGGTCTTATGATCATTTATTTCGACTTTGGTCTGATTTCATTTAGAGACTGTCGAATATGTCTTTGCAAGCTTCTCCATTGTTAGGAATAGCGGTCACATTTGATGATTGGTTCGCATTAGTTCATGTAAGTTTGAAAGGACTTATTCACAGAAAGCATCTCATAAAATTGGATCAAAATCGGTCGGGCGTTTTTTTTTTTTTTTTTTTTTTTTTTTTGTTTTTGTTTTTTGTTTCTTTTCCTAATAACATCGGGCGGCCATATTTGAGAACGATCCAGTTTCATGTAGGCAGACTTGAATGGTCTTTAAATGAAAAAATCACCCTTAAACTTGTTATCACTATGTTATCTTTATTTAATTCTAAGCAATTGTACCAATTATCACAGGTTTTGCAAACCAGATAATCAAGATAGACGCCAAAATTTAATCATTACAGGACCGCGTCATATTGGCTCCATCTGGGTACTTAGAGAAGAGCTGAGTTAAGACCCTTCAAATCGACACATCTACCCATGATAATATAGGTTTTCATACGAGTCCTCAGTTTGCACCTATATCTTTGTACCTACAAATGGTTTGCAGATGTAGAATTACTAAGATATATATTGCTTAAAACAAAATATCTATCGGGGATTCTGTATTTTTATTAATGGTAAATGGGTTGATTTTCACACATAGGTCCTCATTTCCTGTACACAATCAGGACAGACCAATCGCATTCCTCCATCAAGAAGATGTAAATGTTGGCACCAGATAAAAAGAACCTGGGAAATAAATTAATTATTTATACATGAAAAATATACAAATGCGGATGC
This sequence comes from Margaritifera margaritifera, assembly GCA_029931535.1. Classification (NCBI taxonomy): domain Eukaryota; kingdom Metazoa; phylum Mollusca; class Bivalvia; order Unionida; family Margaritiferidae; genus Margaritifera; species Margaritifera margaritifera. The sequence goes on from JAQPZY010001481.1 coordinate 2,460,361, forward strand.
TACATTTTGTTTTTTATTTAATTTGTTTCATTAGTTAGTATGAGTATACCTTAGTAAGAGCTATTCTTGAATCGCAATTCACATTTCAAGGAGCTAACGTGTCGTTTTGTCTCGATATACACCATTCACAGCAGTTGATAAGATTTGTTCGTCATTGATCATATCGTAGACGTTATGGAATAATTTACATAAAACTTGTGGACAAAAACTGTTAATTTATTAAATACCGTGTATACGATAATTTAAAACTAAAACTACAGCGAGTTCATTTACTCGCAATTGTATTACCGTACTATGTGTGTACTCACGTAGTCTCTCTCTCTCTCTCTCTCTCTCTCTCTCTCTCTCTCTCTCTCTCTCATACACACAGAGAAACATACACATATAAAAAGTAGAGAGAGTTCAACAAAACGGGCAGCGCTAACGTGGAAATAATTGGAACTGTCGATAATTGTCACAGAAACAGCGCCTGTGTACAAAAAAATGAGAAATTAGAGGCCGATTTCTCTTGAACTGGTGGAACTACGGTGCTCTGATTGTACAGATTGTACAGATGTAATAAACAAAATAAGCTCTATCGTTTGGATGCATATTATACCTTAGCCCGGATTTTCCCTTATAGGTAGATTGCTACTAAATATGGTTTGATTATGTCAAACATTGAGAAAAAGGTCCTTTCACGGTTTTTCTATTTTTGGCCATGGTCATAGGGCCATATTTTATATCATATTGACACTATTTCTACAAGCGTTAAAGGTTTTGGTGACAAATATGTCAGAATCTGTGCATGTAATACCCTTGATTTATCTGTCTTTAAATCCTCATAACTAATTATCTACATTTAGCACGCCCATTTCTGTATTGGCGATATTTTCATCCAGGTTAATTGCCAAAGAAAAAGACTGCACACAGGGCCTTAAGTTTTGAAAATTTTCTTAAAAGTACAACTGCAAAAAGATCTTTGTAATATTCAGAAAATAATAGCTCTCAATTCCACCATTACAACAATAGGCGAGACATACGTCGATTAAGATACATCATCTTCTATACAGGATACATCCCAGAGATAAACAAGATGTTGCTAACCGACTCGTGCTTTCGTCACTTCCGATTGCATATAATATGAGTGCTGGAAAGTATCAGGGACCATTTCCGACTGCTTTCTACATTGACATTGGCTATAATACGCTGGCAATTGAGTATGACAAGAGGTCTTCGGTTCTTGATGTCAGATCCATGGATGGTTTTGAGGTAATGTATCGACTGTATTGAAGTCATCCTCTGCGTTCTAAATTTCATTGATTTTAGATTTAGCGAAAACATTGCTTACCGATTTCGTGATCCTATATGAGCAACCTTCAACTAACCCAAAAGTGTGCAGATACAATAGTCTTGCCAGAAAATCAGAGAGGGGTTTTACTGCATTTGACCGATTTTTAAGCACATTGAGGAACAAGAACTGAGATCGGAATTTGGTTAGAATATTTGGATCAACCAAGGTTTGCCAGTTCAAACGCTCATCAGCACACTAGTGAATAGTTTGAATCCAGAGATGAGGTCTTATGCTGACAAAAATCCTTTTCGAGTGTTCCGACAAAAGACTTCGCTTAGCATACTCTGCAAGATTGTTGTTCTTCCACAATCTCGTAGTCTATAAGAAAATCAACCAATTATTTACAAAGTACATACAACATGAGTTTCCTAATATTTTTTATTTTAGTTTTTATTTAATGGAATAAATGCACTATTATATAAATAATGTTGTGTTCGGGCTCATGCAAAGAAGCATAGTATAGAGAGTTCACTTATTACGGCCCTGCACAAGCATATGTAAAGCTAATAAAATGATAAACAGGCATGCAAAATTCTGATGTTTAAAAAAAGTTGAGGTCGCAAAGTCACATGCGTTAAAACAGCTGGAATTGGCCTGAAAATTTAATAATTGTGGTCACTCATTTCGATCTTAGATAGACAAAATAAGGCGATAACCATCAGAGATATCATTAGTGACGGCCAACAACAAGAAATACAAAATTCTTATATAATGATTCCGTTAAAGACTGTCTTTTAATAAATACTAGGAACTAACACAACATTTAATTCATTCTGTCAAGTAATCGCTCAGAATAATTCATTTCCCGTGAATCTCATAAATTCCACTATTTTCGTCCTCTGTGATTTTTTCCAACACCATATAACGTAATGCTACGTGGACTAACAAAAGTAATACAATGTTCCTCATCCGTAGATCTAATGAATCCACACTGTATGTTTTCTATAAGAATTAATACAATGTTCCTCATTCGTAGATCTAATGAATCCACACTGTATGTTTTCTATAAGAATTAATACAATGTTCCTCATTCATAGATCTAGTGAATCCACACTGTATGTTTTCTATAAGAATTAATACAATGTTCCTCATTCGTAGATCCAATGAATCCATACTATATGTTTTCTATAAGAATTAATACAATGTTCCTCATTCGTAGATCTAGTGAATCCATACTGTGTGTCCTCTGCCTAGCAATCAATTTTTTAAGAAGATAGGCGACTTTTTACATTTTGAAACAAATAGCCAATGTTCTAATAGTATTGTTTTTAGTTAATATATAGAGAGTGCCCTAAGAAATCGTTCAATCTCTTCAATTCAGTAATCATAACTAAAGTTGTTTCTTTATGCATTAGATGAGAAATTAATCTTTTTGAACCGTTCTGACGCACTCTCAAATTAAGTCAACAGATGGATTATCAAACACCAGGCATCGAGGATATCGGGTGATAACAGGTACTTTTTTTTGTGAACATTATCGTTGATTACAATATGAAAATAAAATATCCCAAACAGTAATTGTAGAATAATCTTACAATACAGCATTTGGAATATTATATAGGTGTGCTGCTCCAAGAATAATCAATCCCTATGTAACCCAGACGATTCCAAATGGAATTCGGTGTCTATCGTCAAACATGATGACTATACAGTAACAATGTCCTACAAGATGCAATGCCCCAGCATGTACATCGTCGGTCTTCGGTACGCCTGGCGGGAATCTCCTTGCGACTTCAAGAACTGTGCGGTCTATAGCAAGGAAAACAGTCTGCCTGCTCCGCCTTACATCATTATCGGTCTGATTGGTTGACGGTATTAACAGATAATTAGCACCAACTAAAAAGCTCTGAACATTTTTGGACTGAATTTCTGTCACAAGATATTGTGCATGCGTGTATGCGTGTAGTTCCTTTACGATTAAAATAATGCCATCGCAAAATTAAGATCTCAATTGACTACAAATGAATAGATAATTTTATAAAAGTCTTACACAATAAAAATATTACTACCCACGATTCGGAGTGTTCTCACTATATGTAAAACTGGTTGTGGTAAATTCATTCTCTCTCTCTCTCTCTCTCTCTCGCTCTCCCTCTCTCTCTCTCTCTCTCTCTCTCTCTCTCTCTCTCTCTCTCTCTGATGATATAACGTTTTTTGGGTTTGATGCACCTGGTCTCTTGGTTCATATATTCTAATTATGTTATGGAAATTGATATGGGGACCAGTGGAAGACACATTGGTTCTCAATAATTTTGTGCAAATTGATATGGGAACCAATAGAAGACGCATGGGTTCTCGATAATTTTATGGAAATTGATATGGGGACGAGTAGAAGACGCATGGGTTCTCTATATTTTTATAGAAATTGATATGTGGACGAGTAGAAGACGCATGGATTCTCGATAATTTTATGGAAATTGATATGGGGACCAGTAGAAGACGCATGGGTTCTCGATAAGTTTGCAAATGGGTTTTGAGAAGGTAACCACGTCTATGGAGAAATATTCTATCTTGTAAATAACGTCACAGCGCCATTACGCTGGTTGGCAAATGCACAATCAGTCAAGAGCAGCAATTGTATATAATGCTCAGAAAGTACACACCTTAATCAAAACTGTGCGATCTAGATAAGTGAATTTTCAAACTGGAAGCTTTCATGACACTTTCAATAGATAAAGAAACTAAATTGTTTGTTTGGACAAATGGGAGTGTTTATATATGTATTCAACATTACTTCCATGTTTTTCCACCCACCAGCAATTTATCCAAATGTCCCGTCACGCGATGGAGTGACGTTATGCTTGATTACTCATGTACTTTAGTTTTGAAAGAATTGATTGTAATAAACTTTCCTAAAAAGAAGATAGAAATTTTTAAAAACACCTTGAGTTTAAAATTTATTTAATTGGTTTAAATATTTGGCGATGTAGCTCGGATTATGTATTGATAATGAAGATCCCCACCCCACACCACCCATTTTCTATGTACCTGTCAAAATGACGATTTTAATCGTGATGTTTGACTTGTACGTATTCGGGCATGTTCAAAGATATTAAGGGAGGTAGCAGGTTGAAGTGAAAACTTTCCCCGCAAGTTGGGCTTACTTCCCTTGACATAAATTTGTTTGTTTTATTATTATTATTATTACTAAAAAGTTCTAATTTTTAATCTTCAATGTGAAACAGTCAGATGATGCACTTCGCTCATTGACTAAAATCACTATCTGATTTTATTGCTCATCGAAAACGGACATAAATAAAATTGATTTCAAGTTAACTTCTACACTAATTATTTGTTTCGAGAATTACAACTGTGATTCGTGTCGAGAAGTTTGTATTTAAACATAAAAAGAAGATTCTATCCCTGATTAAAAATGTCAAGTTGACTACTTTAAAAATACTGATGCAGGTTCCATAACACTCGATAAATTTAAAGGAGACATAAATACATAAGTCATTATTATTGAAGGCTTATTTTCCACAAGCAAATCCTAAACCTACCTTTAAATAGCATTAAATAAAATTAAATTAAATTTAGTTCATTGCCAATTTATCAGAACTTAAAATGAGTCATAAAAGATTAAGTGTGCCTAAATAGTCAAACAAAAGATCTCGTTACAATATGTGCAAGATAACTCATGTAAATTCTTGCCTCATAAAAAGAGATAAAGGAATAATCCGTATTTGATGCATTTTCGTTCACAGAATTTCCACAAAGCATATACGACATGGTATTGTTCGACAAATCTGGTGCGATGTGAATGCTATCCCGGTGTTTCAGAAGGAGTATGTGTCGTGAATCCAACATTATCACGCAGTGTTTCTAACCAGCCAAAATGTCGAGATATCAGAACGTTTTATCCTAAATTGCATTATGGACTTTGTTAATGTACATTGAATCTGTTACCGCCGTAAAAACGAAGTCTAGCAAACAAGTTATTATATTTCATTTAGAATGTTTATGGTTGACTGGTCTTTCTCCTTCGATAACTTCATACCAACTGATGTGCTATACTTTGATTTCCCATTTACCTTTACTCCTTTTCCGCATAAGAGACTTATTGATAATTTAAGATAAGTAGGAATCTGGTGGAACTGATGTCTTATTATTGTCGTCGGAGAGCTACACTGTAATGGATACACAACATGGGGGATTATTACCTGTAGTACGCGACAATATTAGCAAGGCTAACTACAGAATGGGATTTATTTCTAGATGCATAGATGTTTCTCGACCGAAACCAGGGAATGATAACTGTTGCTTGCAATTCAGTAGGTCTATTTATATTAAAGCATCGTCCTCTAGTTTGGAGTCCTAAGTCAAACAAATAACTCGAGAATATTCGGGAAAGGTACCTCAAACTTGTATGTGATCCAGTCTCCCTTTAATTGCTTGAACTACGCAGTTAGAAACAAAACGTTTAAGCCATTTAAGTATATTAACCATAAAAGAAATACAGTGACCTTGGATATGAATGTACCATGGACGAGGAGGAATAATTCAGCCAAGTATACCATTACTTCTAAAACGAAAGTAGATGCATGGTAGATTCATATAAATGAATTTAATTTTAGAAAGGCATTATAAAACTTGGATTTTATCGTAACCTGCAGATATATTTTTTGGGAAAAGCATATCAACGTGATCTTAGTTTTGACACATTGTGTATGAAAAAAAAGTTTGTAGAAATTTTATGTAAATGCAAATGCAACTTGCCAAAGTTGAATTACAACAGATGAGCGTCAAAATGAAAGCAATGTAGATTTCTGCATATGTATATCATAGCGAGCCTAAGTTCAAAATGTTTGTTTAGTGAACGATAGATGCGCAATATGTTTTTTTTCCGTTTGGACTCATATAAAGTTAAACTTAGCGATGGGGTCCGACGCGGAATGCATCTTATAACCTTAGCTTTTGACTGACACAGATACATGAAGATGGGCACATAAAGGTAAACACACCACTTAGGTTTTATGAAGACCGCATTCACAAAAAGAAAGAAAGATTATAAATGAAGTAAAATGAACATGAAAATGCAGGATAGAACTATCCAAACACTTGCATAGAATATTTTATCCCACGGGAGAAATCCGCCGTTTGTTCTAAGTTTGGCGCTCATACAAATCATCCAGGCGAGATATAAGTGTTACTTGTAAACTCAATACAATCAACATAACAATGTCACTGATAGAAAGACACAGAAATCTCATCATCGATACATGGGGAGGGGTGTGTTCGACAAGGCTTCATAAATATGATGGTTGACATCAAGTGACTGGCTGTTGAGAGTAAACGATCGAATGGTTTTTAAATTTGTTCGCATGCTTACGTTCTCACACTTTAATTTCTCACACTCAAACTCAGATTTAACGCTTGCCAATCAGACGTCAGAATTTTGAGTTGCGCTGAGTCAGAGTTTTAGTGTAAGAACATTTTGGTAACCTTGGGGCCAGGTCACCTTGGGGGTCAGGTCAGGCCCCCTCCATCATAAAACTGTACTCAACTCTTGTAATATCTGTTACTGCATACTGGAAAATCTTACTCGAAATGTACAAATGCAGCCTTTTGATTGGTCAAAATATTTCTGAGTAAGATTTCGACTCGAGATAAGTTGTATGACGGAGGGACCTGGACTGTGAGACTGAGTTTCCACTAACAGCCAATCAGAAGAGAGCTTTCAAAAGTAACTTCATTTGTAATTGGGTGAAACAAAATCTCACGCTCACACTCGAGCTCAAATATTTCTGATTTCCAAGCAAGGATTACAAAATTACAAACGCTTTTCACACTTCGACCCATACCCAGCTCAATATTCTGACGTCTGATTGGTCATTGAGTTAATGTTGGTCAATTAGACATCACAATTTAGAGCTGAGTATGTGTTAGAGTGTGAGAAACGTTTGTAATATTCGGGCTCGATACGAAATGCCTTGACGAAAGAAGATCACAGCGACCTATATGACGTGATATGTTGCTGAAAATACGCTATCAGCAACATGAAAGTTGTGCTGAATTATACGGCTGGTCAAGCAAGTTATCAGCCACAAAAATGTCCATTGATACATTTCCAGTTTGTATGCTGTTTAATTACATACATGACGAGGTAAGTTTATGTCCGTCAGTATTTACAGATTTGAAATGTTTTCTTAGTACAGTTCAGACTCTATCTGGACAATTTAAAAAAATAAATTCTCAAATATATTTTCAACATTTGATAGAACTTGGAAAATTTAGAATAAAGCATAGCGTTTTCCTGAAGTAGTTGAAACATGTTAGATTATGAAAATTCCTCATCCAGCCCTGATAAATCCTGGGTCTAAAGCAAATCCACTGGATCGTCGCCAAAGCATATCCAGTCACCTATGTATTAATTACATGAGAGTCATCGTATTTTAGATATTTGTAACTACAGATATCAACAAAAGAAGAAGATGACGAGCAAAATGATGATGATGATGACAACAACGAAGATGACGATGATCATCACGATGGCATTGAATGTGACGACGACGACGATGATGAGAAAGACTGTTTTATTTGTATGACCCTTAAACAAGAATAAGTCTGATTAAGGGTTCAGATTCTGACTGATGTCTCCAGAGTTCATAGACCATGCAACTAATTGTAGCACACGTGTATTTAAATGGAAAAAACCATTACACAAACAAATTTCTCTCTCTCTCTCTCTCTCTCTCTCTCTCTCTCTCTCTCTCTCTCTCTCTCATAGATCAAGTGCTTTATGGTGAATTATGCTGCTGTCTGTTGTGTAAGAGAGGTCAACCTAGCAGACAACCCAGACATCTTAATTTGGTAGTTAACATTTATCACGATTGATTTACTCGTTGAGCAGCCGTGGCCACCTAATCCAAACTTCAAAGGATTGTCCATCCAAGACGCTTGGAGGTAGAAACGATCTCATTTTTTGAGGTAGAAAAGATAGCACTTTAAATAATACTTAACAATGTTCGTCTTTACACCGGTTGAAGAATCGCCCACGACATTTTTGGCCACGCGATTAACTGATCAGAAGTAAAGTTGTCATCAGCGCTAAAGACCGGTTAGGAGAGATACTTATTCAACAACAAAAAGATTAAAAATGAACGGCCGATAAACCCACAGTCATTACACGCTCTGCTGCACCAGTGTGGAGACTGGATGAAGATTGACACGTCTTTGATCCTAATTGCTATATAAGATAAACAAAGATGAAGATGGGTTGGTTACCTCCTTCTCGACTGGCCAATAAAGCATAAGGGGCATAGAAAGTCCAGACCCAAATTACAGGCCTCGCGGTCTTTGATGGATTTGGGTTTGGTTATAGCGGATAAAATCCCGTTAAAGTATTATGTCGCAATGTCGTAGTATTGTTACTGAGTCTTTGTTACATTTGCTAAATGAGCAAAACACCACACTCTTTCGATTCTGAAGAAATGTAGTCTGCACGCTATGTTTACAAATTATATCATTAAATAACATCTCGCGTGTGTCGGTATTTTAGCTTCTTTTTTCCTGATTCGACTCTATCCATCCATTAAAAATACAACCTTGGTGAAGTGCTTCTAACTTCCAATTTCAACGAGGACGAATTGCCACTCCCCATTTGATAATGATTATATTGTCAAGGCATTCCCAATCAAGAAAAAGAGGTGTAAGTTAAAAATATCAGCTCGTTTTGCCAATAGATGCCAATGTACTCAGATAATATACCAAACTTAGTCGAAATCAAATAGAAATCAAATGAACTCATTTCAAACACGCGAAAATGTACATCTTTCATAACTAATACCTACTTTACAGTATTACTGACAGGACTCCTGTGAAATATTTGTTACCTCCCCTTTTATTCCTATTATAATCTTGGGATTTTCCTTGATATGAAACTCAAAGAATGGACCATTATTTTATAAAGAGATCCCTGAAACATGGTGCTATTTTGATTATACAAAAAAATCCATTTTTGATGAAATACTTCCAAAATACGTGATCATAAGAAAATATTTGTTGATACAGACTGGATTGATGAAAGAATCAAATACGTGAGGATGTCGTTGATACTTTTCCATCTTTTACCTAATTTTGTTTAGCCTTTCTCGGGAAATAAAGATACGCGGAATATAAGTCAATATTGATAAGGTAGCGGATGCTATTAATAGCCCCGGTAAAATTCTGAAAAATATTTTTTGGTCTACATAAATATATATATATCTTTTCCAAAGGTGTCCCGACAAAAGCGCGCAGGACAAAAGCGCGCCGACAAAAGCGCGCCGTCAAAAGCGCGCAGCTTAAAACCCCCGACAAAAGCGCGCCGACAAAACCTGAAACCCCGACAGAATCACGCAAAAAGAAAAGCGCGCATAGTAGAAGTAGGCATGAAAAGTAATATATTTTCTAAGTTCCAAATATTATTTGAAGAGTCATTCTTCAAAACTACTTGCGTACCCGAAACTGTATAAATAGCACACAAATATATTTAGGCCCAAACATTTGCAGTCATGGAAAGAACCGAATCGCAGAAGCAGAAAGAGCACATTTTTAATGAATAGATGATGTTATTTGATCTTTAACGCCATATTTCTGCATGTTGAGATATTAATGAATAGCTGATGATATTTGATCTTTAATGCCATATTTCTGCATATTGAGATATTAATTAATAAACGATGCTTAATGATCTTTAATTCTGTATTTGTTAGTTTTTTTCATTACTAGTGACACAAAATGGTAATTGTTGTAGGTTTTCGTCGTTGCGCTATTATGTCGGCGCGCTTTTGTCTTTGCGCGCTTTTGTCTTTACGCGCTTTTGTCCTGCGCGCTTTTGTCGGGGTGCCCTTTCCAAAATAACAATGCAGCAATTAATATTTTTCATTTTCTACATTGTTAAGAACAACATAGAAAATGAAAATATTACTTGTTGAGAAATAGAAAATATTAATTGATGTCAAATAGAAAATATTAATTGATGTCAAATAGAAAAGTACCCGGTATAACTGGGATTGAATATTTAACACTAAACAGAGATTTAAATCTTAACCAAAGGGTTCTTACATATGTGCATTCATACAAATTATTGCAATTTTATTTCTCTTGACTCGCCACAAAAACCACATAGTTCTGTTGCCGAATGTTTGTATTTCATCACGGAAACATTTGTATAAATAATTATATGAAGAAATTTAAACTGGAATGATTGAACAATAGAATTATTAGTAACTATAACTGGTTTTGATAGATATTTTTTCCAGTGTTCGATAATAACATTTTCTTTCAGCTGCTGACACCATTTTTCTTGACATTTCATAGAAGAAGTTTTGATTGTATATATATATATAGGATATTTCTTTCGATTTTGTCTCATTTTCCGTCTAAACAAATTCAAAGAAAACAGTGCGAATCTGTTGATAAATATACCCAGGGGGATTTGGGGTAATGGTTAATATATGGATCAGTACAGAAAGAGTTGATTTTTTTATTACACATAGTTTTCCTAATAATAATACATGTCTAAACTACCAGTTATTAAGTAAATATTTGATTGACTGTATTTTATGTTGTAAGTAGTCTATTTTTAAATTGTCTTGATTAATGTTGCATTGGTTACCAAGCAGCTTGAAAGATTCCTCTTAATTCCATTTTATGGCTTTTTAAGTTTCTACCTTTTCACTGCAGCCCCTCTTTACATCAATCCATTATGCTTTAAGTTTTATCAAAATTGACCTTCAAACCTGAAAATGACGCAAACAAATCAACAACATTTAAAGCAGTATTAAAATAATGCGCATCATCACAAAGCATCAAAGTCGAGTTGTCAGAACACTGATATATTAAATATTCAGAGTTATCTATGTTAATACCATTTATATTTTGGTCATTCGTAAGTGCGGCGCTTAGTAAGTCTACACAAAGCATGAAAAGGTATAGTGTTACGACTCTTTGGTCTAAGAAAAATGTAACAGAAAGAAAGTGAAACCAACAAATCAAGTAAAAATCAACAAGCAATTTATTACTAGATAATTAAAATGAAAAATCAAAAAGTCACTTACAGTAATGTGTTTTGAAATCCTAATAATCCAATAAGAATGATTGTTCTAATCACAAGTCCTAAATATAGAATGTTCCGAATTCACGGCTGTGTCCTTGAATGTTATGATGTGCTAATGGTCTCCAAAGTCCTGATGTACTAGTAATCTTGATGTGATGATGTCAAAATGAAGTATTCCAAAATATCTGAATAAGTTCACTTAAATTCCAAAATCATCAATTAAAAATCCAAAATCCAAAAGTTTATGAGCACTGTTATAATCCAATGAATATTTAAAATAATTCCTCTCTTAGAATTTGGAATGAATTTTCACAACTGTAATAGCTCTTTACAAGACTGATGGTAATGTCAAAACTGAATAAATGTCCACCAAACATGGTATATATAAAGATTGGTCACATGACAGAATGTTCTAGAATATGTGTCATCTTAATGGAATTTTTACTTGTAAACAAAAATCAACCTTGACCTTCAAATTGAGAAAACATATTGATCAAAACAACCTAATTCAAGGACACTAGTTAAATATGTTTTTCCTGATAACATTAAGATTTAAGCAAATATTAAAGTGAAGAAACATTTATAATTTCCTAAAATATTTATAATATTATATAAACATCATACATAACAATAGTGAAAAGAGGATCCCCTTGTCTAAAAGTTCTTTCTACTGGAAAAAAAAGATGAACAATGGCCATTAGTCAAGACACACAAAATATTGTTGTAAAACCAAGTAAACAATTTTATAAAAGATTGTCCTAACACAAAGAATTTTAACGTTTTTAAAATATATTTCCAATCCAAAGATGTTTCAAAATCTAAGAGTAGTAAAAGCCCTGAAATATTCTTTTCGTCTGTTTTTTTCTTCTTTTTTTCTGTTACATCATATATTAAGCGAGTATTCTCAACAATATCAAGACCTTTCATAAACTTTGACTTAGATTAACTCATTACGTGTAGCAACGTACATTTTATTTTATTTGCTGTTGACCAAGAAGCTATTTTTATACCCACATTTAGTAATGATAATGGCCGCCAATTACTTACATACAATTTTATTTCCCTTCTTTTGTCAGACATGTTATTATACCTTGTTCTTATGAGAAACTGAAAAACAACCAAAGAGCCTTATTGGGTAACTTTTCCAATATTTTGTGTAGAGTTTGAATCAACTACAAACGATACGCATAATTTTGTTTACATTTTATAAAAATATCTCTTCGTTTAAGTTTTTATTAGAAAAAAATACCCGGCAGTTTATACACTCGATATTTCAATTGTTCGTTATCATGACCTGCTATACTACAATTATATGAAATGCAAATGGAGTACATTGAGATAAAAACAACAACACTGACTTCCATAATTCTGCCTAAAGATCTGGAGGAGAAAATAGACCAGTGTTTGTTGAAGTTTTTGTGGGGTTTTTTTTATTTTGCTTTTTTTTGTTTATATATATATATATATATATATATATATATATATATATATATATATATATATATATATATATATATATTTATATAAATATATATACATTGTAACGCGCTGCCCTCCAATATTTGTCAGGTCGGGATGGATGGTTAGATAGGCAGGGAATCAATTAACTGGGTGGTATGGGTGACTGCAAAAGGGACTAATATTACATGACTTGAGTACTAACTATGGGAAATCAAGCAAAGACAAAGATGGGTCTATGATTTCTATTGAATTTATTTATATGAATCTATATCTTAGAGCAAATTTGTGAAATATCCTTCAATCAGAGCACCAGAAGAGACACTTCCCTTTACTGGTGCACTTTACTAATAAAATTTAGTTGAAGAAAAGGGCAAAATTGAATTGATATTTAAAATGGTGAAGCAGAGCTTATTCCCTGTACTTCACCATAAATATGCAAGACAAACTACACTTTTCTTATGCAAGTTTGATAATCCAGATATAAAAGAATTTGTTTATTTGACTTTTCTTTATTACCTTGCAATATTCAATAAAAATAGAAATTCTGCCTATCTAGTTCTTTATCTTTGTAAATCTTAATTTTTCATATCTTACAACTCCATTTACTTGCTTCATATATCTTTCTCAATTACACAATAAATTTCTCTAACACTTTTCTCTCTGTACTTACTATATAACCTATTTCAAATTATTTCTCTGCTATCTATCAACTTACTATAAAATCTGTTTAAATTATCCCTTTTTGTCACGTCTACAACAACTACCCAAAATTCCCTTTTCCAATACACACCCAGTGAGATTCAGTTCGGTCTGACACTGATCTGACGGAAATGCGAACGCGCACGGTTTTTGTACTCACAGCAGATATGCTCGCAGTTCTATATTAACTTCACTTAAACCTATGTGCAACAGACTAAAATACGATTGTCACTACAACATAACTACCAAATATCATATATCCATATTAAATAATTTGAATAAAACATCTTCAAAACTACTTGATATCGTCAATTCTACCAGGAATACAAATTTTACAGCCTGAATTAACAATTTCACACAAACGACTTTCGTCCTGATTTCGAACACACGTGTGCCTCAAAGATTGCAGCAACACGGTACAGAGGTATACTATTGAGTAACGTATGACCCTGAATTAGGTCAAATGCTAAGGACAAAGGTACCAACGCGGCGTTGCCGAAGCGATCAAAAATACATTGTTATTCAAAATTAATGATAATGACATGAAACACATATCACAATACTGGATGTCTGAAAATGTAATAATACTGTCCAACAACTAATAAAAGGTGAGGTCATTGTATGTATGCATATATCATTGATATTTTCGTCAGCTTTGCAATGCTGATTCATATACATGTGCTACCCAATGCATGACGATACGCAAGTTAAAAATTTATCTTGGACATCAACTGACACATTACAATATATATATATAAACCAATGAAACGATTTGTTGTTATTTAGAGTTCAAAAAGAAAACAGAAACACCTAATATAAAGAATATTGTCATCGACACTTACACCATCATATTAAATATAAATTATTCAAGAAAGGAAAACAATAGGAAGGACCGTATGTAAAGCGAATATACAAGAAACACTATTCTGCAGTATATCATAAAACCTGTTTACTACCCTTTTTTAGCACTCAAAACAAATGGGTGCTCTTTCAGGTTCACTAATATAGTTCCATTCCACTCTTTCTGGGACATTACTTTCCGCATTAAAAGGAGCTTTTTGCCGAATTCCGCCACTCGGAACAACACAAATATCCGACCCTCCTATAACATATTTTGTCTCCTCGTCACGACCTCCTCTCAATCCAACAAGTCGCTGAATCTAACAATGATGCTTATTTTTCTCCCACTCGAACCACCTGGGAGACGGTGAACAGGCTGAAAAAAAATCATTCTAACCACATCATCGTCTTTAATTTCCAGTGAATCCATGAATAATTTTACGCCCCGTAACGCATAGGGGTTCACTAACGAATCGTGGTAGACCCCGAATGACCAAGTTGCATTTCCTGACCCATAATTCCAGTTTGACGCTCTTGAAACTCTGCTTCTATTTTCTCATTAAAATTCGCCATTTCCTTTTTCATTAATGTTGATAAAGTTGTCATTCACAGATTCGTTGAAACGCTCCAGCGTGTCAACTCTGGTCTTGACCTTATTCGCCTCAGAGCGGATCCCTTTTTCACTTTCACTAGAAAAAAATATCTGATGCAAACGAGCAAAATTCCTGGCAGTTCTGAAAAGCCCTAGTAGCTGTACATATCCATGAGATTTCCATTCCAGTGCTACCTTGGAAAAAATTTCCAAGGACACTGTTTATATTGCACTAGCTTTTTTGTGACCATGGTGTGCATGTATACGTTCTAGCGATACTTGGCACGGGATACTCACAAAGTGCAACAATAGTTACAAAGCGCACAAATCCTACTTTTGAAATAATGTAGTTCGCACTACAAGGCTAAGAAAATCTTAGTAAATGACCGTATAGCAAAATATTGTAAAAAAAATTTGAAAAAACTATATCAAACAAGAATTTTAGTGGGAGCTTCTCAAATCGAACCTCACATGCTCGCCATAAAACCTGAAGTCTTGCTTTATAATCATATCTTTTCTCCATTGTATCGACCTTTTAATAAATCCCGTCTGACTCTCGTGAATAATTTTTGGCATAACTCTTTTTATTCTTTTTTGCTATTGCCTTACTTGTTATTTTATAAACTATATTGAGCAAACCTATTGGTCTTCAATTAGATAAATTTGTTAAGTCTTTATTTTACTTTGCCAATAAAGATATTATTTCTTAATTGCATACTTGCAAGTTTTCATTTGCCCAAGCAAAAATTAATCGCATCAAAAAATAACTCTAAGTAATAGGCAAACATTATTTGTTAAACATGTATGCTACACCATCCGGTCCAGGGCTTTTATTATTACGTATCCTTTAATGTATTGATACATTCATCGACATTCATTAATCCTTCACACGATCGTTTTTCATTATCAGTAAGTTTGCTTTCATAATTTGGTGCGGAGAAATTATAACATATCGCAGTAGCGTCTCTTTGCGTAAAAAGTTTCGAACAATTATTTTTATTTATTTAAAATGAAATTTGGATTTCTTATCTCTACGCAGTCAATATGAGGTTTACGTACAACATTAATCTCGAAATTGCGATTCTCTAAATTTGTAAAATATTTGGTATTTTTCTCCTTTTCTTCGAACTAATTAGTATTACAATTACTTTTTTCATTCTAAATTGTATTAAGTTGCTGACATTTTTGGTCCAATATTGTTCTAAAATCTATTTCATGTCGATTTCTTTCATGTTCAGCTATCAATGTAATAATTCCTCTATTCAGAGTTTATATTTATATTATGACAAATATTTATTACATTTTATTTCTCCATTACAGAATTCAAAGACTCTCTTATGTACATTTTTGGTTCAGATGTCAGGCGCTGGTAATTGTTTCAAACTGCATATTTCACAAAGATGTTTCCCTTTTCTTTATGATATGTTGGCGTACTTTCTTCGACGTCTGTATTGGAAAAATTCTAAAGAAAGCTACATACCAACGTTTTCCATTGTTCTTACAACTGCTGTTCGAACGATATGATACGACACGATAAGATAACTTTATTTAAGTCTCACCTCACATGTTTATATAAAATAGCAAAACAATATGTAAAATGTTTACCAATTATGTACATGCAAGCCTCGCTAAGAGAGATCTCATAGACTATACAAAGACTATATAAAAGTAAATACAATTAAAATAAAGTAAATATAAAGAAGATTGCATAGAAACAGTCAAAATATTCATTTATGTAAACACACACACACATACACCTATACACACACATATATATATATGTTTATCAATTATGTGCATGCAAGCCTCGCTAATGTACATATATACAATGAATATGTCCATGTGCCGCCGGTTCATATATAACAAACATGTATTTCAACAGGAATTCAGTAATGTGTTCATACTTTATAGTATAAAGAACTGATTTTCTGTTGAATTAACAATTATATATATATATATATATATATATATATATATATATATATATATATGCACATACATACATACATACATACAGTGACATGTTGATGATTGTCACTTTTCAGATGATGAATCTTAGCAGTTAATGCACATCTTCATAACATGTCATAACATGTATTTAATATATGTACCTTTGCTCCTCCTATTCCTCCTCCTCCGGATTAGGTGGTGTTTAGAGTTGGTGGGCGGCTGGGGGGATTGGCTATATTTAGTTTGCTAAAACGATAGTTAAAATGATAAATTGAAAAGGATAAGAGATTTTCAGAGCTGAGAGCCGCGATAAAAACAGAGAAAGGCTACACGTGAATCGAGCACGAAAATAAAGTTATTTATATTCACCAAACATATATTAAATCAGCATATTTTGTTTAAAAAAGTAAATTTATGAAGAATTTCGGTAACCACGTTTTCATAAACGGACTGTAATATTTGCAGAGCTTTAACAAATAAAAAGCTGTAAAGATTCTCTCGGGAATAAAAATAACAAAAGGGATGGAGAACATCCTTAAGACAGAATCTACTTTTAAAGGTCCCCTGAAGCGATTATTCCATTCTTTTAAATTATTTAATGTAAGAAAAATAATCAAAAACGAACAAGCAGAAAGGAATATAAATGTCGTGCACAATATTGTCTGTTAGATTTATTACTGTTTATTCTCGCACAGTTCCTGAGGGAATTGGAATTAAAGGTTCTTTCATATTGTAACACGCAAGAGGTCACATAACCGAACGAATCAAAAACACCTGCGTGAGTCTGGCCTGCGGTCGATGTTAACCCTATTTCCAAGGACCTCAAGACAACAGTTGTTGTCAACTGAAGGGTTCTTAAACGCGTAAATACCACAAATAAATTTCCTCTAATCAGCTAACAACCACACATTCACGAGAACATAATTTCACACTTGCATGGTTTTTCTTGCTTCACATTTTTATGACCGATCAATATGCCTTGCCACGCCGTAGATTGGTACTTCACACGCACCACAAAACACAACCCAAACACCTAATACAAAATAATTATTCCTATCTCAAATTACTAAACACTTATACGTGAAAATATCCCGAGAATTTTTTATGTTAAGAAATTAGGGAGGGGCCACTTTACGAAACTAAACCATGCTACCATAAAGTTTAGTGAATACTGCACATTATGATGTCTGCACCTAGACACTGGCTAATTACTTGGTTTGAGAAATATCTTCCCAACAACGACTCCTCATAATCAAATAAATGATCACTAAAATATAAGAAAGCTATAAAAACAGACGTAAAATACAAATAGCACGTACCCTAGGTTTGTTGCGATATTATATAATTTATTAGTCAGCCAATGAATCAAATTCTGGAATTATAATGTAGATAAACAAACTTCAAGTATGATCAAGGAAGGCATATGCCATGTAGATATTCTGTTATAGTAAAGGTCAAAGGAAAGACATGTTAAAGCCACAGCCGCGGTAATCGATATATACAAAGGCGCGTACATGAAAATCCTGGAAGCTGTTATGAAGTGTTATAAAGATCTATTACTTTTGGAGAAACTTTGCGATTTGTTAAGCAATGATTTAGGTTTAACTAAAACATTATAATTCATCCCATATATGACTGAAAATTGATGTGACACTCTTTCAGTACTCGTGTGCATTTGGAACATCAGCGGCAGGAAGGCAGGTGGATAGGTAAAGCTGGTGTGTGTGGAGATAGACTGGCAGACCATAAATGAATAGTTTTTTAAAAATCTTTTTATTTCAGTTCTATTCAGGCTATGGCTTTATTACACATTGTATTATCCACTGCAATCAGCTGTTTATCGCAACATCTAATGGTATGTTCATTTAAACGAACAAATTTATCTCCTTAAAATAGACATGCCATATAGTCAACATTGAATATTCGAATTTAAAAAAGCATTCAGAGAGTAATCTCAAATTTCCTTCCAACCGAATGCTTTGATAGTTTCTATCGAATTAATAATTTATCTGAGACAGAATTAATAACTGCAAACTATAAATTAATAATTGAAAACTACAACTTTTAATAATAATTAATTTTCCCTAAATCATACAGCAATTGTTTATGTTTGGTCTATTTATTCTTACGCTGATTAAAGTGGGATCGATTTCACAGATATGTAAACATTTTATGACAGATAAATTGAAATTGAAAAGACAAACTTTGTCAAGTATAGATAACTGATAATGTTATTTACATCATACATTTTTCGATAAAATGATCGTCTTAAAGCCTTAATAAACGACACAAATTTTTTATACTGACCTTATCTTTGTTAGTACTTAAGCATGTAAGAGGTGAATATCATATTTTATCAATATGTTTAATTCCAGTCAAAACACGCAATTGCTGAATGTTGACGTATGTATGTATTTATGTATGTATGTATGTATGTATGTATGTATGTATGTATGTATGTATGTATGTATGTATGTATGTATGTATGTATGTATGTATGTATGTATGTATGTATGTATGTATGTATGTATGTATGTACCACTATCTATCCACATCTATCCTACTGACGTTTAATATTAAGTCATTTTAAGTAGTTATGTCACATTTTCATTAGTGTCCACATCATGAATCAAATGCGACGAGTGTAATTAGAGCCAACAAATATAAATTAAATTATTAATTACTGATTACTGCTCCTACGCCCCTTGAATTATTCTTTGATTTACATTGTTTATCATATCAGCGGCACGCAGTCATACAATCTCATAACATAGGTGTATGGGCGATTACTATTTCAATTACACTGGCCTTAATTTCAATCTCATTTTCTATTTTATGAATATCAATCAATAGAAAATTCACTTTGATGCACTTCTATACTCTTCAGCAAAGCATTGGATCATTTCCTTTACCTTGCCTGCCTTTCGCCCAGATAGCTCAATATGTATTATTATTAATATTATTATAAAGCACAGTTATGGCCTCCAGTCAAATCGTCTTTTATTAGCAATGAGTATGAGCTTGTAAACGCAATGCACGTGCGACTTCATTAAGTACCTAACTGACAGATACATGAGTTTGTGCTCCCATACTGTCTTATGATTTCAACATACGTGTGTCATACCCCATGCTATATCGGAGTAAAATACTATGAGATGAGATGCCAAATATCATTTTTAACAAATGGAACAAGTTGGCATATGCTCACTTATTATATTACTGCTATATAGCAATGGTGTACAATGATTGAACATGTTTTCACATGAAAATGTCAATTTCTCACCAAGTTATGTTTACATGTTTACGTTTACATGTACATATCAAAATGTACATTTCTCGCGATGTTGACATGTACATATCAAAATGTACATTTCTCACTAAGTTATGTTTACATGTACATATGTTACAATCGTTTTTTCAAGCAACTTTCTTTTACTTTCTTCCTTCCTGTCTCCTCTTTTCTTTCAGTCCAGCAGAGACAATCATGACCTTACATTAACTTCTAAGTATATTATACATATGTTTGTGATTATATAGTTTCCACTATTAAAACCCTATGCTAATTTGATCTTGACACTGATCATTATACTCTTATTCCAAATGAATGAGTAGATAATTTTACATAAAATGAGCACGGGTCTTTTTGTCTCTAAAGCTAGAAGCATTCCTATGAAGAAGCGTTTGAACTTGATGCTTATTTATTTATTTATTTATTTATTTATTTATTTATTTATTTATTTATTTATTTATTTTTCCAAATTTCGTTTTTATGTTAGGTGTAAATGCTATTCCAATTGTTTTAATTCATAGTTTCTTTTTGCCAACGGCACACAGATACTTTATGAACATTTTCAGTGTTATTGAATGTGAATCATTTTTATGTAATAAGCATGTTTTCATACGGACAGTATTGTATAGGTTTTCTTGATGATGCTGTGTAATATGAGACATCCAGCTGAATCCCGGGCGGGTCATCCATAGCCCAGGATCTGAATCTGGTATCAACGAACACTGCTTATCTATAGTTCACTTGAATATTAGACAGACAGGTAATAAGTTAGCTTACACTGAAAATGAACTAAGTGATTGTGATATTATCTCATTAACCGAAATGCATCTTGATTCATACAAGGGTTATTTGAAAATTTCTGAATATTTTCTTATAGCTTTATTCTGTTTGTTCTTTTTTTTTTTTTTTTTTTTTTTTTTAAACCTGTCAATCAATTTATTGCCGATCGATAGACAAGACAACGTTCATTAAAATGACCTACAGCTGCACGTGCAGCACGTCGGACACCTGCAGATATATGCGTGTAAACGACAGTGACGTAAAAATGGCGGAGAAGGAGAACAATTATGCTACTGTGCAAAACAGCATGCTGTAAAATCCGAGCGCTCTTCAGGTACTCTCCAGCTGATATCAAGGCCGGCTTGGATACAGTTTGCAGATACAATTCTCTGTCATATCCTACAATTTTGAGGTGGTTTCATCGTTTTAAAGATGGTCGCGAATCCATGGAAGATTACCCGCGTCCTGAAAGATCATTGTCTGCGATTGGCGAACGGGAAGTGGCTGTTGTGAAGGGGGCAATTGATGAAGATACTCGATACACAATGAAAGATATTTCTATTATCACGGGCATTAATTCGTCAACTGTTTTTAATATACTGAAGTATCATTTGAAGCTCAAAAAGGTTTGAGCAAGATGAATCCCGCATTTGTTGACGGCTAATCAAAAACAGACTCGGGTTTAAATCGTCAAACAGCTCTTCGCCAAATATGAAAAGAGTGACCTGTGACGTTTGAATGAGATTGTCACAGGTGATGAATTAACTTTTTCAAACCCGACTGAAGAGAAAATAATAAAGTTTGGGTCGCAAAAAATGAGCAGAGATCTCAAATCTTTCGACGTAGTCGGACTGTAAGGAGAGTTTTATACGCATTATTTTTCGATGCAAAAGGCCCGGTCATCTAGGTATCTGTGCCTGACTCTGCTAGTATCACTGGACATTTGCCTCTGAAGGGTTGCCAAGAGTTGTGGAACACTAGCGAATTACCCGCCCGCGCATCAGTACCAGAAGTATCCATCTACTCAATGACAACGTACCGGCGAATATATCCGCCGTCGTGACAGACTTTTGAAGGAGTACAGCATCCAAACCTTGCTACATCCGCCATACAACCCTGATTTAGCCCAAAGTGATTTTGGGCTGAATCACGTTATCAAAGATTCGCTGAGGGGCAGATGATTTGAATGCCGCCATGCGGTTGGAAGTACAGGTTTCCAGTGATTTAGCAACATACAAAAAAGTGGATACAAAATTGCATTTAATAATTCGATAATCAAACTGAGAAAGTGTGTAGAGGTGCATGGGGAGTACATTGAGAGGATGCACTGACGTACTGTTCACTAATAAAGAACTTTGTTGTTCAGAGCACTACTACTCAGAACTTTTTAAATACCCCTTGTATGTGTCTAGCAATGACCCAATATTGGCTGGCTATAACAAAGCGATTAGATTCAATGGGAACAAATATGGAGGTGGAGTCTTTTTTACATCTCTGGAAACAATGTTTATAAGGATCGTTCTGATCTTATATTTGTAAACATCGAAGCAATATGCATTGAAATATCCGTTAAAAAGACGTGTTTTCTTCTTATAAATATTTACCGATCTCCTTCAGAAAACATAAATTTAGGGAATTGTTAAAATATATCTAATGATCAAGCCCTCGTGGTTATTTTAGGTGATTTAAATGTGAACCTTGCTCGATGATCATTTTCACAATCTTGTCGATATAATAGTAGTAAATAATATGGAAATTATTATAACTGCACCTACACGTGTAATATCCGATATAGCAACTCTTTTAGATTATATTACTGTTACAAATAACTTTAATGTTGTTGCGTCTGGGGTCATCCCTCTCGATGCAGCAATAAGTTACTAGAGGGCGACTTACATTTTGATGGAATTGTTTCATCTATCAACTGTTTGTATACGAGAGAAATATGGATATATAGACACGCTGATTTTAACAAATTATGTAACATTGTAATGAAATTAACTGGGAGGATTTATTATCCGCTCCAGATATAGAATCAGCAGCTCAAATACTTTCCTCCCTTTTTGGTGAAAAAACCCCAACTCTTTATTCCAAGTAAATATTCCAGACTACGGCCCAGTGATAAACTGTGGCATAATAGACTTATTCGAAAATCTAGCAGATCAACAGACCGACAGAAAAAGCTATTAATAGCTGGGAAAAAAGTATAAATAACTTAGAAATCACGTAAACAATCTTAAAAAGTAAAGAAAAATATATAACCAGCTATGAAAATATGGATAATGTTAGATCTTACTCGCGTGAATATTAGAAATTAATAAGGCGGCTGATCCAAAATACCCCCCCCCCTCCCCACTGTGCTTCTATTACTTACACGATATTAGATTTAAAACTAAATACTTCCCCGATTATGAGATAGCTAGTTGTCTCAACGACTTATTTATGTCGACATCCTCTATAAATGATACCCAGGATCAGTTGCCAGTATTCCAGAGTAGAACGGACCAAAATATCAAATGTATTAATATCCTAGAAACACGATATTTTTGACGTGATACAAAACAGTCCGACTCATAACACAAGTGGTGATAACAGAATTAGTCATCAAATGCTGAAGGACACCACTTCTTCTGTTAGTGAGCCACTATGTTTACTGTTTAATGTTAGTAAGCCACTATGTTTACTGTTTACTGTTAGTAAGCCACTATGTTTACTGTTTAATAAATCATTCATAGAACACTGTTCCTCAAGAATCTGGAAAACTGCATGTCGTCATGCCTATTTTTTTTGTTTTTTGTTTTTTGTTTTTTTTTTTCTTCAAAAAGGTGACAGGAGTGATCCCACCAATTATAGACTAATATTACCCTTACATTGTGTAGGGAAAATTATGGAACGGGTCATATTCAAATACTTATATTTTTCAGGGACGGACCCAGGAGAGGGGGCGGAACCGGCGGTCCCCACCCCACCCCCCACCCCCCAAAAAAGGAACGCAAAACAACCGGAACGTTTCTTAGAGTAAGTTTTCTTAACAGTTAGATGGTTAAAATTATGCACTGGAAACGCTTAAAATGCAGTAGCTTCTGGGGGCTTCGCCCCCTGGGGAACCGCTGGGGGTTCCGTCCCACAGACTTCTCGCCTACTTGTTTTCGCACCGCTCTAAACGATATTTCTGGATCCGCCACTGTAATTATGTTTATCAAAACAATCTACTCTAAAGTCACCAGAGTGGATTCCTCCTACCCTGTCATTCTACTTCTCATAAGCTCATTAATATGTATCATCAAATTTGTGCAGCTCTTAACACCCATGAAAATATGTATATGGTCTTCTGCAATATCTCCACAGTTTTTGGCCTGGTTTGGCATCGTATTCTTTTGTACAAACTAAGAAGCTATGAAATTAAACATCCACTTTTAGAATGGTTTAGAAGCAATCTGTCTGAGAGAAAACAGTGTGTGCGGCTAAACTCATGTCAATCGCAAGGTGTTCAATAAAGTTCAGTTTTAGGACCTTTCTTCTTCTTTAAAGATATTGCTGATGATCTGCTTAGTCTTGCGAGATTATCTGCCGACGATAACTCTTTGGCATATGCGTCCAAAAATGCAGACGATAACTCTTTGGCATATGCGTCCAAAAATGCAGACGATAACTCTTTGGCATATGCGTCCAAAAATGCAGACGATAACTCTTTGGCATATGCGTCCAAAAATGCCGACGATAACTCTTTGGCATATGCGTCCAAAAATGCAGACGATAACTCTTTGGCATATGCGTCCAAAAATGCAGACGATAACTCTTTGGCATATGCGTCCAAAAATGCAGATGACATGGAATGTTTTGAACTCTGACCTTTAAACTCTAAAGGCCAGGTTTAACCAATGGCTGGTAAAGTTTACTCCCACCAAAACAGATGCATGCTGTTTTCTACTAAACCGTCAGTTTCCCTCCCAAATCTGTTTTTTTGATAACGAAATACTAAGCTTTATACGATGTCATAAACATATGGGTGTACTTTTTAGTAGTAATGGAAAATGGTCATCACATATACACGATCTGTGCAATTCTGTGTCAAAAATGATAGGACCACTTAGGGCACTAAAATTCGAATTGATCCGGAAGTCTTTAGAAATATATACTGGTCATTTATACGACCACGTTTAGAGTATGTGGATGTCGTCTGGGACAGTTATTCTCAGGAAGACTCGGATAGATTAGAAAAAACTCCAATTAGAGGCTTACGAAATTTTACTGATCTTACCAGGAGTACCAGAATTGAAAACTTGTATCGGGAAACTGACTGGTCGAAATTATGCGAAAGACGAAAATTCCATAAATTATGTACTTTGTGTAAAATTATAGACAGTCAATGCCCATTTTATCTTATGGTATATTACCACTTCTCACTGCCGATTTAACGAGCTATCATATTTTAGATTTGAAATATCAAGGAGGTCACTTAAAATTTCAACTTTATCTTTGAGGAACAACCTTCTTGAAAATGTAAGACTTGCCCCATCCTTTTGTCAATTTACACGATTTATAACATGTGAACCACTCTATACTATTACATCCGCTGAGAGGAAATATTCTATCATCTATGCAATAATTAGAAATAATTGTAATGCTATAAATATTGCCTTATTTTCTAAACATGTAATTCAATCATCATTATGTAATCGTGGAGAAGCACCGAAAATAGCATCTAATTCTCTTTTCTAGCGTGTAACCGTTATGGAGATCAACGCAGGATTGTTTTTTTTTTTAATCTTAATCGCCTACTTTTGCCAGCGACGATTGACCTGCTACTTCAAGGTTCATCTAAATTGTAAAGTATTTAAAGCTATTAAAGTTTTTTTTAAAGGAAACAAGACAATTTTCCTGATTTCTTCATACGTTTGTATATGATTACTTACAATATCTAATATTATTAGTATCTGTATCACGCATATTCATGTATTTCACTCATGGTCGTCCCTCTCTCACTCTGCCTACCCCTAACCCACCCACACCCATCTCTCTCTCTCTCTCTCTCTCTCTCTCTCTCTCTCTCTCTCTCTCTCTCTCTCTCTCTCTCTCTCTCTCTCTCTCTCTCACTCTCTCGTGACGGTGTATCACCTTCATTCAAATGCAAGTGATTGAGATAAATCATTAAGTGGGAATCTACTCAATTGTCCCTCACTTTCATGACATTAGCCGAGGAGAGGAGAACAAATTGAAAGTCGACTGGTACTCGAAACATCACATTTGTCCATGTCTTGGAATAAAGAAATATTTGTAAATACAAACCTTATCGGTCCAGTCTAAACATTGAGCCATATTTTCTGATGTGTGGTCTTAACTTGTCGGTCAGTAACAGCCGAAATTGGCCCCGAGTTGTTTAATCCAGAGTTAAGCCGTATTTAACCAATAGCTTTTCTTTAAGCAATTTCCAATCACCCGTAAAGCATGACCCTTGAATCACGTGCGTCAAGTTGGTACGTTTATCGCCCAATTAGTCAGACACAGAGTCTCTGACCGGGACAAATATGGCGGATGACTGTGCAATCTGTGTCTCACTGATCCAAACAAACAAACCTTTCTGCGCCAAAAAGCTATCCTTGTTGCAAAGGCAGTTCATTCATTCATTCATGCATTCATTCATTCATTAATTCATTCATTCATTCATTCATTCATTCATTCATTTGTCTTTCATTCATTCGTTCTTTCGGCCTTTTCATGTATTCGATGTTATTAATTCACCCATTTATGTGTTCATTCATTCACTCGCTTCTTTATTCATTTGTTCGTGCATGTGCCAGTTCATTCATTTATACCTGCTTGCTACATACATATGTACGTACTTAAGTTCCAACGTACATACGTTGACAGTTACTTAAATATGTGGAGCAAAGGTTTAAATGGCACTGTAGTTGAAAGTAAAAATAGTATGTCTCGATTTTTCGTAAAATTAGCAAGAATTTTAGATTACTTGGTAACAAGTAAAACGTAAAAACGAAATTTGAAAACTAACGGATAATAGCCAATCTAATAAAAAAAATCCTCTTTTTGCGCGCACTGGAATATATATCGACTAATGTAACAAGGAAAATAAACATATTTAAATGTCTAACTTGCTAATTAGAGTTGTTCTATCCTACCGACATCTCTCTCTCTCTCTCTCTCTCTCTCTCTCTCTCTCTCTCTCTCTCTCTCTCTCTCTCTCTCTCTCTCTCATTACAGATATACGATGGTTGATCCAAAAGTGTGGATTTTATTTCACGTTTACATTGTCAAACTTACCATTTATCTCCAATTCATGTACTTATTGTTTACCTCACACCCAATCCCATAAAACAATTAATTGACATTTAAATATTACCAGCCGAGTGATTAATTTACGGTAAAATACAATGAAAACCATAGGTACTTCGATTGTTTGGACGATTGTTGACGACTTTACTCATTACTTTCCCTTAAATGCGGATCATCTTTCTTGACTGTAGACAAAATAAGACAATGTTTGCATATGTGTGCTAACTCTTATCATCATAATTATCATCATCATCAGTAGCATCAGCAGCAGAATAGAAATATGAAGACAATATCGGTGTGTTTATATGTACACCGTACAGCAATAGTAAAAATTAAACCAATGAGAACGTGTATGCTTGTCACATGCGCAATGCGCAATGCCAATGCCAAGTTATCCGGTCTTGTAAGCTGGAAATAAAGATGCTAACATGGGTGTTTGTTGGAATCTTACAGAGCACCTGAATGAGGCGTGTCTATATGAAATTGAAACATTAAATTTTTACATATACAGTTGTATGTATGCACCAAGCAAGATTATATCTTCCTCAAATAGCTACGACAATACAAGAATACGAAGGAAAAGAAGAGGAAGGAGTGGACAATAATTGGTTACATAGCGTTTAAAGGAACATAATATTGACAGGAGACTGTTGTTATATTTATCTGTGAGTTCAGATATTCTATTTTTTTTTTTTTTAATTATTATTTAACCACATCCTTCAAATCTCAATAATCTTATATCCTGTGCATCTACATTATATTTCGCCACACAAAACTATTATTTATGTAAATGAGAACAAGTAATAAAATATTGAGAAAGATGTAAATATCATTTTTATTTATTCGAAAGACCCTATATTATTCACAGGGTTGGTAAATCATAATTTATCTTAAGTTTTTACTAAATTATTATGGGAGTTAAGCTGTAATATTTATCCTTCGACGAATAAAGCACAGATTTAGGTTATCCTCCGACAAATAAACCAAAGATTTAGGCTCTAACTCTTATTATCCACAAAAACTAAAGGAAAAGTAGTAAATGAATAGAAATATAAGAAAGCTTAAGCACTCTATATTTTCCTCCACGCATGACATAAATGCAACGTACAACTCGTTTCATAGCTATTGGATATTATGCATGGTTCGACATTAATTTTCGCTTCTATGTCAATGATTTTAAGTGAATTAATTTTCATTATGCATAGTTTCTTTAGTATTCCAACCACTCTGAATTTGAATTATAGTATATATATATATATATATATATATATATATATATATATATATATATATATATATATATATATATATATATATATATATATATATATATTTCCTTGACTTTTAATGGTGTACTGTATTTAGGTCTCACTTTCATTTGTGAAAATTGTAGTTCTAATTTAGTTGAAGACAAATATCATTTAATTTTAGAACCAGAAACGTATTTGAAATTGAGAAAGCAATACATTAACCTTACTATTGGAAATAGCCAAGTGCTTGTAAACTTTTGAAATTGTTAAATATAGAAAGTATTAAGCAGTTGACCAATCTAGGTATATATATGATGCTTTGCAAATAAGAATATGAATAGAACTTGGCCATCCCAACCATATATATCTTGGTATTTTTCACTATTCATACATACACATATATTTATATACATATACTTTTTTCAACATGTACATTTTCTAATGTATAAGTATACATTTAGTTGCTTCCGCTTGCATGCGCTTTTTATTTTTCTTATTTTGTATTTGTCCATAAGTTGTTAAACTCACGACAATAAAGTTCCACTTATCTTTGAAACGATTAATGTCTGGGCTAATCTTGTGATATAATCCGACCACCTGGCCTACTTGAAATCTCCCCTGGATATAGGCTTGATCCCTACTTCAGTCGATAGTATGGAATGACAAGTGGGAGCTCCGAACCACCGTGCATCTCGGGCTCTCCACCGAAATAAGTCATCTTTGTGTCCATTCACTCCCCGTTGACAAGAGGCTAAAAGACTTAGGGCGGGCCTTCTGGTCATCTGTGGTCACTTTCTTTGAGCAACTGCGCCAAACAATTAAGTCACTCTTGTTTGCAGCCAGTCGTGCTGGGCCGAAGTCAAATGCCTGTGGATAACAAAGAAAGCACAGCCACTCCTGGAATAATTAAAGAAAATAATATTGCTTGACACTCGTAATTAAAAATATCAGGTATGTTTTCTTTACTACAGATAAGGGGAGTCATCATCGTGAGGCGATCTGTCAGCGACACGCACTTGTTTACATAGCAGGCCGACGATAACATTGCTTACCGACTGCCATACATAGAATCTGTAACCTTTCTGCTCGAGCATTTCCCTAACAAATAGCTAAGTCATTCAGGCAAATAAAAATAGCTTGCAGACGACATATGCTAACCTCTGATGTGAAGTCTTGACTTTGTCCGTTAATTGCCCAAAAGTCTTGCAAAAAAGCTTTATCTTAGGCTCTGATCGTTGGTATCATATTCTTTCTGTGTGCCCTGGGGTCATATGAACCAAACTTTGCAAGATAATTGGGGACCAGAGATGCCTTTGACTTTCAAATCTGCTTTTTAATTTCGACGTTTAGGGCAACGGGATTATTTACCTGAGTACAGACTCTATCAACGAAATTGGAAACTGGCCTTTTATAAATAATTTTGCGAACTGCATGTCCATTTTATTTTCCAGTCCAAACACTGCTTTATCTGGTGAATTATACTGCTTGCATTAAACTTGGGATGATGCCATACTATATCGCAAAAAGTTCAAATGGATAACAAATCGAGAGAAGCAATTATTTTGATCTGATACGATTTTGTTTACATGTTTAAAAAGATTCGCATTGTGTTGTTCACTCAATCGCCTCTACTTCACACTGTATTTCTCTCTCTGTCTCTCTTCTTCTTCTACTTCTTCTTCTTCTTCTTCTTCTTCTTCGACAGGATAAGCAATCAAATTTACCACATGCATCAAAAGAAAAAGAGAAACGACAGATGAAAATATGAAATCTTGATATGTAGGACACAAAAAGACGGTGTTTTAATGCCTGAAATTAAAATTTATTAACCTTAAAGTTTCGTTTGTGATAAGTTTAC
This sequence comes from Margaritifera margaritifera, assembly GCA_029931535.1. NCBI lineage: Eukaryota > Metazoa > Mollusca > Bivalvia > Unionida > Margaritiferidae > Margaritifera > Margaritifera margaritifera. The sequence continues at coordinate 2,490,746 of JAQPZY010001481.1, forward strand.
AAAATTATAAATTTCCTCAAAGGTTATAAAATGTCAAGTATAATGAATCAAATTTCAACAATGTTTCCTCAAAGAAAAGAAATATGTAAAATATTAATTTCAAACAGGTTACATTTTTTAAAATTTTGAACAAAGATTCCGGTATAAAAAAAAACAAAAAAACATGTTCATACTAAATTATGTTGTTATATAGGTCGGTATATGTTCAAGTGAACTGTGTCAGGGATTGTGCCAGGGTATATGTTCTAGTGAACTGTGTCAGGGATTGTGTCAGGGTCTATGTTCTAGTGAACTGTGTCAGGGATTGTGTCAGGGTATATGTTCTAGTGAACTGTGTCAGGGATTTTTTAATAAAACATTTTGTTTTAAATTTATAATGGCTATTCAAGTATAAACCCAAATTTTAATTTTTGAAAAGTACAACACCTTAAATTTTCGGATTCTTGTCATTTCATATCTAAGCATATGAAAAAATTCTTTTTCGGTTCACTAATTCATATATAGGGCTATAAAACAACAAATTTAAATTTTAATTAAGATAAAGACTCTTTGAAGTAGTTAATACTCAGTTTCTCAATTGAGATGCACTATCTTTTTCAAGCTATACAAAAATATGTAATCATTTATATATCTATGTCTTATAGATAAAGAGGAATTCGAAAAGAAAGAAATGTGCCTACACGAGACTATGCCCAAAGTACCCAGAAAAGTACCAGGGAATATTTGGGTATTTAAGGTGTTATTATAGACGCCCTTATTTCCACGAACTTTTGCCGACAGTTTGAGTAAGAACACGGTTACGAATTGTTAGCAAAGATTACGAATTGTTAGCAAAGGTTACGAATTGTTAGCAAAGGTTACGAATTGTTAGCAAAGATTACGAATTGTTAGCAAAGGTTACGAATTGTTAGCAAAGATTACGAATTGTTAGCAAATGTTACGAATTGTTAGCAAAGATTACGAATTGTTAGCAAAGATTACGAATTGTTAGCAAAGATTACGAATTGTTAGCAATGATTACGAATTGTTAGCAAAGATTACGAATTGTTAGCAATGATTACGAATTGTTAGCAATGATTACGAATTGTTAGCAAAGATTACGAATTGTTAGCAAAGATTACGAATTGTTAGCAAAGGTTACGAATTGTTAGCAAAGATTACGAATTGTTAGCAAAGATTACGAATTGTTAGCAAAGATTACGAATTGTTAGCAATGATTGCGAATTGTTAGCAAAGATTACGAATTGTTAGCAAAGGTTACGAATTGTTAGCAAAGATTACGAATTTCGAATTGTTAGCAAAGATTACGAATTGTTAGCAAAGATTACGAATTGTTAGGCAAGGTTACGAATTGTTTGCAAAGATTTGTGAAAATAAGGACGTCTATAATAACGCTTTAAATACCTACAGATTCCCTGTTACAAGTAACATGCTGAGCATTCTGGAGAAAGTTTTAACTGAAAGATGCCAAATATTTACTTTCAAAAATTGCCAAAACTTACATTTAACCGGGTAAAATACATGTGTGTGCTTTCCGGGTTGTGACGTAGGTTGCTGGTCCTGATAAATTGTTGTCTCTTATCTGTCTTGACCGTTTGTAAAAGGTACGGCAAGATATATTTTAATGGGGATATTCTCTGCTATTACGCCATCTACAAGTCAACACGAATTTGTTACAAATTGTTTGACTGTGGCTTACCACGAGCAAACATTGGCCACAGCTGAGCAGGTATCAAAGACATAAGAGTGTCAGTGCGCAAAATACGAGGATTAACTTCGGGGAAACAAGCAGTTGATTTCGACGGGCAAGTAAACTTCAAACACTCCTTTTTCAAAGAGGTTGTGACATTGTAATCGCTTAATCCCACCCGTGAACCTCATAATCGCTCAAAGTTAAATATTACCTGAATTAATTACGCTTGTTATTATCCAAAGGTTAACCGGCATGATTGGTGAGGGATCAATTTCAAAGAGACGGCATGCACGAGTCAAACCAAACAATTAAAATCGAGTTGTCCGGAAACTGGATTGATCAAAATCCGGATTTATCTTACTGATTAATCAATTTTTTTGATATTATTTTTATATTTTTTTTTTCTAGTTTAAATGTTTTTTGTATTGATTTTGCACTATATACAATATGGTCATATGTATAATTATACATAAATATAAAGTATTCCATTAGTGAATGTCACTTAGTGTTTTAAAACAGATTGTATGTGCTTAACTTTTAGATATGTGACAAAGTCAGTTGGGATAAAAGTGTTAGATAATGTTACGTATGTTAGGAAATTGATGATCAGGTAATCAAGTCCTTCAAGCAGCTAAAAGTACGTTTGCATCAATGTACACAGTCTTCTGTTAGCATTTTAACAAAGAATTTGTGAAGTTAGCTACTCCGCCCGACCGCACCCATTTTTGAAAGCAGTGCAATATTGGTTCAGTGCAAACTGCATGCCTACTAAAGATTGCAATCTGCTGTAGGAAGGAAAATTGAGGCGCATCTTGGATCACTATTAGTCTGCCTCAGTTACTGAAGAAAGATAGATATCTAGACAGACAGACAGACAAAAAGCTAGATAGGAAATCGTTGGGTGTTTCTTAAACAAGATATTTTGAATAAGCAAGTGAAAATAGTAAATGAAGTCGATTATGGAATCCATTAACTCATTTTATCAGGACAAACTGTACACTAATTATCATTCGGATTTACTACTGTCCATTTCTTTATTCGTCCATCACTGTCTCTAAATTCTTGACTTTAACATGTAATTGTTTACGACCATTTTTGTATAATATTTGTAGGCCGAAAAAAAATGTTTGATGACAATATACACTATTCAAAATGTATGGTCGGTTTTATGTCATACGTATTTTGTCTATGCCCCACCTAAACGTAATTTCTGAAACATTACCTCCTGATGACTTTCGCCAAAGTTATTTGAATATGTATGTGAATATATATATATATATATATATATATATATATATATATATATATATATATATATATATATATATATATATATATATATATAATGCCTACTTAACCGAACTGTTACCCCGAAGCACAATTGATGTAATCTATAAATTCTACGTGTCAAGATTTGTTCGCGTCTCAAAGTGAAAGAGTACATGTTACCGTTATACATATATACACCGAAATACTGCTGAAGGGTATTGTGCTATACGTAGATTATGTTATTTGTGTTTTTTAATACGCTGTTATGGTTCGTTGATTTGTGTCTTTGTGTAGCAATGTCTTGACCTCATTATCAACTGGGAAGAGTGTGAATGGATTCCGTGTCCACAAACTCTCGGGTTTGCATTTTCAGCCAATTTTAGTTCTCTGCTGAACAAAAACAACTCGAATACATTTCTAATATTTTACTTAAAATGCGAACATGATTGTTTATGTCGATAAAATCATTTTGTAATCAAAAAACTATTCTGACAAGTCCGGTAAATATCATTTTTTATGTTATAATCGATAATTAAACTGCCGCTTAACGACACTATCCTATTTATTCAAGTCTATCCAGAAATTTCACTAGAAAAAAGGAAGTAAGGGAAATTACATAATAGGTCGATATTATTTCGGATTTAAGATTTAGAGATATCTTTTGGTGCATGAAGCCTGTCTCAAATTGTAAAACAATTGTTTTTTCAAAGGGCACCAGAAACAGTTTGATACAAAATCGAATGCAGAAATGGGTATAATTTGGAATAAAACGTATTTGCACGTAACAAACAGCAACACAACACACAGCGATTGTAAGCACATACATAAATTACGTTAAGACAAATGACACATAAACATATTGATGAGGTGTTAAACACGTGTACATGTGTAACAGAACAAACACACTGAACAAAATAAATCTTTAATCTGAGACATAATCTGAGACATGCAGGGAACTAAATAACATTGTTCCCAAACCTTTTTTGATCGCGACCTTAAATACCATCTTTTTCGACCCAAAATGCAGTACCGGTATAGGGTCACGAGGGTCCTCGCGACCCTCATTTGGGTCGCGAACCGGGGTTTGGGAACCACTGCCATATATGTGTAACTTGTAGAGACCTATACCGCTTACCTGATGGAACAAATATAGGCACAATTTTAATGTTAAGAAGTGGTACTGTGAATGGTCATTTAGAAAAGTAGATAGACCACTTAATCGAATTATTGAATTGCCACTGCCATTTACAAATATAATATGAGTTACGCCCCACTTTTGGCATTGAATAAATGTAAATTTATTGACTCATTACAAAACCAAAACAGTGCTCTATATTAACCAATTGTATTGCAGCAATAACCTATTATCGTGTTATTTTAAATCTAACTGCTATAATAAATGGAGATAATACAACGCTGAGACTTTTGTTTTGAAAAATCAGGAACGAAATGGAACGCAGAAACACTATCTATTAGTGTCAAGTCTGCCCAAGTTTCACTCTGCTTCTCAATCTGTGTATTAACATATTATGGTTCTCACGGTATGAAAGTAAATAACGGCCAAAAGCAGTCTAATTAGTGATTAAATCTAGATTAAATCTAGAATCATCTGGACTTTCATCAGACAGATAGTATCATATCGGCGGTCAAGTTACAAAAGATTTCCCAGTTTCTAGTAGAATTTAACATTACAATTTTTAAGTACAGTAAAATTTACGTTATTTATCATTTGTTTTCAGCAAAGTAGGATCATATTTGTTGAATATTATATGGAATTCAAGCGTCGAATTTCTAAACCAATGGGCTATATTTGTATCAGCTTTTGCCTATTGTCGATTAAGCAACAGATTTTATAGTTGTGGTACCATTCTCGCTTTATTATCATAGCTGGGAAAGATAAAACGTGTTCAGTATTTTGTAAAGAAATACAAAATTCCGAAACACATAAAGGCAAAAGAGTATTTAATATTTTACTGGTTGGTGACGTCACCGCAGCAAAGCCAGGAGTAAAACCCGCCTGTTGCAAAATCGGCTAAAAATAGACACCACATACCAGCAGAATGTGATTTTTAGCACACAATACAGACGGAGAAAACTTTGGCCAGTTTTCGTGAATATGAGGTAAGGAAGTTTAGACAAAGCGTGATTTTTATGCTGTTGTAAATAATTCAAGGCATTAAAACTAACTTACTTCTCAGGAGTCATTATGCCCTTGAGTCATGCTTACAGGGACACCTAAACACGATGGACGCATGCTTTGATTGAATATCTGATCATAACGGCCACATTGTTTAAAATGAACATATATCAATTAGATACGTTTAGAATGAACACCTGATCATACTTACATTTGTTTGGAGTGAAGACCTGCCCAACACGGATACCTGTTTAGAGTGAATACTTTCTCATAATGGACAAATAGATTACGAATCTGATTGACATAAAAATATAAATTAGTTTATTCACTGTTTTCGCCTTGTTTATCAGTACCCCGATAGCAAATTTATTTTGTCTTCTTGCTGTCTTTTGACACAAACAAATAAAACTACTAACATCTTTTTTCTCTACGTCTATCGAATACACATGTAAAATCTTTAAATATATACTGACATATTTCCAGTTAAATAAACAAACTAATCTCGAGGTGCATACGACGATACCCGTGCAAGCAAAATGCAAAGAGTGAATACTTTGATACTTGATACGCCGATAAAAAATAAAATAAAATCGAGAAAACAAACTGTTAGCTCCAATATCACGCCTTCCAGTTACAAAAGAATGAAGACGTGTAAATACGTAGAATTTAGTCAGAATTATAATGAAAAAGGCGTTGAGATTAATTGGTAGATCTTTCAATCAGTACAGATTTCACGTCGGCAACAATCCAGATGAACTTTTCAATGATATAGAAATATAGAAACATATTTGAAGAAGATCATCATTCGAAAAGGTCGACAATTTGGTCCTGTAAAAGCTCAGTTAGACCTATCGATCATTTTTATAAATAGATCCATTTAAGGATGAGTAAAAAGCTGAGCACATACATTTTTACCGCAGAACCAGACTTATTAACATCATAAACAGTGGAGAAATGGATACTATCATTGCACGTTTTATCCACATTTTGTATACCTCATTTGAACAGGAAGTAAGCGAAAGTACAAGACGGATGCTTGACAGGATAGATTATTTAACATCAACTGCTCAGAGGAAGCTCATATATAGATTTGTCAAAATGGATTAAAAACTAAAGAGCTGTATAAACGTAAAAACAAGAAGATGGTAGATGTTTCTTTTATCCTGTGGAATCTGTTAAAGATACCAAGTGATCATGAAGATAGACGATCAAAAAACAACTTGAATAGATACAGCCATTGGATTGATAGGTTTTCGGTAAAAATAGATGATATTTTAAAATTTTAAATTGAATTTGACATAGAGGTAAATATGTATGAAATATTGGAAGTAGAAGAAAATGGCATTGGTATCCACGACGCAGAACGCAGGACAGTAAAGCTTAGAGAAACTACATAATATGGTTAGTATAACTGAAAAGAAATATAAAGACACATTGACATATTAATCATATCTATATGTGGTGGTCCTAATAACTACAAAAATTACAAGGTATCATTATGTTGGAATAAAAAGATAGGTTTTATCACAGATAAATAGATATTACGGACAGAAACATATTTATATAAATATGCTTGAATTTGCTTTTAATACACCTGCAAAAATTATCAGAACACTCAAGATAATGTAACAATATTGGTAACTCTATAAATGTAGATTGTTGAGAATCATTTAAAAAGTTCCGTTTGTCATTTACTGTGAGTTTGAAAGTATAATTGCACCACACACCCAAACTTGCAATGAACAATCTAACATGTCCCAGGCCATCAAAACAGCCAAAACACATTACATCAGGATTATAGATAGATAGATAGATATATGTCAAATCAACGAATAAAGAATACGAACCAAGAGTTTACAGATTTACACCAATATTTTAGGATGTGCTGAGTAAAATTACGGAACTAGTATATGAAAAATTAAGGACCAAAAAACCTACAGTGTTCATAAAGGAAGACGAAAGACATTTTAACTGAAACAATATATGTTATGTATGTGAGAGGGAAATAAACAAAGATAAAGTAAGAGATCATGACCATTGTTCATTCCTAACTTGTCTGGATATGACAGTCACTTATTCAAGAGGACGCTTATGAAAACAATGCTAGATGAAGAGGTAAAAATCACAACAAACAACGATGAAAAATATATTTCGTTTTTTAATGATTTCATAGTTGATCGATTCATAAAAAAAGGAAAAGAAATAACAGTTAAAAATTAGGTTTGTATACAGTTTTAGGTTCATTGGACATTCTACGGAACAGCTGGCTAAAACTTTGAGTGATAAAAGAAGAAGCACAAAAGCAGTTTACAAATATGCAGTCTAGATATTTGAGGAAAGACATTTACTTATATGAATTCTTTGACAGTTTTGGAAGGATACATGAAACAGCTATACCGCCAACAGAAAATGTTTACTCATCACTTAATGATTGAAACATACCAAATGATGATTACAAGTATTACGGGAACATCTTAACCTGAAAGCACGTGGAGATCTACATGGCTATTATGTGACAAAATGCAAAAAATGTTGCTATGTGACCTCTTTGATGAGTTTAGAAATGTCTGTATGAAAACATACAAATTAGCTCAATCTTATGATTATATTGAAAGACGAATAAGAGCTAGAATTATCACGATAACGCATAGATAGGCCAAAGCAAATCACGAATACTACCCGGATAAATATTGTAAGATAATAAATAGTGTTCAGTACGAAAGGACAGGGTCAATGTCATTCATTATGCACCTCGACCCTAAAAGACTTTATGGCTAGGGGATGTTTCCGTACATGCTGTTAAAAAAACTTTAGATGGGCAACTGGGAAACAAAATTTGATCGATGAAAGAAAATCTGTTTCAAGTACCAGACGATTTTTATACTGGTTGTATATTAGAAATGGATTTAGAGATGCCAGTAGACTATTTCAAGGACTATCCATTACCTCCGGAGAAACTAATTCCAGATGAAAATGATTTATCAGAATTACAGTTGATAATCAATAAAAGGGTACAAAACCAACTTACCAAATATAAATATGTCAGTCACTATTGGGATTAAAACTGAAAAAGATACAAAGTTGGTTTATTTGAATAACAAATAAGATTAAAATCATACATTGAACTGAATACAAATTTGAGACAAAAAGTTAATGATGATTTCGAAAAAGACTTTTAAAAAATAATGAATAGCGCTTTGCTTGGTAAACATATGGAGCTCAGGAAACGAACAACAGCTAAGATATGTGTTGATGAAAATATTTTCTGTTTTCAAATGTCAGAAAGATTTGATTTTTGCAAAGAGAACTATTATCGACGATAATTCAGTTTTAGTCAGTTCGAAAACCGATAAAATCAAATTAACCAATCAAAGGGAAACCTTAAACACTGTAAAAGTTTGTTTCATTTGTTTGTTTAAAAATATCGGCAAAAAAAAAAAATTCCTTTCATTTCATCTGGAATAATATGGTGTTCTTAAAACACAGTTTACATTGCATTTATGTCCTTACTGTAAACCACTCCTAAAAAACATTCATTTTCTTAGAAATCTTTTATTATGGAGTTTTACTTTTGCATAATCACCCATACAGAAATTTCAAATGTCTACCACTTAAAGCTAGTTTGGTTAGGTTAGGTGCCTTCGTCTTTATGTCGACTAAATTCCCTCAGTCATCAATCAGAAACAAAGTATTTGTTCTTTGGTAAGCATCAACAAATACCTCTAACGACTTAATTAATGTATCCTCAGGATCTATCACAATTTTCTTTTTATCTTTGGGCAACCACTTTCTATTCTAGATCACAGAACATATGAACAGATGATAAAGATGTATTAAAAAATGATGTTGCATTCAGACTCTATCAGATTTAGTGCAAACATCGTTTTTCCACAATTAATCAAAGTTGATGTTCTTTAAAGTTACATTGACTGCTAGGTTGATGGTTCTCTCTCTCGTAATGGAGCCATAAAGAAAGAAATGTAGTTTATGTATTTGTCATTTACCAATTGTGCATTCATTTAAAAGTAACCACATCATACACGAGACAACAGTGCCAGTTCGTTTTCTTGGTTTCCACATGCTATCACTTCAGAGGACTTTTTAAAGTGTTATCTCAAAGCTGAAATCCTGTGGTAATGCGTAATGATGCAGTGGATAATTATATGTTGCAATCTGAAAGTCTAACGGTATTCTAAATTTTTGCCATGCACTATTATTTGTAAATTGGATATCTTAGCTCCACGTGTTTTGTTTATTACACTGACTGGGTCGTAAATTTCATTTATGATACTTTGTTTAATCCTGTCTCTTCTAACTGAAGCAGGTAACCAAATCACTTTGTGTGTCACAAAGATGCTGTAGTCAATCAACTTGAAAAGATAATCACTTCGATATGATATGGACATGTCTTCAACCAGCATGCTGCGTAAATTGGTTACCAACCACGGCGTTATTTGAAACTCCTTTTTTTTTTTGGGGGGGGGGGGTAGCTTTGACATTGCTATCTGAAAAATTGGTTCCGGTTCATTGTTGCTCGGGGTGTATCTAAAACATTTATGTAGTGGATTGATGTATTTAACTCATGTGGTAACTTTTCATACTTCTGAGAAGTTACGTATTCACCACACGCTGCCATTTATCTAGTGATACAAGTTAAGATATTTGAATGTTTCAATAATCTATAAGCAACATGTACACTAAGACCCATCACAAGTTCAATGAATTATACATGTTCATCAGTAGGTTGGTTGAATTCATTAAGTTTGTCTTGGCTTTTCAAGCTTTACCGTATTTTCTGCTGAGTAGATACATCGAGATAGTGCAATTCACCTTATGTACTACGAGTAGATGCATAAGACTTGTAGATGATGCACATCTAATAATTATTCATGCTGTTGCCATTCTTGAATTTAAGTGAAATACATTTTGATACTGCTTCCAGCGTTTAGTTTACATTCAGACGCTTAAGTTAATTTTTTTTTTAAAAAAACCACTGTTCTCTTCTAGATAGTCTGAAACTGAATTTTGAACACAGCAAACTTAAGTTTAGATGCTTTCCTAAAGTATATGCTAGATTTCTGTAAATTGTTGTTGAATCCAACGATACTACATATTTTCATAATCAAAAACATATATCGTCAATACAAACGTCATCGTCAAAACTAACATTGGATGCTGATGTGTGTTGTTGAAAGCTGATCATAATCTTTTCTTCAGAGAAGTAACCTTGCTTTCCTAAAATTATTGGCTCCAAAAACTTTTTAGCAGTGTCTGATATCGTCGAAAAAGACGTGTAATGTTTGTTCTATTTTCAATGTGTGCGCCTAAGATGCAGATTACATATCACCATATACATTTTCAGCCTTGCTGTACTTTCTTCTGACACCGTTGCTACTTTGCAGAAAGAAGTAATTCCAACCAGTTAACTCATCTTTGTCTGTTATGAAATTAATTTCATCAGCTGACAATGGTTTCCAGTATTCAGCAGTACTTGTGACGTATATAAATTAACGTTCGGAAGCGGCTGACACAACTGTTGGTATAGGTTCTCCAAAACCATGTTGTACAATGTTAAAATTGTTGCAGATCAAATTTTAAGTCAATGTTATTGCATTTGAAATTGAATGCTTGATCGTCATATAATGGAACAGCACAATCTGAATTAAGCTTTTTCAACTGGAAACAAACGTACAACCCGTACATAGATTTAACTAACACTAGAACACCTTTATCTATCAATGCATTAATACAATTTAAGAGAACTTTTAATATTCCAATCGTGGCATCAACATTTATGTAATTATTGCCCTTTTCATTTTCAAAATTTCATAGTCCAGTAAGAAATATTGTATCTGCTTTCAGCTTTTTTTAAAAATAACATAGTAAGAATCAACTTCCTATTTTTGAATGTTATCTACTTTCATTTCTTCAGGAATGTCATTTATTACTCTGCTAGTACTTTGTGTTGATTGTAATTGCCTTATCACGTTGTTCATATGTCGTCGTCGTCGTATCATTTTATTATTTAATAGTGATGTTTTTGAATGTACTTTCGTTTTTTCGTCTGGTTTTGCAATGATAAACACAACTTCGCATATCATACATGTTTTAACTCCTTTATACTCTAATTTGTTTCTACATCTGTCCCAATCTAGAAAATCGTTATCTTTCAAAACCTAAAAGTTGTAATACTCTTTAATGCTTCTACGTATTTATTATGCTTCCTCCAGCTCCGCTTGGATGTCATATAATGTTTTCAACTGGTTCCCTACTGTTATATCTTTTCCATTTAACCAGTACATACCTTTTACCGTTCATTCTTTTGGTCTTCAAATTTATTTCAACTTTGTATATGTCGTCTCCCTTCAAGTCTCTCAGTTAGTCAACGACTGAATCGCCTAAAATTACTTGCCCGATTTTAAATATTTCCTCTGTAAAGTTAGTAAGGTAACCCTTTTCAAAAACTGCTTTGTATTTTGAAATTCTGTTCCACCAATTTCAAATTGAGGCGTTCCAAAATTAATGTGTTTTCAGGTAAAACTGAATAGGTTGATCATTACTATTGGTCTCTTATAGTCACCATCAATTAAATTTTGTAAACCTCAACATATTTTCTGGTTTTATTCGAGTGAAATACTTCCACGTTTTTATGCTTTATCATTTTGTTCAATTTTTCTACTAAATATTTGTTTTCTGTTTGCTTGAGTAAGTTGAAAAGTATCGCAGCAAAGCCTCAGCCTTTTTGTCTTCACCTTTTTAGTTCATAAGTATTTCGGAACTATATATATATATATATATATATATATATATATATATATATATATATATATATATATATATATATATATATATATATATATATATATATATATATAATGCATGCGTGTCAAGTATATCTGCCTGCCGTTGGTCATCCACGTGACTTACAAACTCTTTTGTGGGAAAATGTTCTCTTGCTTGTTTGTGTAATGTGTAAGTAAACGTTTCTGTTAACAATTCTTTCAATTCCCTATATGTGATCTTCTTTTCGTCCTGTTTAATTTGTTGCCAGAATTGATTGATATTTGTCGGTGCAGCTTGAATGTCAGCATCATATTAAATATATCCAAATAACTGTTCTTTGTCAGTCATTTAAAACTAAAAAAAATATTCAGAGAATACTTTATGCCTTATAATTTGACTTTAGGTATCATCAATAACCCAGTACGACATCCTACTACAACAGGAACATTTATTTTCTACAATTCGAAGCATTTATTCAATCCTTTCTAAGGTATAAATGATTTCAGATTTATATCAAAATTTTACATTCCTGTAGTTGATCTAAAACAGTTACTTCATTTTTTGGGAATCACCATGTGTTTAAAGTCTGACTTTGTTTTCCAGAAATTCTATCTCTATTTTTGTCGAATCATTGTAAACTGACATTGTGAAGTTTACTTGATCATCAAGTTGTATTGTAAATTTAACCCAATACAAATCTGTGCATTTACCCACAATTTATTTCTTCTTCAAACAACTATCTTGCTATCGGGACTGACGCTGATTATTTCAATGTTATCATCATAAATGTGTAATCGGCATATCTTCAATGTTATGATCGTAAATGTGTAATCGGCATATCTTCAATGTTATGATCGTAAATGTGTAATCGGCATATCTTCGATGTATCATCATAAATATGTAATCGGCATATCTTCAATGTTATCATCATAAATGTGTAATCGGCATATCTTCAATGATATCATCATAAATGTGTAATCGGCATATCTTCAATGTTATCATCATAAATGTGTAATCGGCATATCTTCAATGGTATCATCATAAATGTGTAATCGGCTTATCTTCAATGATATCATGATAAATGTGTAATCGGCATATCTTCAATGATATCATCATAAATGTGTAATCGGCATATCTTCAATGATATCATCATAAATGTGTAATCGGCATATCTTCAATGGTATCATCATAAATGTGTAATCGGCATATCTGGATCTTTTCTGAAACATCAAAATACATCTTTTTAATGTTTTAAATCAAGAAACTATCACTTTTATTCTCTTGAATGCTATTCTTTGATACAGCTAGCGTTGAGAATACTTTTATCTCATCCCAACTTACAAAAGAAATATGCATTAGCCCTTGATACCGATAATATTGCTTTCATGTTAAACTCGTGAAGTATTTATAACACCTCTCAAAAAAAAATGTTGAATTTAGGACAAGATAACATTGTTTTGGTAAAGCCCGTGCAGAGCACATATCAGTCATTATTTAGGATATAAAAAAATTCAATTTAATACTTTGTGTTCGCTCCGCCGCTTTCGCCGTTTCGCTGCGTAGCTCTCCATGTCTGGGTCCTTTGTTTGTGGTGGTTGGTTAACATCGGCATAGAATTTCTCTCTATTTTTCTGCTATCATTCTTTTCATTATGTTCTTATGTATTATGTAATTTGCTTTTCGTAGTTTGTGTGTATTTCTATTTTAGCATGCTGATGGAAATATATGTATTGAATGGTTCTGACACATAAACACTTACAGGTGCACCCAAGGTAAACTTTCCACCCTTGTGCACCCGAAGTGCACTAGTTGTGCACTATTACTTCACTGATTTTATTCTAATCTGTATACAAATCGGAGTGTACTCATCGTTTAAACGTACTGCACTAGAATAACACTGTGTGTAAGGCTATGTTTAGGCGCCACTGCAAATGTGTAATCATCAAATTCTTCTAGCAAGTAGAAATAATACGCTTTCGATCATCCCAGACAAGCTGCTTTCTAAATTAGCGATCTCTACAACGTTAGTATGTGATGTTTCATTGTTCCATTAACAGTAATTTATAAAATCAAGATGAATTCTAATAACACATTTTAACTTAATTTCATCCTCTCTCTCTCTCTCTCTCTCTCTCTCTCTCTCTCTCTCTCTCTCTCTCTCTCTCTGAGCATTTTAAGTTCATACGCATTATAGAAAGAAGGGGGGGTGGTTCTAGTGCCACTATGCAACCACTCGAAAGGTTCTTAATCAGTAGTTATCAATCATGATAAAATAACACGAACTGACGTGCGTCGTGGAGTTATTGGAGGTATTCCTACTTAAGGTCTTTTCCATTTACTAATCAAAGAAAAGTCATAATGGTGAGAATTACGCAGTCAGTCAATACACTCTGTTTCATATAGAACAACCATGTATGTATATAATATAGCGTTTTGAAGTAGGTTGAATTCAAAAGGTTTACGTTTGGAGCATTTTTACCCCCTTCCCCCCGCCGTTAATAATGCCACCCACGATGAGAGTAAATTTTTTAAAATTTAAATGATGAAGAAGCAACCAAGATATTGTACAGAGTTTAAATTATTACAATTTACAAAAAGGACACAACTAAAACGACAAATCATAAAAAGCGTATTATCTTACATACATGAGGTAACTGAAATTGTTAATGGGTATTCCTGGCACAAAGAAAACGATGTGCTGTGGGCAAAATGCATAGAAATTTATAAAATTCTGCATATATATGTATTTCCGAAACTAGAGAGAGTTAAAAGCAAAATGTCACTTCAAGTTTTTTATCTCGTACTTGACATAACTTCAATTCTGGTAATAACACGGAAAACTGGGATCTCATATTAGATTTGCAGGAAATGTACAAACGTTTACTAATTTTTTTTTTATAAAAAATTGGCTATCTATATCACAAACAAAAAATAGAAAAGAAACATTTGAAACACGTAAGGGTTTCAATTAAAATTTTAAACGATCTGAGACATCTGACTATGGAAGCGTACGAGAATAATTATATCTTTTGGTTATTTCGAAAAGATTATTTCGAAAATAACAAAAACTTGCTTTTCGAAATAATGAAGAAGTTTTCTTGTGAACGAAAAAATACTTTTCGAAATAAAGACGAGAATAAGTTTTCGTTCTTTCAAAAAAAAAATTTTTTTTGTTGTTGCTGTTTTGGGGTTTTTTTTGGGGGGGGGGCGGGCGGGGGGATAGCATTTCTTTTCTTTTCTTATCCTGGCGGGAATACACTTCGTGTTCAAGGGTCCTTAGTCGTTCATATTGAAGAGAATGAAAGGTAAAACGTTTGAAAATATGCACGCATTTTATCTAGAAACCCTACGGAAAAAATTATGAGTTGTATTCGAAAGCTCCTATTCAATACTCTGTGATTAACCA
The DNA here is from genome assembly GCA_029931535.1 of Margaritifera margaritifera. Taxonomy (NCBI): domain Eukaryota; kingdom Metazoa; phylum Mollusca; class Bivalvia; order Unionida; family Margaritiferidae; genus Margaritifera; species Margaritifera margaritifera. The sequence continues at coordinate 2,506,034 of JAQPZY010001481.1, forward strand.
ATGCCTTGTTGTGACAGTCTTCCGACGGTTTACTCTATTATACGGTAAAACCGTGTGTTTCCCTATGTTTATTAATAATCTAAATTTTGTATAAATAATGTAGGAAAAAATTAAAATAATAAAGAAGACAAAAACATATTTGGCAGCTTTAAAATGAATTAAACAAATGTCGAGTACCACTCTTGTTTGTCGCTAGATGGCGTGCTTTTACTTTGGGAATATAGTTCTGTTTTAGAAAGTTTTGCAAATGCGAAAAATTGTTCGACCAGGGAACCAAACGGTCGCTAGTACACCTGATCCATCTTGCTGAGTAACGAATGGATCAGTTTCAATCTTACATAAATCAAATGCAGTACACTACATTTAGCACTATTTATAATAATAGCTATCTTAAAAATTCCTCTTGAATGGGATCTGGCATAAATGAGTGCAATTGCAACTAAAATAACTAAACTTGTACAATTTGTTCGCTTTGAAAGGAGGAAGTAAAAATGTAATCATGTAAATTTTACTTCACTGATCATTTTAACATATCGGCAGTCAAATTACCAGATTTCAATAAATTATTACCTTTTTAAGATTCTTTAAAAATTAAAAGATGTTTCATAATAGTATGTGATGGTTGCATAGATCACTGCATATTTTTTAAAGGTTGTACATATACATGTACGATTTACTATCCCTGCAGAGTAAAATCTTATACGTATTGTTGATATAGAAGAGCACGTGAGACACTGCAGTTGAAACAAAATATGTGATCCTCTGCAAATAAAGGGATGACGATAATGATTATTACTATTATTATTAGTTGTAGTACTATTAATTATTATCGTAGTAGCAGCAGTAGTAGTATTATAAGAAGCAGTAGTGGAAGTAGTAGTAATAGTAGTAGTAGCAACAGCAGGAATAGTAGTAGAGGTAATAGTAATGCGTTTGGTATTATAATTTCAAAAGCTGGTACAGTTTTATTTTCAATTTATCCAGTACGTTTTGGTCCACTGCGTAAAACCTTGAAAGTTTCTTTTTTCTTGGTATAATGTTTATATTTCAAGAAGAGCAACGCGTGTCTGCTTGCTTAGAGATTAAACGTTCAATTTCAAACGTTTCATAACAAACAATATTGTCAATGAAACGTGTATTATGTCAGCGTATTATTCATTGTTGTAATCTTTAAACTCCACAAATAATAAAATTACATAATATCTTGTTACGTGAACGTTATGAAATTCAAATTTCATTGTTCAACAGGAAGTCACCGGAGCATAAAAAGTTTTGATATTTATGTTTTGTGTGACTAGAGAACTCATTAAACGGGATATGATATATTCTCCGGGTACAAGCCACCCACAGCGAATGCCTAGATTAAAATTCGAAGGTGGAAAGTCCCCTCCTTGTTAGCAACAATAGATATGGACCCATACGAAAAAGCAACGTTTCGTCACCCGTAGTTCAAAACCACCTGAAAATTACAATTTCTTCAGCCATTTTGATTATATCAACGACAAAACTCTTGACGAAATGACATGAATGCATTTAAACGGCCGTGAAAAATCATTTGCCTCTGTTCTTGCAGGTGTAAAATTGTGATTATTCCAGAAAACCGAAACAGGTAATAAGACCAGGGGTAAACTTCGGTGAGACATAAGTACTTGTAAGAGACACTTCATCCTCGATAATGGAGGTCATACAACAAATTTGGCAACTTCAATAAGGAAAAATTTTAACACGTGTTAAATCCCCATTATAATACCTTATGACAGCTAGACTCTAAAGAAGGTATTTTGCGTTTATATAGATAACTAGCCGGCCATTCAAAATAGGAATCAAATACTTATCTGTCAACAAAAGCAAGCGAACTTTGATCGTATTTAATTGACAGAGAAGGTTCAACCCCATGAGAAAAGATGTTTTATCTGTCAACAGTGATGTCACGTCCACTTTCAGTGTCTGGGAAAACTTGTAATTAGTGTCTTATTCCATGCATACGTCAGAAATCAAAGGTAATAAGTTTTAGTTCTAGTATAATAAACAGCCTGTAGGAGTAGGATGACGACTGCGTTTAATGAAGGGTTTGATGGCCACACGCGCGTTGTTGTGTTAAACAAAGAGCCAGACTAATGAAGGGGAGTCCAGTTAGTATAAATGTAAACCCAGTAGATATTGCATCAGATTAAATAAGCAACATTTTCTAACCAAATGAAGACTACCATCTAGATAATATGTCATTTCTAGACTCCTACATCACAATCAACTGTGGAAAATCATCGTGTAACAATAACAAAACAATGTCCTATAAACTGCATCGTCCAAAAGCTGATACATCACCTAAAGTTCATCGAGGGAATCGAAATTATGCACGGAAACGGACGAACAAAAGTTGAGGGAAAATCCTTAAAGTTTTACACTTCTAACTGTATTCTGATTAAAGTAACTGCAATTCAACATTATTGGACTCTGGTGCTCAAAAAGTATCTGGACTTAACGATCATATATGAGTTGGCAACAGTGTTACCTATCGACCATAGTAGCGACAGTGATCTGTTTTCCTCTTTAGAGATTTTGTTCAACGTCTGAATAGAATTACATAAATATTTCCAGTAGCTCTAATGTATATTTGGCATCTAAACTGCAGTTACCTCTCTTCAAAATACTTACCTAATCAATTATAAATTCAGACAGATGTTTTTAGATAGAGAATATGGTAGGTTTTTTTTTTTACTAAAATGTATCCATTGAGCGATAAACAAATTATATAATGATCAATGTATAAGGATTCCGAGATAGTTTATAAGTCAACTTTAAATATGTATGGTCCTGGTTCAATCCACAGTCCTGTCCTGTGCAAGTGCATGGGTCTTCGCTATAAAACACCTCATTATAATGTTGTCCTCTAATAACCCTGGTATGGTTATGAATCACTTTAAACTGGTCACATTTTGTTCTGTCATAGCTACCTAATTTATTTAATTTTATTTTAGATCTTGGCTCATAGGAACCAGTGATAACGTGATTTCTCATCATCATTAAATACTCTACTTTCGTGTTTTAATGCGCTATCAGGACATAGCCTTATTCGAACATCTCTCGGTATTACGCTCCTGGCTTACAGCTCTGGTCACTTTTATGGCCCCCATGAACAACGGTATAAAGATGAAGCACTCAATTGTCGCCAATCCTTCATCTATCTTTTTCTTCCCAATTTAATTTTTTTTTTTTTTTTTTTTTTTTTTACTTAAAATGCAAAGTGAAGCATTCTTACCCTCTGACGCAGGTGATTCCAAATGTTACAACAGTTTGTCTTGTAACTGGAATAAAGTTGGAATTAAACTAACTAGAGTCAATGCGCTGATGAAAATGGTATCCCGGCCAGTGTGCGTACTGCTTGCAGTTCAGCCTATGGCGAACATGTATACATAACCCGCCTCCTCGTTATTTAGTATTAGGTCCGCGATTTGAAGAAACTAAAAAAACTGTTGACTAAAGTTTAATGCTGTAAGATGCATAGATTTAATATATTTCTTTGTAACAATTTTCTGGTGATTGTGTATGCAATGTTTGTGTTTTGTAGTGAGAGGCAAAGACCTGTTTCTACAGACATAATATGTTTATTGCATGGCCTACATACTTTTAGTAACTATTGCATGGCATGCATACTACAAGTAGCTATTGCATGGCATACATACTACAAGTAACATTTGCATGGCATGCATACTACAAGTAACTATTGCATGGCATACATACTACAAGTAACCACTGCATGGCATACATACTACAAGTAACCACTGCATGGCATACATACTACAAGTAACTATTGCATGGCATACACACTACAAGTAACTATTGCATGGCATACATACTACAAGTAGCTATTGCATGGCATAATACTACAAGTAACATTTGCATGGCATGCATACTACAAGTAACTATTGCATGGCATATATACTACAAGTAACTATTGCATGACATACATACTACAAGTAACTACTGCACGGCAAACATACTACAAGTAACTATTGCATGGCATACATACTACAAGTAACTATTGCATGGCATACATACTACAAGTAACTATTGCACGGCATACACACTACAAGTAGCTATTGCATGGCATACACACTACAAGTAACTATTGCATGGCATACATACTACAAGTAACTATTGCATGACATACATACTACAAGTAGCTATTGCATGACATACATACTACAAGTAACTATTGCATGGCATACATACTACAAGTAACTAACCAACTTGTCAAATCTATAACTCCCTATATATCTGCTTTATTCTAATCTCCGTGTTGCTGACTCAGCAGACGGAACGTTTATATTACTGTAGAACACTGCTTCTAGAACACTACAGTGTATATCGACTTGGTTGCACAAAATTTCTCAAACGTTTGCAAAAATTGGGATTTTAAATGATCTTGCTCAAAAAAAATGGGACTGTTGTCCGAGTTAAAATAGAAGAAAAAAAGGATAAAAAATAAATTAAAGTTAAAACATTGTACATCTGGGAAGCTATCTTTTTTTTTTTTTTTTTTTTGGAGAAACTTCTCAATTTGAGGAAATCTTCAAAAATTTTCTAAATGATAAACTCCTTGTGAAACAAATCAAGATATTATGACGATATGGTGATTCTTAATGCTTGTTTGATATTCTGTGAAAAATTCTTCGTTGCCAACCAAACAATAAGAAATATATTTAAAAATTTCAATTTGAGGTAGATAATTTGACATGTTTAGTGAAATGGTTCACAGTCGACAATCTTATCCATTTAGTGACATGGGGCACAGTCTATAATCCTATCCATTTAGTGAAATGGGGCACAGTCTATAATCCTATCCATTTAGATGCTAATCAAGTGTATAGTTTTTAAAAAGGACGATATATAAGATTGGGTAATATAAAATATATCATCCTATTGTTATTATATTAGTAGTAGTAGTATTTAAATTACAAGTGCCTTCGTGAAACGTAATCGTCAAGGTTACGGCAATTAAGCAGGTCCAAACCGTAACAGTTGTAAATGAAAGCAAACTATTGGTCAAACTAGAACAAGAGTTATTTAACCCCTGATAAAATGGATTAACTTTATCAGAAATTCGATCAAAGATAAATGTTTTACCCCATTGGTGAAATGCAAACCATTGGCGACTTAATCAACATTTTGAGAAGAAAATATACTTCTTTCGTATTGGTCAAAATCTAACAAGAGTTTTTTAACCCTGTCCTGAAAAAAAAATTACTTTTTATATAAAAAAACTTTTTTTGTTTGATTACAATCTACGCTGTTTTAAGGGTCATGTTCTAGACGGAGCTGATAACAACTTTCGCTTAAGGGTGATCGCTTTTGACGAATAAACTGTTACTGTACAACTCCAGAAGACGTAATCAATCCATTATCTCGTCAGCGTTGTGACGTCACACGTTACATCTAGGCAGCATAGAGCTATGAATTATGGGAGATATTCGACGCTATTATAATGTAATTACGACAATGTTCTCCTATAAATCCGGAAAAGAACTTATCTAAATACTAACAATCTAGAGAAAAACATTATTGCAAAAGAAAACAATTAAGACAATTCAAAATATACGAAACTTGTTAAAATCATCAGAAATATACGACCTGCCGTCTTTGCCATTCCTTTGCTTTATATTACAGTTAAGCTATTAATAAAAGTGATCTAGCGGAAACATTCACTCATTAGTACTTTTCTGGACGGATAAAGTGAGAAGAGTATGTGTTTCATTAGTGAAAATTGTGCGGATTTCTAAGTACTCTTGATAAAAATCAGTTTAAGGACATAATTTGATATGGTATAATTTTATTTATTTATTAGTAGAATTATTCATATTTTAGGTCACACATTTTGCAGACCCGAGTGCAATAACGTGCACGGCAAGCTATGAATTTCTTTGTTTTGTAAAAATTGTTATGGCTCTTAGTAATTCAAAAATACAAAGTTGCAAAAAGTTAAGAGGTATCAACAGCGCTCGTCCTTAAAGACATGCATAGTAAGGTGTCCTTTTATCTGCTTTAGGCGTGTCCGTAAGATATAAGACTGAATTACATCAGGGATTATATAAGAACGTAGAAATACGTTTTTAGTCATTTGATTATGATGAAGTCTATATCCAGATCTTCAAAGAAAAAAGTTTAAGTCCTCGAGACCAGTCAGATACCAAGTACATGATGTGTGTATATCGATTCTCCCATTCGGGACCGTAAGTAGTTTTGGGCAATAAAAGAGTAAATGAGTCAAGACCTCGAATCGTAATGGATAATTATCACAAGTTACGTGTTTTAGAGTATTAGAACCAGGGGTATAATCTTTACTGATTCAATGTATTTCTATTGTTTGATGGAAATGTATTCTGATTGTCTTACTCTGAAATTCAATTTTATTGACCCTCTGAGGCAATATGCACAGTCATTCAATGGTAATTTTTTCCAATGATTGTTTATGGCGTAGTCAATATTCGTAAGTAAGTAGTCTCTACTGACCTTGTTCATCATGTTTTCATTTAGGCTCCAATAAACAGCCTACTTTATGCATTAAAAGGCTAACGAACGGTCAAGAGAAATTACATTTCAGTAAATGAAAAGTAAAGTTAATCCTTTGTGTATGCTCTGACTGATTATAAGGATAAAGTGCAAAATGTCGCAGGGTCACCATTCGATTTAAAACTGTAACTTTATGTTCAAGAGCCAAAGAGCACAACTACGCAACCCTTTCCCCGCTATGAAACAAACGTTGAGAACAGTTTATAGCCTATGCAATCTTCATTTTTTTTAAAAAACTAGGCACCGACGTTAAATTAATTATACATTTTGGTCAACTTGAGAATATAGAATGTTTCATGAACATATGTTAATTTATAAAAAAAATTTCGTGATATTCGCACATAATGTGAATAAGCACATTACCTTTGTTCTAAAAATACCAACTTTGTCAACTTTGATATGATTAGCTAGCAGTTTGGCTGTAAGGTATTAAATGATTGGTAAAATGGCATCAAATCTTTTATTAAATGACTTTTTAAGTTTTACTCTCATATGATATTTTCTGAGGAAAAAAGGATTGACATATAATGTAATTCCTTTCAACATCAACTTGCCCTGCATGCTTAATACTTTCTAAGCAAGAAACGCAAGCGTAAACTCAAACCCTATAAATTATATAAGTTTGATAATGCTTAACGGTTTCTTCCTTAGACAAATGTATGTGACGTTAGCTTTACAATAAAGTCCTCTGCGTATTAAATGCTCCGACTTGTGCCCAAATGTTACAGGATTTCCAGGTGTTTAGTACATCTGCGTTATTTAAAGTTAGTATGGTAGTACAGGAACCAAGTTAAAAAGATCCTGAGAGTTGCATTATGTCAACGTTGTGGTCCTTGCTTTAGGTAAGATCCCTAGAATTACATTATGTCAACCTTGTGGCCCCGAGAGTTACATCATGCCAGTCTTGTGGTCCTTGCTTTGCGTAAGATCCCGAGAGTTACATTATGTCAACCTTGTGGCCCCGAGAGTTACATTATGCCAGTCTTGTGGTCCTTGCTTTACGTAAGATCCCGAGAGTTACATTGGTTAACCTTGTGGTCCTTGCTTTACGTAAGTTCCTGAGAGTTATATTATATCAACAGTGTGGTCCTTCTTTGCGTAAGATCCCGAGAGTTACATTATGTTAACCTTGTGGTCCTTGCTTTATGTAATATCCCGACTGTTACAATATGTTAACCTTGTGGTCCTTCCTTTACGTAAGATCCCGATTGTTACAATATGTTAACATTGTGGTCCTTCCTTTACGTAAGATCCCGAAAGTTACATTATGTTAACATTGTGGTCCTTGCTTTACGGATTTACTTTAAATTATGCGATGCTTCACAAAAAAATGAAACTCTGTTCGACTAAACAATCTCCTTGCGTTTTTTTTTTTTTTTTTTTTTTTTACAGATTATTATTGTTACATATCAGAAAATATCGATCTATCGATAACGGTCTTCATTCTATGTACAGCATTTTAAGATTCGATACAAGGGACTCGAAAGGGCGGATATGTGCAACATCTCTTTCACATAATCATTAAAACGTTATCTGCTAAGATCAAATCAGTCATTCGATAAATTGTTCACATTACATCCATGAAGGTATTGAAAGTCAGACAATCAGAGAAGAATAAAAATGTAACCCCTCCCAGTCATGCCAATTTCGTACCTTATGATAAAATCGATGCAAGTAAACAAGATACACAAACAAATACTTGTCACACGCATTTTAGATACACCAGTCCTGAGGGTAAATAGCATTCCAGCTAATCGAGGTTACATCTACTGTACAATTGAGAATATAGATTCATTACGGAATCCGTTAAAAGATTATTTGCTTTCTGCAGTGGCAATTTCACGAAGATCCATCACAAAGTTTCAAGTAAAATTCTGGTTCGCATTTTGTAAAGCCATTTTAAATAAAAATAGTGGTTTGTTTTATAAGATTTTGCTACAACACTATAAAAAATACACTGGTAAAACGAAAGGCGTAGGTCAGCAAAATGTGCGCAGGAAACGTTGATTTTACGCTGGGCGTATACCTTACGAGATGGAATTAGATGGTGGTTGTATAATCTACGTTTCTTTCATAGTGGAAAGACTGATTTTCTTTTTGTTTTTATAGACAATGCACTGTATAAAATACGAATGTATGTACTCTATTGAATAAGTTAATAATTCACTGGAAACTGGTTAAAATCTAAGCTATAACTAATATCTATGTTTTGTATCATATTTTTATATTAAATGTTGGACATTTGCGGGTGTCTTAACGAGTATGATTGTTATCATCCAGTTCATCAAACATGTGCATGATGAAGAGAGAGTTGAGATGGGTAGGGAAGCCCCTCCTAATTATTTCAGAAATTTAGAAACAATAGCCAGCAAAGTAAAATGCCTGCAAAAAAGGAATTTAAAATAAATAATCACAGTTAATTATGTATTTATCCGGATTATCTACATTTCCAAGATCATTTTCAACCTTGACCAATTTTGGCTGCAGGCGAAGAGAACACACGGTCACCAGAATATAAATATAATTTACAGTGTATATAGCAATTTTAAACAAATCACATCCTCTAATAACATAAATTGTGTGTCTGCCTTTCAACTGCTTTCCAATTCCTTTTCAAACAAGTCGTATCTTCGCTGCTAGGACCATCTGCAATAATACTGAGTTCATTCACCATTCGTCTAGACTTAGATAAAAGTAACTCCTTCAATACTTTGGACGCTGACTATTTTAGTTTGAATACCAGTCAAATACAGGGGCAATATGCCTTATCTGGTAAAATCGCGGGCTCTGAATCACCTCATGAATATCACGAGACAACAGTACAAATAGTGGACATATGTACCGTTATGACTGTGCGATCTAACAGATCACGTGTTTGTACATTACTGAAAATGATCTTAAACATGTGCTACGGACACGTATTGTTAAAAACCGATATAGAAACATGCTCAGCGCATGCCATCTAACCATTTTTCCTGATTTAAAAGCGAATTTCAAACACTTTAAACACTATATATATATATATATATATATATATATATATATATATATATATATAGAGAGAGAGAGAGAGAGAGAGACTGACAACGAACAGTGCAAAACTAGTTTCTCATTGAATCTTGGCAATTAAAAAACAGAAACAAACAAGACAAACAACAAGCACAAAAGAACGGACATTATTTTTTTTACAAACTTTACATGACTATGTCTAATGAAAGTAATATTTGCAAATTTTAGATGTCGCACCTAATTTTGTGACTCCGGTGATAAAATGGCAGCCTAGTTGGTATTAACCTACAAAACGGAGGAACAAAAGCGCCATCTATTTTCTTAATATAAAGTCCTATAACAGTCCTATAACAGCATATTATCTCCCTGATAAGTCGTTGTTTCTGTAATGATTGTAATAACAACAACGATAATAATACCATCAAGAACTACAAATGAAACAGTTGTAAGTATTGGTGAGTGAATGAATAAGGAACTAAATGAATAAAATATTTAATTGAAAAATATGGGTTCTAAACAGATGATGATTTTATTTTTGTGTGGATGCCATTTTGGAGTCTTCTTGGTTTAAGCCGCTTGGTTTCAATGCTCTCAGGCGGCGTATCCAGTAAGATTCTTTTTCTTTACTGGTTTTGGAACTCCAGTTGCGGCTATTGCAGTTAGTATTATATCACTGAAAGTATGGCGAATGGAAGAGAAATGTTCTGACTCTGGAATTCTGGCCAGCTTTTTTGTCATCCAATCAGATCTTTGAAGATTGATCCTTTTGTGTAGCTTTCAGTTTCTCCGATATACTGAATGCCGCAGATCTTACATATGTTGACACAAATTACGTTCTCTGTCTTGCACGTTCTGTTTGGACCATGTGTGTTCAATTTTTCGCCGGTCACTGTACAAGAGAACCGAAAAGCTATACAAAAGGATCTCTCTTCACAGGTCTGATCATTATTCATTCACTCACCTATAATTCCTACTGTTTTTTGTAGTTCTTGTTTGTATTATTATTATTTTGTTATTATTACTGTCATCACAGAAGCACTTCATTATCGGGATATAGTGTACGGTTACACCAATTTACATTAAGAAAATAGATGGCGCTATTGCAGATCAATACTAACTAGGTTGTCGTTTTATTATTAAAGTTTAAACCAATTAGGCGCAACATCTAACATTTTCAAACAATACTTCCATTAGATATGGCTATTACAGTTTAGTAAGCTTTCTTTTGTGTTTATTGTTTGTCTTGTTTTGTTGTTTTTTTTTAATTGCCTTTCATATATCAGATGAATCTTAATGGCCTGCCCTGCTTCATCTTTTTGAGTGTAACGGCCTGCCCCGCTTCATCTTTTGAGTGTAGCGGCCTGCCCCGCTTCATCTTTTTGAGTGTCGAGAAGCTACTGTCCTGTATTTTGTCTGTTCGAAGGTTTGCGTATAAAATTGCTAACTAGACACATTGTTTTCTCAAATTATATTCTTATGTAGAAAAAACTCATATCTGTCCAGGGATGTATAAGAGGGTCCCTTTATTAAACCTATCGATTTTGTGTCGCCAAACGGTCAGTAGATACACTTTTGTTTTGTTAGTATTCAACGTCCCTCCGAGTAAGTCTTTTTCTTCGGGTACTATCAGTCCACTGACCAGTATGTTTATTTTTTGCCTTAAGTAGATGTCTTTTTCTTCTTTCAACACAAAGTGCCGGAAGTCAGGCCCTAAACTGCGGTGGTCACTAATGTTGTCTGCTAAACTTTACTGTTGACATAGAGACTTTCAATTAAAGTGTCATCTCGGAAGGAAGAACTTAAAACATCGAAATATCGATTTCTTTGTGATTTATGGTGATGAATAGTGAATTACTTTTTCACTAACTGCAATTTTGGTGCATTGGTAGTACCGCAAAACAGTATCCATGGTTAGGAGAAAACATTCAGATCTCGTATATAATTAATAATACTGACATAATTAGGTTTATGTGATTCAGGTTTATTATTGTATTGCAAGGACAAAGAAGTTGGGATTAACAAAGGAAATACGATCTACTAAATAAGTTACGATCAAAACAAATCTATTTAAAAGTATTTCTCTTGGCAGTCGTGAGTCCACTTTGATTGCTTTCAAAAGATTTCAAATTTATTTTCACCAGCATACGTTCTTTATCTAAATTGTTGTCGTGGCTTTAACTGCAGCTTCAAAGGAAAAAAAAATATTAATAACTATTATACAAGAGGGCTTGTAATATTTCACGAAATATAACACTTCATTTAGTTAAAAACAGTTGACGTTAGGCAACTGAAGCAGTATATGGTAGAAGTTTCTAAATGTATTTCGCTTCATTTCTTTTGCTATGTTAATGTTTCTTATTAGGAACAGAGCTATTATACATGAAGCTATCGTCGTAAATTGTTAAAATGTTGAAAAAGTTTATCATGTAATGTTAGGACTAGCATAGGGGCACAACGAAAGCATTCTAAATCTGGATTTAAAAGAGAAAACTAAGAAAGCACTCTAAATCTAGATTTAAAAGAGAAAACTAGAGCAACTAAAATGAGTTGCCGTTGCAAATTCATGTGCTTTTTTTAATTCATATAATAACTCCCCTCCTTCAACAATCATCTCCGGTATTCACTTCTACCTCCAGACAGTAATCCGGGATCACAACGCAAATCCATCACAGAGGTGATGCATGTTCCTGCTATGATTGCATATATAAAGTTTCGTACAACAAATATTCAAAAATATCATTGTAGTTGGGTTTTTTACATTTGACCTTTGACCTCTCCCTGGAATGGGTGGCAATGATCCCCCCACCCATGCAGATAGCTACCCCATGGAGAACATAACTACGCAATTTCGTGAATCCCCCCCCCCCCAGCGATTTAGGAGAAGATGTGGCAACAGACCGACGAACGGACAGACGGCAGTATTATGATATTTCCTTCTGGTCCCTGAAGATAATAAGTGACGATTTAATATAAATATTATTGTTGAAGCATATGGCATACTCGCATTACCCAAGCAACAACATCAAATGGTCATGTAAAACATAATCGCTAAATTCGAAATTATTGAATCGGGGAAAATGTGCACATTCGAGTTTCTAGGAACAAGTAACTATCCTTCAAAAAAAGCGCGAAGACATTTTGAGATACTTTTAGCGTAGTCTTTCTGCAATTAGCTCTTACTGGCGTATATAATATCTATTTATTAAAAAAAACATTAGAAGACCAAGAAGAACGGTCCGAAATTAAATCTGATCACATTTTACGTCCACAATTCATGAGGAATTACGCAACATATTTTAAATTCTTAAAAATTTTACAAAACGAAAATTTCCCAAATTTTCGAGGGAAAAAATCCGCGTATGTGATCGGCTTGATTATTTTAATAAGACTTCGGAAAAAGTTAAGATCCCCTAAATACTTGATTAAATTATGTGCAGAAATAAGGATATAATCTGCTTATTTGAATAGTACCGAAAGCATCCCTTTGTAGAAGAAACCCTGTACTTAGTACAGATGCCTAGACATTTGTACACTTATCTTTCCAGTTTGAGTTTCTTGACCTTGGGATCTTTTCTTCTCTATGATCATTTATTTTTCTACGGGTAATGTTACGTTAGGGATTGTTAAGCGATTATTCTATTAACATAAGCTTTCATTTACTTCAAAACGTGTGACTATAGGTAATACCAGTCGGATTAGTGTGATTTACTCATTTCAAACATATATGTCATGTTGATTCATCCAAAGACTCTCTGAAAGAGATAAGTTAATTTATATGGTGTACTGTGTGGGTCAAAATTACAGTCTGTCTTGACATCAGTGTCTTCGGTACAGCTTGGTAAAGTTCTAAGATTTGGATTGTCTAATCGAAGTAAAAGCAGAATACTTCATGAACGTAAGTAGATGAATAAGGTAATTTGTACTGTTTTGAAGGTTTGTTGACACGTGCTTTCTTCATTAATGCTGTTGAATCAACGGTTGTATTATTGACATCATCCTCAGGATAGGACATTCTGGCCCTGAGATCACACGAGATTTGACATTAGCCAATCAGATGTCAGAAATCTGAGTTGAATCTAAATTTATGTGTGAGAGTTGTTTGCAATCTTGACGCCAGAAGTCAGTTTTTTTTTTTTTTTGCATTTAAAGAAGTGATAAATTATTCTTCAATCCTTCGACAGCTTTGATATTTGTCAAAAGAAAGGTTTTCTCATTAGCTGCTCTTCGAACTACCGATAATCTCATAATATTCGAAGCTTCATTTAGGCAATTCAATTACCAGAGATGATTTTGATAGAATACTTTGGAAAAGAACCGAACAACCGAATTGCGCTAGGCGTAAATATGGCTCTATACCAGTATGTAAGTCATTGACGGAGTTTCCAGATTGTTTTCTTAGCCAGATAACTCAGGACAGCATAACAGTTCCAGGAATACACAGGACAGCATAACAGTTCCAGGAATACACAAACGCAAAAGGAACTTAATGAAATATGCGCTACTTTATAATAATCTTCTTACTCCCCATTAAACACTCTCTTCCATGACTCCAAAAAAAACTTCGCCAAGCTTGGCGCAGAACTCTAAAAGCCACGCAGAAGTCCAATCAAATCTTATTATGTCATCTTTTGTCTTCCTTCTCCAATGAATTTGATGAACAAGTGCAACTGGTCCAAAACTTCATAAAGACATAATACATATATCATATTGTGAAAATGGATATGAACTTTTATTCTGGGTATCTAAATACGCTTGTAAGGCCACATAAGTAAAAAACATGTTATTGTATTATACCACTGCATTGATTTAACTTGTACAAAACAACACAGTGAACAAGTTAATATCTACAAAGTATCTCATTAGACACTAAGTGAGTCCGGAAATATAATCTTCTCCAGTAATGCAAAAACTGGTCTCAGATGTATCCATATAATTGACAGCATTTACACATTTTTGACAGTTGCATGAGGAATTTATACCAGCACATCTCTATTAATAATGGTGCAATAAAACTCGCAGAGCAGTTATTTGAAGCAATTGATAACACTATTTATGTAATAAGTGAAGACAAAAATAATTGTGTGAAATGTTGCCATTTTTTTAATCATTTGTTTCCCAAAAACAGGAGAAGTAAATGATGAAGAATTTACATCAGTTGTTAAGTTTTTCTTTTCTTTTTTTTTTTTTTCCTTTTCCTTTTTTCTTTTGTTTTCTCAAAATAATAATTATTATCCTCTTGTTATATTCAAATGAAATACCTGCACATGCGCACTTATGTAGAACGCTGAAACATAGGCGGTGCACGAGATACACGAAAGCATTATCTTTTCAATAAACAGCTGTACCTGAATGTATTTTTTCGAACCTTCAGCGAATTCAGTGAATATGGCTCCTATTGCTTCCCGTATAACAGAGCATGCTTCCGAAGTCGTTAAACTACGGGACAAGCTATGGATTCAATAACGTTTATTGATGTAGGCTTTAAGCAAATATGGTGCATGTCTTTTCGAAATCCTGCTGTGAAAGGTAAGTTGTGCAAAACTGACACATTAAAAGGCAGTCTTGCCATTGATATGGCAACATGTGAAGTCATCTTTATTTGCACAAGGTCCGTTAAAAAGCGATTAAAGGACAAAATTCCTTTCTTGGAGTCTTGGTCTCTGCTATGCCGTTTGAGCAACTCTACTACCACGTCAAGCATTTTTGCTCTCGTCCTGAATGAGTCAGAGAATTTCGTTGGATGTGTCAATAACTTCGTGTGAGAGGTTTATCTGACAATAAGAGGACATGCCAGTAAGTGACATGATGCCAGACATGAAAAGGGAAAGTAAATTTTCTCTGACTTCAAACAATCTGGAGTTGTTTTATTTTTTTTATTAATATTTGTCCATAATTTGTGTGCTGAATACTGCATAATAATAGTTGTTTCTTTATTTTCTTTTCGAAATAAACCCGTTACATCACGGCTGATCTGTAATTAAACCTTTAAAAATCCTTTAATTGTTTTAAAATATCTAAATGTAGCAAATAATTGTCCTTAGTGTTACTTAAGAAATTAAAAAATAAACATTTCATCTATCTATATGTTATCGCTGCTCCTCCTGAACGGAAGGTAGTATTGAAATGAGATTTCACCAGAAGACTTATTATGATGCTTAGTTGGTCCTAATTGAAAAGAGTGCCGATCTGACGTTCAATATGGCCACCATAGCTGATATCTTGAAAATTTTGTTATCGCTACTCCTCCTGAAAGAAAAGTAATATTGCCATGGGATTTTCACCAGAAGACTTCTTATGCTGTCTAGTTGGCCCTAAATGAAAAGGGTGCCGCTTGCACATCCAATATGGCCACCACAGTAGCCCCCTTGAAAATCTTGTTGTCGCTTCTCTTCCTGAATGAATGGTCGTATCAAAACCTTAAAAAAAATATATAAAAAAAAGATCTAAATCACTTGCCTTTCTTTCAGAATTATTATTTTTGCAATGGCTTCGTCCTGCACATAATGGATCGACAGGCTTCGAGCTCATGCTTTGTTTAAAATTCATTTCACCTTTGTCCATATATGAAGAATGTGATAATGTAAGTCATTGTTTCTCAATTAACAATAATTGTCTACCGAAATAAAAGAATTCATGCAAAAATATATTTGAAAAATAGGAATAGAAAGGAAAATTGCTTTTTTTTCTTGATTCGTTGAGCAATATCAAAAATATATGTAACATAATTTTAACCTGAAGATGAAATTTTACATGATTGATATTTATTTGACGTAAGGAAGTTATTTTGTTTTGTTTTAGTAACGTACCAGTACCAACTGGCCTTGGTAAGTAAAGTTCTTTTCTTTAGCCATTGAAAAAAAAACAAAGCAATTTTCAGAGTCGATTTATTTTATACAAATGTAGTCAAAAGCAAACGAACACAAAATATCTGCTGAGAAGGGAGGTAAGTAAAGACTAAATTTAAAGGGGGCAGGGGGCGGGCGAGTTTATACAATTTATCGCCTGGCACTGAGGAAATGGTTACCATTATATTGCTGAGACAGTTTCATATATATTTAGATGGTGCACGAGATACACATACTCTTAATAAATCCCTATTTTGGGTGTAGTCAATATGTCTATAAACTGTTACAAAACTAAGTCAAAACATTTGTTTTCCCTAAGTAGCCTTAAGGATTGGTAGAGGTAACGCACTTGAAAAGACCATATTGACTCACTTACTGACGTCAGCTATTATTGTTGATGGCAATACAAAAAAATAAAATAAAAAAGAAACAACGTCGGTTCTGGACTGAACTTTTGACTTTTGAATATATTACGTACGTGTTTGGTCCCTTATATCCTACAGCTTGCTAACTGTGACCAGCAGCGGTTTAGGAAACCTAAGCTAGTCATCCGAAAAAAATCTATCAAATGTAGTTAATTTAGCCTGTTTTGTGATAAATATAACCCTTATTTTTCGAAATAGAAAACCGAAAGGTGTCCGTTTTAATGTTACAGACATTAAAAGTGTGCATAGTACTGCGGTTTTATGAGGAATGTCTGATGATTATCTAAGTAAAGAATAGTTTAATATATTCACTTTTGAGCAGAAAGAAAAGAAGTGTCTATTAATTTCATAATCTACTGCTTAATCGCTATTCCAGAAATGCTTTATTATGTTAAATTGGGTTGTATTTCGTTCTTTAGTGTGGTTTATTTATATTGGGCATTACTGAATACTAAAAGACCAAATTATGCACACCTTCTTTTCGATACGTTTAAGAATAAGTAAATAGTCCTTATATATTATTATCTTTACCTATCTCTATATCTATCAATATGTGTATCACTTTATGTATGTACATATATACATGCATACATCCATCCATCTATACTTACCTACCTACCTACCTGCCTGCCTGCCTGCCTGCCTGCCTGCATACATACATACATACATACATACATACATACATACATACATACATACATACATACATACACACACACACATACATACATACATACATACATACATACATACATACATACATACATACATACATACATACATACATACATACATACATACATACATACATACATACATACATACATACATACATACATACATACATACATACATACATACATACTTGTTTTCTTTCTTGAAAGAGTCTGTCTGAACTCAAGGGTAACTAGTACAATTATGCGAGGCAGACTAGACCATTTTGAATATTAATTTTTAATTTTAAAATATGTTCTTAAGATAGAAACTGGTCGATAAAGAATAATACTGAGTTTTAAGCAACAAATTGATTTATTTTATGCTTATTTGTCCACGTGAATATTAATAAGCATAACCGTTAATTTCAGTGTGGCACATAATTAATTCTGCATAAATATTTCGACATTTTTCAAATATCCGCTGTTGCTTTCTTTAACCTTCTTTTTCAGTCTTTTCTATATTGATATCAACCATTCTCTTTTATCTTATTTTGGAAATATTTTATACAATTTTTTTATTTCAATCTTGATATTAACAATTTTCTTTATTTAAAAATGTAATTTGAACACTAACAGATAATTTGCATAAACAAAGCAAAAATTGGTAAACACGAAACCAATGTGTAATAATACCCCAATCTCTTGATCATCTGGGCTTAACAACGCCATCCCTAATTGGCGGGGTAAAATGTTGCCCATTTACCAGTAGAGGAATATCATTATGCCTCATTTATGCTCCTGTATCATCGTCAGGTGATATTTTCACAAGCAGTCAGGTGAAATGGATTGTTCATCATTTTCTGTTGATGTTATCTCGAATGCTGTTGACTTTGTTCATAGAAAACCGGCAGGAAAACGGGAAATAAGCTTGCGTTCCTTACAGGTGATAGGAAGTGTAATGAATAATTAATTTTCAATTTATGTACACTCTTTCTACAATTCATCTGCTTTTTATCTTGTCAGCTAACTCGTCAATTAGAAGTTGATGTAAATGTCATTTTTGCAAGTCAGTAAAATACGCTACAATAAGTGCATTTCCCACAATTGTTAATTAATTAGTAACTATAGCTTTAATTTAATATTTCGAAAATAATAACTTTCGGATGAGATTGTTTCCTTTTATTTCTGTTATCACCAATTTTTGTAAATTGTGAGCAGAAAAGTGAAATTAGATACTAGACTTTGCCATACCATTAAAAATGTCGTCTAAAAAAATGTATGTTTTCAAAGCGTTATCCATATGATTGGATTTTATTGACTCGGCGAAAATATACTGCGTGCAGAGGAAAGAAATGCAAGAACAAAATCTTCTTTTCTATACAATTTGTATGGAATTATGCATGTTGTATTCTGAATGTCATAGAACAGCAGGATCCAAAGAGGTGAGGGATTCGAATTCTACCAGCAGATCAGCCCAAGTCCGGTACCGCGGTGTGTTCCTGGGCAAGGCACTTTTCTCCAATTGTCACGGCACTAAGTAAAGAGTAAACAGGAGAAGCAGCGCCGAATCAGTTAAAAAATTTCGTTTTAAACGTGTGACATAAATGAAACGAAGCAATCCTTATTTTTTTTTTTACGTTCTTGTGCTGGTGTATGTTAAAAAGATATCTGCTAGAAATGGTTATGCTAGTATTACAGCAAAATGTGTTGCAGCAGACTTCAAAAACCAAAATATCATAATACTTTCAATCAACATTCGTGAGGCTGAGAGGTTTTTTTTGAGTTAACCAATGGGGCAGTTGAGTATGTTCACAACATATATATATATATATATATATATATATATATATATATATATATATATATATATATACACATACATACATACATACATACATACATACATACATGTGTGTGTGTTTCTGTGTAAAAAAAAACTGTCATCTACTCTAATTTTTACTAGCGAATTTTATTTGTTCCGCTGTTGACAAGAACTAAAAAAAAAAACTGGTTTGAATTGACACAGAGAGGGTGGTATATTACTTAAAATAGCCCATGTCTATTCCTATGTTGTCGAGAGTTGCTAGTTTTCTTTTTTTTTAATTATTATTTTTAACAATAATTTTAATCAAAGTTTTCAAAGAATTGGGTTGAAAAACTTGTTTTGTCCGAAATTCTTTCTTTTTTTAAATTATGTGATAAAATTATGGAATTTTACACCATATCTTGATCAAACGGAAGAGAGATGATACAATAGCAAATTGAACAATTATGAAGTGTCTTGAGGACTGAAACTGTCGAGAACAGTGTTGCCGAGTGTGGACGTTGGACTTGTATATAAACCAAAGTATGTCCCGGTTTAACAGATACAGAGAAAAAAATCAATATAAAGATTAATTTCGTTTGAAAGATATTCCTTTTCAACCCATTATATTTCACAAAAATGCACAGTTTTCAATGCTAATAATATATAACTATAACATACAAAAATGAATCTAATACTTGTCGAAACATTTAAAAACAACATCATTCAAAGAAAGGCTCATTGAAGTTTCCAAATATATATATGAGCACAAAATAATAGATATCCAAAATAATAGATATCCAAAATAATAGATATCCAAAAATAATAGATATCGAAAATAATAGGTATCCAAAATAATAGATATCCAAAATAATAGGTATCCAAAATAATAGATATCCAAAATAATAGGTATCCAAAATAATATGTAGGGTGCTACCTGAAACTTTTCTCCTTGCGGAGTGGGTGAGATGGAGCAAGGAATTATTAAAATTACTGACTCAATTGACATTGTGTTTGAAATTAAAATATTCTTTTTTACTATTCATATTCCACCAGATTTTATATATCATCTTGCGGAGACTTCTTCTTATTATTTTCGATACTATATGTGAACGTACAAATTAAATTGTCATCTTTATCTTGCTACTGTTAGAGAGAGAGAAAGCTTGTTTTCATATCACATATCTTTGCTCATCAGACAACCTACAGTCAAAATAGAAATTATACTAATTTTCAATTGGATATTATACGAACAAGATATTAAATTATTTTATGTCTAGTCTCTGTGCAATTTTAAAATTTGCTCCTGTTAAACGAAAGACGTATTTCAAACTACTGGTAGTTATTTTAAGTCCACTGCACAATAAAGTCAGGACTGACATTGCACCTCTTTTCCAGACCAATCGTATCCGCCTACTGACTAAAACTTGTCTAAAAAGTTCTGCATACATAGACTATCTCCCGCGGTGAGACGATGTCATGGGACTAATTTATCTCTAGTTACCTGGGTGGGAATCTTTTGTCAACCACAAAAGATATTGACAGAAGCCTTTCATGTAAAGTTCAGGATAAACATTGATATAGCTAGCTGATCATGGCAGTATTTGGATTGTGTGCAAGTACGAAAGGTATGCCAGCCATTGTACTGAAGCGACCAATCAAATTCTTACCTGCCTTTTTCTATCGGCTTTTTATGACAATCATGTGGGGTGTTCTATTGTAGCTTTCCATCCAATCAATGCATTTTTCTGCTCGTCTACCTGGGTAATGATAATACCTTACCTGAACACGTTTAGCCATATGGCAGGTACAATTCTTATGTGACGGGATGATACAATTGGTCAGTGCATTGACGTAATAAGAGAGCGACAATACAGAATTCTACCCTTGGAGGCAGAGGTGAAAATTTGACTACTTGGTTCCAATAACTGGCGAGCGAGGATTTAATCTGAAGTCTCAGAATGAATAAAGTTCAAGGAACTTCAAGTAAGTCTATATTTATTGGACAGTAACTATATTAGCTGGCTAGAACGAAGACCAACCATCATGTTATATAGAATTATGATTATGGTCTAACTAGATTGGTATATGCTTTTCCAATGGCAAGCGAATATATAGTTTCCCCATCCTCATCCGGCAACTTCAAACTTATCTTTAAATTCTTAAATTCTAAAAATAATTAATGAAACTAGACCGCATTGCTTAAAAGTCCCTGAAAAATTTAAGGAGAATTACTCAAAATTTGATGTTGGTGAATCTCATTGAAAATGTATCTCTCTCTTCGAGAAATCTGCTTCCTTCTAGGCATGTATGCAATATTCGTGTCATCAATCACAACCTGATTGCATGAGGAAATACCAGTGAAAGTCTCTTAACAGAAAGGTTTACATATGTGCAGATACTAACTATATAACAATCTTTGCCCTTAAAAATGTTCGAGAAGTTCTTTTTAACATATTCGACTATCAAACAATTAGTTCGCAATAAACTTATTCTGCCATCTAAGAGCGAAAGTTGACTTGATGTGAATTTTAAAGTTAGAGACATGCCGCATTATTAGAAAGCAAACGGGCAAGTCAATCGAAGTTTCTTTATTGGCATATGTAAACACATGCTATACGAAACAGAGTGGCTGTCTGAAGTACATATCTCCTTTGGATGAGAAAATACATTTAAAGTGCAAACTTTTTTCTTTTCAAAATGAATTGATTCATTAGAAGAATGTTATCAATTTAGATCAAGTCATTGTTGTTAATAACAAATATTGACAAATGACAACGCAAGAAATATGTCTACATGCAAAATGTTGAAAACAAACGAGCAACAATTATAGGAAAATACACCTGCAATATATATATATATATAGATATATATATATATATATATATATATATATATATATATATATATATATATATATATATATATCGTATTGAAAACACCGATTACAATGAATATGTTAGCATATTTAAAGGCACAAGTCAGACAATCGCATCATGTATACACACAATAAAGAAGATATCTAAATAGCTAGCTAGCTGATTGTGTAAGTTGTCTGTACTATTGGTAGTTCACTCCTCATATTTGATGATCAATCAGTTCTAACGCCAATTCATCCGCAGTTCCGATCGTAAAATACTATTGGGAGAATAACTTATCCTTTCTTCTTTCGTGTCTTCTATGGGATTTTGAACCTTGTACATTTTTAGACGGTAACACGATTACTTGAGTACGAAAACATTAGACTTGCTTAAGGACTGTACACTATTTTAGTCCAACTTACTCAGTCATATATCTTTGAATAATATTTAGGTCTTGAGATGAAGTAAATTAAACTAAGATCCTCTCTGTAGAATGCTTTCCTTGTAAACTTAATGAATAGTAGAAATTAACCATTACGATGTTCCAGTGATGTTCAATCCTTATCACCTCGAATTTTTGGCAAAAGCTTCTCAAGTTGATCGCGATTGTAATAAAATAACTTATTAATTGACTTACTGTATTGTCATTAAAAGGTAAAATGTACTAGTTTTCCCCAAAAATTACAGGTGAATCAGCATACTTTTGGTGCTAATTGAATGAAAAATAAGTTAAATCCATTTTGAACAATTCGTTTGAAATGTCAAATTTAAATATTGGCCAAAAATCAAAGAGAGCATACTTATTTATGTCTTATCAAACAACTTTCAGTACTGAAGAAATCAGACGTGAACATGATTTCATTTTTATTTATAGCATGTTTTCGTTCATATTTCAAGAAACAAATTTATGAAAATAAACTTTATTCTCCTATCTGAATTTTCGAATGTAATTTTATATTTTCTTTCCAAAAACTTTTCAAATTTGTCAACAAGCCTTGATAGGTATTAAACTCAATCTTAAATGAATTAGTGCCCCCCCTCCCCCCCCCTTCCTTCCTATTGTATGTTTGCATAGGTTATCGAGGGATCTATCATTATTATCTAGGAATTAAAAGAAACTTGCACTTTTTCAAACGCCGGATAGTAATAAATCTATTGTGATTATATTTTATTTTAAAGCTACGCCTGATGAGGCAATTTGAAAATGAATAAAAATTTCCAAGCTCTTTCATACACATACATAATTATCTTTTATTATCATCATTATTATCATTATTTTCTTGTTGTGTTAAATTTATTTTTTGATCCTAAAACGTATAGGGAAAACTCTTAACCCCCAGCATTTTACAAAAGACCTTCATAAAAGGCAAGAGTAAATGATGTCGCCATTTTTTTTAAAAAAATTTAGGATTGAAATACAAATGCAGTTGTAACCATAGATATTGCAAATATCAACTTCTTGGTTTTCATAGCAAAAGAAGACCAATTTTTGCATTTTCTTAGACATTTCGTTTTACTTAGGGTATACTATAATGTAATGGTAGAAAAAAAAAAATGTATTTCACAGAACACATTATTACACAATTTATGAAAGCGTTGATGTTTGACTGATTGAACCGACGTCATGTAATGTGCAATGGCTACATTACGTCATAGCGACATCTATGCGGCGTTCGTGCAGCTAGATGACATTTTAATATGCTAAAGCAAATTTATTTACATTTCTCCATTAAATAATGTAATAAAACAATTAGTGGCCTTTGTTTCGACAAATATTAAGTTGTATGAACCAGTAAACCTATGATATTGACCTCCTCTTTGATTCTCTCAATGTAGGGTTTACGTTTTTAAAAAGGTCAATAATCGTGTAATGTCGGATTTTATTATACATATACGTGTTCTTGTCAGATTATCAGCCCAAATTACGTCCTCCCATCAAAGTAAATATATTTAATATGTTTGTACAAACCAAGGGACTTTTTATTTTTATTTTTATTTAGACAAGACATATCCAAGGCATAGGTGCCATTACCTTCCTTAAGTTAAGAAGCCGTATTTTTTTCATTTTTTTCATGTACTAGTTCAAAAATATATAAATTTACTTTGTAATATTACCGTAAGATAATGTCCAATAATATTACAGTAAGATAATGTCCAATGCCAAAAAAATTGATATAATTGGATACCGTAAGATAATGTCCAATGCCAACAAATTTATATAATTGTATACCGTAAGATAATGTCCAATGCTAACAAATTTATATAATTGTATACCGTAAGATAATGTCCAATGCCAAAAAATTTATATAATTGTATACCGTAAGATAGTGTCCAATGCCAAAAATTTGATATAATTGTATACCGTAAGATAATGTCCAATGCCAAAAAATTTATATAATTGTATACCGTAAGATAATGTCCAATGCCAAAAAATTGATATAATTGTATACTGTAAGATAATGTCCAATGCCAAAAAATTGATATAATTCTATACCTTTTTGTGTCCGGAGTGACTACTTAGCCGAAACGATATTTGACATTAAATTCATTTAGGAGTTGTCCGCTTCTAAATGCATTGTAATTTACTCAATCTCCAGTCTTTCTACAAAGCTATTTTGCACAAAGGGCAAAAGTCAGACAATTGATATAATAATTAATTTAACTGTATATCTAAATTTGTTTAAAGCTAGAGAAGGACCATAGTCTCCTGATAAAATATCTGTCTAAAATTAGAGTTGAATTTGGTCCTTCCAGACAAGGAATGGCCAAACAAGAAGAAAAAAAAAAGATACAGCGAAAGAAATCTACCAACACATATTACAAGATGGGTCCGTGATATATGACGACTGACGTCTCAATCAGTGGCAGAAATAACCGAAGGCATTACATGTATGCCTCTCTTCCATGGACTTGAAAATAAAGTTATCAAAGATCAAAAGAAAATCTGTAAAAAGTTTGCAATTCATTAATTCCATATATTAGTTAAGCAATAGCTCGATTAAGAAATTTGAACCAAACAGTAGAATTTCGAAAGTGATATTTTGAATTTTTTTAATATTTTTATTTCAATATATTAGGCTTATTAGATTGACGTGTACTTTCAAGGGGTCACTTATACATTACTATAT
This sequence comes from Margaritifera margaritifera, assembly GCA_029931535.1. Lineage (NCBI taxonomy): Eukaryota > Metazoa > Mollusca > Bivalvia > Unionida > Margaritiferidae > Margaritifera > Margaritifera margaritifera. Next base: position 2,531,332 of record JAQPZY010001481.1, read on the forward strand.
ACCGTTAGGGCCGATAAAATACAAAAAACAAAGGAAACATACTTGTGACAGATCGAGTTTCCTCTGTGTTGCAAATCGCTTTTTATTATTTAGCTATTATTATTCATTGTGGTGTGTGTGTGTGTGTGTGTGTGTGTGTGTGTGTGTGTGTGTGTGACTATTAGGAAGACTATGTGATGTCTGAAGCAGACAGCTGATGAAAATGACTGCTTCTTTGTAATTGGGAAGTGTACTTAAAATAACTGCTTCTTTGTGATGGGGAAGTGTACTTAAAATAGCACAAAATACAGCAAGGAATTTTCACAGTGTATGCATTACTATGTTTTGAAAGTGCACTTAAGAAATTTTAAAATGTACAAAAATTAAAATAAATTTATCGGCTCTTTTTCTAATTTACCTCTGCATTTCAGGGAGTAAAAATGGCATGCAAAGCTATCGATCTTCTATGAGATGCATATAAAAAGTAAGGCCTTGCTGTGTACTCTCAAACCCAAAATCAACGAAATCATTAAAATATCAAAATAAAGAAAAGTGTATAATCTGCGAACCTACCATAGGATATACACATTTCTCTTTTCATAACAAGGATTGCCAAACAGGAAAATCAGGCGGATACCTTTTCTTTAAATTTGTAACCCTGTGCAAAACTGCGAAACTCAGGATCGGAACCTCTAGTGATTCAGAAGACGACTTGAGTAGCTGATTAAAAAATATAATTTGGAGAAATATTTACCCTGGATTACAACAATAGCTATCTGGAGGTAATGTTGGATATTCAGAATATCCACGTATAGTCTTTTTGATGCACCTCGACTGTCCATAAAATTTATATATGTTAAAAGTACAGGACGAATCCAACATTTTTCAAACTTGCCGACGACTATGCTCGCTTATAAGTCGAGTCCAACTGCTAACTTCACAGACCCATATCTGCCGTCGGATAATGCGACGGCAGATCGGGGTATATGCAGTTTGTTATGAGTATTCAGTAGAACAAACGAAGTTTTTTTTTGTTTTGTTTTGTTTGTTTTGTTGTTGTTGTTGTTGTTGTTGTTGTTTTCGTCGTTTCAATATGCACCTATTACATATGCAAGGAATGACCAAAAACGGGAATCACCCAGAATAACAATAATAACAACGTGCTTTCTGTCGGTGAACTTGTGTACTCGCTTAAGCCATTACTACAGCCCCAAGCGTGTCATGATACAATTTTGTGTTATATCTAATGACACCGATATAATCAAACAGGTTAGAGATTTGTCACAGGCAGGGGTCGAACGTTTGCCGAGAGTAGAGACAATCGCGTAGCTGTAAAGCACCAGTGCCCAAATCCACTGAGTCACGCGCTCATCCTCAAATAAAAAAACACATTAATAAATAAAGCATGGAACAAGATCGAAGTGAAAGACTCGAGGTGCACGGAAATTCACTCAGGAGGCAAGCGGGATTTAACACTCAACTAAATGCACAAACCCACTGGATTTCAATTTAGAAATGCGAGTTATACGCCTGAAATTATAATTATAAATTGACACTTTCATACCAAACAGAGAGGAAAGCGCTTATCCCTGGACCCCGCATTGTATTTTGCGACATACGATTATATGAAAAGAAATGTATGTAGATGACATCGATATAATCGATCAGATTAGAGCGTTATAATTCGTTCCATGCAGTAATTGAACAGATTAGAGCGTCATAATTCGTTCCATGCGGTATTCGAACAGATTAGAGCGTTATAATTCGTTCCATGCAGTAATCGAACAGATTAGATCGTTATAATTCGTTCCATGCAGGAATCGAACAGATTGAAGTCTCATAATTCGCTCCATATAGTAATCGAACAGATTAGGGCGTCATAATTCGTTCCATGCAGGAATCGAACAGATTAGAGCGTCATAATTCGTTCCATGCAGGAATCGAACCCAAGCCTAGAGTACGTTCCTTTAACTATGCTCCATCCCAGCACATGTCTGAGTGGATTAGGATGTTGGTGCTATGAGGGTTAAGTAATATATACTGTTACTCGTGGCACGGGTTAGATTCCTGCTAGCAACCAATTATACGAATTTTAACATTTGACCTGTTTTACTCTAACAGTACCATACAATACTGGGATAATCTGCTTAATTCAGCGGAACGACCTAACATCATGGGTATGATATTCAGACTGGAACGACATAACATCATGTGTATGATATTCAGACTGGAACGACATAACATCATGTGTATGATATTCAGACTGGAACGACATAACATCATGGGTATGATATTTAGACTGAAACGACATAACATCATGGGTATGATATTCACACTCTATGCAGACTTTGAGTATATTAGATGTATGATGCTGTATGAAACTTAATTATTCCTACTGTAATATACTCGCTTATAAGTTGAGTCAAACTGCAAACTGCATAGACTCAGATCTGCCGTCGCATAATGCGCCAGTAGATTCTGGGTCTATGCTGTTTGTAAAGACTAATCAGTATAACAAACAACATAGACCCTGATCTCCCGGAACATTATGCGACGGCAGATCAGGGTTTGTATTGTTTGCAGTTGGATCTGATGGTTGAGCGAGTATATACGGTACTTCAGTCTAATCGAGTTTATTGAACTATATCAGAATAAAAGCACTATAACAAATAATCTGGGGAATTTTCTATTTTTATTTTTTCTATTTTTTTTTTTCATGTGCATAATCAACCCTTCATGTGAATTATTTTCATTTTCATTGTCGTTAAATTTGGAAGGTGTGTGTATTTTTGATACACTTTAGTATAGTTTTCTTTCTGACAAAGAGTTTGTCCAATAACATATTCAGTACAAATATGGAAAGTAGCAGATTTCTTAATTGTGTTATGCTTTATATCAGAATACACCTGACTATAAGCTATACATGTGTTATCCCTTACCTACTGTTTTCGCCGTTTTAATAAATCAGAAACATGTGAAAGATTTGTCGAAAGTCCTGCAATGGCATTGTGGCTCAAGTTTTAAATTTGGATACGGGTCAAAGAACATAACTTTCATACTGACTGCTAGATCAAATATTTGAAATTAAATTGGTGCTTAAATTTGAGGTCATCAGTTATACCCTGATGATAAAAACCACCTTTATGTAAAACAACCTATGCATACAGTTAACACGGGGGAGGGGGAGCGGCTTGTGAGAAAGGTAAATTAGTAAAACTGTTACCATCTGTATTATTATATACTGCATTTATTTCTAAATTTGTCACTTTAATTATGGTAATGTTCAAGTTAAAATCAATAAAAATGCGAATCCGAGAGAACAAAATCAGAATAAATGTTTCCTCTGACTTTTCATCTGCGTGTGAAGAGTTTTGCCTATTCCTTGACTGACATTTAACACGTGCATTCTTATCAAGGAATAAACGAAATTTAAAGCCAAATCATGACTGCTAAAATTTAATCATTTTTATTCAGAGACTGACACATACGCACTTAATTGTTTCTTAGTTCAGGACACGTACAGTAAATTAAAATAGGAAACCCGTCCACACATACCGATGAATCACTCAACGCACTTCTTGGTTCACTCGACAATGATAGAGATAAATTATATGACTTTCAAAGTCACCTGCATTTTTATTTGATTCAACACTGATAAAGAAGAATTAGAACAGTATTAGTAGGTAGAAAAAGTTAACTCGCTGTTCTACTGCGGATTTGTATTGTAATCCTGGACTTAGAGTTAACAAAGGTAGTAAAGTTTGCTATGCAATCCGGACTTGCCGTTCGTGACGAACCAACACATGTTTTCGAGACAACTATGCTACCTAAAAATGAATTTGAACGTCTTGTCGGTAAATTAAAATCACAAACATGGTAACAAGTAAGAGATGAACGCAGAAACCTTCCCGTGTGCTCTTGTCTCTAAAACTGCAAATGACTACTATTGTATGTGATAAGACGGCGAAAGTAGTTAGCCCCCATCTACGCAATTAATCACAATAAAATCCTCTTCCTTGAAATCTCTGTCTTTGCTTGCACACATGAAATGCACGTACAAGCTACTCCAGGCCACGCTCGCATAAAACATCGCAACTTCAAGTTCAAACTCAACTCAAACTTGGAAACCTAATTACTTGGAATATTCAATAGAAACATTACATTTTACCCATGTTTTCAAAGTGGCTAGTTAACATAACTTAATGCAGTAATAAATTGTATTCAGCTTTGACTTCATACACAATCTTTTGTAAAGAGACACAATTTTGATCTTAGTATGTACTTTAACTGATAAGTGTTATTGTGATGGTGTTTATTTTATTTTATCATCATAGTCCTCGTCGTTTTCATTCATGTCGTTAGAAATTTATTCTCCATCATCATCGTCTTCGTCTTCGTCGACATAATAATAATAATAATAATAAGAAGAAGAAGAAGAAGAAGAAGAAGAAGACAATAATAATAATTATTATTATTATTATTATTACTATTATTGTTCTTGTTGTAGTTGGCCTCCTTCTTCTTTTTTCCCTACGTTGTTATCTGTGTTATTAGCAAAACCGTGTTTGAATTTTACAAATTGTATTGAAGCAAACTTAAAATACATATCTATAAAAAATAACGGATACCTCAGTTTGTAATAGTATTCTACAGAGTATTAAAGTTCCTGAATCCGTATTCAGTATCTGTCATTTTCTTCTCCCATTTTCCCCAGACTTCATTACTACGGCTTTATCAACAATGCCAGTATAGACAAGCATTAAAACATTTTAATTTGGATGGATTTGCTTTCTTCTGATTAACAAATTAAAAATAATTCACAATAATTATTGTCTATCATATGTTTACATTCAAAAGCAGAAAACCTTTCTGCTGTACCATTTGTCCTTTCCGACAATCTCCGCCAACCAAACCCTTCTTATTTACCTGAAAAACTTTTTTTTTCCCCACAGAGATGTTCGTATTTCCACAGAGATGCTCGTATTTTCTAATTATGTCTTACTTTTTATCGAAGTTTACCTGCGTAGCTTTTACCATAAAAAATGTACGGTATCAGAAGAATATTTCTACTGGCCGTGTATTATGTATTTTACATCACCATTTATTAGTCTCAGATATAAGCATCGGTATTTGAAACATATGTCTTGAGGGAAATATTTCGTGTGTGTGTGTGTGTGTGTGTGTGTGTGTTGTGTGGATGTGTGTGTTTAAATGATTCAAAACCGAGTATTTCAATTTTCTTCCTAATTCGACCCAATTACGCTTTCCGCTTGATGAATGGATTTCACCATTCCCAATGTCATACATACATACATACATACATACATACATACATACATACATACATACATACATACATACATACATACATACATACATACATACATACTGACAGACAAACAAACAGACATATGTTGAAATATAGATAATTAAGGAAAAAGAAAAACAATCCTAGTGCAACTCCGCATGTCGGACCTCTTAACCTTGAAAACAACTCAACACCTGTACCGAAGGACTACGAATGCCAACGCACATTTTGTTCCAGAAATTCGATTGGTTTGACAATTGTAGGCTTCCCATAAGAAGTGTAAATAAGCTGTCGGAAAATCAAATAATGAATGAATCAATTTTCTGTAGAAGAAATAAGTGAACAGAGCATTTTAAAAAAATATTATATTCAACTGCTCAGGTTTTTAAATTTTCAACAAGAATTATAATGAAGATATTCGATCCATTTCATATTTGTTTTTCTTTATATATTCAATGATAAAAAAAAAAAATCACACAAAGGCAAACAACAATTTAAAAAAAAAAAAATTTCAAGTGATTTTTCCCACTATCATAGCACGAAGGTGGTAATGTATTTTAAGGATTATTCATTATCTGACTCGCACTCCTTTTAAGTTTATATTTTAGTCGACTTAGACAAATCTTTGACCTCATAAATTACACAGAAGCTTCATTTGCCAGCACATCAAACTAATTCAAAGTCTTTTGATACGTTTCTAAATTAACTTTTACTCCAATGTCTGACTTCCAGGGGCACTTTAAACATTTACTTATACAGTTGATTAAAGTTGACTTTGCGGTGAATCACGGGGTGGCTGGTCCGTATACTGTCTTTTTCGTAACAATCTATTAAACCTCAAAAGGATTAGAGGGTCTGCTTTAGGAAGATCAAAGCGAATTACATCCGTAAAACGCAGTAATCTCAAGGCATTACTGTAAGAAGTTTTCCCTGGCCGGATCACTTTTGTAACCCGCCTCTACAACATCACCATGTTCGCGACTTACACCGACAATCGATGTCCTACCCTAGATGCAGACGACAAATTTATTCTATGTCGATAGAAGCTTGCATGTCCCTTTATCATGATCAATCGTTCCTAATTACAAATTAGCTACTAACTTTGACTCAATTACCTTTTTAATTTCGCCTCCCTTCCTGATGGCAACTTTATGCCCCGAATTTTTCCGCTTGGGAAATCCTTCAAGACAACATGATAGTACCATTGCCACGTATACATCTCTCCCACTGTAACAACAGAGCGGAAGACCTTACAACGTATCTTCTTGCAAAGAATTGATTTGGATCATATATTATTAAAATGCTGAAACATACACATTCAGGCAATCTCGTGCAGAGGAAATTAAACAAGTTGTTTTATGTTTTCACCTGTCGCTTAATAGCTCGACAAAGGTATTCTACTATTAATTAGAGTTCACTGGAGTTCTATATCCAAATAGTAACTTTAAACACGGGCCGTAAATCACAAAATTGTATTAAGGATTATGTCATGTTTATCGGGAGCAAACCGTCCTTATGACTTCGAACAGACAATTACAGGTAAAAATTGACTTTGGTTTATCAAAATACACGGCAACCAATCGAGATTTTATTACCCCTGAAAAGGGTATTCCTCGTTTAACATTTATTAATGTCGACATCTGAAGTATGGAAAAGAAATTACACAAAACGATTAACAATTCTCGTAAGAGTTCTCAACGTTCTCCGGGTTCTTGAAAATCAAAGTACGTTCCTGCAATTCTTAATCACTGTATTTAGGTACCCATAGGTGCAAACTTAATTCAATCCCGGCCAGTGCGTGATCAGGCGAATCATAGCTGGTCGAGAGAAAGAATTTTGTCTTATTACTTGGGGGGGTCCTGGAATTTGAAGAAAAAAATATGATTGAAGAAAAAAATATAGCTTGTCTTCTATAAAAAAGACAGATGGTGGTGTTCTATAAAAGAGACAGATGATGGTGTTTGGTTGCTAACTAGCTAGCTTCTTGAGAGAGAGAGAGAGAGAGAGAGAGAGAGAGAGAGAGAGAGAGAGAGAGAGAGAGAGAGATAGTAGCACAGACAGATATATGTAATGAAAAACACAACACACCAATACATGAGATAAATTTTGATTAAGGTAGCTTCACCAAATTGTATTTCTCTCCAAGTTTTCGATCAAGCCACGCCTTTTCCGAATTACAATAAGTAAAAGCCTAGTTATTAGGCAAGAAGACGCTACATTTTATGTAAGAAAGAAGGTTGTAAGTCTATGTAGTTGTGTAGTCATGCATTTTATGGTGTGATAGGTATCAGAAAAGCTACTGTTATGTATTGGGTATTGACTTGCACTCACTGTTAGTCTTTGTCCCTGCCTAACCGTAGCAGCAGGGGTGACTTACCGCTCTCGGGTTACACCACTGACTCCCGACGTGCTAACAGAAGGACGACTCAGAACTTGTATAACTTCTTTCCCCTCCCATTTGATCCATCATCGATTATTAGGTACTATTTCAATATACAAGCTGTTGTGTTACCAAATGTCTATAGATAGAAATCAGCGAGCCAAGAGAAATAGAAATGTAACGTTGTACCTTGCCACGAATCTGACACGAATTACGAGGGATAAATGTATAGAAAATGTCAAGAAGATTCAATTTGTACTTAAGATAAGAGCAGATCTGAGTTGCGCCTCACCTACCGTCTTGAAAGTGAACATTCTTAATGGCTTCGTAGCACAGTTATCACCAATCTCCCTTCCATTCCAGCTCAATCTTCATTAAAGCAAACAAGTTTTTGTTGGCATAAAGAATTAAACATAAATTGTAGTAATTCAAAAGATGTGTACAATTTTTACTTGATTTATTCTGCTTTGATTGTATAGCAAGTTCTTACAACCAACGTTAAGCACAATCATTGGGATCAAATCCAGGACGACAGAAGTGGAGAGAGAGTGTTTTATCAATGCACTATTTACATAAAATACAGATAAAAAAGGCGATATTAATCCTTGATCTCTAAAGTACATAGTCATGTCAATACCATTTTCACATAGTGACTGTCAATTACAGACAATATGGTCATCGCGCTAGACAAGTATAAATACGAAGTAACTTTACTTCGAAAACCTGATTACGTTGTCTCCTAGTGCATCCGGAACATGTATCGTACTACTGAATCCCTATACTGCTCTCATCGAATTTTAATTTACTGAAATACATTTTTATTTGTCCTGACTGCAGGTCATGTAAGATGCATACAGTGGTACTTTCGATATACAAAAGGTATCCCATTATGTATCCGAATGAAAACAACATTTTTAAACAAAATATACAAAACTGACACGTATTTGTTTAACTAAGCACAAAGTTGCGACAAGTGTTAATGCCTAATTACCAGTTTGTTTTATAGACCCACCAATTTTTAAAAAACTTTATTGCATCGTTCCTTGAATGTATACAAGTAATCAACTATTTTCTGTATTATCGACTGCCAGACAATATGTCCACGCTGCCATTAGATTAATATATAACAATATAACAATGACCTCTGCATCCTGGATGGTTTATACCAGAGACTGTCAACAGGCACATTTCTGTACCTGGACCTATGCCATTAGATAAAGCACAAATGTTAAGTTAATTAATATTCCTTATCTCTAACCGTAACTAAAACAATGATAGACTCGGAGAGCGGGCAGTTAGGTGTCTGGGCTTGGTATCGTAAGAAATATTGGGGTTGGTTTTGTACATTTCAGCTTTAACTTTACATAAAATTGTAGGACCCTTTTTTAGTGTTTGTATGTCCTTTGAATCAGAATGTAACATTTTTGGTGGCAGCGGTACGGATTCCAATAATTTTGGAGTGAATTATTTGGAATTGTTCATTACGTTGGAATTGTATTCAGCGAACCTGTTTATTTTTTTATTTTATTTTTAGCAGTGACTGGTTGTCTTGTAGTGTACTACGAAAAGTTGTTGACTGCCAAATGCAAAGTGTGTTTCACTGAAACGAGTGTACACGTAAAGCCCACAAATTCATGGGGGAAAAAAAAGAAAAACTTGTCTATTGACTGTGGATACAGTGATAGAACTCACAATGAAAGAGAATTGGAGTTAAGACAAAAGGAGCTGAATTATAAATGAAACTTCAAAAACTCTAGTTAGAAAGAGAAAAATTCAGAATAGAATATGGATTGGAAATGAAGTATTTGGAAATCGAACTAGAGAGAGAGGGTAAAACATAATAAAAACGCAAGAGAAAACGTCTTCACCGTCATTGCCAAGTAAGGTAAAGCTTCAAACATATGACCATGAACGAGGAGAAGACATCAAGATCTTTCTTGTAGAGTTTTAAATAGTTGCAAAGCAGGCTGAGTGGTCTGATAAGTTGAAGGTATTACAGTTAAGAACTCTTTTGACAGGCGAGGATAAACATGTTGCAGCGCAAGTTTGTGGCGATTACATGGAGCTCAGGAAAGGATTGATTGATCGTTTTGGAAAAGAACCACATCAGCACTTCGCTATGTTCATAAGTGTGAAGAACGAGAGTACTGACGTATCGCCGTCTGATGGACAGGATTGATCAACACATAAGCCCTTCTTGGATGATCGCGACCCAGTTATCTGTTTCCGTGAGGAATTTTTCCTGAAAGCCTTGCTACAAGATAATGCACAGTGAATTAGGATGAACAAGGGCTCTAGTTCAGGTGTTGAGGCTGCAGAAGATTATATTCCCTCTAATACTCAAAAGCAAGGACAGAAGAGTAATTTTTGTAAATAAAATATAAATGTGAGTACTAACAACACGAATGTTCAAAATGTACAGCAGCAAGTGAAACAAACATCGAAGAAAGACCAGTCCAAACATAAGAACAAGCAGTGTTATCGATGCAAGCAATGGGGACATATTGCATCAGATTGTCCAGCGGATAATGGGAAACATCGTGGTAATCCCGCAGTTTGTTTTTTTAAGTCAACAATTGGTGAAAGGCTTATTTCGGAAACAGGAATATTAAACAGGCGCGCGATCATGTTTGGGAAGAACACTGACTCAGATATGACCTTGATAAGAGAGGATCCCGTTGCCGAGAGTTGCAAGCTGGAGGGGTGGCACAAGGTTACGTTATACACAGCAGTCGGTCAACCATTTACGGCATAGTTGACTGTGGTAAATGTCGACATTTCGTATTATTTGTCCCAAATTTAGCTGCCGAAGCTCTATTGGAGGTGAATATCCTTATCAAGAAGGGGCATTTGTCGATACCAGGTTGATGGCTAAGGTAATTGACGACGAGAAGACTGTGGAGAATACTGGCAGACGTGAGGATGAAAACAAGAAATGTGTCGTCAACAATAGCATCGAAAGAGAAGATACTGATCAGCGTGATGATATTGAAGTTGAAAAACTTTCGGCAATAACTGCGGAGAGGTTATCGAAACTACAGACTGCAGATATTTCCCTGCAAAATATTAGGAAGAAGTCTTTGCTACTGGTGAAGAGGGTGAGGAGGAGCCAGCTGCATTCTTTTCAGAGAACTATATTTTGCGGAGAAAATGGCAATCTGGTGATGGTTCGCATGGATGGAGCACATTGTCGTATAAGCAGGATTATTAAAAATGGTAATGGAGCTGGCACAAGTTCGACCCCTTGCAGGTCACTTGGGTATGGAGAAAACGAAAGAGAGGATTCTCCAATGATTCTATTGGCCTGGAGGCAAACCGATATTGTACAACGTGTCATGAGTGTCAGAAAAAAGCAAAACAGTCTACAGGCGAGAAAGCACCAATGGTTTGCCCACTAATGATAACAGAACCATTCTCAAAAATTGCAATTGATATTGTGGGGCCGTTATCTAGAACGACATCTGGACACAAGTACATTCTGGTGATGATGCTACGAGGTACCCCGAAGCTTTTCCTCAGAAGGATATGGAGGCAACAAGTTTGACCAAAGCACTGATGGAGTTGTTTAACCGAGTTGATTTTCCAAGGGTAATATTAACAGACAAAGGGACCAACTTCTCTAGCACCTTATTGAAACAGCTGTATGAACTATTGGGTATCCACGGAGCTACAACAACGCCTTATCACCCACAAGTGAATAGAAAGGTAGAACGTTTTAACGGGACATTGAAGTCAATGTTGCGGAAGTTCTGTACAGACAAGAAGAATGAATGAAAGGAGATGCTACCATACTTATTGTTTCCATACTGCAAATTCCCACATGAGGAAACTGGATCTGCACCCTTTGAGATGTTTTATGGTTGGCCGCTTCGAGGGCCGATGCAAAGTTTACGAGGCCTGTTTACTGGAGAAGGGGATATCAGGAAGTCAACTGTGGAGTATGTTGTGTATATGCGCGAGAAGTTGACTGACATCCGAACTCGTGTCAAAGATAATCTGTTCAATCGGCAAAAGGAAATCAAGGCATTGCATGATCGTCAAAGAAGATAAGGCAATTTAGCCAAGGGGACGAAGTATTTATTCTCTGGCCATCAAGTTCGTCGAAGATGACGGCACATTGACGCGTGGTTCTAACGGTAAACGATGTTAACTACCAGATATCTGTGCCAGGTTGGCGCGGTGCGGTAAACCATCATGTAAACTTACTGCGTGGATACAAGCGTGCTATGCTGTTGGCAACGCTGGTAGATGAGAAAGATGGCGTAAACAACGATTTTCCACTAAGGAGCAGGTAAAGATGACGCTGGTGTTAAACTGGGAGTCAACTTGTTGAAGGAGCAACGAGAGGATATTAGAAACCTTTGCAATGAATTTCAGGATCGTAACTCACAGTATCAAGACAATTTCTGAGTCACCAATTAAGCAACGGTTGTATAAAATACCTTTCGCGCAATGCAAGGACGTGAAAACAATATTGAATGAAATTCTGTAGCAAGGCCTCATTCGGACCTAAAAGAGCATTGTGTATTAGTTGAGAAGAAAGATGGATCTCTTCGGCTTTGTGTAGATTACAGCAAGCTTAACAATATCACCTTATTCGGCGCGTGTCCAGTTCCACGAATGGATCTATTTGAGAGATACCTGAGTCAGATAGACCTAACGAAGAGTTAATGGCAAGTTCCTCTAGCAGAAGAATCGAGGTCAAAGTTTGTATTTGCCACCCCGTTTGGATTTTACGAACTTAACGTCATGCCCTTCGGTATGAAAACGGCACGCGCCAGTTTCGTCAGTCTTATCGACTTACTGTCGTCGGCACTACGTAATGTCTCAGCATACTTTGACAACATCATTGTGTTAAGCAAAATTGGGTGGAACATATGGAGGATCTGAGTATTTTGCTGCAACGTTTACGTGAAGATGGTCTTTCAATAAAGCCATCAAAGTGCGAGTTCGGCGCTGATGAAATCGAATGCCTTGGATATATCATGAGTGGAGGCAAAATTAAGACAGACTAAAAAAAAATTAAATCAATGCTTGAGTTTCCTCTACCCACGACGAACAAGGGGATACTCTCATTTCTGGGAATGATTGGATACTGCAGAAAGTTCATTAAGGACTTTGCAGAAGTAGCAGTATCATTAACCTCCATGAAGCAGAAGGGACGACCTAATCGACTTGTAATGACTTATGTGCCTATTATATTTCAATAGCATTGAGCAACCCACTTGGAATAGCTCAGGATTCATGGGTTTTTAGAACTTCAGTGTATTCTGTTTCCTTGGGAATCATAATGGAATTTATGTGGAAATAGTCGGTAACTCATTTGTCGGATTACAACTATTCTGGATGAACACTGAAGGAATTCTGGACTCATTTACTGAATTTTAATTAGTGACTTTAAGCTTTGTGCGTTTAAGTAGAAACATAAGCTTTTTGCATCGTTCATCATTTTATTGATGAACCAAGCAAGAAAATAAATTTCAAATGCAAAATTTTCTCTTAACACGGGAAGTGTTATTAGCATAATTTCACCCTCAGTGCATACCAGGTTATATCTGTTAGTAGTGACAGTCGACTTTAACGTTAATCTCAGCATTCTGAATCTTTCATATCAGAGAATGTCAACATGCACAGTTCTTTGCCTGGACCTATGCCTTTGGAATGTCAACATGTACAGTTTTTTGCCTGGACCTATGCCTTTGGAATGTCGACATGCACAGTTCTTTGCCTGGACCTATGCCTTTAGAATATCAACATGTACAGTTCTTTGCCTGGACCTATACCTTTGAAATGTCAACATGTACAGTTCTTTGCCTGGACCTATACCTTTGAAATGTCAACATGTACAGTTCTTTGCCTGGACCTATACCTTTGAAATGTCAACATGTACAGTTCTTTACCTGGACCTATGCCTTTGGAATGTCAACATGTACAGTTCTTTGCCTGGACCTATGCCTTTGGATAAGGCACAAATGTTAAATTAATTTAAATTCCTTATCTCTAACCCTTACTAAAACAATGACAGAGTCGGAGAGCGGTCAGTTAGGTGGCTGGGCTTGGTACTATTATTCAACACTCGATTTGGTTTTAGTAGATTTCAGTTTTAGCTTTACATAAAGTTTTAGGACCCTTACTTAACCCGAATGTAATATATATATATATATATATATATATATATATATATAGAGAGAGAGAGAGAGAGAGAGAGAGAGAGAGAGAGAGAGAGAGAGAGAGAGAGAGAGAGAGAGAGAGAGAGGGAGGGAGACAGTGAGAGAGAATTACAAATATACACCAAATAGAGCGGAAAGGAGAGTGCTTGATAACATTAACAGAATTTTTAAATACGAATACATAATATTATCATACAGGTCAAGCATTCTTCTGTAGAATCCAAGGGTAGCACTCTCCGCTCTGTTTTGTGTATATTTGTAATTCTCTGTAATAACTTCTATATACCTTGATTTCTGCAGTAGGAATCAAGCTGACTGTGTACTTAGGTGAAAATTAATTAATGGGTCGACATGCTGGTATGTCTACAACGCACGAATGCCTATACAACGGATTTGTAGCGTCATTTTTTTGATGAGATGGTATAGGGGTTGGTTCTTACAGGCAAGGCGATGGGTTCCGTAACCCGCGGATACGGGTTCGAATCTCAGTAGAATATGAATTAAAATTCTCTAACCTGTATGATAATATTATTTATTCGTATATATATATATATATATATATATATATATATATATATATATATATATATATATATATATATATATATATATATATATATATACATGGAGTGTGAACAATAACTGTATGCACGGCGTTGGTTGGTGCATTTATTTATGCTAGGTATATACTTCCCTGTTTTGTTTAAAAGTATTTGATTTTTGAGAACAAAGTATTGGAAGGTTCATATTTTTTTTACTGTTTCTCGTCTTCTTGTTATAGGTCGGATATTGATGGACATGCCATGTAAGGTGTGCCAAGATCACTCGTCCGGGAAGCATTATGGAATCTACGCCTGTGATGGGTAAGACTGTCAATAATCCTTGTTATTACCCATAACATAAACATACGGGTCAGATTCTCCATTTCTGGCAGGTGAAAACGTTCTGTTTACTCAGACTTTATCCAGGTTAATGTACTAAATTATTAGTAATTTCCGAGTTGTTTGAAGTAAAGCTCGAAAAATTTGAGGAATAAAGATCATAATGCCTTTTGTTACAAGCATTTTGTCTAAATAAAAAAGCATTGATATTTCCGGATTGCATTCATCATTGAACTTAAAGGCTCTTGCTTGAACATTTATAAAATGTGCACACGGTGAAATTTGAGAGGGTTCACTTGAAATGCATGGTAACAAGTAGCGTTTACTTGAGATGCATGGTAACAAGTAGCGTTTACTTGAAATGCATTGTAACAAGTAGCGTTCACTTGAAATGCATGGTAACAAGTAGTGTTCACTTGAAATGCATGGTAACAAGTAGCGTTCACTTGAAATGCATGGTAACAAGTAGTGTTCACTTGAGATGCATGGTAACAAGTAGCGTTCACTTGAGATGCATGGTGACAAGTAGCGGCGTACGACCTTGTTCCTTTTATTCATATATTTTTTATATATCGGTTTTGTAAATATGCACGCCAAACAATATGTAGATTCTGTAAAAGCAGCACCGTACAACCTTTCCCTTTTATGTATTTTTTCTTGTATCGTTTTAGTAAATATTCAAAGCAAAACATCATGTAGATTCTGAAAAGTAATTACGTACTTTTTTTGTGTTTTGTGTAATTGTCCTATGCAGCTTTGTGCCCTTGAGAAATCAATCGGTAGATTCCGAAAGGGCATTCACACCAGTTTTGCACTTTTGTTTGTCAGTTTTTATTTCATATATTACTGTTGTGTTATTGTGTGTTTCAGTAACACAACAATAAGTAAATATATATTTTGTTTCCGTTTTCGTGTTTGTAATTCTTAATTGTTTGTATCGTTCGCCTTGAAAAAGATATCCGTAGATTTTGAAAGCGCTTTGCCAGTTTGTCAGACTTGATGCACTGTGTTTTAATATGTTTGTTCTCTCTCTCTCTCTCTCTCTCTCTCTCTATATATATATATATATATATATTTATATAGGTACCTGGTAATTACTTGACGATTTCTATTGCATTCCGTATCCTCCCTTCATTCACATTTATTTCTTCTCTTTCTTACAGCTGTGCCGGATTTTTCAAAGTAAGTACCAACTATTTTTAGCACAAAGTTATCAAAATAATGAGTCTTTATCTGATATTTTAAAACGAAACTTAAGTTTTGAACACACCTTTATTTACGTTTGATATATCTCGAATAATCTTTTCAAAGGGAAACCATGCGATTTTGGATGAATTGGTTGCATCCTCCTCTTTTTCCGAGATTCAGTCGACAAAACATATACATATTCATGATCCAATACTTAAAGTTGTATTTTTATGAAATATTGGTAGAAGTGGTGTTCTATATGATATTTTGATTAATTCACGGTATTTAAACATCAAGACGTAACATTCTGTCCGCTTATGAAACTAATGTAAGACGTGATATAAAAAAGTGGTCAAGTTACATTTGTGAAAACCCAAGTTCCCTGCCGTAAATGTGATTTTATCAACTCTTGCAAGTATTGTCATCTGCTCTATCAACGATCTAGCAGACGACAGTTCCCGCCATCCCACGACGAAAATCGAGAAGTCGCGGTGACACTTCCATTCATAGCAAACAATACAATATGACATATCATCAAAGTGGTTCTAATTGCTTATGCCGGTTCTCAAAATCGGATATCCTATTGACTTCAGCCATTTGCAAATGAAGACCAAAATGAATTATTGAGTTATATATTCGCATTATAGATCGACATTCATAATGTCAGGTTTAATATTATAAAGTTTCATTCTGTGGACGCTAATCAAAAAGCGTGCATTGAAGAATAATCAACCAGGACAAAAGGGGTTTGACGAGAGTTTTCATTAAACCGGCATCATAGACAAATTAGAAGACAGCGTGACGATCTCTTTAATTGGAAAAATGGATGTCAAGGATTGCCGCATTCATTAAGCCGCACTGGGTTGTATGAAGATGACGTTTTGCGAATTCACATAAGAAAGTTAATTGATAATCCTCAATGTTGTAAGAGGATGGTGACAAACGTCGAGTATATGACTTATAGTTCTTAACAACCCAACAACACACGGAGCGTACAGGAAATGAAAAAGATATTTGACAATACAATTTGACAATAATGATTGAAATGCGCATACAAATCTTTTTATCACTGACGATTGCAATGAAAATAAATTATACGTTCATAGCAGTGTTGGAATTCGTAGATAGAGAAAGCAAGGGGTACTTATGAAATTTCAAATGAGTCAATTAATTGTGCCTGGTTTTGTAACGGATTTAATGAACAAAAGGTTCATTTGAAATTTATAACCTAATAAATTGCTTAAAAAATTTATAAAATGTGCACACCTGACCATAAAAGTTATATTTAAGATAAGTCACGGCCGTTGAGAACACCATGACTAAAATATTCCTATTCAAGTCTTATTAGAAAAGATATCTAATTGGTCTTATTAGAAAAGATATCTAATTGGTCTTATTAGAAAAGATATCTAATTGCGTATACTATTCCTATTCAAGTCTCATTAGAAAAGATATCTAATTGCGTACAATATTCCTATTCAAGTCTCATTAGAAAAGATATATAATTGCGTAAAATATTCCTATTCAAGTCTCATTAGAAAAGATATATAATTGGTCTTATTAGAAAAGATATATAATTGCGTATACTATTCCTATTCAAGTCTTATTAGAAAAGATATCTAATTGCGTACAATATTCCTATTCAAGTCTCATTAGAAAAGATATCTAATCGTGTAAAATATTCCTATTCAAGTCTTATTAGAAAAGATATTTAATTCCGTAAAATAAGGCTAAATTGTACTGTGCTGAATATTAAGAACCTTTATTTTTTCATTTTCTTTTAACTTTGTACTTTATTCTTTTCCCCCAAATGTTTTTTATACCAAGCCACTAAATGCAACATTAATGCATTGTGTGAGTTTCACGTTTATATATATATATATATATATATATATATATATATATATATATATATATATATATATATATATATATATATAACATGATTGGTGTATTTTCATGTTGCTGGGTTATTTATATTTTTTTTCGATTGTCAAAAATGCACACGGACAGTGTATTTGCAGTGTATGACCGATTGTCCATATATTCTCTCTGTTTATATCGAATAATGTGTATGGAGAGAGAGAGAGAGAGAGAGAGAGAGAGAGAGAGAGAGAGAGAGAGAGAGAGAGAGAGAGAGAGAGAGAGAGAGAATCTATTCTTTATTCTTTAAATTTTCATCTAATTATAGCAAGTATAAGGCGAATTTATAGGGTAGAGTGCAAAGGTGCATAACCAAATATCAAACTTCATCCATAAAGTTGATTTTAAAAAGAAACAAATCAGTCTAAAGACGTTTGTGCGCCCAAAAAATCAGAGGAAAGCAAAACCAAATTATCTACACAAAAAGGTATTTCGAAAAAGTATTTATTAAAAAGAACAACAAAAATGCAAAACAAAAACACCCATGTCAAAAACACCCATGTCAAAATCACCCATGTCAAAAACACACATGTCAAAATCACCCATGTCAAAAACACCCATGTCAAAAACAATAATAATATTACTGTCGTGAATAAGCTTCTTGAGAAATCTTAGTTATTCAACCACAGCTTAAAATATCAGGTAAGCGCTCCATATGTGTATGTTTTCATATATTTTACAGCGTTCAATACGCAGAAACCGGCAGTACATATGCAAATCACGAGGACAAGCATCGTGCCCCGTAGACAAGACGCACAGAAATCAGTGTCGTGCCTGTCGACTTAAAAAGTGTTTAGAAGCTGGAATGAATAAAGATGGTAAGTAAATATTGATATTAGTAACAAGAACAAGAACAAGAACAAGAACAAAAACAACAACAACAGCAACAACAACAATCATAATAATAATAATAATAATAATAATAATAATAATAATAATAATAATAATAATAAATCCAGACGCCAACAATGATTACATTGTAATAGTAGAAGTATTAGCAGAAGCAATTACAGCAGTAATAGTAGTAGTAGTGATAGATAGATATTCAATCAATGTTTGCTCCGATCTTATTACTGATGATGATGTATGTTCCGTGTCTCCATTTTAAGCATTATTTATGACTGTGTAATAAAAGTTGCCGGTTTGTCTGATCTCTATTGCGTCTTCTGTTTAACTTTAATATATTTTTCATATTTCAAACAGATATGATAATTACATTCATATTACCATTTTCTACTTTACAATATCTTTGTAGATTCTGGTCTCATTTCAATTTCCCAAACCGTCTGTATTGAAATATTCATTATAGGTATGAAATGACTTCCAGCGCTCAGGGTCAAAGGCTGAGCATTTAACTTTAAGAATATAATATTGTCTCATTTTGTTCTCTTCAATACGTTGAAAACTTTTTTCCTCTTATCTTTGAATGGTATAACTTAACATACAATACCATTTCAGAATTTACACTACTCAATATCCTTAAGTCAAGAAGTACACCGTCATTCACCGTGTAATTTAACTTGCGACTCTTCACAAAGAAGTTAATATTTGTGGGAGGCTTCCGCTACAAAAGTCAAGTTTCTTTGACTCTTTTATGGCAGTATAGAGTCAAGTGCGATATATTGTGGGGGTACTTAAAAGAGTATAGTATCATAAATACGACGGTTATGCTTTTCTTTCATCAAAATATAATTTTTGTTGATTCAAACTTGGGTCACTTGCTAGATAATGACACTTTCTTTAGTTGGGCGTACAAAGACGGACAATTTATCCCCATATAAGCTTTGTACACGCAAGAATTAATTAAAAGGTAAAACTGACTCAATCCCAAGAAATAAACTATCAAAAAGCCACATGAGAACGACTGACAGAAGTGCATTTAGGGCATCTTTGTTTTTGGGTAACCTTTCGCTAGTAAAATTCAAAATTGATTACACCAGACGAACTTTCGTGGGTTTAAATGCGCTGTAAATAAATACAGAGCTGTATAGAGTCGTTTATTCATTTCAATACATTTGCTAAAAGTGAGAGGTAATTTACGTGGAATATTGATAAAATATTTATTATATAGTAGTTTAGAGCAGCATGTGAGTAAATACCAATATAAACATATATTAGGCACAAACTATAGTACTTAGCAGTTTAATTAAAAGTTTTGCATAGGAAATCTGTTTCAATTGATGTTACATTCTACAGAAGACACAAAACTGCAATCAAAATCTTATGGCGTAAATGATTTTATATATGTTAATGTGGAAAAATCGGCCAGTAATCTCTGTACTAATTTAAAAACTATTAGTTTGATATTTACCCGCACTCCATTAGTACATTACTTATTTTAAGTGTATGATTGTCATATGAACCTGTCATTAATCAAAAGAAAACTAAGATTGTTCCTAACAAATTTTAATTATCGACAGAATGGGTAAAATGCGAAAGGAGGAAGGAAAGAAAGAAAGAAAGCTTGAGTAAGTGAAAGAGATAGATACAACTGTGTTTAGATAGATCGATCTTCCATACTTAGTTGAATAGATAGGTCCTAGATAGATAGATATATAGATAGATAAATATAAAACTATGATGGGAGGAACCAAAATGGAGCAAATGAATAAACGAGGAGATATAAAAGATAGTAGAATTATAAACCAGATGGTCAGGTGGCTTACATGGCGTAAAGTAAATACCAGAGCTATTGAAGACAAGCGAATACATACATGTCAAGGACGGATTATGGGTTTATTGGGAACGCTGCACCTCCAACTTCATTATCTCCAACCCACATAAACCGCCATAGACGTTTCATAGTCTCCACCCCACCCCATCCCACCCACGTCTTTCAATTCATAATACTTTTAAGACAGAGACTGAGAATTTAAAATTAAAGGTTATTAATGAACGTGCATAAAATGTTCAGATCTAGCTTCAGTTTTCTGATAACATGTTGCTGTAGATACTGAACGTTTTTGCCTGTTTGGCACTATGATTTCTAATAATTTAATTTCAACTACAAAAAAGGGTCCTTTACTTGAAAAGTTTTATGACTTCGATACCGGATTTCCTCAGCACATGTTTCAGATGAAATTTTCTCCTTTTTCTTGCGTCCTTGAAAATTAACGCGTATGGGAATATCATTTCAGGTCGTATTAAATGGATTAAAAATAATCAAGGCCAGATTTAAGGATTAAAGACGGAGCAAAAAGAGCAGTTGCTCCAGGGACCCGCCCGGCAGGGTGCCTTGCAACGCAGTGAAATGGTGTTCTTTTTTTTTTTTTTTTTTAAAGGGGGTGGAGGCCACTTTTTGAAATTGTTCTAGGGCTTCCTACGACCTTAATCTGGCCTTGAAATGAATCTAAACTTTGGCAATCGTCTTTAATTTCACCTTTAATTTCTTCCCTTGTACAGCTGTTCAACATGAAAGAGGCCCACGAAATTCTACAATAAGACGACAGGTTGCCATGTATCTCAAAGAAACAAATGAGCTAAACTCCATGTACGTTCCCTCGCCATTCCAAGCACCCTATATATCAGGCTTTTACACATTCGAGCGTCTCAGTGACGGAATAACAGTCAGTGCAATCGACCCACCGACCCCGCCCACGCCAGTAACTACACCGCCTGGAATTATTTGTCAACCAACACCAAAGGTGATTTTATGTGCAGTAATAACAATAGTAGCAGCAGCAGCAACAACAACAACGATAATAATAATAATAATAATAATAATAATAATAATGGTTTACAATCGTCATTACTTAATTTTTCAGAACAGTTTATAACACCACTTTTATTTGCCAGATCTTAAGAAAACTTTTTCAAATAGACCAGCAGATGCTTAAGCTTTTACTCTGATAAAATTCGCCCAGCGGAACATATAAGTTCCTTAACAATAAACATAATTTTGATATTGAATGTTTTCGAGCAAAAATTATGCACAACAGTGCTAGCATTATGTTCAGTTTATTTTTTTGTATGATGATCCGATAAAATAATTTGTACCCATGTTTTATAGATCTCATATGTGCATATATCAATATCTTATTTAATGACGTCATTCTACCTAATTTGTAATAATGACATCTTATTTATTTAATTTGTTTATTTTTTATTTTATTATTAATTTATTTATCACAGTATCCACATGAGCTTATACAGTCCTACTTTAACAACCCGGAAGCCGTTTGTGAAGCTGCAGCCAGATTGTTGTTTATGGGAGTCAGATGGACAAAGAACGTACCTGCTTTTCTCAGTCTGCCCTTTAGGGACCAGGTAATTCTTCTAGAAGAGGGATGGAGGGAGCTGTTTGTCCTAGGTGCCGCACAGTTTCAAATGCCGATTGATCCGGTCCCTCTTCTTTCAGCAGCAGGTGAGTTATTAAAGATTTATGGGTTTTGAAATATTACAAATATTGGTCTGAAAAATTTAAATGATGTAAACATGTCTCAAGATAATAATTACCTTTGGATGAATGTATGAGAAGTGAAATGACTCTAAATATATTGGAACATGAAAAGGAAGTAGATTGTGAATGCTGCTGAACTATATCAAATAAATAAAATAAAGAAAGCAAATACAACCTAGAAGTATAGATGACTATCAAAACTTATGTGTAATAATAAGATAAAAGCGCTCTATCTACTATTGTAGAAAAGCCAATCTCATTTGATCTTTATATTCTTTTAACCTGACCAAAATTGTAAACATGCCTTAGCTACGGCAGAAAATGCTGCGTTTTGAAATAGCTCGATGGTAATATTCACAATACAAGACTCTCTTGGTATAGTCTTTGAATTTCACACAAACTACTATAGTGTTCTCTTTCCCAGGAATTGGACCAGAACAATCCCCTCCAGAGAAAGTGGTCAACATCATGACTGAAATAAGAGCACTACAAGAAATAATCGTAAAGTTCAAAAGTTTACAAGTAGATGCCACAGAGTACGCATGCTTGAAAGGAATAGTTCTATTCAAAACAGGTAACCAGATGCTAAATTAGGCATGAATCTATTTGAACAGGTTTCCCGCCTATAAAATGATTGTCTTTGAGGCCGTTAAAAGGATAAGGAGCCAGTAGAACATGTATTCAAGTTCAAACCTTTTCAGTCTGGCAGGTGATCTATTGGTTCGAAGATGAACTATTATATAGACATGTTTAGGCCAAAGCTTTGCAGTCTGGCAGGTGATCTATTGGTTCGAAGATGAACTATTATATAGACATGTTTAGGCCAAAGCTTTGCAGAAGAGCATGGAGAGAAATTAACTACTTCATACAGCAGGTCGGATTCAGGTTTATTGCACACTGAGTCGCCTTTGGAAACCTTGCCATAGCAACAGTTACATTTGGTACCAAGGTTCGCGATATGTTTATGTGATGCTAACACTAATTCGGAGAGACCACGACCAAATGTTATATTGCGCGGAAAGAGTACAAGCAGATGGCTTTGGACAAAGATATTTAGAATGAAGTGCGGAAGCTACCCCAGATTCGAGCCTGCTGGCAAAATACATCACGCTTAAACTTTAGATACTGTTCACAGCGTTCAATTAACAATATCACTCGTTCCTACTCAGATTCCAGTCTGAGGGCAAAATGCATCATGGTTAATTTCAAGATACTGTTCATAGCGTTCAGTTAACAACACCATTGGATCCGACTCAGATTTGAGCACGAAAGTAAGAGATATCATGGTTAATCTTAAGATACTGTTGATAGTAAACTGCATTGATGGTCCTTGTATTCGTCTTTAGTCAGTATATCCGATCTCAGATGATTTTGTTTCATATGTGAAAACATTTTGTAATGTAAGAAACGATGAAAAGCAACACTGGCTACAAAAGACGCTGAATCTTAGCCGTCAAATTTCCCAAAAACCAAAAAAATTTGTAGGAAAGAATGGTCGTACTTGCACATTGATTTAAACGGCCGTACTTCTCACTTAGCATAGAAAAGAAATGATCTTACTCAAGCAAGAAAAGGAAAATACTGGCAAAGTTATCATTTATGTTTGATGTGTACAAACGGACTGATCTATAGCGTGTACGATTAAAAAAGTACATTTTTAAAATCTAACTGTTGCTTTTATAAAAAAAAGGTTATGAAGTGATACAATACTAAAAGGTTATGAAGTGATACAATACTAAAAGGTTATGAAGTGATACAATACTAAAAGGTTATGAAGTGATACAATACTAAAAGGTTATGAAGTGATACAATACTAAAAGGTTATGAAGTGATACAATACTAAAAGGTTATGAAGTGATACAATACTAAAAGGTTATGAAGTGATACAATACTAAAAGGTAACTGCAGTTTGTTTTCTTTGTCATCTAATTCTACCTCGCTGCGCTCTGTTGCAGTACATCACCTTTTTGTGCATCATTGCATCACAGTTATAAAACCCGTAATGGTGAAGGCGATGAAATGGACTAGCAATGAAACTGTTCACATACTCACTTCATATGTACAGTATTTATGAATACTTTTTCAATTGTCCTCTTTTACAGTGTTTCCGAATAACAGCACAGAAATTAAGAACTTGAGAGATTTTCATACCGTTGCCACACTCCAGGACCAGGCCCAGTTGACTCTTAGTAAATATATTCATACTACTTATCCTACGCAGCCATTTAGATTCGGAAAACTTCTGCTGCTGTTGCCTACGCTGAAAGCCATTTCTGGAGCCACCATCGAGGAGCTCTTCTTCAAGAAAACCATCGGGAGCATACCCATAGAAAGATTACTTGTGGATATGTTTAAATCTAATGATTTTTGAAGGACACGACGGACTAACTATTGACAGTTTAATAATATAGCCTTATGTTAAAGGATATGCATTTCTACAACTTCTACAACTTGGAAAAGTACGTTTGAAGAACTGGCATTCATTGAACCCACATCGAGTTTGCCCTTTCCTCGATCTTGAGAAAGGTACAAGATAGTGGTGTCAAGAAAAGCTACACTAACTAAAACATTTGAAATCCAAACCAAGGGAAGATGAACTTATCATGTTTCGAGAAGGAGTGTCAAAGTTTTGCGATCAGACTTGCAAACCATTTGCATGCCGAAAATAGCGCCATGCTTGGGCTCTTTGAGATGCATAAAGTTGTTGAGTTTCAAACGCCAGTGGACGGAAAGAGTATTGGAGATGTGGTGGGAAAAAATTAATTTATTGACTTATCGCCAACAGATGAAAGCGATGTCAGTTTATTAAGTCTTTCAAGAGGAAAATTAGTCATATTTCTCCTATTATAAACGTGTATTCTGCATTAAATTTAATTAGCTGGTACTTAAAGATGTCTCAAATTGTTTTGCTGTTTCCCATTAGGCTTAACTATTGGGCACCTGAATAGATAGATCATTTTTGCTTTTCACACGTTTTGTCACCACGTTAAAGCAATTTGCTATCGAAATCGCCTTACCTGTGAGAGTGCGCCAAAACTATTTTTATTATGAGCAAAATGTGATTCCTGATAATTCTTTAGATGTAGAAATCCCACACTTTAACCTGGCTGCAAGGGGTCCATCGTTCGTATCAAAATATTGTATATCTGACCGCTGACAAGTTAGCCGTTAAAGACGAATTATGTATATACCAATAATGCAGTTCAACCCTAAAATAGGTACACCTATACCCAAACCTCGCTTCAATTTATATTAGAAAAAGTGTCTATCGCAGGTAATAAACATCGCTCTAAAGTAAATTAGACAAAACAACATGAATGTGTTCGTATTTAGTTGTAAATAGGTACTGCATAAGTCCCCTCTTTCTGCTTAAACTGGAGTCCAATGAGGGAGAAATCAAACAAAAGAAAAATAAAGAAAACCAGAGACACAAAGTAACATGATATTATTGTTCTTGAGTAAATCACTGAATTACATAAGCATAACATTAAAGAGTCTGTGTTATTTACGATCTTTGACTATTTTGAAACTTGATCGATGTCATCAATTTATATTTTTATTCGTGTTTCCTTCTCTGGCCAAGTTAAGCTGGACTAAACTATGGCCAGATGTTTGGTTTACGGACACAGTCAAGAGGTATAGATTCTGGCGGGTCCTCGTTTGATCTTACATCGGCGATTAGTGATTAGTCACCATTTAAACAAGTACAAGTGCCTCAAGTACATTTCCTTTGTACAAGTTTGGGCCTTGTAACAAGTACAAGTGCCTCAAGTACATTTCCTTTGTACAAGTTTGGGACTTGTAACAGAAAGATATTCCTGGTTTTCACCCAAAAGTCAATTAGATAGATTAGTTAAGAAGAAAAAACATGAATTGACGGCGAACTAAAAGAAAATTACTTTCTTGTAGGGGTAACACCTAAATATGTTTTGTTTGGTTCAACGGTATATTGAAGGAGAAAAGGTTTTCAATCTATTCTTTGTATGCAGCTAAGAAACTTTGTATGCAGCTAAGAAATATATTTGAAAAATTAAGTGTAAAGAGCTTGAAAATGAACATGGTAGTTTTTTAGATATATCAAGATTTGGCTCACCCGATCACCACACACACACACACACACACACACACACACACACACATATATATATATATATATATATATATATATATATATATATATATATATATATATATATATATTCATTCGTGGCAAATATGAATAAATGCGCAAGAACCGTGTCATGCCGTCGCTTTGTGCTAAGAAAGATATATGTATATATGTAAAGCGCATGTTCAATTGCAGATCATGGGAATTTTTTTTCTAAGGGAAAGTGTTCATGTTTTAATAAACATATGCCAAACGCTTTGCTTCTTTGTTGAACGATAATCATTTTGCGATATGCAATTTTTTCAACTTGTTTTGTATACGTGTATTTGTTTCACTATCTATTTTAATTTCATTATGATGGCAAAATATTGTCATTGATATATATTGAAAGAAACAGTGATAACTTTATATATTTACACATCGTATCATAGACTTTTCTTTCTATCTTGGTCGTCCATGATTGATTGTCTTTTTTCAATAGTTGTGAATGAAACTGCTTGTTCTTTATTTGTGTAATCATGGAGAATTGTCAAACACTAGTCTAGTTTTAAAGTATGACCCTTGGCAAAATGTCTACAAGAAGTAATCATCTTCAATTATTCTTGGCAGAAACTATGTGCACCTTTGCCTCATGGATACAAAGTCTTGGGATAGCTACTTTACACTTCTATGCGTTTTTCGTAATTAGTTCCCAATGATTGACCGAAAGCAGCTGAAACTAAATTAATACACATTTGTTTCTTTGAACTTAAATTTCCTTTTTATTGTACATGAATCCTGATTTAATATTTAACTATTATGTGCAAAAAGTATAATAATTTAGCCAAATTTATTGTTTTAGTCAATTTAACGTCAATTAACACGCAACATTTAGCAATGATCATTCATTTATTCATACACATTGTTATTTCACATCGCATTTGATTATATCCGCATCTTGCCATAGTTTTGTTGCTACCTTATTGATAATTGATCTGAATTGAAATGGTTATATTTCATTAGCCTGTTTTGAAAAGGCTTTTGTTGCAAATTATAACATTTTGAGACCAACTAAGGAAATGTTACGCTAAAATGGTACTTTGATGACTCTCTCTCTCTCTCTCTCTCTCTCTCTCTCTCTCTCTCTCTCTCTCTCTCTCTCTCTCTCTCTCTCCTGGACAAGCGGACATGTTATATCATTCCTTCTATATTGTATCAATTTTAGGCTCCATCTTTTGTCATAAATTTATCATTTAATTTATGCATTCGGAGTCATCCATTGTTATCACTGTCCTTTCCCCCACCCCACCATACCCGCACTCTGTAGATAGAATGTGAAAAAGGACCAAGATTCGTCTCATAATACCAAGAACGGTAAATGCATGTATTTGTTTATATTACAATTGTTAACATTTTGATTTTAAACACTGTATGAAAATAGAAGAGCATACCATTTTGTTACCAAAGTAGTCTGACTTTATTCCTTACTTACAAAAAGTCATGATTAATATGAACATCCATCATGATTTCAGTCTATATGTACGCAAGTAAAGCACATCATGTGTATTGTTCTTCCAGAGTATTTATCTTTCTACAGAGTATTTATCCTTCACCAGAGTACTTACCTTTCTGTAGAGTACATATCTTTCTACAGAGTAATTATCTTTCTATTATGCAATATTTTCAGAAATCAATACATCTGATGATGACGATGATAACATATTGGTTACTATGACATTTTAGTTATATTTTATATATAACTTAATTTTAGTATATATTTATATCAATGCTTAAGTAATTACTAGACTTACTTTTTAAAAATTGTACTTTCATATGTGTACCGGGTGTGACTGCTAGTGACTATATAGATTTGTTTTTATACTGTAACATACATAGGAGTTGAGGTACAAATTGAATTGAAAGTCCACTTCTTGCTTTTCCTTTCCTTTGCCACCACCATCCCTTGAGATGTTTGTACCACGTCTTTAATCTCTTTTCCAATCTATTCTATTTTTAATCTTCTACTTGCCATGTGATTTTACTTTGTGTAATTAATAGAACCTATAAGTTCTTGTATACATGTTTCCTATACTTTTGTAAATATATTACTGTTATGATAACAAAATGTGCTTAAACTAAGCAAAACTAATTCATCTTATGCTTTTAATAATGTTCAACCATTTTTGTATTGCCCACGATCACGTAAAGGCCATTTCATTTTGATTTGTTATTGTTATAATTGTATGGACATATGTGTGCAATATCCAGTGATTGTGTGTTTCAGAGTTTAAACACTTTAATAAAGTGCTCAGTGTTCAAAGTATCAATAAAATCGTAAAAATATACGACCTTTCTCTCGTTATTCATTTTGAACCTACATACAAATCTATCTATATCAATACTTTTTGGATGAAAAATTGTTTGTTTGTTTGTTTGTTGCTTTACGTCACATCAAAGCAAGATGGTTATATCGTGTCGAGGCAATGGGAGTCAAGTGCCTTGCCCAGGGACACACCACAATCCGGGTTTATCCGATGGCAGGATTTAAACCCTCTCCCTTCTTGTCGTAAATCGGGCACACTAGCCACTGAACAAAGACAAATGAATGGGGGTGGGTGTGGGGTGGGGGGGGGGTGGATCAGTTGATGGTTGTAAGAATTTATTTTGTAGATGTTTATTGATGTATTGGTGAATGTTTTGGGGCGCATATTAAAAGATTGTCGAATGGATACGCCCACATGTATTTCGCAATAATTTCTTTTCTACTAACCTTTAAATTAAAACCAGTGTTTGTGTTCATGTTATCCATGTATCGTTCGATTCATCGGTCCCACTATATGTCATCAAATCTATCTCTCGTTGTCTATTTGTCTGTCTGTATGGCTGGCTGGCTGCATGTATATATTTATATATTCTCTTTAACTATAAGACGTGACAAGGTTTGATTTGTTTCCATCTAACCACCCAGAGAGGGATTTGATCCACTTGTATCAGTACCTTCACACAACAATTCATCCACCTATTCGCCATTCATACACCTTTATCTGTCTGTCTGCCTGTTTGTGTTTTGTGTATTTACTTTACTAATTTTTACAAAGAATAATACATAGAATGAAACATCAAGACATTTAATTATTATCTTAGATTTTTTTTTATTATACAGACGGTACTATTCAACATACTGAAAACTGTGCAAAAGCAAGCAAAGTCATTATTGATAGACTTGTCTGTTATTTTTAAAAAAATATTGTCTGTCTGTCTGAATTCTTTCGGTCTATTTCCCTCTATCATCTTCTTCGTGCTTTTCTTTGTCCATTGTTCGTTTTTTTTTTTCATCTATCTTTTCATCGCCATCTTGTTCTACCGTTTTCTTTCTTCTTCTTTCATTTTTACTTCAAATTTTTCTGCTTTTTTTCATGATTGAAAGGTAAGTGTACTGAGTAAATTTTTATCTTGCTTCTAATTCTTAGACTAATAGTTTTTGTTGTTGTTGTTGTTGTTGTTGTTGCTGCTGCTTTATTTTTTTGTTATTTTTTTTCTCGTGAAAAATTAAAAGGATTCTCAATAAAAGTTTACAAAATGAAAAGCGTTTAATACAGCTATTTGAAAATAGCAGCTCCAAGTCTACAAACGGGTTGTAGTTGGACTGCCTGTGAAAACTAAAATGCTGGATGAGCTAACTGAACATGTTATGATTAGAATTCCATTATGTGCTCCATTCATATTTGTCCTTTAGTAAAATTGTATCTTAACAAAAGACTCTTCCTTTAACGACTTCAAATGACTATAGCCCATTTTATTATTTCTCTCATTTGTATAATGTAGTCCAAATGATGAGTTACAGTTTAGGAAATTTATTCTGAGTATGTACCCTGAGTATGTACCTAAAAGTAAAAACATATCACAAATGTATAGTCCAGATCCAAATTATCCGAATAGGAAATTACTGATTTGATTCATGGAAATTGTGTTTCAAACAGATGACATTTTCTGTAATAAAATGTTTGATCTCCAAAAAGAAGGCCAAACCATTTGCACACATTAAATAAAAAACTGAATGGGAGACACACATTTTTGGACAAGTCAATTAGCTTTTTAAAATCCATATTAAATTTATCAGTTGCATCCTTTTATTTGTATTCTGACCGTGGAAGGATTCAAATACTTTCTTGAAATGATGAATGATGCATAACTATCATCGATTACTCAAAAATTCTAGCAAGGAAAATGGGGAAAATAATGTGTGCATAATTTGCACAAAATAATGCAAAAGGTGAAGAACTTTTCACATACATTCATACATACATGCATATAAATCCATCTCTATGTCTGTCTAAACTCTTTCTCTGGCAGTTCTTTATCATTACATCTTTAGAACTTAACTTTTAATTGGCACCATTATGCCGACGTGTCGTTAAGTTCTATACATGGATACTGACTGTCATAATCAAAATGCATTGTGCTAGGACACCGAACAATATCTTAGATAATTAGTCATTGTCAGGCATAGATTTGACCAATATACATGTAATGTGCTTTTTCACAAAGCAGAATTCGTGAATTAACTTTAAAATTCTTGGAAAAGCATAAACCAGTTGACTATTTGAAATAAAATTAGAAACCAGTTGACTATTTGAAATAAAATTTATAACAAATACGTCTGACTGATATAATAAACTGCTACTGTTATAGCATAAATTGTACTTTCATGATAGAAAAACAAATCTGTTTCGCCCGTTGTAAGCGCAACAGATGAAAATGCACTATATGGATTTGTACCACTAACACAAAGGTTGGAGTCTTTGTAAATGCGCTGTGGTAAGGCAGGTAGAGAGTTCCTTAATTATAAATATGGTGCAAAACGTTGACAAGCTGTTTTCATACTTGGTTCGTTAACTGCAGCAAACAACGCTAGCCATTAGCCATCATATGAATGGACACTTTGTCCATAAGATTCTGTGAGCTTCGGACGTGATTGCTTGTGGCACTGTATTTTCACGTGTTTACTGAAAAAAGGAAGACCTTCTGGTTCTTTCATTCACTGTGAAATAAATATATCTCCCTACACATAAGGACAACTAAGAATTATTAACTTCATTCAAGCTTTTACAAATTCCACAACCAAAAAGATGTCTCTAGACAGAAAAGGGTCCTAGTTAATGTGGCTGTTATTCTGACCGACAAATTAGTTTTCTGCTCGTCAATGTAGGTGGTGGCAACATTCAAATTTGTGTGGTAACACCCAGTCGGGTTCTCATGCCCTTTTGACTTTTCCAGCTGATGACGGTCGTTCTAATTGTAAACCCGCCTCCGTGCCCTCCGGTCCGGACATTTGCGCCATTATGTCAATACCTTGGCTCAAACTGCGCAGAACACAAGACAACCAGTCAGGTTTTTTTCTCATGGCGCACGGGAATTAAAAAGTCTTCTAATTAGCCCTTTCACTGACTCGATCATGCAGTGCTTTATATTGTAATGAGTACAGTATATGGTCTTACTTCTTAAAAAAAAAAATACAAAGCCACAAATGGCTTCCTTAATTAAGCCTTGATAATCAAGATCTGTTTCAACAACACTGGCAACGTAATCGCACGTGCAAGGTGGAGCGGGATTCTTAGCAATCAATCGAGTGACCGTCAAACTCGAGAAAACTTGCTGACAGCTTCGTAAATATGATTTGAATTTATACGGTAATATTCTGAGAGATGAAAATCAATCTAGTGGGTACTTCTCTGCTTTGTATTTTGATTTTTCGTTGCTGACATGCCACAGAATTGGAGAGAAGTAAACTGTAAGTGGTCATAGCCAATTATCGAGTGACTGGAGAACACAATAAAGCGCCAGGTGAGGCTCACGGCAAAATGAGATGTCAATTGTCAAGAGCATCGTCATCTTCAGTCCATCATGAACCAAGTACCGTATAGAGAGAAGTGCAGACATTTACGAAAATTTAAGGGTAATTTAACGTTCCAACCTTTTGATTTCTTCAAAAAGTAACGTTACTGGCCCAATACGTTCTTATTTTTTTTTATTTTTTTTAATTTTTTGCTGCAAGAATGGCTAGAAAAGATGCGTGTAAGTCGATTTGCATAATATAATTTCCCAACTCTCTTGAAGGATAGCTGCGACAAGAAATCGATGTGAGAGTGATTGAACGAGCAACAGGTGCAATCCCATTTTAAAAGATTTTCCTATGTAAAGGAAGAAGAAGAGGTACCGACCCCGGGACAAATATTGTCATAACCGGGAAATAAATTCAGGTCGTATGTGTGTCTAGAGTGCTTTGTCACGTAACTCAAGATAATATTTTGCCTAGTCCATGAATACTTGTCATTGCAGCTCAACCTCGATTTTTCCACCCTGTTTGCCTAAAACAATTTTGTGTTTTTTCGTAATTCTAACTTAGACCAGGTCGATGCAAATTCGACTCTTTTTATGCTGAGCACTTACTGTAGATGGAAAGGCCTCGGAAATCATCGTTCATAACATTCAGTTTTGATCCTCTGATGAAATATCTCCACATCACACTATATGAGATTTTATAGGTTTCTGATACATGGTCAAATGCCAAACCTAGCATTATTACAACTGTCCTATTAATTTGATTGAGACATCCTGTACGCAAGCGACTGTAAATAGTGCCGTACGCTACCGAATGCAATAACACCTAACATATTATGTTCCCGGTTAAGTTCCAAAATGGTCGTCAACAGGAAAAACATCAGTAGACTCACATCACATGTGATACTGGAAACATAGTATTAAATGTAATGGCGCACATGCGTCATGAGTGTGTTACTTGCGAACGGTATCATATAATCCATCGCAATTATTGTTGAGTGAATAAAACCAATTTGGAGAGTACGTTAGTCAAGAGGGTCGCACCTGGTTGGGCGACCATTTAGAAGGGCAAAGGTGTACTGGTGCCTCGCTATAAAGTAATGGAAAAGCGCAATTGAAGACCAGTCAACACAGTGTGTGCTCAAGGCCGATTGTGGAGTCAGTTTTAATACAAATGAAGCTGAACGTCATTGAAAAAAAAGTATACAATAAACAGACCCTGTTCAGCACCTGCGGCCACCTTAAGAATACATAAAGTTACCTGCTGTGGTGTAAGTCCGATGCCCCCCGACCCCCCCCCCCCCTTCTACACACGCTTCGGCAGAGAGGCTTATTTTTCATAGGCCTTATTTAAAATATCTAGTTCCAAGGTCATCATCATCATCATTATCATCATCAACAACAACAACAAACAACAGCAGCTCTCCTGTGTTTACATACCGGCATCAAAGCTTCAACATATAATACTGGGAGGTTTTGAAATTCGAATTAAGTGGGTAAGCAGATCTAACTCTGATTATTGGATCACATAAGATCACAGAAGGCAATTTTCAGTTAACAATGATGAATGGAGAAATTTGATGTTTCTTCTCAAGTTCAAAAAGCAATACAGAAATGCCTACTTGGCGCATCAGTTTTATTTATGCAGCAAATTATAAATTGATGTAACGAGATACACCGATATAGAATATGCAAACATTCAAAGGGAAGAGGTCCCAAAAAACACTTTTGTTGCCAGATTACCTTATGGAAAATCTGTGATGTTGTAAACTCTTTGAAGAAAACAAAGTTTCAAATAATGGTTATATCAGCCACATAATTTTGTATTAAATTCGAAGATTATCTGGTAGAGTACATATACACACCCTGGAAATAAGTTACTTTGAAATCATTAGGGTTTTTTTTTTGTTTTTTTCTTGTTGTTTTTTTCCAGAGCTTATATTTAGTACACTTAGATTTAGATTAGCTTGTGGAATTTTGATATTTAATTAACTGTAAAAGGAAGTGTACGCCTGTTCTTTGTTTTCTTTGGAAAAGAGAGTTTATTTGTAGTAAAAGATCGGCATTTGAAACCACGTTGTAATTTGCAGAATATGCCAAGTAATAGTACAAATGTTCTTCATTCTATAGCTTTGTACGAAAAAAGACATCGGTTAGATCATGCTTACGATGAGAGATTAAACCAGACAGGGGCTAGATGTTTTGTCATTATTGGCATACATTTAATATGACCATCCAAATATTATTTTCGATTTGGCAAAGATTTATGCTGGATCAGAGGCGGTTACAGCGCTCAAATGTACCACACCTGAAATGTTTCAATATTTTGCATAGAAATCTAATTAACAGTTTTTTCTTTCAAAATTCAAGAGAAAATGCTGAAATAAACTGTATCAAGTTTCATAGTCTGTTTTCCAACTAATCTACACTAATAAGTGGAGTTGTTCAGGGAACCAGACTAATTATTCTGGAGCAGTTTTGGGATGTCGTAAAGTAACTTTTTTCCATCAATTTTGCGGTTTATGAAATTTGTATTAGATGTTCTGATGTTTCATCTATGTTATTATGCTGGATCAACAAAAAAAAAACCACAAGATTAAATCATGTCCGTTTTGTTGACTATAAAATTGTGGAAACGACTGCTTGTACATCTGTGAACAGGCGTTATTTACATACATACATACATACATACATACATACATACATACATACATACATACATACATACATACATACATACATACATACATACATACATATGCAGTAATCGCCACGGCAGAAAGATGGTTGAATGAAAGTTCCCCATGTGCATGCTGGTGCCAGATGCGCATAAGAATACCATGCGGTTCGTATGACAGTGTCAACACACAGGAGAATACACACGTTATCACAAACAACTCTATTAATCACTGCATCCCACTGCCATTAACACTGAAATATTATCTTCGTTTGAACAGTCATACATACTTCAAACATATAATTCAAAAGTCATCACATAGATAAAATACAGTGCTGATATGAAAGAAAGAAAGGAGTTCAGACACGATTCATAATCAAAGTGTTAACCAATGTAACAGGAGCTGACTATATTTAATGACTATCAAACAAATTAATCCACGTGATTTATAATTCTAAATTTTCTTATAGCAGTCTTAAATTTCACGTCTTGTTACTGACATAAAATCAGACAATGAAAAAGCGGCCCGAGTTTTAAAATAAAATTAAGATAAATGTGCCTGCACATTATGTGTGTGGTAGACAATTTAAACTTTACTACGTTCAACAAACTATATATATATATATATATATATATATATATATATATATATATATATATATATATATATATATATATATATATATATATATATATATATATATATATATAGTTTTAACAAATTAGGTATATACATATGTCATCTCTTGATCTGTACGTTCAGGACAATAAATGAAGACTCCCAAACGGGACCGAGGTCATCAAACTGCATCTTAAAAAAAATACAAAAAGAAAGAAAATAAAGAAAAGCTGTTTGTAGAAGTGGAGCTGATACGGAATTAAGCCAAGACTTAAATAACCCTTGCACAACATTTTTGGAGTTTTTAATTCATACTTTGTCAAGAAATATTGTTCTATACAACGTCTGTTTTATTCGCTGTAGCTTCTTCTAATTCTTTCTTTCTAACCGAACTGAATATCATAACGAAGCCTTTGATATAAATCTTAAATTTATAAGTTAAAATTTTTCAAGACATTTAATGTGTAGGTTGAGATAAATTCTTTCGCCAGAAGAACGTATAATCTAAAAGTATTATAACCTCATCGGTAAGTAAATCCAAACATGCCTTAAGTAAATAATGATCCCATTTGACTGGATCACCGTATGTGGTATTATTGCGCATGATTTGACATGGATACGGATTATAGGTCTAACTAAAAGTTTGTATGGATAAATACCCCGAAGTGTTTGAGAAACGTATTAGAAAAGTATTTAAATACGGTTAAAGGTTTTAAGGTGTGAAGACCATCATTCGTTCTCATACAAATCCCTTTAGATGTCGTTTGATTTTAAATAAAGAGAGGTTAAAATAACAAATAAAGAAAAAATTCCCAGACATGTTATATTGACAAGCCCATAGCTAGAATTAACTTTTGTTGATAATACCTTGAAGGTCATGTATATCATATTATTGGAGTCTTGAAGCGGTCTAAATACCATCACAGCCTTCTGACTTAGAGTAACTTCAATGGATTTTTCAAAGTGGAAAGACTCTAGGTCGAGAAATTTAGCATGTACCAGGTACGATTGTTTTTAATTTTCTTACTCGAAATGGTAAGAAATATCAAACTTGATTTGTTTCGTTAAACCCAAAGTGCAACGAATATTTCCGCATGCAGACATGTGTACAACTGAGTGATAAAGTGAACTTTAATATGAACAACTCTCAGTTAATTTTCTAATGAAAAGTTAATCCCGACATTGAAACAATAGGATCATGTGTTATTTAAAGTATAATCCAGGAATGCTTATGTTGGCGCGAATACATTTTTTTTAGCATTCAATATATACCACATGATTGCCACAAGGTTTCAATACGAAAGTATGCGCTCAAAGTGAATGTCCGATTTTAAAAAGCCAAAATGTGTATCAAATGTTTGATATGAAATTAAAAAGTTTATCTGGTCGTTTTTTTTTGTTTTCTCAAACTTTGTGTACAGAAAGACAATTTCAAGTACGTAAATCTCCATATGGGTGCAGCTGTAGGAAAATTCGTTTGTTAGAACAGGAACAGGACAAAAATACAGAATTTGGGCTATTCTGTAAGTATTTTTCCTAGTTCACATGCTGGATTTAAACATGTGCGGAAATATTCTAACTTAATATACGACATAACCATAAACTTGACATATATAATTTTATTTTGGATTTTAAGAAATGAAAAAGGTACTGTGGAGTTTACACCGCAAATACTGAATCTCATGCAGACGACATACGTATGAGAAAGTGAAATTTTTGTGAAAACTGTGGGGCGTAACCTAAATCAGTCTAAAAAACGGAAAACATGTTCGCGATGAAACTGGACTCAGTACACGCGAATTTTCACTTTATATTCTCTACATTTGCATTTCAGTACTGAACTTTCCAGTGTGTCCAAATCCAAATAAATCATATGTTAATCAAACGTGCCGTCCTAGACAAAGTTACAGTGAAGTTCTTGTCATATGTTAAGCATTATTATTTTTTTTTCTCCATGGGCTAGAGGCTGAAATGTAGGCAAAACAACGTGCCATGGGTCAAAGATTTCACTTCAGGGACAGCCTGAATACTCACCGTACATTATAGCCAAAATGCACACAGTCAATCACAGCATAATCCTCATGTTCTAAACAATAAACAATTTCCTTTAAGTCAAGTACCAGGAATGCCTACATCTAGGCCAAGGATCACCAGCACGAAAAGAGAGGAAAAAACACCATAAAAATAGATCGGAACGTCATTCATGGGTACTACTTTTACTGAGAGACAAAAATATGCCTCGGATGTATGTCGGCGCAGAAATTTACAGATAAATCATAATTTTTTTCGCCGGAAGGAGATAGGAACGACATTTATGGGTACTGACCCTGAAGAAATATTTGTGATCCGACTCCAACTCATTCGGACAACCATGGCCATCATACATTTTGTTCACCAGAAATGTCTTCTCCAAAACAAAATCGCAATCTATTCTGACCACTTCGGCTATTTCACCGATTGGATTGACTGTAGTATTGACTGAGAAGTTGCGAATGCAAAAATAGTTCGATTCATTCGCAACTTCTCGGTCAATCCTTGTTTCATAAATAGCCGAGGTGGTCCGAATGGAAGCTATCGGCATACATTTGAGGTCTGACCCATAGGATTGACCTCGAAGTTCCCAATGAGTCATCTTTGACAGTCAATGCAACTCCAAAGTGGAGAGCTCGAAAAAAGATCAAGAGAGCTAACTCTTTTAGTATGTACATACACGTGGGGGAACACTGTTTATTATATCATCGGCGATTATCGTGACAAACTATAGTCTGACGTAATGTACACAATTTTAAAAAACAACATTTTAAGCGTTCAGCACAATTATTATGTGCCATATTTTCTCTAAAATTAATTCAGAGACCTTAGGTGATTAATTAATTGTGTATCTTCGTTGACATGATATTCCAGACGACAGTACCTATAATTGGCATTTAAAATTTTGCGATAAACAAATAAGTTATCCATTTCCCATTCTACCACGACTATGTGTGCTCACCTCATCACTGGCGAAATAAACATGTCAGTCAGACATATTTACGGGCGGAGACACGGTCTACATACATACATACATACATACATACATACATACATACATACATACATACATACATACATACATACATACATACATACATACATACATACATACATATATGGATGGGTGGGTGGGTGAGTGAGTGGATGGGTGGGTTGGTAGGTGTTATATAGATAGATAGAGAAA